>CM057348.1:246376374-247723361 GCA_030015575.1 Agapanthus africanus | reverse complement strand
CTAGCTAGGAACACAAAGCGACAGAACTACCAAGCCTAAACGCTGATCGTACCGATCACGCATTCACAACACAAGATATAGTATGGAATCTAATATAAATAACGTCTCAACGTCAAAATAAACCCACGCCAAAACTTACCAAAATCAAGTAAGCAACATATATCATTTTAGCTCAAAACTAGAATTTGCAAATATCACCAAATAGCAAGATTAAACCATCCAAACCATTACTAGAATTTTAATATCATTTAAATATGATTAGTAAAAGTTTAGTTTGCTAATCATCTTAATTATACAATTAGGAAAATATCAATTAACAAACTAGCAACTAGGTTTAGTTTTCACTTATCTAAAATTATCAACTAACCATTTCACTAATCAAAACCCTAATTTGATTACAAGAAACCTTACTAGGAATTCTAAATATGAAATTAAAAGCTTTAAATTAACATCTAATTAAGCTAACTAAAGTATTAAGCAACAATTAGAGTTTAGGGTTTGGATTTATACATCCATAAAAGATCAAAATCAAGCAACTAGAAATCCAATTTTGCCTCCAAAATGCTAACTTTAAAGAAGATCCATGCTTGATATGTGATGAAGAATGATGGGTTTTGATTTGATTTTGAGTTTGTGTGAATATTTTACGATTTTGGAGGATTTAATTGAGCTTTGAAGTGATGAAATGGGGTGAAGAACAACAAAAGGCAGCAAGGGGATGGTTTCGGCCAAGGGGGGAAAAGGCTAAGGTTTTGTGGAAGTGTGTAGAAAATTCTAGAAGAAAAAACGATAATTGCCTAATAAAACAAAAACACATTTATCCACTTCATTCTTTACTTTTCAAAATTCATTTAATTTCCACAAATATCTAGATATTTTGGTGAGAAAGGTTTAAAGCTTAATCTAGTGATTAATTTAGTACAGATTCACATTAGAAGTAATTAACCCAATCCAAATTGTAATCACCACTAATAAAGTGCACAAATAAATCATTAAAATAATATTTTAGTTATGGAAAAATATTAAAATGCACAAAAATTACCAGTGGCTTACAAAAACCCCAAACTAGCAATTTCCTAATTAAACTAGGTGCAATGAATTCTATACTACAAAAAGATCGCTTCTAGGTTTTTATGGAAAATATATTTTATTTTACCCAAAAACGGAAAATCCGCAAAACGATTTCCAAAACGTTACACTTGAATACCAGGATTATAATGCCGATCATACTAGTGGGGACATAGGTAGTCGGTAAGTACAACAACAACTGAGCCTTTTATCCTAAGCATATGGGGTAGGCTACATGAACCAACATGAGAATCACGCCGGGTCCAGCACATGAATCCTCTGTCTCCACTCACTTCTATCGAACAATATACTTTCATTGAGTCCTTTGGCAACCATATCGTTTCGTATCACCTCCATCCAGGTTTTCTTCGGTCTCCCTTTTGCCCTTTTGCCATTGCCCATATCGAGAGTATCTGTTCGTTGAACCGGTGCTTCCATAGGTCTGCGTCGCACATGACCAAACCATCTTAGCCGGTTTTCCCGCATCTTCTCCTCCACGGGTGCTACACCAACTTTTGCACGAATATCCTCATTTCACACCTTATCTTTTCTAGTGTTACCGCACATCCAACGAAGCATGCGCATCTCCGCTACGTGCATCTTCTGTGTATGATGCTTCTTAGGAGCCCAGCATTCTGTACCATATAATAAGGCAGGCCGAATAGCGCTCCGATAAAACTTCCATTTCAATTTTAACGGAAAGTTACGATCACACAAAATCCCTGTTGCACTCCTCCATTTCAACCAACCAGCTTGGATCCTTTGGTAGTCGGTAAGTACATTCTTCAAATGTTCCTAGTCGTGGGAGTATCGAGACAGGGTATCGATACTCCAGAGTAGACTAGCGTATACGCTTCTCGACCTATGTGATGGGTGATGGATGATCCCTGTCACGACCCGAAAAGTACAGAACATGACCGACACTTAAACTACGAAACGTCCCGAGGCGTACGTAATCTAAGAATGCCAAAACCCAGAAATCCAAACCAAGTAAAGCAGTAGAGTGAAGGAAAAACCAATTTTTAAAGCAAGAAGTTTTAATAGCATAAGCCGAATTATGCGTCTTTTAAAACTTCAAGTCTTTTCTGAAAATTTTGGCAGAGTTTCCTTTGTAAATACTGTCCCCAAACGGGGTACAACATGATTAGTATACGAAATGATAAAAGGCATCCCCAAGCAGGAGATAGTTCTTCATCAATCGACGGTCACAACCACGCAAGCAAGATAATATACAACGCCGAAGGGCGAGGATCAGAACTCAAAAAAAACTCAAATCAACATGAAAACCATAGTAATAGAATGCGCGACTCTAAGGTCGAAATAAATACAAGTCTGGTTGATGGAGTTTCTAGATACAACATTGAAAATAAAGTACAAGGGTGGTCACGATGCGAGTGAACCCACCTACCAAAGCAATCACTCGGAATGAGAGTATTGTGCCAGAAAATCCACAACGAAACCTTTACGGCGCACAACGGCGGTGAGTTGCCAACTCACGAGTAGAAAACATCACAGAGCAGAAATCGCATGTATGACGCATCCTAGGTCATATCAAGTAATATCCTCAAATAATATCCTGATCCATCTACATATAAGTGCAATACTACGTGCTCGTGTCAGTGCCTCAGATAGCAACATATCAAATATATGATGTATGAATGTATTACGAATGGAAACAGAATACATCATGAGTGAGACAACAGCTTTCTTTATTTAATGAGATTCCTGTATGTATATAAATTGAATATCATAAAGGAAATCAACAGAGAAATCAGTGTCAAGTATCGACAGAAAACATGAATCTCAATATCTCTGGCTCCGGCTATCCGGACTGGCCTATATCATCAAATCTCAATATCTCAGTGTCTCAAATCTCAATATCACAATATCCCAATACCTCGGCCTCCGTCAGTCCGGATCGGCCCATATCATCAAACACACGACCACGAACGGTATCCTCCGGATATCCACCGCGCCAAATAATCACCGGTAGGCAGTCTGCCCCTGCCGGGCTCATCGTCTACAACTCGAGCTTATTGCCCCGGGGTACCATACCGGGACCACCATGTACCCGCAGACGGTTCACCCAACTCCTCGAATCAGGTCTCAAAAACTATCTCAGAACCGAGGAAACATCATAGTGGACAAGACTCATCATATCAAGAAAAACCGCATTTTTCTCTTTAAAATACATCATCAGTTTATAAAACTTTCACATGCAGTTTCCAAATCCAGAAAATCTCAAGAAGGATCCGAAAACATCAAATCACCATGTCAATAAAAGTGAAAACCGGCATAAATCTCCATAATACTGCATAACCAATGAATATATGAATGCATCTGATATCAAGAAATGAATGCAATAGTTAAACTAGCATATGAAAGCTATAACATATTGCAACTATCAGCTAGCAGGCTATGTCAATGAAATAGTATGCTCTAAAGTGTACGTGACATGGCAATTACCGATGATGATGTGTGTTAGCCGGCAATCAATTGTATATGGAGCATACGCATCATCGGTAATGGTGCTGGTGTCCTGACAGTATGGTTTCATAATAATTACAGATAATATATATAAGCATGCAATGCGATGAAATATAAGGAATATACAGTAGGTGATATAGTAACAACAACACTGAAGAATAACCTACCCAATATACGAGTCATGCTGTTTGGTACTTTAAAGTACCTGCGATTCACTGCATTTGAAAACAGGTATGACTCGAGCCCAGTCAAAAGGGTAAGGAAAACGACCTAGTCTGAGTCGATCTGTATATACCTAGTTGTTGGTGATCTCGCCTCAATAATATCACGTACGATACAATATAAACATATGACATCCTTGAGTCAAGAGTGCGGATCTAACAACATAATTATATCTCGTACGGTAAATCTACCGTACGGCATCCCAAATCTTGGAATTGGTCAAATATCATATTTATTTTATTATTCATCTGGTATTCTCATCATCACCTATCGTGAATAGGGGGTACCGATCTAACTCTAGTACAATACTAATCTCATCCACATATATGTACGCGTGCATATGAAACACATCGCCTAAGGATCCGCTATAACATCATGTCGTATCTCCTAATACGAACCAAATCACATCACCGATCTTACGGCATCATGCCCAATCCCAACGACTCATCTTATAATATCCTATACCATCCTCATCATCCGTGTATACGTACATGTATACATATAGAAACCCACGCATCAACATCTATTGATATACATATACATATACACCCAAACCCATATCCCGTGCGTGTATGTGTATGTGTACAACCTTACTCTAGGTTTTGCGACTATGAAACCAACTAAATCACTTTCCTCAAATCTTGCTAACTCTAACTCATGATCTTCTAAAGCTTTTCTTGCTAAGTGTTCATATCCCTCAATAATAGATTTAAGTATATCTATATCACAACATATCATTTCTTATGACATTACGGGGGTGCTATACGCCATCCACCCGACTTCTCCCCGTAGATATATATCTACTCACCTTGATCTTCGCTTGCCGATGCCGATGTCGCCACGCACTTTCTTGTCTCCTCGAAGTCCTCATGAGGGTATCTACATATCATAACATATCGTATCGCATTAAAATCCGACTCATGACCCAACGACACATGAATCTCACATTGGTCAAAACCTATGGTCCGCTCATGCAGGAGAATCAAATTCGCTTTAAAAGCTATTTTTCTGAAACTCTAGTAAGCAACAATTGCCAATTTAGTTCAAATCTAGTTGTTTTAACAATTCTAGCGGGTACAATGCTCACTAAATATCATGATTAAGTCATACAAACCAATTCCATAATTTAATCTCATCAATTTTCATTAATTCTAAAAACCTAGTTTGCAACTTAAGCAATTGGGACAATTTAATTGTAATAATTTACAATTTAACCACTAGACTAAAATTTGCATATTTTAAAATATTAAACCACTCATGGAAACCTTAATGATGTGCTAAAAACCCTAACTAGATTTTAATCTCACTTAATTATATTAATCCTAAAAACTAGTTTGCAACATAATACTATTTGGACAATTTTTAAAGTTAATTTGCAAACTAACAACTAGGTTGGGTTTTGAAATTCTCAAGATTCTAAATTACACAATACTACCATAACCTCATAATCAAAACCCTAACTCCAAATTCAACTCTTCTCTTGAAAACTAAATGCTTGAAATTGAAGCCATTTAACTACCTAGCTAAATTGATTTAAAGCAATTAACCAAAAATTAACAAAAGGGTTAGAATTTATACCAAACAAATTGAATATCCCACAAGCAAACTTAGCCCTCCAAATTAACTTCTCTTAACCAAGAACCATACTAGATAGGCTAAGAAAAAATGGGTAGGGCTTGGATTGTGATTTTGTGGGATTTTAGATGGATTTTTGATGCAAGTTTTGATGGATTTTGGAGTGAAATGGGGTGGAATTTTTTTGGGGCTGCATTATGGGGAGGTTCGGCCGGATATTTTAGGAGGGAGAGAGAGAGTGTGAGATAAGTTTGGGTGTGGAAAAAGTCCAAGTCAAACTCTCCCATTCCTCACTAATTAAATCCCATGCCTCCACTATTTTTTTTCTTTTCTTTCTTATTCTTTTTTCTTTTGTTGTGAGGAATGAAGTGGGGACTTGGGTGATTGGGGCAGCCTATGGCTTGGCCACACAAAGGAAATGTGGTTTGTGAGTCAGTGAGTGCACACATGAAAGATAAACACCACACCCCAATTTCCATTTACTTTAATTTCATAATTTCAGCATTTTCTTTTATATTTTTCTAAAACCATCATTACAACTTCTTTTCATTTCAAAACCCACATGCTAGATTTTTGTTTAATGTGTCATGATGCACAAAATTTGTATTAAACCATTCCAATTTGTAATTATCACTAATTAAATGTATTAGTGAAGGCTTAATAAAATAATTAATTTTGGAAAAAATTTCAGTCATATAGAAATTTTACAAGTGACTCAATAAACACCAAATACTAGCAATTATATAGCTAGAATAGGTATATTTAATTTTATAATAAAAGATATTTATATCTTGGTTTTTTTACGGAAAACACTCGTTATTTTACCGATTCTCCGAAATTTCATCTAAACGATTTTCAAAACGTTACAATCTTCCCCCCTTAAAGAAATTAGGTCCCCGAATTTAAATTAAAACTTCCCCAAATACTAAAATATTCCAGTAAAAAGATCAAGTCGTCGGGGATCCGAAACCATAAGCACATAATTCACATCATAGCGCAATACATGGGCATGAAAATGAGTATATAAAAAAATTCAAACTGTTAGTGATATGTATGCCCTAGAGGCTATTACTGTACATACGATGTATATTGTAGTGGATGGTTGGACATATATAGAGAGGACTTTCTTGCTCAACATGATAGTAAGCAATACTCTAATTGTCTCTATGTTACATGTTGATAAAGCCCTTAAGATGAGTACTTGACTACCAGGACTATGATGCAGATCATACTAGTGGGGACAGTGTAGTCGCTAAGTACATCCTTTAAATATTCCTAGTCGTGGGAATACCGAGACAGGGCATCGATACTCCAGAGTAGACTAGCGTATGCACTTCTTGACCCATATGATGGGCGATGGGTGATCCCAAATCCTTTGGTGTTTGACATCAGAGAAGGTATATGGGTGCTCAGTGGACACTGGGTACACTGGACGGACTCGCCGAGTACTCTCCGATGGTATTATACCTCATGTCAGATGGCTGTTCTCTGATGACACTAGTACAGGTTAGTCTGTAGACCCGAAATCGTCATAGAGTCTTGTGTGATTCCCACTGTGCTTTGATTTCTATGATACCACGTCCAAGAGGGCATGCAAAACGGTGGATTTTGGGTACAGTCCCGAATCACATAGAGACAATGAGCGATAGGAGGGGTTTCGTCTCTCCCGGTATAGGGAGTTGATATTGCGCTGTGTTCGATTGGGTATCACTGGAAATCCCCGAACAGGGATGCTGAGATTTACTGGTAAGAGTTTTCAGTAGTTTCTCGAACTGTTATGGACCTCATATCGACACGACTTATCAAGCTACCGGGTCTGACGTTTACCACCCCTAGACGAGATATGCGACATATCAGACGAAGAGACCAGACTGTACGGGAATGTTAGTGGTTGGATTCGCAGGAGAATATACAGGCTTGCTTGTTGATCTTCTGATCGCTCAATACCTGGGTGGCTGTTACGTTTAGCTGACCGCTTGCAGCTTGTAGGTGTTTGATATGATCATCACCTATTGCCGGCGTATTGACGATTCTTTAGAGTCCTACACAGAGGTTTCCTGACTCAGGAAATAAGGAGTAGGAGCACATATGTGATATGTGCGGGACCGAGAATAATACGTGTATGTGATACCGTATTAAATTCTCGCGATATGTGATATCGGCCGGGTATATGTGATATAGCCGGGTCATCAGATCAAGTGTTGATTCGATGAACTGATACAGATTATATTAGTCGGTTATTTGTGAAATAACCGGATTATCGGATCAAGTATTGATTCAATAATTTAGTGTATAATTATATATATTTGATATATTATATTACATTAACTAATATTAGCTCTCTTAAAGATTCTTTTTCTCACTTGGATAATACATTGATATATATGTGATATATGTTAATTGTATTATTTTATTTCGTTACAATAAATATTGTATATGTGATATATAATATTGTAACATGTTATGGTTACAAATGCAACATGTTTCGTGGAGTTTAAATGTGGTTAGGGTTTGGATTAGGGTTAAGCTTGCATGAAGCTTTCAAGAAGTTTCTTGAAGCTTTGACTTTGACTATGATATTTTGTGTAGATATTTCTTAACCCAACCCAAACCCTTTACCATAGTTAGTTCTCTACAAGGGCTAAGTCCTCATTCTTAACCCATGGTTGCAATTCTAACCACATACAAGTTTTCATTATTCATCACAAATAGATTTCTTCTTCTTCTTCCTCTTGAAAAAGCTTTTTAGCTTTTTGACATGTGATGATAATGAGTGAGAAATTGAAAACAAAAGGGAGCTAAATTCCTATTTCATCATCCTCATCTATTCTAGTCACTTAGATTAGGGTGTTTGCTTTGCTTATACTTGATTAGCAAACCAAGAGCTTGGGTTTGAGTTTCTTCAAGGTAGATCATCTTAGTTATTGAAGATCGGAAGCTAGCTTGCATCTTTCTCTTCATGGAGCCTCTCTAGAGTCTGGGTACATGACGATCGCAGCGAAGGGACCTCAACACGTAGCTTATGGAGTGAAGGAATAGACTACAAAGGTTGTAATCCCTAACACTTAGATGTTAAAGTGTTTAACATGCTTGTTTTCTTAATTCTCTAGTCTAGATCTTGGTTAGGATTACATAGCACCTTAAATTTTTATAAAATGGCATGTGTGATGCCTTGCTAAACCTTGTTGTCGTGCTATACAACCCTACAGTGGTATCAGAGCTAAGCTAGAGCTTTAGGCGTTGTCTAGACGAAGTTAAAAGTCCGATCGAACCCCGAAACATCGATTTTGACCCCCTCTCTGGAAATTTTCTAAAAAGTTGGTTTTTTCCGTATTAAAATTACTCAGAAAATTAAGCCGGGAATTCTAAGGATTACAGTGAAATACGAACTCCTAATTCCCTCGAGTCGCCGCGGAACCACGACAATACCATGCTTTGCACGGCGGTTCCGCGGCCATACTTGGGTATTAGGGATAGTTGTTTCTAGGTAATATCCGTAGGTATTACTACATGCTTCTGGGAATTTTTAATATTACTCAAGTGCTGAGTGTTCTGGAGATCTTAAGAATTCGTTGATTCGATCAGAAAGTTTAACATCGTTTATTTTTTTTGGGTAATTTAGAACGTGTTAAAAATTTCGAATGGATTTCAATAATTCACTTTTTCCCCTGTCGGAAAACTTTCATGTGTTGGATTTTTTCATGAGTTTAAAACTTTCGGGAAATCATGCAAGCGTATCTGTAGACCCTCTAGATGAACGTAACCTTAACTCGATTATGTGACCATCAAAACTGCCACTGAACCCTAGGGTTTGTGGTAGTTTGGCATTGCCACATATGAGACGTTGGTTTGACCTTTCT
This sequence comes from Agapanthus africanus, assembly GCA_030015575.1. Classification (NCBI taxonomy): domain Eukaryota; kingdom Viridiplantae; phylum Streptophyta; class Magnoliopsida; order Asparagales; family Amaryllidaceae; genus Agapanthus; species Agapanthus africanus. The sequence goes on along the minus strand of CM057348.1, from coordinate 247,714,149 downwards.
ACGGCTGCTTCATTAGGGCAGTGACATGTTCTGGGATTTTTGAACTCCGCTCAAGTGTTGAGCTATTTGGGAAACCTTGGGTGTTTGCTTTCGATCGGAAAGTTTAATATTGTCTATTTATCTGGAATGTGATACAATATTTGGAATCCACAAGTAGTTTTTAGATAACTAATTTGAATGTTATAAATCTAGCAGTTTTGTCTTAGATGATCGGTTGCCACGGGATTTTGATGTGATCAAAAGTCCGTTGCAATCACGTAGCATACGCGGATACTCGCTGGGTAAACATAATAGATAGCCACGCCCCATAGCCCCGACCAAGTGACTGTAGGAGAACCCCGTCGCCAAAAGCATCCGTTCGGGTGCTCGCGGCAGCGGTGTTCTGCCTTAGTGCACTTCGTCGACGGCATCGAGGGTGCGGCCGTCTACTAAAGTTTTTGACGAGCATTCGATCAGGATGTCAAGAATCTTGTTGAATTGCCCGACTAGATATTGAAAAGTGTTTTCAATATTGAGACTAAAATGCGGGGTTTATAATTGTTAGGCATGCGATGTCTAATGAATTCATTTGGTTAGGCATGCGATGTCTAAGATGGTTGCGGATTCCAACTTTTATAGTTTTACACTTTCTTTTCTGCAACCGTAAGTGTAATATGTGGTGTATCGTCGGTTTCGTTGCTATACATCAACGACAATTGGTGTATGCATATTTACTTACATTGATGATATGAGATATTATGTGTTGCTATGATATGTTATATTGGATCGTCGTGTTTTGAATAGCCGGGGGTTTTATGTGACATGAAAGTTTTTCATTTTCATTCATGTAAAATTCATTATATATAATATTCTTTTATTGGGGCACTTCCGAGTTGAGGATGATGTCACCATTGTATATTATTTACTTTTCCGCATTAGGATAGACCCAAGGCGAGGAGCACAAGTAACCGGGTTCTAGGGTCCAGTGGGAGACTATCTCAAGGAGTCGAGATCGGGTCTCCTAACACTAGAGTTAGCAGTGTTGCTTGACGCTCTCGAAGGGATCTAGAGATGTGGGTTTTGGCTTTCATCGCGACCGTGGAATCCGTGTTTTATACAGGCTTGAAATAAAACACGGACATCCTAGTATATCCAATATTTCATATGTTATCTTCTGCTGCAATGTTTTGTGATGAGATCATATTACTGCCTGAGAAGAATGTTTATATTATATATATGAGATATATGTTATTTTGCTGATTTCGTTTCAAATGTGATGCTTGTGAAGCATAATAAAATGGGACTTCATTAATGAGATTAATGAAATTAAAAGAAACCTAAAGATGTTGTAGAAACTTGTCTCAAAAACAGGTAGCTCTAGTTCTTGCTTTGCATAGTGGTATTCCTTGTAGAATATCCAGCACCTTATTCGATAAGGAAAGAGCCGAGATCCCTTCACCGGGAGTGACCTCTTTAGCGAAACTAGCAGATGCTACAAACTCGGTTTGTCTTCTGATTGTTTTTAAAGTTTTTGCTTTGCATAGTGATATTTGTGAAATATCCTGCACCTTATTCGTAAGGAAAGAGCCGAGATCCCTTCACCGGGAGTGACCTATTTAGCAAAACTAGCAAAGGCCTAAAAACACTACATTTAAATCATTTGATTCTACAATGATATCAAGTTCATTACGCTCATGGTTTTCTTAAAAACCTGCATAGCCCTCCGTCATTTCAGATAAGTACTACTTAGTATTCGTGCTGCGGTAGTTTGGCATGCGTCAAGGCGTAGTGTATGGTAGCTAACTAGTGCTTATCTACTAGCATACGATGCGATTGGATTAGGGTATTCGTACGGCGTTGTTTAGCATGCATCAAGGGTCGTACGTGTGGGTTTAATTCAATTAAGAAATGCACGGGTTGAACTGGACTAGCGGACTATGGGTTGATTGGCATGCGTCAAGGTCATAGCATGCTAGGGGTAAAAGAATTATCGGGAATTTCAAGTGTTGAAATTTGCAATGAGATTGCATACCTTCTATGAGATAGTTAGATCCTGATACCCACTGCGAGTAAGAGTTACTCCTGGGAGAGTTTTGCACATTATAATTAGCCGATCAAGTAGGTGTCTTGAAAGGTATCAACGGGGTTATGTCTCTAGGAAAATGAGGTTTACTTTAATTAGGTCTGTGCGAAAGCACGGGGAACCTCCCTCAAAGTACAGGCACTGGCCTGGCTGAAAGATTGACGAACTTGTAGGGTCTAATTAATCCCGACTACTCTTTCCTTTTAGGGTTTGAAGGAAGATTTGACTAAAACAGTAGGAGACGTCCTGATTAGATATATTAATAACCAATCTAATCTTGCAAGAGCATACGCTGAGTGTTGTCTTCTCACTCTCTCCAGGTAGCGACCATATCACGCCTTAATCAAGATAATAATACTGATGTATTGACCGAACCTGTTTGTTATACTGCGCTAGGGAACGTTGGTCCCGCTCCAACTTATAAATGTTGTTAGACCGAGCAGAAAATTGGGGATTATCAGAATTCCCGTTCCGCCTAAACGAAGAAAGTGCATGCTGATGTATCTTCTTCGGGTGTGTTTCATTACAAAGAACTGTTTCTCAGTATCCTCTACATCTTGGGTATTTGATACCGGATCTAGATCCCGGATATGTAATCTGTTACATGGGCTACAGAAAGGTAAAGAACTGAGAACGGGTGATAAGTTTCAAGAGTTGGAAATGATGCAAGTGTTACAGCCAAGTCTATTGACAGTTATCACCCTGTATTACCGGAATACATTGATTCTGAACGAATGTTATTAGATACCGAACCTGATATACAACATCATATCATTATCTTTATTAGTAAAGAAGGATATAATTTTGTATTGTTGGATAATGTTTTGAACATTTCCTATATCAAGAGTTGATCGGTTCAGGTACGTTATCTAAAAGCATAGACGTTCTAAATCAAACCACAGTTCTTAACGTACAGATCACACATAAGAGGAAGAGTTCAGAAATGAACGAATCCTTCTTGAGGCATTGTAGACTAGGTCAAATCGATGCGACCCGACTAGCTAAATTTACATAAAGATGCATATTTAAATCAGTTTGAATTTACATCTTGTGAAACTTGCCAGTCAAGTCACAGAGATAAGATGACCATAGCTCCGTTTATTGGAAACAGAGAAAGAGTTATTGAACTCTTGGGATTGATACATGCTGATGTATGAAAGTCCCCTGTCTACACATACCAGGACCGGTTCTTTATGTTGGTGCACGGCGGTGTCCCGGCCGTCTATCCGAGGCCAAAATGCGGAAACAAAAATTTTCTTAACTTTATAAACCGGCGCCACCGCGGACCATAAACCCGGATCGGGCCATTAACCTAATCCTACCTAATAAGAGAAGGGGTAGAGAGATATAACGAGCGATCCGTGTCCTTCGGTCTTCTCGTCGTCGTCCCGATCCCCCCGCGGAATCTCCGGTCTTCATCTCCTCGTCGGAAGGGCACCACATCGCCGGGTTCTTTTACGGGCTCCCACCTCTGGACCGAGGCAACTCGGGCACGAAGTTGGCGAGTCGACGTGTCCAAGAATTGCTGTAGAATAGTGTAGTGCACTTTATCTCTATTGGGGTTAGTGAGCTTGCCATTTGGGTGGAGGTGAAGAAAAGAACTTTTGGAGCAGGAGCTATGGGATTTTTACAAAGCCAAAAGAACAATTTTTCCTACCCAAAAAATTGGGACAGCCCCTCCCCTTCAATGGCCGGCCAAGGCATTATTTTTGGAATGATAGAATGAAGGGAATTAGAATGAAAAAGGAGTGAGCCCCAACCATCATGCAAGAGAGAGAAAGGGTGATGATAATAAGCAATGATCACAACAAAATCCACACTCAAAAACCCATCACTCTCATCACAAAGTCAAGCCATCATGATCAAAAGAAAGTCAAGGGATGGTGCAATCATCATGAAACCATCCTGATGCAACTACTTACAAAAACAACCCTCCAAAATACAAATTTGCATGCTTGCAAATAAACCCTCCTCCACCACTATTCAGCCAAGGAAAGAATAGTGGAAAATGGCCGAAACGGAAAGCAAATTGGCAACTTCAGAAAAACGATCCCGTAATAAATTACAGGAAAACCCCGCTACTGTATATACAAAGACGCATTTGTATTCCAACCGAATAAAAATGCAATGAGACAAATCTACACTGTACAATACTAGGATCCGGCTTAAACCAAAGCCCGCTAGTATTATCCGTCCGACCATGATTCGTGCAATACCGTACGTACATGATCGAACCCTGCCATATCTCCATACGGCCTCTACAGCGTTTTGCCCGAAACTTGAGAAACGGTCTGTGGGGGACTTTAAAGACTCGTCAATACTTTGGTTATGGATTTAACCACTAGCACGTCAGAGGTATTAGCCATACGTAACGGGCTACCAGGTATTGACCAAAAGGGATGTCGATGAGCGAACTCATCCTGACACCCTACTGAGCCTGTCAGTGACAATATCCATACAGTCCGGTCCGTTCTTCTATGAGTATCGCATGGCGGGCCTTGGGGGTTAATAAAAGTCAGACCCCCAAAAGCGGTACAAGTCGTGTCGGAGTGTAGCCCAGAACACCCTGAGATACTACTGGATTACCTACCAGTTAATCTCCTGCCTCGGCCGAGGTCTTTGTGTAATGGCTCTCGTAGACACAGCGTGACCTCACTCCCAATACCGTGAGAGACGAACCCCTGCAGATCCTTTCACTGCCTCCATGTGGCTCGGGACTGTACCCAACTAAAACCTGTTTGCACTACTCCATTCAGCCGTGGTAGGGTAGTAATCAAAGTACAGTGGGAACTCACACGAGAAAAATGACGATCCCAGGTCGATGAACTAACATGTACACATGTCACCAGGGAACTGCTATCTGACGTCAGGTATAAGACCAACTAGCATGTTCCCGGCGAGTCATGTCCGGTGTACTCATAACCCAATGAGCACCTGTATACATCTTAGGTGAACCAACTGACACCAGTGGCTTGTGAGACCGGCTACCGCCCCTCGTCGGGGTCTCGACTGTAGACACTAGTCTACTCTGGAGTATCGATGCCCTATCTCGAAACTCCCACGACTAGGGACCTTTCAAGGATGTGCTTATAGACCCCAGCTCCCACGTATATGATCGCCATCATACTGCTGGCAGTCAAGCAAGAATCCTAGGGGCTCTATCAACGTGCAATAGTGACCTTTAAGGTCACCTAAAGCAGTACACGATGATAACGATAAACCAGATAGCATACTATCATTTTGAGTAAGACTGTACTACCGGTATAGGTCCTCTCTCAATCATTGCAATCACGTACCTATCATCCAATAATTGACTCTGAGGGCACTATCTCCAACAATCTCCCACTTGCACTCAAGGCTAATTATTGCGATGTCGCATACTCACAGCCCGTGTGATACCGAACACCCAACTCCTCTACTAATCAGTCTCACAAAACCTGTTTGTGAAACTAATGCGTTCGAGGAATAGCCTCAGTGAGTGGATCCGCTCTAATGTTTCTTTCTATGTCTCTCTTTATCTCAAGTTCGCGGATAAACCCATCTCCCAAAATGAGCAATACCTGTCTTAGAATATGTCTGGATGTCTGATGGGACCTAGTTCATAAATGAACTCCAAATCCAAACTTCTTAGACTGTATCGTCAACCGAACTTAATCAGTATCCTACACCATGCCTCCCTAAGTATCCGTCTGGACCACCTGTCCAAAATACTGCCCCTCGTCAGAGGGAAAACAATAACTCTGACAACCACTCTGTCATCCAGGTCACCTTGGAAGCCTGGAATGATAACCGTCTTCCAAAAGAGGCTGTCGTTATCATATCCCTAGAACATCCACTTATGTTCTAAAACTGCTTCCGACTGTTTCTCCAGGATTGGATCAATATCAACTTATTGCATCTATTGCAAAAACAACATCTGGTGTGGCACTTCACATCTCATGATTGACTCAATTGCCTATGCAAGTGATATGCCAATCATGCACATCTCTCTCCCCTTTAGTCTGCAAGACATCTTTAGAGAGGGTGACTCCATCACCTGCAGGTACACTACCGTGCCAGGAGTCGTCCATTCTAAAACTCCTTTAGAATGCTGTCTAAATACCCAGATTGGGAAACTACCTAAATCTAGATCTAAAACCATAGATCTAGTGACCAGAATGTCTTGATATAGTATCCAAGTCCCATGTGGAGAAATTACTGTGTTACAACCAAAGTATAACCGATCGTAGTATAGGAACTTCACTTCCTACTCTGTGTATGTCATCCAAATACCAGGACATCATACCTTACTACCTTCTCAACAGATCCATCCCCTATTCTGATGAAGTCAAACCTGTGACTGTCACATCAGAAATAGATGATCTATATCCGCTATATCTGCTTTAGTCCATAGACATAAGCTACTTGTCCACCAATGCTTCCGCTGCTCCCACTGATTACGACAACCCTATGGCAGAGTCATATAGACGTACACTTCTAAAGCCAGTTTAGAATGATGCTATACTCATCCTCCTGCCGGGTCTCACAGTCTGGAACAACAGCAATGGCAAGTCTGGGTAAACAAGAACCTCCCTGTCACCGTCCTTGAGGCTACCGGAGTACCTCTCGGGTGCCAGAAGTTACCCACAATATCTGCGGAGTGGCCAATGGAATGTCAAACCAGATTGAATCTTTAGGTTCTTATCAAATTTTCAGTAATCGTTTGCGGTTCTGGAATCACTTCCAGTTCTACCATACTCCCACTACCGTTTTCTGAAAAAATCCATTTTACTTAAAACTGTGGCGAGTCTAGAACAATATCACTATTGATCTTCCAGATGGTAGAAAGTCAACCCTCGTCATAGCCCGGGTCAACCCACAAACAGCCATTACAGAAACGTGCCTTGAGTTGTCCAAAGTCTGGTTTTAGGCATAAGCTGGACAACTCCCCGTACCTTAACAATGTCAAGATATGAACTGCTCTATATCCAATACAGAAATAGAGGCACTGATTTAATTGAACCAGATTCAAATCATGCAGCTATCTCCAGTGCATGTCAACTAAATGGAAAGAGGCCGATCAACGTTACTCAACTTAAGAATGCTTCCAATTATGAGTAACCTGAAAGAGAAGCAAGTTCTCTTAATCATTACTATCAACTGAATACCATACACAAGTATCTACATCTTCGATCACTCTGAAGAATCCCGATACTTGCAACACCCGGTTCTCTACTTTATCCACATACCTATAACTTCTCAAAACTTGGACCCTGTGGTTCTTCGAAACACCTGTCTAAAAACTAGAGAAGTCATAAGTAAACCGAATATAGTACGAGAACCAACCCCTCTGTCCTCATGGACGCTGGACAACATACAATACTCTGTATAAGTCCCTTGAGTCTAATAACTCATTCCCTGTGTGTCGTAGGTTGAAAACTGAACCTATGGTTAAGAAGAATTACACCGCTTTTTAATGCTCCTTACCTAACCATCCACTGATATAGGTAAATGTCATGGACATAATTTCAAAAAGGTATATCTCACTCTATAGACGTACAGATGTATCGATTTGAAATTGATGCATAACAGCGGATATTCAAAGCCAAATATTCGCCGTCCGGCAAACAACCCAGGTGATATCCTCAAATATCACCAATTACAACGAATTCCGATATAATGAGGATGATGACCTAATTTCCAATAACTTACTCCCACTCATCATCTGTAAAACCATGCAGATGTGAGAATCATACCTGGTAAATACATACTCTGGAGCAAGTGTCTAATTGAGAAATCAGTTTTCTTTTAACAGTACATAGTGAAACATAAACATTGAAATGTTTCGATGGGGTATCCAGGCATTCGTAGTAATGCCACTTCCATTATCCAGATTCACAACTGTAACCGTATATTTCTCTTCCATCTCTCCAAATCCATTTATATGTCTTTAGTCATTACCTTCTGTACACCCTCTTAGGCTAAATGGTTTTCTTCTTTCCCTACCGTTCGGCACCAGCCTATGGTTTGGAAGAAGACTATCCAATAAGCATATTGGGTGTACTGTCCTAATCCTATGAGCACTCGCAATGCGAGAGAAGGTGAAGATAAAAGACAACTGAATAAACCTTATTCCTATTTCTCCTGAACCAGAATCCATCCCCGAACTGGAACAAGTTCCTTTCGTATATAACCATACGATGGAATATCCAATATACTGTGGATCTTCGTAGTGATACGGAGTGTCCCGGAGAAATACAAAGGTGATTTAGGATTAGCGAAGAAATACTTGGTTTGGTCGTGAATAGCAGTCGCAATTTACTTTGCCCTCTTACTTGTCCCTTGATATGTCTTTAGTTAATATCTTCTGTACACCATCATTATGCTAATTGGTTTTCTTCATTCCCCACCGTTCGGCACCAGCCTAAGGTTTGGAAGAAGACTATCCAATTTGCGTAATAGGTGTACTATCTCCTAAACCAAGGAATACTCGTAACCTGAGAGAAGGTAAAAGGAAAAGACAACTGAATAGTCCTATCCGTTTTCTCCAGAACCGGAAGCCATCCTCGAATAAATTCCTTCAAGTTCGTATATAACCATACGATGGTTTTATCCAATGGAAGTGGACGTTCATAGTAATACGGGGTGTCCTGGAGAAAAGGGTAAAAGTAGGAGTGGCAATGAGGTTTGCAATTCTGACAATCCAAAAGCCAGTGTTTAAGAAGGTTCGGTTAATTTTGGTCACAGAGTCATAGTATAGGGTCGGGTCATGGTCGCTGCCAAAGAGAGAGAGAAAAGAAACACTCAGCGTGCACTCTAACCTAGATCAGAATGGTTAACAATTTATCTAATCAGGAAACCTCCCACTGTAACGTCAAATTCTCCTCCAAACCAGAAAAAAGAATTAGTCGGTATCACCCGAGGAGTAAACCAACTCATCAGTGGGAATTGGGATCCAACTATCATCACATGACAACATGACGGAATCCACTCACGTTATCACACTCCAGAAGGTATGCGCATATCTGGCAAGTTTCAGTTTCTTTAGAAACTCCCGATGTGATTTTTACCCCAAGCGGCTTATGACCTTGACTTGGTCCACAAGCCATAAACCGCTAGTCAAGTTCAACCCGTCATTATTCTGGATTGCATTAAACCCACCCATACGTGCCCTTGACTAGGTCAACAAGGCCGCAAGACTGTCCTAACCAATCCCACTTATCCAACAAATAAGTACCACTTAGCTACCGAACACTACGTCTTGACTAGGTCAACAAACGTAGCACGAATACTAAATAATACCCGTAAGAAATGACGGAGGGCTACGTCTAGTTTTTGGCGAAAAACTTTTAACGTAATGAACTTGATATCGTTGAAGGAACTGCATAGATTTTTATAAAAATATAGTGGCGAAAACCTTTGCTAAAGAGGTCACTCCCGGTGAAGGGATCTCGGCTCTTTCCCCGTAGAATGAGGTACAGGATATTCCAATTGAATACCACGATGCAAAGCAAAAGTAATTGGCTATAGTGAAGTCATTGCCCTGACGCAAACTTCTGTCCAAAGGGTCACTCCCGGTGAAGGGATCTCGGCCCTTGCCTCGTCGACTGAGGTGCTGGATATTCATAACCGAATACCACTGTGCAAAACAAAAGAGAACGTCCTTGCAATAACAGCTTTTTGAAAAATGTTCCAACAACATCAGAATAGGTTTGTTTAGCTTGCATTGATCCAAATCAACGCAGTCCCATCAATTGAACACTCCAATAAAGAACGAAAATAATGATGTACGTATATGCCATCAGCATTCGCCACTGGGTCCCGTCATTACCCGTTAGGTTACTTAACTAACGACAGAGCGGGGACTGGACTAGCGCGGATGCAAAACATATACAACATCTACTAGGATATATATCAATATATAATATTTCGCTCAAGGCGTGATAAAATGCAACATCACAGAAATGTAATAAGCATCATAGAACAATACAGATATCTGGGATCCCTGGGTTTCATAGAGCCGCTACTGAAACCCGACGTTCCCCTGGTCGTGTGAATAGCCTGTGCAATGAAATCCTAGACCCCTACGGGCGCGGCAAGTTACCCGCCAAAACCTGAAGCGAGGCAGCCCCCTTCAACAACGTGAATGGACCACCCAGCACTTCACGGAATCCGGTAACTTAGGCACCCCTCGTTGGGTCAACTTGTACCCCCTACGAGTGCGGTGAATAGCCCGCCAATTCTAGAGTGGAGCCCCCTCCGTCTCAAAGCCATGAGATGTGGGCCCGTTGCCCTTTAGAATCCGGCTATCCGTGCACTCCCCTTGGGGTAATCCTAGTACAGAAAGTAAAATATACATACAACGGGTACATCGACCTCACCCCGGTCATACCCTAAAAGAATAATATACAAACAGGCAGTGACAGCAGTCCACATGTCGGACGCTCGCCCCGCAATATCAAATGTACATATAAAATGAAATTGTACTACCATTGCATCCAGGCTATCCACCACGACAATCCGCAACATCACAGCACAACACAGAACATCAACATGAATGTCACGTTCGCAAATCCGTCTAAAAGGGTTATAGCAGTTAGACAGGATTTACCGATCAAATGACATTCACGGTCGCAGATATAATGTAAATACTGTGAACTAACATATTTAAAATTTTTGATTAATTAAATTTGCCGAAGTGGGCCCCAAGCACTACTGTAGCACTCAGAGAAAATATGGGCCCAAAAAGAATATACCAAAAACCCTATTTTCAATTAATAAAGCCACTGGAAAATTTTGGTACGACGTTGACTTATTGCCGCCGCGGAACCGCGGCCAAACCAGGTGTTTGGCCGCGTTTCCACGGTCATACTATAGCATCACCTAACCAAAATTTTGCAGAATGCTTAGAAAGCCCTGCACAATTTTCTGCAACACACTGAAAAATTTTTCGAGCCAAAAATATTTCGACAGAAACTGATACTTTTGAAAATGTGGTTTTGGGATTTTTGTTCAATCGAGTTCTAAACACGTTAGAGCAAGCTAGACTAGGTTAATGGCGTGGCTCTGATACCATGTTGGTGCACGGCGGCGCCCCGGCCGTCTATCCGAGACCAAAATGCGGAAACAAAAATTTTCTTGACTTTATAAACCGGCGCCACCGCGGACCATAAACCCGGATCGTGCCATTAACCTAATCCTAGCTAACAAGAGAAAGGGTAGAGAGTTATACCGAGCGATCCGTGTCCTTCGGTCTTCTCGTCGTCGTCCCGATCTCCCCGTGGAATCTCCGGTCTTCATCTCCTCGTCAGAAGGGCACCACATCCCCGGGTTCTTTTACGGGCTCCCACCTCTGGACCGAGGCAACTCGGGCACGAAGTTGGCGAGTCGACGTGTCCAAGAATTGCTGTAGAATAGTGTAGTGCTCTTTGTCTCTATTAGGGTTAGTGAGGTTGCCATTTGGGTGGAGGTGAAGAAAAGAACTTTTGGAGGAGGAGCTATAGGATTTTTACAAAGCCAAAATAACAATTTTTCCTACCCAAAAAATTGGGACAGCCCCTCCCCTTCAATGGCCGGCCAAGTCACTTTTTTTTGGAATGATAGATTGAAGGGAATTAGAATGAAACAGGAGTGAGCCCCAACCATCATGCAAGAGAGAGAAAGGGTGATGATAATAAGCAATGATCACAACAAAATCCACACTCAAAAACCCATCATTCTCATCACAAAGTCAAGCCATCATGATCAAAAGAAAGTCAAGGGATGGTGCAATCATCTTGAAACCATCATGATGCAACTACTTGCAAAAACAACCCACCAAAATACAAATTTGCATGCTTGCAAATAAACCCTCCTCCACCACTATTCAGCCAAGGAAAGAACAATGGAAAATGGCCGAAATGGAAAGCAAACTGGCAACTTCAGAAAAACGATCCAGTAATAAATTACAGGAAAACCCCGCTACTCTATATACATACCGGCATTTGTATTCGAACCGAATACAAATGCAATGAGACAAATCCACACTGTACAATACTAGGATCCGGCTTAAACCAAAGCCCGCTAGTATTATCCGTCCGACCATGATCCGTGCAATACCGCACGTACATGATCGAACCCTGCCATATCTCCATACGGCCTCTACAGCGTTTCGCTCGAAACTTGAGAAACGGTCTGTGGGGGACTCTAAAGACCCATCAATACTTTTGTTGTGGATTTAACCACTAGCACGTCAGAGATATTAGCCATACGTAACGGGCTACCAGGTATTGACCAAAAGGGATGTCGATGAGCAAACTCATCCTGACATCCTACTGAGCCTGTCAGTGACAATATCCGTATAGTCCGGTCCGTTCGTCTATAAGTATCGCATGGCGGGTCTAGGGGGTTGGTAAAAGTCAGACCCCCAAAAGCGTTACAAGTCGTATCGGAGTGTAGCCCAGAACACCCTGAGATACTACTGGAATACCTACCAGTAAATCTCCTGCCTCGGCCGAGGGCTTTGTGTAATGGCTCTCCTAGACACAGCGCGACCTCACTCCCAATATCGGGAGAGACGAACCCCTGCAGATCCGCTCACCGCCTCCATGTGGCTCGGGACTGTACCCAACTAAAACCTGTTTGCACGACTCCTTTAAGCCGTGGTAGGGTAGTAATCAAAGTACAGTGGGAACTCACACGAGAAAAATGACGATCCCAGGTCGATGAACTAATCTGTACACATGTCACCAGGGAACTGCTATCTAACGTCAGGTATAAGACCAACTAGTATGTTCCCGGCGAGTCCTGTCCGGTGTACTCATAACCCAATAAGCACCTGTATAAATCTTAAGTGAACCAACTGACACCAGTGGCTTGTGAGACCGGCCACCGCCCCTCGTCGAGGTCTCGACTGTATACACTAGTCTACTCTGGAGTATCGATTCCCTGTCTCGAAACTCCCACGACTAGGGACCTTTTAAGGATGTGCTTATAGACCCCAGCTCCCACGTATATGATCGCCATCATACTGCTGGCAGTCATGCAAGAATCCTAGGGGCTCTATCAACGTGCAATAGTGACCTTTAAGGTCACCTAAAGCAGTACACGATGATAAAGATAAACCAGATAGCATACTATCATCTTGAGAAAGACTGTCCTACCGGTATAGGTCCTCTCTCAATCATTGTAACCACGTGCCTGTGATCCAATAATTGACTCTGAGGGCACTATCTCCAACACTTTATACTTCATTACATTCAATGATTATCTCTCAAGGTTCGGACATATGTTCCTGTTGAAACACAAGTCTGAACGTTTTGAGAAATTCAATGAATATGAGTTAGAAGTAGAGAACCAAAATGGGTAAAAGTATTATGTCCATTAATGTAATCAGGGAGGAGAATACTTTAGCACGGGATTCCTGGACTATTCTAAAGGAGAATGAGATTCTCTCTCAGCATTACTCCTCCATATACACCACAGCACGTCGGTGTATCGGGGCGGAGCAATCGCACCCTATGTGATATGGTGTGCTCTATGATGACTACTACTAAGTTTCCTATTTTCTTTTGGGGTTATGCACTTGAGAAGTTGCATACTTATTGAATAGGGTTCCAACCAAATTAGATACCTACCACTCCATATGTGATATGTTATGGGAAGAGCCCATCTCTTAAAGATGCTAAGATTTGGGGTTGTCCAGCCTATGTCAAAAGCAAACTCCGGACAAGCTCGAGGCAAGGATAGTTCTGTGGATGTTTGTTGGATATCCCAAGCATTCGCAAGGGAATATCTTATACCAAACTTGGGAGCACAAGGTGTTTTGTTTCTCAGCATGCCACCTTTTAGAAAGGGAATTTCTTATGAAGAAATTAGTGATCATGAGGTAGAATTGGAAAGGGTTCGAGCTATACAAACTGCACCTGATGATTTAGTAAACCCGAAAGATTCAATATTTTCTAACGAACCTCAGCCTCTCCGCCGATCTAGTAGGGTTCCTCATCCACCTGAGAGATACTTCGGTTTCTCTATGGCAGTGGGAGCGAGGATTGCATCATGAGATGATAACCCAACTTGTTTCGACCAGGCCATCATGAGTGGGACTATGTAAGATTGACTGGATGCTAAGAATCTGAGATGGAATCCTTATACACCAACAAAGTATGGACTTTGGTTGCTTTATCCAAAGGGTTAAATCCCCATCAGGAGCAAGTATATCTCGAGAAGATTATTTTGTGTACATGGAAAAGTTGAGACTTTCTAAGCTATGCTTAAGTCCATCCAGATCCTACTTGCCACTGCTACATACCATAACTACGATATCTGGCGGTTGGGTGTCATGACAGCTTTTCTAAATGATGATTTGGAAGAGAGCGTCTATAAGTATATAGCCAGAGGGCTTCGTAGACAGTGGGAGCAGCGGAAACGTGTGCAAGATGTTTTATGTGATAAATTAGGCATCGCGCAGTTAGAACGTCTGTTTTGATGTAGTAGTCAAAGAGTTTGACTTCATCAAAATGGTAGATGAACCAAGTATATACGAAAAGGTAGTAGAGAGTATGGTGGTGATCCTCGTATAGTACGTGGATGACATACTCTTGATAGGGAAGGAGTTTCCGATGCTACGCTCGATCAATCTCCTCTTATCACATGGATTCTCCATATAGGATCAAGGTGATACCTCCTAAATCCTGGGTTATGGATCTATGGGATAGATCTAATTGGATGTTAGGATTCTCACTAGTTGTAGTGAGATGGTATCAATCGATCCTGGGGAGAATCACTGGAAACGTTCCAGGGTGACAAGGACGACTGAATGTCAGTCGCAGGTATTGTCTTTACCCTCAGTGGAGGGACGGTATGTTGGAAGAGTTCCAAGCTAGATACCGTGACTTACTAGACGATTAAAGGCAAGATAAATCGTTACCAAGGATTCTACTAAAGAGGCAGTCTGGATATATTTTAGTTCATGAGATGAACTTCGTTCCTGCCATTGTGTGACAATAGAGTTATGGCTTATGCCTAGGAACCCCCGTCCAATCAGTGATCCAGACATATTCTTAGGCAATATCACCTGATCATGGAGATGGTTGATCTCCAGGGAGATTGAGGTTAGGTGAGTAGTTACAGAGGACAACAGCGCGGATCCACTCACAAAGGCCTATTTCCCAGTAGAGACTTTTATGGGATGGTTGAGTATGAGATACTTCAACCACAGCTGAATGTTGGGTATGCGATACCACAACAGATGGCCCTAGTGCAAGTGGGAGATTGTTAGTGATATGTATGCCCTACAGGCCATTACTGTACATATGATGTATATTGTAGTGGATGCTTGGACATATATTGTGAGGACTTTCTTGCTCAACATGATAGTATGCTATCTGGTTGCTCTTTATCTTAACATGTACTCTGATAGTATCTATGTTACATGTTGATAAAGCCTTAAGGATGAATACTTGACTACCAGGACTATGATGTAGATCATACTAGTGGGGACAGTCTAGTCGCTAAGTATATCCTTTAAATGTTCTTAGTCGTGGGAGTACCGAGACAGGGCATCGATACTCCAGAGTAGACTAGCGTATGCGCTTCTTGACCCATATGATGGGCGATGGATGATCAAATATCCATTGGTGTTTGACATAAGAGAAGGTATACGGTTGCTCAGTGGAGACTGGGTACACTGGACGGACTCGCCGATAACTCCCAGATGGTATTATACCTTACGTCAGATGGCAGTTCTCTGGTGACACTGGTACAGGTTAGTTTGTAGAACCGAGATTGTCATAGAGTCATATGTGATTCCCACTGTGCTTTGATTTCCATCATACCATGTCCAAGAGGGCATGCAAAATGGTGGCTTTTGGGTATAGTCCCGAATCACATGGAGACAATGATCGATATGAGGGGTTTCGTCTCTCCCGGTATAAGGAGTTGATGTTGCGCTTTGTTCGATTGGCTATAACTGGAAATCCCTGGCTAGGGTTGCTGAGATTTACTGGTAAGAGTTATCAGTAGTTTTTCGAACTGTTATGGACCTCATATCGACACGACTTATTAAGCTACTGGGGTCTGACGTTTACCACCCCTAGGCGAGATATGCGGCTTATCAGACGAAGAGACCGGACTGTATGGGAGTGTTACTGGTAGGATTCGCAGGAGAATGTACAGGCTTGCTTGTTGATCTTCTAATCGCTCAATTCCTGGGTGGCTGTTACATTTAGCTAACCGCTTGCAGGTTGTGGGTGTTTGAATTGATCATCGCCTACTGCCGGCGTATTGACGATTCTTTAGAGTCCTACATAGAGCTTTCCTTGCTCAGGCAAAAAGGAGTAGAAACACATATGTGATATGTGCGGGACCGAGAACAATACATGTATGTGATACCGTAATAGATTTTCGCGATATGTGATATCGGCCGGGTATATATGATATAGCCGGGTCATCGGATCAAGTGTTAATTCGACGAACTGATACAGATTATATTAGACGGTTATTCGTGAAATATCCGGATTATCGGATCAAGTGTTGATTCGATAATTTAGTGTATAATTATATATATTTGATATATTATATTACATTAACTAATATTAGCTCACTTAAAAATTCTTTTTATCACTTGGTTAATACATTTATATATATGTGATATATGTTAATTGTACTATTTTATTTTGTTACGATAAATATTGTATATGCGATATATAATATTGTAACAAGTTATGGTTACAAATTCAACATGTTTTGTAGAGTTTAAATGTGGTTAGGCTTTGGATTAAGGTTAAGCTTGCATGAAGCTTTCAAGAAGCTTCTTGAAGTTTTGACTTTGACTATGATATTTTGTGTAGATATTTCTTAACCCAACCCAAATCCTTTACCATAGTTAGTTCTCTACAAGGGTTAAGTTCTCATTCTTAACCCATGGTTGCAATTCTAACCATACACTAGTTTTCATTATTCATCACAAATAGATTTCTTCTTCTTCTTCCTCCTGAAAAAGCTTTCTAGCTTTTTGACATGTGATGATAATGAGTGAGAAATTGAAAACAAAAGAGAGCTAAATTCCTACTTTGTCATCCTCATCTATTCTAGCCGCTTAGATTAGGGTGTTTACTTTGCTAATACTTGATTAGCAAAGCAAGAGCTTGGGTTTGAGTTTTTTCAAGGTAGATCATCTTAGTTATTGAAGATCGGAAGCAAGCTTGCTTCTTTCTCTTCATGGAGTCTCACTAGAGTCCGGGTACTTGATGATCGCAGCGAAGGGACCTCAACACGGAGCTTATGAAGTGAAGGAACGGACTACAAAGGTTGTAATCCCTAACACTTAGATGTTAAAGTGTTTAACATGCTTGTTTGCTTAATTATCTAGTATAGATCTTAGTTAGGGTTACATAGCACCTCAAATTTTTATAAAATGGCATGTGTGATGCCTTGCTAAACCTTTTTGTCGTGCTATACAACCCTACACAAACTCCGTCATGCATCTCGCAATCATCGGAGTTATGGCGAAGACACCAATGTCAAAGCCCAAAACGAAAACCAACATGACATACATCAAAATTATAACACGTACATAGTACGCGTTGGTGAAAACTCATCAAAACATCTGAAAGAACTGCATGCCAAACTCTTTTTCAAATTGCTGCGCGATGCGCGTAACACAGCACAGTAGCGGACGTTTATTGTGAGAAAATAACTATATATATATATATATATCCTTTGTTTATCATACACGTCCCGCCGTTTTAGAAGGGTTCCCTTTATAAAATGTTTCGTGTCACCTCAGAAACGTAGGTAAATACTGAGACTATAGCTCCTCTTTGGAAATCTCTTCGATAACTATCAATGCATGCAAAATATGTTCAGGTATTGTCCTCGGACTAGTCCTGCTCAGCTACTATACCAAATAGTAAATATCATAATAACATACTACCTAAAATCAATCCCAAACTGTATATAAGAATGCCACGTGCGTTTGGTGCATACGGAAATTGAAATCCATGAATGTGCCATACATGTGCACAGAAACAAAACCTAAGTGCAACGGGTGTGCATGAAAAACCTGTCAAAGGCAACGGGTGTGCGTGAAAGCAATATCAGGTGCATCTGATATGCACGAAGAATCTCTATTTAGTACATCTGGTGTGCACCAAAATCGCATCAAGTGCCCAAACATGCGCGAAAATCCAAATCAGGTGCATCCATCATGCACGAATAAATTCTTAATCATGTGCATTCAACATGCACGAAATCACGAAATCCAATATCAAGCACCGAACATGCGCAAAATCCAGTCCAAGCGTGTCAAATATGCGCAAGAATCCAATCAGGTGCACATGGTGCACAAAACAAATATCGAGTATCACTATCGAAATCGACGGTATACAACACATTTCAATCCAAATCCAAATCAGGTATACCATGGTATATAATCTCCCAACCATGTGCATCAGCGTGCACAAAAGCAAATCAAAATACTAAAAGTGTATGAAAACTATGCCGAAAGTATAAGTTAAATCATATGCATGCCCTAGGCAAGAAATCACAATCAATATCTCAAATGACATCAAAACGAAATCAGGTGCAACTGTGGTGCACAAAAATACGTATCAATGAACTGCAAGCATATGTGAACTATACCGAGTGCAAAAACCAAATCGAATGCATACCATATGCACAAAATAAGCCCAATTGTGTGAAATCCATGAAATCATAAACATGTGCAACCAAGGCACAAAATGATATCAAGTGCGATATCGTGCATAAATCATAAATCAACACAACGATGTATAAAGCATATCTCAAGTGTAATACTATGTACAAAATATAAATACCCAATAGGTGCAACCATGGTGCACGAAAAAAGAAATATCATGAAACTCAGTCATCAAGACTAAATCATGCGAATAGATCACCCAAAATACCGAAATCCAAGAATAACGTATGCGTGATATTCGAATCACCAAATCCCAGATAGCAAACACTGTCGTCGATATGTCCTTCCTTCAAAGTCGAGAAGGTGTCAGTGCATCCAATGCTAGCAGAGTAAGATATCTACTTGCCTCCTGTTCATGGCCTGTCGTCTGGTGCCCTTAGGCCCTCGTCTCTCACTGCAGATTGCTAAGTGCATAGCTCCTTGGCCTAACGGTTCAAATATGGAATGACGACGGAAACTGTCCCGCTCTGGCACATCCTCTAAAGATCTCTGGCCAACTATCGTGGTCACTCATAACATGTCTCGTCGACGATGCCGAACTCTGGCCTGCTGGGTGTGCGTAAAATGACTTCTCCTGGGTCCAAGTATTCTCGTAAATTATTTCAGAAAGGTCCTGTCGAGGTCTCTCCCAAATCTCATTTCTGCTGAACTGCCCGGAAGTTATCATCTTTTACTAAATCTGTATCTTATTCCGGAATGGCTACTTACTCATCGCGAATCCTTCTGGAAGATATATCCATATACAACGTCTTTGCATGTGTATCACATCTATGATGTCAGCGGAGTGGAACGTCCTCTCGTCACGATCTCGTACGATCCTCTTACTCCACTTTTCTCTAATGTCGACTGATTTGGACTCGTCTCCTGGTGGATGCATGGACTGCGCTCTAACGGCTATACTCGTATCTGGAGTTTCCCAAGCAATGTATCCCATCACATGATATCCGAATGATGTTGAAATTTTTGTTCGATTCATCGAGGTTCCATAATCCCCCAAGAGCTCAACATCTTAGGTACAGTTTAATAGTATCGAATATATGTCACAGCACCTATGGACCAATCGTAGAAAGGCAAACCCAAGCCTCACTAATGGCACCGCTGAACTGCCACAAACCCTAAGGTTCACCGGCGTTCCATGGTCATTATGTCGAGTTAGGGTTTCATTCTTCTAGAGGGTCCGTAGAATTACTTGCATTGTTTTCCGAATACATTAAACTTGGAAAATGGGTTCCTGACATTCGATCGTCTATATCGACTCTCAACGTATCAGCGTGAAGTCGTCTCTAGCTGGAATCAATCAATCTGAGAACTTCGCATCGGGTAGGCAATGAATCATATGTCCTAGTCTTTCATCTCTGGTGACTAGCAATCTTCTATCATATCTCAAAGTATAACTCGTGCAATATTAGCTCTAAACATCTGGGGTGATATCTCCTCATTCGCACCAGCAACTGGCTCATTCGTCCGCATGCTGAACAGTGCCTCAATCATCAAGTATAATCGGTGCTTTAACGGTCATCACATCCTAGCTGGCCTTTATCAGTAGCCCAATCTTCTGGTGCTAATCTGCACGTCCGAGAAATCACGTAACAGCGATCCATCAACACTAATGGCGCGAAAACACAAATAAACGATACGTCTTTTCAATCGTATGTCCCTGGAATCATGCCTTGGTCAGTCCTCGTCTGTGACGAGCTCATGCTGACCGCAACTCTAGCCGTAGCTCTCTGTGCCCGTACAACCATGGTAATAAAACCTTAACTGGTGCAGATAAGGATAAATCATAGGAATGAATATAATACTGTGCAAGAAAATGTACATCCTAAGGCTTCTTAAGCGGAGTATCGTATCGTAAGTATGCCGCGGAATATACACACGGCACGTCACTCTTTTTAAGTCACCTACTTCATCAATCAAGGGTCATCCTACACTCAGGAGGTAAAACCTAATGCTCTGATACCAACTTTTTCACGAACCGAAAAGTACAGAACATGACCGGCACATAAACTACGAAACGTCTCGAGGCGTACGTAATCTAAGTAAGCCAAAACCCAGAAATCCAAACCAAGTTAAGCAGTAGAGTGAAGGAAAAACCAATTTTTAAAGCAAGAAGTTTTGATAGCATAAGCCGAATTATGCGTCTTTTAAAACATCAAGTCTTTTCTGAAAATTTCGGCAGAGTTTCCTTTGTAAATACTGGCCCCAAACGGGATACAACATGAATAGTATACGAAATGATAAAAGGCATCCCCAAGCGGGAGCTAGCTCTTCGTCAATCGACGGTCACAACCACGCAAGAAAGATAATATACAACGCTGAAGGGCGAGGATCAGAACTCAAAAGAAACTCAAATCAACATGAAAACCATAATAATACAATGTGCGACTCTAAGTTCGAAATAAATACAAGTCTGGTTGATGGAGTTTCTAGATACAACAATGAAAATAAAGAACAAGGGTGGTCACGATGCGAGTGAACCCACCTACCAAAGCAATCACTCAGAATGGGAGCAGTGTCCCAAAAAAGCCGCAACGAAACCTGTACGGCAAAATCAGCAAGGAACTGTGGCACAATAGGGGTGAGTTGCCAACTCGTGAGTAGAACACATCACAGAGCAGAAATCGCATGTATGACGCAACCTAGGTCATATCTACTAATATCCTCAAATAATATCCTGATCCATCTACATATAAATGGAATACTACGTGCTCGAGTTAGTGCCTCAAATAGCAATATATCAGATATATGTATGAATGCATTATGAATTGAAACAGAATACATCATGAGTGAGACAACTTCTTTCTTTATTTAATGAGATTCCTGTATGTATATAAATCGAATATCATCAAGGAAATCAACAGAGAAATCAGTGTCAAGCATCGACACAAAACATGAATCTCAATATCTCAGGCTCCGGCTATCCGGACTGGCCTGTATCATATAATCTCAATATCTCAGTGTCTCAAATCTCAATATCCCAATACCTCAGGCTCCGTCAGTCCGGATCGGCCCACATCATCAATAACACGACCACGAACGGTATCCTCCGGATATCCGCCGCGCCAAACAATCACCGGTAGGCAGTTTGCCCCTGCTGGGCTCATCGTATACAACTCGAGCTTCTAGCCCCAGGGTACGATACCGGGTCCACCATGTAACCGCAGACGGCTCATACAACTCCTCGAATCGGGTCTCGAAAACCATCTCAGAACCAAGGAAACATCATGGTAGGCAGGACTCATCATATCAAGGAAAACCGTATTTTTCTCTTGAAAATACATCATCAGTTTATAAAACTTTCACATGCGGTTTCCAAATCCAGAAAATCTCAAGAAGCATCCGAAAACATCAAATCACCATGTCAATAAAAGTGAAACCCAGCATAAATCTCCATAATACTGCATAACCAATGAATATATGAATGCATCTGATATCACGAAATGAATGCAATAGTTAAACTAGCATATGAAAGCTATAACATATTGCAACTATCAGCTAGCAGGCCATGTCAATGAAATAGTATGCTCTAAAGTGTACGTGACATGGCAATTACCATTGATGATGTGTGTGAGCCGGCAAGCAAGTGTATGTGGAGCAAACGCATCATTGGTAATGGTGCTGGTGTCTTGACAGCATAGTTTCATAATAATTACAGATAACATATATATATAAGCATGCAATGCGATGAAACATCAGGAATATACAGAAGGTGATATAGTAACAGCAACACTGAAGAATAACCTACCCAATATATGAGTCATACAGTTTGGTACTTTAAAGTACCTACGATTCACTGCATTTGAAAACAGGTATGACTCGAGCCCAGTCAAAAGGGTAGGGAAAACCACCTAGTCTGAGTCGATCTATATATACATAGTAGTCGGTGATCTCGCCTCAATAACATCACGTACGATACAATATACACATATGATAACCATGAGTCAAGAGTGCGGATCTAACATCATAATTATATCTCGTACGGTAAATCTACCGTACGGCATCCCAAATCTGGAAACGGGTCAAATATCATATTTATCTCATTATTCATCCGGTATTCTCATCATCACTTATCGTGAACAGGGGGTACTGATATAAGTCTAATACAATACTAATCTCATCCACATATTTGTACGCGTGCGTACGAAACACATCGCCTAAGGATCCTCTATAACATCATTGCGTATCTCCTAATACGAACCAAATCACATCACCGATGTTACAGCATCATGCCCAATCCCAATGACTCATCTTATAATATCCTATACCATCCTCATCATCCATGTATACGTACATGTATACATATATAAACCCACGCATCCACATCTATCGATATATATATACATATACACCCAAACCCATATCCCGTGCGTGTATGTGTATGTGTACAACCTTACTCTAGGTTTTGGGACTATGAAACCAACCAAATCACTTTCCTCAAATCTCACGAACACTAACTCATGATCTTCAAAAGCTTTTCTTGCTAAGTGTTCATATCCCTCAATAACAGATTTAAGTATATATATATCACAACATATCATTTCTTATGACATTGCGGTGGTGCTATACGCCATCCACCCAACTTCACCCAGTAGATATATATCTACTCACCTTAATCTTCGCTTGTCGATGCCGATATCGCCACGTGCTTGCTTGTCGTCTCGAAGTCTTCGTGAGGGTACCTACATATCATAACATATCGTATCGTATTAAAATCCGACTCATGACCCAACGACACACGAATCTCACAAAGGTCAAAACCTATGGTCCGCTCATGCAGAAGAACCAAATAATCATCGACATCGGCGTACAAATGCCGAGTGATCGAGAAAAACCCAAATACACCATTCGTGGTTTCACAACACACTAAAAATATATATGAGATAGGGTTTAAATCATCAAAATATCAAATTCGCTTTAAAAGCTATTTTTCCGAAACTCTAGTAAGCAACAATTGCCAATTTAGTTCAAATCTAGTTGTTTTAACAATTCTAGCGGTTATAATGCTCACTAAATACCATGATTAAGTCATACAAACCATTTCCATAATTTAATCTCATCAATTTTCATTAATTCTATAAACCTAGTTTGCAACTTAAGCAATTAGGACAATTTAATTGTTATAATTTACAATTTAACCACTAGACTATAATTTGCATATTTTAAAATGTTAAACCACTCCTGGAAACATTAATGATGTGCTAAAAACCCTAACTAAATTTTAATCTCACTTAATTACATTAATCCTAAAATCTAGTTTGCAACATAATACTATTTGGACAATTTTAAAAGTGAATTTGCAAACAAACAACTAGGTTGGGTTTTGAAATTCTCAAGATTCTAAATTACACAACACAACCATAACCTTATAATCCAAACCCTAACTCCAAATTCAATTCTTCTCTTGAAAACTAAATGCTTGAAATTGAAGCCATTTAACTACCTAACTAAATTGATTTAAAAGAATTAACCAAAGGGTTAGAAGTTATGCACAACAAATTGAAGATCCCACAAGCAAATTTAGCCCTCCAAATTAGCTTCTCTTCACCAAGAACCATACTAAATAGGCTGAGGAAAAATGGGTAGGGCTTGGATTGTGATTTTGTGGGATTTTAGATGGATTTTTGATACAAGTTTTGATGGATTTTGGAGTGAAATGGGGTGGAATTTTTTTGGGGCTGCATTATGGGGAGGCTTGGCCAGAAATTTTAGGAGGGAGAGAGATGAGTGTGGGTGTGGAAAAAGTCCAAGTCAAACTCCCCCATGCCTCCCTAATTAAATCCTATGCCTCCTTCTTTATTTTTTTTTCTTTTCTTTCTTATTCTCTTTTCTTTTGTTGTGAGGAATGAGGCGGGGACTTGGGTGATTGGGGCAGCCCATGGCTCGGCCACACAAGGGAAATGGGGTTTGTGAGTAGTGAGTGCACACATGAAAGATAAACACCACACTCCAATTTCCATTTACTTTAATTTCATAATTTAAGCATTTTCTTTTATATTTTTCTAAAACCATCATTACAACTTCGTTACATTTCAAAACCCACATGCTAGATTTTAGTGTAATGTGTCATGATGCACAAAATTTGTATTAACCCATTCCAATTTGTAATTATCACTAATTAAATGTATTATTTAAGGATTAAAATAATATTAAAATAATTAATTTTGGAAAAAATTTCAGTCAACTAGAAATTCCAAATACTAGCAATTATATAGCTAGAATAGGTATATTTAATTTTATATTAAAAGATATTTATATCTTGGTTTTTTTACGGAAAACACCCGTTATTTTACCGATTCTCCGAAATTTCACCTAAACGATTTTCAAAACGTTACAATCCCATATCCATTGGTGTTTGACATCAGAGATGGTATACGGGTGCTCAGTAGAGACTGGGTACACTGAACGGACTCGCCGAGAACTCCTAGATGGTATTATACCAATCGTCGGATAGCAGTTCTGTGGTAACACTGGTACAAGTAAGTCTGTAGACCCGAGATCGTCATAGAGTCTTGTGTGATTTCCACTGTGCTTTGATTTCCACCATACCACAGTCAAGAGATCATGCAAAAAGGTGGTTTTTGGGTACAGTTTCGAGTCACATGGTGGCAATGTGCGATAGCAAGGGTTTCGTCTCTCCCGGTATTGGGAGTTGATGTTGCGCTATGCTCGATTGGCCATAACAGGAAATCCCTTGCCAGGGTTACTGAGATCTACTGGTATGTGTTATCAGTAGTTTCTCGAACCGTTATAGACCTTGCATCGGCATGACTTATCAGGCTATTGGGGTCTGACGTTATACCACTGTAACAACCCTAATTTTCTGATACATTTTATACATACAAATTTTTAAATTGTTTTTTTATCAAAATCCTTAAAGGGGTATTTATTGCCTGAGCACAAGACTTTAGTAATTAATTATCAATTTAATTACAAGAAGGAGCTTGTAGCTCATTGGTAATACCTTGCATTGCTGAACCAAGCCACCAGAGTTCAAATCTCCTGCCCCACATTATTTTTAGATTATTTTTGTTTTAAATTCATTGGAAGCCCAACAGTCCACACACCGTAACTTCCAAAACTTGAATTTCACCCGAAAATCTAAATATACCAAAGCCTTCACCTGACGACTCCCCACCTCCCGACGTCCCCAACATGAAAGTTAGGTCTCTTCGCCTTCCTAACCCCCCTGCACACTCTAATTTATTGGATCGGTTCCAGAAAGTTAAATATACCCCATTTACTACAATTTTTAATGAATTTCTACATTTTTTACAATTTTTTATATAAAAAAAAACCCTTCACCTACCCTACCCCTAGCCTACCCTATAAATACACCCCCTCCCCTCTACCCTCTCACCCCAAAATCTTAAGCTCACTCTCTCAAAATCTTCCAAGAGTTGTGTACTTTGAAAACAAGCTCGCGGCGAAACTCCGACGAAATTCCGGCAACGTTTTTGGGAACAACCGACGACGAAGCAACGCATCGACAACCCCTTTAGTCCCCCCTCACTCGCTTAATCGAAACCCGTAAGTCCCATTCTATCTCTCTTTCTTATTCTCTAAAATACGAAATTACAAAACCCGACGGAATCGGAACAAATTCGATTTCCGATCCGGTTTTCTATAAAATTTCACCTCTCACCAATACATTCATGCTTAAATATCTTTATGTTGACTATTAAACATTTAACAAACAATTTGAACAAGTTTCATCACATGAAATGATAGCCTTTTCAATTTATCGTATTTTTCACTTAAATACCACAATGTTTCGATTTCACTTTTAATCCCCCTAACTTGGCTATACATTTAAAGTAGAGCATGAGGTAATGACCTACCTTCATACACACGCAAATACAAACCTAAACGATATAATCAAAAACTTAGAATACGATAAAATAATACTTTCATTTAAATACCATATTCTTAATAAAACCATTTCTAAAAATTTTAGCTTTGATACACTTTTAAAACAAATACCTTTTACTAGAAATAATACGATAAGTTGTGGACATCGGTCGTTTATCTAAACCTGACTTTGTGGTGTCTAGGCTAGGCAAGTGAGAAAGGTAACTTTAAAAGGCCCGTCTCACGGTGATTCGTGAGCGGATCCCTCCTTTCCTCATTTGTACTTATCAGGCCACAATTGGCGGTGAAGAGACGATTTGAGGCATCTAACGACTTGTCATTTAGACCTTTTAGAAATAAGCTAGTTGATTTAGGAAACCCTAGAATCTGAAATACGGAAAATTGACATTTTTACAAATAAATACTTTATACTTTATAAAACCATTTTCTAAAGGATTTAGTATTTTACAATATTTGCAAAGCGCCGCTACAACCAATTTTGGGGAACCCGTTCGGGATGGTGCGGTTTATCGCACACCCTCGGACTTAGTAGTGCAAAATTCAGACCTCCGCAAGGAGCATTCGGTCTCGAAAAGTTTAAAATACGACATATTAAGAAAATGAGATTTTCGGAATATAAAATATCTATAAAAATTATTCTTGTATGAAAATACGTATATTTGTCATTTAAATATCTATTCTATTATAATATAAATATTCCACCTTTTTCTAAAAATTAGGAATAAATTTTACATTAAAATACCATGAACTTCAAATAAATCAATATTACAGATAAATACCTTTATTTATAAAACTAGGCTATTTTCACTAGAAATATCACAATATAAAATCCACGTTCATTATAACTCTAACGACGAATAATGAATACTTGAGGTGTATTTTGAAAAGTATATAAAAGTATTTTTACATAAAACCCCCTCAAGTTTTATAAATTACCCTAAGGACCCTAGTAAATATAGGTTTAAGAAATAATCAAGACTTCGATTTACATTTCTAATTGTCTGACTCTGGTTTGAGTCTGATTTTATCTGACTTGAATATGATTCAAGTACAATCTACAATCTACAATATTCCAATTCAATATGAACACATGAATCCGTGAATCTAGTTATCAATCTATACAACTTGACTGAATCAAACCATAGATATACATCCATTATCCAGTTATTCCATTTACATGATTATGCAGTTACATCCGTTTACTGATATCATGGTTTTGGTCAGTCATCCAATTATACAATTCAATTTTCAAGACAATACAGTACTATCAATAACATAACTACATGGGGTATTGGAGTAGTTCATTCGTGAATCCAACATAATCTCAAGAGTCCCCCTAGATCATGAATCCATGTCTACTAACACAAGCAAGCAATCATGAGGGCCCGTGTTTCTATGCTCCTGTACTGTGGCCTGTTGAGTTTGGAATACTTCGGCGACGGTCGAAGTCCCGCTACTAACATATCATTTGGGCCCGTGGTTCCCTATCCCTGGATTACAGCCTGTTGGGTTTGAGAACACTCTTGAGATTAGTAGACATTCACCCTTGAACTTATGATAACAACAACATTAACACTAAAACAATATAATACAACAGTAAAAGCTACTCTCTCTATTTTACTCTCTGTCTATTCTCCTCTTATCTTTGGGACTTACCGAGCGACCTGTTCGCTGGCGACATTCTATTTCTTTCTTCTTGAATGTCGTCAGGTGATTTGGACCTGGCAGAGATCGAGCCATCTCAAGAAGACTTGGAGCAGTTTGCTGAAGAACCAGAACTCTAGTTTCATTGTACACTTTTCCTTTCTGTAATTTTCATTTTCTGTTATGCCACTGTTTAGGCATCCTTCTATTCAGTTGTATTTCCTTTTCATGCATTGTACAAAAGAATGTTAATAAATAAAAGTTGCTGTTTTTATTATCCCTTGTCTCTTATGTATTTATTTTATATTGCTTAGATACGCTTAGCGTATATACTTCTGAGTATATACGTAGCGGACCTCGTCGCGTCCCCGTACACTGGGAAGCGGGGCGTGACAACCACCCCCAGGCTACTGATATACGACATATCAGACGAAGAGACCGAACTGTACTGTAGTGTTACTGATTGGATGTGCAGGAGTACGAGCAGGATTGCTCTTTGATATTCTGATCACTCAATACCCGGGTGGCCGTTATGTTTGGCAGACCGCTTGTGACTTGTGGGTGTTTGATATGATCATCACTTACTGCCGGCGTATTGACGATTCTTTAGAGTCTTACGCAGAGGTTTCCTGGTTCATACGAAACGGAGTAGGAGCACATATGTGATATGTGCGGAACCAAAATTAATGCGTGTATGTGATACCGCATTCTATTATCGCGATATGCGATATCGGTCGGTTATATGTGATATAGCCGGGTTATCGGATCAAGTGTTGATTCGATGAGTTGATTCATATGATATTAGTTGGTTATATTTGTTATAGCCGGATTATTAAATCAAGTGTTGATTTAATAATTTAATGTATAATTATATATTTGATATATTAAATTAGATTAACTAATATTAGCTCACTTAAGCTTTTCTTTTTCTCACTTATAATACACTTAACATATATGTGATATATGTTAATTGTTTTCTTTGCACACATAAATATATATGTGATATATATTGATGTGTCATGCTAGGTTACACATGCAACATGTATGTATGAGACTTATACCATGCTAGGGTTTGTGTTATGGTTTATATTTATTTCAAGTAAATTCAAAATTGTGGAAATATTGTCATGGTTCAAAGCTTGTAGAAGCTTGTAGGTTTCATTGACTTAGTCCACTCTTTTGTCTAGCTTAAGACATTTGTGAACCAAACCTTAACTCATAGCTATAGTTTAGTCTCTACAATGGTTAGTGCATGACATACACTCACCATAGTTGCATTTCTAACCGCATGTGATTTTATTTAGTTCATCATTTCATCATCTTCTTCTTCCTCTCATTGAAGCTTTCTAGCTTCATGAAAAGTGATGAAAAAGTGTGAGAAAAATAAATCTAGAGTGAGCCCACTTCCTACTTCATCATCCTCTACTATTAGCCATTTAGTTTAGGGTCTTTTCTTCCCTAATTTCACCATTAGTGAAAACGTAACATGAGCTCAAGTCTCCACGACGTAGATCATATTCGGCCTCGAAGACATTGAGCAAGCTTGTTCATTTTTTCATGTGAAACCTCACAAGAGTCCGGGTCTTCACAACTTGCAGTGAAGGGACCACTACACGGAGCTTTAGAAGTGAAGGACTGGTCTACAAAGGTTGTATTCCCTCATTCACTTAGATGTAATGTGTTTACATTATGTTTGGTCGGATTTTCTAATAATGATTTTAGGGTTAGGGTTAGCTAATACGAATTTTTTTTTAAATGTCATGGACGATACCTCTCGAAAACTTGCCGCCGTGCTAGACGACCTAATACAAACAACTCAACCACCCGAGTTAGAATCTTTTGAATTTTTGGATGGGTTAGTTGAACCATCTGACTCTGTTGCATTCACTCATTTTGAGCCCCTCTTGAAATCCTTTGAGTTCGAGACATGTTTTCCGATCTTACCTTTAGTTATTTTTCCTCCGATGCTTGAACTCAAGCTTCTACCATCTCACCTCAAGTGTGCTTACTTAGGTGAAACGAGACTCTCCCGGTAATCATTTCGGTTTCTCTAGCTTTAGAGCAAGTGAAAGCCCTTTTTTCGGTCTTGCAATCTAATCGGCAAGTTTTTGGCTGGACGATGGAAGACATCAAGGGGATTAGTCCCCTGATTGTTGAACACCACATTCACATGGAATCCTTTGAGTTCGAGACACGTTTTCCGATCTTACCTTCAGTTGTTTTTCCTCCGATGCTTGAACTCAAGCATTTACCGTATCATCTCAAGTATGCTTACTTAGGTGAAAACAAAACTCTCCCGGTAATCATTTCAGCTTCTTTAGCATTTGAGCAAGAGAATGCGCTTTTTTCGGTCTTGCGATCAAATCGGCAAGCTTTGGCTGGACGACGGCAGACATCAAGGGGGTTAGTCCCCTGATCGTTGAACACAATATTCACATGTTGAATGATGCCAAACCAGCAAGGGATCCATAGAGATGATTAAATCCCGTGATGATGCAGGCTGTGAAGAAGGAAATTGTCAAATGTCTTGATAGTGATATCATTTACCCTTTATCCGACAGTCAATGGTTCAGTCCGATACACGTTTTCCCTAATAAATCGGGCATTACGGTCATCACAAATGAGGAAAATGAATTAATCCCCACTCGCATCCAAACCGGTGACAAGTATGCATTGATTATCAAAAACTCAACGCCGCAACATGGAAGGATCACTTTCTTCTTCCATTCATTGACTAAATGCTCGAAAAATTAGCTGGACATGAGTTCAACTATTGTTTGGATGGTTACTCAGGTTACAATCAGATTCCTATGAAAAAAGACCAGGACAAAACCACTTTCACTCGTCATTTCGGTACGTTCGCATATCGTCGCATACCCTTTGGGCTATGCAATGCTCCAACTACATTTCAGCGGTGTATGATGGGAACATTCTTTGACATGATCAAGAAGTTTCTGGAGATATTTATAGACAATTTCTCCATCTTTGGAAACACTTTTGACGAGTGTTTACAACATCTTGACTTTGTCCTTACATGATGTAAGGACAAAAATCACACCTTAAATTGGGAGAAGTGCCAATTCATGGTACAGGAAGGTATTGTCTTAGGAAATATCATTTCACGAAGTGTCATCGAGGTTGAAAAACAAAGATTGATGTCATTTCTAACCTCCTTCCTCCAAAATGCGTTAGAGATTTCAGATCTTTCCTTAGCCACATAGGTTTCTATAGACGGTTCATCAAGGGCTTTAGCAAAATTGCTAGACCCTTCACCCTTCTTCTGGCCACGGACACAACGTTCAATTTCCACTCGGATTGTTTGAATGCTTTTGAATCACTGTGAAGCTCTCTCACTATAGCCCCCATGCTTTCTTCTCCTTACTGGATGCATCCTTTTGAGATTATATGCGATGTATCCGACTTTTCCATCGGTGCGGTCTTAGGACGGCATATCGATAAGATGCCGCACGTGATCTACTACGCGAGCCGGACTACAAATGAACTACACTACAATCGAGAAAAAGTTCTTGGCTGTTGTATTCGCTTTGGTGAAATTAAGGCCATATCTCATAAGCTCCCGAGTCGTCGTTTACATTGACCATTCTCCTTTGAGGCATCTTTTCGTAAAAATGGATGCCAAATCTCAGCTGATACATTAGATTCTCTTACTACAAGAATTTGACCTTGTTATTAAGGACAAAAGCGGATGTGAAAACGTAGCGGCCGATCATTTTTCATGACTTCCTTCTTTGCCAACGCTTCCTCTCTCGATAAACGATGCTTTTCCTGATGAACAACTCTTGACTATATCTTGTGATCCTTGGTTTACAGATATTGTTAACTATTTAGCGACAGGACTCGTACCAAGCGAATGGTCGAGTCAGGACAGGCTTAGATTTTAATCCCAAGTAAAACACTTTTACTGGGATAAACCCTACTTGTTCAAATATTGTCCAGACCAAATCATTCACCGATATGTCCCTGATAATGAGTTCAAGAGTGTATTGTCATTCTACCACAATCAAGCCTGTGGTGGGCATTCTGGCAAAAGAAAGACAGTCGAGAAAATCTTGCAGTGTGGATTTTATTGGATAAAACTTTTCAAAAATGCACATGATTACTGCAAAACATACACCCGGTGCCAACATTTGGGCCGGATATTTAGGAGAAATGAAATGCCACTCCAACCAATTCTTGTTGTTAAGATGTTTGATGTATGGGGGATAGAATTTATGCGCCCATTTCCCAACTCTTTTAGGAACCTGTATATTCTTTTAGCTGTTGATTATGCCTCCAAATGTGTCGAGGCAGTACTAAGCAGGACGAACGACAACAAGGTTGTTTTTAAATTCCTAAAAGAAAACATTTTCTCCTGGTTTGGGCATCCTCGCGCTATCATTAGCGACAATGGGACATATTTCTACAACAAGTCTTTTGAGGCTTTGATGTGGAAATACGCGTTAATCACAAACTATCGACACCCTATCTTCCTTAAACAAGCGGTATGCTGAAGTTTCCAATCGTTAAATCAAGCAAATGTTACAGAAAACGGTTTCCAACACCCAGAAAGATTGGTCTTCGAAATTAAGTAATACCCTTTGAGCATTCCGAACTGCTTACAACACTGATCTTGGCATATCTCCCTATCGGCTTCTGTATGGAAATACTTGCCACCTCCCTGTTGAAATCGAGCATCGCGCATTATGGGCGATCAAAGAGCTGAACTTCAATCTTGACTATGCGGGCAGCTATCGGAAGCTGCAAATTAACAAATTGAACAAGCATCGGGATGAAGCTTACAAAAACGTGGTTGTTCTAAAGAACCAAACGAAGGTGTTTTATGATAAACATCTTATGCGCAAAACTTTCATGCCTGAACAGCAGGTACTTCTTTACGACACCAGAATCCATTTCCATCCTGGTAAGGTTGGATTTCGCTAGACGAAACCTTTTCTTGTGCGGTGTGAACATCCGCACGGTGCGGTGGGTTTGGGAAATCCAAGGGATGGCTTGGTTTTCAAAGTAAACGGACACAGATTGAAACTGTTCTTTACCATAGAACCATCGGAGGAGCTCCTAATGCTACAGGAGCCGGTTTATAACGAGTAATGTTTATCCGTTTTCCACCAAACTTCGGTTATCCAGCCTTAAATAATGGAACCATCGTTTCAAATAAGTTTGGGGTATGCATATGCAGATCTTTTTGCAAATAGTTATCCTTGTCTTATGAATATTTGTTTTCATCTTTAGGAAATTTCTTGTCCGGTGAAATTCCCTTGTAAAACTTAAAAATAAAAAAATTTTAAAAGATAAAAAAATATTCTCTCCGACATGATTTTGTTGCCTCCACAAATTTTGATTTGTATAGCATGACAGTGAGGATGTTTTCCGATTTAAGTTTGGGGTGTGCTCGGTAAGCATTTGTCACGACCCGAAAAGTGCGGAACATGACCGGCACTTAAATTACGAAACGTCTCGAGGCGTACGTAATCTAAGTAAGCCAAGAAACTCAGAAATCCAAATCAAGTAAAGTAGTAGAGTGAAGGAAAAACCATTTTAAATCAAATAGTTTGCAACACACGCCGAAATATGCATTTTTAAAATCACAAGTCTTTTCTAAAAATTTTGGAAGAGTTTCCTTTGTAAATACTGACCCCAAACGGGTACAAAACCTGATAAAGCATATATAATGAATAAAAGTATCCCCAAGCGGGAGCTAGCTCTTCGTCAATCGACGGTCACAACCACGCAAGCAATATAATATAAAACGCCGAAGGGCGAGGATCAAACTCAAAAGGAAACCCAAGACAGCAAGAAATCCATAGAAATACAACGTGTGACTCTAAGGTCGAAAGAATAAATATCACTGGTCTCTATCCTTGAAATAAATATACAAGTTTGGTTGATGGAGTTTACTAGATACAACTGAATAATAATATACAAAGTATAATGATGGTGACGATGCAAGTGAACCCACCTACTAGCAAATCACCCGGAAATGGATGTAGTGCCAGCAAAGCCATAACGAAACCTGTACGGCAAACCTGCAAGAAACTGTGGCACAACGGGGGTGAGTTACCAACTCATGAGTAGAAAACATCTACGAGCAGAAATCGCATGAATAACGCAATCCTAGGTCATACGATCACTATATATATAATCCTCAAAATGTGAGTCTGAAGCATGAAAATGCGGCAAGGGTAAATATCTAACCCAAGTGTAATCCCATGTGCTCGTGTCAGTGCCTCAGGTAGCAATATATCATATGGATGAGGTATAAATGCATGAAAACAGAATACATGAAAATGAAGAAACTGCTTTCATAACTTAGTGAGATTTCTGTATATTTAAAACGAGGTATCATAAATGAAATCTGCATAAACAATGTCTAGCATCGACACAAAACAAAAATTCCAATATCTCAGTATCTCAGTGACTCAATCTCACTATCTAGGGCGCCGTTAGTCCAGACCGGCCCCTAAAATCAATCCCAAGACTACGACGGTATCCTATGGATATCCGACGCGTCAGATAAAATCACCGGTAGGTAGTCTTCCCCTGCCAGGCTCAACGCTATCATCTGCGACCTTCTCGCCCCGGGGTTCCTTACTGGGTCTACCATGTACCCGAGACGGTTCATCCAACTCCTTGAATCAGGTATCGAAATCCATCAGCAATCATGAAAACTCATGGTGGACGACTCATACATCATGGGAAAACCGCACTTTTCATTTTTAAAAAGAGAGAGAAGAAGTTTATATATATTCTTGCGGTTTTCCACCAAATCCAGAAAATCTCATGAAAATCTGAATCCAAATCATCAATAGCACATAAAACAGTGAATATAGGCATAAAAATCCATGAATGCGACATAACAGTGAATAACAATATGCATGAAGTAGCAAGTAATAACTGCAATGTCTAAACTGGCATATAAGGCAAGTACACTAGTATCATGTCGAAACTATTAGCTAACAAGCTATGTCAATGTAATAGTATTTTCTAAAGTGTACGTAACATGGCAATTACCGATGATGATGTGTGTGAGCCGGCAAGTAAGTGTACGTGGCACATACGCATCATCGGTAATGGTGCTGGTGTCCTAACAGTATGATATCAATAATGGTATAAGAAATTACAATATAAGAATGCGATGCGGAGCGAACAGCAATAATGTGCGGGAGCTGAATACTAAACACAATGATAACTAATCTGCATTTAATATAATATAAGTCACATAGTAGTGCCTTTTGAAATGGCACGAATCGTGGTGTTTTGAAAATAAGAACTACGATATTTTTAAGAAAAGATACGTCCTTCAAAATGTCCGTAGAATCTGTTGGCCCGTCTTTTAAAATACCCACGATTCGTTAGTTTTTGAAATAGGTAGGAATCGAATCTAGTCTAACAACTACACTAAACTATAGGGCTGAGCTAACAGGCAAAACGAAAGGTAAGGAAGCCGCCTAACTTCTGAGTCGATACATATTTATACATATATATTAGTCGGTGATCCCGCCTCAATAGTATCATATCCGGTACAGTATCTATAATAAGACATCCCCAAGTCAAGAGTGCGGATCTATCATCAATATATAGCTCGTACGTAAATCCGTCGTATGGCATCCCAATTCTGGGTACGGGTCAATATCACATTCATCGCATTATTCATCTGGTATCCTCTTTATCAAAGATCATAATCCGAGGTACTGATCTACGTCTAGTACAATACTCATACCACCTAAGTATGCAAGCACGTGTATGAAACACTACGTCAAAGGACCCGCTAAAACATCATGTCGTATCTCAAATACGAACCCTGTCATATCACCGATCTCACGGCCTGAAATCGAATCTCATCGACTCCTCTCAAATCCCAAGTACTATGCTCATAATCCATTATATGTACACATAGTCCCATACCTATGTGAACACATAAATAAATATTTCCATATACGCATATGTGAAAGAAAGAATGTAAGCAAGTATGCGTGTGCGTGTGTGGGTGCAACCACTACTCTAGGGTTTTGCAACTAACACTAAACCAATCCAAGAACACCCAGAATCCATCTTTATCATCAATAAACTCATATCAACATATAAAATATATATGTGTGTATACGTATTCGTATACATCGTAACGAACTGCGGAGGTGCTATACGCCATCTACCCGACTTCCTCCGTAGATATAATCTACTCACCTTGCATCCTGCGTGCCGGTGTCGATGTCGCCTTCATCTTCTTCATCATATGAAACCCTCGGGAAGGTACATACAAAAATAACACAATCGCAAAAGCACATGAAAATCACATCGGAAAACCCAAAACGACACGCTAAGGCCTATAGGTTAGAACCTATGGACTACACTTCCAACACTATCAACACCCTCGATATCATCGTACAAACGTCAAGTGATCGAGGAAAAACACAAATACGCAAATCTATAATTCAAAATACGAGAAACAAAAACTCGAATCAAAACAACAACTATATTAAATGGTTCCAGATTTTACCCTAGGTCAAACCAGACAATTTTGCATATGCCAAGGGTCTAATTTACTGATGAGTAGACCACAGAACAAGAACGAGGCCAAACGGCCCAGGTCGGGCCGCAATTTGCGGCCAGAAGGATTATTTTTGCGGCCTGAAGGTGGAGTCATGGGCTGGGGTCTTGGGGTTATCTTCCTGGGTGCCTGCACATCTCTCTGTCCATGCATAAAAAATTCCAGAGTCTCGGGGTGATAGCAGATTCCATTTAACCTTCACAGAATCACAGTTTTTCCGATATCGGCTTTCTAAATCCGTTTTCCGGGTTTAAGTTTCAGGTTTTAGTCCAATATGGTATCACTAACAGGGGTTTAAGGTCACTACTAGCCTCAATTTCACTTTACAACTCTATTCAAATCCTAACCCTTACTGGAAATTTCTAAAGTCCACTAAACATCGATATAACGGTTCCAAACAAACATAGGTGCTAAAGTGAAAGGAAAACTATGGTAAGGGTGAAGGAAATACCTCATTTGGCAACTCAAGAATTTTTTTGAGTTGCCCAAAATCCTCAAAACTCGATTTTTCTTGGTCCAATGTGCTTCCTTTGAGCTAGTGAACATTTTTAATGAAAGGGAGATGGGGCTTTGGGTTTGTTTTGGGGTTCTTTTGAGGGTTTGAAGAGGAGGGAGGAGAGTGTGCTGCTATAGATAGTGAGAGAGTGAGAAAGATGAAGGAATAATAAAGAGAGAACAATGAGCCATCACTTTGGTTTGACCCCTCACCCTCTCTCTCTTATGCCCACACCCTTTGCCATCGTTGTGTCTCCTTTGACTTTCTTTTCTTTTCTTCTCTCAAATAAAACAACAACTATGGTATGAAACAAGAAGAAAAGGCATGATAAAATGTAACAAGTGTAAAAATGACAGTGTGCATGTCATGTGCACAAATCCGGTATAATACATAATTAGCGATTTTTAATCGCGAATAGCACTAAAAGTGAATATAAAAAAATCATAAAAATTCATAATTCGCCCAAATCACATAAAACACCCTCATTTCAGTAATTTCCGTAATTTTCCTAATTTTTCCCAATTTATCGGTATTTAATTATACCGCCTTATTAAAATATTCAATATTTAATAATTTTAATTATAAAAATTCCCAAAAATAATATTTTATTTTTCTGAAATGTTACAATCTTCCCCTCTTAAAGAAATTCGGTTCCCGAATTTAAATTTAAACCCCTCAAATACTAAAACATTTCCGTAAAACGTGCAAGTCGTCGGGGTCCTGAAATCGTCAATACATAAAACGCATCATAGCGCAATGCATGCGCATGAATAATGAGCAGATAACTCAAAATCAAATCTCCATCAAGCATCCCGCAATCATCGGAGTCATGGTAAAGACACCATGTCAAAATCCAAAATAAAACCAATATGATATAAATCAGAACTATACATGTAGAAATCAAATCTATACATGTAAATAGCTGAAGTAAATGCATGCTAAATCTTTTTAAGTCGTTGTGTGATGCGCATAACACTGCACAGTGGCGGACGTCTATTATAATAAAATAACCATATACGTATATATCCTTTATTTAATATGTACGTTCCGCCGTTTTGAAAACAATTTAGAAGGGTTTCCTTGTTTTAAACGTTTCGTGTCATCTCAGACACGTAGGTAAATACTGAGACTATAGCTCTCTTTTTGGAAATCCCTTCAATATCTATCAATGCATGCAAAATATACTCAGATACTGTCATCTGAGTAGTCCAGCTCAGTACGAAAACAATAATAAACATCATAAAAATGTACTGCTCCATAAGAAATCAATCCCAAAATGTGCATATGAATACTACGTGCGTCTGGTGCGCACGGAAATCGAAATCTATACTTGTGCCATACAGGTGCACAAAACAATATCTAGGTGCAATGGGTGTGCACCCAACATCTGTCATAGGCAACGTGTGTGCCTGACAACAAAATCAGGTGCATCTGATATGTATGAAGAATCCCGATTTAGTGCATCTGGTATGCACCAAAATCGTATCTCAAAACATGCGCTCATCATGTGCGAAAATCCAAATCAAATGTATGGAGTGCAAGAAATCAATATCAATATCAGAATCGAAATTGACGGTTTACAATACGGCTCAATCAAAAGCAGGTATACCGCGGTGTATAATCTCACAACTATGTGCATCAGCGTGCACAAATTAAATCAAAAACACTAGAAGTGCATGAAAACTATGCTGGAAGCATAAATCAAATCATTGGCATGAAATCACAATCAATACCTCAAGCATAATAACTATACGCAAAAATATAAATACCCCGTTGGTGCAACCATGGTGCATAAAAACAAATATCATGAAACTCAGCCATCAAAACCAAATCATGCGAATAAATCGCCCAAAATACCGAAATCCAAAGTGACGGATACGTGATAATCGAATCACAAAATCACAAATCATAAATACTGTCGTCGATATTCCCTCCTTGCAGTCGAGAAGGTGTCAGTGAACCCAATGCTAGCAGCACAAGATATCTACTTGCCTCTTGCTCACGTCTGGCGTCCTCTGTCTCTGGGTCCTTATCTTCTCTGTGGATTACCAATCTCGCAATCCATCGGCTCATCGGCCCTGTCAAGTGTGCTAACGGGGACGATTCCGTTTTGGCACTTCTCTGGTCATCTCTCGGTCAATCCTCATGACCACTCGTAAGGCAGCACGTCACTGGCGCCGACTTCTGGTCCTCTGAATGCACATCACACTTCTGCTCATGGTGCGAATCTTATTACAACAGTGTCCTGAAAGGAATCCTGCTCCATGTCTCTTCCGATCTCGCCTATGCCGAACTGTACGGAGGCTGGTACTCTTGCATAATTTTTCCTCGCTCTCTGAACGTCTGCGTTCTCAGTACAGCATTTACTCGGAAGCTGGTCGCATCACAACACCTCTGTAGACATATTGCATCTCTGATGCCAGCGGAGTATAACGTCATCTCGT
This sequence comes from Agapanthus africanus, assembly GCA_030015575.1. NCBI lineage: Eukaryota > Viridiplantae > Streptophyta > Magnoliopsida > Asparagales > Amaryllidaceae > Agapanthus > Agapanthus africanus. Next base: position 247,674,393 of record CM057348.1, on the reverse strand, counting down.
CGAAATCTCGTGCGAACTCTTTACTCCACTTTATTCCAATGTCGACTGATTCGGACTCGTATCGTCGTGGCTGCATGGACTGAGCTCCAACGGGTATCCTCGTATCTGGAGTCTCCCAACAAGTGCATCTCACCACATAGCATCCGAATGAAGTCGAACCATTCTATCGATTCGTCAAAACCTCATAATCCCCTAAGAGCTCAACATCTTAGGTACAGTTTAATAGTATCGAGTACATACCACAGCATCGGTAGACCATCCGTAGAAGGGAAAACCCAAGCCTCACTAATGGCGCCGCGGAACTGCCGCAAACCCTATGGTTCGAAGGCTTTCAAACGGTCATTATGTCGAGTTAGGGTTTCATTCTTCTAGAGGGTCCATAGAATTGCCTGCATGTCTTTCTGAATACTTTAAACTTGGAATATGGGTTTTCTGACATTCGATCGCCTCTGTCGACTCTCAACGTATCCGCGTGAAGTCGCTTCTAGCTGGAATCAATCTATCTGATGACCTCACATCGGGGTAAGCGAATGAACCACATGTCTTAGTCATTCATCCTCGGTGACTAGCGACCTTCTATCATATCTTTAAGTACAACTCGTACAACAATAGCTCCAACATCTGGGCGATATCTTGTCATTCGCAGCAACTACTGGCCCATTCGTCTGCACGCTGAACAGTGCCTCAATCATCATGAACAAGCGACGCCTCTATGGTCATCACATTCTGGTTGGCCTCTATCAGTGGCTCAATCCTCTGGCGCAAATCTGCACGTTCGAGAAATCTCATACAGCGATCCATCAAATACTCGTGGCGTGAAAACACAATAAAAAGACACATCTCTGCAATCGTGTGTCGCCAGAATTACGCCCTGGTCAGTCCTTGTTCATGACGAGCTCGTGCTGTCCGCAACTTTACCCGTAGCACTCCCTGCCCGTAATCGTGGCAGCAAAACCATAACTGGTACCGATGCGGCTAGATCATGAATGAATATAATATTGAGCAAAGAAATGTACATCGTAAGGCTTCTTAACTGGAGTAGCGTATCGTAAATATGCCGCGGAACATACGTACGGTACGTCATTCTACTCAAGCTACCTGCTCCATCAACCAAGGGTCATCCTACACTCCGAAAGTAAAACCTAACGCTCTGATACCAACTTTTTCACGACCCAAAAAGTACGGAACATGACCGGCACTTAAATTACGAAACGTCTCGAGGCGTATGTAATCTAAGTAAGCCGAAAAACCCAGAAATCCAAACCAAGTAAAGTAGTAGAGTGAAAGAAAAACCATTTTAAATCAAATAGTTTGCAACACACGCCGAAATATGCATTTCTAAAATCACAAGTCTTTTCTAAAAATTTCGGCAGAGTTTCCTTTGTAAATACTGACCCTAAACGGGTACAAAACCTGATCAAGCATATATAATGAATAAAAGTATCCCCAAGCGGGAGCTAGCTCTTCGTAAATCGACGGTCACAACCACGCAAGCAATATAATATACAACGCCGAAGGGCGAGGATCAAACTCAAAAGGAAACCCAAGAGAGCAAGAAATCCATAGAAATACAACGCACGACTCTAAGGTCGAAACAATAAACATCATCGGTCTCTATCCTTGAAATAAATATACAAGTTTGGTTGATGGAGTTTACTAGTTACAACTGAATAATAATATACAAAGTATAATGATGGTGACGATGCAACTGTACCCACCTACTAGCAAATCACCCGGAAATGGAAGTAGTGCCAGCAAAGCCGTAACGAAACCTGTATGGCAAACCTGCAAGAAACTGTGGCACAACGGGGGTGAGTTGCCAACACGTGAGTAGAAAACATCTACGAGCAGAAATCGCATGAATAACGCAATCCTAGGTCATACGATTACTATATATATAATCCTCAAAATGTGAGTCCGAAGCATGAAAAGGCGGCAATGGTAAATATCTAACCCAAGTGTAATCCTATGTGCTCGTGTCAGTGCCTTAGGTAGCAATATATCATATGGATGAAGTATGAAAGCATGAAAACAGAATACATGAAAATGAAGAAACTGCTTTCATAACTTAGTGAAATTTCTGTATATTTAAAACGAGGTATCATAAATGAAATCAGCAGAAACAGTGTCTAACATTGACACAAAACATAAATCCCAATATCTCAGTATCTCAGTGACTCAATCTTACTATCTAGGGCGCCGTCAGTCCAGACCGGCCCCTAACATCAATCCCAAGACCACGACAGTATCCTCCAGATATCCGACGCGTCAGATAAAATCACCGGTAGGTAGTCTTCCCCTACCAGGCTCAACGCCATCATCTGCGACCTTTTCGCCCCGGGGTTCCTTACCGGGTCCACCATGTACCCTAGACAGTTCATCCAACTCCTCGAATCGGGTCTCGAAATCCATCAGCAATCATGAAAACTCAGGATGGACGACTCATACATCATGGGAAAACCACACTTTTCATTTTTAAAATGAGAAAGAAGAAGTTTATTTATGTTCTTGCGGTTTTCCCCTAAATCCAGGAAATCTCATGAAAATCCGAATCCAAATCATCAATAGCACCTAAAACAGTGAATATAGGCATAAAAATCCATGAATGCTGCATAACAGTGAATAACAATATGCATGAAGTAGGAAGTAATAACTGCAATGTCTAAACTGGCATATAAGGCAAGTGCACTAGTATCATGTCGAAACTATTAGCTAACAAGCTATGTCAATGTAATAGTATTTTCTAAAGTGTACGTGGCATGGCAATTACCGATGTTGATGTGTGAGCCGGCAAGTAAGTGTACGTGTACTTACGCTTCATCGGTAATGGTGCTGGTGTCCTAACAGCATGATATCAATAATGGTATAGGAAATCACAATATAAGTATGCGATGCGGAGCGAACACTAATAATGTGCGGGAGCTGAATACTAAACACAATGATAACTAATCTGCATTTAATATAATATAAGTCATACAGGAGTGCCTTTTGAAATGACACGAATCGTGATGTTTTGAAAATAAGGGCTACGGGGTTTTTAAGAAAAGATACGTCCTTTGAAATATCCCTAGAATCCCTTGGCCTGTCTTTTAAAATAACCATGATTCGTTAGTTTTTGAAATAGAAAGGAATCGAATCTAGTCTAACAACTACACTAAACTATAGGGCTGAGCTAACAGGCTAAACGAAAGGTAAGGAAACCGCCTAACATCTGAGTCGATACATATATATATATATATATATATATATATATATATATATATATTAGTCGGTGATCCCGCCTTAATAGTATCATATACGGTACAGTATCTATAATAAGACATCGCCAAGTCAAGAGTGCGGATCTATCATCAATATATAGCTCGTACGTAAATCCATCGTACAGCATCCCAAATCTGGGTACAGGTCAATATCACATTCATCGCATTATTCATCTCATATCCTCTTTATCAAAGATCATAATCCGGGGTACTGATCTACGTCTAGTAAAATACTGATACCAACTAAGTATGCAAGCACGTGTATGAAACACTACGTCAATGGACCTGCTAAAAGATCATGTCGTATCTCAAATACGAACCCTGTCATATCACCGATCTCACGGCCTCAAATCGAATCTCATCGACTCCTCTCAAATCCCAAGTACTATCCTCATAATCCAGTATATGTACACATAGTCCCATACCCATGTGAACACATAAAAAAATATTCCCATATACGCACATGTGAAAGAAAGAATGTAAGCAAGTATGCGTGTGCGTGTGTGGGTGCAACCACCACTCTAGGGTTTCGCAACTAACACTAAACCAATCCAAGAACACCTAGAATCGATCTTTATCATCAATAAACTCATATCAACATATAAAATATATATGTGTGTATACGTATTCGTATACATCACAACGAACTGTGGGGGTGCTATACGCCATCCACCCGACTTCCCCCGCAGATATAATCTACTCACCTTGTATCCTGTGTGCCGGTGTCGATGTCACCTTCATGTTCTTCATCATATGAAACCCTCGTGAAGGTACCTACAAAAATAACACAATCGCAAATGCACATGAAAATCACATCGGAAAACCCAAAACGACACGCTAAGGCCTATAGGTTAGAACCTATAGACTACGCTTCCAACACCATCAACACCCTCGATATCGTCGTACAAACGTCAAGTGATCGAGGAAAAACACAAATACGCAAATCCAGAATTCAAAATACAAGAAACGAAACCTCGAATCAAAATAGAAACTATTGTAAATGGTCCCAGATTTTATCCTAGGTCAAACCAGACAATTTTGCATATGCCAAGGGTCTAATTTACTGATGAGGGGACCCCAGAACAAGAACGAGGCCAAACGGCCCAGGTCTGGCCTCAATTTACGGCCAGAAGGATTATTTTTTCAGCCTGAAGGTGGAGTCAGGGGCTGGGGTCTTGGGGTTATCTTCCTGGGTGCCTGCACATCTTTCTGTCCATGCAAAAAAAATTTCAGAGTCTCGGGGTGATAGCAGATTCCATTTAACCTTCACAGAATCACAGTTTTTCCGATATCGGCTTTCTAAATCCGTATTCCGGGTTTAAGTTTCAGGTTTTAGTCCAATATGATATCACTAACAGGGGTTTAAGGTCACTACTAGCCTCAATTTCACTTTACAACTCCATTCAAATCCTAACCCTAACTAGAAATTTCTAAGTCCACTAAACATCGATATATCGGTTCCAAACAAACATAGGTGCTAAAGTGAATGGAAAACTATAGTAAGGGTGAACACCTCATTTAGCAACTCAAGAATTTTTTTGAGTTGCCCAAAGTCCTCAAAACTCGATTTTTCTTGGTCCAATGTACTTCCCTTGAGCTAGTGAACATTATTAATGAAAGAGAGATGGGGCTTTGGGTTTGTTTTGGGGGTGTTTTGAGGGTTTGAAGAGGAGGGAGGAGAGTGTGTCGCCATAGATGGTGAGAGAGTGAGAAAGATTAAGGAAAAATAAAGAGAGAACAATGAGCCATCACTTTGGTTTGACCCCTCACCCTCTCTCTCTCATGCCCACACCCTTTGCCATCATTGTGTCTCCTTTGACTTTCTTTTCTTTTCTTCTCTCAAATAAAACAACCACCATGGTATGAAACAAGAAGAAAATCCATGATAAAATGTAACAAGTGTAAAAATGACATGGTGCATGTCATGTGCACAAATCCGGTTTAATACATGATTAGCGATTTTTAATCGCGATTAGCACTAAAAATGAATATAAAAATTCATAATTCGCCCAAATCACATAAAACACCCTCATTTCAGTAATTTCCATAATTTTCCAAAATTTTCCCAATTTATCGGTATTCAATTATACCGTCTTATTAAAATATTTAATATTTTATTATTTTAATTATAAAATTTCCCAAAAATAATATTTTATTTTTCTGAATGTTACGGCATTTCTAGCCTTGCATTCATTTGTAAATTCTGCATTTGTGTACATATTTGAAAAACTCTTAAAAATCAAAATTTTTCTAAAAACATAAAAACATTGTCTTCATGTTAGCTAGTGAAAGAACTTAAATTCGAAATTCCGACGTTTTAGTTTGATAAGATAGGAATAACTAAATTCTAATTTTAGAGATTGAAAACCTGAAAAATAATACTCATTTAAATTAAACAGTAATGAATATACGTCTCTGCATCACACTACACGTGTTGTGAATTTTGAAAATTAGATTACAAGTCTGATATGTCTGTAAAACTTTTAAAAATTGATAAACTTCAAGATTAAACAGATTTGTTTTGAAATAAGTAATATCAAGAATAATTTATAAAGCAAAGTGGATATGAAAGGATAGTTTGATGCTATAGTAAGAACTACGTCTGAAAAATAATCCATCTCAAACCTGATTGGAGTGATTGCACACCATATCTACATAAACACGTCTTTTATCTTGAAAAGAATTGATCAATTATCATGATTTTCATGCTAAAATAAGTATTTTGTATTAGGGCTTAGGTAACTTGGGAAATTAAGTCCGTTGGGGTGTCTCTATGCCTAATGCCCTAAAACCAACTAGTTTGGGTGCATTGGCCCAAAGCTCGTTAAGAAACATAGAAAGTCCACTTTAAAACAATGTTAAACAAGTGTTTTCTCAGAGTTAAAATTTCTCACCGTTCTTTGTATGAGAATAATCTTAGCTAAACACGAGGTTTTTAAAAAAGTTATTTTTTACTGGAGATATAAAGGTTTTATCCTATGAAAAAGACTATTACACGTTCACGAAAGTATGTATGAACAAAAACAAGTAAATGATTGAATGAAGAATAAGACATAGTTTTCTGTTAGAGACGATAGAAATTCTGAATTTGAAACCTACCTACAGAACAAAACTTGGGAAAATCTTAACTCTTTATAAACTTGTGTGACCCTTTTGAAAATTTTTCTAGTCCGTACTTTGTGACATAAATGACTCTAATCGAAGTTTTTGAAACGTAACGACGCTATTTTTCACTGCACGTAAAGACGTATAGGATCTTAAGTTAAATAAGAAATGAGGTGTGAAAAATAAGGGTTCGATATTTTTAATTTAGGATAATAGAATTTCTAACTTTGATACTAAATCTTAGGGTTAGAATTGATGCCGATTTCGCAAAACTAAGTTGATAGGATGTTATGGGTGTAATCCGCTGAAAACCCTCAGGAGACAACACTCCTCCTATTAGGGCCAACGAGAGATTTTAACGGCTTGTTGCATGGGGTCAGTGCAACCGCGTTCCCTATGAAAGTAAGGTTAGGATTTTGTTTTACTCGGGACAGGCAAAAGATAAGTCTGGGGGTATTTTTTCATCACGAAAAACTGCATTTTAATACCGCTCATTCGTTATCAATTTTGTAAATATCGGTGCTATTAACCCTTGTCTACTTAATAAATACATGATACGGGTATTCGTGACAAGAACACTTGAAACACACTCAAAATGCACGGATACAATATTTGTGTCACGACCCGAAATATTACCTCGTGACCGGCGCTTAAATCACGCCACGTCTAAAGGCGTAACGTAATTCAAGTAAGCCGAAACCCAGAAATCTAAACCCTTTTAAGAAAATAAAAGAGGTGAAGTTTTGAAAATAAGGTATGATGAAATCAAAAGTTTTCCTAAATACATAAACAATGGAATATAAAAATGCAAGAGGCTGTTACTAGTTGAAAACATGTTTCGACTTTTAAAAATTTAGGCAGCACCTCCTTTGTATTTTTTGATCCAAAACCACAATACATGATAATATAAAGGCAACCCCAAGCGGGAGCTATCTCTTCGCCAATCTGCGGATCCACAACCACGCAAAGCATAAATATAAGTATACGATGCCCAACGGCAAAGATCACCACAAAAGTTAGAGAAATAAGCAAGACATCAAAACCACTAATAGAGGAATACCCCTCGCTCTAAGTCTCGCAACCACAAGTCTCACTAAGTCTCATTACTTATACAATTACTAATTTTGATTGATGGAGTTGACTAGATACAATATGAATAATAATACAAGAGGGGTACGATCCAACATGTACCACCTACCAAACCAAACAACCCGAATGCAGCTGTGTGCCAGCAATGCCGCTACGGATCTGTTGGGATACCTACAACGGCAGCAAGGTTTTTGGTGGCATCACTCATGCCAATTTCAAAAAATTGCCATTATAGATAACCCTAAACCTAGATCATTAACTAGAGAATCAAACAAAGACTAGCATGTTAACACTTTAACATCTAAGAGTTAGGGATTACAACCTTTGTAATACGTTCCTTCGCTTCATAAGCTCCGTGTTAAGGTCCCTTCACTGCGATCATCAAGTACCTGGACTCTAGAGAGGCTCCATGGAGAGAATGATGCATCCTTGCTTGAAGACTTCATTAGTCCAAGATGATCTACCTTGAAGAATCTCAAACCCAAGCTCTTGCTTCACTAATCAAGTATTAGTAAAGCAAACACCCCAATCTAAGTGGCTAGAATAGATGAAGATGATAAAGTTGGAATTTTGCTCTCTTTTGTTTTCTTTATCTCACTTTATTTCATCATAAATAAAAATCATGCAAGCTTTTTAAGAGCTTGAAGAAGATGAAGAAGAAAGTGATGAATGAATTATTGTCGAGGTTAGAAATGCATCCAAGGTTAAGTATGTGTCATGGCCAACTCATGTAGAGATTAAACCATAGGCTAGGGTTAAAGTTGGGTTAGCAAATATCAAGGATAAAATAAAGAGGGTGGACTTTGTCAAAGTGTAATGAAGCTTCCTCAAAGCTCATCCAAAACATTATCCATCCAAAATGAATTAATCCATAATAAAATGTTAACCCAAGTTTAAAACCCTAACATGGTTTAAACCCTAGTTGCATTTGTAAACCTAACATGTTACAATATTATATATCACATATACAATATTTTATAACAAAAGAAAATAATACAATTAAAATATATCACATATACATCAATGTATTATCAAGTGAGAAAAAGAATCTTTAAGTGAGCTTGTATTAGTTAATGTAATGTAATATATCAAATATATAATTATACTTTAAATTATCGAATCAACACTTGATCCGATAATCCGGCTATTATCAAATAACCGACCAATATAATCTGTATTAGTGCATCGAATCAACACTTGATCCGATAACCCGGCTATATCACATATACCCGGCCGATATCACATATCGCAAGAATCAAATACGGTATCACATACACATATTATTCTAGGTTCCGCACATATCACATATGTGCTCCTACTCTATTTTGCCTGAGCCAGGAAATCTCTGTGTAGGACTCTAAAGAATCGTCAATACGCCGGCAGTAGGTGAAGATCATATCAAATACCCAAAAGCTGCAAGCGGTCAGCTAAACGTAACAGCCACCCAGGTATTGAGCGATCAGAAGATCATCAAGCAAGCCTGTACATTCTCCTTTGAATCCAATCAGTAACACTCCTGTACAGTCCGGTCTCTTCGTCTGATATGTCGCATATCAAGTCTAGGGGTGGTAAACGTCAGACCCCAGTAATCGATAAGTCGTGTCGATATGATGTCCATAACGGTTTGAGAAACTACTGATAACACTTACCTGTAAATCTCAGCGACCCTGGCCAGGGATTTCCAGTTAGAGCCAATCGAACACAGCGCAACATCAACTCCCAATAACGGGAGAGACGAAACCGCTCCTATCTCTCATTGCCTCCATGTGATTAGGGACTGTACCCAAAAGCCACCGTTTTGCACGTTCTCTTGAACATGGTAAGGTGGAAATCAAAACACAGTGGGAATCACACAAGACTCTATGACGATCTCTGGTCTACGGACTAACCTGTACCAGTGTCACCAGAGAACTGCCATCTGACGTGAGGTATAATATCATCTGGGAGTTCTCGGCGAGTTCGTCCAGTGTACCCAATCTCCACTGAGCACCCGTATACTGTCTCTGATGTCAAACACCAATGGATATGGGATCATCCATCGCCCATCTACATGGGTCGAGAAGTTATACGCTAGTCTACTCTGGTATATCGATGCCCTGTCTCGATACACCTACGACTAGGAACATTTGAAGGATGTACTTAGCGACTACACTGTCCCCACTAGTATGATCTGCATCATAGTCCTGGTAGTAAAGTATCTTCCTAAGGGCTTTATCAACATGTAACATATAGACAAACAAAGTACATATTAAGATAAAGAGCAACCAGATAGCATACTATCATGTCGAGCAAGAAAGTCCTCCATATATATGTCCAAGTATCCACTACAATATACATCGTATGTACAGTAATGGCCTCTACGGCATACATATCACTAACAATCTCCCACTTGCACTAGGGCCATCTGTTGTAGTATCTCATATCCAACGGTCAGCTGTGGTTGAAGTGTCACATATTCAACTATCGCATAAAAATCTCTACTGGGAAATAGGCCTTTGTGAGTGGATCCACGCTTTTGTCCTCTGTGCCTACTCTCCTAACCTTGATCTCCCTGTAGATCAACCATCTCCATGATCAGATGATACTGCCTAAGAATATGTCTGGATCTCTGATTGGACGGGAGTTCCTAAATATAAGCCACAACTCTATTGTCACACAATGGTAGGAACGAAGTTCATCTCATGAACTTATATATATCCAGACTGCCTCTTTGGTAGCATCCTTGGTAACGATGTATCTTGCCTTTAATCTCTAGTTTGCCACGGTATATAGCTTGGAAATCTTCAAACATACCGTCCCTCCACTGAGGGTAAAGACAATGCATGTGACTGACATTCAGTCGACCTTACCACCCAGGAAGCATTCCAGTGATTCTCCCCAGGATCGATTGATACCATCTCACAACACCTAGTGAGAATCCTAACATCCAATTAGATCTATCTCATAAATCCAAAACATAGGATTTATGATGTATCACCTTGATCCTATGGAGAATCTTTGTGATAAGAGGAGATTGACCGAGCGCAGCATTGGAAACTCCTTTCCTATCAAGAGTATGTCATCCACGTACTTCACGAGGATCGTCACCATACTCCCTACTACCTTTTTGTATATACTAGGTTCATCTACCATTTTGATGAAGTCAAACACTTTGACTACCACATCAAAACAGACGTTCCAACTCCGCAATGCCTGATTTATCCCATAAAATAACTTCCATACGTTTCCGCTGCTCCTACTGTCTACGAAGCCATCTGGCTGTGTACTTATAGATGCTCTCTTCTAAATCACTATTTGGAAAAGCAGTCATAACACCCAACCGCCAGATATCGTAGTCATGGTATGTAGCAATGGCAAGTAGGATCTGGATGGACTTAAGCATAGCTTTGAAAGTCTCAACTTTTCCATGTACACCAAGTAATCTTCTCAAGATATACTTGCTCTTGATGGGGATTTAACCATTCAGATAAAGCAACCAAAGTCCATACTTTGTTGGTGTATATGGATTCCATCTCAGATCGCTAAGTATCCAGCCATTCTCACAGAGTCCCCACTCTTAATGGCCTGCTCGAAACTTGTTGGGTCGTCATCTCATGATGCAATCCTCGCTCCTATAATGATAGAGAAACCGAAGCATCTCTCACGTGGATGAGGAACCCTGCCAAATCGGTGGGGAGGCTGAGGTTCGTTGGGTGCTATTGAATCCTCTGGTTCTACCAAATCATCAGCTGTAGTTTGTATAGCTGGAAAATCCTTCCAGTTCTACCTCATTACCACTAATTTCTTCACAAGAAATTCCCTTTTTCTCAAAAAGGTGGCATGCCGAGAAATAAAAAACCTTTTGTTCCTCGGTTCGGTACAAGATATTCCCCTCCGAATGCTTGGGATATCCAACAAACTTCCACAGAATTTGACCTTGCCTCGAGCTTGTCCGGATCATGCTTTTAGACATAGGTCGGACAACCCAAATCTTAACATCTTTAAGAGATGGGCTCTTCCCATACTATATCACATATGGAATGGTAGGCACCTGATTTGATTGGAACGCTACTCAATAGGTATGCAGCTTCACAAGTGCATAACCCCCAAAAGGAAATAGGCAACTCAGTAGTACTCATCATAGAGCACACCATATCACATAGGGTGCGATTGCTCCGCCCCGATACACCGACGAGCTGTGGTGTATACGGAGGAGTAATGCTGAGAGAGGATTCTCGTTCTCCTTTAGAATAGTCCCGGAATTTCGTGCTCAAGTATTCTCCTCCCTGAGCATATCAAATGACATAATACTTATACCCGTTTTGGTTCTCTACTTCTGACTTATATTCATTGAATTTCATAAAAGGTCTAGACTTGTGTTTCAATAGGAACATATGTTCGAATCTTGAGAGATAATCAGTGAATGTAATGAAGTACAAAGAATCGGTCCTGTCATGTGTAGACAGGGGACCTTACATACATCATCATGTATCAATCCCAAGAGTTCACTAACTCTTTCTCCGTTTCCAATAAACGGAGATATGGTAATGTTTATCTTTGAGATATGACTGGCAAGTTTCACAAGATGTGAATCCAAACTTATTTAAATATGCATATTTATGTAACTTCAGCTAGTCGGGTCGCATTGATATGACCTAGTCTACAACGCCTCAAGAAGGATTCGTTCATTTCTGAACTCTTTTGTAGGGATGCTAGGCACGCGCACAAGGGTCTATGAGGCATCAACCATGCCCGATTGAAATTTTAGCCGTGCCGAACAACCCAAAGCTTGATCTTTAAACTAGGGTTTTAGGCGAAAACAAGCATGTTAAACTCTTTAACACTAAGTGAGAGGGATTATAACCTTTATAGATCTGGTCCTTCACTTCTTAAGCTCCGTGTTGAGGTCCCTTCGCTGCGATCATCGTGTTCCGGACTCTCGAGAGGCTTCACGAAGAGAAAGATGCAGTCTTGCTTCCGATCTTCGATAACAAAGATGATCTACTTTGAAGTTTCATTAACACAAACTAACACTCACTAAATGAAGTGAACACTCTCATCTAAGGGCAAGGATGTAGGGTTCCTAGGCACCCCAAGGAGGTCTCACAAGGCATCAACCATGCCAATTTCAAAAATTCTAGGTGCCGAGAAACCCTAGTGTACGGATCGTTTGCTAGATTTCTAGGCGAAAAGTAAACTAGTTAACACTTAACTATAAGAATTCGGAAATACAACCTTTGTAGATCCGGTTCTCCACCTCTATAGCTCCGCAATGAAGTCTCCTCGCTGTCCATAACAAGTCCCGGGCTCTAGCGTCGGCTTCATCGGAGAATGGACGGGCTAGGTCATCGATGTCCATGCCGAAGATGATCTACGTCGAGGCATCGCTAAATCAAGCTCCACCTTCACCAAGCCATGAACCTTGTGAAGGAAACACACTCTACTACTTGGCAAGAGATAGAGGATGAAGAAATAGGAAGTGGGTTAACTTTAGAATTGGATTTCTCACTCATTTCATCAATCCACCATTGATGAAGAAAGGTTTCTTCTTTGAAGATGAAGAAGAAGAAGAAGATAATGAATATTATGATAATTATCCAAATAGAAAATCAAAGGAATCCTTATCATAATCTAACCCTAGTTAAGTGTAGAGAATGAACCATGGTTTGCTCAAATGGTTAGGGTTAAGAATGAAGACAAGAATGGTGACTAAGTCAAAGGTTCATGAATCTTCAACAAACAAACAAATGAAGCCACCAATCTTTTATCTTTTCCATTCATTTTCCAAAATGTATAAACAAATAAATAAATGAATAAATAAGTAATGGAAAATAAAACCCTAATTATATGTATAACCATGGTTTAATTCTTTACACTTAACCAAGTAAACATGTATCATCAAACATGATACAATCAAGTGCACGAAAATATATCGAATATACAATGTGCACATCTGAGCGAGAAAATCCATTTAAAGTGAACCAATATTAGTTAATGCAAAGTAATATATCAAATATATAATTATACATTAAATCATTAAATCAACACTTGATTTAACGATCCGGTCATATCACATATAACCGACTAATATCCAATGTATCGATTTATCGAATCAATCCTTGATTCGATAACTAGGTTATATCGCATACAACCATTCAACACATTCATCGCGAGAATAGAATACGGTATCACATACACGCATTATTCTCGGTCCCGCACATATCTCATATGCGCTCCTATTTCGTTTCGCTTGAGCCAGGAAACCTCTGTGTAGGACTCTAAAGACTCGTCAATACGCCAGCAGCAGATGATGATCATATCAAACACCCACAAGCCGCAAGCGGTCTGCTAAACGTAACGGCCACCCGGGTATTGAGCGATCTGAAGATCGACGAGCAAGCCCGCTCACACTCCAGTGAATCCGACCAGTAACACTACCGTACAGTCCGGTCTGATCGTCTGATATGTCGCATATCTCGCCTAGGGGTGGTAAACGTCAGACCCCAATAGCTCGATAAGTCGTGTCGATACGAGGTCTATAACAATTCGAGAAACTACTGGTAACACTTACCAGTAAATCTCAGCAACCCTGGCCAGGGATTTCCTGTTATAGCCAATCGAACACAGCGCAACATCAACCCCCTATACCGGGAGAGACGAATCCCCTCCTATCGCTCATTGCCTCCATGTGACTCGGGACTGTACCCAAAAACCACCGTTTTGCACGCCCTCTTGGACGTGGTAAGATGGAAATCAAAGCACAGTGGGAACCACACAAGACTCTATGACGATCTCGGGTCAACAGACTACTCTGTACCAGTGTCACCAGAGAACTGCCATCTGACGTGAGGTATAATACCATCTGGGAGTTCTCGGCGAGTCCGTCCAGTGTACCCAGTCTCTACTGAGCACCCGTATATCATCTCTGATGTCAAACACCGATGGATATGGGATCATCCATCGCCCATCTGTATGGGTCGAGAAGGTATACGCTAGTCTACTCTGGTATATCGATACCCCGTCTCGATACACCCTCGACTAGGGACTTTGAAGGATGTACTTATGGACTACCATGTCCCCACTAGTATGATCCGCATCATAGTCCAGGTAGTCAAGCACACATCCTAAGGGCTTTACCAACATGTAACAGAGAGACAATTAGTGTACACGTTAAGGTAAAGATCAACCAGATAGCATACTATCATGTCGAGCAAGAAAGTCCTTCCTATATACGTCCCAGCATCCACTACAATATACATCCTATGTAAAGTAATGGCCTCTAGGGCATACATATAACTAACAATCTCCCACTTGCACTAGGGCCATCTGTAGCAGTGGTTGTAGTATCTCATACTCAACCATCCCTTAAAAGTCTCTCTCTGGGAATAGGCCTTCGTGAGTGGATCCGCCGTGTTGTCCTCTTAGTCTGCTCTCCTAACCTTGATCACCATGGAGATCAACCATCTCCACGATCAGGTGATACTGCCTTAGAATATGTCTGGATCACTGATAGGACAGGGGTTCCCTGGCCAAAGCCACACTTCCATTGTCACACAATGGTAGGAACCTAGTTCATCTCATGAACCTATATACACCCAAACAGCCTCTTTGGTAGCATCTTAAGTAGCGATGTATCCTGCCTTTATCGTCTAGTATGTCACGGTATCTAGCTTGGAACTCTTCCAACATACCGTCCCTCCACTGAGGGTAAAGACAATGCCTGTGACTGACATTCAGTCGTCTTTATCACCCTGGAACCCTTCCAGTGATTCTCCCCAGGATCAACTGATACCATCTCACTACAACTAGTGAGTATCCTAACATCTATTTAGATCTATCTCATAGATCCAAAACCCAGGATTTAGGAGGTATCAATATGATCCTATATGGAGAATCATTGTGATAAACGGAGATTGACCGAGCGTAGCATAGGAAACTCTTTCCCTATCAAGAGTATGTCATCCACGTACTCTACGAGGATCACCACCATACTCCCTACTACCTTTTTGTTTATACTAGGTTCATCTACCATTTTGATGATGTCAAACTCTTTGACTAATCCATCAAAACAGATGTTCCAACTCCGCGATGCCTGCTTTAATCCTATAAAGCATCTTGCACACGTTTCCGCTGCTTCCACTGTCTACGAAGCCCTCTGGCAGTGTACTTATAGACGCTCTCTTCTAAATCATCGTTTAGAAAAACAGTCAAGACACCCAACCACCAGATATCGCAGTCATGGTATGTAGCCGTGACAAGTAGGATCTGGATGGACTTAAGCATAGCTACTTGAAAAGGTTTCATCATTATCCACACCTGGTCAATGATGCAAACTTTTAACAAGTCTAGCTTTGAAAGTCTCAACTTTTCCATCTACACCAAGTAATCTTCTCAAGATATACTTGCTCCTGATGGGGATTTAACCCTTCAGATATTGCAACAAAAGTCCATACTTTGTTGGTGTACATGGATTCCATCTCAGATCGCTAAGCATCCAGCCATTCTTACAGAGTCATCACTCTCAATGGCCTGCTCGAAACTAGTTGGGTCATCATCTCATGATGCAATCCTCGCTCCCACTGTCATAGAGAAACAGAAATATCTCTCAGGTGGGTGAGGAACCCTACTAGATCGGCGGAGAGGCTGAGGTTCGTTGGAATCTACTGAATCCTTTGGTTCTATCAAATCATCAGCTGTAGTTTGTATAGCTGGAACCTTTCCAGTTCTACATTACAGACCTTGCCTCGAGCTTGTCCGGATTTTGCTTTTAGACATAGGCCGGTCAACCCCAAATCTTAACTAACTTAAGACATGGGTTCTTCCCATTCCATATCACATATGAAGCGGTAGGCAACTGATTTGATTGGAACCCTATTCAATAGGTATGCAGCTTCTTAAGTGCATAACTCCCAAAAGGAAATAGGTAACTCAGTAATACTCATCATAGAGCACACCATATCATATAGGGTGTGATTACTCCGCCCCGATATACCATCGTGCTATGGTGTATATAGAGGAGTAATGCTGAGAGAGAATCTCATTCTCTCTTAGAATAGTCCAGTATTTCCGTGCTCAAGTATTCTCCTCCTTGATCACATCAAAGGACATAATACTTATACCCGTATTTTGTTTCTCTACTTCTAACTTATATTCTGTGAATATCTCAAAAGGTTCGGACTTGTGTTTCAATAGGAACATAAGTCTGAAACTCGAAAGATCATCAGAGAACGTAATGAAGTATAAAGAACCATTCTTGGCATGTATAGACAGGGGACCTTACATACATCAACATGTATCATCCCAAGAGTTTACTAACTCTTTCTCTGTTTCCAATAAACAGAGCTGTGGTCATCTTATCTTTGTGACATGACTGGCGAGTTTCACAAGATGTAAATTCAAACTGATTTAAATATGCATCTAAATGTAACTTCAGCTAGTCGGGTCACATTGATATGACCTAGTCTACAATGCCTCAAGAAGGATTCGTTCATTTCTGAACACTTCCACTTGTGTGTGCACCGTATACTAAAGAACTGTAGTTTGATTTAGAACATCAACGCTTTTAGATAACGTGCCTGAACCGATCAATTTTTGATATAGGAAATGTTCAAAACGTTATCCAACAATACAAAATTTTATCATTTCTTTACTGATAAAGAGACTGATATGATTTTGTATATCAGGTTCGGTATCTAATAACATCCATTCAGAATCAATGTATTGGTAATACAGGGTGACAGTGACCAACAGACTTGGCTGCAACTCTTGCCCCGTTTTCTGTCTCATGAAACTTATCACCCATTCTCAGTTCTTTACCTTTCTGTAGCCCTATGTAACAGATTACATATCTGGGATCCTGATCTGGTATCACATACCCAGGACGTAAAGGATACTGAGAAACAGTTCTCTGTAATGAACACACCCGAAGATGATGCATCAGCATGCACTCTCTTCGTTTGGGCGGCACGGGAAATCTGGTATTCCCCAAATTCCTGCTCTGTCTTATAACAATTATAAGTTGGAGCGGGACCAACGTTCCCCAGCTCAGTATAACAAGCGGGTTCGGTCAATTTTCCGTATTATTATCTTGATTAAGGCGTGATATGGTCGCTACCTGGAGAGAGAGAGAAGAAAACACTCAGCGTGCACTCTTGCAAGAATAGATTGGTTATTATTTTATCTAATCAGGATGGCTCCCACTGCTTTTTATCAAATCTTCCTTCAAACCCTAAAAGGAAAGACTAGCCGGGATTAATTACACACTACAAGTTCGCCAATCTTTCAGCCAGGCCAGTGTCGGTACTTTGAGGGAGGTCCCCCGTGCTTTCGCACGAACCTAATTAATGTAAACCTCGTTTTCCCAGAGGCGTAACCTCGTTAACACCTTTCTAGACACCTACTTGATCGGCTAATTGTAATGTATAAAACTCTCCCAGGAGTAACACTTACTCGCAGCGGGTATCGGGATCCAACTATCACATAGAAGGTATGCAATCTCATTGCAAATTTCAACACTTGAAATTCCCGATAATATTTTGCCCCTAGCAGCTATATGACCTTAACATAGTCAACAAATCATAAGTGCTAGTCAAGTTCAACCCGTCATTTCCCGATTGAATT
Organism: Agapanthus africanus; assembly: GCA_030015575.1. NCBI lineage: Eukaryota > Viridiplantae > Streptophyta > Magnoliopsida > Asparagales > Amaryllidaceae > Agapanthus > Agapanthus africanus. The sequence continues at coordinate 247,656,340 of CM057348.1, read as the reverse complement.
AAACCCACCCGCACGACCCTTAACATAGTCAACAAAGTCGCACGACTACCCTAATCCAATCACATCATATGCTTATGCAGATAAGAACTAATTAGCTACCGCACACTACGCCTTAACATAGTCAACAAACGTAGCATGAATACTAACTAGTACTTATCTGAAATGACGGAGGGCTACGACAGGTTTTTCTGAAAACCTATTGCGTAATGAACTTGATATCGTTGTAGAATCAAATGATTTTAAAATGGAGTGTTTTTGAGGCTTTTATAGTTTTGCTAAAGGAGTCACTCCCGGTGAAGGGATCTCGGTCCTTTCCTCATCGAATAAGGTGTAGGATATATCACATATACCTCTGTGCAAAGCAAAAACTCTTAAAAGCAATCAAAAGACAAACCGAGTGTGTAGCATCTGCCAGTTATTGCTAAAGGAGCCACTCCCGGTGAAGGGATCTCGGTCCTTTCCTTATCGAATAAGGTGCAGGATATATCACATATACCGCTGTGCAAAGCAAGAACTGTAGCTACCTATTTTATTTTGAAATTCGATTCTACAACATCTTAGGTTTCTTTTATTTCATTAATCACATTAATGAAGTCCCATCATTTAAGTACCTAAACATCACAGATAAATACGACGTACACTTATGCCATCCGCATTCGCCTCGATGTCCCCTCGTGCACCGTTAGGTTAGGTAACTAACGGCAGAGAGGGGCAGGGCTAGCGCGGGTGTAAAACATAAGTAACGCCTATATAATATATCATATATACTATATACAGTATCTATCACAGAACATCACATGATCACATCACAGATATCGCAGCAGAAGAATCATATGAAATATTGGATATACTAGGACGTCCGTGTTTTCAATACGAGTCAGTATAAAACACGGATTCCACGGTCGTGATGAATAGCCAAACCCACACCCCTAGACCCCTACGAGAGCGGCAAGCAACCCTACCAATTCTAGAGTTAGGAGACCCGGACTCGACTCCTCGAGTTGGTCTCCCACTGGACTCCAGAACCCGGTTGCTTGTGCCCTCCTCCTTGGGTCTATCCTAGTGCGGAAAAGTAAATAATATACAATAACGGGTGACATCTTCCGCAACCTGGAAGCGCCCCAAATAAAAGAATATTACATACAAGTTTTTACATGAATGAAAATGAAAAACACTCATCTCACATAAAAACCCCCCGGCTATTCAAACACGACGATCCAATATAACATATCCAGCAACACATAACATCACATGTCATCAACGTAAGTAAATATGCGCATCCCAATTGTCGTTGACATATAGCAACGAAACCGGCGATATCATATATTACACTTACGGTCATAGAAAAGAAAGTGTAAAACTACAACAGTTGGAATCCGCAACCTCCTCAGACATCGCATGCCTGACCAAATGAATTACTTAGACATCGCATGCCTAACAATTATAAACTCAGCATTTTAGTCTCTTTATCGAAAACACTTTTCAATACCAAGTCGGGCAATTCAACAGGTTTCCCGACATTTTGATCGAATGCTCGTCGCAAACTTCAGTAGGCGGCCGCACCACCGACGCCGTCGACGAAGTGCACCAAGGCGGAACACCGCCACCCGCGACCACCCGAACGGATGCTTTCGGCGACGGGGTTCTCCTACAGTCACTTGGTCAGGGCTATGGAGTGAGGCTGTCTATTAAGTTTATCGGAGAGTATCCGCGTACGCTACGTGATTGCGACGGACTTTTGATCACATCAAAATTCCGTGGCAACCGATCAAGTGAGACTAAACTGCTATGTTTATAATATTCATTCCGTTATCTCATAACTATTTGTGAATTCCAATTATTGTATCACATTCCAGATAAACAGAAAATGTTAAACTTTCCGATCGAACATTCGAACACCCAAGTTTTCCCGATACAGATCAACACATGAAACAAGTCTAAAAACATTCAGTTCGTGCCTCAGTACCAACGGTCCAGCCGTAGAAGGGTCAAGCCAACGCCTCACATGTGGCACGCCGTACTGCCCCAAACCCGAAGGTTCAAAGGGCAGTTCAAGACGGTCACATAATCGAGTTAAGGTTTGTTGTCTTCTAGAGGGACCATCGCGTTACTTGCACTACTTAGAACGTCGTTAAACTACGGAAAAATCCAACACTTGGAAATTTCGCGACAGGGGAAAAGTTGGGTATTTATATCCGGTCGAACTTTTTAACATATTCTAAAATTTATCCGGAAAGCCAAATAGACAAAATTTGATGCCCCGATCGAAACACCGAATCCCCAAAACAACTCCAGAAAATTCAACTCTTGAATAAATTTTAAAAATTCTCAGAAAACTCAGCATCTGACAAAATGAATTACTGTGCAAAAAGTGGAGGATGACGTCACCTTGTTGCCGCGGAACCGCCGCAGAAGCTAGGCTTCTGCCGCGGTTCCGCCGCCGTTTACACTGTTCATTGGAAAATTTTTGCGTCGTAATTCTTATATTTCCCTGCTGAATTTTTTAGCAATTTTTAATTTGGAAAAATCCCAGTTTTTTAAAAAAGGACAGAGAGCAATTTTAGAGTTGGGTTTTGGGTTCGTTCGGGTTTCAAATTCCGTCTAGACTTCGCCTAAGGCTCTAGCTAGGCTCTGATACCACTGTAGGGTTCCTAGGCACCCCAAGGAGGTCTCACAAGGCATCAACCATGCCAATTTCAAAAATTCTAGGTGCCGAGAAACCCTAGTGTACGGATCGTTTGCTAGATTTCTAGGCGAAAAGTAAACTAGTTAACACTTAACTATAAGAATTCGGAAATACAACCTTTGTAGATCCGGTTCTCCACCTCCATAGCTCCGCAATGAAGTCTCCTCGCTGTCCATAACAAGTCCCGGGCTCTAACGTCGGCTTCATCGGAGAATGGACGGGCTAGGTCATCGATGTCCATACCGAAGATAATCTACGTCGAGGCATCGCTAAATCAAGCTCCACCTTCACCAAGCCATGAAACTTGTGAAGGAAACACACTCTACTACTTGGCAAGAGGTAGAGGATGAAGAAATAGGAAGTGGGTTAACTTTAGAATTGGATTTCTCACTCATTTCATCAATCCACCATTGATGAAGAAAGGTTTCTTCTTTGAAGATGAAGAAGAAGAAGAAGATAATGAATATTATGATAATTATCCAAATAGAAAATCAAAGGAATCCTTATCATAATCTAACCCTAGTTAAGTGTAGAGAATGAACCATGGTTTGCTCAAATGGTTAGGGTTAAGAATGAAGACAAGAATGGTGACTAAGTCAAAGGTTCATGAATCTTCAACAAACAAACAAATGAAGCCACCATTCTTTTCTCTTTTCCATTCATTTTCCAAAATGTATAAACAAATAAATAAATGAATAACTAAGTAATGGAAAATAAAACCCTAATTATATGTATAACCATGGTTTAATTCTTTACACTTAACCAAGTAAACATGTATCATCAAACATGATACAATCAAGTGCACGAAAATATATCGAATATACAATGTGCACATCTGAGCGAGAAAATCCATTTAAAGTGAACCAATATTAGTTAATGCAAAGTAATATATCAAATATATAATTATACATTAAATCATTAAATCAACACTTGATTTAACGATCCGGTCATATCACATATAACCGACTAATATCTAATGTATCGATTTATCGAATCAATCCTTGATTCGATAACTAGGTTATATCGCATACAACCATTCGACACATTCATCGCGAGAATAGAATACGGTATCACATACACGTATTATTCTCGGTCCCGCACATATCTCATATGCGCTCCTATTTCGTTTCGCTTGAGCCAGGAAACCTCTGTGTAGGACTCTAAAGACTCGTCAATACGCCGGCAGCAGATGATGATCATATCAAACACCCACAAGCCGCAAGCGGTCTGCTAAACGTAACGGCCACCCGGGTATTGAGCGATCTGAAGATCGACGAGCAAGCCCGCTCACACTCCAGTGAATCCGACCAGTAACACTACCGTACAGTCCGGTCTGATCGTCTGATATGTCGCATATCTCGCCTAGGGGTGGTAAACGTCAGACCCCAATAGCTCGATAAGTCGTGTCGATACGAGGTCTATAACAATTCGAGAAACTACTGGTAACACTTACCAGTAAATCTCAGCAACCCTGGCCAGGGATTTCCTGTTATAGCCAATCGAACACAGCGCAACATCAACCCCCTATACCGGGAGAGACGAATCCCCTCCTATCGCTCATTGCCTCCATGTGACTCGGGACTGTACCCAAAAACCACCGTTTTGCACGCCCTCTTGGACGTGGTAAGATGGAAATCAAAGCACAGTGGGAACCACACAAGACTCTATGACGATCTCGGGTCAACAGACTACTCTGTACCAGTGTCACCAGAGAACTGCCATCTGACGTGAGGTATAATACCATCTGGGAGTTCTCGGCGAGTCCGTCCAGTGTACCCAGTCTCTACTGAGCACCCGTATATCATCTCTGATGTCAAACACCGATGGATATGGGATCATCCATCTCCCATCTGTATGGGTCGAGAAGGTATACGCTAGTCTACTCTGGTATATCGATGCCCCGTCTCGATACACCCTCGACTAGGGACTTTGAAGGATGTACTTATGGACTACCATGTCCCCACTAGTATGATCCTCATCATAGTCCAGGTAGTCAAGCACACATCCTAAGGGCTTTACCAACATGTAACAGAGAGACAATTAGTGTACACGTTAAGGTAAAGATCAACCAGATAGCATACTATCATGTCGAGCAAGAAAGTCCTTCCTATATACGTCCCAGCATCCACTACAATATACATCCTATGTACAGTAATGGCCTCTAGGGCATACATATAACTAACAAAGGATAGATGAGAATGATGAAGTAGGATTTTCTCTCTCTTTTATTTTCTTATTCTCACTCATTTTCATCACAAAATCAAATCAAGAAAGCTTTTTTCCATGAAAAGAGAAGGAAGAAGAAGAAGATAATGAATCATTCCTTTTGTGATGAATAATGAATTAATTGTAGTGGTTACAAATCTAACCAAGGGTTAAGCATGAAGAAATTAGCCCTTGTAGAGAATTAACTAGAGTTAATGGTTTAGATTGGGTTAACATAATATCTTCACAAAATATCAAGCAAAACACAAAGTCAAAGCTTCATGAAGCTTCATGGAAGCTTCATGCAAAAGCTAACTCTAATCTAAACCCTAACCAAGTTTAAACCCTAAACCATTGTTAAATTTGTAACCCTAACATGTTACAATATTATATATCACATATACAATATATTTTGTAACAATAGAAAATAATACAATTAACATATATCGCATATATATCAATGTATTATCCCGTGAGAAAATGAATCTTTTAGTGAGCTAATATTAGTTAATGTAATTTAATATATCATATATATTATTATACATTAAATAATCGAATCAACACATGATCCGACAATCTGGCTATATCGCATATAACCGGCTAATACGATGACCCGGCTATATCACATATACCCGGCCGATATCTCACATTGCGAGAATCCAATACGGTATCACATACTGCATTATCCTCGGTCCCGCACATATCACATATGTGCTCCTACTACGTTTTTCCTGAGCTAAGAAACCTCTGTGTAGGACTCTAAAGAATCGTCAATACGCCGGCAGAAGGTGATGATCATATCAAACAACCACAAGCTGCAAGCGGTCAGCTAAACGTAACAGCCACCTAGGTATTGAGCGCTCAGAAGATCAACAAGCAAGCCTGTACATTCTCCTGTGAATCCAATCAGTAACACTCCCGTACAGTCCGGTCTCGTCGTCTGATATCTCACCTAGGGGTAGTAAACGTCAAACCCCAGTAGATCGATAAGTCGTGTCGATATGAGGTCTATAACAGTTCGAGAAACTGCTGATAACACTTACCAGTAAATCTGAGCAACCCTGGCCAGGGATTTCCGGTTATAGCCAATCAAACACAGCACAACATCAACTGCCTATACCGGGAGAGACGAATCCCCTCCTATCGCTCATTGCCTCCATATGATTCGGGACTGTACCCAAAAGCCACCTTTTTGCACGCCCTCTTGGACGTGGTATGATGGAAATCAAAGCACAGTGGGAATCACACAAGACTCTATGACGATCTCGGGTCAACAGACTATTCTGTACCAGTGTCACCGGAGAACTGCCATCTGACGTAAGGTATAATACCATCTGGGAGTTCTCGGCGAGTCCGTCCAGTATACCCAGTCTCCACTGAGCACCCGTACACCATCCTTGATGTCAAACACCAATGGATATGGGATCATCCATCGCCCATCATATGGGTCAAGATGCGTATACGCTAGTCTACTCTGGTGTATCGATGCCCTGTCTCGATACACCCTCGACTAGGAACAGTTATAGGATGTACTCGTCGACTACCGTGGTCCCACTAGTATGATCTCATCATAGTCCCAGTAGTCGAGTACATATCCTAAGGGCTTTATCAACATGTAACCTAGAGACAATCAGAGTACATGTTAAGATAAAGTACAACCAGATAGCATACTATGATGTCGAGCAGGAAAGTCCTCCCTATATATGTCCTAGCATCCACTACAATATACATCGTATGTACAGTAATGACCTCTAGGGCATACATATAACTAACAATCTCCCACTTGCACTAGGGCCATCTGTTGTGGTATCACATACCCAACAATTAGCTGTGGTTGAAGTATCTCATACTCAACCATGCCATAAAAGTCTCTACTGGGAAAAAGGACTTTGTGAGTGGATCCGCGCTATTGTCCTCTGTGTCTACTCTCCTAACCTCGATCTCCCTGGAGATCAACCATCTCCATGATCAGGTGATACTGCCTAAGAATTATATCTGGATTTCTGATGGGACGGGGGTTCCTTGGCATAAGCCACAACTCCATTGTCACACAATGGTAGGAACGAAGTTCATCTCATGAACCTATATATATCCAGACTGCCTCTTTGGTAGCATCCTTGGTAACGATGTATCTTGTCTTTAATCGTTTAGTAAGTCACGGTATCTAGCTTGGAACTCTTCGAACATGCCGTCCATCCACTGAGGGTAAAGACAATGCATGCGACTGACATTCAGTCGTCCTTATCACCCTGGAAACTTTCCAGTGATTCTCCCCAGGATCGATTGATACCATCTCACTACATCTAGTGAGAATCCTAACATCCAATTAGATCTATCTCATAGATCCAAAACCCAGGATTTAGGAGGTATCACTTTGATCCTATATGGAGAATCCATGTGATAAGAGGAGATTGACGAAGCGTAGCATAGGAAACTCCTTCCCTATCAAAAGTATGTCATCCACGTACTCTACGAGGATCACCACCATACTCCCTACTACCTTTTTGTATATACAATATTCATCTACCATTTTGATGAAGTCAAACTCTTTGACTACCACATCAAAACAGACGTTCCACCTCCGCGATGCCTGTTTTATCACATAAAACATCTTGCACATGTTTCCGCTGCTCCCACTGTCTACGAAGCCCTCTGGCTGTGTACTTATGGACGCTCTCTTCTAAATCATCATTTAGAAAAGCAGTCATAACACCCAACCACAAGATATCATAGTCATGGTATGTAGCCGTGGCAAGTAGGATCTGGATGAACTTAAGTACAGCTTTGAAAGTCTCAACTTTTCCATGTACACCAAGTAATCTTCTCAAGATATACTTGCTCCTGATGGGGATTTAACCCTTCAGATAAAGCAACCAAAGTCCATACTTTGTTGGTGTATAAGGATTCCATCTCAGATCGCTAAGCATCCAGCCATTCTTACAGAGTCCCACTCCTGATGGCCAGCTCGAAATAAGTTGGGTCACCATCTCATGATGCAATCCTCGCTCCCACTGTCATAGAAAAACCGAAGTAACTCTCAGGTGGGTGAGGAACCCTACTAGATCGGCGGAGAGGCTGAGGTTCGTTGGTTACTATTGAATCCTTTGGTTCTACCAAATCATCTGCTGTAGTTTGTATAGCTGGAACTCCTTCCAGTTCTATCTCATGACCACTAATTTCTTCACAAGAAATTCTCTTTCACAAAGATGGCATGCTGAGAAACAAAACATCTTTTGTTCCTCGGTTTGGTAGAAGATATTCCCTTGTGAATGCTTGGGATATCCAACAAACTTCCACAGAACTGACTTTGCCTCGAGCTTGTCCGGATTTTGCTTTTTAGACATAGGCCGGAGAACCCCAAATCTTAACATACTTATGATATGGGCTCTATCCATTCCATATCACATATGAAGTGGTAGGCAACTGATTTGATTTGAACCCTATTCAATAGGTATGCAGCTTCTCAAGTGCATAACTCCCAAAAGGAAATAGGAAACTCGGTAGTACTCATCATAGAGCACACCATATCACATAGGGTGATATTGTTCCGCCCCGATACACCGACGTGCTGTGGTGTACACGGAGGAGTAATGCTGAGAGAGAATCTCATTCTCCTTAAGAATAGTCCAGGAATTCCATGCTCAAGTATTCTCCTCCTTGATCTCATCAAAGGACTTAATACTTATACCCGTATTTTGGTTCTCTACTTCTAACTTATATTCTGTGAATATCTTAAAAGGTCCGGACTTGTGTTTCAACAGGAACATATGCCTGAATCTTGAGAGATCATCAGAGAATGTAATGAAGTACAAAGAACCGGTCTTGGCATGTGTAGACAGGAGACTTTCATACATCAGCATGTATCAATCCCAAGAGTTCACTAACTCTTTCTCTATTTCCAATAAACAGAGCTATGGTCATCTTATCTTTGTGACATGACCAGCAAGTTTCACAAGATGTAAATTTAATCAGATTTAAATATGCATCTAAATGTAACTAAGCTAGCCGGGTCCCATTGATATGACCTAGTCAACAATGCCTCAAGAAGAATTCGTTCATTTCTGAACTCTTCCACTCGTGTGTATTCTGTATACTAAGAACTGTAGTTTGATTTAGAACGTCAATGCTTTTAGATAACGTGCCTGAACCGATCAACTCTTGATATAGAAAATGTTCAAAACATAATCCAACAATACAAAATTATTGTTGGAGATAGTGCCCTCAGAGTCAATTATTGGATTACAGGCACGTGATTGCAATGATTGAGGGAGAACCTGTCCCAGTATGACAGTCTTACTCAAGATGATAGTATGCTATCTGGTTTATCTTTATCATCGTGTACTGCTTTAGGTGACCTGATAGGTCGCTATTACACGTTGATAGTGCCCCTAGGATTTTTGCTTGACTGCCAGCAGTATGAGGGCGATCATATACATGGGAGCTGGTAGTCTATAAGCACATCCTTAGAAGGTCCCTAGTCATGGGAGTTTCGAGACAGGGCATCGATACTCCAGAGTAGACTAGTGTATACAGTCGAGACCCCGACGAGGGGCGGTGGCCGGTCTCACAAGCCACTGGTGTCAGTTGGTTCACCTAAGATGTATACAGGTGCTCATTGGGTTATGAGTACACCGGAAAGGTCTCGCCGGAAACATACTAGTTGGTCTTTTACCTGACGTCAGATAGCAGTTCCCTGGTGACATGTGTACATGTTTGTTCATCGACCTGAGGATCGTCATTTGTCTCGTGTGAGTTCCCACTGTACTTTGATTACTACCCTACCACGCTCAAAGGAGACGTGCAAACAGGTTTTAGTTGGGTACAGTCCCGAGCCACATGCAGGCAGTGAGCGGATCTTCAGGGGTTCGTCTCTCCCGGTATTGGGGGTGAGGTCGCGCTGTGTCTAGGAGAGCCATTACACGAAGTCCTTGGCCAAGGCAGGAGATTTACTGGTAGGTATTCCAGTAGTATCTCAGGGTGTTCTGGGCTACACTCCGACACAACTTGTACCGGTTTTGGGGGTCTGACTTTTACCAACCCCTAGGCCCGCCATGCGATGTTCATAGACGAACGGACCGGACTGTACGGATATTGTCACTGACAGGCTCAGTAGGGTGTCAGGATGAGTTCGCTCATCGACGTCCCTTTTGGTCAATAGCTGGTAGCCCGTTATGTATGGCTAATACCTCTGACGTGCTACTGGTTAAATCCACAGCCATAGTATTGACGAGTCTTTAGAGTCCCCCACAGACAAGTTACTCAAGTTTCGGGCGAAACGCTGTAGAGGCCGTATAGAGATTTGGCAGGATTCGATCCGATACGTGCGGTATTGCACGGATCATGATCGGACGGATTATACTAGCGGGCTTTGGTTTGAGCCGGATCCTAGTATTGTACAGTGTAGATTTTGTCTCATTGCATTTGTATTTCGGTCAGAATACAAATGCGGGTATGTATATACAGTAGCGGGGTTTTCCTGTAATATATTACCGGATCAGTTTTTTGGAGTTGCCAGGTTACATTCCGTTTCGGCCATTTTCCTTTGTACCTTTCCTTGGCCGGAAATTGGTGGAGGAGGGCTTATTTGCATTTGTGCCAATTAGCAATTTGGAAGGGTGTTATTTTCATATTGTTGCTCCATGATGATTCTACCACCATTGACTTCTTGATTTAATCATTGTTTGACTTCTTTAGATCATCATGACATGACCTTTGATTAGTGATGATGGAGGGTTATGATAATGGAGTGAGGATTGGTTTTTGATGATCACACTTTCTCTCTCCTTGATGTATGATTGCTCCCTCGCTTTTGTTTTCCTCTCCCCATTCTTTCATTCTCTAGCCATGGCCGGCCAAGCAAGATGGGGGCTGTCCCAATTTTTGTAGTGGGGATTTTTCTCTTCATGCTTGCTAAAAATCCCCAAGTTCACCACAAAAATTCCACATCTCATTTCCTCCACCAAAAGGCAACTTCCTACAACCCTATGAGACATACAATCCTACACTTATTCTACAGCAAATCTTGGGCACGTCGACTCGCCAATTTCGTGACCGAATTGCCTCGGTCCTGAGGTGGGAGCCCGTAAATGAAGCCGGCGACGTGGTGCACTTCCGGCGACGTGGTGGAGACCGGAGATTCCGCGGGGAGATCGGGATGACGACGAGAAGACCGAAGGACACGGATCGCTCGGTATATCTTTCTACCCGTTCTTTAGTTAGCTAGAATTAGATTAATGGCCTGATCCGGGATTTTTGTGCGTGGTGGTGCCGGTTATAAAGTTTAATGTAAATCATCGTTTCCGCATTTTGGCCTCGGAAAGACGGCCGGGGCACCGCCGTGCACTTACACTGGTATCAGAGCCACGCCGTTAACTTAGTCTAGCTTGGTCTAACGTGTTTACATTTCCGATCGAACAAAAATCCCAAAACCGCATTTTCAAAAGCATCAGTTCTCTGTCGAAATTTTTTTGGCTCGAAATTTTTTTCAGGTTGTTGCAGAGACATGTACAGGGAATTCTAAGCACTCTGTAAAATTTTGGTCGTGTGATGTCATCATCCCACCACGAAACCACGGCCAAACCTACGGTTGGGCCGCGGTTCGATTTACTTTTCAATGCACCATTTTTTTTACAGAGGCCACCTGACTTGAAAATAGGGTTTTTGGAACATTCTTTTTGGGCCCAGATTTTCTGTGAGTGCTACAGTAGTGCTTGGGGCCCACTTGGGTAAATTTGATCGATCGAAAATTTTAAACATGTTAGTTCTTAGTATTTACATTATATCTGCGACCGTGAATGTCATTTGATCGGTAAATCCTGTTTAACTGCTATAGCCCGGTTAGACGGATTTGCGAATGTGACATTCACGTTGATGTTCTGTGTTGTGCTGTGATGTTGCGGATTATCGTGGTGGATAGCCTGGATGCAATGTTAGTACAGATTTGGTTGTATTATGTACATTTGTTATTGCGGGGTGAGCGTCTGACATGTGGACTGTCGTCACTGCCTGTCTGTATATTATTCTTTTGGGGCACGACCGGGGTGAGGTCGATGTACTCGTTGTATGTATATTTTACTTTCTGTACTAGGATTACCCCGCGGAGAGGTGCACATATAACCGGGTTCTAGAGGGAAACGGGCCCGCATCTCATGGCATTGAGACGGAGGGGGATTTACTCTAGAATTGGCGGGCTATTCGCCTCACTCATAGGGGGTACAGGTTGACCCAGGAGGGGTGCCCATGTTACCGGATTCCCTGAAGTGCTGGGTAGTCCATTAACGTTGCTGAAGGGGGCTGCCTCGCTTCAGGTTTTGGCGGGTAGCTTGCCGCGCCCGTCGGGGTATAGGATTTCATTGTACAGGCTATCCATACGACCAGGGGAACGTCTGGTTTCAGTAGCGGCTCTGTGAAACCCGGGGATCCCAGATATCTGTATTGTTCTGTGATGCTTATTACATTTCTGTGATGTTGCGTTTTATCACGCCTTGAGCGAAAATTATATATTGATATATATATACTAGTAGATGTTGTATATGTTTTGCATCCGCGCTAGTCCAGTCCCCGCTCTGTCGTTAGTTAACTAACCTAACGGGTAATGACTGGAACCAGTGGCGAATGCGGATGGCATATACGTACGTCATTTTTTTCGTTCTTTATTGGTGTGATCAATTGATGGGACTGCGTTGATTCGGATCAATGCAAGTTAAAAACAAACCTATTCTGATGTTGTTGGAACAATTTTTCAAAAAGCTGTTATTGCATGGGCATTCTCTTTTGTTTTGCACAGTGGTATTCGGTTATGAATATCCAGCACCTCAGTCGACGAGGCAAGGGCCGAGATCCCTTCACCGGGAGTGACCCCTTGGACAGAAGTTTGCGTCAGGGCAATAACTTCTCTATAGTCGTTTACTTTTGCTTTGCATCATGGTATTCAGTTGGAATATCCTGCACCTCATTCTACGGGGAAAGAGCCGAGATCCCTTCACCGGGAGTGACCTCTTTAGCAAAGGTTTTCGTTACTATATTTTTATAAAAGCTATCCAGTTTCTTCAACGGTATCAAGTTCATTATGGTAAAGGTTTTTCGCCAGAAACCATTCGTAGCCCTCCGACGTTTTAGACGGGTAGCACGTAGTATTAATGCTATGTTTGTTGACCTTCGTCAAGGTATAGTGTATGGTAGCTGCTTGTTACCTTTCTGTTGCATACATAGATGCGTTGGTTTGGAATAGTCGTATAGCCTTGTTGACCTTCGTCAATGGCTTGTACGGGTGGGTTCAAACTAACCTGGACAATGACGGGTAGAACTTGACATATGACTTATGATTTGTTGACCTTCGTCAAGGTCATAAGAGCATGGTGAAAAAATCCACATCGGGAGTTTCAAAAGAAACTGAAACTTGCCAGATATGCGCATACCATCTGGAGTGTGATAACGTGAGCGGATTCCGTCACGTTATCACGCGATGATAGTTGGATCCCGATTCCCACTGATGAGTTAGTTTACTCCTTGGGTGATCCCGACTAATTCTCCTTTCAGGTTTGGAGGAGAATTTGACGTTACAGTGGGAGGTTTCCTGATTAGATAAATTGGTAACCATTCTGATCTAGGTTAGAGTGCATGCTGAGTGTTTCTTTTCTCTCTCTCTTTGGCAGCGACCATTGACCCGACCCTAGACTATGACTCAGAGACCAAAATTAACTGAACCTTCATAAAAACTGGCTTTTGGATTGTCAGAGTTGCAAACCTCATTGCCACTCCTACTTTTACCCTTTTCTCCAGGACACCCCGTATTACTACGAACGTCCACTTCCATTGGACAAAACCATCGTATGGTTATATACAAACTCTAAGGAATTTATTCGAGGATGGTTTCCGGTTCTGACGAAAACGAATAGGACTATTCAGTTGTCTTTTCCTTTTACCTTCTCTCAGGTTGCGAGTGCCTCTTAGATTAGGAGATAGTACACCTATTACGCAAATTGGATAGTCTTCGTCCAAACCATAGGCAGGTGCCGACCGGTAGGGAACAAAGAAAACCAATTAGCCTAACGATGGTGTACAGAAGGTATTATGTTAAGACAAATAAAAGGATTAGAAGGAGGGCAAAGTAAATTGCGACTGCTATTCACGACCAAACCAAGTATTTCATTACCACTCCCACATCACCTTTGTATTTCTCCAGAACACTCCGTATCACTACGAAGATCCACAGTTTATTGGATATTCCATCGTATGGTTATATACGAACTCAAAAAGAACTTGTTCTAGTTCGGGGATGGATTCTGGTTCAGGAGAAATAGGAATAAGGTTTATTCGGTTGTCTTTTATCTTCACCTTCTCTCGCATTGTGAGTGCTCCTAAGATTAGGACAGTACACCCATTAGGCTTATTGGATAGTCTTCTTCCAAACCATAGGCTGGTGCCGAACGGTAGGGATGGAAGAAAACCATTTGGCCTAAAGGGGTGTGCAGATGGTAATGATTAAAGACATATGAAGGGATTTGGAGAGATGGCAAAGAAATATACGGTTACAGTTGTGAATCTGATAATGGAAGAGGCATTACTAGGAATACCCAGATACCCCACTGAAACATTTCAATATTTCAGTTTCACTGTGTGCTATTAAAAGAAAACTGATTTCCCAATTAATCCTTGCTCCAGGGTATGTATTTACCAGGTATGATTCTCACATCTGTATGGTTTTACAGATGATGAGTGGGAGTAAATTATTGGGAATTAGGTGATCATCCTCATTATATCGGAATTCGTTGTAATTGGTGATATTTGAGGAAATCACCAGGGCTGTTTGCCGGTCGGTAAATATTTGATTTTGAATATCCGTTGTTATGCACCAATTTCAAATTGATAAATCTGTACGTCTATTTTTATAGAGTGAGATATACCTTTTTGAAATTATGTCTATGACATTTACCTATATCAGTGGATGGTTAGGTAAGGAGTATTAAACAGCGGTGTAATTCTTCTTAACCAAAGGTACAGTTTTCAACCTACGACACACAGGGATTGAGTTATCAGACTCAAGGGACTTATACAGAGTATTGTATGTTGTCCAGTGTCCATTAGGACAGAGGGGTTGGTCCTCATGCTATATTCGGTTTACTTATGACTTCTCTAGTTCTTAGACAAGTGTTTCGTAGAAACACAAGGTCTGAGTTTTGAGAAGTTGTAGGTATATGAATAAAGTAGAGAACCAGGTATTGCAAGTATCAGGATTCTTCAAGGTGATCGAAGATGTAGGTACTTGTGTAGGGTATTCAGTTGATAGTAATGATTAAGAGAACTTGCTTCTCTTTCAGGTTACTCATAATTGGAAGCACTCCTAAGTTGAGTAACGCTGATCAGCCTCCTTCTATTTAACTGACATGCACTGGAGATAGCTGCATGATTTGAATCTGGTTCAATTAAATCAGCGCCTCTGTTTCTATATTGGATATAAAACAGTTCATATCTTAACGATGTTAAGGTACGGGGAGTTGTCCGGCTTATGCTTAAAATCAGACTCTAGATAACTCAAGGCACGTTTCTGTAATGGCTGTTTGCGGGTTGATCCAGGCTATGACGAGGGTTGACTTTCTACCATCTGGAAGATCAATAGTGATATTGTTCTAAACTCGCCACAGTTTTAATAAAAATGGATTTTTTCATAAAACAGTAGTGGGAGTATGGTAGAACTGGAAGTGATTCCAGAACCACAAACGATTACTGAAAATTTGATAAGAACCTAAAGATTCAATCTGGCTTGACATTCCATTAGCCACTCCGCAGATACGGTGGGTAACCTCATGCACCCGAGAGGTACTCCGGTAGTCTCAAGGACGGTGATATGGAGGTTCTTGTTTACCCAGACTTGCCATTGCCGTTGTTCCAGACTGTGAGACCCGGCAGGAGGATGAGTATAGCGTCGTTCTAAACTAGCTTTGGAAGTGTACGTCTATATGACTCTGCCAGAGGTTTGTCGTAGTCAGTGGGAGCAGCGGAAGCATGGTGGACAAGTGGCTTATGTCTATTTATATACTAAAGCAGATATAGCGGAGATAGATCATTTATTTCTGATGTGACAGTCATAAATTTGACTTCATCAGAATAGGGGATGGATCTGTTAAGAAGGTTGTAGGGTGTGATGTCCTGGCATTTGGATGACATACACATAGTAGGAAGTGATATTCCTATACTACGTTCGGTTATACTTTGGTTGTCACACAGTTGTTTCTCCACATAGGACTTGGATATTATATCAGACATTCTGGTTACTAGATCTATGGTTTTAGATCTAGATTTGGGTAGTTTCCCAATCTGGGTACTTAGACAGCATTCTGAAGGTGTTTTAGAATGGACGACTCCTGGCACGGTAGTGTACCTGCAGGTGATGGAGTCACCCTCTCTAAAGGTGTCTTACTGACTAAAAGGGAGAGGGATGTGCATGATTAAAAGATCACTTGCTTAGGCAATTGAGTCAATCATGAGATGTCAAGTACCCCACCAGATGTTGTTTTTCGCAGTAGATGCAATAAGTTGATCCAATCCTGTCACGACCCAAAGTTCGGCCCGTGACCGGCACTTAACCATGTAACGTCTGAAGGCGTAACATGACTAAGTAAGCCGAAAACCCAGAAATCAAAACCGTTTAAATATAGAGTGTTGAAATATTTTGTAAAAATAGTTGCAAATGTTTAGAAAACCTTTTTAATTAATTCATTAGAAAAATCCTTTTTAAGTTCAGGTATTATTTAATAATTTTATTTGAGTACAACATTTCCTTAGAAAAGAATTCGTCATATGGAATAAATAGAGCATCACAATGATGATGATACGACTAAGTAAAAATGCTGTGAAGATAGCAAGAAATATAAGACTGCATAAATAAAGTCGGCTCACAACGAGCTCGACACCAGAGTACAAGATAACATATATCATCCTCACAACTGTCTCTAAGTCAATACATGAAGGTAGATGGAGAATACTAGATACATCAATATACAACTGAAAGTAAACAGATACCGTACGAGAACCCACCAACTAGCAATGGTATCTGTGTCAAAAGGTGCGGTAAACAGCCAGCCGCGACTACTCCAAGGGCAACCTGCAAACACTGTGGCACAACGGGGGTGAGTTGCCAACTCGTGAGTAGTAGATAACATATAAAGGTAATCGCGAGTATGCACATGCTGCGATACTCTAGTCTATGCCAACAGGTAACATCTATATGATGAACTGGATGCTCAATATCATGAAACAAGTGCGATCTAATGACATCTCTATGTAATGAGCAAGATATGTGATAATCAGACATGGCGATATAATCTAACAACCCTATACATGATGAGACGGGTATGCGATGATATGCAAGCATGTGTACTCTATCAGGTATGCTAGCTACAGGATGAGATGTCAAGTGCTAAATGCTGAGTATGGGGAGAAATAATGTCTACACGGAATGTCAGCGTGGAAAACATAACTGGGGTCTGTCAATACACCCCAATCCCAATACAACTCAGGCGCCGTCATCCACATCGGCCCTCAAATCCTGTAATCTCATAAAATCGTGAGTGCCCAACATCGGCACCCAAATATCAAGAAAACTCGTGTCCAGCATCGACACGCAAAACCTCATATCTCGGGCATCCGTCAATCCGGGTTAGCCCACGGGCTCTGTTTGCTGTATCGGCCCTCGGCCCCTGCAGTACGAGTCGTCTCGTATCCATCTCTCGACTCTGGTCGGTATCCTCCGGATAACCGCCAGGTCCAACCAATCACCGGTAGGTAGTAGTCTCTCTGCCAGGCTCACCGTCTACTGCACAGCGATCCGTTCTCGCCCCGGGGTACAATACCGGGTCCAATATGTACCCGCAATCGGCCTCATCCAGCTCCTCGACTCGGGTTTCCATGTATCGCTCTAGCACCGAGAAAACATATGGTGGATGCACTAAAATATCAAATCAAGGGAAACCGGGTTTTTAAACTGTGCGTATTTTCTTAAAATAGTACTTGATTGGTAGAGATTCTGCTTGTTCAAGTTTTAGTTAATTACCGCAATCAAGACGGTTTCGCTTGTAGCTAGCCGGTTGAGTACGGGTCGTCCGCAGGGAGATGGGAATCTTTTTCTATGTGCTTTAACGAGTTAAGTCCAGTTTTCCAGATTTGTTTGTGATTATCTAAGTGTTAAAATGATATGTAAAGAGAGCTTGTTAGGGTTAGGATTAGGTTAGTTTGAGTTAGGAGTCCCTCACTTCTTTCATTGCCACTCTTAATATTGGTGTTACGGTAATCGGCAACAACGGGGATTAGCACGACTAGGAAGGAACTTGCGAGTATAAGCTAGGCTTTCCAACGCATAAGTTCTTCCTTTTGGTGCTTGTCCGTCCGTTCTTGGCTCTTAGCCATAACCTCCGGTTAATTCAACCACAACCGGGCTCACTACGGAATCACCGCTATCATGTAGGATAGGGTGCCGTAAGGAGCGGATTGTGGTTCAATTAACGGGAGTCGATTTAAGATGTTGGGCAAGGAAAGAGTGAGAGTGATTTCCTTCTCTCAAACTTCCCTTATCCTACCCTAACAAGTATGGAAACTAATCACCCATAATACGGAAAAATAAAACAAAAGAGGAAGATCGAAAGAAGGAGATTAGAAGATAACAACTAGCTATTTGCGACCTCACCTTGGCAAGGATCAAGCGTAAGCATCATGGTTGTTTTAAGGATAAAGAAAAACAGAGAAGAAAGAAACAACAAGAAATAACAACAACTAAGTTAACAAATGAAAATTACAACAATTAATAAGTTAACTAAAGAACAAGACAAGCATGATAAGTAAATGGTTCTTCTTTATTCATCATTCTTCACTCACAAAAGCTCACTACAAGATTTTCAATGGAGAAGAGATGAGAAGAGGAAGAAGAAACAAGTATTCTAAACCTAGAAAAATACAAGATTATGCACACTTGGCTTCACAAGTTCTGGACTATTTATAGGCAGGGAAATGGAAATCTAGGGCAACAATCTGCCACTATATGAAAAGACAAAAATACCTCTAAAAAATGGTCAACTGCCGCCACCATATGGCCGCGGAACCGCGGCCTAGACCCCCTATTGGCCGCGGTTCCGCGGCCCTTTGGAGGAGTTGGGCTCTCTGCTTTTTTGGGCTTCCCTGGTCTTTCATGTCCTTTATTCTGGAATATGACTTTTCTCAGATTTGCTTCACGATTTTTCCAGAATTTCTGTTGAGCAAAAGGTGATTTGATGTGTATCTTTTTGTCATGATTTCCTCGAGCTCCGTGTAGATTTCTTGGATCTTGTGCTGCCATTGAGCTTTGTGCATGAAAACGACAATCGATTTGCTATTTTGTCTCCTAAACTGGTGTGTGGCAACAGACGGATAAAGAGCGGGGATCCGTGTTTTATCTGTGGTTGGCAGGAACCCGGGTTTTGTCGTGTATTTCCATGAATTTCACCGTTTAGAGCCGAGAACCTGTATCCTGCAATTGACTAGCAAACACGGCTCAAGAGTATCTACCGATATGCAATGTGATAAAAATTGGGCGGTATGAAAATGCAAAAATCTGATATGAACAAATACCCCCAAACTTATCATTTGCTCGTCCCGAGCAAAGCCAATTTATTCACAAAAATTTCTAACCTCACTTTCGCAGGGAACGCGATTGCACTGAGCATGTGCAACAAGCCGTTAAACCTCTAGGTGTCCCTAGTAGGAGGAGTGTTGTCTCCTGAGGGTTTTCAGCGGATACTGCCCACAAAATCCGGTCAAGCTAGTTTTGTAAAATAACTAAGATTCAAACCCTAAAGTTTTGTTTCAGAAAATAACAATTCTATTATCCTAAGCCTAGACTATCGAACCTTTATTTTTCACACCTCGCTTCTTATTTAACTATAGATTTTATATGTCTTTACGTGCAGTGCAAATAGTGTCGTTAAATTTCCAGAAGGATCGATTTACGTCATCATGTCACACAATAAGCCCAGATAAAAATTTTGAAAGGTTCACATAAGTTTTATAAAGAGTTAAGTATTTTTCAAGTTTCGTTTTCCAGTAAAGTTTCAACTTTAGAATTTCTAGTTTCCTTAACAGGAAACCAGGTCTTATTTTTCACTCCACCTTTTTCTTGTTTTCATTTCATACACACCTCTGTGAACGTGCAATAGTCTTTATCATAGAATAAAACCTTCATATCTCCGCTAAATTTTTTATAAATGCCTTTCTTTTATCAAGATTATTCTCACACAAAGAACCGTTAGGAATTTTAACTCGGAGAGAACACTTGCTTGACTTTGTTTTAAACTGGACTTTCTAGGTTTCTTAGCGAGTTTTGGGCCAATGCACCCAAACCAGTTGGCTTTAGGGCATTAGTTGTAGAAACACCCCAGCGGACTTAATTACTCAAGTCACCTAGGTCCACAAACAAAAGACAGTTGGGCGTGAAAATCATGATGATTTAATACGAACGGAGATATAGCCGGCAGTTCAATTATTTTTTTGGATAAAAGACGTGTTTAGTGGGTTTTGGTGTGTAATCATTCCAATCAAGTTCCAGATGGGTTATTTTTCAGACTTAGTTCCAATTAAGGCATCAATAACATTCCTTCATATTCACTCACTTCATAAACTATTCTTGATATTACTTATTTCCGAACAAACCTATTTGATCCTCAGAAAATCATTTATCCGTTTAAAATTTTTTTAGACATAAAAAGACTTGTCATCTAATTTCCAAAAACTCACGACACGTGTAGTGTGATGTAAAGACGTATATCAGCTATAGTTAACTTTAAAGGATGGTTATCTTTCAGGTTTTCAAAAACTAAACATAAGATTTAGTTATTCTTATTTTATCAAACAAAACCGTCGAAATGTTGAATCAGAGTTCTCCCACTAGCTAACTTGACAGAAAAGTTTTTATGTTTTTAGAAAATTTTCATATTTTTATGGATTTTATGGATTTAAATATGCAGATGCAAAATATACATATGAATGCGACGGTAAGAAATGCGTACCGAGCGTACCCCCAAACTTAAACTGGACAGTGTCCTCACTGTCATTGCATGAAGAGATCATTTGAAGGGTCAAAATTGTCGGTTAGCGATACACAATGTTTTTTTTTTGTTGTTTTTTTTTTAAAAGAAAAGAAAAAGAATATCCACAAAAATGTACAAAATGGTATATACATACCCCCAAACTTATCTGGAACAGTGTCCACTTGTTCTTGGCTGGATAACCGAAGTTTGGAGGTAGTCAGAGGAAGATCATGCAGGGTAAACCTGTTGCGCCACGGCAGCGCCCCGGCCGTCTATCCGAGGCCAAAATGCGGAATCAAAAATTTTCTTAACTTTAAACTGGCGCTACCGCGGACAATATACCCGAATCGTAACCATTAACCGATACTAGCTAAAAAGAGAAAGGGTGAGAGATATACCGAGTGATCCGAGTCCTCCGGTCTTCTCGTCATCGTCCCGATCTCCCGCGGAAACTCCGGTCGTCGCATCCTTGCCGGAAGGGCACCACATCGTCTGTATCTTTTACGGGCTCCCACCTCAATACCGAGGCAACTCGGGCATGAAGCCGGCAAGTCGACATGCCTAAGATTTGCTGTAGAATGTGTAGTGTAGAGGCTATGTCTCACTTTGGGGTTATGTTGCCTTTGATGGAGGTGAAGGAAGAATGAGCTTTTGAGGGAAATGAAGCTATCAATCTTTTTCAAAGAAAAATGAGATGATCAAATATATCTCCACACCAATGAACCTCTCTCTCTCCCTCATTTAAAATTGGCCGGCCCCTTATCTTTTTTTTCCAAAATGGTGGAGGTGAACAAAAGAACAAGAGGGAGGTGAGTGTAGGATAAAGCAAGAGGTGACCACATCCAAACATCATGATAACAAAGTCATATCAGCTTTCATATCATTTCTAATCTTGATAAAGCAAGAAATGATGATGGAAAAGAATGGTATCTAAAGATGCTATCATAATCAATCCATATGCAAGAAACCCCTCCACAAAATGTTATTTGCAAACTTGCAAATAACACCCTCCATCGGAAAAGTCCGGCCGGGAAAGAACAAAGGAAAACCGGCCGGAACGGAATGCAAACTGGCAACTCCAGAAAACTGGTCCCGTAATAAATTACAGGAAAACCCCAATACTGTGCATACACACCCGCATCTGTATTCCGACCGGATACAAATGCAATGAGACAAAATCTACACTGTACTATACTAGGATCCGGCTTAAACCAAAGCCGGCTAGTAATATCCGTCCGATCCTGATCCGTGCAATACCGCACGTATCTAATCGAACCCTGCCATATAACTATATGGCCTCTAGTACAAACCGTCCGATCCTGATCCGTGCAATACCGCACGTATCTGATCGGACCCTGCCATATCTCCATATGGCCTCTACAGCGTTTCGCCCGAAAGCTTGAGTAACTGAAAGTGTGGTGGACTCTAAAGACTCGTCAATACTATGGCTGTGGATTTAACCACTAGCACGTCAGAGGTATAAGCCAATACGTGACGGGCCACCAGCTATTGACCAAAAGGTACGTCGATGAGCGAACTCATCCTGACACCCTACTGAGCCTGTCAGTGACAATATCCGTACAGTCCGGTCCGTTCGTCTATGAGCATCGCATGGCGGGCCTAGGGGGTTGGTAAAAGTCAGACCCCCAAAGGCGGTACAAGTCGTGTCGGAGTGAAGCCCAGAACACCCTGAGATACTACTGGAATACCTACCAGTAAATCTCCTGCCTCGGCCGAGGGCTTTGTGTAATGGCTCTCCTAGACACAGCGCGACCTCACCCCCAATACCGGGAGAGACGAACCCCTGCAGATCCGCTCACTGCCTCCATGTGGCTCGGGACTGTACCCAACTAAAACCCGTTTGTACGACTCTTTTGAGCCGTGGTAGGGTAGTAATCAAAGCACAGTGGGAACTCACACGAGACAAATGACGATCTCAGGTCGATGAACTAACCTGTACACATGTCACCTGGGAACTTCTATCTGACGTCTGGTATAATCCTAGCTAGCAGGTTCCCGGCGAGTCCTGTCCGGTGTACTCATAACCCAATGAGCACCTGTATACATCTTAGGTGAACCAACTGACACCAGTGGCTTGTGAGACCGGCCACCGCCCCTCGTCGGGGTCTCGACTGTATACACTAGTCTACTAATGGAGTATCGATGCCCAGTCTCGAAACTCCCACGACTAGGGACCATTTAAGGATGTGCTTATAGACCCCAGCTCCCACGTATATGATCGCCATCATACTTCTGGTCGTCAAGCAAGAATCCTAGGGGCTCTATCAGCGGTAATAGCGACCTGTAAGGTCACCTGAAGCAGTACACGATGATAAAGGTAAACCAGATAGCATACTATCATCTCGAGTAAGACTGTCCTACCGGGATAGGTCCTCCTTCAATCATTGCAATCACGTGCCTGTGATCCAATAATTGACTCTGAGGGCACTATCTCCAACAAAACCGGCTCCTGTAAGAATAGGAGCTCCTCTGTTGGTTCGGCGCTAAGGTACGGTTTTAGTCGGTGTCCGTTTACTTTGAAGAATGAACCGTCCTTTGGATTTTCCAAATCCACAGCGCCATGCGGATACACATTCCGCACAAAATACGGCCCTTTCCAGCGAGATCTGAGCTTTCCTGGATGGAAGTGAAGTCGGGTGTCGTAAAGCAGTACCTGCTGACCAGGTACGAAAGTTTTGCGCAAAAGGTGTTTATCGTGAAACACCTTCGTTCGGTTCTTAACGACAACCGCGTTATCGTAAGCCTCATCCCTAAGCTCGCTTAATTCGTTCAACTGCAGCTTCCGATGGCTTCCCGCATCTTCGAGAAACAGATTCAGCTCCTTTATCGCCCAAAATGCGCGATGCTCTATTTCGACAGGTAGGTGGCAGGCTTTTCCGTACACAAGCCGATAGGGAGACATGCCAAGGTCGGTTTTATAAGCGGTTCGAAATGCCCAAAGGGCATCAGTGAGTTTCAGCGACCAATCCTTACGGTTCTTGGAAACCGTCTTCTCCAGTATCTGCTTGATTTTCCGATTTGAAACTTCGGCCTGCCCGCAGGTTTGGGGGTGGTAGGGCGTGGATAGCTTATGATTAATGGAATATTTCCGCATCAAGGCCTCGAAAGTCTTGTTGCAGAAATGACTTCCATTGTCGCTAATGATTGCTCGGGGGTGCCCAAAACGGGAGAAAATGTTTTCTTTAAGAAACCTAACGACGACCTTGTTGTCGTTAGTTCGGCTGGGCACAGCCTCGACCCATTTATAGACGTAATCAACAGCGAGAAGAATGTACAAGTTCCCGAAAGAGCTGGGAAACGGCCCCATGAAATCTATCCCCCAAACGTCGAAAATCTCCACAACCAAGATCTGTTGGAGCGGCATTTCGTTCCTCCGGGATATCCGGCCCAAGTGTTGGCACCGGGAGCAAGTCTTGCAATAGTCATGAGCGTCTTTGAAGAGTTGTGGCCAGTAGAAACCACATTGCAAGATCTTCTCAGCTGTCTTTCTGGGGCCAAAATGCCCGCCACATGCTTGATCATGGCAAAATGACAGCACACTCTTGAATTCCTCGTCAGGGACACACCGACGAATAATCTGGTCGGGACAGTACTTGAACAAATAGGGTTCGTCCCAGTAAAAGTGTTTTACTTGGGATAAGAAGCGAAGTCTGTCCTGACTTGACCATTCAGTTGGTAGTAATCCCGTGGCCAAATAGTTCACAATATCTGCGAACCAGTGTTCGCAAGATACTGTCAAGAGCTGTTCATCCGGGAAAACGTCGTTGATCGGAATTGGAAGCGAAGGCGAAGAAGGAAGTCGTGAGAGATGGTCGGCAAATACGTTTTCACATCCTCGTTTGTCCTTAATGACAAGGTCAAACTCTTGAAGCAAGAGGATCCAACGTATTAACCGAGATTTTGCATCTTTCTTCGCAAAAAGATGGCGCAGAGCAGAATGGTCTGTGTAGACAATGACTGGAGAGCCGATTAGGTAGGGCCTGAACTTTTCTAAAGCAAATACAACAGCCAAGAATTCCTTCTCAGTTGTTGTATAATTGAGTTGGGCGTCGTTCAGGGTTCGGCTCGCATAATAGATTACGTGCGGCATCTTGTTGATGTGTTGTCCAAGGACAGCACCAATGGCAAAGTCAGATGCATCGCACATAATCTCAAATGGGTGCGTCCAGTCAGGGGAAGAAAGAACGGGAGCAGAAGTGACTGAGCGTTTCAATGACTCGAATGCAGTCACACAGCTCGAGTTGAAGTCGAATGGCGTATCCTTGGCCAGCAAAAGAGTCAAGGGCCTAGCAATCTTGCTAAAGTCCTTGATGAACCGTCTATAGAAACCGGCATGGCTAAGGAAGGCTCGGATATCTCTGACGCAACGGGGAGGAGGTAGATTGGAAATGACCTCAATCTTTGCTTTGTCAACCTCTATGCCATTTTGCGAGATGATATGTCCTAAGACAATACCTTCGCACACCATGAAGTGGCACTTCTCCCAATTCAAAGTGAGATTCTTGTCCTTACATCGGGTAAGGACAGCGTCAAGATGCAGAAACACTCGTTGAAGGAATCGCCGAAGATGGAGAAATCATCCATGAAGATCTCCAGAAATTTTTCCACCATGTCTGAGAAGATTCCCATCATACACCGCTGGAAGGTAGCGGGCGCATTGCATAACCCAAAGGGCATGCGTCGATATGCAAACGTGCCGAAAGGACAAGTGAAAGTGGTCTTGTCCTGGTTTTTTTCGGCGATGGGAATTTGATTATAGCCGGAGTAGCCATCAAGAAAGCAGTAGTACTCGTGTCCGGCCAATCGTTCAAGCATCTGGTCAATGAAAGGTAGCGGAAAGTGGTTTTTCCGCGTTGCGGCGTTGAGTTTTCTGTAATCAATGCATACTCGCCACCCAGTTTGGGTGCGAGTAGGGATTAACTCGTTTGCCTCGTTGGTTATGACCGTGATGCCCGACTTCTTGGGGACAACATGAATGGGGCTAACCCACTGGCTATCAGAGATAGGGTAAATGATACCACTATCTAGACATTTTACGATCTCCTTTTTCACAGCCTCTTTCATGACTGGATTGAGACGTCTTTGTGGATCCCGGGCTGGTTTGGCATCATCCATCAGATGAATGTGATGCTCAACGATCAGGGGACTAATCCCCTTGATGTCCGCCATGGACCAGCCAAAAGCTTGCCTGTTGCTGTGCAAGACCGCGAGAAGGGCTTTCTCTTGCTCTGGAGCTAGAGAAGCCGAGATAATGACAGGGAGGGTCTCGTTCTCACCTAAGTAAGCGTACTTAAGGTGAGACGGCAAAGGCTTGAGTCCGAGCGTTGGAGGTGAAACGATGGAAGGCAAGATTGGTGCAGAGGTCTCGAACTCAAAGGACTCCAGTAAAGGTTCAAAACGAGTGTAAGCGACCGAGTCGGATGGTTCAGGTAACTCATCCGAAAATTCGAAGGATTCAAACTCGGGTTGTGAGCGGCTAAGATCGTTCAAGAACGTGAAACACTCGTAGTCGTTGTCGGGCGCAGAAACAGCAGCAGGTTCGAGGAGGAACGCACTAGTGGCGTCAAGATTATCGTGATCAAACAGAAACTCCTCGAATTCACATTCTTCTAGGGTGATCTCCTGGATCGAGCAGACGTCCAGTATATGAGCATTAGGTTCGGCGGGCTGATTCCCCAACCTAAAAATGTTGAGTTCAATCGTCATGTTTCCAAAAGAGAGGTTCATCGAACCATTGCGACAATTGATCACAGCATTTGAGGTTGCAAGGAATGGACGACCGAGTATCACCGGAATTTGATTCCGGGGGTTAGCTACAAGCTGTGTGTCTAATACAATGAAGTCAACGGGGAATATGAAGTCCCCGACTTTTATTAACACACTCTCTAGCTCACCCCTAGGATGGGTGATTGATCGGTCGGCCATTTGGAGAGTGCAGTGTGTGGGTTTCAGCTCTCCGACGCCTAATTGCTCGTATACTGAGTACGGAAGCAGGTTAACACTGGCACCAAGATCTAATAGTGCGCGGTTGATGTTCTTATCCCCAATGGTAATAGAAATCGTAGGACAGCCAGGGTCCTTCCGTTTTTGTGGTAAAGATTGGGTAAGGGCATCACTCACAGCACTAGCCAAGAAAACTTTCTTGGGTACCTGAGACTTCCTCTTTTTCGTGCACAAGTCCTTTAAGATTTTCGCGTAGGATGGGACTTTTTGGACAGCATCTAAAAGAGGAATGTTAATGTTAACCTGCTTAAATAACTCCAGAATCTTCTCCATTTGAGGATTTTGTTTATTAGACCTCAACCGTTTTGGAAATAGGACGTTTTTAAAATTGGTTGAGTCTAATGCTTGTGGAGGAGATTGTGGAGTAGGAACGGATCCCAGAACATGTGTTTTCGTGGAGTGAGAAGTGGGTCCATTCAAAGTAGAAGAAGAGGAAGGAGAGCCTTGTGAAGAACGGAGAATAGGCTCAGAAGACGAAGAAGCAGGAGACGAAGAAGAAGAAGTAGAAGAAGAAGCGGCCGGGGTGTCATCATTGATCCGTGTGCCGATGTTGTTTTGCAGCATCCTTCCCGATCTCAATGTGGTCATGGCACTCACATTATGATTCTGTTGTTCAAGAGCAACATGTACATTCTGTGGGTGACCGGGATTTGGGAGTGGTTGGGATGGGAGCTTCCCCTTCTCTCGCTCGCATAAGGCCGCATTCAGCTGTGCAATCTGGGCCTCGATGGTTTTGATGCTTTGCCCGTGTGCGGCAGTGTGTTGCACTAAGGACTGAATGGAAGACTGGATGTTGGCAGTGGATTGTGTCGATTGTTTGACGAATGCCTCCAGACTTCGTTCGAGTGAGGAAACTTTATCGTTGTTTGACGGAACAAAGTTGTTTGGTGGAAAAGAATTGTTGGGTGCAAAGTTGTTCGTCTGATTTTGAAAAGGTTGGGGTTGGAAGGGCTGCTGAAATTGAGTTTGTTGTTGCGCTTGTTGTTGCGGCGGAGGGGGCCTTTGGAAATTGTTGCCTTGAAATTGATTCTGATTCTGATTCCAGGCGAAATTGGGGTGGTTCCTCCAACCGGGATTGTAGGTGGAAGAGTATGGATCATTCCTCGGTCTTTTCTGGAATGCAGCATTAACCTGATCCTGTCCTTGCGATGGTGGATTGTAAGGACACTCTTCGGTCAAGTGAGAAGGATCGGAACAACAAGCGCAAATGGTACGAAGGGGGAGAACAGGGGTAGGAGCAGGAGAAGAAAATTTTCTCTCTATCGCTTCAAGCTTTCTCGTTATTGCAGCCATTTTAGCTTTCATTGCAATAGAGACATCAAGTTGGTGAATTCCTACCCTAGACTGACCGGTAGAAGTGGAGGTAGAAGAAGAAGAAGTCGGTCTGGTGCTCTCCCATTGTAGCGTCTGCTCCGCAAGGTCGTAAAAGAACTGCCACGCTTCCTCGTCAGATTTCGATAGGAAGTGGCCCTGACAGATGGTTTCCAACAACTGCTTCGTTGCTCGGTTCAGGCCCTCGTATAAGGTTTAGCAAAGTTGCCATTTCTCTATACCGTGGTGAGGACACTGAACAAGAAGGTCTTTGTACCGGTCAAAGCACTTCCAGAAGGGTTCAGAAGGAAGCTGAGAGAATTGGTTGATTTCATTGCGAATCCTTGCAGTTTTATGATTCGGATAGAACTTTTTGAGAAACGCTTTAACAAACTCGTCCCAATTGGTTATGGAATGGGAAGCGGTGCTATACAGCCATTTTTCAGCAAGATCGCATAAAGTGAACGGAATGACCCGTAGACGTATAGCATCGTCCGACAGTTGGGTAGTTTTCATCATGGCACAGACGTTTTGAAATTTGTTGATGAAGATATAGGCATCTTCAGATTCAAGCCCATGAAATCGTGGAAGCATGTTGATGAAGTGGGGCTTAATTTCAAAATTATCCCCATTGGCCGGTGGAAGAGAAAAGCAGGTGGGAAGTGCAGAACGGGTGGGATAGAAACGATCCTGGAGCGCGATTCGCTGCGGCGCTACAACAGGCGGTGGTGGTGGGTTATTGGTCTCCGTAGGAGGTGGAGCCAATCCAGGGGTAGTTAAAGAGATGTTCGGATTAAATCCTGACATCGCGGAAGAAGAGGTTGGTGATGGTGAAGGTGAAGATGTATGAACAGAATTCCGGTCAACATCGGAGTTGGCCGGCAAAGGAAGGGGTGAAAGAGGAGTGGACGGAGTTTCGACGTCTGAGTCGATCGCGTAGTCGGTAGCGACTAACGTAACGCGGACTAGGCGGGCGCTAGTGTCCCGAGTCCAAGCGGACATACACTAAACGAGTTTAGTATAGTCAAAGTGGAGAAGGTGAGGGTAAGAAAACGTCAATGGAGAAAGGCGATGGGTGGTGGGTGAAAAATGGATTTTGGCGACAAAGGGCAAGTTTTTATAAAAGTTTTTGATTTTTTTTTCCTTTTTTTTAGAAAGAGCTTTACAGAGATATGTACGGATATATGGCTTAAGTAATCACAAACAAGATATGCACAATCACACCTAGATCTAGGGTCACCTAGGTCTGCTAGACCTGCTCCAGAACTTGATTGTCGAAGTAAAACTGTGTCGAGAAACGGGCTTAAGATACACTGATCACGAGGCCAGGTAAGTGCAGAGATAAGGGGAGGTTTTCCAACGCTTTCGCGAAGTTCCTTAATTAAGTAACCTTTTCTCTTTTGGCGGTTGCGCCGTTAACACTTTCCTAGACACCCCGTAAACAATATACCGTTAAGCGAGGTTCTAAACACGGTTAACTTCTCCTAATGAGCGTGAAGTCCTTAGGGCTGAGTCTAGTATTTTTAATTTAACAATGGTCAATGCATATGCTTTTTGTGATTTCTGGGGTCCTCGGAAGGGTGATGAAATCCCCACCCAATCTGAATTGGTTTCAAGCCCCTTAAGTCCGTATTAAAGAATGCAAAGCGGTAACAAATCAACTGCAAACAATTTTTTATTTTTAGAGCGGTGCAAAGACTCCTGCACAAGAGCAGTTTATTGGAAGGGGGAGAGAATTTGCGCAAAGAATACTGCAGAAAACACAGTTTATTGGAGTCCAGAGGAGTGGGGGAGAGAAGAGGCGAACTCAGACAAAATCTGGCACCCTAAAGGAGACAAACGGCCGCGGTTCCGCGGCCTAACCTTACTTATGCCGCAGTTCCGCCGCAATAAAGTGGAATTTGGCTTCTGAATTTTTGGGGTGTGCTGGTCTGGATCTCCTCTGCTTGTCTGGAGTTGCTGAATCTTTGTTTGCTCACTGTATATGCTCCAGATTTTTACAGTAGACCGTTTGCTTCGTTTTGATCCGTCGCGGTGTAGCCGCGAAATGTGGGTCTATCTTCCCACGTCTTTGGCACTGAACTTGAACTTCGTATATTCTACGTCTTGGCCACTGAACTCGAACTTCGTATTTTCCTGCACACTTGCACAAAAACTAAAAAAAACAAGATGGTTTTTTTTTTTTACAATGTATATTTTTTTTCCTTTTTCGGTAAGCTTTATATTCACAAATTAACCCGAAATTACACAAAGAAATAAACTACCGTCTCCCCGGCAACGGCGCCATTTGATTGGTAGAGATTCTGCGTGTTCAAGTTTTAGTTAATTACCGCAATCATGACGGTTTCGCTTGTAGCTAGCCGGTTGAGTACGGGTCGTCCGCAGGGAGATGGGAATCTTTTTCTATGTGCTTTAACGAGTTAAGTCCAGTTTTCCAGATTTGTTTGTGATTATCTAAGTGTTAAAATGATATGTAAAGAGAGCTTGTTAGGGTTAGGATTAGGTTAGTTTGAGTTAGGAGTCCCTCACTTCTTTCATTGCCACTCTTAATATCGGTGTTACGGTAATCGGCAACAACAGGGATTAGCACGACTAGGAAGGAACATGCGAGTATAAGCTAGGCTTTCCAACGCATAAGTTCTTCCTTTTGGTGCTTGTCCGTCTGTTCTTGGCTCTTAGCCATAACCTCCGGTTAATTCAACCACAACCGGTCTCACTACGGAATCACCGCTATCATGTAGGATAGGGTGCCGTAAGGAGCGGATTGTGGTTCAATTAACGGGAGTCGATTTAAGATGTTGGGCAAGGAAAGAGAGAGAGAGATTTCCTTCTCTCAAACTTCCCTTATCCTACCCTAACAAGTATGGAAACTACTCACCCATAATACGGAAAAATAAAACAAAAGAGGAAGATAGAAAGAAGGAGATTAGAAGATAACAACTAGCTATTTGCGACCTCACCTTGGCAAGGATCAAGCGTAAGCATCATGGTTGTTTTAAGGATAAAGAAAAAGAGAGAAGAAAGAAACAACAAGAAATAACAACAACTATGTTAACAAATGAAAATTACAACAATTAATAAGTTAACTAAAGAACAAGACAAGCATGATAAGTAAATGGTTCTTCTTTATTCATCATTCTTCACTCACAAAAGCTCACTACAAGATTTTCAATGGAGAAGAGATGAGAAGAGGAAGAAGAAACAAGTATTCTAAACCTAGAAAAATACAAGATTATGCACACTTGGCTTCACAAGTTCTGGACTATTTATAGGCAGGGAAATGGAAATCTAGGGCAACAATCTGCCACTATATGAAAAGACAAAAATACCCCTAAAAAATGGTCAACTGCCGCCACCAAATGGCTGCGGAACCGCGGCCTAGACCCCCTATTGGCCGCGGTTCCGCGGCCCTTTGGAGGAGTTGGGCTCTCTACTTTTTTGGGCTTCCCTGGTCTTTCATGTCCTTTATTCTGGAATATGACTTTTCTCATATTTGCTTCACGATTTTTCCAGAATTTCTGTTGACCAAAAGGTGATTTGATGTGTATCTTTTTGTCATGATTTCCTCGAGCTCCGTGTAGATTTCTTGGATCTTGTGCTGCCATTGAGCATTGTGCATGAAAACGACAATCGATTTGCCATTTTGTCTCCTAAACTGGTGTGTGGCAACAGACGGATAAAGAGCGGAGATCCGTGTTTTATCTGTGGTTGGCAGGAACCCGGGTTTTGTCGTGTATTTCCATGAATTTCACCGTTTAGAGCCGAGAACCTGTATCCTACAATTGACTAGCAAACACTGCTCAAGAGTATCTACCGATATGCAATGTGATAAAAATTGGGCGGTATGAAAATGCAAAAATCTGATATGAACAGTACTCCGGTTCCCAAAATCCAGAAATCACATGAATCAATTTAATGCATAAATCCATGCCATGCGTCGTATGGAAGAAAAGGGGAAAACCGCTCTTTTTCTAAAAATACCCAGTTTGGAAAATACCATATGCGGTCCCTTAGTTTTTAAGTCAAGTCAATATCATCCATGTATGTTTCACATGAAAATGAGTATAGGTATGGATGTGTGAGAAGCTAAATATGCTAAGTGAGTGTAGCAATATACACGTACACTAATGTGGAAATAATGCATATGTGTCCAAGATATATATATATATATATATATATATATATATATAAGAGCATTATGATGAGCTACAAGGTGAACATGGTAAAAATATGCACATGCGGATATGGCAAATCATGACAACATCAGTGAAATGGACTCAATATAACATATAATTTCTAGCAATCCTATGCTGTGAGTGTCATGGCAATCACTAACGGTGTGAGTGTAGCATATAAATCGTGCTCGTGCAGCGTGTACCGTTAGTGACAGTGCAGTCTTCTATACTACCAGTTCTATATATGTAACAAGGGTATGCTACTCTAGTATGTTTGCATGAACATATAAAACTAAAATCCTACTACGCCCTGACGCTTAACGCCATACGGGCGATTTCCCCGCAGATGTTAAATCTACTCACCTGGTTGCGTGCTAAGTATAGCCGACCACCTGCTTCCCTTTCCAGGCGGCGTCTGACGTACTCGTCTGCGAACCTGGAATTTACACAAGAATCCAAATATAATCAAAATCTCGCATACGTGATAAAACAAACGAGAACTCGTGTCGCGAATTAACGCGCGTGTGTGCGATACGCTGAAACGTGCGTGTATGTGCCTAGCGCTTAACCCGATACGCCGCGATACGCCGAATCACAGCACCACACGCGTATCGCGCGTAGCGCGCAACCAAAAACACCAGAAAACAATATAGTGCCCCAGATTTTACCCAGATCAAAATATTGCAAAACTATGTATACCAGAGACCTATAAAATGTAGCAGACACCTGTAGAAAAAACCCTAGGACCTAACTCCTTAGTCTAGCCGCAATTTGCGGCCAGAATGAATTTTCTGGCAGCCTGGGTTGAAAGTGGTGGGGTCGGGCTCTGGTGGTTGGGTCAGGGTGTCACCAGTAGGCTATGGTCCACTCAATTTTATTCTGAACCTACAAGGGTAGCAGCAGATCTCAAAAAGCTATGTTTTGCTCAAAAACGCCAAGTTTTGTACCAATTGAAAATTTAGGGTATTTTTTGCGTAATCTGTGGTTTCCTAGGCTAACTTGGTCCTAACCATTCCTAATTAGGCTAGTCTAACTATTATTAACATTACCTAACACCAAACCACAAGAAGCACCAAAATCGTAAAATTATCGCAAAAAGGATACGCGTGCGTGAAACTAAATGCGTGTGCATACGACACGTCGCGACGCGTATGAACTCACCAGAACCAGTTTCGACGCGCTGTGGCGCGCAGCACGCCACAGAACCACGCGGATCATGCGCATGTCGCACAAGGTTACAAACATCGAAAATGCGTTTATAGCTCCAGATTTTGCCTCTGGGCCAAACAGCAAAAGTTACAGATACCAAAAGCCTAAGCTACCCAGAAGAACCCTAAAGCCAAAAACCCAACACCCTATCCCCTGTTCTGGCCGCAATTTGCGGCCATAAGGAATAAACCGGCGTCCTCAATTTGGAGGTGGTTCCCCGTGCTCTGTGTGTGTGTCTCTGCTAAGGTCACTGTGCTACAGTCTTCACAATTTTATGATTTACGGTTCGGGTCATCAGCAGATCCAACAGAGGCTCAAAAGTCCCTAAAATCGCTAATTTACGCCAACTCCGGCAAATTGGTTACTCCGGTGAAATCTTGGATAAATCTTGGTTTCACTAGCCTTAACAGAACTTACTAAGGTTACGCTAACTATTAAAACCATTGCTAGACTAAATCTCACCCAAATCTCTACAACTAGCACTAAACTACACAATTCAAACACTAAACTACCAAATATAAACACTAAACTATACCAAACCATAACATGAGCAAAGAGAAGTTGGGTTAAGGGAATTATACCTCTACAGATCCTAGTTGAAGGAGAAGAGAAGAAGGAGGGAGTGGGTGTGCTGCTGCTATAGCTTCGGGGGCTGCAACTAGGCTGGAAAAGAAGTGGGTCTGAAGCTTGCTGAACTTTTACAGAGCTGCTGTTGCTGCTTGCAGAAGCTGCTGCTGCTGATTCAGTGGTGATTTCTTCTAAGTTATTGTAGTAACAGCAAGTGTGGGAGGTGTTGAAGTATTGTGGTATAGGGTTGAGTGGGTTATTTAAGAAGTGTTGTATAAAGAGTTAGGAGCTGATGTAGTAGCTGCTGCTGCTGAAGTTTTGAGGAAGAGTGCTGAAGCTGATGTTATGATGTTGTAGTGGAGGCTGATGGTGTGAGTGTGTGTGTTGTTTAAGAAGTGGGCTGTTGCAATGATGATAGGGGCTGTTTGTGCAGCAGTTGAGTGCTGATCTGTGCAGAATTGGTGGCTGAAGCTGGTTTTAACAAGCTGAAAGGGTGCTGATGTTTGCTTCAGGAACTGATGGGGTTGTTTTGGTGGCTGTTCTGATGTTTTTAGGGGCTGAAAATGCTGGAAATGGGGCTGATGTGAGGGTGTGAGTGAGAGGTGTAAGGGTGAAGAGACATGCCAAAAAGGTTTGAGTTGAGATGAGGTGACACAACCTTAAACCATCATTACATCCATCACATCTTCCTCTCTCTCTCTCACTCACACACAACAAGCAAGTCAACCCCAACTTTAATCACCCTCAATTAAACTAATTTGCTCAAAATCCACTCAATTATCTTAAGCAAGGCCCTAATCCTACCATGGTGGCTAAACATGGTTAACCCACCATGCATACCCAAACTATGTCACTCTAAGCCTAACCCTAGCTATCATGCACATGTGTGTACGGTCGAGATAAATTCCTACAAAATAACTATAAAACCAGATAAATTACTAGAAACCCATTTTGGTAAACTTTTTACCAAAAGCCCCACATTAACACACAATTACTGCTAACCCTAAACTCAGGTGTTACAGTCTCCCCTCCTTAAGAAAATTCGTCCCCGAATTTAAAAAAAAGACAACATAAAACTACACCTACCTTAAAAGAAATGAGGGAATTTCTTCCGCATCTCCCCCTCGGTCTCCCAAGTGATCTCCTCACCATTCGGCCAACGCCAAAGGACCTTCACCGACGGCAGGACCCTAGATCGAAGTTTCTTCACCTGCCGATCCAATATCTCAACTGGCTGCACGGTGAATGAAAGATCGGGCTCAAGCTGAACTGTCTGATTCTGGATCGTGTGGGAAGGGTCATGAAGATATCTGCGTAGCATCGATACGTGGAAGAGGGGGTGAACATCCGAAAGACTGGGTGGAAGAGCCAAACGATATGCTACTGCACCTACCCGCTTGAGGATCTCGAAAGGACCTATGAACCTGGGACTAAGCTTCCCCTTTCGTCCAAACTTCATCACTCCCTTTATTGGAGAGACCCTCAGAAAAACGTGATCGACAACTGCGAACTCAAATCTGCGGCGGCGTCTGTCAGCATACGATTTCTGACTGCTCTGAGCTGTCCTCATCCTGTCCCGAATCAGCTGAATCTTCTCTGTCGTCTTCTGTACGATCTGGGCCCCAAAATACTGCTCTCGCTCAGCTCTGTCCAACAGACGGGCGATCTACATCTCCTCCCATACAAAGCCTCGAAAGGTGACATCTGAATAGTGTCCTGGAAGCTATTGTTGTAGGAGAACTTTATCAAGGGTAAATGATGATCCTAGCTACCACCAAAGTCTAAAATGCATGCTCGGAGCATGTCCTCGAGAGTCTGAATGGTCCGCTTTGACTGTCCGTCGGTCTGCGGATGAAATGCCATGCTGAAACTCAAACGAGTGCCCAAAGCCTCCTGAAGCCTCTGCCTTAGTCTGCTGGTAAACTGGGTGCCTCGATCGGACACAATACACGTCGGGACCCCATGTAGTCGTACAATCTCGTCGATATAAATCTGGGGGTACTGCGTAAATCCGAAAGTCGTCTTCACCGGCAGGAAGTGAGCCGCTTTCTTCAAACGATCCACAATCACCCAAATGGAGTCATACCCACGCCTGGTCCTGGGTAGACCCACCACGAAATCAATCGAAATCTGTTCCCATTTCCATTCCGGAATTGGTAATGGCTGTAGCTCTCCTGCAGGCCTCTGGTGCTCGGCCTTGACTTGCTGACAAGTCAGGCATCTCGATACGAACTCCACGATGTCCCTCTTCATTCCGTCCCACCAGTAGGTCCCTCTCATGTCGTGGTACATCTTGGTAGAACCGGGGTAGACACTGTACACCGACCGATGTGCCTCCTCAAGAATATCGCGCCACAATCCCTCGGCATCTAGTACGCACAGTCTAGACCCAAATCGTAATATCCCCTGGTCATCAATGACGAACTCGGAGAATCTGCCCTGTCCAATCAGTGCCATGATCTCTGAGCAATGGTCATCCCTGCGCTGTGCCTCATATATACGGTCAAGCAATTGTGGGCATGCACGAACGTGCACAAGCTGTCCCCCAATCTGCGTGAACTCGAACTGCACTCGGCTGTCGCATAATATCTGCCAATCTGCCGACGACTGCCTCTGTACTGCACTTAAACACGCTAGACTACCCTCGGGCCTCCTACTCAAGGCATCTTCCACCACGTTAACCTTGCCAGGGTGATATAAGATCTCGCAGTCGTAGTCTATCACCAGTTCCATCCAACGGCGCTGTCGGAGATTCAGGTCTCGCTGCTGAAATATATACTTGAGGCTCTTGTGATCAGTGAATATCTGGCACGACTCGCCGTAGAGGTAATGTCGCCAGATCTTAAGTACAAAGACCACTGCAGCCATCTCCAAATCGTGAGTGGGGTAGTTCTGTTCATGTTTCTTCAATTGCCGGGAAGCATAAGCGATCACCCTGCCGTGCTGCATCAGTACACATCCTAGCCCCACTCGTGAAGCGTCACAATAGACAACAAATCCGCCCGATCCTGAAGGCAATGATAATACTGGCGCCATAGTCAAGCAAGTCCGTAGCTGCTGGAAGCTGCGCTCGCACTCCTCCGTCCAAACGAAAGGAACTCCCTTCCGGGTCAATCCGGTCAAGGGTGCAGCAATACGGGAGAAATCCTGTACAAATCGCCGGTACTAGCCGGCTAGTCCTAGAAAGCTGCGTATCTCGGTAACAGATGTAGGTCTGGGCCAACTCCGAACGGCCACGACCTTTTTCGAGTCTACACATATACCATCCCGTGTAATCACGTGACCCAAGAAGTCCACGCTGTCCAACCAGAACGCGCACTTGGAGAATTTTTCATAAAGCTGGTGCTCCCTCAAGGTCTGCAGTGTGATCCGCAGATGCTGCTCGTGCTCCTCTCTACTCCGGGAATACACCAATATATCGTCAATAAATACGATGATGAACAAGTCGAGATATGGCCTGAATATACAGTTCATCAAATCCATGAAGGCTGCTGGCGCGTTGGTGAGTCCGAACGACATCACCGAAAACTCATAATGGCCATAACGCGTATGGAAAGCTGTCTTCGGAATGTCCTCCTTCCGAACTCGCAGCTGATGATAGCCTGATCGCAAATCGATCCTCGAAAAATATCCTGCCCCCTGAAGCTGGTCGAACAAGTCGTCGATGTGTGGCAACGGATATCTGTTCCGCACGGTCACCCGGTTCAGCTGCCGGTAGTCGATACACAGACGCAAATTGCCGTCCTTCTTCTTAACAAACAGGACCGGAGCACCCCAAGGAGAAACACTGGGTCGAATAAGTCCCTTGTCCAGCAAATCTTGCAACTGACTCTTCAACTCACTAAGCTCCGCCGGGGCCATCCGATAAGGCGGTATAGAAATAGGCCCCGTGCCGGGAATCCAATCAATACAGAACACCCCATCACGCTCGGGCGGTAGCCCAGGAAGCTCGTCAGGGAATACGTCCGGGAACTCACATGCAATCGGAACCTGGTTTAATGGAATATCTGTGGCCCCAGTATCGCAAACATAGGCTAGAAATCCCTGACATCCTTTCCACAAAAACTGTTCAGCGTGAAGAGAAGAAATCAATCTGTGAGGGGCGGCACCACGGTCCCCCTGCACAACAAAAGCCGACTCGTCGGGAAAACAAAATCTCACTGTCTTCTCACGACAGTCCACCGACGCATGGCACGTGGCCAATCAATCAATGCCCAAAAGAACGTCGAAGTCCAACATCTCAAGAAGGATCAAGTCGACAGGCAAATCTCTCTCGCTAATACGGACAACGCAGGATCGGAACACGTGTCTAGCCACAAATGACTCTCCCACGGGAGTGGTCACAACAAGCGGCTGATCAAGTAACCCAGACTCTCTACCCAAACTCGGGACAAAATGTGTGGAAACATACGAGTGCGTGGATCCGCGATCGAACAATACGTGTGCATCAACAGAACATACTGATAAGGTACCTGAGACCACTGCATTGGACGCTTACGCGTCCTGATGCGTCAATGCGAAGACCCGTGCCTGTCCTCCACCTGCAGCTGGTGGTCCCCTACTAGCAACTGGCTGTACTCTGCCGGTAGCTGGCTGTCCTCTGCCTCTACCGCCTCGCCCTCTAGAAACAAACCCTCCGCGACCATGGCCTCTCTGTGCCTGAGTCTGACGCGGGGCAACTGTAGGTACAATGGGCAACGCCCTCTGGGGTGGAGAAGGGGAAGTGTGACATGCGGTGCTGCTGCCACTCTACGGGGTATCTCAGGACACTCTCGAACACGATGATAGGAACTCCCGCATCGGTAACACCCGGATGATACTGGCTGACCCTCCTGGGGATAAGAGTTGAAAAGCTGACCTCGTCTCGAGACTCTGCCACCTGCAAGATGTCTGTCGCGGCGTCT
The DNA here is from genome assembly GCA_030015575.1 of Agapanthus africanus. Classification (NCBI taxonomy): domain Eukaryota; kingdom Viridiplantae; phylum Streptophyta; class Magnoliopsida; order Asparagales; family Amaryllidaceae; genus Agapanthus; species Agapanthus africanus. The sequence goes on along the minus strand of CM057348.1, from coordinate 247,617,207 downwards.
GAACGGCCGTCTCCGTGCCGATGTATCAGTACGAACCCTCTTCGGCTCTGGGTCTGCCGAAGTCTCTGCAACGCGCGCCTCGACTAATAGGGCTGCGTCTACGGCTGCTGCATATGTCTCGTAATGCTGTGCGCTGATCGCAAGGAATAGTGGTGTAAGTAAGCATCGGACAAATCTCTTAACTCGCAACTCCTCGGTAGCCACTAGGTACGGAGCATATACTGATAACTCGGTGAATAGCACATTGTACTCTGCCACGGTCATCTCTGGCGTCTGGCGCAAGGACACAAATCTGCGTGCTCGGGTATCCCTAACACTCTGGGGAAGGAAGCGGGCAAGGAACATCGTCACGAACTCCTTCCAGGTCATAGGAGGAAGACCAGCTGCCCTGCCCTTCTCAACTGATTCACACCATTTCTGCGCAAGTCCTTCCAGGCGAAAGCTCGCGAACTCTACCCATAGCGTATCTGAGCATCTTAGGGAACGGCATATCCGGGCCATCCTGTCAATGAAAGACTGCGGGTCCTCGGCTGGATCGGTGCCTGTGAAGACCGGAGGCTTCAGCCTCATGAATTCTACTAACGATACCGTAATCACCTCCGTGGCTGCAGGGGCAACTGCCTGTGCTGTAGGTACCATCGCGGTCCCCGTGACCGGTAGAACTGCCTCTGGTCGCTGTGCTCGAAGCGTCTCAACTAGCGACCCTATCATCTGACGCATCTCCTGCATGCTGGACCCCATCGCCTGGCGCATCTCTTGCACACCAGCCCCAACTGTGGTGATCTGATCTGTCATAGGAGGGACAGTCTCCTCGGGAACAACAGGGGTACTACCCGGATCAGTCCTCGTCTCGGATGAGTCAACTCGCATCTCGGCCCTCGCGGCCACTCTCTGTGCCCTCGTAGTCTTTGGCGGCATAATGGCTGAAAGGAAAGTAGTATTTGATGAGGATACGGAATTCGAATCACAAGAATGCATATCAAGAAGGAAGTTCAATCAATAGGTCGTAAGGTCACTTAGGCGGAGTGTCGCGTCGTGAGTATGCCGCGGAACATACACACGCCACGGCACCCTGCCGCAGCTACCTACTTCATCATACCAGGGTCATCCTACACTCCGAAGGTAAAACCTACGCTCTGATACCAACTTTGTCACGACCCAAAGTTCGGCCCGTGACCGGCACTTAACTATGTAACGTCTGAAGGCGTAACATGACCAAGTAAGCCGAAAACCAAGAAATCAAAACCGTTTAAATATAGAGTGTTGAAATATTTTGTAAAAATAGTTGCAAATGTTTAGAAAACCTTTTTAATTAATTCAGTAGAAAAATCCTTTTTAAGTTCAGGTATTATTTAATAATTTTATTTGAGTACAACATTTCCTTAGAAAAGAATTCGTCATATGGAATAAATAGAGCATCACAATGATGATGATACGACTAAGTAAAAATGCCGTGAAGATAGCAAGAAATATAAGACTGCATAAATAAAGTCGGCTCACAACGAGCTCGACACCAGAGTACAAGATAACATATATCGTCCTCACAACTGTCTCTAAGTCAATACATGAAGGTAGATGGAGAATACTAGATAAATCAATATACAACTAAAAGTAAACAGATACCGTACGAGAACCTACCAACTAGCAATGGTATCTGTGTCAAAAGGTGCGGTAAACAGCCAGCCGCGACTACTCCAAGGGCAACCTGCAAACACTGTGGCACAACGGGGGTGAGTTGTCAACTCGTGAGTAGTAGATAACATATAAAGGTAATCACGAGTATGCACGTGCTGCGATACTCTAGTCTATGCCAACATGTAACATCTATATGATGAACCGGATGCTCAATATCATGCAACAAGCGCGATCTAATGACATCTCGATGTAATGAGCAAGATATGTGATAATCAGACATGGCGATATAATCTAACAACCCTTTACATGATGAGCCGGGTATGCGATGACATGCAAGCATGTGTACTCTATCAGGTATGCTAGCTACAGGATGAGATGTCAAATGCTAAATGCTGAGTATGGGAAGAAATAATGTCTACACGGAATGTCAGCGTGGAAAACATAACTGGGGTCTGTCAATACACCCCAATCCCAATACAACTCAGGCGCCGTCATCTACATCGGCCCTCAAATCCTGTAATCTCATAAAATCGTGAGTGCCCAACATCGGCACCCAAATATCAAGAAAACTCATGTCCAGTATCGACACGCAAAACCTCATATCTCGGGCATCCATCAATCCGGGTTAGCCCACGGGCTCTGTCTGCGGTATCGGCCCTCGGCCCCTGCAGTACGAGTCGTCCCGTATCCATCTCTCGACTCTGGTCGGTATCCTCCGGATCACCGCCAGGTCCAACCAATCACCGGTAGGTAGTAGTCCCTCTGCCAGGCTCACCGTCTAATGCCCAGCGATCCGTTCTCGCCCCGGGATACCATACCGGGTCCACCATGTACCCGCAATCGGCCTCGTCTAGCTCCTCGACTCGGGTTTCCATGTATCGCTCTAGCACCGAGAAAACACATGGTGGACGCACTAAAATATCAAATCAAGGGAAACCGGGTTTTTAAACAGTGCGTATTTTCTTAAAATAGTACTCCGGTTCCAAAAATCCAGAAATCACATGAATAAATCTAATGCATAAATCCATGCCATGCGTCGTATGGAAGAAAAGGGGAAAACCGCTCTTTTTCTAAAAATACCCAGTTTGGAAAATACCATATGCGGTCCCTTAGTTTTTAAGTCAAGTCAATATCATCCAAGTATGTTTCATATGAAAATGAGTATAGGTATGGATGTGCGAGAAGCTAAATATGCTAAGTGAGTGTAGCAATATACACGTACACTAATGTGGAAATATTGCATGTGTCCAAGATATATATATATATATATATAAGAGCATTATGATGAACTGCAAGGTGAACATGGTAAAAATATGCATATGCGGATATGGCAAATCTTGACAACATCAGTGAAATGGACTCAATATAACATATAATTTCTAGCAATCCTATGCTGTGAGTGTCATGGCAATCACTAACGGCGTGAGTGTAGCATTTAAATCGTGCTCGTGCAGCATGTACCGTTAGTGACAGTGCAGTGTTCTATACTACCAGTTCTATATATGTAACAAGGGTATGCTACTCTAGTATGTTTGCATGAACACATAAAACTAAACATCCTACTACGCCCTAACGCTTAACGCCATACGGGCGATTTCACCGTAGATGTTAAATCTACTCACCTGGTCGCGTGCTAAGTATAGCCGACCACCTGCTTCCCTTTCCCGGCGGCGTCTGACGTACCCGCCTGCGAACCTGGAATTTACACAAGAATCCAAATATAATCAAAATCTAGCATACGTGATAAAACAAACGAGAACTCGTGTCGCGAATTGACGCGCGTGTGTGCGATACACTGAAACGTGCGTATATGTGCCTAGCGGTTAACCCGATACGCCGAATCACAGCACCACACGCGTATCGCGCCTAGCGCGCAACCAGAAACACCAGAAAACAATATAGTGCCCCAGATTTTACCCAAATCAAAATATTGCAAAACTATGTATACCAGAGACCTATAAAATGTAGCAGACACCTGTAGAAAAACCCCTAGGACTTAACTCCCTAGTCCGGCCGCAATTTGCGGGCAGAATGAATTTTCTGGGGGCCTGGGTTGAAGGTGGTGGGTTCGAGCTCTGGTGGTTGGGTCAGGGTGTCACCAGTAGGCTATGGTCCACTCATTTTTATTCTGAACCTACAAGGGTAGCAGCAAATCTCAAAAAGCTATGTTTGGATCAAAAATGCCAAGTTTTGTACCAATTGAAAACTTAGGGTATTTTTTTGTGTAATCTGGGGTTTCCTAGGCTAACTTGGTCCTAACCGTTCCTAATTAGGCTAGTCTAACTATTATTAACATTTCCTAACACCAAACCACAAGAAGCACCAAAATCGTAAAATTATCGCAAAAAGGATACGCGTGCGTGAAACTAAATGCGTGTGCATACGACACGTCGCGACGCATGTGAACTCACCAGAACCAACTTCGAGGCGCTGTGGCGCGCAGCGCGCCACAGAACCATGGGGATCATGCGCGTGTCGCACAAGGTTACAAACATGGAAAATGCGTTTATAGCTCCAGATTTTGCCTCTGGGCCAAACAGCAAAAGTTACAGATACCAAAAGCCTAAGCTACCCAAAAGAACCCTACAGCCAAGAACCCAACACCCTAGCCCCTGTTCTGGCTGCAATTTGCGGCCATAAGGAATAAACCGGCGGCCTCAATTTGGAGGTGGGTCCCCATGCTCTGTGTGTGTGTCTCTGCTAAGGTCACTGTGCTACAGTCTTCACAATTTTATGATTTAAGGTTCGGGTCAACAACAGATCCAACAAAGGCTCAAAAGTCCCTAAAATCGCTAATTTACGCCAAGTCGGGCATATTGGTTACTCCGGTGAAATCTTGGATAAATCTTGGTTTCACTAGACTTAACAGCACTTACTAAGGTTACGCTAACCATTAAAACCATTGCTACACTAAATCCCACCCAAATCTCTATAACTAGCACTAAATTACACAATTCAAACACTAAACTACGAAATATAAACACTAAACTATACCAAACCATAACATGAGCAAAGAGAAGTTGGGTTAAGGGAATTATACCTCTACGGATCCTAGTTGAAGGAGAAGAGAAGAAGGAGGGAGTGGGTGTGCTGCTGCTATAGCTTCTGGGGCTGCAACTAGGCTGGAAAAGAAGTGGGTCTGAAGCTTGCTGAACTTGTACAGAGCTGCTGTTGTTGCTTGCAGAAGTTGCTGCTGCTGATTCAGTGGTGATTTCTTTTGAGTTTTTGTAGTAACAGCAAGTGTGGGAGGTGTTGAAGTATTGTGGTATGGGGTTGAGTGGGTTATTTAAGAAGTGTTGTATAAAGAGTTAGGAGCTGATGTAGCAGCTGCTGCTGCTGAAGTTCTGAGGAAGAGTGCTGAAGCTGATGTTATGATGTTGTAGTGGAGGCTGATGGTGTGAGTGTGTGTGTTGTTTAAGAAGTGGGCTGTTGCAATGATGATAGGGGCTGTTTATGCAGCTGTTGAGTGCTGATCTGTGCAGAATTGGTTGCTGAAGCTGGTTTTAACAAGCTGAAAGTCTGAGGATGTTTGCTTCAGGAGCTGATGGGGTTGTTTTGGTGGCTGTTCTGATGTTTTTAGGGGCTGAAAATGCTGGAAATAGGGCTGATGTGAGGGTGTGAGTGAGAGGTGTGAGGGTGAAGAGACATGCCAAAAAGGTTTGAGTTGAGATGAGGTGACACAACCTTAAACCATCATTACATCCATCACATCTTTCTCTCTCTCTCTCTCTCACACACAACAAGCAAGTCAACCGCAACTTTAATCACCCTCAATTAAACTAATTTGCTCAAAATCCACTCAATTATCTTAAGCAAGGCCCTAATCCTACCATGGTGGCTAAACATGGTTAACCCACCATGCATACCCAAACTAGGTCACTCTAAGCCTAACCCTAGCTATCGTGCACAAGTGTGTACGGTCGAGATAAATTCCTACAAAATAACTATAAAACCAGATAAATTACTAGAAACCCATTTTGGTAAACTTTTTACGAAAAACCCCACATTAACATACAATTACTGATAACCCTAAACTCAGGTGTTACAAATCCTGGAGAAACGATCGGAAGCAGTTTTAGAACATAAGTGGATGTTCTATGGAGATGATAACGACAGCCTCTTTTGGGAGACAGTTATCGTTCCAGGCTTCCAAGGTGACCTGGATAACAGAGAGGCTGTCAAAGTTATAGTTTTCCCTCTGACGAGGGGCAGTATTTTGGACAGGTGCTCCAGGCGGATACTGAGGGAGCCATGGCGCAGGATACTGATTAAGTTCACTTGACGATACAGTCTAAGAAGTTTGGATTTGGAGTTCATTTATGAGCTAGGTTCCATCAGACATCCAGACACATTCTAAGACAGGTATTGCTCATTTCGGGAGATGGGTTTCTCCGCGAACATGAGATTAAGAGAGACATAGAAAGAAACATCACAGCGGATCCACTCACTAAGGCTATTCCTCGAACGCAATAGTTTCGCAAACGGGTTTTGTGAGACTGATTAGTAGAGGAGTTGGGTGTTCGGTATCACACGGGCTGTGAGTATGCGACATCGCAATAATTAGCCTTGAGTGCAAGTGGGAGATTGTTGGAGATAGTGCCCTCAGAGTCAATTATTGGATCACAGGCACGTGATTGCAATGATTGAGGGAGTACCTGTCCCAGTAGGACAGTCTTACTCAAGATGATAGTATGCTATCTGGTTTATCTTTATCATCGTGTACTGCTTTAGGTGATCTGATAGGTCGCTATTACACGTTGATAGAGCCCCTAGGATTCTTGCTTGACTGCCAGCAGTATAAGAGCGATCATATACGTGGGAGCGGGTAGTCTATAAGCACATCCTTGAAAGGTCCCTAGTCATGGGGGTTTCGAGACAGGGCATCGATACTCCAGAGTAGAAAAGTATATACAGTCGAGACCCCGACGAGGGGCGGTGGCCGGTCTCATAAGCCACTGGTGTCAGTTGGTTCACCTAAGATGTATACAGGTGCTCATTGGTTATGAGTACACCGGGCAGGACTCGCCGGGAACATACTAGTTGTTCTTATACCTGATGTCAGATAGCAGTTCCCTGGTGACATGTGTACAGGTTAGTTCATCGACCTGAGGATCGTCATTTGTCTCGTGTGTGTTCGCACTGTACTTTGATTACTACCCTACCACGCTCAAAGGAGACTTGCAAACAGGTTTTAGTTGGGTACAGTCCCGAGCCACATGGAGGCAGTGAGCGGATCTTCAGGGGTTCGTCTCTCCCGGTATTGGGGGTGAGGTCGCGCTGTGTCTAGGAGAGCCATTACACGAAATCATTGGCCAAGGCAGGAGATTTACTGGTAGGTATTCCAGTAGTATCTCAGGGTGCTCTGGGCTACACTCCGACACGATTTGTACCGCTTTTGGGGGTCTGACTTTTACCAACCCCCTAGGCCCGCCATGCGATGCTCATAGACGAACGGACCGGACTGTACGGATATTGTCACTGACAGGCTCAATAGGGTGTCAGGATGAGTTCGCTCATCGACGTCCCTTTTGGTCAATAGCCGGTAGCCCGTTACGTATGGTTAATACCTCAGACGTGCTAGTGGTTAAATCCACAGCCATAGTATTGACGAGTCTTTAGAGTCCCCCATAGACCAGTTACTCAAGTTTCGGGCGAAACGCTGTAGAGGCCGTATGGAGATATGGCAGGGTTCGATCAGATACGTGCGGAATTGCATGGATCATGATCGGACGGATTATACTAGCGGGCTTTGGTTTGAGCCAGATCCTAGTATTGTACAGTGTAGATTTTGTCTCATTGCATTTGTATTTCGGTCGGAATACAAATGCGGGTATGTATATACAGTAGCGGGGTTTTCCTGTAATTTATTACGGGATCAGTTTTTTGGAGTTGCCAGTTTACATTCCGTTTCGGCCATTTTCCTTTGTACCTTTTCTTGGCCGGAAATTGGTGGAGGAGGGCTTATTTGCATTTGTGCAAATTACAAATTTGGAGGGGTGTTATTTGCATATTTTTGCTCCATGATGATTCTACCACCATTGACTTCTTGATTTAATCATTGTTTAACTTCTTTAGATCATCATGGCTTGACCTTTGATTAGTGATGATGGAGGGTTATGATAATGGAGTGAGGATTGGTTTTTGAAGATCACACTTTCTCTCTCCTTGATGTATGATTGCTCCCCCTTTTTGTTTTCCTCTCCCCATTCTTTCATTCTCTAGCCATGGCCGGCCAAGCAAGATGGGGGCTGTCCTAATTTTTGTAGTGGGGATTTTTCTCTTCATGCTTGCTAAAAATCCCCAAGTTCACCACAAAAATTCCACATCTCATTTCCTCCACCAAAAGGCAACTTCCTACAACCCCATGAGACATACAATCCTACACTTATTCTACAGCAAATCTTGGGCACGTCGACTCGCCAACTTCGTGCCCGAGTTGCCTCGGTCCAGAGGTGGGAGCTCGTAAAAGAAGCCGGGGTCGTGGTGCCCTTCCGGTGACGTGGTGGAGACCGGAGATTCTGCGGGGAGATCGGGACGACGACGAGAAGACCGAAGGACACGGATCGCTCGGTATATCTCTTTACCCGTTCTTTAGTTAGCTAGAATTAGATTAATGGCCCGATCCGGGATTTTTGTGCGCGGTGGTGCCGGTTATAAAGTTTAAAAGTAAATCATCGTTTCCGCATTTTGGCCTCAGAAAGACGGCCGGGGCACCGCCGTGCACTTACAATTATATCCTTCTTTACTAATAAAGAGACTGATATGATGTTGTATATTAGGTTCGGTATCTAATAACATTTGTTCAGAATCAATGTATTCGGGTAATACAGGGTGATAGTGACCAACAGACTTGGCTGCAACACTTGCACCATTTCTATCTCATGAAACTTATCACCCGTTCTCAGTTCTCTACCTATCTGTAGCCCATGTAACAGATTACATATGCGGGATCCTAATCCAGTATCTCATACCGAGGACGTAAAGGATACTGAGAAACAGTTCTATGTAATGAACACACCCGAAGATGATGCATCAGCATGCACTTTCTTCGTTTGGGCGGCACGGGAAATCTGATATTCCCTGCTCTGTCTTATAACAATTATAAGTCGGAGCAGGACCAACGTTCCCCAGCTCAGTATAACAAGCGGGTTTGGTTAATTCATCCATTTTATTATCTTGATTAAGGCGTGATATGGTTGCTACCTGGAGAGAGAGAGAAGAAAACACTCAGGGTATGCTCTTGCAAGATTAGATTGGTTATCTAATATATCTAATCAGGATGTCTCCCACTGTTTTAATCAAATCTTCCTTTAAACCATAAAAGGAAAGACTAGCCGGGATTAATTACACGCTACAAGTTCGCCAATCTTTTAGCCAGGCCAGTGTCGATACTTTGAGGGAGGTCCCCCGTGCTTTCGCACGAACCTAATTAAAGTAAGCCTCGTTTTCCCAGAGGCGTAACCCCGTTAACACCTTTCTAGACACCTACTTGATCGGCTAATTGTTGTTAGTGTATATGCCCTAGAGGCCATTACTGTATCATATTAGTTTGTATATTACTTAATGGAAGCTTGGGATATTCACCTTGTATAGAGAATCTTGCTCAATATAGTAGTATGCTACTTGGTTTGTTTCTACTTTAATGTGTACATGTGTTTATTTTAGTATATCACCTATACACATTAGTGCAGACCTTAGGATCTTTGCTTGATTACCAGCGTTGTGGTGGCAGTCACACTCGTGGGGGCTGGGTAATCTATAAGCACATCCTTATGCAGGTCCCTAGTCGCAGGACTATCGAGACAGGGAATCGATACTCCTGAGTAGATTAGCGTATGCGCTTCTCATCCCAGTGTGGGAGACGGTCTGTCCCACAGCCGTCGGTACGTCGTACTTGAGATAGTATGCGGGTGCTCGTTAGGTTACGAGTACACTGGACATGACTCGTCGGGAACTGTTGGTTGGTACTATACCTATCGTCAGTTATCAGTTCCTAGGTGACATGAGTACAGCTTAGTCCGCTGACTTGACACTGTCACTTCGCCTCGAGTGTGTTCCCACTGTACTTTGATTACTACCCTACCACGGCTCAAAGGAGTCGTGCAAACAGGTAGTTTTTGGGTGCAGTCCCGAAGCACTTGGAGGCAGTGACGGTTAGAAAGGATTCGTCTCTCCCGGTATTGGGGGTTGACATCGCGCTGTGTCTAGGAGAGCCATTACACGGGTAGTCCCTGGCCAGGGCAAGCGAGATATACTGGTAGGTTTCCAGTGCTATCTCAGGGTGTTCTGGGCTTCACTCCGACACGACTTGTACCGCTATTAAGGGACTGACGTTTACCGCCCCCTAGGCCCGCCATGCGATGTATCAGATGAACAGACCGGACTGTACGGAGATTGTCACATTCAGGCTCAGTAGGAGTTCAGATGGGTTTCACCTCGTCAGTCTTCTTGTCGGCATCTACCTGGAGACCGTTACGCACAGTTAGTGCCGCTTGCGGTCTGTGGTTAAACCCACTGCCAGCGTAGTGTCGAGCCTTTAGAGTCCCACACAGAAAGCTATTCGCCTTTAGGCAAAAGAGTAGAGGTCGCATGGTTTTGCGACAGGTCGCATGGTTTTGCGATAGGGTTCGGTCACATCCGTGCACTTGTGCACGTTTGGTGTCCGGACAATTAACACTAGCGGGCTTTGGTTTAAGCCAGATCCTAGTGTACATTTTGGGATTGGTTTTATCTCGTTTGTATTCGTGTTCCTCGGAACGCGGATGCGGGTGTGTACGCACAGTTGACAGAGAGACAGAGGCAGAGGATTCTCATTGGGGTTTTGACTGTTGACTGTTGACTGTTGACTATTGACTTTTGGCTAAACCCTAATGAGAATAAGAAATATAATTAACACTAATATTAATTAAGTATTATGGTGACATGATTGTTGACTTGTTGACTTTGTTGACCGGTTGACTAGGTTGGACTAGTTGACCATCATCATGACAATGGCTATCATTTCATGGCAAAGACTTTTGCTTGCTTGTTTGTTTTTACAAAATGAGTGCATGAAATGATATAACCATTTTGACTTGAACCATCACATAATACTTGATTACTATTTTTGTTATGATGGTTTTGGATTATGAGAGCTTGGATGGCAAAAGAGTTACTCATTCTCTCATTTCATTTCTCTCTCTTGCTTGAGCTCTCCCTCTTGCTCTTCCTCTTGCTCTCTCTCTAGCTCAAGGCAACACCCTCTCATGAGTTGAGAAACATTGCCTTAGAGATAAAAGAAAACCCAAATCACTTCTCTACTCATCCTAGTTCACAAGGTTTAGTAAACCAAGTGTTCTAGTTTCTTCAAGTTCGAAGAAGAAGCCAAAGGTAGAAGCTTTCAGGTGGATCCATCTTCGGCGCAAGGAGACGACGAGGTGAGGCCGATCCGTACACCGGAAAGAGTTAAAGACGAAGGAGTTCAAGAAAGGTATAACCCCCTAACCGAGTAGGTAAAACTCTTGTTAAGTTTGTTAGTTAGTTGTTTAACAAAGATCCGTATTTTGAGTCCATGTTACCACCTCTTGAAAATCGTTTTTCATCATTTCCGCATGCCCGTAAGTACCGGGAGAGATAGCATGGACTTACAGTGGTATCAGAGCCTAGTTAAACACTATCTAACATGTTAGCAAAGTAAGTAGAAGTTCGATCGGAGAAAATATCTCGAAACATACCCGAATAGCATAGTTTCTTCCGATTTTTCCCTCTGTTCAAAAAATAATAAATCATACATGAAAAATCGGCTCAGGCTTTTGTTTAAACACCCAAGAAAATTGGTCCAACGAACCGGTCAATTCGCCGTGAAAACGCGGCGGGAGCATGCTCCCGCCGCGGTTCCGCGGCCGAGTTGACTCGGTCGTGGCACAATTTTGCTGCAGTGTGTTTCTGGGGTTGTTTTGGGATTTTTAAAATATGTTTTTTCTGCCCAGATTTTCCAGAAAGAAAAATTTGTGTTTGGGGCCTTAAAATCCATATTTTGATCGAACTTCTAAAGACTTAAGCTGACGGGTATATATCTGTGATGTGATATATGTATTGAACGTCCGCTAATCGCTATACGTCGATTAGTGGGGGTTATACATATCTGTGATCTGTAATGTTGATGGTATGTGTATATGAATTCATTGGAATGTCGCGGATGAATAGCCGGGGGGTTGTGAGATGAGAGTTTTCTTTTATCTTTCAATTCATGTAATATGTAAATTGATGTAATATTATTTGTATGGCCGCACAACCGGGTCGGGGTTGTAGCCGTCATTGTATAATTTCTTTTTACTGTTTTTGCTCCTAGGATGGATCCAAGGTTGGGTGCACAAACTACCAGGTATCTCGAAGTGCCGAGTTGCCTACTCACGTCGTTGAGGGAGGTTGCTCCGCTTCGGATATTTGGCGGGTAGTTTTCCGCACCCGTAGGGGTCTAGGGTGGGGTATTGGCTACTCATCACGACCGTGTAATCCGCTTTTCGTTACAGGCTCATACGAATTGCGGATCCTAGTATATCCAATGTGTTCATCTATGATCTGAAATGGCTATCATTGCAATATATCTATATATGATATTATTTAGGCGTTGCTTATGTTTTGCATCCGCGCTAGTCCAGCCCCTGCTTTGCCGTTAGTTATGTAACCTAACGGGTAATGACGGGGCCCCGTGGCGAATGAGGATGGCATAAGCGTACGTCATATTTTGGTTGTTTTCTGGAATGGTAGGATTAAATGATGGGATGCATTGGAATTAATTCAAGAAAAATAAACCAAGTAAAAGTCGTTGGAACACTTTCAAAACCACTCGGTTTCTTTTCAAAAATAACTTTTAAACGCGGAGCTTAAGCCACTCCTTTTAAAAGCTATCTCGTTCCTTCGATTATATCAAGTTCACTACGTTCACGGTTTCGCCAAAACCATTCGTAGCCCTCCGTCGTTTCACATGAATGGTCAATATGTATTCATGCTATGTTTGTTGGCCAAAGTCAAGGCATAGTGATTGGTAGCTATTGGGTATTCATGTGCAGCATAGATAGATGTGTTGGTTTGGGACAGTCGTTCTACCTTGTTGGCCAAAGTCAAGGGTATGTGCCGGTGGGCTCAAATTAACCTGGAGAATGACGGGTAGAACTTGACATGTGACTTATGATTTGTTGGCCAAAGTCATAGTCATAAGAGCATGGGGAAAAAATCCACATCGAAAGTTTTAAAAGAACTGAAACTTGCTAGCGCTGCAAACCATTTGGAGGGTGATAATTCTGGTAGAATTCCTTCAGTTTTGTCACTCAATGATATTTGGATCCCGGTCCTACTGTGAGTATATGCTACTCCTCGGGAAATTTCTCACTTAACGATCAATGCTATAAAACAAGTAGGTGTCTAGAAAGGTGTTAGCTGGGCTACGCCCACAGGGAAAAGAGGTTATTTAATTAAGGAACTTTGCGAAAGCGGAAAACCTCCCTCAAAGTACCGACACCAGCCTAGCAGAACGGTTAAGGAAGAATTGTACGGTGAGATTGATCCTGACTAATTCTTCCTTTTTGGTTTGAGGAGGGATTCGAGAGACAGTGGGAGCCATCCTGTTTAGACAAATTAAAAACCACTCTAAACTTGCAAGAGCATCATGTTAAAGTGTTTCTTCTCTCTCTCCTAATTGCAGCGACCAAACATCAAGACCGGACTTAAGTTACTACTAGATAAAAATATACTGACAGGGCCAAACTACAAAGATTGGCTCAGGAATGTCAAAATGGTAATCACTTATGACAAGTTGGGGTATCTTCTTACTACCAAAGCTCCCCCTGTCCCAGGTCCCAAAACCAGCGTCGCGGATAGGGAAATCCGTAAGACCTAGGAAATCGATTGCACGAAGGCCAAGAGCCTCGTGCTTTCCTCTATGGACAACGAACATCAGAGGAGGCACGAGAATATGGACCTCGAATCCATATTTCCCCATACAAAAGAACTATATGGAGAGCAATCTCGTATCGCAAGATACGAAGTGTCGAAGAATTTATTTTCAGGAAGGTTGGCCGTCGGATCATCGGTAGCGGAACACGTGCTTAAGATGATTGGCTTCATAGAGGAGCTCGCGGACCTTGGGACCACATTGGAGAATGAGCTCTATACGGACTTGATTCTTCAGTCCTTTCCTTCCACTTATGCCCAGTGCATCCTAAATTTCAACTTGCAAGAAAAGGAAGTTGAACTTTCAGAGCTCCTCAACATGCTGAGGAGTGCAGAGGGCACCCTGCCAAAAGGTAGGGAAACATCCACTTTGTTTGTAGGAGGATCTTCCTCTTCTAGGTCCAAGGCGAAAGCCAAGGGAAAGAAGAAGAAAACCCCCGCCAAACCAAGGGGCGGTGTTAGTAAAGTGGATACGAAGGGAAAGGCAAAAGCAACAAAGATAGCGGGGAAACTTGTGGGGAAGGAAGAGTGCTTTTACTGTCATAAGAGTGGGCACTGGAAGAAAGATTGCAGGGCTTGGAAAGCCAGAACATAGGATCTGAAGCAAGTTGCGGCTTCAGCTTCAGGTGTGTATGTTATTGAAAACTGTTTATCAATAAACTCTACTTCCTGGGTATTGGATATCGGATTAGGATCTCATATCTGTAATTCTTTGCAGGCGTTGAGAAACCGTAGGTTTTTGAAGGCAGGTGACATGACCCTCAATGTTGCAAACGGAGCTAGCATGGATGCTAAGGCCGTGGGGGACTATCACCTGGGAATGTCAGATGGACTTGTTTTGGTTTTACGTAATTGCTTTTTTGTACCCAACGCAACTTGTAATATCATTTCTGTATCTTTGATTTCTAAAGAAGGTTATGAATTTGCGTTTGTAAGTAATGTTGTAAACATTCACCTTAATCAAGTTCTGATTGGGTCAGGTACATTAAGCAATGGTATATACGTACTAAACCAACCACAGATTTTCAATTTCCAGAATACACACAAAAGAAAGTCTCCGAAAATAAATCAGACTTTCTTATGGCATTGTAGACTGGGTCACATCAATGAGAGAAGGTTGACGAAGTTACATACCGAAGGATATTTGGATCCGTTCGAATATCAATCGTATGCCACTTGTCAATCCTGTCTCAAAGGAAAGATGACAAAGACTCCATTCACTGGACACGGAGTAAGAGCGAACGAGCTCTTGGGACTCGTACACAGCGACGTGTGCGGTCCAATGTCTACACATGCGCGAAGCGGTTATTCTTACTTCATTACTTTTACGGATGACTTTTCAAGGTACGGTTATGTCTTCTTAATGAAACATAAATCCGAAGCCTTTGGAAAATTCCAGGAATATAAGAATGAAGTAGAAAAACAAACCAGCAAAAGTATCAAGACACTGAGATCGGATTGAGGTGGTGAATACTTAAGTGCCGAGTTCCTGGATTACTTAAAAGACAATGGAATTCTCTCTCAGCTTACTCCTCCATACACCCCGCAACATAACGGTGTATCGGAGAGACGGAACTGAACCCTATTGGATATGGTATGGTCCATGATGAGTAACACTGAGTTACCGCGATCATTCTGGGGATATGCACTAGAATCAGCTGCATACCTTTTGAACCGAGTTCCAACTAAGACTGTTCCTACTACACCATATCAGATGTGGTGTGGGAAGAGACCCTATCTTAATCACATTAAGACATGGTGATGTCCGGCTTTTGTCAAAAAGCAGCATGCGGACAAACTCGAGGCACGCTCAGTACAGTGCAAGTTTGTGGGATATCCAAAGAACTCCAAGGGATATTTCTTCTATTGCGAAGAGGAACAAAAGATTTATGTTTCTCGTCATGCCCACTTCTTGGAAACTGAGTTTTTGGAAAATCAGATAAGTGGGAGCGCAATAGAACCGGAAGAAATTCCAGAACCACGAGCTATTATTGAAAGCTTAGTAGAACCAGAGGGTTCAAAAGAAAATGACATTCCTACGCCGCTCCGCAGAAGTATTAGGCAATCTCATTCTCCCGAGAGATACTACGGTTTTGTAAGTGCATTGCGGCGCCCCGGCCGTTGATCCGACGCCGGAATGCGGAAGCGAAAAACTTTGCAAACTAGCTAACAGGCACCACCACACACTATAAACCCGGATCGGGCCATTAAACTAGTCCTAGCTATCTAGAGAAGGGGGTAGAGAGATATACCGAGCGATCTGTGTTCTTCGGTCTTCTTGTCGTCGTCCCGATCTCCCCGCGGAATCTCCGGTCTTCACCTCCTCGCCGGAAGGGCACCACGTCGCTGGCTTCTTTTACAGGCTCCCACCTCAGGACCGAGGTAACTCCGGCACGAAGTTGGCGTGTCGACGTGCCCAAGATTTGCTGTAGAATGTGTAGTTCTCTTTGTCTCTATTGGGGTTTAGGAAGTTGCCTTTTGAGATGGCGGAGGAATGGAGTTTTGGAGATGGAGCTAAAATGGATTTTGTGAAGCCAAAAGAACAAAATTCCCCACACAAAAATTTAGGACAACCCCTTGTCATGGCCGGCCTTGGCATTAGCAAGAGAGTGAGAGAAAATGAGGGAGTGTATGAAAGAGGTAGCCACAAGAATAATGCAAGAGAGAGAAAAGGCCATCATAATAAGCAATGATCACAAACCAAGTTCAACACTCCAAATCAACAATCATAACCCATCACCATCACAAAAGTCATGCCATCATGAACTCAAGAAAGTCAAGGGTGGAAGAATTATCATGACACAAGAATATGCAAAGACCACCCTCCACATATGCTTATTTGCACAAATGCGAATAAGCCCTCCTCCACCAATCTTCGGCCAATGAAAGATACAAAGGAAAATGGCCGAAACGGAAAGCAAACTGGCAACTCCAGAAAACTAATCCCGTAATAAATTACAGGAAAACCCCGATACTGTGTATACACACCCGCATTTGTATTCCGACCGAATACAAATGCAATGAGACAAAAACTACACTATGCAATACTAGGATCCGGCTTAAACCAAATCCCGCTAGTATTATCCGTCCGATCATGATCCGTGAAATACCGCACGTATCTGATCGAACCCTGCCATATCTCCATATCGCCTCTACAGCGTTTCGCCCAAAAACTTGAGCAACTGAATGTGGAGGACTCTAAAGACTCGTCAATACATTGGTTATGGATTTAACCACTAGCACGTCAGAGGTATTAGCCTATACGTAACGGGCTACCAAGTATTGACCAAAAGGGACGTCGATGAGCGAACTCATCCTGACACCCTACTGAGCCTGTCAGTGACAATATCCGTACAGACCGGTCCGTTCGTCTATGAGCATCGCATGGAGGGCCTAAGGGGTTGGTAAAAGTCAGACCCCCAAAAGCGGTACAAGTCATGTCGGAGTTTATCCCAGAACACCCTTTGATACTACTTGAATATCTACCAGTAAATCTCCTGCCTTGGCCAAGGACTTCGTGTAATGGCTCTCCTAGACACAGCGCGACCTCACTCCAAATACCGGGAGAGACGAACCCCCGAAGATCCGCTCACTGCCTCCATGTGGCTCGTGACTGTACCCAACTAAAACCTATTTGCAAGTCTCCTTTGAGCTTGGTAGGGTAGTAATCAAAGAACAGTAGGAACTCACATGAGACAAATGACGATCCTCAGGTCGATGAACTAACCTGTACACATGTCACCAGGGAACTACTATCTGACTTCAGGTATAAGACCAACTAGCATGTTCCCGGCGAGTCCTGTCCGGTGTACTCATAACCCAATGAGCACCTTTATACATCTTAGGTGAACCAACTGACACCAGTGGCTTGTGAGACCGGCCGCCGCCCCTCGTCGGGGTCTCGACTGTATACACTAGTCTACTCTGGAGTATCGATGCCCTGTCTCGAAACTCCCACGACTAAGGACCTTTTAAGGATGTGCTTATAGACTACCAGCTCCCACGTATATGATCGCCCTCATATTGCTGGTAGTCAAGCAAGAATCCTAGAGGCTCTATCAACGTGTAATAGCGACTTGTCAGGTCACCTAAAGCAGTACACGATGATAAAGATAAACCAGATAGCATACTATCATCTAGAGTAAGACTGTCCTACCGGAATAGGCCCTGCCTCAATCATTGCAATCACGTGCCTGTGATGCAATAATTGACTCTGAGGGCACTATCTTCAACAATCTCCCACTTGCACTCAAGGCTAATTATTGCGATGTCCCATACTCACAGCCCGTGTGATACCGAACACCCAACTCCTCTACAAGTCAGTCTCACAAAGCTCGTTTGCGAAACTATTGCGTTCGAGGAATAGCCTCAGTAAGTGGATCCGCTTTGATGTTTCTTTCTATGTCTCTCTATATCTTAAGTTCGTGGAGAAAGCCATCTCCCGAAATGAGCAATACCTGTCTTAAAATGTGTCTGGATGTCTGATGGGACCTAGCTCATAAATGAACTCCAAATCCAAACTTCTTAGACTGTATCGTCAACTGAACTTAATCAGTATCCTGCGCCATGCCTCCCTCAGTATTTCCTTGGACCACCTGTCCAAAATACTGCCCCTCGTCAGAAGGAAAACTATAACTCTGACAACCTCCCTGTCGTCCAAGCCACCTTGGAAGCCAGGAATGATAACTGTCTCCCGAATGAGCCTGTCGTTATCATATCCCTAGAACATCCACTTATGTTCTAAAACTGCTTCCGACTGTTTCTCCAGGATTGGATCATTATCAACTCATTGCACCTACTTCAAGAACAACATCTGGTGTGGTACTTGACATCTCATGATTGACTCAATTGCCTAAGCAAGTGATCTGCCAATCATGCACATCCCTCTCCCCTTTAGTCTGTAAGACACCTTTAGAGAGGGTGACTCCATTACCTGTAGGTACACTACCGTGCCAGGAGTCGTCCATTCTAAATACTCATAGAATGCTGTGTAAGTACCCTTAACTGGGAAACTACCCAAATCTATATCTAAAACCATAGATCTAGTAACCAGTATGTCTGATATAATGTCCAAGTCCCATGTGGAGAAACCACTGTGTGACGACCAAAGCATAACCGATCGTAGTATAGGAATATCACTTCCTACTCTGTGTCTGTCATCCAAATACCATGACATCATACCCTACTGCCTTCTCAATAGATGTAACGTTTAAAAATAATTAAATAAATAATCAAATAAATAAAATTGTTTAAGTGAATTTTATGAATTTCGGTAAAGCAAAATGTATTCTTCGTAAAACCAAACCGCGATTGTTTTACATTATAAATTCAAAAATACCTATTTTAATTATGTAATTACTAGTAAATGGTGTTTATTTAGCCACTTATAAATTTTTGGTTCAATTAAATATTTTTCCTAAATTAATTATTTTAAATTTTAACATAAGCTTTATTTTTACACTAAATTAGTGTAAATTACAAATTTGAATGGTTTTAATTTGTAAAAATGAACCATGGCATGTTAGAAATTAGTGTGTATCATGCAAAATTTATTTGCAAATTTTTCCTAATTTCTTGAGTTTTCTTGAGTTGCTATAGTAAAGGAATAAAAATAAATAAATAAATAAAGCATGAAAAGACTTTATGTGATGTTTCTTTTCTTGAAGTTTCCACACTTTTCTTCACTCTTTTCTCTTGCTCCCTCTCTCTCCTACAATGGCCGGCCTCACCCATGGCAGCCCCCCCATTTCCCACTTCATTTTATTTCAAAATTCATAAAAAATACTTCAAAAATTCCACAAAATCCTAATTATTTCATACCCTTTATTCTCTACTCATCTTTACATGGATTTTGGAGTGGGAAAGCATGTATTTTTGAGCCTCATTTTTAAGTTTGGACATGAGGTTGTGGAGGTATAAATCTTTCTCTTTTGTTTTATTTCTAATAGATATTTCTTTTAAAGCATAATTAGATTAATTAGATTAATTCTAGTTGCAAATTCTAAAATTCAAGTTAGGGTTTGCAAATTCAAGAGGTGGTTTTTATTAATTAATTAGGGTTATAATAGCTAGTTTAACATCTTTTAGAGTCGAAAATTCTTGCATGGTGGTGGTATAATAAATTGTTTATCGAAATTGTTTTAATTAAACTATTTAGCTAACTAGATTTTTCTAAAATGTGTTTACGGGTAAAATAAAATTCTTATTAAGGTTGTTATCATTAGATGGTAGTTTTAATGAGAATATTAGCATATTAATTGAATGAGAAACTTAGTTTGATCACTAGATTACTTTGATAATTGGAAAAATAGTAATAAAATGCTATTATTTTGTAAACTAGATTTTAGGAATTTCTAAATAAATATGATTAAAAATATAATTTAAGGTTTCATTGAGTCATTATCATTATTAATTGTGGTTTAATACATTAATTCATGCAAATCATGTTTTGTGGTGGAATTGTGGTGTTTTGCTTGAAAAATGTTGAAAATTGTTAAATGTTGCAAACTAGAAATTTCAAATTAATATAAATTTGTGTAATAAAAATATAGTAACGGTTTGTATAGTCTATTTATGCTATATATTGAGTTTTATAACTATTGGTTTCATTTAAATGTCAAATTTTGATGAAAAACGGTAAATTGGCAATTTCGGTTTTTACGAAATTGGACGGTTTGATGGATTTTAGGGTTTCGATGGATTTAATCATTCTTTTATAATATAAGTAATGTGTTTTAAAACTACGAGTTATTTGTTAATGTTTATCTCGATCCATCGGAGTTTGTACGCCGATATCGAGCGATATTTGGTTCTTTTGCGTGGACGGGACATAGGCTTTAACATGTGCTGGTTCATTGTGTCGTTTGGACTTTTGTATGTGATTCAGTTTATGATGCTATTTATATATTTGCGTTTAGGTACCCCTCACGTGGACTGCGGGCGATGAAGAGGAGGATGGTGATACCGTCTTCGGCAGACATGAACCAGGTGAGTAGATGTATATCTATGGGGGAAAGTCGGGTGGATGGCGTTTAGCACCCCCGCAACGTAGAATAGGAATAGTACTTATTGATATTAGGAAACCAGATGTGACCCTAGTAGGACCCTAGTAATAACCCTAGGCCGGACTAGACTGATTTAGGAAAACTATATCAGAGGATGAGTACCTTGGAAGAGGTTCGTAAGTTTCAGATAGAAACACACCCACGCACACACTGAAACTCGACATGGGGTACGTGTATGTGTATATATATAGAACTAGGTATAGGTATATACATATATATACAACACGTATAGGTGATTCATTGATGTGATATGATATCCGAGGTATGATGAAACAGTGTAACTGGGCTTGATGCGGTGATTCTTGGCGATACAGTCGTATTAAGTGTTAGCGGATCATTAGAGAATGAGATAATGAACATGTATACTTAAATTAAAATGGGTGGTGATGATATTGAGGTACATGGGACTCTAAAATAGTACCCGGACTGTAACTTGTGATTGATCATGATATGGAATATGTATGACTTGATTACGACATCATATAGGTGTGACCTAATGTCGATATCATAGAGGTGTGACTTGAGGACGATATGATATCAGTATGACTTAATCACAATATGATACATATGACATGACATTTCTGAGGATAAACTAATGATGCTTATTATGATGGCAATGATATATGATTGATGTATGTGATCACAGTTTAGCACCTTGATCATGAGATGTGTTGATGATGACATTATACTAATGATGAGACACCTAGGAGATACTTGACCCGTACCCCGATATTGGGATGCCGTACGATGGATTTTACAGTACGAGGCATAGATATGATGATTGATCCGCACTCTTGATTCGAGGAAGCCGTACTACGTACGTGACGCTATTGAGGCTGGATCTCCGACTATTAGAGATATTGATTCAGACCTAGGTAGACTCTTGTTTCTTAATGACTAGTTTCTTAGGTTTAGTTCCTTAGGGGGTTAGATGGACACTAGGTTAGGTTCGAGTCATATAGTGGTAGTGATAATTGTATATCAAATGAGTGGATAACACACATCCGTCTTTACTTTCATACTGTAATCATTATGGTGCATGTTCTTACATATGTTGCTATAATCAGTATAAACCTTACCTGTTAGGACACCAGCACCATTACCGATGATGCGCATATTCCACGCACACTTATTTGCCGGGTCACACACATCATCATCGGTAATTGCTATGTCACGTACACTTTAGATCATATTATCTTTTATTGATAGAATCAGTTAACCACTAAACCGATAAAATATTGTGATTTCTCTCTTATGTTAGTATAAGACATGATAGTTATTACTTAGACATTCATGCATTCATATTTTCATGTTATCGCGCAGTATTATGGGCATATGCCGACACTTATCATATACTTACTCATGATTTTGAGATTTGGATTTCTACGAGATTTCTGGATTTTTGGGGAAAACCGCAAAAATACATAAAAATTTCTCTCTCTCTCCTTTTCTCTTTTCAAAATAAGATGCGGTTTTCTCGTGATGTATGTGTCGTCCACCATGAGATTTCATGTTTTCTGATGGATTTCGAGACCCGATTCGAGGAGTGGATGAACCGTCTCGGGTACATGGTGGGCCCGGTATGGTACCCCGGGGCAAGAAGATCGAGTTGTAGACGATGAGCCTGGCAGGGGAAGGCTACCTACCGGTGATGTCTGGCGCGGCGGATATCCAGAGGATACCGACCGTTGTCGTGAGATTTGATGATATGGGCCGATCCGGACTGACGGAGCCCGAGATATTGAGACTATGAGACTTGAGATTTACATGTTTGTGTCGATGCTTGACACGGATTTCCATGGATTTCATTGTTGATATTTCCGGTTTCTATACCCGTTTTACTATGATAACAGCTAAAGATTTCTTATACAGATATACCTGGATTTCAGGATTTGTTTATTTTACATTCATGGTGCATGCATATCCATTCATATGACATAGTACTATATGAAGCACTGACACGACACGGAGTATTTGCACTTACACGTAGTATTACCCTGCTATTACTAGATGTTTGAGATATAGTAGTGTATTATTATGACTTAGGATAGCGTCGTGCATTCGATTTCTTTTCGTAGGTGTCTTCTACTCACGAGTTGGCAACTCACCCCCGTTGTGCCAAATTTTATTACAGGTTCGATGTACAGGTTTCCGTGGCAGCTTGTTGGCACATCTTTTCTTCAGGGTGATTTGCACGGTAGGTTGGTTCACTTGTATCCGAACCACCACTGTACTTTTATTCATTCATTTGTATCTAGTAATCTCCATCAACCATATTTGTATTACTTGATAAGTTTATTGGACCGGTCTTTTATTTCGACCTTAAAGTCGCGCCTGTATTATTCTGATCTGGTGGTTTTGTTTTCTTTTGAGTTTTGAGCCTCGCCCTTTGGCGTTGTATATTATTGTGCTTGTTGTGGTTGTTTCCGCCTGTTGGCGTTGAGTTAGCTCCCGTTTGGGGATGCTTTTTATTGTTGTTTATGTATATTATATTTGTTGTACCCGTTTGGGGTCCAGTTTTTATAGAGGAGACTCTGCCGAAATTTTTGGGAAAATTTGCTGATGTTTTAAACTTATTCTTTCATGTTTTCTTTTACTGCTTCTTCTTCTTTTTCATGGTTTAGATTTCTGGGCTTCGGCTTACTTAGGTTACGTGGCGCCTCTAGACGCTTCATAATCTAAGTGCCGGTCACGTTCCGTACTTTCGGGTCATGACAATAGATCCATCCCATATTCTGATTAAGTCAAACTTATGACTGTCACATCAGAAATTGATGATCTATCTCCGCTATATCTGCTTTAGTCTATAAATAGACATAAGCCACTTGTCCACCAATGCTTCCGCTGCTCCCACTGACGACGACAACCCTCTGCCAGAGTCATATACACGTACACTTCTAAAACTAGTTTAGAACGACGCTATACTCATCCTCCTGCCGGGTCTCACGGTTTGGAACAACAACAATGGAAAAACTGGGTAAACAAGAACCTCCCTGCCACCGTCCTTGAGGCTACCGGAGTACCTCTCGGGTGCCAGAGTTTACCCACCTTATCTGCGGAGTGGCCAATGGAATGTCAAACCAGATTGAATCTTTAGGTTCCTATCAAATCTTCAGTAATCGTTTGTGGTTCTGGAATCACTTCCAGTTCTACCATACTCCTACTATTGTTTTCTGAAAAAATCCATTTTTATTAAAACTGTGGCGAGTCTAGAACAATATCACTATTGATCTTCTAGATGGTAGAAAGTCAACCCTCGTCATAGCCTGGGTCAACCCACAAACAACCATTACAGAAACGTGCCTTGAGTTATCCATAGTCCGGTTTTAAGCATAAGCCAGACAACTCCCCGTACCTTAACATCGTTAAGATACGAACTGTTCTATATCCAATATAGAAACAGAGGCACTGATTTAATTGAACTAGATTCAAATCATGCAGCTATCTCCAGTGCATGTCAACTAAATGGAGAGAGGCCGATCAGCGTTACTCAACTTAGGAATGCTTCCAATTATGAGTAACCTGAAAGAGAAGCAAGTTCTCTTAATCATTACTATCAACTTAATACCACACACAAGTATCTACATCTTCGATTACCTTGAAGAATCCCGATACTTGCAACACCTGGTTCTTTACTTTATTCATATACCTATAACTTCTCAAAATTCAGACCCTGTGTTTCTACGAAACACCTGTCTAAAAACTAGAGAAGTCATAAGTAAACCGAATATAGTACGAAAACCAACCCCTCTGTCCTAATGGACACTGGACAACATACAATACTCTGTATAAGTCCCTTGAGTCTAATAACTCATTCCCTGTGTGTCGTAGGTTGAAAACTGTACTTATGGTTAAGAAGAATTACACCGCTGTTTAATGCTCCTTACCTAACCATCCACTGATATAGGTAAATGTCATCGACATAATTTCAAAAAGGTATATCTCACACTATAAAAATAGACGTACAGATATATCAATTTGAAATTGGTGCATTATAACGGATATTCAATACCAAATATTTGCGGTCCGGCAAACAACCCAGGCGATTTCCTCAAATATCACTAATTACAACGAATCCGATATAATGAGGATAATCACCTAATTCCCAAAAACTCACTCCCACTCATCATCTGTAAAACCATACAGAGGTGAGAATCATACCTGGTAAATACATACCCTGGAGCAAGTGTCTAATTGGGAAATCAGTTTTTCTTTTAACAGTACACAGTGAAACTGAAACATTGAAATGTTTCGATGGGGTATCCTGGTATTCCTTGTAATGCCTCTTCCATTATCAGATTCGTAACTGTAACCGTATATTTCTATGCCATCTCTCCACATCCTTTCATATGTCTTTAGTCATTACCTTCTGCACACCCCTTTAGGCCAAATGGTTTTCTTCCTTCCCTACCGTTCGGTACCAGCCTATGGTTTGGAAGAAGACTATCCAGTAAGCATAATGGGTGTACTGTCCTAATGCTAGGAGCACTCGCAATGCGAGAGAAGGTGAAGATAAAAGACAACCGAATAAACCTTATTCCTATTTCTCCTGAACCAGAATCCATCCCCGAACTGGAACAAGTTCCTTTCGAGTTCGTATATAACCATATGATGGAGTATCCAATAAACTGTGGATCTTCGTAGTGATACGGAGTGTCCTGGAGAAATATAAAGGTGAAGTGGGAGTGGTAATGAAATACCTGGTTTGGTCGTGATTATCAGTCGCAATTTACTTTGCCCTCCTTATAATCCCTTTCTTTGTCTTTACATAATACCTTCTGTACACCATCGTTAGGCTAATTGGTTTTCTTCATTCCCTACCGGTCGGCACCTGCCTACGGTTTGGAAGAAGACAATCCAATTTGCGTAATAGGTGTACTATCTCCTAAACTAAGGAGTACTCGCAACCAGAGAGAAGGTAAAAGGAAAAGACAACTGAATAGTCCTATTCGTTTTCTCCAGAACCGGAAACCATCCTCGAATAAATCCCTTCGAGTTCGTATATAACCATACGATGGTTTTGTCCAATGGAAGTGGACGTTCGTAGTAGTACGGGGTGTCCTGGAGAAAAGGGTAAAAGTAGAAGTGGCAATGAGGTTTGCAACTCAGACAATCCAAATGCCAGTGTTTAAGAAGGTTCGGTTAATTTTGGTTTCTGAGTCATAGTCTTAGGGTCGGGTCAATGGTCGCTGCCAAAGAGAGAGAGAAAAGAAACACTCAGCGTGCACTCTAACCTAGATCAGAATGGTTACCAATTTATCTAGTCTGGAAACCTCCCACTGTACCGTCAAATTCTCCTCCAAACCTGAAAGAAGAATTACTCGGGATCACCAGAGGAGTAAACCAACTAATCAGTAGGAATCGGGATCCAACTATCATCGCATGATAACATGACGGAATCTGCTCACGCTATCACACTCTAGAAGGTATGCGCATATCTGGCAAGTTTCAGTTTCTTTAGAAACTCCCGATGTGATTTTTGCCCTATGCTCTTATGACCTTGACTTTGGCCAACAAATCATAAGTCACATGTCAAGTTCTACCCGTCATTCTTCAGGTTAATTTGAGACCACCCGCACAAGCCATTGACTTTGGCCAACAAGGCTATACGACTGCCCCAAACCAACGCATCTATCTATGCTGCATATGAATATCCAACAGCTACCAAACACTGTGCCTTGACTTTGGCCAACAAACACAGCTTGAATACTATTGACTACCCATATGAAACGACGGAGGGCTACGAATGGTTTCTGGCGAAAACCTTTAACGTAAAGAACTTGATATCGTTGAAGGAACGAATAGCTTTTATAAAAATATAATAACGAAAACCTTCGCTAAAGAGGTCACTCCCGGTGAAGAGATCTCGGCTCTTTCCCCGTAGAATGAGGTGCAGGGTATTCCAACTGAATACCACAATGCAAAACAAAAGTAATCGGCTATAGTGAAGTTATTGCCCTGACGCAAACTTTTGTCCACGGGGTCACTCCCGGTGAAGGGATCTCGGCCCTTGCCTCGTCGACTGAGGAGCAGGATATTCCAACTGAATACCACGATGCAAAACAAAAGTGAACGTCCTTGCAATAACAGCTTTTTGAAAAATGTTCCAACAACATCAAATTAGATTTGTTTTTAACTTGCATTGATCCGAATCAACGCAGTCCCATCAATTGATCACACCATAAAGAACGAAAATAATGACGTACGTATATGCCATCCGCATTCCCCACTTGGTCTCGTCATTACCCGTTAGGTTAGTTAACTAACGACAGAGCGGGGACTGGACTAGCGCGGATGCAAAACATATACAACATCTACTAGTATATATATTAATATATAATATTTCGCTCAAGGCGTGATAAAATGCAACATCACAGAAATGTACAGCATCACAGAACAATACAGATATCTGGGATCCCCGGGTTTCATAGAGCCGCTACTGAAACCCGACGTTCCCCTGGTCGTGTGGATAGCCTGTGCAATGAAATACTAGACCCCTACGGGTGCGGCAAGTTACCCGCCAAAACCTGAAGCGAGGCAGCCCCATTCAGCAACGTGAATGGACCACCCAGCACTTCACGGAATCTGGTAACTTGGGCACCCCTCCTGGGTCAACCTGTACCCCCTACGAGTGCGGCGAATAGCCCGCCAATTCTAGAGTGAAGCCCCCTCCGTATCAATGCCATGAGATGCGGGCTCGTTGCCCTCTAGAACCCGGCTATCCGTGCACCCCTCCGCGGGGCAATCCTAGTACAGAAAGTAAAATATACATACAACGGGTACATCGACCGCAACCTGGTCGTGCCCCAAAAGAATAATATACAAATGGGAAATGACGTTAGTCCACATGTCGGACGCTCGCCCCGCAATATCAAATGTACATAATACAACAAAAACTGTACTAGCATTCCATCAAGGCTATCCCCCAAGACCAATCCGCAACATCACAGCAAAATCACAGAATATCAACGTGAATGTCACGTTCGCAAATCCGTCTAACCGGGCTATAGCAGTTAGACAGGATTTTCCGATCAAGTGACATTCACGGTCGCAGATATAATGTAAATACTGTGAACTAATGTGTTTAAAATATCCGATCGATCAAATTTTCCTAAGTGGGCCCCCAAGCAAAACTGTAGCACTTAAAGAAATTCTGGGCCCAAAATGAATGTTCCAAAAACCATATTTTCAAGTCAAGAGGCCTCTGTAAAATTTTGGGGCCATGAACAGTGAAAAGAGCGGCGGAACTATTAGTTATATGTATGCTCTAGAGGCCATTACTGTACATAGGATGTATATTGTAGTGGATGCTTGGACATATATAGGGAGGACTTTCTTGCTCGACATGATAATATGCTATCTGGTTGCTCTTTACCTTAACGTGTACACTGATTGCCTCTCTGTTACATGTTGGTAAAGCCCTTAGGATGTGTACTTGACTACCTGGACTATGATGCGGATCATACTAGTGGGGACATGGTTGTCCATAAGTATATCCTTCAAGGTCCCTAGTCGTGGGTGTATCGAGACGGGGCATCGATATACCAGAGTAGACTAGCGTATACCTTCTCGACTCATACAGATGGGCGATGGATGATCCCACATCCATTGGTGTTTGACATCAGAGATGATATAAGGGTGCTCAGTGGAGACTGGGTACACTGGATGGACTCACCGAAAACTCCCAGATGGTATTATACCTTACGTCAGATGGCAGTTCTCTGGTGACACTGGCACAGGTTAGTCTGTAGACCCTAGATCGTCATAGAGTATTGTGTGATTCCCACTGTGCTTTGATTTCCACCTTACCATGTCCAAGAGGGCGTGCAAAACGGTGGCTTTTGGGTACAGTCCCGAATCACATGGAGGCAATGAGCGATAGGAGGGGATTCGTCTCTCCCGGTATAGGGAGTTGATGTTGCGCTGTATTCGATTGGCTATAACCGGAAATCCCTGGCCTGGGTTGCTGAGATTTACTGGTATGTGTTACCAGTAGTTTCTCGAATAGTTATAGACCTCATATTGACACGACTTATCGAGCTATTGGGGTCTGATGTTTACGACCCCTAGGCGAGATATGCAACATATCAGACGACGAGACCGGACTGTACGGTAAGTGTTACTGGTTGGATTCACAGGAGTGTGAGCAGGCTTGCTCGTCAATCTTCTGATCGCTCAATACCCGGGTGGCCGTTACGTTTAGCAGACCGCTTGCGGCTTGTGGGTGTTTGATATGATCATCATCTGCTGCCGGCATATTGACGAGTCTTTAGAGTCTTACACAGAGGTTTCCTGGCTCAAGCGAAACGAAATAGGAGCGCATAAGAGATATGTGCGGGACCGAGAGTAATGCGTGTATGTGATACCATATTCTATTCTCGCGATGAATGTATCGAATGGTTGTAAGTGATATAACCTAGTTATCGAATCAAGGATTGATTCGATGAGCCGATACATTGGATATTAGTCGGTTATATGCGATATGACCGGATCGTTAAATCAAGTGTTGATTTAATGATTTAATGTATAATTATATATTTGATATATTACCTTGCATTAACTAGTATTGGTTCACTTAAGATAGATTTTCTCACTTGATGTGCACATTGTATATGTGATATATTTTTGTGCAATTGATTGTATTATGTTTGATGATACATGCAAGTTTGTGTGTATGTTTAGTTTAAACCTTGGTTAAGTAAATGGTTAGGGTTTTGTTTAATTTATTTATTCATTTATTTATTTATTTCATTTTGGCAAGAAATGAAATGGTTGCTACTTTTGTTTTACATTGAAGCTTCATGATGCTTTGAAAAAGTCTACCATTTTTGTTTCATGCCTAACCTAACCATTCACCTAACCATAGTTTACTCTCTACACATAACCATGGTTGCTAATATGATAAGGATCACTCATTTTTCTATTATTCAAGATATTCTTATCATATTATCATATTCTTTTCTTCTTCTTCTTCTTCTTCTTCAAGATGAAGAAAACCTTGCATCCTTTAATGGTGTCTTGAGAAAAAGAGTGAGAAATACAATTCTAAAGTGAACCCACTTCCTATTTCTTCATCCTCTACCACTTGCCAAGTAGTATAGGGTGTTTTCTTCACATGTTTCATGGCTTGGTGAAGTTGGAGCTTGATCTTGTGTTGCCTCGACGTAGATCATCTTTGGCATCGAAGTCGACGACATAGCCCGCCCATTTCTCCGATGAAGCCGACGCTAGAGCCCGGGATTCGATGATCGCAGCGAGGGGACTTCATCACGGAGCTTTGGAGGTGGAGGACCGGATCTGCAAAGGTTGTATTTCCGTTCACTTAGCACTAAAGTAGTTTAGTAGCTTGTAGTTTTGCCTAAACTCTAGTTAACGATCTGTATTAGGGTTTCTCGGTACTTGTAAAATTTGAATTTGGCATGGTTGATGCCATGTGAGACCTCATTAGTGTGCCTAGGAACCCTACAGTGGTATCAGAGCCTAGCTAGAGCCTTAGGCGAAGTGTAGACGAAGTTAGAAACCCGAACGAACCCGAAACCCTAATCTAAAACCCTTCTCCGTACATTTTTTGAAATCTGGGATTTTTGTAAATTAAAAATATGCAGAAAATTCAGCAGGGATTTATAGGAATTACTGTGAATTTCGAGTACCCAATTCGATAAAACCACCGCTGAACAGCGGCCATAGCCTAGGTTTGGCGGCGGTTCCGCAGCAAAATAGTGGGTTTGTTCACTTCTGATTGCACAGTAATTCCTAGCTTTTAGACCTGTATTTTCTAGGAATTTTTAATATTTACTCAAGAGTTGAGTTTTCTGGGTTGTATTGGGGACTCGGTGTTTCGATCGGGAAGTTTAACTTCGTCTGTGTTTTTCCGGATAATTTTAGAAAATCTTGAAAAGTTCGACCGGATATAAATACCCAATTTTTCCCCTGTTGGGAAATTTCCAAGTGTTGGATCTTTCCGTAGTTTAATGACGTTCTAAGTAGTTCAAGTGATGCGATGGTCCCTCTAGAAGAAAACAAACCTTAACTCGATTATGTGACCGTCTTGAACTGCCCTTTGAACTTTCGGGTTTGGGGCAGTACGGCGTGCGACATGTGAGGCGTTGGCTTGACCCTTCTACGGCTGGACCGTTGGTACTGAGGCATGAACTTGATGTTTTTAAACTTGTTTCATGTGTTGAGCTGTTTTGGGAAAACTTGGGTGTTTGAATGTTCGATTGGAAAGTTTAACATTTTCTATTTATCTGGAATGGGATACAATAATTGGAATTCACAAGTAGTTATGAGATAACTGAATGAATGTTATAAACATAGCAGTTTAGTCTCACTTGATCGGTTGCCACGGAATTTTGATGTGATCAAAAGTCCGTCGCAATCACGTAGCGTACGCGGATACTCGCCGATAAACTTAATAGACAGCTACACCCCAGAGCCCCGACCAAGTGACTGTAGGAGAACCCCGTCGTTGAAAGCATCCGTTCGGGTGCTCGCGGCAGTGGTGTTCCGCCTTGGTGCACTTCGTCGACGGCGTCGGGGGTGCGGCCGCCTACTAAAGTTTGCGACGAGCATTCGATCAGGATGTCAGGAATCTTGTTGAATTGCCCGACTTGATATTGAAAAGTGTTTTCGATTCTGAGACTAAAATGCAGGGTTTATAATTGTTAGGCATGCGATGTCTAAGGAATTCATTTGGTCAGGCATGCGATGTCTGAGGAGGTTGCGGATTCCAACTGTTGTAGTTTTACACTTTCTTTTCTGTGACCGTAAGTGTAATATGTGATATCGCCGGTTTCATTTCTATATGTCAACGACAATTGGAATGCGCATATTTACTTAAGTTGATGACATATGATATTGTGTGTTGCTAGATATGTTATATTGGATCGTCGTGTTTGAATAGCCGGGTTTTTTTTATGTGAGATGAGTGTTTTTCATTTTCATTCATGTAAAAACTTGTATGTAATATTCTTTTATTGGGGCACTTCCAAGTTGCGGATGTTGTCACCTTTTGTATATTATTTACTTTTCCGCACTAGGATAGACCCAAGGAGGAGGGCACAAGTAACCGGGTTCTGGAGTCTAGTGGGAGACCAACTCGAGGAGTCGAATCCGGGTCTCCTAACTCTAGAATTGGTAGGGTTGCTTGCCGCTCTCGTAGGGGTCTAGGGGTGTGGGATTGGCTATTCATCGCGACCGTGGAATCCGTGTTTTATACTGGCTCGTATTGAAAACACGGACGTCCTAGTATATCCAATATTTCATATGTTTCTTCTGCTGCGATATCTGTGATGTGATCAAGTGATGTTCTGTGATAGATACAGTATATAGTATATATGATATATTATATAGGCGTTACTTATGTTTTACACCCGCGCTAGCCCTGCCCTGCTCTGTCGTTAGTTACCTAACCTAACGGTGCACGAGGGGACATCGAGGCGAATGCGGATGGCATAAGTGTACGTCGTATTTATCTGTGATGTTTAGGTAATTTAAATGATGGGACGCCATTAATGAGATTAATGAAATAAAAGAAACCTAAAGATGTTGTAGAATCGAATTTCAAAAATAAAACAGGTAGCTACAGTTCTTGCTTTGCACAGCGGTATATATGATATATCCTGCACCTTATTCGATGAGGAAAGGGCCGACGATCCCTTCACCGGGAGTGACCCCTTTAGCAATAACTGGCAGATGCTACACACTCGGTTTGTCTTTTGATAGCTTCTATAGTTTCTGCTTTGCATAGTGATATATATGATATATCCCGCACCTCATTCGACGAGGAAAGGGCCGACGATCCCTTCACCGGGAGTGACCCCTTTAGCAAAACTAGAAAAGCCTAAAAAACACTCCATTTTAAAATCATTTGATTCTACAACGATATCAAGTTTATTACGCAATAGGTTTTCAGAAAAACCTGTCGTAGCCCTCCGTCATTTCAGATAAGTCCTACTTAGTATTCGTGCTACGTTTGTTGACCTCCGTCAAGACGTAGTGTGCGGTAGCTAACTAGTATTTATCTGCTTATACATATGATGCAGATTGGATTACGGTAATCGTGCGACCTTGTTGACCTCCGTCAAGGGTCGTGCGGGTGGGTTTGATTCGATCAAGAAATGACGGGTTGAACTTGACTAATAGCCTATAGTTTGTTGACCTCCGTCAAGGTCATAGGACGCTAGGGGCAAAATATTATCGGGAATTTCAAGTGTTGAAATTTGCAATGAGATTGCATACCTTCTATGAGATAGTTGGATCCCGATACCCGTTCCGAGTAAGAGTTACTCCTGGGAGAGTTTTACACATTACAATTAGCCGATCAAGTTGGTGTCTAGAAAGGTGTTAACGAGGTTACGCCTCTGGGAAAACGAGGTTTACATTAATTAAGTTCGTGCGAAAGCACGGGGGACCTCCCTCAAAGTACCGACACTGGCCTGGCTGAAAGATTGGCGAACTTGTAGCGTGTAATTAATCCCGGCTAGTCTTTCCTTTTAGGGTTTGAAGGAAGATTTGATAAAAACAGTGGGAGCCATCCTGATTAGATAAAATATAACCAATCTATTCTTGCAAGAGCGCACACTGAGTGTTTTCTTCTCTCTCTCTCCAGGTAGCGACCATGTCACGCCTTAATCAAGATAATAATACGGATGTATTGATCAAACCCGCTTGTTATACTGAGCTGGGGAACGTTGGTCCCGCTCCAACTTATAATTGTTATAAGACAGAGCAGGAAATAGCGGATTACCAGAATTCCCTTGCCGCCCAAACGAAGAGAGTGCATGCTGATGCATCATCTTCGGGTGTGTTCATTACAAAGAACTGTTTCTCAGTATCCTCTACGTCCTGGGTATTAAATACCGGATCAGGATCCCGCAAATGTAATCCGTTACATGGGCTACAGAAAGGTACAGAACTGAGAACGGGTGATATGTTTCATGAGGCAGAAAACGGGGCAAGTGTTGCAGCCAAGTCTGTTGGTCACTGTCTCCCTGTATTACAAATACATTGATTCTGAACGAATGTTATTAGATACCTAACCTGATAAACAAAATCATATCCGTCTCTTTATTAGTAAAGAAACGAAATTTTTTTGTATTGTTGGATAATGTTTTGAACATTTCCTATATCAAAAGTTGATCGGTTCAGGCACGTTATCTAAAAGCATTGATGTTCTAAATCAAACTATAGTTCTTAGTATATGGAACACACACAAGTGGAAGAGTTCAGAAATGAACGAATTCTTCTTAAGGTATTGTAGACTCGGTCATATCAATGCGACCTGACTAGCTGAATTTACATATAGATGCATATTTAAATCAGTTTGAATTTACATCTTATGAAACTTGCCAGTCATGTCACAGAGATAAGATGACCACAACTCTCTTTATTGGTAACAGAGAAAGAGTTGGTAAACTCTTGGGACGATACATGTTGATGTATGTAGGTCCCCTGTCTACACATTCCAAGACCGGTTCTTTGTACTTCATTACATTCTCTGATGATCTCTTTAGATTCAGACATGTGTTTCTGTTGAAACACAAGTCCGAACCTTTTGAGATATTCACAGAATATAAGTTAGAAGTAGAGAACCAATACGGGTATAAGTATTATGTCCTTTGATGAGATCAAGGAGGTGAATACTTGAGTACGGAATTCTTGGACTTTTCTAAAGGAGAATAAGATTCTCTCTCAGCATTACTCCTCCGTATACACCATAGCACGATGGTATATTGGGGCGGAGCAATCACACCCTATATGATAAGGTGTGCTCTATGATGAGTACTACTGAGTTACCTATTTCCTTTTGGGAGTTATGCACTTGAGAAGCTGCATACCCATTGAATAGGGTTCAAATCAAATCTGTTGCCTACCAGTTCATATGTGATATGGAAAGGGAAGAGCCCATATATTAAGTTGGTTAAGATTTGGGGTTGTCCGGCCTATGTCTAAAAGCAAAATCCGGACAAGCTCGAGGCAAGGTCTGTTATGTAGAACTGGAAATGTTCCAACTATACAAACTACAGCTGATGATTTGAAAGAAACAAATGATTCAATAGTTACCAACGAACCTCAGCCTCTCCGCCGATCTAGTAGGGTTTCTCACCCACCTGAGAGATACTTATGTTTCTCTATGAAAGTGGGAGCGAGGATTGCATCATGAGATGATGACCCAACTAGTTTCGAGCTGGCCATCAGGAGTGGGACTCTGTAAGAATGGCTGGATGCTTAGCGATCTGAGATGGAATCCTTATAGACCAACAAAATATGGACTTTGGTTGCTATATCTGAAGGGTTAAATCCCCATCAGGAGCAAGTATATCTTGAAAAGATTACTTGGTGTACATGAAAAAGTTGAGCCTTTCAAAGCTAGACTTGTTAAAGGTTTTCGTCATCGACCGGGCATGGATAATGATGAAACCTTTTCCAGTGGCTATGCTTAAGTCCATCCGGATCCTACTTGCCTTGGCTACATACCATGACTACGATATCTGGCGGTTGGGTGTCATGACTGCTTTTCTAAATGATGTTTTAGAAGAGAGAGTCTATAAGTACACAGTCAGAGGGCTTCGTAAACAGTGGGAGCAGCGGAAACGTGTACAAGATGCTTTATAGGATAAAGCAGGCATCGCGGAGTTGGAACGTCCATTTTGATGTAGTAGTCAAACAGTTTGACATCATCAAATTGGTAGATGAACCTTGTATATACAAAAAGGTAGTAGGGAGTATGGTGATGATCCTCGTAGAGTACGTGGATGGCATACTTTTGATAGGGAAGGAGTTTCATATGCTACGCTCGGTCAATCTCCGGTTATCACAATGATTCTCCATATAGGATCAAAGTGATACCTCCTAAATCCTGGGTTTTGGATCTATGAGATAGATTTAATTGGATGGTAGGATTCTCACTAATTATAGTGAGATGGTATCAATCGATCCTGGGGAGAATCACTAGAAGGGTTCTAGGGTGATAAGGATGACTGAAAGTCAGTCACAGGCATTGTCTTTACCCTCAGTAAAGGGACGGTATGTTGGAAGAGTTCCAAGCTAGATACCGTGGCTAACTAGACGATAAAGGCAGGATACATCACTACTTAAGATGCTACCAAAGAGGATGTTTTGGTGTATATTGGTTCATGAGATGAACTACGTTCCTACCATTGTGAGAAAATGGAGTTGTGGCTTATGCCAAGGAACGCCGGTCCCATCAGTGATCCAGACATATTCAAAGGCAGTGTCACCTGATCATGGAGATGGTTGATCTCCAAGGGATCAAGGTTCAACACGGCGGATCCACTCACAAAGGCCTTTTCCCAGAGAGAGACTATTATGGGATGGTTGAGTATGAGATACTACAACCACTGCTATAAGATGGCCCTAGTTCAAGTGGGAGATTGTTAGTTATATGTATGCCCTAGAGGCCATTACTATACATAGGATGTATATTGTAGTGGATACTTGGACATATATAGAGAGGACTTTCTTGCTCGACATGATAGTATGCTATCTGGTTGCTCTTTACCTTAATGTGTACACTGATTGTCTCTCTGTTACATGTTAGTAAAGCCCTTAGGATGTGTACTTGACTACCTGGACTATGATGCGGATCATACTAGTGGGGACATGGTAGTCCATAAGTACATCCTTCAAGGTCCCTAGTCATGGGTGTATCGAGACGGGGCATCGATATACCAGAGTAGACTAGTGTATACCATTTCGACTCGTACAGATGGGCGATGGATGATCCCACATCTATTGGTGTTTGACATCAGAGATGATATACGGGTGCTCAGTGGAGACTGGGTACACTGGACGGAATTGCCGAGAACTCCCAGATGGTATTATACCTTACGTCAGATGGCAGTTCTCTGGTGACACTGGTACAGGTTAGTCTGTAGACCCGAGATCGTCATAGAGTCTTGTGTGATTCCCACTGTGCTTTGATTTCTACCTTACCATGTCCAAGTGGGCATGCAAAATGGTGGCTTTTGGGTACAATCCCGAATCACATGGAGGCAATGAGCGATAGGATGGGATTCGTCTCTCCTGGTATAGGGAGTTGATGTTGCGCCGTGTTCGATTGGCTATAACCGGAAATCCTTGGCCAGGGTTGCTGAGATTTACTGGTAAGTGTTACCAGTAGTTTCTCGAATAGTTATAGACCTCATATCGACACGACTTATCGAGCTATTGGGGTCTGATGTTTACCACCCCTAGGCGAGATATGCAACATATCAGACGACGAGACCGGATTGTACGGTAAGTGTTACTGGTTGGATTCACAGGAGTGTGAGCGGGCTTGCTTGTCGATCTTCTGATTGCTCAATACCCGGGTGGCCGTTACGTTTAGCAGACCGCTTGCGGCTTGTGGGTGTTTCATATGATCAGCATCTGCTGCCGGCGTATTGACGAGTCTTTAGAGTCCTACACAGAGGTTTCCTGGCTCAAGTGAAACGAAATAGGAGCGCATATGAGATATGTGCGGGACCGAGAGTAATGCGTGTATGTGATACTGTATTCTATTCTCGCGATGAATGTATCGAATGGTTGTATATGATATAACCTAGTTATCGAATCAAGGATTGATTCGATAAGCCGATACATTGGATATTAGTCAGTTATATGCGATATGACCGGATCGTTAAATCAAGTGTTGATTTAATGATTTAATGTATAATACTATATTTGATATATTACCTTGCATTAACTAGTATCGGTTGACTTAAGATGGATTTTCTCACTTGATGTGCACATTGTATATGTGATATATTTTTGTGCACTTAACTGTATCATGTTTGATGATACATGCAAGTTTGTGTGTATGTTTAGTTTAAACCTTGGTTAAGTAAATGTTTAGGGTTTTGTTTAATTTATTTATTCATTTATTTATTTATTTCATTTTGGCAAGAAATGAAATGGTTGCTACTTTTGTTTTACATTGAAGCTTCATGAAGCTTTGAAAAAGTCTACCATTTTTGTTTCATGCCTAACCTAACCATTCACCTAATCTTAGTTTACTCTCTACACATAACCATGGTTGCTAATATGATAAGGATCACTCATTTTTCTATTATTCAAGATATTCTTATCATATTATCATATTCTTTTCTTCTTCTTCTTCTTCTTCTTCTTCAAGATGAAGAAAACCTTGCATCCTTTAATGGTGTCTTGAGAAAAAGAGTAAGAAATCCAATTCTAAAGTGAACCCACTTCCTATTTCTTCATCCTCTACCACTTGCCAAGTAGTATAGGGTGTTTTCTTCACAAGTTTCATGGCTTGGTGAAGTTGGACCTTGATCTTGTGTTGCCTCGACGTAGATCATCTTCGGCATCGAAGTCGACGACCTAGCCTGCCCATTTCTCCGATGAAGCCGACGCTAGAGCCCGGGATTCGATGATCGCAGCGAGGGGACATCATCACGGAGCTTTAGAGGTGGAGGACCAGATCTACAAAGGTTGTATTTCCGTTCACTTAGCACTAAAGTAGTTTAGTAGCTTGTATTTTTGCCTAAACTCTATTTAACGATCCGTATTAGGGTTTCTCGGCACTTGTAAAATTTGAATTTGTCCTGTTTGATGCCATGTGAGACCTCATTAGTGTGCCTAGGAACTCTATAGGAACCGCGGCCTAAGCATGGGTTTGGCCGCGGTTCCACGGTGGTGTAGACTGTTCACGAGACCAAATTTTCCCAGAACTCTTAAAATTCCCTGCACATTATTCTGCAACAACCTGAAAAATTTTTGGAGCTAAAAAAATTTCGACAGAAACTGATGCTATTCGAAAATGCGGTTTTGGAAATTTGTTCGATCGGAAACGTAAATACATTAGACCAAGCTAGACTAGCTTAATGGCGAGGCTCTGATACCACTGTAAGTGCACGGCGGCGCCCTGGCCGTCGATCCGACGCCGGAATGCGGAAGCGAAAAACTTTGCAAACTAGCAAACCAGCACCACCGCGCACTATAAACCCGGATCGGGCCATTAAACTAGTCCTAGCTATCTAGAGAAGGGGTAGAGAGATATACCGAGCGATCCGTGTCCTTCGGTCTTCTCGTCGTCGTCACGATCTCCCCGAGGAATCTCCGGTCTTCACCTCCTCGCCGGAAGGGCACCACGTCGCCGGCTTCTTTTACGGGCTCCTACCTTTGGACAGAGGTAACTCCGGTACGAAGTTGGCGAGTCGACGTGCCCAAGATTTGCTGTAGAATGTGTAGTGCTCTTTGTCTCTATTGGGGTTTAGGAAGTTGCCTTTTGAGATGGTGGAGGAATGGAGTTTTGGAGATGGAGCTAAAATGGATTTTGTGAAGCCAAAAGAACAAAATTCCCCACACCAAAATTTAGGACAGCCCCTTGTCATGGCCGGCCTTGGCATGAGCAAGAGAGCGAGAGAAAATGAGGGAGTGTATGAAAGAGGTAGCCACAAGAAAAATGCAAGAGAGAGAAAAGGCCATCATAATAAGCAATGATCACAAACCAAGTTCAACACTCCAAATCAACCATCATAACCCATCACCATCACAAAAGTCATGCCATCATGAACTCAAGAGTGTCAAGGGTATGACACAAGAATATGCAAAGACCACCCTCCACAAATGCTTACTTGCAAAAATGCAAATAAGCCCTCCTCCACCAATCTTCGGCCAATGAAAGATACAAAGGAAAATGGCCGAAACGGAAAGCAAACTGGCAACTCCAGAAAACTGATCCCGTAATAAATTACAGGAAAACCCCGATACTGTGTATACACACCCGCATCTGTATTCCGACCGAATACAAATGCAATAAGACAAAAACTACACTGTGCAATACTAGGATCCGGCTTAAACCAAATCCCGCTAGTATTATCCGTCCGATCATGATCCGTGAAATACCGCACGTATCTGATCGAACCCTGCCATATCTCCATACGGCCTCTACAGCGTTTCGCCCGAAAACTTGAGCAACTGAATGTGGGGGACTCTAAAGACTCGTCAATACATTGGTTGTGGATTTAACCACTAGCACGTCAGAGGTATTAGCCTATATGTAACGGGCTACCAGGTATTGAGCAAAAGGGACGTCGATGAGCGAACTCATCCTGACACCCTACTGTGCCTGTCAGTGACAATATCCGTACAGTCCGGTCTGTTCATCTATGAGCATCGCATGGCGGGCCTAGGGGGTTGGTAAAAGTCAGACACCCAAAAGCGGTACAAGTCGTGTCGGAGTGTAGCCCAGAACACCCTGAGATACTACTGGAATGTTAGTTGTATGTATGCCCTAGAGGCCAGTATTGTACAGATGATGTATATTATATTGGATGCTTGGACATATATAGAGATGACTTTCTTGCTCGATATGATAGTATGCTATCTGGTTACTCTTTATCTTAACATGTATACTAGTCTCTTTAATCTGTCTTATAGTTACATGTTTGTAAAGCCCTTAGGATGTGTACTTGACTACCTGGACTGTGATGCAGATCATACTAGTGGGGACATGGTAGTCCATAAGTATATCCTTCAAGGTCCCTAGTCGTGGGTGTATCGAGACGGGGCATCGATATACCAGTGTAGACTAGGGTATACGCCTCTCGACCCATGAGATGGGCGATGGATGATCCCATATCCATTGGTGTTTGACATCAGAGATGGTATACGGGTGCTCAGTGGAGACTGGGTACACTGGACGGACTCGCCGAGAACTCCCAGATGGTATTATACCTCACGTCAGATGGCAGTTCTCAGGTGACACTTGTACAGGTTAGTCTGTAGACCCGAGATCGTCATAGAGTCTTGTGTGATTCCCACTGTGCTTTGATCTCCACCTTACCACGCCCATGAGGGCGTGCAAAACGGTGGTCTTTGGGTACAGTCCCGAGTCACATGGAGGCAATGAGCGATAGGAGGGGTTTCGTCTCTCCCGGTATTGGGGGTTGATGTTGCTCTGTGCTCGATTGGCCGTAACAGGGAAGTCCCTGGCCAGGGCTGATCAGATATTTGCTGGTAAGTGTTACCAGTAGTTTCTCGACCCGTTATGAGCCTCACATCGGCACGACTTATCGGTTATTGGGGTCTGACGTTCACCACCCCTAGACTTGATATGCGACATATCAGACGAACAGACCGGACTGTACGGTAAGTGTTACTGGTTGGATTCACAGGAGTGTAAGCGGGCTAGCTCGTCGATCTTCTGATCGCTCAATACCCAGATGGCCGTTACGTTTAGCAGACCGCTTGCGGCTTGTGGATGTTTGATATGATCATCATCTGCTACCGGCGTATTGACGAGTCTTTAGAGTCCTACACAGATGTTTCCTGGCTCAAGCGAAACGAAATAGGAGCGCATATGAGATATGTGCAGGACCGAGAATAATGCGTGTATGTGATATCGTATTTCATTCTCGCAATGGATGTATCGATTGGTTATATTCGATATAACCTAGATATCGAATCAAGGATTGATTCGAGAAGCCGATACACAGGATACTAGTCGGTTATATGCGATATGACCGGATCGTTAAATCAAGTGTTGATTTAATGATTTAATGTATAATTATATATTTGATATATTACTTTGCATTAACTAGTATTGGTTAACTTTAAATGGATTTTCTCACTTGATGTGCAAGTTGTATATGTGATATACTTTTGTGCACATGTTTGTATCATGTTTGATGATACTTGCTCATTTGGTTAAGTGTATAGAATTAAACCATGGTTAAGTTAAGATTAGGGTTTTGCTTATTCATTTATTCATTTATTTGTTTATTCATTTATTTGGATAAGATTTAGATGAGAATGGTGGCTTTATTTGTTTCTAGTTGAAGCTTTGACTTCTTAACCATTCTTGTCTTCATGCTTAACCCTAACCAATCCAAGTAACCATGGTCTATTCTCTACACTCTACCATAGTTAGTATATGATAAGTATTCATTTTTCTTTTCTATTTGGATTAACACTTATCATATTCTAGCTTCATCTTCTTCTTTATCTTCAAAAGAAAAAGCTTGATGCCATCAATGGCAACTTGAGCAAAAGTGTGAGAAATCCAATTCTAAAGTGAACCCACCTCCTATTTCATCATCCTTTACTTCTTGCCAAGTTGT
Source organism: Agapanthus africanus (assembly GCA_030015575.1). NCBI lineage: Eukaryota > Viridiplantae > Streptophyta > Magnoliopsida > Asparagales > Amaryllidaceae > Agapanthus > Agapanthus africanus. The sequence continues at coordinate 247,575,488 of CM057348.1, read as the reverse complement.
TTTGGGTGTTTTCTTCACAACTTTCACAACTTGGTGAAGTTGGAGCTTGAACTTGTGATGCCTCGACGAAGATCATCTTCGGCACGAAGCCGACGACCTAGTCCGCCCTTTTCTCCGATGAAGCCGACGATTGAGTTCAGGATTCGAGATGAACAGCGAGAGGATGCCTACGTGGAGCTAAGGAAGTGGATAAATGGATCTACAAAGGTTGTAGCTTCTTATCTTTAGTTAAGTTGTTAACTAGATTCGCATTTCGCCTAAACATCTAGTCAACGATCCGTATTAGGGTTTCTCGGCACCCGTAAAATTTGAAATTGGCATGGTTGATGCCTTGTGAGACCTCTTGAGTGTGCCTAGGAACCCTACAGTGGTATCAGAGCCTAGCTAGAGCCTTAGGCGAAGTCCAGACGGAGTTTGAAGTCCGATCGAACCGAAACCCTAATATCAAAGTTGCTCTCTGTACATTTTTTAAAAACTGGGTTTTTTCCAAATTAAAAATATGCAGAAAATTCAGCAGGACTTTCTAAGAATTACTGTGAAACACGATCACCCAATTCCTCCAAAGTGATGACGTCACCCACCCAATTTTGCACAGTAACTTCTTTTATTCAGTGCTGAGTTCTCTGGGAATTTTTAATATTTATTCAAGAGTTGAGTATTCTGGGTTGTATTGGGGACTCGGTATTTCGATCGGATTATCAAACTTTGTCTAAGTGCTTTCCGGATAATTTTTTGAATATGTTAAAAAGTTGGATCAGATATAAATACCCAATTTTTCCCTTGTCGGGAAATTTCCAAGTGTTGGATTTTCCTGTGGTTTAAGGACGTTCTAAGTAGTGCAAGTAACGCGATGGTCCCTCTAGAAAACAACAAACCTTAACTCGATTATGTGACCGTCTGGAACTGCCCTTTGAACCTTCGGGTTTGGGGCAGTATGGCGTGCCACATGTTAGGCGTTGGCTTGACCCTTCTACGGCTGGACCGTTGGTACTGAGGCATGAAGTGAATGTCTTTGAACCTATTTCATGTGTTGGACGGTTTCGGGAAAACTTGGGTGCTCGAATATTCGATCGGAAAGTTTAATATTCTCTATTTATCCGGAATGGGATACAATAATTGGAATTCACAAACAGTTATGAGATAACTGGATGAATGTTATAAATCTAGCGGTTTAGTTTCATTTGATATTGAAAAGAGTTTTCGGTAATGAGACTAAAATGCGGGGTTTATAACTGTTAGGCATGTGATGTCTAAGTATTTCATTTGATTAGGCATGTGATGTCTAAAGAGATTGCGGATTCCAATTGTTGTAGTTTTACACTTTCTTTTCTGTGACCGTAAGTGTAATATGTGATATCGCCGGTTTCGTTGCTATATGTCAACGACAATTGGGATGCACATATTTACTTACGTTGATGACATGTGATGTTATGTGTTGCTGGATATGTTATATTGGATTGTCGTGTTTGAATAGCCGGGTTTTTTTATGTGAGATGAATGTTTTTCATTTTCATTCATTTAAAAACTTGTATGTAATATTCTTTTATTTGGGGCACTTCCAGGTTGCGGAAGCTGTCACCCTTTGTATATTATTTACTTTTCCGCATTAGGATAGACCCAAGGAGGGGAGCATAAGTAACCGGGTTCTAGGGTCCAGTGGGAGACCATCTCGAGGAGTCGAGTCCGGGTCTCCTAACCCTAGAATTGGCAGGGTCGCTTGCCGCTCTCGTAGGGGTCTAGGGGTGTGGGATTGGCTATTCATCACGACCGTGGAATCCGTGTTTTATACTGGCTCGTATTGAAAACACGGACGTCCTAGTATATCCAATGTTTCATATGATTCTTCTGCTGCGATATCTGTGATGTGATCTTGTGATGTTCTGTGATAGATACTGTATATAGTATATATGATATATTATATAGACGTTACTTATGTTTTACACCCGCGCTATCCCTGCCCTGCTCTGTCGTTAGTTACCTAACCTAACGGTGCACGAGGGGACATCGAGGCGAATGCGGATGGCATAAGTGTACGTCGTATTTATCTGTGATGTTTAGGTATTTAAATGATGGGACTTCATTAATGTGATTAATGAAATAAAAGAAACCAAATGATGTTGTAGAATCAGATTTTAAAATAAAACAGGTAGCTACAGTTCTTGCTTTGCATAGCTGTATATATGATATACCCTGCACCTTATTCGATGAGGAAAGGACCGGGATCCCTTCACCGGGAGTGACTCCTTTAGCAATAACTGGCAGATGCTACACACTCGGTTTGGTTTTTGATTGCTTCTATAGTTTCTGCTTTGCACAGTGATATATATGATATATCCCGCACCTCATTCGACGAGGAAAGGAACGACGATCCCTTCACCGGGAGTGACCCCTTTAGCGAAACGAGAAAAGCCTCAAAATCACTCCATTTCAAAACTTCATTTGATTCTACAACGATATCAAGTTCATTACGCTCATGGTTTTCAGAAAAACCTGCGTAGCCCTCCGTCATTTCAGATAAGTTGCATATAGTATTCGTGCTACATTTGTTGGCTTTCGTTAAGGTGTAGTGTGCGGTAGCTATATGCTGCTTATCTGCTGCATATGATGCGACTGGATTAGGGTAGTCGTACGGCTTTGTTGGCTTTCGTCAAGGGTCGTGCGGGTGGGTTTAATTCAGTCAAGAAATGTACGTGTTGAACTTGACTAGCGGGCTATGGTTTGTTGGCTTTCGTCAAGATCATAGCACGCTAGGGGCAAAAGCATTATCGGGAATTTCAAGTGTTGAAATTTGCAATGAGATTGCATACCTTCTATGAGATAGTTGGATCCCGATACCCACTGCGAGTAAGAGTTACTCCTGGGAGAGTTTTACATATTACAATTAGCCGATCAAGTAGGTGTCTAGAAAGGTGTCAACGGGGTTACGCCTCTGGGAAAACGAGGTTTACATTAATTAGGTTCGTGCGAAAGCACGGGGGACCTCCCTCAAACTACCGACACTGGCCTGGCTGAAAGATTGGCGAACTTGTAGTGTGTAATTAATCCCAGCTAGTCTTTCCTTTTAGGGTTTGAAGGAAGATTTGATAAAAACCAGTGGAAGCCATCCTGATTAGATAAGATAAAAACCAATCTGATCTTGCAAGAGCATACGCTAAAGTGTTTTCTTCTTTCTCTCTCCAGGTAGCGACCATGTCATGCCCTAATAAAGATAATAATATGGATGTATTGACCGAACCCGCATGTTATACTGTGCTGGGGAACGTTGGTTCCGTTCTTTCTTATAAGAGTTATAGGAATGAACTGGATATAGGGAAATACCAGGATTCCCATGCCACCCGAATGAAGAAAGTACATGTTGATGCATTTTCTTCGGGTGTGTTCGTTACTGAGAACTGTTTCTCCATTTGCTCTACGTCCTGGGTATTAGATACTGGGTCAGGATCCCATATATGTAACCAGTTACATGGGCTAAGGAAAGGTAGAGAACTTGGAGAAGGTGATAAAGACATTAGAGTTGGAAATGGTGCAATTATTGCAGCTAAGACTATCGGGGAATATCACCTTGTATTACCAACAGGTAATACATTGGTTCTGAACGAATGCTATTACATGCCGAACCTGATATGCAACTTTATATCGGTTTCTTTATTGAGTAAAGAGGGATATAATTTTGTATTACAGGATAATGTTATGAACATTTTCCGTAACCAAAAGTTGGTTGGATCAGGCACGTTGTGCAATAGCATTTATGTTCTAAATCAATCAACAGTTCTGAGCATAACAAACACACACAAGAGGAAGAGTTCAGAACTGAATGAATCCTTCTTGTGGCATTGTAGACTGGGTCACATCAATGCGACACGACTGGCTAAGTTGCATAAGGATGGATATTTGAAACCATTCGAATTTTCATCTTATGACACTTGCCAGTCATGTCTCAAAGGCAAGATGACCAAAACTCCGTTTACGGGACACGGAGAAAGAGTTACCGAACTCTTGGGACTGATACATAGTGATGTATGCGGCCCATGTCTACACATGCCAGGGATGGTTCTTCGTTCTTCATTACATTCACTGACGATCTCTCAAGATACGGACATGTGTACTTGATAAGACACAAGTCTGAAGCTTTTGAGAAATTTAGAGAATATAAACAAGAAGTCGAGAACCAAACCGGAAAAAGTATTAAAATCCTTCGATCTGATCGAGGAGGTGAATACTTAAGCAATGAATTCCTGGACTTCCTAAAAGAGAATGGGATTCTCTCTCAGCTGACTCCTCCATATACACCACAGCACAACGGTGTATCAGAAAGGAGGAACCGCACCCTATTAGATATAGTGCGCTCTATGATGAGCACAGCTGAGTTACCTATTTCCTTCTTGGGGTATGCGCTTGAGACAGCCATACATCTATTGAATATGGTCCCCACCAAATCAGTGCCTACCACTCCATATGAGATATGGAAAGGGAAGTGACCATGTCTTAACTATGTTAAGATATGGGGTTGTCCAGCCTATGTCAAACGACAAAATCCGGACAAACTCGAGGCACGGTCTGTTCTATGCAAATTTATAGGATATCCCAAAAATTCACAAGGGTATATCTTCTACCACCCTGAGGAACAAAGAGTGTTTGTTTCTCGGCATGCCACCTTTTTAGAAAAGGAATTTCTTGAAAAAGAGATTAGTGGTCATGAGGTAGAACTGGAAGAGGTTCCAGCTATAGAAGCTACAACAGAAGATCTGGTGGAACCAGAGGATTCAGTAGTACCCGACGAACCCCAGCCTCTCCACCGATCTAGTAGGGTTCCTCGCCGACCTGAGAGATACTACGGTTTTCTCATGGATAGTGGGAGCGAGGATTGCATCATGGAGGATGATGACCCAACTAGCTTCGAGCAGGCCATCACGAGTAGGGACTCAGTGAAATGGCTGGATGCAATACGGTCCGAGATGGAATCCATGTGTAAGTGCACGGCGGCGCCCCGGCCGTCAATCCGACGGCCAAACGCGGAAACGGTGATAAACTTTAATTTTGCGGACTTAGCAAACCGGCACCACCGCGCACTAAACCCCGGATCGTGCCATTAAACTAATTCTAGCGAACAAGAGAAGGGTTAGAGATATACCGAATGGTCCGAGTCCTCCGGTCTTCATCTCCGCTCCGATCTCCTCGCGGGAACTCCGTCCGTCTCCTCCTCGTCGGAAAGGGCACCACGAAGCCGGGTACTTTTACGGGCTCCCACCTCAATACCGAGGCAACTCGGGCATGAAGCCGGCAACTCGACATGCCCAAGATATGCTGTAGGAAGTAGTGTAGAGTGTATGTCTCACTTTGGGGTTGGTTGCCATAGATGGAGGAATGGTATATAGAAAATTGGTGCTTTCAATTTTCTAGCAATGGAATGAGATGAAGAATGATATACACGAAAAAGAATCACTCTCATTTTTCTCCTCTCAAAGATGAAGCTCTCATTTTTCTCCTCACTCTTTTCTTCTCTCTTTTCTAAAATGAAAACTATCATTCTTAGAAAATGGTGGAGCAAGGATTATGAAGCTTCAAGGGAGGTGAGTGTAGGAAGAGAAAAGAGGTGACCACATCCTAGACATAATCATCACAATACTATACATCAAACCTCACTTCATTTCTTATCTCATAAAAGCATGAAAAGAAAAGATGCTTATCATATCAAACCTTATGCAAATAAGTCCTCCACAAAGTGTTATTTGCAAAACTGCAAATAACCCCCTCCATCAGAAAAGTCCGGCCAGGAAAGAACAAAGGAAAACCGGCCGGAACGGAATGCAAACTGGCAACTCCAGAAAACTGGTCCCGTAATAAATTACAGGAAAACCCCCATACAGTGCATACACACCCGCATCTGTATTCCGTCCCGATACAAATGCAATGAGACAAAATCTACATTGTACTAAACTAGGACCGGCTTAAACCAAAGCCGGCTAGTAAAATCCGTTCGATCCTGATCCGTGCAATACCGCACGTATCTGATCGAACGCTGCCATATAACCATACGGCCACTAGTACAAACCGTCCGATCCTGATCCGTGCAATACCGCACGTATCTGATCGGACCCTGCCATATCTCCATACGGCCTCTACAGCGTTTCGCCCGAAAGCGTGAGTAACTGGAAGTGTGGTGGACTCTAAAGACTCGTCAATACTATGGCTGTGGATTTAACCACTAGCACGTCAGAGGTATAAGCCAATACGTGACGGGCCACCAGCTATTGACCAAAAGGGACGTCGATGAGCGAACTCATCCTGACACCCTACTGAGCCTGTCAATGACAATATCCGTACAGTCCGGTCCGTTCGTCTATGAGCATCGCATGTCGGGCCTAGGGGGTTGGTAAAAGTCAGACCCCCAAAAGCGGTACAAGTCGTGTCGGAGTGTAGCCCAGAACACCCTGAGATACAACTGGAATACCTACCAGTAAATCTCCTGCCTTGGCCAAGGTCTTTGTGTAATGGCTCTCCTAGACACAGCGCGACCTCACCCCCAATACCGGGAGAGACGAAACCCTCGAAGATCCGCTCACTGCCTCCATGTGGCTCGGGACTGTACCCAACTAAAACCTGTTTGCACGCCTCCTTTGAGCCGTGGTAGGGTAGTAATCAAAGTATAGTGGGAACTCACACGAGACAAATGACGATCCCCAGGTCGATGAACTAACCTGTACACATGTCACCTGGGAACTGCTATCTGACGTCAGGTATAAGACCAACTAGCATGTTCCCGGCGAGTCCTGTCCGGTGTACTCATAACCCAATGAGCACCTGTATACATCTTAGGTGAACCAACTGACACCAGTGGCTTGTGAGACCGGCCACCGCCCCTCGTCGGGGTCTCGACTGTATACACTAGTCTACTCTGGAGTATCGATGCCCTGTCTCGAAACTCCCACGACTAGGGACCTTTTAAGGATGTGCTTGTAGACTCCAGCTCTCACTTATATGATCGCCCTCATACTGCTAGCAGTCAAGCATGAATCCTAGGGCTCTATCAAGGTGCAATAGCGACCTGTCAGGTCACCTAAAGTAGTACACGATGATAAAGGTAAACCAGATAGCATACTATCATCTCGAGTAAGACTGTCCTACCGGGATAGGTCCTCCCTCAATCATTGCAATCACGTGCCTGTGATCCAATAATCGACTCTGAGGGCACTATCTCCAACAATCTCCCACTTGCACTCAAGGCTAATTATTGCGATGTCGCATACTCACAGCCCGTGTGATACCGAACACCCAACTCCTCTACTTGTCAGTCTCACAAAGTTCGTTTGCGAAACTATCGCGTTCGAGGAATAGCCTCAGTGAGTGGATCCGCTCTGGTGTTTCTTTCTATGTCTCTCTATATCTCAAGTTCGCGGAGAAAGCCATCTCCCGAAATGAGCAATACCTGTCTTAGAATGTCTGGATGTCTGATGGGACCTAGCTCATAAATGAACTTCAAATCCAAACTTCTTAGACTGTATCGTCAACTGAACTTAATCAGTATCCTGCGCCATGCCACCCTCAGTATTCCCTTGGACCACCTGTCCAAAATACTGCCCCTCGTCAGAAGGAAAAACTATAACTCTGACGATCTCCTTGTCGTCCATGTCACCTTGGAAGCCTGGAATGATAACTATCTCTCGAATGAGGCTGTCGTTATCATATCCCCAGAACATCCACTTATGTTCTAAAACTGCCTCCGATTGTTTTTCCAGGATTGGATCAATATCAACTTATTGCATCTAGTGCAAGAACAACATCTGGTGTGGTACTTGACATCTCATGATTGACTCAATTGCCTAAGCAAGTGATCTGCCAATCATGCACATCCCTCTCTACTTTAGTCTATAAGACACCTTTAGAGAGGGCGACTCCTTTACCTGCAGGTGTACTACCGTGCCAGGAGTCGTCCATTCTAAATACTCATAGAATGCTGTCAAGGTACCCAGATTAGGAAACCACCCAAATCTAGATCTAAAACCATAGATCTAGTAACTAGAATGTCTGATATAATATCCAAGTCCTGTGTGGAGAAACCACTGTGTGACGACCAAAGTATAATCGATCGTAGTAAAGGAATATCACTTCCTACTACCTTCTCAACAGATCCATCCATTGTTCTGATGACGTCAAAACTATGACTGTCACATCAGAAATGGATGATCTATCTCCGCTACATCTGCTTTAGTCTATAAATAGACATAAGCCTGATGTCCACCAATGCTTCCGCTGCTCCCACTGACTACGACAACCTTCTGGCAGAGTCATACAGACGTGCACTTCTAAAGCTAGTTTAGAGCGACGCTATACTCATCCTCCTGCCGGGTCTCGCAGCCTGGAACAACAACAATGGCAAGTGTGGGTAAACAAGAACTTCCCTGTCACCATCCTTGAGGCTACCGGAGTACCTCTCGGGTGCCTGAAGTTACCCACCTTATCTGCGGAGTGGCCAATGGAATGTCAAATCAGATTGAATCTTCAGGCTCCTTATCAAATCTTCAGTAATCGTTTGCGGTTCTGGAATCACTTCCAGTTCTACCATACTCCCACTACTATTTTCTGAAAAAATCCATTTCTTTTAAAATTGTGGCGAGTGAAGAACAATATCACTATTGATCTTCCAGATGGTAGAAAGTCAACCCTCGTCATAGCCTGGGTCAACCCACAAACAGCCATTACAGAAACGTGCCTTGAGTTATCCAGAGTCTGGTTTTAATCATAAGCCAGACAACTCCCCGTACCTTAACAACGTTAAGATATGAACTGTTCTATATCCAATATAGAACCAGAGGCACTGATTTAATTTAACCAGATTCAAATCATGCAGCTGTCTCCAGTGCATGTCAACTAAATGGAGAGAGGCCGATCAGCGTTACTCAACTTAGGAATGCTTCCAATTATGAGTAACCTGAAAGAGAAGCAATTTCTCTTAATCATTACTATCAACTGAATACCATACACAAGTATCTACATCTTCGATCACTTTGAAGAATCCCGATACTTGCTCTACCTTGTTCTCTACTCTATTCAAATACCTATAACTCCTCAAAACTTAGACCCTGTGTTTCCACGAAACACATGTCTAAGGGCTAGAGAAGTTAGAAGTAAACAGAATATAGTATGAGGACCTACCCCTCTGTCCTAATGGACACTGGACAACATACAATACTTTGTATAAGTCCGCTGAGTCTAACAACTCTTTCACTGTGTGTCGTAGGTTGAAAACTGTACTTATGGTTAAGAAGAATTACACCGCTGTTCAATGCTCCTTACCTAACCATCCACTGATATAGGTAAATGTCATCGACATAATATCAAAAGGTATATCTCACTCTATGAAAATAGACGTACAGATATATCAATTTGAAATTGGTGCACAACAGCGGATATTCAAAACCAAATATTTGCCGACTGGCAAACAACCCAGGTGGCATCCTCAAATATCACCAATTACAACGAATCCCGATATAATGAGGATGATCACCCAATTCCCAATAACGTACTCCCACTCATCATCTGAAAAACCATACAGATGTGAGAATCATACCTGGTAAATACATACCCTGGAGTAAGTATCTAATCGGGAAATCAGTTTTCCATTAACAGTACACAGTGAGCCTGAAACATTGAAATGTTTTGATGGGGTATCCTGGTATTCCTAGTAATGCCTCTTCCATTATCCAGATTCACAACTATAACCGTATAATTCTTTGCCACCTCTCCAAATCCCTTCATATGTCTTTAGTCATTACCTTCTGTACACCCCTTTAGGCCAAATGGTTTTCTTCCTTCCCTACCGTTCGGCACCAGCCTATGGTTTGGAAGAAGACTATCCAAAAAGCATAAAGAGTGTACTGTCCTAATCCTAGGAGCACTCGCAACGCGAGAGAAGGTGAAGATAAAAGACACCTGAATGTACTTTATTTCTATTTCTCCTGAACCAGGATCCATCCCCGAACTGGAACAAGTTCCTTTCGAGTTCGTATATAACCATACGATGGATTATCCAATAAAATGGGATCTTCGTAGTGATACGGAGTGTCCTGGAGAAATACAAAGGTGATTTAGGATTGGCGAAGAAATACTTGGTTTGGTCGTGAATAGCAGTCGCAATTTACTATGCCCTCTTACTAATCCCTTGCTTCGTCTTAATCTTAATACCTTCTGTACACCGTTTAGGCTAATTGGCTTTCTTCATTCCCTACCGGTCGGCACCAGCCTATGGTTTGGAAGAAGACTATCCAATTTGCGTAATAGGTGTACTACTCCTAAACCAAGGAGTACTCGCAACCTAAGAGAAGGTGAAAAGAAAAGACAACTGAATAATCCTATCCGTTTTCTCCAGAACCAGAAACCATCCTCGAATTCCTTCGAGTTCGTATCTAACCATACGATGGTTTTGTCCAATGGAAGTGGACGTTCGTAGTAATACGGGGTGTCCTGGAGAAAAGGGTAAAAGTATGAGTGGCAATGAGGTCTGAAACTCTGACAATCCAAAAGCCAGTGTTAAGTAGGTTCGGTCAACTTGGTCACTGAGTCATAGTCTAGGGTCGGGTCAATGGTCGCTGCCAGAGAGAGAGAGAAAAGAAACACTCAGCGTGCACTCTATCCTAGATCAGAATGGTTACCAATTTATCTAATCTGGAAACCTCCCACTGTACCTCAAATTCTCCTCCAAACCTGAAAGAAGAATTAGTCGGGGTCACCCGAGGAGTAAACCAACTCATCAGTGGGAATCGGGATCCAACTATCATTGCATGACAACGTGACGGAATCCGCTCACGTTATCACACTCCAGAAGGTATGCGCATATCTGGCAAGTTTCAGTTCTTTTGAAACTCCCGATGTGATTTCTGCCCCATGCTCTCATGACCTTGACGAAGGTCAACAAATCATAAGTCACATGTCAAGTTCCACCCGTCATTGTCCAGGTTAATTTGAACCCACCCGTACAAGCCCTTGACGAAGGTCAACAAGGCTATACGACTGTCCCAAACCAACACATCTATCTATGCAGCAGAAAAGCAACAAGCAGCTACCATACACTATGCCTTGACGAAGGTCAACAAACATAGCATGAATACTACGTGCTACCCGTCTGAAACGACGGAGGGCTACGAATGGTTTCTGGAGAAAACCTTTAACGTAATGAACTTGATATCGTTGAAGGAACGGATAGCTTTTTAGAAAATATAGTGACGAAAACCTTCGCTAAAGAGGTCACTCCCGGTGAAGGGATCTCGGCTCTTTCCCGGTATAATGGGGTGCAGGATATCCCAAATGAATACCACGATGCAAAGCAAAAGTAATCGGCTATAGTGAAGTTAATGCCCTGACGCAAACTTCTGTCCAAGGGGTCACTCCCGGTGAAGGGATCTCGGCCCTTGCCTCGTCGACTGAGGAGCAGGATATTCCAAATGAATACCACGATGCAAAACAAAAGTGAACGTCCTTGCAATAACAGCTTTTTGAAAAAGTGTTCCAACAACATCAGATTAGGTTTGTTTAACTTGCATTGATCCGAATCAACGCAGTCCCATCAATTGATCACACCACAAAAAACGAAAATATACTGACGTACGTATATGCCATCCGCATTCGCCATTGGGTCCCGTCATCACCCGTTAGGTTAGCTAACTAACGGCAGAGCGGGGACCGGACTAGCGCGGATGAAAAACATATACAACATCTACTAATATATATACCAATATATTATATTTCGCTCAAGGCGTGAAAAGAAATGCAACACCACAGAAATGTATAGCATCACAGAACAATACAGATATCTGGGATCCCCGGGTTTCACAGAGCCACTACTGAAACCCGACGTTCCCCTGGTCGTGTGGATAGCCTGTGCAATGAAATCCTAGACCCCTACGGGCGCGGCAAGTCACCCGCCAAAACCTGAAGCGAGGCAGCCCCCTTCAACTCCGTGAATGGACCACCCAGCACTCCACGGAATCCGGCAACTTGGGCACCCCTCCTGGGTCAAACTGTACCCCCTACGAGTGCAGCGAATAGCCCGCCAATCCCAGAGTGAAGCCCCCTCCATCCCAATGCCATGAGATGCGGGCTTGTTGCCCTCTAGAACCCGGCCATCCGTGCACCCCACCGCGGGGTAAAACCTAGTACAGAAAGTAAAATATACATACACCGGGTACATCGACAGCAACCAGGTCGTGCCCCAAAAGAATAATACAAACAGGCAGTGACGGCAGTCCACATATCGGACGCTCGCCCCGCAATATCAAATGTACATAATACAACAGCAACTGTACTAGCATTGCATCCAGGCTATCCCCCACGACCGATCCGCAACATCACAGCATAAACATAGAACATCAACGTGAAAGTCACGTTCGCAAATCCGTCTAACCGGGCTATAGCAGTTAGACGGGATTTACCGATCGAGTGACATTCACGGTCGCAGATATAATGTAAATACTGTGAAAGATGTGTTTAAAATTTTCCGATTGATCAAACCTTAACAAGTGGGCCCCCAATCAAAACTGTAGCACACACAGAAATACTAGGCCCAAAATTAATATTCCAAAACCCATATTTTAAGCCCAGAAGGCCTCTGTAAAAAATTGGTGAAGTGATCTCCACAGTGTGCGGCGGAAGGGCGGCGGGAATGGGGTTTTCGCGGCGGTTCCGTGCTCCCACTGTGGAGTTACTTCATCAAATTTTTACAGAGCTCTTAGATTTTCCAGTACATCAATAATTTACAACCTGAAAAATTTTTAGACTTCAAAAAATTTCAACAGAAACTGATGTGAAGGAAAAATACGGTTTTTGGAATTTTGGTCGATCGGAATTGGAAAACACATCAAACGAAGCTAGACGAAGTTAATGGCGAGGCTCTGATACCACTGTAAGTGCACGGCGGCGCCCCGGCCGTCAATCCGACGGCCAAACGCGGAAACGGTGATAAACTTTAATTTTGCGGACTTAGCAAACCGGCACCACCGCGCACTAAACCCCGGATCGTGCCATTAAACTAATTCTAGCGAACAAGAGAAGGGTTAGAGATATACCGAATGGTCCGAGTCCTCCGGTCTTCATCTCCGCTCCGATCTCCTCGCGGGAACTCCGTCCGTCTCCTCCTCGTCGGAAAGGGCACCACGAAGCCGGGTACTTTTACGGGCTCCCACCTCAATACCGAGGCAACCCGGGCATGAAGCCAGCAACTCGACATGCCCAAGATATGCTGTAGGAAGTAGTGTAGAGTGTATGTCTCACTTTGGGGTTGGTTGCCATAGATGGAGGAATGGTATATAGAAAATTGGTGCTTTCAATTTTCTAGCAATGGAATGAGATGAAGAATGATATACACGAAAAAGAATCACTCTCATTTTTCTCCTCTCAAAGATGAAGCTCTCATTTTTCTCCTCACTCTTTTCTTCTCTCTTTTCTAAAATGAAAACTATCATTCTTAGAAAATGGTGGAGCAAGGATTATGAAGCATCAAGGGAGGTGAGTGTAGGAAGAGAAAAGAGGTGACCACATCCTAGACATAATCATCACAAAACTATACATCAAACCTCACTTCATTTCTTATCTCATAAAAGCATGAAAAGCAAAGATGCTTATCATATCAAACCTTATGCAAATAAGTCCTCCACAAAGTGTTATTTGCAAAACTGCAAATAACCCCCTCCATCAGAAAAGTCCGGCCAGGAAAGAACAAAGGAAAACCGGCCGGAACGGAATGCAAACTGGCAACTCCAGAAAACTGGTCCCGTAATAAATTACAGGAAAACCCCCATACAGTGCATACACACCCGCATCTGTATTCCGTCCGGATACAAATGCAATGAGACAAAATCTACATTGTACTAAACTAGGACCGGCTTAAACCAAAGCCGGCTAGTAAAATCCGTTCGATCCTGATCCGTGCAATACCGCACGTATCTGATCGAACGCTGCCATATAACCATACGGCCACTAGTACAAACCGTCCGATCCTGATCCGTGCAATACCGCACGTATCTGATCGGACCCTGCCATATCTCCATACGGCCTCTACAGCGTTTCGCCCGAAAGCGTGAGTAACTGGAAGTGTGGTGGACTCTAAAGACTCGTCAATACTATGGCTGTGGATTTAACCACTAGCACGTCAGAGGTATAAGCCAATACGTGACGGGCCACCAGCTATTGACCAAAAGGGACGTCGATGAGCGAACTCATCCTGACACCCTACTGAGCCTGTCAGTGACAATATCCGTACAGTCCGGTCCGTTCGTCTATGAGCATCGCATGTCGGGCCTAGGGGGTTGGTAAAAGTCAGACCCCCAAAAGCGGTACAAGTCGTGTCGGAGTGTAGCCCAGAACACCCTGAGATACTACTGGAATACCTACCAGTAAATCTCCTGCCTTGGCCAAGGTTTTTGTGTAATGGCTCTCCTAGACACAGCACGACCTCACCCCCAATACCGGGAGAGACGAAACCCCCGAAGATCCGCTCACTGCCTCCATGTGGCTCGGGACTGTACCCAACTAAAACCTGTTTGCACGACTCCTTTGAGCCGTGGTAGGGTAGTAATCAAAGTATAGTGGGAACTCACACGAGACAAATGACGATCCCTAGGTCGATGAACTAACCTGTACACATGTCACCTGGGAACTGCTATCTGACGTCAGGTATAAGACCAACTAGCATGTTCCCGGCGAGTCCTGTCCGGTGTACTCATAACCCAATGAGCACCTGTATACATCTTAGGTGAACCAACTGACACCAGTGGCTTGTGAGACCGGCCACCGCCCCTCGTCGGGGTCTCGACTGTATACACTAGTCTACTCTGGAGTATCGATGCCCTGTCTCGAAACTCCCACGACTAGGGACCTTTTAAGGATGTGCTTGTAGACTCCAGCTCTCACTTATATGATCGCCCTCATACTGCTGGCAGTCAAGCATGAATCCTAGGGCTCTATCAACGTGCAATAGCGACCTGTCAGGTCACCTAAAGCAGTACACGATGATAAAGGTAAACCAGATAGCATACTATCATCTCGAGTAAGACTGTCCTACCGGGATAGGTCCTCCCTCAATCATTGCAATCACGTGCCTGTGATCCAATAATCGACTCTGAGGGCACTATCTCCAACACCATGTACACCAACAAAGTATGGACTTTGGATGTTGCTCCTGAAGGGGTAAAATCCATCGGGAGCAAGTGGATCTTTAAGAAAAAACTTGGTGTAGATAGGAAAGTGGAGACTTTCAAAGCTAGACTTGTAGCAAAGGGTTTTCGTCAAAGACCAGGAGTGGACTATGATGAAATCTTTTCTCCAGTGGCTATGCTTAAATCCATCTGGATCATGCTTGCCATCGCTGCATATCATGATTACGAAATCTGGCAAATGGATGTTAAGACCGCCTATCTAAATGGTGATTTAGAAGAGTGCGTGTACATGACTCAGCTAGAGGGCTTCGTAGATAGTGGGAGCAGCGGGAAGGTGTGCAAGCTGCTTAAATCCATTTATGGATTAAAGCAAGCATCGCGGAGTTGGAACATCTGCTTTGACGTCGTTATCAAAGAGTTTGATTTCGTCAAAAATCCAGATGAACCTTGTATCTACAAGAAGGTGGCAGAGAGTAAGGTTGTCTTCCTCGTATTGTACGTGGACGACATACTCTTGATAGGAAATGATATTCCTATGCTGCAATCGGTCAAGCTCTTCTTATCACAAAGATTCTCAATGAAAGATCTTGGTGATGCCTCCTGCATATTGGGAATTAGGATCTATAGAGATAGATCCAAAAGGATATTGGGATTGTCCCAATCTAGGTACATTGACACCATACTAAAGAGGTTTAGTATGGAAGAATCCAAGCGTGGGAATTTGCCCACGATCTCTGGAGTCACTCTCTCCAAAGGGATGTCTCCCAAGACTGATTTGGAGAGAGCTCGCTTGCAAGGGATACCCTATGCTTCGGCTGCAGGCTCTATCATGTACGCGATGCTATGTACCAGACCCGATGTTGCATACTCACTAAGTGTAGTGAGCAGGTATCAAGCTGATCCTGGAGAGAGTCACTGGACAGCTGTGAAGAGCATTCTCAAGTACTTACGAAGGACTAAAGAGATGCTCTTGGTGTATGGTAACGGAGAACTCCAAGTGAAGTCCTTTACCGATTCGAGCTTCCAGAGTGATAAAGACGACTCTAAGTCGCAGTCGGGATTTGTCTTTACCCTTTATGGAGGGGCGGTTAGCTGGAAGAGTTCCAAGCAGGAAACCGTGGCAGACTCGACGATGGAGGCTGAATACATCGCTGCCAACGATGCTGCCAAAGTGGCTATCTGGATCAAGAAGTTCATTACTGAACTTGGAGTGGTTCCATCCATTGAGCATCCAATACCTTTGTATTGTGATAACAATGGAGCGGTGGCTTTGGCCAAGGAACCCAGGTCCCATCAGCGATCCAGGCATATTCTGAGGCGGTATCACCTGATCCGGGAGATAGTTGATCGCCGGGAGATCGAGGTCAGGAGGGTTGACACGAAGAACAACACGGCGGATCCACTCACGAAGGCCATTCCCCAGATACAGTTTGAGAGACTCTTCGGGATGCTCGGTATGCGATACTACAGCAGCTGGCCCTAGTGCAAGTGGGAGATTGTTAGTTGTATGTATGCCCTAGAGGCCAGTATTGTACAGATGATGTATATTATATTGGATGCTTGGACATATATAGAGATGACTTTCTTGCTCGATATGATAGTATGCTATCTGGTTACTCTTTATCTTAACATGTATACTAGTCTCTTTAATTTGTCTTATAGTTACATGTTGGAAAAGCCCTTAGGATGTGTACTTGACTACCTGGACTGTGATGCAGATCATACTAGTGGGGACATGGTAGTCCATAAGTACATCCTTCAAGGTCCCTAGTCATGGGTGTATCGAGACGGGGCATCGATATACCAGTGTAGACTAGCGTATACGCCTCTCGACCCATGAGATGGGCGATGGATGATCCCATATCCATTGGTGTTTGACATCAGAGATGGTATACGGGTGCTCAGTGGAGACTGGGTACACTGGACGGAGTCGCCGAGAACTCCCAGATGGTATTATACCTCACGTCAGATGGCAGTTCTCAGGTGACACTTGTACAGGTTAGTCTGTAGACCCGAGATCGTCATAGAGTCTTGTGTGATTCCCACTGTGCTTTGATCTCCACCTTACCACGTCCATGAGGGCGTGCAAAATGGTGGTCTTTGGGTACAGTCCCGAGTCACATAGAGGCAATGAGCGATATGAGGGGTTTCGTCTCTCCCGGTGTTGGGGGTTAATGTTGCGCTGTGCTCGATTGGCCGTAACAGGGAAGTCCCTGGCCAGGGCTGATCAGCGATTTGCTGGTAAGTGTTACCAGTAGTTTCTCGACCCGTTATGAGCCTCACATCGGCACGACTTATCGGTTATTGGGGTCTGACGTTCACCACCCCTAGACTTGATATGCGACATATCAGACGAACAGACCAGACTGTACGGTAAGTGTTACTGGTTGGATTCACAGGAGTGTGAGCGGGCTAGCTCGTCGATCTTCTGATCACTCAATACCCGGATGGTCGTTACGTTTAGCAGACCGCTTGCGGCTTGTGGATGTTTGATATGATCATCATCTGCTACCCGGCGTATTGACGAGTCTTTAGAGTCCTACACAGAGGTTTCCTGGCTCAAGCGAAACGAAATATGTAGGTTTCCTAGGCACACTAAGGGAGTCTCACAAGTGATCAAACATGCTCAATTCAAAAATTTCCTTGTGCCTACAAACCCTAATACGGATCGTTAACTAGAAAACAAGGCGATGCAAGCAAGTAAACGGAAATATAGCTAAAGGGAAGGGGCTACAACCTTTGTAGATCCGGTCCTCCACCTCCTAGGCTCCATGATGAAGTCCCCTCACTGTCCAAATCGTATCTTGGGCTCTAGCATTGGCTTCATCGAAGAAATGGGCGGGCTTGGTCGTCGGTTCGATGCCGAAGATGATCTACGTCGAGGCATCACAAGATCAAGCTCTCACATCATCAAGTCATGAAAACTTATGAAGGAAACACCCTATACTACTTGGCAAGAGGTAGAGGATGATGAAATAGGAAGTGGGTTCACTTTAGAATTGGATTTCTCACTTGTTTACAACACTTGCCATTGATGTAGCAAGCTTTCTTCATGGAAGAAGAAGATGAAGAAGAAGAAGATGAAATGATAAGTGTTTTTTATTATTAGATAAATAATTCAATACTTATCATATATTAACCCTTGGTTAATTGTAGAGAATGGACCATGGTTAACTTGAATGGTTAGGGTTAAGTATAAGACATGAATGGTGGACTAATTCAAAGCTTCAAGAATGTTCAACTAGCAAACAAAGAAAATCCACCATTTTCATTTTCTTCTTTTCTAAAAGAAATAAATAAATAAATAGATAAAAGAGTATAAATGAAAAAAGAAAACCCTAATCATTAGTTTAACCATGGTTTAATTCTTTACACTTAACCAAGTAACCATGTATCATCAAACATGATACAATCATGTGCACAAATGTATATCACATATACAACTTGCACAATTCAAGTGAGAAAATCCATTTAAAGTGAACCAATACTAGTTGATGCAAAGTAATATATCAAATATATAATTATACATTAAATCATTGAATCAACACTTGATTCAATGATCCGATCATGTCACATATAACCGGCTAGTATCCAATGTATCGGCTTATCGAATCAATCCTTGATTCGATAACTAGGTCATATCGCATACAACCATTCGACACATTCATCGCGAGAATGAAATACAGTATCACATACACGCATTATTCTCGGTCCCGCACATATCTCATATGCGCTCCTATTTCGTTTCTCTTGAGCTAGGAAACCTCTGTGTAGGACTCTAAAGACTCGTCAATACACCGGCAGCAGATGATGATCATATCAAACACCCACAAGCCGCAAGCGGTCTGCTAAACGTAACGGCCACCCGGGTATTGAGCGATCAGAAGATCGACGAGCAAGCCCGCTCACACTCCTGTGAATCCAACCAGTAACACTTACCGTACAGTCCGGTCTGTTCGTCTGATATGCCGCATATCTCGCCTAGGGGTGGTAAATGTCAGACCCCAATAGCTTGATAAGTCGTGCCGACGTGAAGTCCATGACATGTGTGAAACTACTGATAACACTTACCAGTAGGTCACTGCAACCCTGGCCAGGGATTTCCTGTTATGGCCAGTCGAGCATAGCGCAACATCAACCCCCAATACCGGGAGTGACGAATCCCCTCCTATCGCTCATTGCCTCCATGTGAATCGGGACTGTACCCAAAAACCACCTGTTTGCACGACTCAGTAGAGCCGTGGTAGGGTGGAAATCAAAGCACAGTGGGAGACACACAAGACTCTATGACGATCTCGGGTCAACAGACTAAGCTGTACCAGTGTCACCAGAGAACTGCCATCTGACGTGAGGTATAATACCATCTGGGAGTTCTCGGCGAGTCCGTTCGGTGTACCCAGTCTCCACTGAGCACCCGCATACCATCTCCGATGTCAAACACCAATGGATATGGGATCATAAATCGCCCATCACATGGGTCGAGAAGATATACTCTAGTCTACTCTGGAATATCGATGCCCCGTCTCGATATTCCCATGACTAGGAACATTGAAGGATGTACTCATGGACAATCCAGGCTCCACTAGTATGATCTGCATCATAGTCCTGGAAGTCGAGTACACATCCTAAGGGCTTTATCAACATGTAACAGAGAGACAGAAAATATACATGTTAAGATAAAGAGCAACCAGATAGCGTACTATCATGTCGAGCAAGAAATTCCTACCTATATATGTCCCAGCATCCACTACAATATACATCCAATGTACAGTAATGGCCTCTAGGGCATACATATAACTAACAATCTCCCACTTGCACTAGGGCCATCTGTAGCAGTAGTTGTAGTATCTAATACTCAACCATCCCCTAAAAGTCTCTCTTTGGGAAAAGGCCTTCGTGAGTGGATCCGCCGTGTTGTCCTCTGAGTCTACTCTCCTAATCTCGATCACCCTGGAGATCAACTATCTCCATGATCAGGTGATGCTGCCTCAGATTATGTCTGGGTCACTGATGGGACCAGGGTTCCTAGGCCAAAGCCACAGTTCCATTGTCACACAATGGTAGGAACCTAGTTCATCCTATAAACCAATATACACCCAAACTGCCTCTTTGGTAGTATCTTTAATAGCGATGTTACCTGCCTTTATCGTCTAGTTTGTTACGGTATCTAGCTTGGAAATCTTCCAACATACCGTCCCTTTACTGAGGGTAAAGACAATGCCTGTGACTGACATTCAGTCGTCTTTATCACTCTGGAACCCTTCCAGTGATTCTCCCCAGGATCGATAGATACCATCTCATTACAACTAGTGAGTATCCTAACATCCAATTAGATCTATCTCATAGATCCAAAGCTTAGGATTTAGTATGTATCACTTTGATCCTATATGGAAAATCATTGTGATAAGCGGAGATTGATCGAGCGTAGCATAGGAAACTCCTTCCCTAACAAGAGTATGTCATCCACGTACTCTACGAGGATCGTCACCATACTCCCTACTACCTTTTTATTTATACAAGGTTCATCTACCATTTTGATGATGTCAACTTCTTTGACTATTCCATCAAAACAGATGTTCCAACTCCGCGATGCTTGCTTTATCCTATAAAGTATCTTGCACACGTTTCCGCTGCTCCCACTGTCTACGAGGCCCTCTGGCTGTGTACTTATAGACGCACTCTTCTAAAACATCATTTAGAAAAGTAGTCATGGCACCCAACCACCAGATATCGTATTCATGGTATGTAGCCGTGGCAAGTAGGATCTGGATGGACTCAAGCATAGTCCCTAGAAAAGGTTTCATCATTATCCACACCTGGTTGATGACTAAAACCTTTAACAAGTCTAGCTTTGAAAGTCTCAACTTTTCCATCTACACCAAGTAATCTTCTCAAGATATACTTGCTCCTGATGGGGATTTAACCCTTCAGATATAGCAACCAAAGTCCATACATTGTTGGTGTATATGGATTCCATCTCAGACCGCTAAGCATCCAGCCATTCTTACAGAGTCCCTACTCTTGATGGCCTACTCGAATCTAGTAGGGTCATCATCTCATGATGCATTCCATGCTCCCACTGTCATCGAGAAACCAAGGTATCTCTCAGGTGGGTGAGGAACCCTACTAGATCGGCGGAGAGGCTGAGGTTCGTTGGAATCTACTGAATCCTTTGGTTCTACCAAATTATCTGCTGTAGTTTGTATAGCTGGAACCTTTCCAGTTCTACATTACAGACCTTGCCTCGAGCCTGTCCGGATTTTGCTTTTAGACATAGGCCGGACAATCCCAAATCTTAACTAACTTAAGATATGGGCTCTTCCCTTTCCATATCACATATGAAGTGGTAGGCAGTGATTTGATTCGAACCTAATTCAATAGGTATGCAACTTCTCAAGCGCATAACATCCAAAAGGAAATAGGTAACTCAGTAATACTCATCATAGAGCACACGATATCTAATATTGTATGATTGCTCCGCCCCGATACACCGTTGTGCTGTGGTGTATTCAGAGGAGTAATACTGAGAGAGAATCTCATTTTCCTTTAGAATAGTCCAAGGATTCCATGCACAAGTATTCTCCTCCCTGATCTCATCATAGGACATAATACTTATACCCGTATTTTGGTTCTCTACTTCCTAGTTATATTCTGTGAATACCTCGAAAGGTTCGGACTTATATTTCAACAGGAATATATGACTGAATCTTGAGAGATTATCAGAGAATATAATGAAGTATAAAAAACCAGTCCTCGCATGTGTAGGCAGGAGACCTTGCATACATCATTATGTATCAGTCCCAAGAGTTCATTAACTCTTTCTCTGCTTCCAGTAAACAGAGCTGGTGTCATTATATCTTTGTGACATGACTGGCAAGTTTCACAAGATGTAAATTCAAACTGATTTAAATATGCATCTAAATGTAACTTCAGCTAGTCGGGTCGCATTGATATGACCTAGTCTACAATACCTCAAGAAGAATTCGTTCATTTCTGAACTCTTCCTCTTGTGTGTGTTCTGTATACGAGGAACTGTAGTTTGATTTAGAACGTCAATGCTTTTAGATAACGTTCCTGAACCGATCAACTTTTGATATAAGAAATGTTCAAAACATTATCCATCAATACAAAATTTTATCAATTCTTTATTTATAAAGAGACTGATATGATTTGTATATCAGGTTCGGTATCTAATAGCATTTGTTCAGAATCAATGTATTAGTAATACAGGGTTATAGTGACCAACAGACTTGGCTGCAACACTTGCCCCGTTTTCTGTCTCATGAAACTTATCACCCGTTCTCAGTTTTTCTACCCTTTTGTAGCCCTATGTAACAAATTACATATCTGGGATTCTGATCTGGTATCATATACACAGAATTCAGGGGATACTGAGAAACAGTTCTTTGTAATAAACATACCCGAAGGAGATGCATCATATGCACTTTCTTCGTTTGGGCGGCATAGGAATTCTGGTATTCCCTATTTCCTGCTCTGTCTTATAACAATTATAAGCTGGAGCGGGACCAACTTTCCCCAGCTCAGTATAACAAGAGGGTTCGGTCAATACATCCATTTTATTATCTTGATTAAGGCGTGATATGGTCGCTACCAGGAGAGAGAGAGAAGAAAACACTCTGCGTGCGCTCTTGCAAGATTAGATTGGTTATGTATTTTATCTAATCAGGATGGCTCTCACTATTTTTATCAAATCTTCCTTCAAACCCTAAAAAGAAAAACTAGCCGGGATTAATTACACTCTACAAGTTCGCCAATCTTTCAGCCAGGCCAGTGTCGGTACTTTGAGGGAGGTTTCCCGTGCTTTCGCACGGACCTAATTACAGTAAACCTCGTTTTCCCAGAGGCGTAACCCCGTTGACACCTTTCTAGACACCTACTTGATCGGCTAATTGTAAAGTGCAAAACTCTCCCAGGAGTAACAATTACTCGCAGTGGGTATCGGGATCCAACTATCATATAGAAGGTATGCAATCTCATTGCAAATTTCAACACTTGAAACTCCCGATAAAGGTTTTTACCCCTAGCACCTATGACCTTAACTATAGTCAACAAATCATAAGTACTAGTCAAGTTCTACCCGTCATTTCGTGATTAATTAGACCCACCCACATGACCCTTAACTAAGGTCAACAAAGTCATGCGACTGTCCTAACTAATCGCATCTTATGCAGTGTAGGAAGACATCACTTAGCTACCGTACACTGTGCCTTGACTATGGTCAACAAACACAGCACGAATACTAAGTACTCTACTTCCTAAAATAACGGAGGGTTGCGAATGGTTTTTGTGAAAACCTTTAACGCTTTGAACTTGATCTCGGTGCGGAATCAAATGGTTTTTAAATGGAATGTTTTCAAGGCATTTCTAGTTTTGCTAAAGGGGTCACTCCCGGTGAAGGGATCGTCGGCCCTTTCCTCGTCGAATGAGGTGCGGGATATATCATATATATCACTGTGCAAAGCAGAAATTATAGAAGAAATCAAAGACAAACCCGAGTGTGTAGCATCTGCCAGTTATTGCTAAAGGAGTCACTCCCGGTGAAGGGATCTCGGTCCTTTCCTCATCGAATAAGGTGCAGGATGTTCTATAATGAACACCGCGATGCAAAGCAAGAACTGTAGCTACCTGTTTTTATTTTGAAATTCGATTCCACAACATCAATTAGGTTTATTTTATTTCATTAATCTCATTAATGAAAATCCCATCAATTAAGTCCACCTAAACATCACAGATAAATATAACGTACGCTTATGCCATCCGCATTCGCCTCGATGTCCTGTCTGCACCGTTAGGTTAGGTAACTAACGGCAGAGCGGGGCAGGGCTAGCGCGGGTGTAAAACATAAGCAAAGTCTATATAATATATCATATATACTATATATAATATCTGTCACAGAACATCACATGATCACATCACAGATAAATCACAGCAGAAGAAACATATGAAATATTGATATACTAGGACGTCCGTGTTTTTAATACGAGCTAGTATAAAACACGGATTCCACGGTCGTGATGAATAGCCAATCCCACACCCCTAGACCCCTACGAGAGCGGTAAGCAACCCTACCAATTCTAGAGTTAGGTGACCCGGACTCGACTCCTCGAGTTGGTCTCCCACTGGACTCCAGAACCCGGTTACTTGTGCTCCCCTCCTTGGGTCTATCCTAGTGCAGAAAAGTAAATAATATACATCTGTTGGAGATAGTGCCCTCAGAGTCAATTATTGGATCACAGGCACGTGATTGCAATGATTGAGGGAGGACCTATCCCGGTAGGACAGTCTTACTCGAGATGATAGTATGCTATCTGGTTTATCTTTATCATCGTGTACTGCTTTAGGTGACCTGAAAAGTCGCTATTACACGTTGATAGAGCCCCTAGGATTCTTGCTTGACCACCAGCAGTATGAGGGCGATCATATAAGTGGGAGCTGGGGTCTACAAGCACATCCTTAAAAGGTCCCTAGTCGTGGGAGATTCGAGACAGGGCATCGTTTCTCCAGAGTAGACTAGTGTATACAGTCGAGACCCCGACGAGGGGCGGTGGCCGGTCTCACAAGCCACTGGTGTCAGTTGGTTCACCTAAGATATATACAGGTGCTCATTGGGTTATGAGTACACCGGACAGGACTCGCCGGGAACCTGCTAGTTGGGATATACCAGACGTCAGATAGCAGTTCCCAGGTGACATGTGTACAGGTTAGTTCATCGACCTGGATCGTCATTTGTCTCGTGTGAGTTCCCACTGTACTTTGATTACTACCCTACCACAGCTCAAAGAGTCGTGCAAACAGGTTTTAGTTGGGTACAGTCCCGAGCCACATGGAGGCAGTGAGCGGATCTGCAGGGGTTCGTCTCTCCCGGTATTGGGGGTGAGGTCGTGCTGTGTCTAGGAGAGCCAGAACATGAAAAGTCCTTGGCCAAGGCAGGAGATTTGCTGGTAGGTATTCCAGTAGTATCTCAGGGTGTTCTGGGCTACACTCCGACACGACTTGTACCGGCTTTTGGGGGTCTGACTTTTACCAACCCCCTAGGCCCGCCATGCGATGCTCATAGACGAACGGACCGGACTGTACGGATATTGTCACTGACAGGCTCAGTAGGGGTGTCAGGCTGAGTTCGCTCGTAGACGTCCCTTTTGGTCAATACCTGGTGGCCCGTTACGTATTGGCTTATACCTCTGACGTGCTAGTGGTTAAATCTACAGCCATAGTATTGACGAGTCTTTAGAGTCCACCAAACAGACAGTTACTCAAGTTCGGGCGAAACGCTGTAGAGGCCGTATGGAGATATGGCAGGTTCGATCAGATACGTGCGGTATTGCACGGATCGTGATCGGACAGTTTTTACTAGCCGGCTTTGGCTTAAGCCGGATACTAGTATTTGATAGTGTAGTTTTGTCTCTTTGCATTTGTGTTCAGTGGGAATACAAATGCGGGCATGTATTTGCAGTAGCGGGGTTTTCCTGTAATTTATTACGGAATCGGTTTTTTCTGGGGTTGCCAGTTTGCATTCCGGTTCCGGCCGGTTTTCTTTTATTCCTTCTCGGCCGGACTTTTGTTGGAAGGGGTTATTTGCAATTTGCAAATAACTCTTTTGTGGAGGGCTTCCTTGCTTTTGTTCCTTCTTATCATCATGAGATGCCTTTCTAGTCCTTTCATTATATTTTTCATTTGATGGACTTTGATATGAATGGAGGGTGACCATTTTTCCATGCTTATCTCTCATTTCCTTTTTATTTAATTAATTCCTTTTTCCACCCACTTAAATGGTGGGCCGGCCACTATTTTCCAGAGAGAGAGAGGGAGATTGATTTGTGTGAGTGGTGATTTATATCATCTCTTGCTTTGAAAAATCAATGTGCTGATTTTTCACAGCAAGAAAGAAATGCATGCTTCTTTTCTTTTCCTTCAAGCATCCATGATAATCTTGTGAAAAAATTCCTCCAAAATGGCAACCTCTTAAACCCCAAGAGACATACCTACTACACTATTCTATAGCAAGCCTTGGACGCGTCGGCTAGCCAACTTCGCGCCCGAGTTGCCTCGGTCAAGAGGCGGGAGCCCGTAAAAGATTCCGGCTACGTGGTGCCCTTTCCGACGAGCGAGGAGGTGACGGAGATTCCGCAGGAGATCGGAGTGGAGACAAAGACCGAAGGACACGGATCGCTTGGTATTGCATCTCTACTCTTTTCTTGTTTGCTAGCTAGCTAGGTTAATGGCCCGATCCGGGTAAAAAGT
The DNA here is from genome assembly GCA_030015575.1 of Agapanthus africanus. NCBI lineage: Eukaryota > Viridiplantae > Streptophyta > Magnoliopsida > Asparagales > Amaryllidaceae > Agapanthus > Agapanthus africanus. The sequence goes on along the minus strand of CM057348.1, from coordinate 247,549,080 downwards.
CCGCGGTGGTGCCGTTTTGCAAAGTTCGCAAAGTTTTTGTTTTCCGCGTTTCCGGCGTCGGGTCGACGGCCGGGGCGCCCCCGCGGGCTTACAATGGTATCAGAGCCACGCCGTTAACCTTCCCTAGCTTGCTCTAGCGCGTTTTAGAACTCGATCGAACAAAAACCCGAAAACCGTATTTTTGTGCACATGTGTTCTCTGTTAAAATTTTTTGAGCTCCTAAAATTTTTCTGGTGATTGCAGAGACATGTACAACAAATTATAAGAATTCTGGGAAAATACGATCCACTGATTCCTCACTTCGACCGCGGAAGCGCGGCCAAACCCTGGTTTGGCCGCGCTTGCGCGGCGGAAAAGAGGAATCGTGGCACCATATTTTCCCGAGTAAGCTTATGTGTTGGAAATAGGGCATTTGGGATATTTTCTTTGGGCCCAGATTTTCTGTAAGTGCTACAGTAGTGTGTGGGGCCCATTTGATAATATTTGTTCGATCGGATATTTTAAACATGCCAGTTCACAGTTTTTACATTATATCTGCGACCGTGAATGTCACTTGATCGGTAAATCCCGTCTAACTGCTATAGCCCGGTTAGACGGATTGCGAACGTGATTTTCACGTTCGATGTTCTGTGATTGTACTGTGTTGTTGCGGATCGGTCGTGGGGGATAGCCTGGTTGCAGTGGTAGTACAGTTCTGTTTTATTATGTACATTTGATATTGCGGGCGAGCGTCCGACATGTGGACTGGCCGTCACTCTGCCTGTTTGTATTATTATTTTGGGGCACGACCTGGTTGCGGTCGATGTACCCGTTGTATGTATATTTTACATTCTGTACTAGGATTACCCCGCGGAGGGGTGCACAGGTAGCCGGGTTCTAGAGGGCAACAAGCCCGCATCTCATGGCATTGAGACGGAGGGGGCTTCACTCTAGGATTGGCGGGCTATTCGCCGCACTCGTAGGGGGTATAGGGTTGACCCAGGAGGGGTGCCCAAGTTACCGGATTCCGTGAAGTGCTGGGTGGTCCATTCACGTAGCTGAAAGGGGCTGCCTCGCTTCAGGTTTTGGCGGGTAACTTGCCGCACCCGTAGGGGTCTAGGATTTCATTGCACAGGCTATCCACACGACCAGGGGAACGTCGGGTTTCAGTAAGCGGCTCTGTGAAACCCGGGGATCCCAGATATCTGTATTGATCTGTGTTGCTATACATTTCTGTGTTGCTTTTATCACGCCTTGAGCGAATACTATATATTGGTATATATATTAGTAGATGTTGTATATGTTTTTCATCCGCGCTAGTCCAGTCCCCGCTCTGTCGTTAGTTAGCTAACCTAACGAGTGATGACGGGACCCAGTGGCGAATGCGGATGGCATATACGTACGTCAGTATATTTTCGTTCTTTGTGGTGTGATCAATTGATGGGACTGCATTGATTCGGATCAATGCAAGTTAAACAAACCTAATCTGATGTTGTTGGAACACTTTTTCAAAAAGCTGTTATTGCAAGGGCGTTCTCTTTTGTTTTGCACAGTGGTATTCAGTTGGAATATCCTGCTCCTCGGTCGACGAGGTAAGGGCCGAGATCCCTTCACCGGGAGTGACCCCTTGGACAGAAGTTTGCGTCAGGGCATTAACTTCACTATAGCCGATTGCTTTTGCTTTGCACCGTGGTATTCAGTTGGAATATCCTGCACCTCATTCTACGGGGAAAGAGCCGAGATCCCTTCACCGGGAGTGACCTCTTTAGCGAAGGTTTTCGTTACTATATTTTTCTAAAAAGCTATCCATTCCTTCAACGATATCAAGTTCATTACGTTAAAGGTTTTCGCCAGAAACCATTCGTAGCCCTCCGTCATTTCAGTTAAATATTCGGTAGTATTCAAGCTATGTATTTTGACCTCACGCCAAGGCATAGTGTTTGGTAGCTGCCGGGTATTTATCTGTTGCATAGATAGATGCGTTGGTTTGGGACAGTCGTACTACTATTTTGGCCTACGTCAAGGGTATGTACGGGTGGGTTCAAATTAACCAGGATAATGACGGGTAGAACTTGACATGTGACTTATGATATTTTGACCTCACGCCAAGGTCATAAGAGCATGGGGCAAAAATCCACATCGGGAGTTTCAAAAGAACTGAAACTTGCCAGATATGCGCATACCTTCTGGAGTGTGATAACGTGAGCGGATTCCGTCACGTTATCATGCGATGAGAGTTGGATCCCGATTCCCACTGATGAGTTGGTTTACTCCTCGGGTTATCCCGGCTAATTCTTCTTTCAGGTTTGGGGAAGAATTTGACGTTACAGTGGGAGGTTTCCAGATTAGATAAATTGGTAACCATTCTGATCTAGGTTAGAGTGCACGCTGAGTGTTTCTTTTCTCTCTCTCTCTGGCAGCGACCATTGACCCAACCCTAGACTATGACTCAGTGACCAAGTTGACCGAACCTCCTTAACACTGGCTTTTGGATTGTCAGAGTTGCAGACCTCTTTGCCACTCCTACTTTTACCCTTTTCTCCGGGACACCCCGTATTACTACGAACGTCCACTTCCATTGGACAAAACCATCGTATGGTTATATACGAACTCGAAGGACTTCGAGGATGGTTTCAGGTTTTGGAGAAAACGAATAGGACTATTCAGTTGTCTTTTCCTTTTACCTTCTCTCAGGTTGTGAGTACTCCTTGGTTTAGGAGTAGTACACCTATTATGCAAATTGGATAGTCTTCTTCCAAACCATAGGCTGGTGCCGACCGATAGGGAATGAAGAAAACCAATTAGCCTAAACGGTGTACAGAAGGTATTAAGTTCAGACAAAGCAAGGGATTAGTAAGAGGGCAAAGTAAATTGCGACTGCTATTCACGACCAAACCATGTACTTCTTTGTTAATCCTAAATCACCTATGAATTAAGTTCATTCGGTTGTCTTTTATCCTCACCTTCTCTCGCATTGCGAGTGCTCCTAGGACTAGGACAGTACACCCATTATGCTTATTGGATAGTCTTCTTCCAAACCATAGGCTGGTGCCGAACGGTAGGGAAGGAAGAAAACCATTTGGCCTAAAGGGGTGTACAGAAGGTAATGACTAAAGACATGTAAAGGGATTTGGAGAGGTGGCAAAGAATTATACAGTTATAGTTGTGAATCTGGATAATGGAAGAGGCATTACTAGGAATACCAGCATACCCCATCGAAACATTTCAATGTTTCAGTTTCACTGTGTACTGTTAAAAGGAAACTGATTTCCCGATTAGACACTTACTCCAAGATATGTATTTACCAGGTTGGATTCTCACATCTGTATGGTTTTACAGACGATGAGTGGGAGTAAGTTATTGGGAATTAGGTGACCATCCTTATTATATCGGGATTCGTTGTAATCGGTGATATTTGAGGAAGTCACCTGGGTTGTTTGCCGGTCGGCAAATATTTGGTTTTGAATATCCGTTGCTGTGCACCAATTTCAAATTGATATATCTGTACGTCTATTTTTATAGAGTGAGATATACTTTTTGAAATTATGTCTATGACATTTACCTATATCTGTGGATGGTTAGGTAAGGAGCATTGAACAACGGTGTACTTCTTAACCAAAAGTACAGTTTCCAACCTACGACACACAGTGAATGAGTCACTAGACTCAGGGGACTTATACAGAGTATTGTATATTGTCCAGTGTCCATTAGGACAGAGGGGTTGGTCCTCGTACTATATTCTGTTTACTTTTAACTTCTCTAGTTCTTAGACATGTGTTTCGTAGAAACACAGGGTCTAAGTTTTGAGAAGTTATAGGTATAAGAGTAAAGTAGAGAACCAAGTGTTGCAAGTATCGGGATTCTTCAAGGAGATCGAAGATGTAGATACTTGTGAATGGTATTCAGTTGATAGTAATAATTAAGAGAACTAGCTTCTCTTTCAGGTTACTCATAATTGGAAGTACTGCTAAGTTGAGTAACGCTGATCGGCCTCTCTTCCATTTACTTAACATGCACTGGAGACAGCTGCATGATTTGAATCTGGTTCAATTAAATCAGTGCCTCTGGTTCTTGGATATAGAACAGTTCATATCTTGACATTGTTAAGATACGGGGAGTTGTCCGGCTTATGCTTAAAACCAGACACTGGACAACTCAAGGCACGTTTCAGTAGTGGCTGTTTGTGGGTTGACCCGGGCTATGACGAGGGTTGACTTTCTACCATCTGGAAGATCAATAGTGATATTGTTCTTGACTCGCCACAGTTTTATCAAAAATGGATTTTTTCAGAAAAACAGGAGTGGGAGTATGGTAGAACTGGAAGTGATTCCAGAACCACAAACGATTACTGAAGATTTCATAAGATCCTAAAGATTCAATCTGGTTTGACATTCCATTGGCCACTCCGCAGATATGGTGGGTAACCACAGGCACCCGAGAGGTACTTCGGTATGCTCAAGGACGGTGGCAGGGAGGTTCTTGTTTACCCACACTTGCCATTGCTGTTGTTCCAGGCTGCGGGACCCGGCGGGAAGATGAGTATAGCGTCGTTCTAAACTTGCTTTAGAAGCGTACGTGTATATGACTCTGCCAGAGGGTTGTCGTAGTCAGTGGGAGCAGCGGAAGCATTGGTGGATATCAGGCTTATGTCTATTTATAGACTAAAGCAGATATAGCGGAGATAGATCATCTATTTCTGATGTGACAGTCATAGGTTTGACTTCATCAGAATAAGGGGATGGATCTGTTAAGAAGGTAGTAGGGTGTGATGTCCTGGTATTTGATGACATACACAGAGTAGGAAGTGATATTCCTATACTACGATCGGTTATACTTTGATCGTCACACAGTGGTTTCTCCACATAGGACTTGGATATTATATCAGACATTCTGGTTACTAGATCTATGATTTTAGATCTAGATTTGGGTGGTTTCCCAATCTGGGTACTTTGACCGCATTCTATGAGTATTTAGAATGGACGACTCCTGGCACGGTAGTGTACCTGCAGGTAATGGAGTCACCCTCTCTAAAGGTGTCTTATAGACTAAAATAGAGAGGGATGTGCATGATTGGCAGATCACTTGCTTAGGCAATTGAGTCAATCATGAGATGTCAAGTACCACCAGATGTTGTTCTTGCAGTAGGTGCAATAAGTTGATATTGATCCAATCCTGGAGAAACAGTCGGAAGCAGTTTTAGAACATAAGTGGATGTTCTAGGGATATGATAACGGCAGTCTTCTTCGGTAGACAGTTATCATTCCAGGCTTCCAAGGTGACCTGGATGGCAGAGTGGCTGTCAGAGTTATAGTTTTCCCTCTGACGAGGGGCAGTATTTTGGACAGGTTGTCCAGGTGGATACTGAGGGAAGGCATGGCGCAGGATACTGATTAAGTTCAGTTGACGACACAGTCTAAGAAGTTTGGATTTGGAGTTCACTTATGAGCTAGGTCCCATCAGACATCCAGACATTCTAGGACAGGTATTGCTCATTTCGGGAGATAGTTTTCTCTGCGAACATGAGATATAGAGAGATATAGAAAGAAACATTAAAGCGGATCCACTCACTGAGGCTATTCCTCGAACGCAATAGTTTCGCAAACGAGCTTTGTGAGACTGACTAGTAGAGGAGTTGGGTGTTCGGTATCACACGGGCTGTGAGTATGCGACATCGCAATAATTAGCCTCGAGTGCAAGTGGGAGATTGTTGGAGATAGTGCCCTCAGAGTCAATTATTGGATCACAGGCACGTGATTGCAATGATTGAGGGGAGGACCTATCCCGGTAGGACAGTCTTACTCGAGATGATAGTATGCTATCTGGTTTATCTTTATCATCGTGTACTGCTTTAGGTGACCTGAAAAGTCGCTATTACACGTTGATAGAGCCGCTAGGATTCTTGCTTGACCACCAGCAGTATGAGGGCGATCATATAAGTGGGAGCTGGGGTCTACAAGCACATCCTTAAAAGGTCCCTAGTCGTGGGAGATTCGAGACAGGGCATCGTTTCTCCAGAGTAGACTAGTGTATACAGTCGAGACCCCGACGAGGGGCGGTGGCCGGTCTCACAAGCCACTGGTGTCAGTTGGTTCACCTAAGATGTATACAGGTGCTCATTGGGTTATGAGTACACCGGACAGGACTCGCCGGGAACCTGCTAGTTGGGATATACCAGACGTCAGATAGCAGTTCCCAGGTGACATGTGTACAGGTTAGTTCATCGACCTGGGATCGTCATTTGTCTCGTGTGAGTTCCCACTGTACTTTGATTACTACCCTACCACAGCTCAAAGGAGTCGTGCAAACAGGTTTTAGTTGGGTACAGTCCCGAGCCACATGGAGGCAGTGAGCGGATCTGCAGGGGTTCGTCTCTCCCGGTATTGGGGGTGAGGTCGTGCTGTGTCTAGGAGAGCCAGAACATGAAAAGTCCTTGGCCAAGGCAGGAGATTTGCTGGTAGGTATTCCAGTAGTATCTCAGGGTGTTCTGGGCTACACTCCGACACGACTTGTACCGCTTTTGGGGGTCTGACTTTTACCAACCCCCTAGGCCCGCCATGCGATGCTCATAGACGAACGGACCGGACTGTACGGATATTGTCACTGACAGGCTCAGTAGGGTGTCAGGCTGAGTTCGCTCGTAGACGTCCCTTTTGGTCAATACCTGGTGGCCCGTTACGTATTGGCTTATACCTCTGACGTGCTAGTGGTTAAATCTACAGCCATAGTATTGACGAGTCTTTAGAGTCCACCACACAGACAGTTACTCAAGTTTCGGGCGAAACGCTGTAGAGGCCGTATGGAGATATGGCAGGGTTCGATCAGATACGTGCGGTATTGCACGGATCGTGATCGGACAGTTTTTACTAGCCGGCTTTGGCTTAAGCCGGATACTAGTATTTGATAGTGTAGTTTTGTCTCTTTGCATTTGTGTTCAGTGGGAATACAAATGCGGGCATGTATTTGCAGTAGCGGGGTTTTCCTGTAATTTATTACGGAATCGGTTTTTCTGGGGTTGCCAGTTTGCATTCCGTTCCGGCCGGTTTTCTTTTATTCCTTCTCGGCCGGACTTTTGTTGGAAGGGGGTTATTTGCAATTTGCAAATAACTCTTTTGTGGAGGGCTTCCTTGCTTTTGTTCCTTCTTATCATCATGAGATGCCTTTCTAGTCCTTTCATTATATTTTTCATTTGATGGACTTTGATATGAATGGAGGGTGACCATTTTTCCATGCTTATCTCTCATTTCCTTTTTATTTAATTAATTCCTTTTTCCACCCACTTAAATGGTGGGGCCGGCCACTATTTTCCAGAGAGAGAGAGGAGATTGATTTTGTGTGAGTGGTGATTTATATCATCTCTTGCTTTGAAAAATCAATGTGCTGATTTTTCACAGCAAGAAAGAAATGCATGCTTCTTTTCTTTTCCTTCAAGCATCCATGATAATCTTGTGAAAAAATTCCTCCAAAATGGCAACCTCTTAAACCCCAAGAGACATACCTACTACACTATTCTATAGCAAGCCTTGGACGCGTCGGCTAGCCAACTTCGCGCCCGAGTTGCCTCGGTCAAGAGGCGGGAGCCCGTAAAAGATTCCGGCTACATGGTGCCCTTTCCGACGAGCGAGGAGGTGACGGAGATTCCGCAGGAGATCGGAGTGGAGACAAAGACCGAAGGACACGGATCGCTTGGTATTGCATCTCTACTCTTTTCTTGTTTGCTAGCTAGCTAGGTTAATGGCCCGATCCGGGTAAAAAGTCCGCGGTGGTGCCGTTTTGCAAAGTTCGCAAAGTTTTTGTTTTCCGCGTTTCCGGCGTCGGGTCGACGGCCGGGGCGCCCCCGCGGGCTTACAACATCAACGGTGACAACTTCCGCAACCTGGAAGTGCCCCAATAAAATAATATTACATACAAGTTTTTACATGAATGAAAATGAAAAACACTCATCTCACATAAAAACCCCCGGCTATTCAAACACGACGATCCAATATAACATATCCCGCAACACATAACATCACATGTCATCAACGTAAGCAAACATGCGTATCCCAATTGTCGTTGACATATAGCAACGAAACCGGCGATATCACATATTACACTTACGGTCACAGAAAAGAATGTGTAAAACTACAACAGTTGGAATCCGCAACCTCCTCAGACATCGCATGCCTGACCAAATGAATTACTTAGACATCGCATTCCTAACAATTATAAACCCCGCATTTTAGTCTCATTATCGAAAACACTTTTCAATACCAAGTCGGGAAATTCAACAGGATTTCCGACATTTTGATCGAATGCTCGTCGCAAACTTTAGTAGACTGCCGCACCCCCGATACCGTCGATGAAGTGCACCAAGGCGGAACACCGCTGCCGCGAGCACCCGAACGGATGCTTTCGGCGACGGGGTTCTCCTACAGTCACTTGGTCGGGGCTATGGAGTGAGGCTGTCTGTTAAGTTTACCCGGCGAGTATCCGCGTACACTACGTGATTGCGACGGACTTTTGATCACATCAAAAATCCCGTGGCAACCGATCAAATGAGACTAAAGTGCTATGTTTATAACATTCATTCAGTTATCACATAACTTTTGTGAATTCCAATTGTTGTATCACATTCCGGATAAACAGAAAATGTTAAACTTTCCGATTGAACATTCGAACACCCAAGTTTTCCCGAAACAGCTCAACACATGAAATAAGTCTAACAACATTCAGTTCGTGCCACAGTACCAACGGTCCAGCCATAGAAGGGTCAAGCCAACGCCTCACATGTGGCACGCCGTACTGCCCCAAACCCGAAGGTTCAAAGGGCAGTTCAAGACGGTCACATAATCGAGTTAAGGTTTGTTGTCTTCTAGAGGGTCCATCGCGTTACTTGCACTGCTTAGAACGTCGTTAAACTACGGAAAAATCCAACACTTGGAAATTTCCCGACAGGGGAAAAAGTGGGTATTTATATCCGGTCGAACTTTTTAACATATTCTAAAATACCCGGAAAAACACACTGACAAAATTAGACAATCCGATCGATATACTGAGTTCCCAATACAACCAAGAAAATAAAACTCTGGAATAAATATTAAAATATTCCCAGGAAAACCAGCACTAAAAACTAAGAGTTACTGTGAAAATTTAAATAGATGATAGGACAACTTGGCCGCGGAACCGCCGCACAAGCCATACTTGTGCCGCGGTTCCGCCGCACTCTAGAGGAATCATGCTCTCGAATTTCACAGTAATTCTTAGGAATACCTGCTGATTTTTCTTCATATTTTTAATTAACAAAAATCCACGAATTTCAAAAATGTCCAGAGAGCATGTCAAAATCGGGGTTTCGGGTCGATCGGACTTCTAACTCCGTCTACGCATCTCCTAAGGCTCTAGCTAGGCTCTGATACCACTGTAGGTTTCCTAGGCACACTAAGGGAGTCTCACAAGTGATCAAACATGCTCAATTCAAAAATTTCCTTCTGCCTACAAACCCTAATACGGATCGTTAACTAGAAAACAAGGCGATGCAAGCAAGTAAACGGAAATATAGCTAAAGGGAAGGGGCTACAACCTTTGTAGATCCGGTCCTCCACCTCCTAGGCTCCATAATGAAGTCCCCTCAATGTCCAAATCGTATCTTGGGCTCTAGCATCGGCTTCATCGAAGAAATGGGCGGGCTTGGTCGTCGGTTCGATGCCGAAGATGATCTACGGCGAGGCATCACAAGATCAAGCTCTCACTGCATCAAGTCATGAAAACTTGTGAAGGAAACACCCTATACTACTTGGCAAGAGGTAGAGGATGAAGAAATAGGAAGTGGGTTCACTTTAGAATTGGATTTCTCACTTGTTTTCAACACTTGCCATTGATGTAGCAAGCTTTCTTCATGGAAGAAGAAGATGAAGAAGAAGAAGATGAAATGATAAGTGTTTTTTATAATTAGATAAATAATTCAATACTTATCATATATTAACCCTTGGTTAATTGTAGGGAATGTACCATGGTTAACATGAATGGTTAGGGTTAAGTATAAGACAAGAATGGTGGACTATTTCAAAGCTTCAAGAATGTTCAACTAGCAAACAAAGAAAATCCACCATTCTCATTTTCTTCTTTTCTAAAAGAATTAAATAAATAAATAGATAAAAGAGTAAATGAAAAAACAAAACCCTAATCATTAGTTTAACCATGTTTTAATTCTTTACACTTATCCAAGTAAGCATGTATCATCAAACATGATACAATCATGTGCACAAATGTATATCACATATACAACTTGCACAATTCAAGTGAGAAAATCCATTTAAAGTGAACCAATACTAGTTGATGCAAAGTAATATATCAAATATATAATTATACATTAAATCATTGAATCAACACTTGATTCAATGATCCGGTCATGTCACATATAACCGGCTAGTATCCAATGTATCGGCTTATCGAATCAATCCTTGATTCGATAACTAGGTCATATCGCATACAACCATTCGACACATTCATCGCGAGAATGAAATACAGTATCACATACACGCATTATTCTCGGTCCCGCACATATCTCATATGCGCTCCTATTTCGTTTCGCTTGAGCTAGGAAACCTCTGTGTAGGACTCTAAAGACTCGTCAATACGCCGGCAGCAGATGATGATCATATCAAACACCCACAAGCAGCAAGCGGTCTGCTAAACGTAACGGCCACCCGGGTATTGAGCGATCAGAAGATCGATGAGCAAGCCCGCTCACACTCCTGTGAATCCAACCAGTAACACTTACCGTACAGTCCGGTCTGTTCGTCTGATATGCCGCATATCTCGCCTAGGGGTGGTAAACGTCAGACCCCAATAGCTTGATAAGTCATGCCGACGTTAAGTCCATGACATGTGTGAAACTACTGATAACACTTACCAGTTGGTCATTGCAACCCTGGCCAGGGATTTCCTGTTATGGCCAGTCGAGCATAGCGCAACATCAACCCCCAATACCGGGAGAGACGAATCCCCTCCTATGCTCATTGCCTCCATGTGAATCGGGACTGTACCCAAAAACCACCTGTTTGCACGCCTCAGTAGAGCCGTGGTAGGGTGGAAATCAAAGCACAGTGGGAGACACACAAGACTCTATGACGATCTCGGGTCAACAGACTAAGCTGTACCAGTGTCACCAGAGAACTGCCATCTGACATGAGGTATAATACCATCTGGGAGTTCTCGGCGAGTCCGTTCAGTGTACCCAGTCTCCACTGAGCACCCGCATACCATCTCTGATGTCAAACACCAATGGATATGGGATCATCCATCGCCGATCACATGGGTCGAGAAGATATACGCTAGTCTACTCTGGAATATCGATGCCCCGTCTCGATATTCCCACGACTAGGAACATTGAAGGATGTACTCATGGACTACCCAGGCTCCACTAGTATGATCTGCATCATAGTCCTGGAAGTCGAGTACACATCCTAAGGGCTTTATCAACATGTAACAGAGAGACAGAAAATATACATGTTAAGTTAAAGAGCAACCAGATAGCGTACTATCATGTCGAGCAAGAATGTCCTACCTATATATGTCCCAGCATCCACTACAATATACATCCAATGTACAGTAATGGCCTCTAGGGCATACATATAACTAACAAAATAGGAGCGCATATGAGATATGTACAGGACCGAGAATAATGCGTGTATATGATACCGTATTTCATTCTCGCGATGGATGTATCGATTGGTTATATTCGATATAACCTAGATATCGAATCAAGGATTGATTCGGGAAGCCGATACACAGGATACTAGTCGGTTATATGCGATATGACCGGATCGTTAAATCAAGTGTTGATTTAATGATTTAATGTATAATTATATATTTGATATATTACTTTGCATTAACTAGTATTGGTTCACTTTAAATGGATTTTCTCACTTGATGTGCAAGTTGTATATGTGATATACTTTTGTGCACATGTTTGTATCATGTTTGTTGATACTTGCTCATTTGGTTAAGTGTATAGAATTAAACCATGGTTAAGTTGAGATTAGGGTTTTGCTTATTCATTTATTCATTTATTTGTTTATTCATTTATTTGGATAAGATTAAGATGAGAATGGTGGCTTTATTTGTTTCTAGTTGAAGCTTCATGAAGCTTTGACTTCTTAGCCATTCTTGTCTTCATGCTTAACCCTAACCCATCCAAGTAACCATGGTCTATTCTCTACACTCTACCCTAGTTAGCATATGATAAGTATTCATTTTTCTTTTCTATTTGGATTAACACTTATCATATTCTAGCTTCATCTTCTTCTTCATCTTCAAAAGAAAAAGCTTGATGCCATCAATGGCAACTTGAGCAAAAGTGTGAGAAATCCAATTCTAAAGTGAACCCACCTCCTATTTCTTCATCCTCTACTTCTTGCCAAGTTGTTTTGGGTGTTTTCTTCATAAGTTTCACAACTTGGTGAAGTTGGAGCTTGAACTTGTGATGCCTCGACGTAGATCATCTTCGGCACGAAGCCGACGACCTAGTCCGCCCTTTTCTCCGATGAAGCCGACGATTGAGTTCGGGATTCGAGATGAACAGTGAGAGGACGCCTACGTGGAGCTAAGGAAGTGGATAACCGGATCTACAAAGGTTGTAGCTTCTTATCTTTAGTTAAGTTGTTAACTAGATTCGCATTTCGCCTAAACATCTAGTCAACGATCCGTATTAGGGTTTCTCGGCACCCGTAAAATTTGAAATTGGCATGGTTGATGCCTTGTGAGACCTCTTGAGTGTGCCTAGGAACCCTACATGGAATACCTACCAGTAAATCTCCTGCCTTGGCCAAGGACTTCGTGTAATGGCTATCCTAGACACAGCGCGACCTCACCCCGAATACCGGGAGAGACGAACCCCCGAAGATCCGCTCACTGCCTCCATATGGCTCGGGACTGTACCCAACTAAAACCTGTTTGCACGTCTCCTTTGAGCGTGGTAGGGTAGTAATCAAAGTACAGTGGGAACTCACATGAGACAAATGACGATCCTCAGGTCGATGAACTAACCTGTACACATGTCACCAGGGAACTGCTATCTGACGTCAGGTATAAGTGTTAGTGTATATGCCCTAGAGGCCATTACTGTATCATACTAGTTTGTATATTACTTGATGGAAGCTTGGGATATTCACCTTGTATAAACAATCTTGCTCAATATAGTAGTATGCTACTTGGTTTGTTTCTACTTCAATGTATACTTGTGTTTATTTCAGTATATCACTTATACGCATTAGTGGAGCCCTTAGGATCTTTGCTTGATTACCAGCGTTGTGATGGCAGTCACACTAGTGGGGGCTGGGTAATCTATAAGCACATCCTTATACAGGTCCCTAGTCGCAGGACTATGGAGACAGGGCATCGATACTCCGGAGTAGACTAGCGTATGCGCTTCTCATCCCAGTATGGGAGACGGTCTGTCCCACAGCCATCAGTACGTCGTACTGGAGATAGTATACGGGTGCTCGTTAGGTTACGAGTAAACTGGACAGGACTCGTCGGGAACTGACAGGTTGGTACTATACCTATCGTCAGTTATCAGTTCCCAGGTGACATGAGTACAGCTTAGTCCGCTGACTTGACACTGGCACTTCGCCTCGAGTGTGTTCCCACTGCACTTTGATCACTACCCTACCACGGCTCAAAGGAGTCGTGCAAACAGGTGGTGGTTGGGTGCAGTCCCGAAGCACTTGGAGGCAGTGACGGTTAGACAGGATTTGTCTCTCCCGGTATTAGGGGTTGACATCGCGCTGTGTCTAGGAGAAATATTACACGAGTAGTCCCTGGCCAGGGTAAGCGAGATATACTGGTAGGTTTCCAGTGTTATCTCAGGGTGTTTTGAGCTTCACTCCGACACGACTTGTACCGCTATTGGGGGACTGACGTTTTACCGCCCCCTAGGCCCGACATGCGATGTATCAGACGAACAGACCGGACTGTACGGAGACTGTCACATTCAGACTCAGTAGGAGTTCAGATGGGGTTTCACCTCGTCAGCCTTCTTGTCGGCATCTACCTGGGGACCATTACGCACAGCTAGTGCCGCTTGCGGTCTGTGGTTAGACCCACTGCCAGCGTAGTGTCGAGTCTTTAGAGTCCCACACAGAGGGTATTCGCCTCTGGGCAAAACAGAGTAGAGGTCGCATGGTTTTGCGACAGGGTTCGTTTTCATCCGCGCACTTGTGCACGTTTGGAGTCCGGACGGATATTACTGGCTGGCTCTGGTTTGAGTCAGATGCTGGTATATGATTCGGGTTTGCTTTTATCTCTCAGTATTCATGTTCCTCGGAACAAGGATGCAGGTGTGTATGCACGGTTATTTGAGGAAGAGGAAGAGGGCTTTCATTAGGGTTTCGGAACGGGTGCGTATGCACAGTTGACAGTCGTGTTTTTCCAAACCCTAATAGATTTGTATTATATCAATTAATAATAAAATGAAATTGTGTCATGGTTGGTTTTTGTTGACTTGTTGACCATGGTTGACTTGTTGACCATGGTTGAAGTTTTGACCATCATCATTACAAAAGAAAGATGCTCTTTGATTCTAGCAAATTCATTTAATGTTTGAAATGATAATGGTCATTCTAAAACTTTCCATCAACCTTTTCATTTTCATTATTATTATTGATAATTCTTTTTCTTTTGCATTATGGTTGCAAGAAAGAAAAAGGATAGCTCATTCTATCATATTCATTCTCTCTCTTCACTTCATCTTCTTCTTCCTCTAGCTAAAGAGAAACCTTCTCATGTGTTGAGAATCCTTCTCTTTAAAAAGAAAAGCACCCCTTAGACTCTCTCTACTCATTCTAGGTTCAAGGTTTAGCAAGCCGGAAACCCTAGTTCACTCAAAGATCGAGGAAGAGCCCAAAGGTCGAACCTTCGAGGTGGATCCATCTTCGACGGAAGAAGGCGACAAGAAGAGAACCATCAACCTCTACAAAAGTTTGAAGAAGAAGGAGTTCAAGTTTAGGTATAACCATCTTCATCCGAGTAGCTAACTCCCTTTAGCGTTTTTGCTAGTTTAGTTTAGACACGATCCCGACATTGTTTTAGTCCATGTTGCCTCTTGCGATAAAAATTTGTTTTTTTTATACCGTTTCCGCCTCCCCGTAAGCACCGGGGGTCGCAATATGGACTTACAGTGGTATCAGAGCCTAACTAAACTTAAACTAGCTTGGTAGTGAAGTGTAACGAAGTTCGGAACCGAAAAAATCACAAAACCGGAAAAACAAAACCCTAAGTTTCTGTTGAATTTTTTTCTGCTCTAAATGAAAAACTTTATACTTGTAAATTCGTCTCAGGGTTTTGTGTGAACACCCAAGAAAAACGTTGCCCTAATTCATTCAAACCGCCGCGCTTCCGCCGCACGAGGTAGGCATGTGCCGCGGAAGCGCCGCCGTTTGTCGTCTTCTGTGCATCGTTTTTCGTGCAGTGTTCTTATATGTTGGTTTTGGGATTTTTAAAATATATTATATGTACCCAGATTTTCCAGAACAGAAATTCACTTTTGGGGTCCTATAATTCCGTATTTTTTCCGAACTTTACTGCACTTTGACTATGATGGTTATATCTGTGATGTTTGCATGTATTGAACGTCGGCTAATCGCTATAGGTCGATTAGTCGGGGTTATACATGATCTGTGTTTGATATTGGATTGTGTATATGAATGTGTTGGACTGTCGCGGGTGAATAGCCGGGGTGGATGTGAGATGAGCTTTTGTTTTTCTTTCATTCATTGTAAATGTAAATTGATGTAATAAATATTATTTGTTTGGCCGCACAACCGGGTCGGGGTTGTAGCCGTCATTGTATAATTCTTTTTACTGTTTTTTCTCCTAGGATAGACCCATGGAGGGGTGCACAAACTACCGGGAACTTGGCGGGTAGTTTGCCGCACCCGTAGGGGTCTTGGGTGGGGTATTTGGCTATTCACCGCGACCGTGTAATCCGCTTTTCGTTGCAGGCTCGAAAGGATTGCGGATTGCTAGTATATCCAATGTATTCATCTGTGATCTGTAATGTCTATCATTGCTTTCTATTTAGGCGTTGCTTATGTTTTACAGCCGCGCTAGCCAAGCCCCCGCTCTGTCGTTAGTTAAGTAACCTAACGAGTGATGACGGGACCCCGTGGCGAATGCGAATGGCATAAGCGTACGTCATATTTTGGTTGTTTTCTGCAATGGTAGGATTAAATGATGGGACGCATTAAAAGAACTAATGCAAGAATATCACGCATTAAAAGAACTAATGCAAGATAATAAACCAAGCTAAAGTCGTTGGAACACTTTCGAAAAACCACTCGGTTCTTTTCAAAACTAACTTTTAAATGCGGAGCTTGAGCCACTCCTTCTAAAAGCTATCTCGTTCCATCGATTATATCAAGTTCACTACGTTCACGGTTTCGCCAAAACCATTCGTAGCCCTCCGTCGTTTCGTATAAATATTCAATAGTATTCAAGCTATGTTTGTTGACCTTCGTCAAGACATAGAGATTGGTAGCTGTTGGGTGTTCATATGTAGCATAGATAGATGCGTTGGTTTGGGACAGTCGTATTACCTTGTTGACCTTCGTCAAGGGTATATACGGGTGGGTTCAAATTAACCTGGATAATGACGGGCAGAACTTGACATGTGACTTATGATTTGTTGACCTTCGTCAAGGTCATTAGAGCATGGGGCAAAAATCCACATCGGGAGTTTCATAAGTACTGAAACTTGCTAGATTTGCATACCATTTGGAGTGTGATGATTATGGTAGGATTCCTTCATTTTCGTCACACGATGATATTTGGATCCCGATCCTACTGTGAGTATATGCTACTCCTCGGGAAATTTCTCACTAAACGATCAATGCTATAAACCTAGTAGGTGCCTAGAAAGGTGTTAGCGGGGCTACGCCCCCAGGGAAAAGAGGTTCTTAAATTAAGGAACTTCGCGAAAGCGTTGGAAAACCTCCCTCGAAGTACCAACACTAGCCTGGCTGAACGGTTAAGCAAGTATTGTGCGGTGGGATTGATCCCGACTAATTCTTCCTTTATGGTTTGAGGAGGGATTCGAGAGACAGTGGGAGCCATCCTGTTTAGACAAATTAAAAACCATTCTAAACTTGCAAGAGCATCGTGCTAAAGTGTTTCTTCTCTCCCCCCTGCAGCGACCAAAATCGAAATGACTGGACTTAAGTTACTTCTAGATAAAAACATACTGACAGGGCCAAACTACAAAGATTGGCTCAGGAATGTCAAATTGGCAATCGCTTACGACAAGCTGGGGTATCTTCTTACCACCAAAGCTCCCCCCGTCCCAGGTCCCACCTCCAGCGTCGCGGATAAGGAAATCCGTAAGACTTGGGAGATTGATTGCGCGAAGGCCAAGTGCCTCGTGCTTGCCTCTATGGACAACGAACATCAGAGGAAGCATGAGAATATGGACCTCGAGTGCATATTTCTCCATACAAAAGAACTGTATGGAGAGCAGTCTCGTATCGCAAGATACGAAGTGTCGAAGAAGTTGTTTTCGACAAAGTTGGCCGTCGGATCATCGGTAGCGGACCACGTGCTTAAGATGATTGGCTACACTGAGGAGCTCGCAGAACTTGGGACCACGTTGGATAGTGAACTCTATACGGATTTAATTCTCCAGTCCCTTCCATCCACTTACGCCCAGTTTATACTGAACTTCAACTTACAAGAAAAGGAAGTTGAACTTTCAGAACTCCTCAACCTGCTGAGGAGCGCAGAGGGCACCCTACAGAAGGGTAGGGAAACACCCGCTTTGTTTGTAGGAGGATCTTCTTCCTCTAGGTCCAAGGCGAAAGCCAAGGGAAAGAGGAAGAAAGCCCCCGCCAAACCAAGAGGCGGTGTTAGTAAGTGGGTACGAAGGGAAAGGAAAAGGCAACAAAAATTGCGGGGAAGCTTGTTGGAAAGGAAGAATGCTTCTATTGTCATAAGAGTGGACAGTGGAAGAAAGATTGCAGGGCTTGGAAGGCCAGGACACAGGAACTGAAGCAGGTTGCAGCTTCAGCTTCAGGTGTGTATGTTATTGAAAACTGTCTTTCACTAAACTCTACTTCCTGGGTATTGGATACCGGATCAGGATCTCATATCTGTAATTCTTTGCAGGCGTTGAGAAACCGTAGGTTTTTGAAGGAAGGTGACATGACCCTCAGAGTTGCGAACGGAGCTAGCATGGATGCTAAAGCCGTGGGGGACTATCACCTGGGAATGTCAGATGGGCATGTTTTGGTTTTGCGTAATTGCTTTTTTGTACCCAACGCAACTTGTAATATCATTTCTGTATCTTTGGTTTCTAAAGAAGGTTATGAATTTGCGTTTGTAAGTAATGTTGTAAACATTCACCTTAATCAAGTTCTGATTGGGTCAGGTACATTGAGCAATGGTATATACGTATTAAACCAACCACAGATTTTCAATGTCCAGAATACACACAAAAGAAAGTCTCCAGATATTAATCAGGCTTTCTTATGGCATTGTAGACTGGGTCACATCAATGAGACACGGTTGACTAAGTTACATAAAGAAGGATACTTGGATCCGTTCGAGTATCAATCTTATGCCACTTGTGAATCTTGTCTCATGGGAAAGATGACAAAGACTCCGTTCACTGGACACGGAGAAAGAGCGAGCGAGCTCTTGGGACTCATACACAGTGACGTGTGTGGTCCAATGTCTACACATGCGCGAAGCGGTTATTCATACTTCATTACTTTCACAGACGATTTCTCTAGGTATGGACATATCTTCTTAATGAAGCACAAATCCGAGGCCTTTGAGAAATTTCGGGATTACAAGAATGAAGTTGAAAAACAAACAGGCAAAAGTATTAAGATTCTAAGATCGGATCGAGGTGGTGAATACTTAAGTGCCGAGTTCCTGGATTATTTAAAAGAGAATGGAATTCTCTCTCAGCGTACTCCTCCATACACTCCGCAACATAACGGTGTATCGGAAAGGAGGAATCGAACCCTATTGGATATGGTTCGTTCCATGATGAGTAAGGCTGAGTTACCGCGATCTTTCTGGGGCTATGCACTAGAAGCAGCTGCATATCTCTTGAACAAGGCTCCTACCAAGACTGTGCCTACCACTCCATATCAGATGTGGAGTGGGAAGAAACCCTGTCTTAAGTACCTTAAGATATGGGGATGTCCAGCTTTTGTAAAAAAGCAGCATGCGGACAAGCTCGAGGCACGTTCAGTACAATGTAAGTTTGTGGGATACCCAAAGAACTCCAGGGGGTATCTGTTCTATTCCGCTGAGGAACAAAAAGTTTTTGTTTCTCAACATGCCCGCTTCTTGGAAACTGAGTTTTTGGAAACCCAGATAAGTGGGAACGCAATAGAACTGGAAGAGATTCCAGAACCACAAGCTATTACTGAAGACTTGGAAGAGCCAATAAGTTCAAAAGAACAGGACATTCCTACGCCGCTCCGCAGAAGTAGTAGGCAGTCTCATCCGCCCGAGAGATACTATGGTTTTCTCATAGACGGGGATAGAGAGGATTGCATCATAGACTATGATGAGCCTACTAGCTTCCAGCAGGCCGTTCAGAGCGTTGACTCGGTAAAATGGCTGGATGCAATGCGGACCGAAATGGAGTCCATGTACACCAACAAAGTATGGACGTTGGACATTGCTCCAGACGGGGTAAAACCCGTAGGATGCAAGTGGATCTTCAAAAGGAAGATTGGTGTAGATGGACAGGTTGAGACCTATAAAGCTAGACTTGTAGCAAAGGGTTTCCGTCAAAGACCTGGCTTGGACTATGACGAAACCTTTTCTCCAGTGGCTATGCTGAAATCCATTCGGATCCTTCTTGCCATTGCTGCCTTCCACGATTATGAGATTTGGCAGATGGACGTAAAAACCACTTTTCTAAATGGAAGTTTAGAGGAGTGTGTCTATATGGATCAGCCAGAGGGTTTCATTCAGAGTGGGAGCAGCGGAAAGGTGTGCAAGTTGCTTAAGTCCATTTATGGACTAAAGCAGGCGTCGCGGAGTTGGAACATCTGTTTTGATGAGACGGTCAAGGAATTTGACTTTATCAAAAATCCAGATGAACCATGCATCTATAGTAGATTTGTAGCGAGAACTGTAGTATTCCTTGTTTTATACGTGGATGACATTCTCTTAATAGGAAATGACATTCCTATGCTACAATCTGTCAAGGGTTTCTTGTCACACAGGTTCTCCATGAAAGACCTGGGTGATGCCTCTTACATCCTGGGGATCCGGATCCATCGTGATAGATCCAAGAGGATATTAGGACTTTCACAGTCCAGGTACATCGACACCGTACTGAAAAGATTCAGTATGGAAGATTCCAAGCGCGGTAACCTACCGGCTTGTCACGGGATCACCCTCTCTAAAGAGATGTCTCCCAAGACTGATTTGGAGAGGGATCGCATGTCTATTATACCCTACGCTTCTGCGGTAGGCTCTATAATGTATGCGATGTTGTGTACCAGACCGGATGTAGCTTATGCACTGAGTGTAGTAAGCCGGTATCAGTCAAACCCTGGGGAGAAACATTGGATAGCAGTAAAGAACATTCTCAAGTACCTGAGAAGGACTAAGGAGATGTTCTTGGTGTATGGCGGAAAAGACCTCCAGATCGAGGCCTTTGCTGACTCCAGCTTCCAGAGTGACAAGGATGATTCCAAGTCCATGTCGGGTTTTGTCTTTACCCTCAATGGAGGGGCGGTGTGTTGGAAGAGTTCCAAACAGGAAACTGTTGCAGACTCGACTATGGAAGCGGAATACATCGCTGCATCTGATGCCGCAAAAGAAGCTGTCTGGATGAGGAAGTTCTTAAAAGAACTTCAGGTGGTTCCGTCCATTGTTGACCCAGTACCTCTGTATTGCGACAACAACGGGGCTATAGCTTTAGCAAAGGAACCCAGGTCCCATCAGAGATCCAGGCACATCTTGAGGCGGTATCACCTGATCAGGGAGATCGTGGATCGCAAGGAGATCGAGGTTCGGAGGGTTGCTTCAGAAGAGAACACTGCAGATCCATTCACCAAGGCCTTACCCCAGACTCAGTTCGAGCGGCTGATCGAGATGATAGGTCTTCGATACGCCAGTACATGGCCTTAGTGCAAGTGGGAGATTGTTAGTGTATATGCCCTAGAGGCCATTACTGTATCATACTAGTTTGTATATTACTTGATGGAAGCTTGGGATATTCACCTTGTATAAACAATCTTGCTCAATATAGTAGTATGCTAATTGGTTTGTTTCTACTTCAATGTATACTTGTGTTTATTTCAGTATATCATTTATACGCATTAGTGGAGCCCTTAGGATCTTTGCTTGATTACCAGCGTTGTGATGGCAGTCACACTAGTGGGGGCTGGGTAATCTATAAGCACATCCTTATACAGGTCCCTAGTCGCAGGACTATCGAGACAGGGCATCGATACTCCGGAGTAGACTAGCGTATGCGCTTCTCCTCCCAGTATGGGAGATGGTCTGTCCCACAGCCATCAGTACGTCGTACTGGAGATAGTATACGGGTGCTCGTTAGGTTACGAGTACACTGGACAGGACTCGTCGGGAACTAACAGGTTGGTACTATACCTATCGTCAGTTATCAGTTCCCAGGTGACATGAGTACAGCTTAGTCCGCTGACTTGACACTGGCACTTCGCCTCGAGTGTGTTCCCACTGCACTTTGATCACTACCCTACCACGGCTCAAAGGAGTCGTGCAAACAGGTGGTGGTTGGGTGCAGTCCCGAAGCACTTGGAGGCAGTGACGGTTAGACAGGATTTGTCTCTCCCGGTATTAGGGGTTGACATCGCGCTGTGTCTAGGAGAGCCATTACACGTGTAGTCCCTGGCCAGGGCAAGCGAGATATACTGGTAGGTTTCCAGTGTTATCTCAGGGTGTTTTGAGCTTCACTCCGACACGACTTGTACCGCTATTGGGGGACTGACGTTTTACCGCCCCCTAGGCCCGACATGCGATGTATCAGACGAACAGACCGGACTGTACGGAGACTGTCACATTCAGACTCAGTAGGAGTTCAGATGGGGTTTCACCTCGTCAGCCTTTTTGTCGGCATCTACCTGGGGACCGTTACGCACAGCTAGTGCCGCTTGCGGTCTGTGGTTAGACCCACTGCCAGCGTAGTGTCGAGTCTTTAGAGTCCCACACAGAGGGTATTCGCCTCTGGGCAAAACAGAGTAGAGGTCGCATGGTTTTGCGACAGGGTTCGTTTTCATCCGCGCACTTGTGCACGTTTGGAGTCCGGACGGATATTACTGGCTGGCTCTGGTTTGAGTCAGATGCTGGTATATGATTTGGGTTTGCTTTTATCTCTCAGTATTCATGTTCCTCGGAACAAGGATGCAGGTGTGTATGCACGGTTATTTGAGGAAGAGGAAGAGGGCTTTCATTAGGGTTTCGGAACGGGTGCGTATGCACAGTTGACAGTCGTCTTTTTCCAAACCCTGATAGATTTGTATTATATCAATTAATAATAAAATGAAATTGTGTCATGGTTGGTTTTTGTTGACTTGTTGACCATGGTTGACTTGTTGACTATGGTTGAAGTTTTGACCATCATCATTACAAAAGAAAGATGCTCTTTGATTCTAGCAAATTCATTTAATGTTTGAAATGATAATGGTCATTCTAAAACTTTCCATCAACCTTTTCATTTTCATTATTATTATTGATAATTCTTTTTCTTTTGCATTATGGTTGCAAGAAAGAAAAAGGATAGCTCATTCTATCATATTCATTCTCTCTCTTCACTTCATCTTCTTCTTCCTCTAGCTAAAGAGAAACCTTCTCATGTGTTGAGAATCCTTCTCTTTAAAAAGAAAAGCACCCCTTAGACTCTCTCTACTCATTCTAGGTTCAAGGTTTAGCAAGCCGGAAACCCTAGTTCACTCAAAGATCGAGGAAGAGCCCAAAGGTCGAACCTTCGAGGTGGATCCATCTTCGACGGAAGAAGGCGACAAGAAGAGAACCATCAACCTCTACAAAAGTTTGAAGAAGAAGGAGTTCAAGTTTAGGTATAACCATCTTCATCCGAGTAGCTAACTCCCTTTAGCGTTTTTGCTAGTTTAGTTTAGACACGATCCCGACATTGTTTTAGTCCATGTTGCCTCTTGCGATAAAAATTTGTTTTTTTTATACCGTTTCCGCCTCCCCGTAAGCACCGGGGGTCGCAATATGGACTTACAGTAAGACCAACTAGCATATTCCCGGTGAGTCATGTCCGGTGTATTCATAACCCAATGAGCACCTGTATACATCTTAGGTGAACCAACTGACACTAGTGGCTTGTGAAACCGGCCACCGCCCCTCGTCGGGGTCTCGACTGTATACACTAGTCTACTCTGGAGTATCGATGCCCTGTCTCGAAACTCCCATGACTAGGGACCTTTTAAGGATGTGCTTATAGACTACCAGCTCCCACGTATATGATCGCCCTCATACTGCTGGCAGTCAAGCAAGAATCCTAGGGGCTCTATCAACGTGTAATTGCGACCTGTCAGGTCACCTAAAGCAGTACACGATGATAAAGATAAACCAGATAGCATACTATCATCTTGAGTAAGACTGTCCTACCGGAATAGGTCCTCCCTCAATCATTGCAATAACGTGTCTGTGATCCAATAATTGACTCTGAGGGCACTATCTCCAATAGGTTTTCTCATAGACGGGGATAAAAAAGATTGCATCATTGATTATGATGAGCCGACTAGCTTCCAGCAGGCCATTCAGAGCGTTGACTCGGTAAAATGGCTGGATGCAATGCGGACCGAAATGGAGTCCATGTACACCAACAAAGTAGTGACGTTGGACGTTGCTCCAGATGGGGTAAAACCCGTAGGATGCAAGTGGATCTTCAAAAGGAAGATTGGTGTAGATGGATAGGTTGAGACCTATAAAGCTAGACTGGTTGCAAAGGGTTTTCGTCAAAGACCTGGTTTGGACTATGACGAGACCTTTTCTCCAGTAGCTATGTTGAAATCCATTCGGATCCTTTTTTTCCATTGCTGCCTTCCACGATTATGAGATTTGGCAGATGGACGTAAAGACCGCTTTTCTAAATGGAAATTTAGAGGAGTGTGTTTATATGGACCAGCCAGAGGATTTCATTCAGAGTGGGAGCAGCGGAAAGGTGCGCAAGTTGCTTAAGTCCATCTACGGACTAAAGCAGGCATCGCGGAGTTGGAACATCTGTTTTGATGAGACGGTCAAAGAATTTGGCTTCATCAAAAATCCAGATGAACCATGCATCTATAGTAGATTTGTAGCGAGAACTGTAGTATTCCTCGTTTTATACGTGGATGACATTCTCTTAATAGGAAATGACATTCCTATGCTACAATCTGTCAAAGGGTTCTTGTCACACATGTTCTCCATGAAAGACCTGGGTGATGCCTCATACATTCTGGGGATCCGGATCTATCGTGACAGATCCAAGAGGATACTGGGACTCTCACAGTCCAGGTACATCGACACCATACTGAAAAGATTCAGTATGGAAGATTCTAAGCGCGGTAATCTACCGGCTTGTCACGGGATCACCCTTTCCAAAGAGATGTCTCCCAAGACTGATTTGGAAAAGGATCGCATGTCTATTATACCCTACGCTTCTGCGGTAGGCTCTATAATGTATGCGATGTTGTGTACCAGACCAGATGTAGCTTATGCACTGAGTGTGGTAAGCCGGTATCAGTCAAACCGTGGGGAGAAACAATGGATAGCAGTAAAGAACATTCTCAAGCACCTGAGAAGGACTAAGGAGATGTTCTTGGTGTAAGGCAGAAAAGACCTCCAGATCGAGGCCTTTGCTGACTCCAGCTTCCAGAGTGACAAAGATGATTCCAAGTCCATGTCGGGTTATGTCTTTACCCTCAATGGAGGGGCGGTGTGTTGGAAGAGTTCCAAACAGGAAACCGTTGCCGACTCGACGATGGAAGCGGAATATATCACTGCTGCAGATGCCGCAAAAGAAGCCATCAGGATAAGGAAGTTCTTAACAGAACTTCAGGTGGTTCCGTCCATTGTTGATCCAATACCGCTGTATTGCGACAACAACGGGGCTATAGCTTTAGCGAAGGAACCCAGGTCCCATCAGAAGTCCAGACACATCTTGAGGCGGTATCACCTGATCAGGGAGATCGTGGGTTGCCAGGAGATCGAGGTACGGAGAGTTTCTACGGAAGATAACACTGCTGATCCACTCACAAAGGCCTTACCCCAGACTCAGTTCGAGCGGCTGATCGAGATGATAGGTCTTCGATACGCCAGTACATGGCCTTAGTGCAAGTGGGAGATTGTTAGTGTATATGTCCTAGAGGCCATTACTGTATCATACTAGTTTGTATATTACTTAATAGAAGCTTGGGATATTCACCTTGTATAGACAATCT
Source organism: Agapanthus africanus (assembly GCA_030015575.1). NCBI lineage: Eukaryota > Viridiplantae > Streptophyta > Magnoliopsida > Asparagales > Amaryllidaceae > Agapanthus > Agapanthus africanus. The sequence goes on along the minus strand of CM057348.1, from coordinate 247,523,668 downwards.
TGCTCAATATAGTAGTACTCTACTTGGTTTGTTTCTACTTTAATGTGTACATGTGTTTATTTTAGTATATCAACTATACACATTAGTGGAGCCCTTAGGATCTTTGCTTGATTACCAGCGTTGTGATGGAAGTCACACTCGTGGGGGCTGGGTAATCTATAAGCACATCTTGATGCAGGTCCCTAGTCGCAGGACTATCGAGACAGAGCATCGATACTCCGGAGTAGACCAGCGTATGCGCTTCTCATCCCAGTGTGGGAGACAGTTTGTCCCACAGCCGTCAGTACGTCGTACTTGAGATAGTATGCGGGTGCTCATTAGGTTACGAGTACACTGAGCAGGACTCATCGGGAACCGTTGGTTGGTACTATACCTATCGTCAGTTATCAGTTCCCAGGTGACATGAGTACAGCTTAGTCCGCTGACTTGACACTGTCACTTCGCCTCGAGTGTGTTCCCACTGTACTTTGATTACTACCCTACCACGGCTCAAAGGAATCGTGCAAACTGGTAGTTTTTGGGTGCAGTCCCGAAACACTTGGAGGCAGTGACGGTTAGAAAGGATTCGTCTCTCCCGGTATTAGGGGTTGACATCGCGCTGTCTCTAGGAGAGCCATTACACAAGTAGTCCCTGGCCAGGGTAAGCGAGATATACTGGTAGGTTTCTAGTGCTATCTCAGGGTGTTCTGGGCTTCACTCCGACACGACTTGTACCGCTATTAGGGGACTGACGTTTACCACCCATAGGCCCGCCATGCGATGTATCAGACGAACAGACCGGACTTTACGGAGATTGTCACATTCAGGCTTAGTAGGAGTTCAGATGGGTTTCATCTCGTCAGACTTCTTATCGGCATCTACCTGGGGACCGTTACGCACAGCTAGTGCCGCTTGCGGTCTGTGGTTAAACCCACTGCCAGCGTAGTGTCGAGTCTTTAGAGTCCCACACAGAAAGCTATTCGCCTTTAGGCAAAAGAGTAGAGGTCGCATGGTTTTGCGACAGGTCGCATGGTTTTACGATAGGGTTCGGTCACATCCATGCACTTGTGCACGTTTGGTGTCCGGACAGTTAACACTAGCGGGCTTTGGTTTAAGCCAGATCCTACTGTACATTTTTGGATTGGTTTTATCTCATTTGTATTCGTGTTCCTCGGAATGCGGATGCGGGTGTGTATGCACAGTTGACAGAGAGACAGAGGCAGAGGATTCTCATTGGGGTTGTTGACTGTTGACTGTTGACTGTTGACTTTTGGCTAAACCCTAATGAGAATAAGAAATATAATTAACAATAATATTAATTAAGTATTATGGTGACATGGTTGTTGAGGGGTTGACTTTGTTGACTTGTTGACTTTGTGGACCTGTTGACTAGGTTGGACTAGTTGACCATCATCATGACTATGGCTATCATTTCATGGCAAAGACTTTTGCTTGCTTGTTTGTTTTTGCAAAATGAGTGCATGAAATGATATAGCCATTTTGACTTGAACCATCACATAATACTTGATTACTATTTTTGTTATGATGGTTTTGGATTATGAGAGCTTGGATGGCAAAAGAGTTACTCATTCTCTCATTTCATTTGTCTCTCTTGCTTGAGCTCTCCCTCTTGCTCTTCCTCTTGCTCTCTCTCTAGCTCAAGACAACACCCTCTCATGAGTTGAGAAACATTGCCTTAGGGATAAAAGAAAACCCAAATCACTTCTCTACTCATCCTAGTTCACAAGGTTTAGCAAACCAAGTGTTCTAGTTTCTTCAAGTTCGAAGAAGAAGCCAAAGGTAGAAGCTTTCTGGTGGATCCATCTTCGGCGCAAGGAGACGACGAGGTGAGGCCGATCCGTACACCAGAATGAGTTGAAGACGAAGGAGTTCAAGAAAGGTATAACCCCCTAACCGAGTAGGTAAAACTCTTGTTAGGTTTGTTAGTTAGTTGTTTAACAAAGATCCGTATTTTGAGTCCATGTTACCACCTCTTGAAAATCGTTTTGCATCATTTCCGCAAGCCCGTAATTACCGGGAGAGATAGCATGGACTTACAATTGTAATGTGTAAAAATCTCCCAGGAGTAACTCTTACTCGCAGCGGGTATCGGGATCCAACTATCTCATAGAAGGTATGCAATCTCATTGCAAATTTCAACACTTGAAATTCCCAATAGTATTTTGCCCCAAGCGATCTATGACCTTGACTGAGTCAACAAACCATAGACCGCAAGTAAAGTTCAACCCGTCATTCCCCAATTGAATTAAACCCACCAACATGACCCTTGACTGAGTCAACAAGGCCGCACGACTACCCTAATCCAATCGCATCATATACTTTGCAGATAAGCACTAATCAGCTACCGCACACTACGCCTTAACTGAGTCAACAAACGCAGCACGAATACTAAATACTACTTATCTGAAATGACGGAGGGCTATGACAGGTTTTTAAGAAAACCTTTTGCACAATGAACTTTATATCTTTGTAGAATCGAGTGATTTTAAATGGAGTGTTTTTAAGGCTTTTCTAGTTTTTCTAAAGGGGTCACTCCCAGTGAAGGGATCGTCGGCCCTTTCCTCATCGAATAAGGTGCAGGGTATATCATATATACCACTATGCAAAGCAAGAACTATAGAAGCAATCAAAAGACAAACCGAGTTTGTAGCATCTGCTAGTTTCTCTAAAGAGGTCAATCCTGGTGAAGGGATCTCGGCTCTTTCCTTATCGAATAAGGTGCTGGATGTTCTACAAGGAACACCGCTATGCAAAGCAAGAACTAGAGCTACCAGTTTTTAATCAAGTTTCTACAACATCTTTAGGTTTCTTTTAGTTTCATTAATCTTATTAATGAAGTCCCATTTTATTATGCTTCACATGCATCACATTTGAAACGAAATCTGCAATATAACATATATCTCGTATATATAATATAAACATTCGTCTCAGGCTGTAATATGATCACATCACAGAACAATGAAGCAGAAGAACATATATGAAATATTGGATATACTAGGACGTCCGTGTTTTCAATACGAGCCTGTATAAAACATGGATTCCACAGTCGTGATGAATAGCCAAACCCACATCCCTAGACACCTACGAGAGCGGCAAGCAACACTGCCAATTCTATGGTTAGGAGACCCGGTCTCAACTGTTGGAGATAGTGCCCTCAGAGTCAATTATTAGGTCACAGGTACGTGATTGTAATGATTGAGGGAGGACCTATCCCGGTAGGACAGTCTTACTCGAGATGATAGTATGCTATCTGGTTTACCTTTATCATCGTGTACTTTTTTAAGTGACCTGACACGTCGCTATTACACGTTGATAGAGCCCCTAGGATTCTTGCTTGACCACCAGCAGTATGAGGGCGATCATATAAGTGGGAGCTGGGGGTCTATAAGCATATCCTTAAAAGGTCCCTAGTCGTGAGAGTTTCGAGACAGGGCATCGATTCTCCTTAGTAGACTAGTGTATAAAGTCGAGACCCCGACGAGGGGCGGTGGCCGGTCTCACAAGCCACTGGTGTCAGTTGGATCACCTAAGATGTATACAGGTGCTCATTGGGTTATGAGTACACCGGACAGGACTCGCCGGGAACATGCGAGTTGGTCATATACCAGACGTCAGATGGCAGTTCCCTGGTGACATGTGTGCAGGTTAGTTCATCGACCTGGGGAACGTCATTTGTCTCGTGTGAGTTCCCACTGTACTTTGATTACCACCCTACCACGGCTCAAAGGAGTCGTGCAAACAGGTTTTAGTTGGGTACAGTCCCGAGCCACATGGAGGCAGTGAGCGTATCTTCGGGGGTTCGTCTCTCCCGGTATTGGGGGTGAGGTAGGAGAGCCATTACACAAAGTCCTTGGCCAAGGCAAGGAGATTTACTGGTAGGTATTCCAGTAGTATCTCAGGGTGTTCTGGGCTTCACTCCGACACGACTTGTACCGCTTTTGGGGGTCTGACTTTTACCAACCCCCTAGGCCCGCCATGCGATACTCATAGACGAACGGACCGGACTGCACGGATATTGTCACTGACAGGCTCAGTAGGGTGTCAGGATGAGTTCACTCATCGACGTCCCTTTTTAGTCAATAGCTGGTGGCCCGTCACGTATTGGCTTATACCTCTGACGTGCTAGTGGTTAAATTCACAACCATAGTATTGACGAGTCTTTAGAGTCCACCACACTTTCAGTTACTCAAGTTTCGGGCGAAACGCTGTAGAGGCCGTATGGAGATATGGCAGGGTCCGATCAGATACGTGCGGTATTGCACGGATCAGGATCGGACAGTTTGTACTAGTGGCCGTATGGTTATATGGCAGGGTTCGATCAGATACGTGCGGTATTGCACGGATCAGGATCGAACGGATATAACTAGCCGGCTTTGGCTTAAGCCGGTCCTAGTTTAGTACAGTGTAGATTTTGTCTCATTGCATTTGTATCCGGACGGAATACAGATGCGGGTGTGTATACACAGTATTGGGTTTTCCTGTAATTTATTACGGGACCAGTTTTCTGGAGTTGCCAGTTTGCATTCCGTTCCGGCCGGTTTTTCTTTGTTCTTTCCCGGCCGGACTTTTCCGATGGAGGGTGTTATTTGCAAGTTTGCAAATAACATATTGTGGAGGGTTTTATTTGCATAAGGTGTGATATGATAAGCATCTTTGCTTTTCATGCTTTATGTTGATAAGAAAGGATTAGATGTGATTTGAGGTTGATGTTTAGTTTTGTGATGATTATGTTTATGGTTATGGTCACCCTCCTCCTTTTACTACCATCACCTCCCTTCATGCTTGATAATTCCTTCTTCCACCATTTTGTTATGAGAGTTTTTTCATTTTTTGAGAAAAGTGAGAAGAAAAGAGTGAGAAGGAAAAGAGATAAGAAGGAGAGAGCTTCATCTTCATCTTTGAGAGTATATCATTCTTCATCTCATTCCATTGCTAGAAAATTGAAAGCACCAATTTTCTATACACCATTCCTCCATCTATGGCAACCAACCCCAAAGTGAGACATGCACTCTACACTACACTTCCTACAGCATATCTTGAGCATGTCGAGTTGCCGGCTTCATGCGCGAGTTGCCTCGGTATTGAGGTGGGAGCCCGTAAAAGTACCCGGCTTCGTGGTGCCCTTTCCGACGAGGAGGAGACGGACGGAGATCCCGCGAGGAGATCGGAGTGGAGATGAAGACCGGAGGACTCGGATCGTATGGTATACTTCTCTACCCCCTCTCTAGATAGCTTAGACTAGTTTAATGGCACGATCCGGGGTTTAGTGCGCGGTGGTGCCGGTTTTGCTAAGTCCGCAAAATTTAAGTTTATCACCGTTTCCGCATTTGGCCGTCGGGCTGACGGCCGGGGCGCCGCCGTGCACTTACAGTGGTATCAGAGCCTCGCCATTAACTTTGTCTAGCTTTGTGTTATGTGTTTTTCGTTTCCGATCGAACAAAATCCCGAAAACGCATTTTTCATGCACATCAGTTTCTGTCGAATTTTTTTTGAGTCCAAAAATTTTTCAGGTTGTCTCAGAGTGATGTGCAGGGAATTATAAGGTTACTGTAAAAATTTGGTAGCACGAACTCACTATACCGCCGCGGAAGGGCGGCCAAACCCCTGCTTTGGCCGCGCTTCCGCCGCGGAGGTAACTGTTCACGCTCCCAAAATTTTGTAGAATGTTCCTGAGTTTAAAATGTGGTTTTTGGAATATTAAAATTGGGCCCAGGTTTTCTGTGGTTGCTACAGTTTTGTTTGGGGGCCCACTTGTTAATGTTTGATCAATCGGAAAATTTTAAACACATTTTTCACAGTATTTACATTATATCTGCGACCGTGAATGTCACTCGATCGGTAAATCCCGTCTAACTGCTATAGCCCGGTTAGACGGATTTGCGAACGTGACTTTCACGTTGATGTTCTATGTATTTGCTGTGTTGTTGCGGATCGGTTGTGGGGGATAGCCTGGATGCAATGCTAGTACAGTGTTGTTGTATTATGTACATTTGATATTGCGGGGCGAGCGTCCGACATGTGGACTGCCGTCACTGCCTGTTTGTATTATTATTTTGGGGCACGACCTGGTTGCGGTCGATGTACCCGGTGTATGTATATTTTACTTTCTGTACTAGGATTGCCCCGCGGAGGGGTGCACGGATAGCCGGGTTCTGGAGGGCAACAAGCCCGCATCTCATGGCATTGAGACGGAGGGGGCTTCACTCTAGGATTGGCAGGCTATTCGCCGCACTCGTAGGGGGTACAGGTTGACCGAGGAGGGGTGCCCAAGTTACCGGATTCCGTGAAGTGCTGGGTGGTCCATTCACAGCGCTGAAGGGGGCTGCCTCGCTTCAGGTTTTGGCGGGTGACTTGCCGCGCCCGTAGGGGTCTAGGATTACATTGCACAGGCTATCCACACGACCAGGGGAACGTCGGGTTTCAGTAGTGGCTCTGTGAAACCCGGGGATCCCAGATATCTGTATTGTTCTGTGATGCTGTACATTTCTGTGATGTTGCATTTCTTTTCATGCCTTGAGCGAAATATAATATATTGGTATATATATTAGTAGATGTTGTATATGTTTTTCATCCGCGCTAGTCCAGTCCCCGCTCTGCCGTTAGTTAGCTAACCTAACGGGTAATGACGGGACCCAGTGGCGAATGCGGATGGCATATACGTACGTCAGTATATTTTCGTTCTTTGTGGTGTGATCAATTGATGGGACTGCATTGATTCGGATCAATGCAAGTTAAACAAACCTAATCTGATGTTGTTGGAACACTTTTCAAAAAGCTGTTATTGCAAGGACGTTTACTTTTGTTTTGCATTGTGGTATTCATTGGAATATCCTGCTCCTCTGTCGACGAGGCAAGGGCCGAGATCCCTTCACCGGGAGTGACCCCTTGGACAGAAGTTTGCGTCAGGGCATTAACTTCACTATAGCCGATTACTTTTGCTTTGCATCGTGGTATTCATTTGGAATATCCTGCACCCCATTCTACGGGGAAAGAGCCGAGATCCCTTCACAGGGAGTGACCTCTTTAGCAACGGTTTTCGTCACTATATTTTTAAAAGCTATCCGTTCCTTCGACGATATCAAGTTCATTACGTTAAAGGCTTTCACCAGAAACCATTCGTAGCCCTCCGTCATTTCAGTTAAATATTCGGTAGTATTCAAGCTATGTATTTTGACCTCACGCCAAGGCATAGTGTTTGGTAGCTGCCGGTTATTTATCTGTTGTATAGATAGATGCGTTGGTTTGGGACAGTCGTACTACTATTTTGGCCTACGTCAAGGGTATGTACGGGTGGGTTCAAATTAACCTGGATAATGACGGGCAGAACTTGACATGTGACTTATGATATTTTGACCTCACGCCAAGGTCATAAGAGCATGGAGCAGAAATCACATCGGGAGTTTCAAAAGAACTGAAACTTGCCAGATATGCGCATACCTTCTGGAGTGTGATACCGTGAGTGGATTCCGTCACGTTATCATGCGATGATAGTTGGATCCCGATTCCCACTGATGAGTTAGTTTACTCCTCGGGTGACCCCGACTAATTCTTCTTTCAGGTTTGGAGGAGAATTTGAGGTACAGTGGGAGGTTTCTAGATTAGATAAATTGGTAACCATTCTGATCTAGAATAGAGTGCACGCTGAGTGTTTCTTTTCTCTCTCTCTCTGGCAGCGACTATTGACCCGACCCTATGACTATGACTCAGTGACCAAGTTGACCGAACCTTCTTTACACTGGCTTTTGGATTGTCAGAGTTGCAGACCTCATTGCCACTCATACTTTTACCCTTTTCTCCAGGACACCCCGTATTACTACGAACGTCCACTTCCATTGGACAAAACCATCGTATGGTTAGATACGAACTCGAAGGAATTCGAGGATGGTTTCCGGTTCTGGAGAAAACGGATAGGATTATTCAGTTGTCTTTTCTTTTTACCCTCTCTCAGGTTACGAGTACTCCTTGGTTTAGGGGTAGTACACCTATTACGCAAATTGGATTGTCTTCTTCCAAACCTTAGGCTGGTGCCGACCGGTAGGGAATGAAGAAAACCAATTAGCATAACGATGGTGTGCAGAAGGTATTAAGTTCAGACAAAGCAAGGGATTAGTAAGAGGGCAAAGTAAATTGCAACAGATATTCACGACCAAACCAAGTATTTCTTCGCCAATCCTAAATCACCTTTGTATTTCTCCAGGACACTCCGTATCACTACGAAGATCCCATTTTATTGGATAATCCATCGTATGGTTATATACGAACTCGAAAGGAACTTGTTCCAGTTCGGGGATAGATCCTGGTTCAGGAGAAATAGGAATAAAGTACATTCAGATGTCTTTTATCTTCACCTTCTCTCGCGTTGCGAGTGCTCCTAGGATTAGGACAGTACACCCTTTATGCTTTTTGGATAGTCTTCTTCCAAACCATAGGCTGGTGCCGAACGGTAGGGAAGGTAGAAAACCAATTGGCCTAAAGGGGTGTACAGAAGGTAAAGACTAAAGACATATGAAGGGATATGGAGAGGTGGCAAAGAATTATACGGTTATAGTTGTGAATCTGGATGATGGAAGATGCATTACTAGGAACACCAGGATACCCCATCGAAACATTTCAATGTTTCAGTTCAACTGTGTACTGTTAATGGAAAACTGATTTCCCGATTAGACACTTGCTCCAGGGTATGTATTTACCAGGTTTGATTCTCACATCTGTATGGTTTTACAGATGATGAGTAGGAGTAGGTTATTGGGAATTGGGTGATCATCCTCATTATATCGGGATTCGTTGTAATCGGTGATATTTGAGGAGATCACCTGGGCTGTTTGCCGGTCGGCAAATATTTGGTTTTGAATATCCGCTGTTGTGCACCAATTTCAAATTGATATATCTGTACGTCTATTTTCATAGAGTGAGATATACCTTTTGATATTATGTCGATGACATTTACCTATATCAGTGGATGGTTAGGTAAGGAGCATTAAACAGCGGTGTAATTCTTCTTAACCAAAAGTACAGTTTTCAACCTACGACACACAGTGAATGAGTTATCAGACTCAAGGGACTTATACAGAGTATTGTATGTTGTCCAGGGTCCATCAGGACAGAGGGGTTGGTCTTCGTACTACATTCAGTTTACTTATGACTTCTCTAGTTTTTAGACAAGTGTTTCGTGGAAACACAGGATCCGAATTTAGAGAAGTTATTGGTATTTGAATAGAGTAGAGAACCAGGTGTAGCAAGTATCGGGATTCTTCAAAGTGATCGAAGATGTAGATACTTGTGTATGGTGTTCAGTTGATAGTAATGATCTAGAGAAATTGTTTCTCTTTCAGGTTACTCATAATTGGAAGTATTCCTAAGTTGAGTAACGCTGATCGGCCTCCTTCCATTTAGTTGACATGCACTGGGGATAGCTGCATGATTTGAATCTGGTTCAATTAAATCTGTGCCTCTGTTTCTATATTGGATATAGTACAGTTCATATCTTAACATTGTTAAGGTACGGGGAGTTGTCTGGCTTATGCTTAAAACCAGACACTGGACAACTCAAGGCACGTTTCTGTAATGGCTGTTTGTGGGTTGACCCAGGCTATGACGCGGGTTGATTTTGTACCATCTGGCAGATCAATAGATATATTGTTCTAGACTCGCCACAGTTTTGCTAAAAATGGATTTTTTCAAAAACAGCAGTGGGAGTATGGTAGAACTGGAAGTGATTCCAGAACCGCAAACGATTACTGAAGATTTGATAAGGAACCTAAAGATTCAATCTGATTTGACATTCCATTGGCCGCTCCGCAGATAAGGTGGGTAACTTCAGGCACCCGAGAGGTACTTCGGTAGCCTCAAGGACGGTGACAGGGAAGTTCTTGTTTACCCACAATTACCATTGCTATTGTTCCAGGCTGCGAGACCCGGCGGGAGGATGAGTATAGCGTCGTTCTGAACTCGCTTCAGAAGTGTACGTGTATATGACTCTGCCAGAGGGTTGTCGTAGTCAGTGGGAGCAGCGGAAGCATTGGTGGACAGGTAGCTTATGTCTATTTATAGACTAGAGCAGATGTAGCGGAGATAGATCATCTATTTCTGACGTGACAGTCATGGGTTTGACTTCATCAGAATAAGGGATGGATCTGTTGAGAAGGTAGTAGGGTGTGATATCCTGGTATTTTGGATGACATACACAAAGTAGGAAAAGAAACTCCTATACTACAATCGGTTATACTTTGGTCGTCACACAGTGGTTTCTCCACAAAGGAAATGGATTTTATATCTGACATACTGGTTACTGGATCTATGGTTTTAGATCTAGATTTGGGTGGTTTCTCAATCAGGGTACTTGACAGCATTCTAAGAGTATTTAGGATGGACGACTCCTGGCACGGTAGTGTACCTGCAGGTAATGGAGTCACCCTCTCCAAAGGTGTCTTACAGACTAAAGGGGAAAGGGACGGGCATGATTGGCAGATCACTTGCTCAGGCAATTGAGTCAATCGTGAGATTTCAAGTACCACACCAGATGTTGTTCTTGCACTAGATGCAATAAGTTGACATTAATCCAATCCTGGAGGAACAGTCGGAAGCAGTTTTAGAACATAAGTGGATGTTCTAGGGATATGATAACGACAGCCTCATTCAGGAGACAGTTATCATTCCAGGCTTCCAAGGTGACATGGACGACAAGGAGGTTGTCAGAGTTATAGTTTTCCTTCTGATGAGGGGAAGTATTTTGGACAGTTGGTCCAAGGCAATACTGAGGGAGGCATGGCGCAGGATACTGATTAAGTTCAGTTGACGATACAGTCTAAGAAGTTTGGATTTGGAGTTCATTTATGAGCTATGTCCCATCAGACATCCAGACACATTCTAAGACAGGTATTGCTCATTTCGGGAGATGGGTTTCTCCGCGAACTTGAGATATAGAGAGACATGGAAAGAGACAACAAGGCGGATCCACTCACTGAGGCTATTCCTCGAACGCAATAGTTTCGCAAACGAGCTTTGTGAGACTGACTAGTAGAGGAGTTGGGTGTTCGGTATCACACGGGCTGTGAGTATGCGACATCGCAATAATTAGCCTTGAGTGCAAGTGGAAGATTGTTGGAGATAGTGCCCTCAGAGTCAATTATTAGGTCACAGGTACGTGATTGTAATGATTGAGGGAGGACCTATCCCGGTAGGACAGTCTTACTCGAGATGATAGTATGCTATCTGGTTTACCTTTATCATCGTGTACTGTTTTAAGTGACCTGACACGTCGCTATTACACGTTGATAGAGCCCCTAGGATTCTTGCTTGACCACCAGCAGTATGAGGGCGATCATATAAGTGGGAGCTGGGGGTCTATAAGCATATCCTTAAAAGGTCCCTAGTCGTGAGAGTTTCGAGACAGGGCATCGATTCTCCTTAGTAGACTAGTGTATACAGTCGAGACCCCGACGAGGGGCGGTGGACGGTCTCACAAGCCACTGGTGTCAGTTGGATCACCTAAGATGTATACAGGTGCTCATTGGGTTATGAGTACACCGGACAGGACTCGCCGGTAACATGCTAGTTGGTCATATACCAGACGTCAGATGGCAGTTCCCGGGTGACATGTGTGCAGGTTAGTTCATCGACCTGGGGATCGTCATTTGTCTCGTGTGAGTTCCCACTGTACTTTGATTACCACCCTACCACGGCTCAAAGGAGTCGTGCAAACAGGTTTTAGTTGGGTACAGTCCCGAGCCACATGGAGGCAGTGAGCGTATCTTCGGGGGTTCGTCTCTCCCGGTATTGGGGGTGAGGTAGGAGAGCCATTACACAAAGTCCTTGGCCAAGGCAAGGAGATTTACTGGTAGGTATTCCAGTAGTATCTCAGGGTGTTCTGGGCTTCACTCCGACACGACTTGTACCGCTTTTGGGGGTCTGACTTTTACCAACCCCCTAGGCCCGCCATGCGATACTCATAGACGAACGGACCGGACTGCACGGAGATTGTCACTGACAGGCTCAGTAGGGTGTCAGGATGAGTTCACTCATCGACGTCCCTTTTTAGTCAATAGCTGGTGGCCCGTCACGTATTGGCTTATACCTCTGACGTGCTAGTGGTTAAATCCACAACCATAGTATTGACGAGTCTTTAGAGTCCACCACACTTTCAGTCACTCAAGTTTCGGGCGAAACGCTGTAGAGGCCGTATGGAGATATGGCAGGGTCCGATCAGATACGTGCGGTATTGCACGGATCAGGATCGGACAGTTTGTACTAGTGGCCGTATGGTTATATGGCAGGGTTCGATCAGATACGTGCGGTATTGCACGGATCAGGATCGAACGGATATAACTAGCCGGCTTTGGCTTAAGCCGGTCCTAGTTTAGTACAGTGTAGATTTTGTCTCATTGCATTTGTATCCGGACGGAATACAGATGCGGGTGTGTATGCACAGTATTGGGTTTTCCTGTAATTTATTACGGGACCAGTTTTCTGGAGTTGCCAGTTTGCATTCCGTTCCGGCCGGTTTTTCTTTGTTCTTTCCCGGCCGGACTTTTCCGATGGAGGGTGTTATTTGCAAGTTTGCAAATAACATATTGTGGAGGGTTTTATTTGCATAAGGTGTGATATGATAAGCATCTTTGCTTTTCATGCTTTATGTTGATAAGAAAGGATTAGATGTGATTTGAGGTTGATGTTTAGTTTTGTGATGATTATGTTTATGGTTATGGTCACCCTCCTCCTTTTACTACCATCACCTCCCTTCATGCTTGATAATTCCTTCTTCCACCATTTTGTTATGAGAGTTTTTTCATTTTTTGAGAAAAGTGAGAAGAAAAGAGTGAGAAGGAAAAGGGATAAGAAGGAGAGAGCTTCATCTTCATCTTTGAGAGTATATCATTCTTCATCTCATTCCATTGCTAGAAAATTGAAAGCACCAATTTTCTATACACCATTCCTCCATCTATGGCAACCAACCCCAAAGTGAGACATGCACTCTACACTACACTTCCTACAGCATATCTTGAGCATGTCGAGTTGCCGGCTTCATGCGCGAGTTGCCTCGGTATTGAGGTGGGAGCCCGTAAAAGTACCCGGCTTCGTGGTGCCCTTTCCGACGAGGAGGAGACGGACGGAGATCCCGCGAGGAGATCGGAGTGGAGATGAAGACCGGAGGACTCGGATCGTATGGTATACTTCTCTACCCCCTCTCTAGATAGCTTAGACTAGTTTAATGGCACGATCCGGGGTTTAGTGCGCGGTGGTGCCGGTTTTGCTAAGTCCGCAAAATTTAAGTTTATCACCGTTTCCGCATTTGGCCGTCGGGCTGACGGCCGGGGCGCCGCCGTGCACTTACATCAACTCCTCCAGATGGTCTTCCACTGGACCCTAGAACCCGGTTACTTGTGCTCCCCGACTTGGGTCTACCTAATGCGGAAAACTAAATAATATACAATGGTGACATCATCCTCAGCCCGAAAGTGCCCCAATAAAAGAATATTACATACAAATGAATTTTACATGAATGAAAAAGAAAAAAACTCTCATCTCACATAAAACCCCCGGCTATTCAAAACGCGACGATCCAATATAACATATCACAGCAACACATAATATCTCATATCATCAACGTAAGTAAGTATGCGTATCTCGATTGTCGTTGATGTATAGCAACGAAGCCGGCGATACACCACATACTACGCTTACGGTCACAGAAAAGAAAGTGTAAAATTACAACAGTTGGAATCCACAACCTTCTTAGACATCGCATGCCTAACCAAATGAATTCCTTAGACATCGCTTGCCTAACAATTATAAACCCCGCATTTTAGTCTCATTATCGAAAACACTTTTCAATATCAAGTCAGGCAATTCAACAAGATTCTCGACATCCTGATCGAATGCTCGTCGCAAACTTCAGTAGACGGCCGCACCCCCGGATGCCGTCGACGAAGTGCACTAAGGCGGAACACCGCTGCCGCGAGCACCCGAACGGATGCTTTTGGCGACAAGGTTCTCCTACAGTCACTTGGTCGGGGCTATGGGGCGTGGCTGTCTATTAAGTTTACCCGGCGAGTATCCGCGTATGCTACGTGATTGCGACGGACTTTTGATCACATCAAAATTCCGTGGCAACCGATCATCTGAGACTGACCTGCTAGATTTATAACATTCAAATTAGTTATCTCATAACTACCTGTGGATTCCAAATATTGTATCACATTCCAGATATATAGACAATGTTAAAATTTCCGATCGAATAATCAAACATCCAAGTTTTCCCAAATAGTTCTCAACACTTGAAATTAGTTTAAAAACATCCATCACATGCTATAGTACCAATGGTCCAGCCGTAGAAGGGTCAAACCAACGCCTAACATATGGCACGCCGTACTGTCAAAAATTCTAAGGTTCAGAGGCAGTTCAAGACGGTCACATAATCGAGTTAAGGTTTGTTGTCTTCTAGAGGGTCCACCGTGTTACTTGCATGACTTAGAACGTTCCTAAACTACGAAAAAATCCAACGCTTGGAAATTTTCCGGCAGGGGAAAAAGTGAGTTATTGATATCTGATCGAACTTTTTAACACGATCTAAAAATTACCCGGACAAACTAAACAAAGTTAAATTATCCGATTGAATCAATGAGTCCCCAATACAACCCTAGAAAACTCAACACTTGAGTGTAATTAAAACATTCCCAGAAAAAATTGCCAAGAAAGGACCTAAGAATAAATATATGAAATTCCAGGGACTAATTCAAAATTTTGGCCGCGGAACCGCCTCCAAACCCTTGGTTTGGCAGCGGTTCCGCGGTCATATGAGAGAATTAGTGGGCCGTACTTCACAGTAATTCCTAGTTTTTCCTGCTTGTTTTTCTGAGTATTTTTAATACTGAAAAAGTCACATTTTTAGAAAATGTACAGAGAGGGGTATAAACCGGGTATTCGGAGTTCGATCGGACTTTAAACTTCTCCTAGACTTCGCCTAAAGCTCTAGCTTGGCTCTGATACCTCTGTAGGGATGCTAGGCATGCGCACAAGGGTCTACGAGGTATCAACCATGCCCGATTGAAATTTTAGCTGTGCCGAACAACCCAAAGCCGGATCTTTAAACTAGGGTATTTGGCGAAAACAAGCATGTTAAACTCTTTAACACTAAGTGAGAGGGATTACAACCTTTGTAGATCCGGTCCTTCACTTCTTAAGCTCCGTGTTGAGGTTCCTTCGCTGCGATCATCGTGTTTCGGACTCTCGAGAGGCTTCAAGAAGAGAAAGATGCAGTCTTGCTTCCGATCTTCGATAACAAAGATGATCTACCTTGAAGTTTTATTAACACAATCTAACACTCACTAAATGAATTGAACACTCTCATCTAAAGGGCAAGGATAGATGAGAATGATGAAGTAGGATTTTTTCTCTCTTTTATTTTCTTATTCTCACTCATTTTCATCACAAAATCAAATCAAGAAAGCTTTTTTCCATGAAAAGAGAAGGAGGAAGAAGAAGAAAATGAATCATTCCTTTTGTGATGAATAATGAATTAATTGTAGTGGTTACAAATCTAACCAAGGGTTAAGCATGAAGGAGTTAACCCATGTAGAGAATTAACTAGATTTAATGGTTTGGATTGGGTTAACATAATATCTTCACAAAATATCAAGCAAAACACAAAGTCAAAGCTTCATGAAGCTTCATGGAAGCTTCATGCAAAAGTTAACCCTAATCCAAACCCTAACCAAGTTTAAACCCTAAACCATTGTTAAATTTGTAATCCTAACATGTTACAATATTATATATCACATATACAATATATTTTGTAACAATAGAAAATAATACAATTAACATATATCACATATATATCAATGTATTATCCCGTGAGAAAATGAATCTTTTAGTGAGCTAATATTAGTTAATGTAATTTAATATATCATATATATTATTGTACATTAAATTATCGAATCAACAATTGATATGACAATCCGGCTATATCGCATATAACCGACTAATACAATGACCCGGCTATATCACATATACCCGGCCGATATCTCATATCGCGAGAATCCAATACGGTATCACATAATGCATTATCCTCGGTCCCGCACATATCACATATGTGCTCCTACTCCGTTTTGCCTGAGCCAAGAAACCTCTGTGTAGGACTTTAAAGAATCGTCAATACGCCGGCAGTAGGTGATGATCATATCAAACAACCACAAGCTGCAAATGGTCAGCTAAACGTAACAGCCACCCAGCTATTGAGCGCTCAGAAGATCAACAAGCAAGCCTGTACATTCTCCTGTGAATCCAATCAGTAACACACCCGTACAGTCCGGTCTCGTCGTCTGATATGTCGCATATCTCGCCTAGGGGTAGTAAACGTCAAACCCCAGTAGCTCGATAAGTCATGTCGATATGAGGTCTATAACAGTTCGAGAAACTACTGATAACATTTACCAGAAAATCTCAGCAACCCTGGCCAGGAATTTCCGGTTATAGCCAATCAAATACAGCACAACATCAACTCCCTATACCGGGAGAGACGAATCCCCTCCTATCTCTCATTGCCTCCATATGATTCGGGACTGTACCCAAAAGCCGCCTTTTTGCACGCCCTCTTGGACGTGGTATGATGGAAATCAAAGAACAGTGGGAATCACACAAGACTCTATGACGATCTCGGGTCAACAGACTACTCTGTACCAGTGTCACCGGAGAACTGTCATCTGACGAGAGGTATAATACCATCTGGGAGTTCTCGGCGAGTCTGTCCAGTGTACCCAGTCTCCACTGAGCACCCGTACACCATCCTTGATGTCAAACACCAATGGATATGGGATCATCCATCGCCCATCATATGGGTCAAGATGCGTATACGCTAGTCTACTCTGGTGTATCGATGCCCTGTCTCGATACACCCTCAACTCGGAATAGTTATAGGATGTACTCGTCGACTACCGTGGCCCTACTAGTATGATCTCATCATAGTCCCAGTAGTCGAGTACATATCCTAAGGGCTTTATTAACATGTAACATAGAGACAATCAGAGTACATGTTAAGATAAAGTACAACCAGATAGTATACTATCATGTCGAGCAAGAAAGTCCTCCCTATATATGTCCTAGCATCCACTACAATATATATCGTATGTACAGTAATGGCCTCTAGGGCATACATGTAGGGGTCCTAGGCACACTAGTGAGGTCTCACAAGGCATCGAACATGCCAAATTAAAATTTTAACGGTGCCGAGAAACCCGACTACGGATCGTCGGCTAGAAGTTTAGGCGAAAAAGCTAACTAGTTAACACTTAACTAAGGGAATACGGAAATACAACCTTTGTAGATCCGGTCCTCCACCTCCACGGCTCCGAGACGAGGTCCTTTCCGCTGTCCAAATCAAATCCGGGCTCTAGCGTCGGCTTCGTCGGAGAATGGGCAAGCTAGGTCATCGATGTCCATGCCGAAGATGATCTACGTCGAAGCATCGCAAGATCAAGCTCTCACTTCACCAAGTCATGAAACTTGTGAAGAAAACACACTCTACTACTTAGCAAGAGGTAGAGGATGAAGAAATAGGAAGTGGGTAGACTTTAGAATTGGATTTCTCACTCATTTCATCAAGTTGCCATTGATGGTCAAGCTTTTCTTCACTTGAAGGAAGAAGAAGAAGAAGCAAAAATATTATGATAAGAATATTAGAATAGAAAAGAAAAATCCATCCTTATCATATTATGAACCATGGTTAGATGTAGAGAGCTAACTAAGGTTTAAGTGAGTGGTTAGGGTTAAGCATGAGACAAAATGGTCATAAAGTCAAAGTCTTCATGAATGTTCATGAATGAACAAAAGAAAGCAACCATTTTCCTAATTTTGCCTTTTCTTTTTCCAAACAGATAAATGAATAAAATGAAATCAAAAACCCTAATCACCCACTTAACTATAGTTTAATTCTTTACACTTAACCATAAGGCATGTATCATCAAACATGATACAAGCAAGTGCACAAAACTATATCGAATATACAATGTGCACACCCGAGCGAGAAAATCCATTTAAAGTGAACCGATACTAGTTAATGCAAAGTAATATATCAAATATATAATTATGCATTAAATCATTAAATCAACACTTGATTTAACGATCCGGACATATCGCATATAACCGACTAATCTCAACAGTAACAACTTATCGAATCAACACTTGATCCGATAACCCGGCTATATCGCATATAATCGATCAATGTCACATATCGCGAGAATCGAATACAGTATCACATACTGGTATCATTCTCGGTCCCGCACATATCTCATATGCACTCCTATTTCGTTTCGCTTGAGCCAGGAAACCTCTGTGTAGGACTCTAAAGACTCGTCAATACGCCGGCAGCAGATGACGATCATATCAAACACCCACAAGCCGCAAGCGGTCTGCTAAACGTAACGGCCACCCGGGTATTGAGCGATCTGAAGATCGACGAGAAAGCCCGCTCACACTCCAGTGAATCCGACCAGTAACACTACCGTACAGTCCGGTCTGATCATCTGATATGTCGCATATCTCGCCTAGGGGTGGTAAACGTCAGACCCCAATAGCTCGATAAGTCGTGTCGATATGAGGTGTTGGAGATAGTGCCCTCAGAGTCAATTATTAGATCACAGGTACGTGATTGCAATGATTGGTGGAGGACCTATCCCGGTAGGACAGTCTTACTCGAGATGATAGTATGCTATCTGGTTTACCTTTATCATCGTGTACTGTTTTAGGTGACCTGACACGTCGCTATTACACGTTGATAGAGCCCCTAGGATTCTTGCTTGACCACCAGCAGTATGAGGGCGATCATATAAGTGGGAGCTGGGGGTCTATAAGCATATCCTTAAAAGGTCCCTAGTCGTGTGAGTTTCGAGACAGGGCATCGATACTCCATAGTAGACTAGTGTATACAGTCGAGATCCCGACGAGGGGCGGTGGCCGGTCTCACAAGCCACTGGTGTCAGTTGGATCACCTAAGATGTATACAGGTGCTCATTGGGTTATGAGTACACCGGACAGGACTCTCCGGGAACATGCTAGTTGGTCATATACCAGACGTCAGATGGCAGTTCCCTAGTGACATGTGTGCAGGTTAGTTCATCGACCTGGGGATCGTCATTTGTCTCGTGTGAGTTCCCACTGTACTTTGATTACTACCCTACCACGGCTCAAAGGAGTCGTGCAAACAGGTTTTAGTTGGGTACAGTCCCGAGCCACATGGAGGCAGTGAGCGTATCTTCAGGGGTTCGTCTCTCCCGGTATTGGGGGTGAGGTCGTGCTGTGTCTAGGAGAGCCATTACACAAAGTCCTTGGCCAAGGAAAGGAGATTTACTGGTAGGTATTCCAGTAGTATCTCAGGGTGTTCTAGGCTACACTCCGACACGACTTGTACCGCTTTTGGGGGTCTGACTTTTACCAACCCCCTAGGCCCACCATGTGATACTCATAGACGAACGGACCGGACTGTACGGATATTGTCACTGACAGGCTCAGTAGGGTTGTCAGGCTGAGTTCACTCACAGACGTCCCTTTTAGTCAACACTTGGTAGCCCGTTACGTATTGGCTTATACCTCTGACGTGCTAGTGGTTAAATCCACAACCGAGGTGTTGACGAGTCTTTAGAGTCCCCCACATTCAGTTACTCAGCTTTCGGGCGAAAGGTTGTAGTGGCCGTATGGAGATATGGCAAGGTCCGATCAGATACGTGCGGTATTGCACGGGTCAGGATCGGACAGTTTGTACTATAGGCCGTATGGTTATATAGCAGGGTTCGATCAGATACGTGCGGTATTGCACGGATCAGGATCGAACAGATATTACTAGCCGGCTTTGGTTTAACCGGATCCTAGTATAGTACAGTGTAGATTTTGTCTCATTGCATTTGTATTTCGGTCGAAATACAGATGCGGGTGTGTATGCACAGTATCGGGGTTTTTCCTGTAATTTATTACGGGACCAGTTTTCTGGAGTTGCAGTTTGCTTTCCGTTTCGGCCGATTTCCATTGTTCCGTTCATTGGCCGAAGATTGGTGGAGGAGGGTTTATTTGCATTGTTGCAAATAGGCATTAGTGGAGGGGGTTCTTTGCATATATTTATATCATGATGGTTTCATGATGGAGCCCATCTTTTGACTTCTAGCTTTATGATGATGGCTTGACCATTGTAGGTTATGATTGGCTTTTGGAGTATTGGGTTTTGTTCTCTCATCATCTCTTTTCATCATTGCTTCCACCCACCCCCTTGACTTTTCTTTTTCTCTCTCCAATCACACTTGAGAAGGGGGGGCGGGGGGGCGGCCATTCCTATGGAAGGGAATGGAATGGGGTTCATTGTGTGGTGTGGTATTTTTGCTTCTCATGTTTGCTAGAAAAGTCCTCTAGCTCATTTCCTAAAGTTGTTCTCTTTTCCTCCACCAATGGCAATTCCACAATCCCCAAAAAGTGAGACATGGTTCTTCACACATTCTACAGCAAATCTTGGGCACGTCGATTAGCCGGCTCCGTACCCGAGTTGCCTCGGCATTGAGGTGGGAGCCCGTAAACAAAGTAGGCGTTGTGGTGCACTTCCGGCGATGAGGAGGAGACAGGACTTTCCGCAGGAGATCGGGACCATGACGAGAAGACCGGAGGACTTGGATCGTCGGTATATCTCTATTCCCTTTCTTGTAGTTAGCTAGGACTAGTTAATGGTTCGATCCGGGTATTAGTGCGCGGCGGTTTGCTAGTTCAAGAAAATTTAAAGTTTATCACCGCTTCCGCATTTGGCCGTCGGATTGACGGCCGGGGCGCCGCCGTGCACTTACAGTGGTATCAGAGCCTCGCCATTAACTTAGTCTAGCTTGGTTTAATGTGTTTTGCATTTCGGATCGATCAAAAATCCCAAAACCCGCATTTCCTTCAGCATCAGTTTCTGTTGAAATTTTTCAGTCTCGAAATTTTTTTCAGGTTGTATAAAAGTACTGTACAAGTAGTTCTAAGCTCTCTGGAAAAATTCGACAAAGTGATCTTTTAAGTGGAGCGCGGAACCGCGGCCAAATCCCACTCAGGGCCGCGGTTCCGCCGCAGTTTGGAATATTCAGTTGGTCGAAATTTTCCAGTGGGCTTCTGGGCTGGAAACAGGGTTTTTGGAATATTAATATTGGGCCCAGAAATTCTTGATGTGCTGCAGTAACACTTGGGGCCCACTTGTTAAAAATTTGATCGGTCGGATATTTTAAACACATTATTTCACAGTATTTACATTATATCTGCGACCGTGAATGTCACTTGATCGGTAAATCCGGTCTAACTGCTATAGCCCGGTTAGACGGATTTGCGAACGTGACTTTCACGTTGATGTTCTATTTTTGCTGTGATGTTGCGGATCGGTCGTGGGGGATAGCCTGGATGCAATGCTAGTACAGTTGTGATTGTATTATGTACATTTGATATTGCGGGGCGAGCGTCCGATATGTGGACTGCCGTCACTGCCTGTTTGTATTATTATTTTGGGGCACGACCTGGTTGCGGTCGATGTACCCGTTGTATGTATATTTTACTTTCTGTACTAGGATTGCCCCGCGGAGGGGTGCACGGATAGCCGGGTCCTAGAGGGCAACAAGCCCGCATCTCATGGCATTGAGAGGGAGGGGGCTTCAGTCTAGGATTGGCGGGCTATTCGCCGCACTCGTAGGGGGTACATGTTGACCCAGGAGGGGTGCCCAAGTTGCCGGATTCCGTGAAGTGCTGGGTGGTCCATTCACGGTGCTGAAGGGGGCTGCCTCGCTTCAGGTTTTGGCGGGTGACTTGCCGCGCCCGTAGGGGTCTAGGATTTCATTGCGCAGGCTATCCACACGACCAGGGGAACGTCGGGTTTCAGTAGTGGCTCTGTGAAACCCGGGGATCCCAGATATCTGTATTTTTTCTGTGATGATGTACATTTCTGTGATGTTGCATTTTATTCACGCCTTGAGCGAATATAATATATTGGTATATATATTAGTAGATGTTGTATATGTTTTTCATCCGCGCTAGTCCAGTCCCCGCTCTGTCGTTAGTTAGCTAACCTAACGGGTAATGACGGGACCCTGTGGCGAATGCGGATGGCATATACGTACATCAGTATATTTTCGTTCTTTGTGGTGTGATCAATTGATGGGACTTCGTTGATTCGGATCAATGCAAGTTAAAAACAAACCTAATCTGATGTTGTTGGAACACTTTTCAAAAAGCTGTTATTGCTAGGACGTTCACTTTTGTTTTGCATCGTGGTATTCAGTTGGAATATCCTGCTCCTCAATCGACGAGGCAAGGGCCGAGATCCTTTCACCGGGAGTGACCCCTTGGACAGAAGTTTGCGTCAGGGCATTAACTTCACTATAGCCGACTACTTTTGCTTTGCACCGTGGTATTCAGTTAGAATATCCTGCACCCTATTCTACGGGGAAAGAGCCGAGATCCCTTCACCGGGAGTGACCTCTTTAGCGAAGGTTTTCGTCACTATATTTTTAAAAGCTATCCGTTCCTTCAACGATATCAAGTTCTTTACGTTAAAGGTTTTCGCCAGAAACCATTCGTAGCCCTCCGTCATTTCAGACGGGTAGCACGTAGTATTCATGCTGTGTTTGTTGACCTTCGTCAAGGCATAGTGTATGGTAGCTGCTTGTTACCTTTCTGCTGCATAGATAGATGCGTTGGTTTGGGACAGTCGTATAGCCTTGTTGGCCTTCGTCAAGGGCTTGTACGGGTGGATTCAAATTAACCTGGATAATGACGGGTAGAACTTGACATGTGACTTATGATTTGTTGACCTTCGCCAAGGTCATAAGAGCATGGGGCAAAAATCACATCGGGAGTTTCAAAAGAACTGAAACTTGCCAGATATGCGCATACCTTCTGGAGTGTGATGACGTGAGCGGATTCCGTCACGTTATCATGCGATGATAGTTGGATCCGGATTCCCTCTGATGAGTTAGTTTACTCCTCGGGTAACCCCGACTAATTCTTCTTTCAGGTTTGGAGGAGAATTTGAGGTACAGTGGGAGGTTTCCAGATTAGATAAATTGGTGACCATTCTGATCTAGGTTAGAGTGCACGCTGAGTGTTTCTTTTCTCTCTCTCTTTGGCAGCGACCATTGACCCGACCCTAAGACTTTGACTCAGTGACCAAGTTGACCGAACCTTCTTAAACACCGGCTTTTGGATTGTCAGAGTTGCAAACCTCATTGCCACTCCTACTTTTACCCTTTTCTCCAGGACACCCCGTTTTACTACGAACGTCCACTTCCATTGGACAAAACCATCGTATGGTTAGATACGAACTCGAAAGAATTTATTCGAGGATGGTTTCCGGTTCTGGAGAAAACGGATAGGATTATTCAGTTGTCTTTTCCTTTTACCCTCTCTCAGGTTACGAGTACTCCTTGGTTTAAGGGGTAGTACACCTGTTACGCAAATTGGATTGTCTTCTTCCAAACCTTAGGCTGGTGCCGACCGGTGGGGAATGAAGAAAACCAATTAGCATAACGATGGTGTGCAGAAGGTATTAAGTTCAGACAAAGCAAGGGATTAGTAAGAGGGCAAAGTAAATTGCAACAGATATTCACGACCAAACCAAATATTTCGTTACCACTCCCACATCACCTTTGTATTTCTCCAGGACACTCCGTATCACTACGAAGATCCACAGTTTATTTGGATATTCCATCGTATGGTTATATACGAACTCGAAAGAAACTTTTTCCAGTTCGGGGATGGATTCTGGTTCAGGAGAAATAGGAATAAGATTTATTCAGGTGTCTTTTATCTTCACCTTCTCTCGCATTGCGAGTGTTCCTAGGATTGGGACATTACACCCATTATGCTTATTGGATAGTCTTCTTCCAAACCATAGGCTGGTGCCGAACGGTAGGGAAGGAAGAAAACCATTTGGCCTAAAGGGGTGTGCAGAAGGTAAAGACTAAAGACATATGAAGGGATTTGGAGAGGTGGCAAAGAATTATACGGTTACAGTCGTGAATCTGGAAGAGGCATTACTAGGAATACCGGGATACCCCATCGGAACATTTCAATGTTTCAGTTTCACTGTATAATGTTAAAAGAAAACTGATTTCCCGATTAGACACTTGCTCCAGGGTATGTATTTACCAGGTTAGATTCTCACATCTGTATGGTTTTACAGATGATGAGTGGGAGTAAGTTATTGGGAATAGGGTGATCATCCTCATTATATCGGGATTCGTTGTAATCGGTGATATTTGAGGAGATCATCTGAGCTGTTTGCCGATCGGCAAATATTTGGTTTTGAATATCCGCTGTTATGCACCAATTTCAAAATTGATATATCTGTACGTCTATTTTCATAGAGTGAGATATACCTTTCTGAAATTATGTCTGTGACATTTACCTATATCAGTGGATGGTTAGGTAAGGAGCATTAAACAGCGGTGTAATTCTCCATAACCATAAGTACAGTTTTCAACCTACGGCACACAGTAAATGAGTTATCAGACTCAAGGGACTTATACAGAGTATTGTATGTTGTCCAGTGTCCATTAGGACAGAGGGGTTGGTCCTCGTACTATATTCGGTTTACTTATGACTTCTCTAGTTTTTTGGCAAGTGTTTCGAGGAAACACAGGGTCCGAATTTGGAGAAGTTATAGGTATTTGAATACAGTAGAGAACCAGGTGTAGCAAGTATCGGGATTCTTCAAAGTGATCGAAGATGTAGATACTTGTCAATGGTATTCAGTTGATAGTAATGATAAAGAGATCTTGCTTCTCTTTCGGGTTACAAGTGATTGAAAGCATTCCTAAGTTGAGTAACGCTGATCGGCCTCCTTCCATTTAGTTGACATGCGCTGGGGACAGCTGCATGATTTGAATCTGGTTCAATTAAATCAGTGCCTCTGTTTCTATATTGGATATAGAACAGTTCATATCTTAACGATGTTAAGTTACGGGGAGTTGTCCGGTTTATGATTAAAACCAGACACTGGACAACTCAAGGCAGGTTTCTGTAATGGCTGTTTGTGGGTTGACCCAGGCTATGACGAGGGTTGACTTTCTACCATCTGGATGAACAATAGCGATATTGTTCTAGACTCGCCACAGTTTTATTAAAAATGGATTTTTTCAGAAAACAGTAGTGGGAGTATGGTAGAACTGGAAGTGATTCCAGAACCACAAACGATTACTGAAGATTTGATAAGGAACCTAAAGATTCAATCTGGATTGACATTCCATTGGCCACTCCGCAGATAAGGTGGGTAACTTCAGGCACCCGAGAGGCACTACGGTAGCCTCAAGGACGGTGATAGGGAAGTTCTTGTTTACCCACAATTGCCATTGCTGTTGTTCCAGGTTACGAGACCCGGCGGGAGGATGAGTATAGCGTCGTTCTAAACCAGTTTTAGAAGTGTACATCTATATGACTCTGCCAGAGGGTTGTCGTAGTCAGTGGGAGCAGCGGAAGCATTGGTGGACAGGTTGCTTATGTCTATTTATAGACTAGAGCAGATGTAGCGGAGATAGATCATCTATTTCTGACGTGACAGTCATGGGTTTGACTTCATCAGAATAGGGGATGGATCTGTTGAGCAGGTAGTAGGGTGTGATATCCTGGTATTTGGATAATATACACAGAGTAGGAAAAGAAACTCCTACACTACGATCGGTTATACTTTGGTCGTCACACAGTTGTTTCTCCACAAAGGAAATGGATTTTATATCAGACATACTGGTTACTAGATCTATGGTTTTAGATCTAGATTTGGGTGGTTTCCCAATAAGGGTACTTGACAGCATTCTAAGAGTATTTAGGATGGTCGACTCCTGGCACGGTAGTGTACCTGCAGGTAATGGAGTCACCCTCTCCAAAGGTGTCTTACAGACTAAAGGGGAGAGGGACGGGCATGATTGGCAGATCACTTGCTCAGGCAATTGAGTCAATCGTGAGATGTCAAGTACCACACCAGATGTTGTTCTTGCACTAGATGCAATAAGTTGACATTAATCCAATCCTGGAGAAACAGTCGGAAGCAGTTTTAGAACATAAGTGGATGTTCTAGGGATATGATAACGACAGCCTCATTCAGGAGACAGTTATCATTCCAGGCTTCCAAGGTGACATGGACGACAAGGAGGTTGTCAGAGTTATAGTTTTCCTTCTGATGAGGGGCAGTATTTTGGACAAGTGGTCCAAGGCAATACTGAGGGAGGCATGGCGCGTAGGATACTGATTAAGTTCAGTTGACGATACAGTCTAAGAAGTTTGGATTTGGAGTTCATTTATGAGCTAGGTCCCATCAGACATCCAGACATATTCTGAGACAGGTATTGCTCTTTTCGGGAGATGGCTTTCTCCGTGAACTTGAGATATAGAGAGACATAGAAAGAAACAACTAAGCGGATCCACTCACTGAGGCTATTCCTCGAACGCAATAGTTCCGCAAACGAGCTTTGTGAGACTGACTAGTAGAGGAGTTGGATGTTCGGTATCACACGGGCTGTGAGTATGCGACATCGCAATAATTAGCCTTGAGTGCAAGTGGGAGATTGTTGGAGATAGTGCCCTCAGAGTCAATTATTAGATCACAGGTACGTGATTGCAATGATTGATGGAGGACCTATCCCGGTAGGACAGTCTTACTCGAGATGATAGTATGCTATCTAGTTTACCTTTATCATCGTGTACTGTTTTAGGTGACCTGACACGTCGCTATTACACGTTGATAGAGCCCCTAGGATTCTTGCTTGACCACCAGCAGTATGAGGGCGATCATATAAGTGGGAGCTGGGGGTCTATAAGCATATCCTTAAAAGGTCCCTAGTCGTGTGAGTTTCGAGACAGGGCATCGATACTCCATAGTAGACTAGTGTATACAGTCGAGACCCCGACGAGGGGCGGTGGCCGGTCTCACAAGCCACTGGTGTCAGTTGGATCACCTAAGATGTATACAGGTGCTCATTGGGTTATGAGTACACCGGACAGGACTCGCCGGGAACATGCTAGTTGGTCATATACCAGACGTCAGATGGCAGTTCCCTGGTGACATGTGTGCAGGTTAGTTCATCGACCCGGGGATCGTCATTTGTCTCGTGTGAGTTCCCACTGTACTTTGATTACTACCCTACCAAGGCTCAAAGGAGTCGTGCAAACAGGTTTTAGTTGGGTACAGTCCCGAGCCACATGGAGGCAGTGAGCGTATCTTCAGGGGTTCGTCTCTCCCGGTATTGGGGGTGAGGTCGTGCTGTGTCTAGGAGAGCCATTACACAAAGTCCTTGGCCAAGGCAAGGAGATTTACTGGTAGGTATTCCAGTAGTATCTCAGGGTGTTCTGGGCTACACTCCGACACGACTTGTACCGCTTTTGGGGGTCTGACTTTTACCAACCCCTTAGGCCCGCCATGCGATACTCATAGACGAACGGACCGGACTGTACGGATATTGTCACTGACAGGCTCAGTAGGGTTGTCAGGCTGAGTTCACTCACAGACGTCCCTTTTAGTCAACACTTGGTAGCCCGTTACGTATTGGCTTATACCTCTGACGTGCTAGTGGTTAAATCCACAACCGAGGTGTTGACGAGTCTTTAGAGTCCCCCACATTCAGTTACTCAGCTTTCGGGCGAAAGGTTGTAGAGGCCGTATGGAGATATGGCAAGGTCCGATCAGATACGTGCGGTATTGCACGGGTCAGGATCGGACAGTTTGTACTATAGGCCGTATGGTTATATGGCAGGGTTCGATCAGATACGTGCGGTATTGCACGGATCAGGATCGAACAGATATTACTAGCCGGCTTTGGTTTAAGCCGGATCCTAGTATAGTACAGTGTAGATTTTGTCTCATTGCATCTGTATTTCGGTCGAAATACAGATGCGGGTGTGTATGCAAAGTATCGGGGTTTTTCCTGTAATTTATTACGGGACCAGTTTTCTGGAGTTGCCAGTTTGCTTTCCGTTTCGGCCGATTTCCATTGTTCCGTTCATTGGCCGAAGATTGGTGGAGGAGGGTTTATTTGCATTGTTGCAAATAGGCATTAGTGGAGGGGGTTCTTTGCATATATTTATATCATGATGGTTTCATGATGGAGCCCATCTTTTGACTTCTAGCTTTATGATGATGGCTTGACCATTGTAGGTTATGATTGGCTTTTGGAGTGTTGCGTTTTGTTCTCTCATCATCTCTTTTCATCATTGCTTCCACCCACCCCCTTGACTTTTCTTTTTCTCTCTCCAATCACACTTGAGAAGGGGGGGCGGGGGGGCGGCCATTCCTATGGAAGGGAATGGAATGGGGTTCATTGTGTGGTGTGGTATTTTTGCTTCTCATGTTTGCTAGAAAAGTCCTCTAGCTCATTTCCTAAAGTTGTTCTCTTTTCCTCCACCAATGGCAATTCCACAATCCCCAAAAAGTGAGACATGGTTCTTCACACATTCTACAGCAAATCTTGGGCACGTCGAGTAGCCGGCTTCGTGCCCGAGTTGCCTCGGCATTGAGGTGGGAGCCCGTAAACAAAGTAGGCGTTGTGGTGCACTTCCGGCGATGAGGAGGAGACAGGACTTTCCGCAGGAGATCGGGACCATGACGAGAAGACCGGAGACTTGGATCGTCGGTATATCTCTATTCCCTTTCTTGTAGTTAGCTAGGACTAGTTAATGGTTCGATCCGGGTATTAGTGCGCGGCGGTTTGCCAGTTCAAGAAAATTTAAAGTTTATCACCGCTTCCGCATTTGGCCGTCGGATTGACGGCCGGGGCGCCGCCGTGCACTTACATGAGGTCTATAACAATTCGAGAAACTACTGGTAACACTTACCAGTAAATCTCGGCAACCCTGGCCAGGGATTTCCTGTTATAGCCAATCGAACACAGCACAACATCAACTCCCTATACCAGGAGAGACGAATCCCCTCCTATCGCTCATTGCCTCCATGTGACTCGGGACTGTACCCAAAAACCACCGTTTTGCACGCCCTCTTGGACGTGGTAAGATGGAAATCAAAGCACAGTGGGAACCACACAAGACTCTATGACGATCTCGGGTCAACAGACTACTCTGTTCCAGTGTCACCAGAGAACTGCCATCCGACGTGTGGTATAATACCATCTGGGAGTTCTCGGCGAGTCCGTCCAGTGTACCCAGTCTCTACTGAGCACCCGTATATCATCTCTGATGTCAAACACCGATGGATATGGGATCATCCATCGCCCATCTGTATGGGTCGAGAAGGTACACGCTAGTCTACTCTGGTATATCGATGCCCCGTCTCGATATACCCACGACTAAGGACTTTGAAGGATGTACTTATGGACTACCATGTCCCCACTAGTATGATCCGCATCATAGTCCAGGTAGTCAAGTACAAATCCTAAGGGCTTTACCAACATGTAACAGAGAGACAATCAGTGTACACGTTAAGGTAAAGTTCAACCAGATAGCATACTATCTTGTCGAGCAAGAAAGTCCTCCCTATATACGTCCTACCATCCACTACACTATACATCATATGTACAGTAATGGCCTCTAGGGCATACATATAACTAACAATCTCCCACTTGCACTAGGGCCATCTGATAGCAGTGGTTGTAGTATCTCATACTCAACCATCCCATAAAAGTCTCTCTCTGGGAACTGGCCTTTGTGAGTGGATCCGCTGTGTTGTCCTCTGAGTCTACTCCCCTAACCTCGATCTCCCTGGAGATCAACCATCTCCATGATCAAGTGATACTGCCTTAGAATATGTCTGGATCACTGATGGGATGGACGTTCCTTGGCATAAGCCACAAGTCCATTGTCACATAATAGGAGGAACTTAGTTCATCTCATGAACCAATATACACCCAAACAGCCTCTTTGGTAGCATCTTAAGTAGCGATGTATCCTGCCTTTATCGTCTAGTATGTCACGGTATCTAGCTTGGAACTCTTCCAACATACCGTCCCTTTACTGAGGGTAAAGACAATGCCTGTGACTGACACTCAGTCGTCTTTATCACCCTGGAACCCTTCCAGTGATTCTCCCCAGGATCGATTGATACCATCTCACTACAACTAGTGAGAATCCTAACATCCAATTAGATCTATCGCATATATCCAAAATCCAGGATTTAGGAGGTATCACTTTGATCCTATATGGAGAATCTTTGTGATAATCGGAGATTGATCGATCGTAGCATAGGAAACTACTTCCCTATCAAGAGTATGTCATCCACGTACTCTACGAGGATCGTCCCCATACTCCCTACTACCTTTTTGTTTATACAAGGTTCATCTACCATTTTGATGATGTCAAACTCTTTGAGTACTTCATCAAAACAGACGTTCCAACTCCGCGATGCCTGCTTTATCCTATAATGCATCTTGCACACGTTTCCGCTGCTCCCACAGTCTACGAAGCCCTCTGGCTGTGTACTTATAGACGCACTCTTCTAAATCATCATTTAGAAAAGCAGTCAAGACACCCAATCACCAGATATCGCAGTCATGGTATGTAGCCGTGACAAGTAGGATCTGGATGGACTTAAGCATAGGTACTGGAAAAGGTTTCATCATTATCCACGCCTGGTCGATGACGAAAACCTTTAACAAGTCTAGCTTTGAAAGTCTTAACCTTTCCATTTACACCAAGTAATCTTCTCAAGATATACTTGCTCCTGATGGGAATTTAACCCTTCAGATATTGCAACCAAAGTCCATACTTTGTTGGTGTACATGGATTCCATCTCAGATCGCTAAGCATCCAGCCATTCTTACAGAGTCTTACTCTCGATGGCCCTGCTCGAAACTAGTTAGGTCATCATCTCATGATGCAATCCTCGCTCCCACTGTCATAGAGAAACCGAAGTAACTCTCAGGTGGGTGAGGAACCCTACTAGATCGGCGGAGAGGCTGAGGTTCGTTGGTATTTACTGAATCCTTTGGTTCTATCAAATCATCTCCTGTAGTTTGTATAGCTGGAACATTTCCAGTTCTACATAACTGACCTTGCCTCGAGCTTGTCCGGATTTTGCCTTTTAGACATAGGCCGGACAACCCCAAATCTTAACTAGCTTAAGACATGGGCTCTTCCCTTTCCATATCACATATGAAATGGTAGGCAACTTATTTGATTGGAACCCTATTCAATAGGTATGCAACTTCATAAGTGCATGACTCCCAAAAGGAAACAGGTAACTCAGTAGTACTCATCATAGAGCACACCATATCAAATAGGGTGTATCTGCTCCACCCCGATATACCATCATGCTATGGTATTCGGAGGAGTAATGCTGAGAGAGAATCTTATTCTCCTTTAGAATAGTCCTGGAATTCCGTGCTCAAGTATTCTCCTCCCTGATCACATCAAAGGACATAATATTTATACCCTTATTGGTTCTCTACTTCTAACTTATATTCTGTGAATATCTCAAAAGGTTCGGATATGTGTTTCGACAGGAACATAGGTCTGAATCTTGAAAGATCATCAGAGAATGTAATGAAGTATAAAGAACCAATCCTGGCATGTGTAGACAGGAGACCTTACATACATCATCATGTATCAGTCCCTAGAGTTCACTAACTCTTTCTCTGTTTCCAGTAAACGGAGCTGTGGTCATCTTATCTTTGTGACATGACTGGCGAGCTTCACAAGATGTAAATTCAAACTGATTTAAATATGCATCTAAATGTAACTCAGCCAGTCGGGTCGCATTGATATGACCTAGTCTACAATACCTCAAGAAGGATTCGTTCATTTCTGAACTCTTCCTCTTGTGTGTGTTCTGTATACTAAGAACTGTAGTTTGATTTAGAACATCAATGCTTTTAGATAACGTGCCTGAACCGATCAACTTTTGATATAGGAAATGTTCAAAACATTATCCAACAATATAAAACTTTATCATTTCTTCACTAATAAAGAGATAGATATGATTTTGTATATCAGGTTCGGTATCTAATAACATTCGTTCAGAATCAATGTATTGTAATACAGGGTGACAGTGACCAACAGACTTGGCTGCAACTCTTGCCCCGTTTTCTGCCTCATGAAACTTATCACCCGTTCTCAGTTCTCTACGTTTCTGTAGCCCTATGTAACATATTACATATCTGGGATCCTGATCCGGTATCATATACCCAGGATGCGGAGGATACTGTGAAACAGTTCTGTATAATGAACACACCCGAAGATGATGCATCAGCATGCACTCTCTTCGTTTGGGCGGCACGGGAAATCTGGTATTCCCCAATTTCCTGCTCTGTCTTATAACAATTATAAGTTGGAGCGGGACCAACGTTCCCCAGCTCAGTATAACAAGCGGGTTCGGTCAATTATCCGTATTATTATCTTGATTAGGGCGTGATATGGTCGCTACCTGGAGAGAGAGAGAAGAAAACACTCAGCGTGCGCTCTGTCAAGAATAGATCGGTTATTATTTTATCTAATCAGGATGGCTCCCACTGCTTTTTATCAAATCTTCCTTCAAACCCTAAAAGGAAAGACTAGCCGGGATTAATTACACACTACAAGTTCGCCAATCTTTCAGCCAGGCCAGTGTCGGTACTTTGAGGGAGGTCCCCCGTGCTTTTGCACGAACCTAATTAATGTAAACCTCGTTTTCCCAGAGGCGTAACCCCGTTGACACCTTTCTAGACACCTACTTGATCGGCTAATTGTAATGTATAAAACTCTCCCAGGAGTAACTCTTACTCGCAGCGGGTATCGGGATCCAACTATCTCATAGAAGGTATACAATCTCATTGCAAATTTCAACACTTGAAATTCCCGATAATATTTTGCCCCTAGCGTCCTATGACCTTGACGCAGGCCAACAAACCATAGTCCGCTAGTCACGTTCAACCCGTCATTTCCTGATTGAATTAAACCCACCCGCACGACCCTTGACGCAGGCCAACAAAGTCGCATGACTACCCTAATCCAATCACATCATATGCTTATGCAGATAAGCACCAGTTAGCTACCGCACACTACGCCTTGACGCAGGCCAACAAACATAGCACGAATACTAACTACTACTTATCTGAAATGACGGAGGGCTACGACAGGTTTTTCTGAAAACCTATTGCGTAATGAACTTGATATCGTTGTAGAATCAAATGGTTTTTAAAATGGAGTGTTTTTGAGGCTTTTCTAGTTTTGCTAAAGGAGTCACTCCCGGTGAAGGGATCGTCGGTCCTTTCCTCGTCGAATGAGGTGCGGGATATATCACATATATCACCGTGCAAAGCAAAACACTTAAAAGCAATCAAAAGACAAACCGAGTGTGTAGCATTTGCCAGTTATTGCTAAAGGAGTCACTCCCGGTGAATGGATCTCGGTCCTTTCCTCATCGAATAAGGTGCAGGATATATCACATATACCTCTGTGCAAAGCAAGAACTGTAGCTACCTGTTTTATTTTGAAATTCAATTCTACAACATCTTAGGTTTCTTTTATTTCATTAATCACATTAATGAAGTCCCATCATTTAAATACCTAATCATCACAGATAAATACGACGTACACTTATGCCATCCGCATTCGCCTCGATGTCCCCTCGTGCACCGTTAGCTTAGGTAACTAACGGCAGAGCAGGGCAGGGCTAGCACGGGTGTAAAACATAAGTAACGTCTATATAATATATCATATATACTATATACTGTATCTATCACAGAACATCACATGATCATATCACAGATATCGCAGCAGAAGAATCATATGAAATATTGGATATACTAGGACGTCCGTGTTTTCAATACGAGCCAGTATAAAACACGGATTCCACGGTCGTGATGAATAGCCAAACCCACACCCCTAGACCCCTACGAGAGCGGCAAGCAACCCTACCAATTCTAGAGTTAGGAGACCCGGACTCGACTCCTCGAGTTGGTCTCCCACTGGACTCCAGAACCCGGTTACTTGTGCTTCCCTCCTTGGGTCTATCCTAGTGCGGAAAAGTAAATAATGTACAAACGGTGACAACTTCCGCAACCTGGAAGCGCCCGAATAAAAGAATATTACATACAAGTTTTTACATGAATGAAAATGAAAAACACTCATCTCACATAAAAAACCCCGGCTATTCAAACACGACGATCCAATATAACATATTCAGCAACACATAACATCAACGTAAGCAAACATGCGTATCCCAATTGTCGTTGACATATAGCAACGAAACCGGCGATATCACATATTACACTTACGGTCACAGAAAAGAAAGTGTAAAACTACAACAGTTGGAATCCGCAACCACCTCAGACATCGCATGCCTGACCAAATGAATTACTTAGACATCGCATGCCTAACAATTATAAACCCCGCATTTCAGTCTCATTATCGAAAACACTTTTCAATATCAAGTCGGGAAATTCAACAGGATTCCCGACATTCTGATCGAATGCTCGTCGCAAACTTTAGTAGGCGGCCGCACCCCCGACGCCGTCGACGAAGTGCACCAAGGCGGAACACCGCTACCGCGAGCACCCGAACGGATGCTTTCGACGATGGGGTTCTCCTACAGTCACTTGGTCGGGGCTATGGGGTGAGGCTGTCTATTAAGTTTACCCGGCGAGTATCCGCGTACGCTACGTGATTGCGACGGACTTTTGATCACATCAAAATTCCGTGGCAACCGATCAAGTGAGACTAAAGTGCTATGTTTATAACATTCATTCAGTTATCTCATAACTATTGTGAATTCCAATTATTGTATCCCATTCCAGATAAATAGAAAATGTTAAACTTTCCGATCGAACAATCGAACACCCAAGTTTTCCCGAAACAGATCAACTCATGAAATAAGTCTAGCAACATTCAGTTCGTGCCTCAGTACCAACGGTCCAGCCGTAGAAGGGTCAAGCCAACGCCTCACATGTGGCACGCCGTACTGCCCCAAACCCGAAGGTTCAAAGGGCAGTTCAAGACGGTCACATAATCGAGTTAAGGTTTGTTGTCTTCTAGAGGGACCATCGCGTTACTTGCACTACTTAGAACGTCGTTAAACTACGGAAAAATCCAACACTTGGAAATTTCCCGACAGGGGAAAAATTGGGTATTTATATCCGGTCGAACTTTTTAACATATTGTAAAATATCCGGAAAGCCACATAAACAAAATCTGATAATCCGATCGAATAATCGAATCCCCAAAACAACCCAGAACATTCAACTCTGGAATAAATTTTAAATATTCCCAGAAAATCAAGAATAATTTAATAGGAATTACTGTGCAGAAAAGATGTGATGACGTCACCAGGTGACCGCGGAACCGCCGCAGAAGCTGGGCTTCTGCCGCGGTTCCGCCGCCGTTTAGATGAATCTTTTGCCTGATTTTGCACAGTAATTCTTATAATTATTTATTGAATTTTTTAGGCATTTTTAATACACAAAAATCCGCATTTTCGGAAAAAGTCCAGAGAGCATATTCCGGGTAGGGTTTCGGTTCGATCGGGTTTCAAATTCCGTCTAGACTTCGCCTAAGGCTCTAGCTAGGATCTGATACCACTGTAGGGTCCCTAGACACCCTAGTGAGGTCTCACAAGGCATCGAACATGCCAATTTCAAATTCTACGGTGCCGAGAAACCCTAAACTACGGATCGTCGGCTAGAAGTTTAGGCGAAAAAGCTAACTAGTTAACACTTAACTAAGGGAATACGGAAATACAACCTTTGTAGATCCGGTCCTCCACCTCCACGGCTCCGAGACGAGGTCCTTTCCGCTGTACAAATCAAATCCGGGCTCTAGCGTCGGCTTCGTCGGAGAATGGGCAAGCTAGGTCGTCGATGTCCATGCCGAAGATGATCTACGTCGAAGCATCGCAAGGTCAAGCTCTCACTTCACCAAGTCATGAAACTTGTGAAGAAAACACACTCTACTACTTGGCAAGAGGTAGAGGATGAAGAAATAGGAAGTGGGTAGACTTTAGAATTGGATTTCTCACTCATTTCATCAAGTTGCCATTGATGGTCAAGCTTTTCTTCACTTGAAGGAAGAAGAATAAGAAGCAAAAATATTATGATAAGAATATTAGAATAGAAAAGAAAAATCCATCCTTATCATATTATGAACCATGGTTAGATGTAGAGAGCTAACTAAGGTTTAAGTGAGTGGTTAGGGTTAAGCATGAGACAAAATGGTCATAAAGTCAAAGTCTTCATGAATGTTCATGAATGAACAAAAGAAAGCAACCATTTTCCTCATTTTGCCTTTTCTTTTTCCAAAAAGATAAATGAATAAAATGAAATCAAAAACCCTAATCACCCACTTAACTATAGTTTAATTCTTTACACTTAACCATAAGGCATGTATCATCAAACATGATACAAGCAAGTGCACAAAACTATATCGAATATACAATGTGCACACCCGAGCGAGAAAATCCATTTAAAGTGAACCGATACTAGTTAATGCAAAGTAATATATCAAATATATAATTATGCATTAAATCATTAAATCAACACTTGATTTAACGATCCGGTCATATCGCATATAACCAACTAATCTCAACAGTAACAACTTATCGAATCAACACTTGATCCGATAACCAGGCTATATCGCATATAATCGATCAATGTCACATATCGCGAGAATCTAATACAGTATCACATACTGGTATCATTCTCGGTCCCGCACATATCTCATATGCACTCCTATTTCGTTTCGCTTGAGCCAGGAAACCTCTGTGTAGGACTCTAAAGACTCGTCAATACGCCGGCAGCAGATGACGATCATATCAAACACCCACAAGCCGCAAGCGGTCTGCTAAACGTAACGGCCACCCGAGTATTGAGCGATCTGAAGATCGACGAGCAAGCCCGCTCACACTCCAGTGAATCCGACCAGTAACACTACCGTACAGTCCGGTCTGATCGTCTGATATGTCGCATATCTCGCCTAGGGGTGGTAAATGTCAGACCCCAATAGCTCGATAAGTCGTGTCGATATGAGGTCTATAACAATTCAAGAAACTACTGGTAACACTTACCAGTAAATCTCAGCAACCCTGGCCAGGGATTTCCTGTTATAGCCAATCGAACACAGCACAACATCAACTCCCTATACCGGGAGAGACGAATCCCCTCCTATCGCTCATTGCCTCCATGTGACTCGGGACTGTACCCAAAAACCACCGTTTTGCATGCCCTCTTGGACGTGGTAAGATGGAAATCAAAGCACAGTGGGAACCACACAAGACTCTATGACGATCTCGGGTCAACAGACTACTCTGTACCAGTGTCACCAGAGAACTGCCATCTGACGTGAGGTATAATACCATCTGGGAGTTCTCGGCGAGTCCGTCCAGTGTACCCAGTCTCTACTGAGAACCCGTATATCATCTCTGATGTCAAACACCGATGGATATGGGATCATCCATCGCCCATCTGTATGGGTCGAGAAGGTACACGCTAGTCTACTCTGGTATATCGATGTCCCGTCTCGATATACCCACGACTAGGGACTTTGAAGGATGTACTTATGGACTACCATGTCCCCACTAGTATGATCTGCATCATAGTCCAGGTAGTCAAGTACAAATCCTAAGGGCTTTACCAACATGTAACAGAGAGACAATCAGTGTACACGTTAATGTAAAGTTCAACCAGATAGCATACTATCATGTCGAGCAAGAAAGTCCTCCCTATATACGTCCTAGCATCCACTACACTATACATCATATGTACAGTAATGGCCTCTAGGGCATACATATAACTAACAATACATATAACTAACATCTTCCTCTTGTGTGTTCTGTACGTTAAGAACTGTGGTTTGATTTAGAATGTATATGGTTTTAAATAACGTGCCTGAACTAATCAACTCTTGATATAGGAAATGTTCAAAACATTATCCAACATTACAAAATTATATTCTTCTTTACTTATAAAGAAACTGATATGATATTGTATATCAGGTTCGGTATCTAATAACATTCGTTCAGAATTAATGTATTTGGTAATACAGTGTGATAACTGCCAATAGACTTGGCTTCAACACTTGCACCGTTTCTAACTCTTAAAACTTTTCACCCGTTCTCGGTTCTCTACCTATCTATAGCCCATGTAACTGATTACATATGTGGGATCCTGATCCGGTATCTCATACTCAGGACATAAAGGATACTGAGAACCATTTCTTGGTAATGAACACACCCGAAGAAGATGCATCAGCATGCACTTTCTTCGTTTGAGCGGCATGGGAATTCTGATAATCCCCTATTTCCTCCTCGATCTTATAACAATTATAAGTTGGAGCTGGACCAACGTTCCCCTAGTGCAGTATAACAAGCGGGTTCGGTCAATACATCCGTATTATAATCTTGATTAAGGCGTGACATGATCACTACCTGGAGAGAGAGAAGAAAACACTTAGCGTATGCTCTTGCAAGGTTAGATTGGTTATTAATTTATCTAATCAGGATGGCTCCCACTGTTTTAGTTAAATCTTCCTTCAAACCCCAAAAGAAAAGACTAGCCGGGATTAATTACACCCTACAAGTTCGCCAATCGTTCAGTCAGGCTAGTGCCGGTACTTTGAGGGAGGTTCCCCGTGCTTTCGCACGGACCTATTTGAAATAAATCTCGTTTTCCCAGGGGCGTAACCCTGTTAACACCTTTCTGGACACCTATTTGATCGGCTAATTGTGATGTGTAAAACTCTCCCGGGAGCAACTCTTACTAGCAGCGGGTATCGGGATCAATTATCTCATAGAAGGTATGCAATCTCATTGGAAATTTCAACACTTGAAATTCCCAATAACATTTTACCCCTAGCATCCTATGGCCTTGACGAAAGCCAACAAACCATAGGCTACAAGTTAAGTTGAACCCGTCATTTCCCGATTGAATTAAACGCACCCGCACGACCCTTGACGAAAGCCAACAAAGTCGCACGACTATCCTAACTCAATCGCATCATATGCTTATACAGATAAGCATAAATGGCTACCGCACACTACGCCTTGACGAAAGCCAACAAACGCAGCACAAATACTATGAAGTACTTATTTGAAATGACGGAGGGCTTCGATAGGTTTTTAAGAAAACCTTTTGCGTAATGAACTTGATATCGTTGTAGAATCAAATGATTTAAATGAAGTGTTTTTGAGGCCTTTACTAGTTTTGCCAAAGTGGTCACTCCAGGTGAAGGGATCTCGGCTCTTTCCTCGTCGAATGAGGTGCAGGATATTCACAATACCACTATGCAAAGCAAGAACTAGAAAAGCAATCTAAAGACAAAACCGAGTGTGTATCATCTGCTAGTTATTGCTAAAAAGGTCACTCCCGGTGAAGGGATCTCGGTTCTTTCCTTATCGAATAAGGTGCTGGATGTTCTACACGGAATACCGCTATGCAAAGCAAGAACTAGAGATACCTGTTTTTGAAAATTCGATCCCACGACATCTTTAGGTTTCTTTTATTTCATTAATCTCATTAATGAAGTCCCATCATTTTAAGTTACCTAAACATCACAGATAAATACAACGTACGCTTATGCCATCCGCATTCACCTCGATGTACCCTCGTGCACCGTTAGGTTAGGTAACTAACGGCAGAGCGGGACAGTGCTAGCGCGGGTGTAAAACATAAGCAGCGTCTTTATAATATATCACATATACTATATTCAATATCTATCTCAACATATCAAATTATCACATCACAGATATCACAGCAGAAAAAACATATGAAATATTGGACATACTAGGAGGTCCGTGTTTTATTACGAGCCTGTATAAAATACGGATTCCACGGTCGCAATGAATAGCCAATCCTATACCCCTAGACGCCAACGAGAGCGGCAAGCAACCCTACCAATTCTAGAGTTAGGAGACCCGATCTCGACTCCTCGAGATGGTCTCCTACTGGACCTTAGAACCCGGTTACTTGTGCTCCCCGCCTTGGGTCTATCCTAATGCGGAAAAGAAAATAATATACAGTGGTGACATCATCCACAACCCGGAAGTGCCCCAATAAAAGAATATTACATATAATGAATTTTACATGAATGAAAATAAAAACTCTCGTCTCACATAAAACCCACGGCTATTCAAAACACGACGATCCAATATAACATATTACAGCAACACATAACATCACATGTCATCAACGTAAGTAAATATGCGCATCCCAATCGTCGTTGATGTATAGCAACAAAACCGGTGATACACCACATATTACACTTACGGCACAGAAAAGAAAGTGTAAAAGTACAACAGTTGGAATCCGCAACCACCTTAGACATCGCATGCCTATCCAAATGAATTCCTTAGAAATCTCATGCCTAACAATTATAAACCCCGCATTTTAGTCTCAATATCAAAAACACTTTTCAATATCAAGTCGAGCAATTCAACAAGATTCCCGAAATCCCGATCGAATGCTCGTCGGAAACTTTAGTTGACGGCCGCAACCCCGATGCCGTAGACGAAGTGCACTAGGGCGGAACACCGCTGCCGCGAGCACCCGAACGGAAGCTTTTGGTGACGGGGTTGTCCTACAGTCACTTGGTCAGGGCTATGGGGCATGGCTATCTATTAAGTTTACCCGGCGAGTATCCGCGTACGCTACATGATTGCGATGGACTTTCGATCGCATCAAAAACCCATGGCAACCGATCAACAGAGACTAAATTGCTAGATTTATAATATTCAAATTAGTTATCTCATAACTACATGTCGATTCCAAATATTGTATCACGTTACAGAAAAAGTTAGACGGCGTTAAACATTCTGATCGAATCAACAAACACCCAAAATTTCCCTATTTGCTCAACACTTGAACTTAGTTTAAAAACATCCATCACATGCCACAGTTTCAATGGACCAGCCGTAGAAGGGTCAAACCAACGCCTCATATATGGCAACGCCGAACTACCACAAACCCTAAGGTTTAGAGGTGGTTCTGACTGTCACATAATCGAGTTAAGGTTTTCGTTCTTCTAGAGGGTCCACTGCGTTACTTGCACGGTATTTGAATGTTCTTTAACTAAGAAAAAATCCAAAACATAGAAATTTTCTGGCAGGGGAAAAGTGAGTTATTGATATCCGTTCGAACTTTTTAACACTGTCAAAACAAACCGAAACAAAGATAGAATTGCGAATAGGAAACACTCCGAATTTTTAATGCAGTAAATTAACATCACATGTAATTTTAGAAAAAAATAAACAACACCATAAGTACTAAACCCCAGAACCTGGACCACACCACAAAACTCAAACCCTAAGTCCCCAAAATAGCCGACGTCGCCGGAAAACATAGCCTCGTCGCCGGCCCAGATCCGAGCAGGGGTGAGGGTTTTGTGCTATGTTCATGTCGCATCACATACAACATTCTTCAACTGTTAAATAATTTTTAGAGCTCATTTTAAAATCGATAGAAACTTGTGTTTTTCGTCGGGTGTTTCGGAGTTGTTTCGGCTTCGTAATCCTATACTTATCCGTCTAAGTCTCTAGCTAGGCTCTGATACCACTGTTAGAATACCTACAACGGCAGCAAGGTTTCGGGTGGCATCACTCATGCCAATTTCAAAAAATTGCCATTATAGATAACCTTAAACCTAGATCATTAACTAGAGAACTAAACAAAAACTAGCATGTTAACACTTTAACATCTAAGTTAGGGATTACAACCTGTGTAGTCCGTTCCATCTCTTCATAAGCTCCATGTTGTGGTCCCTTCGCTGTGATCATCAAGTACCCGGACTCTAGAGAGGCTCTATGAAGAGAATGATGCATCCTAGCTTGAAGACTTCACTAATCCAAGATGATCTATCTTGAAGAATCTCAAACCCAAGCTCTTGCTTCACTAATCAAGTATTAGTAAAGCAAACACCCTAATCTAAGTGGGTAGAATAGATGAGGATGACGAAGTAGGAATTTGGCTCTCTTTAGTTTTCTTTATCTCACTTTATTTCATCACAAATAAAAATCAAGCAAGCTTTTTAAGAGCTTGAAGAAGATGAAGAAGAAAGTGATGAATGAATTATTGCTGAGGTTAGAAATGCAACCAAGGTTAAGTATGTATCATGGCTAACTCATGTAGAGATTAAACTATAGTTTAGGGTTAAAGTTGGGTTAGCAAATATCAAGGACAAAACAAAGAGGGTGGACTTTGTCAAAGTGTCATGAAGCTTCCTCAAAGCTCATCCAAAACATTATCCATCAAAAATGAATTAATCCATAATAAAATGTTAACCCAAGTTTAAAAACCTAACATGGTTTAAACCCTAGTTTCATTTATAACCCTAACATGTTACAATATTATATATCACATATACAATATTTTGTAACAAAAGAAAATAATACAATTAACATATATCACATATACATCAATGTATTATCAAGTGAGAAAATGAATTTTTAAGTGAGCTTATATTAGTTAATGTAATGTAATATATGAAATATATAATTATACATTAAATTATCGAATCAACACTTGATCCGATAATCCGGCTATTATCAAATAATCGACTAATATAATCCGTATCAGTTCATCGAATCAACACTTGATCCGATGACCCGGCTATATCACATATACCCGGCCGATATCACATATCGCGAGAATCGAATACGGTATCACATACACGTATTATTCTCAGTTCCGCACATATCACATATGTGCTCCTACCCCGTTTTGGCTGAGCGAGGAAAGCTCTGTGTAGGACCCTAAAGAATCGTCAATACGCCGGCAGTAGGTGATAATCATATCAAATACCCAAAAGCTGCAAGCGGTCAGCTAAACATAACAGCCACCCAGGTATTGAGCGATCAGAAGATCAACAAGAAAGCATGTACATTCTCCTGTGAATCCAACTAGTAACACTCCAGTACAGTCCGGTCTCTTCGTATGATATGTCGCATATCAAGTCTAAGGGTGGTAAACGTCATACCCCAGTAACCGACAAGTCATGTCGATATGAGGTCCATAACGGTTCGAGAAACTACTGATAACACTTACCAGTAAATCTCAGCAACCCTGGCCAGGGATTTCCAGTTATAGCCAATCGAATACAGCGCAACATCAACTCCCAATACTGGGAGAGATGAAACCACTCCTATCGCTCATTGCCTCCATGTGATTCGGGACTGTACCCAAAAGCCACCATTTTGCACGTTCTCTTGAACGTGGTAAGATGGAAATCAAAGCACAGTGGGCACAAAAGACTCGATGACGATCTTTGGTCTACAGACTAACCTGTGGCAGCGTCACCGGAGAACTGCCATCAGACGTGAGGTATTAAACCATCTGGGAGTTCTCGGTGAGTCCGTCCAGTGTACCCAGTCTCTACTGAGCACCCGTATACTGTCTCTGTTGTCAAACACCAATGGATATGGGATCATCCATCGTCCAACTACATGGGTCGAGAAGTTATACGCTAGTCTACTCTAGTATATTGATGCCCTGTCTCG
This sequence comes from Agapanthus africanus, assembly GCA_030015575.1. Lineage (NCBI taxonomy): Eukaryota > Viridiplantae > Streptophyta > Magnoliopsida > Asparagales > Amaryllidaceae > Agapanthus > Agapanthus africanus. The sequence goes on along the minus strand of CM057348.1, from coordinate 247,480,293 downwards.
ATAAACCTACGACTAGAAACGTTTGAAGGATGTACATAGTGACGAAACTGTCCCCACTAGTATGATCTGCATTATAGTCCTGGTAGTCAAGTACTCATCCTAAAGGCTTTATCAACATGTAACATAGAGACAAACAGAGTACATGTTAAGATAAAGAGCAACCAGATAGCATATTATCATGTCGAGCAAGAAAGTCCTCCATATATATGTCCAAGCATCCACTACAATATACATAGTATGTACAGTAATGGCCTCTAGGGCATACAGATCACTAATAGGATCTATGTGGTCAACCTGCAAGAGCTGTGGCACAACGGGGGTGAGTTGCCAACTCGTGAGTAGAAAACATCAACAGGTAGAAATCGAATAAACAACGACTCCTAGGTCAACTATATCATGAAGGTAATACTATGATATCTGGGGTGACCGTATCTGTATATGTTCCAACTCTATAAAAGAATGTCTATCAGCATGTGGATATCATCCAACAATATAATCAATGTATGTATGCATGTGGATCTCGTTCACGTGTCAACCAATGACACAACAACATCATGCATGTAAATATCATAAAAGCATATGCATGAAAATATGAGGGTATAAATCAACGTATGTCCCTCGCGACACATCAAATCATGGAACCTGAGTGACCAGCATCGACACTCGAAACATCATGAAACCCTTGCCCAGCATCGGTACGTAAATCCTCATATCTCTCGGGCTTCGTCAGTCCAGATCGGCTCACGGGCTCCGTCAGTCTGGACCAGCCCATAACAACTCTCGACTCTGGTTGGTGTAGGATTGCTAGGCACGCGCACAAGGGTCCATGAGGCATCAACCATACCCGATTAAAAAATTAGCCGTGCTGAACAACCCGAAGCCGGACCTTTAAACTTGAGATTAGGCGAAAACGAACATGTTAAACACTTTAACACTAAGTGAGAGGGATTACAACTTTTGTAGATCCGGTCCTTCACTTCTTAAGCTCCATGTTGAGGTCCCTTCGCTGCGATCATCGTGTTCTGGACTCTCGAGAGGCTTCACGAAGAGAATGATGCAACCTTTGCTTCCGATCTTCAATACAAAGATGATCTACCTTGAAGTTTCGTTAACACAAGCTAACACTCATAATATGAAGTGAACACCCTCATCTAAATGGCAAGGATTGATGAGAATGATGAAGTAGGATTTTTGCTCTCTTTATTTATCTTTTTCTCACATTTATTCATCACTTGGATAAAAGCTAGTAAGCTTTTTCCATGAAGAAGGAAGAAGATGAAGAATGATGATGGAATTCCTTTTGTGATGAATAATGTAAAGAAGATAATGATCAATCATGCAACCATGGTTGTCTAAACCATTGTAGAGAATTAACCAAGGCTAGGGTTTGGGTTAGGTTAAGAAATGAGTCATAACAAAATATCTGTCACAAAACAAAACTGAACCTTCTAGAATCATTTAGAAAGCATTAACCCAAATCAAACCCTAATCTTGTTTAATCTTTACTAAACATGTTGCATTAGTTATCATATCATGTTACACTATTATATATCACATATATAATATTTATTGTAACCAAATAAAATATTACAATTAACATATATCGCATATATATCAATGCATTACCCGAGTGAGAAAAAGAATCTTTTAGTGAGCTAATATTAGTTAATGCAATTTAATATATCATATATATTATTATACATTAAATTATCGAATCAATACTTGATCCGACAATCCGGCTATATCGCATATAACCGACTAATATTTATCCGTACCGATTCATCGAATCAACACTTGATCCGATGACCCGGCTGATATCAAATATCGCGAGAATACAATACGATATCATATACCGTATTATCCTTGGTCCCGCACATATCACATATGTGCTCCTACTCCATTTCGCCTGAGCCAAGAAACCTCTGTGTAGGACTCTAAAGAATCATCAATACGCAGGCAGTAGGTGATGATCATATCAAACACCCACAAGCTGCAAGCGGTCAGCTAAACGTAACAGCCACCCAAGTATTGAGCGCTCAGAAGATCAACAAGCAAGCCTGTACATTCTCCTGTGAATCCAAACAGTAACACTCTCGTATATTCCGGTCTCGTCGTCTGATATGTCGCATATCTCGCCTAGGGGTGGTAAACGTCAGACCCCAGTAGCTCGATAAGTCGTGTCGATATGAGGTCTATAACAGTTCGAGAAACAACTGATAACACTTACCAGTAAATCTCAACAACCCTGGCCAGGGATTTCCGGTTATAGCCAATCGAACACAGCGCAACATCAACTCCCTATACCGGGAGAGACGAATCCCCTCCTATCGCTCATTGCCTCCATGTGATTCGGGACTGTACCCAAAAGCCACCTTTTTGCACGCCCTCTTGGACGTGGTATGATGGAAATCAATGCACAGTGGGAATCACACAAGACTCTATGACGATCTCGGGTCAACAGACTACTCTGTACCAGTGTCACCGGAGAACTTCCATCTGACGTGAGGTATAATACCATCTGGGAGTTCTCGGCGAGTCCGTCCAGTGTACCCAGTCTCCACTGAGCACCCGTACACCATCCTTGATGTCAAAAGCCGATGGATATGGGATCATCCATCGTCCATCATATGGGTCAATATGCGTATACGCTAGTCTACTCTGGTGTATCGATGCCCTGTCTCGATACACCCTCGACTAGGAACAGTTATAGGATGTACTCGTCGACTACCGTGGCCCCACTAGTATGACCTCATCATTGTCCCAGTAGTCGAGTACATATCCTAAGGGCTTTATCAACATGTAATATAGAGACAATCAGAGTACATGTTAAGATAAAGTACAACCAGGTAGCATACTATCATGTCGAGCAAGAAAGTCCTCCGTATATAAGTCCAAGAATCCATTACAATATACATCGTATGTACAGTAATGGCCTCTAGGGCATACATATAACTAACAATCTTCTACTTGCACTAGGGCCATCTGTTGTGGTATCGCATACCCAACAATTAGCTGCGGTTGAAGTATCTCATACTTAACCATCCCATAAAAGTCTCTACTGGGAAAAAGGCCTTTGTGAGTGGATCCACGCTGTCGTCCTCTGTGTCTACTCTCCTAACCTCGATCTCCCTGGAGATCAACCATTTCCATGATCAGGTGATACTGCCTAAGAATTATATCTTGATTTCTTATGGGACGGGGGTTCCTTGGCTAAAGCCATAACTCCATTGTCACACAATGGTAGCAACGAAGTTCATCTCATGAACTTATATATATCCAGACTGCCTCTTTGGTAGCATCCTTACTAACGAAGTATCTTGCCTTTAATCGTCTAGTATGTCACGGTATCTAACTTGGAACTCTTCCAACATACCGTCCCTCCACTGAGGGTAAAGACAATGCCTGTGACTGACATTCAGTCGTCCTTATCACCCTGGAACATTTCCAGTGATTCTCCCCAGGATCGATTGATACCATCTCTCTACAACTAGTGAGTATCCTAACATCCAATTAGAACTATCTCATAGATCCAAAATCCAGGATTTAGGAGGTATCATTTTGATCCTATATGGAGAATCCTTGTGATAAGCGGAGATTGACCGAGCGTAGCATAGGAAACTCCATCCCTATCAAGAGTATGTCATCCACGTACTCTACGAGGATCACTACCATACTCCCTACAACCTTTTTTTATATACAAGGTTCATCTACCATTTTGATGAAGTCAAACTCTTTGACTACCACATCAAAAAAGACGTTCGAATTCCGCGATTCCTGTTTTATCACATAAAACATCTTGCATACGTTCCCGCTGCTCCCACTGTCTACGAAGCCCTCTGACTGTGTACTTATAGACTCTCTCTTGTAAAACATCATTTAGAAAAACAGTCATGACACCCAACCGCCAGATATCGTAGTCATGGTATGTAGCCGTGGTAAATAGGATCAGGATGGACTTAAGCATAGCTTTGAAAGTCTCAACTTTTCCATGTACACCAAGTAATCTTCTCAAGATATACTCGCTCCTAATGGGAATTTAACCCTTCAGATAAAGCAACCAATGTCCATACTTTGTTGGTGTATAAGGATTCCATCTCAGATCGATAAGCATCCAGCCATTCTTACAGAGTCCCACTCCTGATGGCCAGCTCGAAACTAGTTGGGCCATCATCTCAGGATGCAGTCCTCGCTCCCACTATCATAGAGAAACCGAAGTATCTCTCAGGTGGGTGAGGAACCCTAGTAGATCGGCGGAGAGGCTGAGGTTCGTTGGAAACTATTGAATCCTTTGGTTCTACCAAATCATCAGCTGCAGTTTGTATAGCTGGAACCTTTCCAGTTCTACATAACAGACCTTGCCTCGAGCTTGTCTGGATTTTGCTTTTAAACATAGGCCGGACAACCCCAAATCTTAACAAATTTAAGATATGGGCTCTTCCCTTTCCATATCACATATGAAGTGGTAGGCAACTGATTTGATTTGAACCCTATTCAATAGGTATGCAGCTTCTCAAGTGCATAACTCCCAAAAGGAAATAGGAAACTCGGTAGTACTCATCATAGAGCACACCATATCACATAGGGTGTGATTGCTCCGCCCCGATACACCGACGTGCTGTGATGTATACGGAGGAGTAATGCCGAGAGAGAATCCCATTCTCCTTTAGAATAGTCTAGGAATTCCGTGCTCAAGTATTCTCCTCCTTGATCTCATCAAAGGACATAATACTTATACCCGTTTTTGGTTCTCTACTTCTAACTTATATTCTGTGAATATCTCAAAAGGTTCGGACTTGTGTTTCAACTGGAACATATGTCTGAATCTTGAGAGATCATCAGAGAATGTAATGAAGTACAAAGAACCGGTCTTGGCATGTGTAGACTGGAGACCTTCATACATCAGCATGTATCAATCCCAAGAGTTCACTAACTCTTTCTCTGTTTCCAATAAACAGAGCAATGGTCATCTTATCTTTGTGACATGACCAGCAAGTTTCACAAGATGTAAATTTAATCATATTTAAATATGCATCTAAATGTAACTTAGCTAGTCGGGTCGCATTGATATGACCTAGTCTACAATGCCTCAAGAAGGATTCGTTCATTTCTGAACTCTTCCTCTTGTGTGTGTTCCGTATACTAAGAACTGTAGTTTGATTTAGAACGTCAATACTTTTAGATAACGTGCCTGAACCGATCAACTCTTGATATAGGAAATATTCAAAACATTATCCAACAATACAAAATTATATCCTTTCTTTATTAATAAAGAGATTGATATGATGTTGTATATCTGATTCGGTATCTAATAATATTTGTTCAGAATCAATGTATTCCGGTAATACAGGGTGATAGTGACCAACAGACTTGGCTGCAGCACTTGCACCGTTTTCTGTCTCATGAAACTTATCACCCGTTCTCAGTTCTCTACCTATCTGTAGCCCATGTAACAAATTACATATGTGAGATCCTGATCCGGTATCAAATACCCAGGACGTAAAGGATACTGAGAAACAGTTCTCTGTAATGAACACACCCGAAGAAGATGCATCAGTATGCACTTTCTTCGTTTGGGCGGCACGGGAAATCTGGTATTCCCCAATTTCCTGCTCTGTCTTATAACAATTATAAGTTGGAGCAGGACCAACGTTCCCCAGCTCAGTATAACAAGCGGGTTCGGTCAAATATATCCGTATTATTATCTTGATTAAGGCGTGATATAGTCGCTACCTGTAAGGAGAGAGAAGAGAACACTCAGCGTATGCTCTTGCAAGATTAGATTGGTTATCTAATATATCTAACCAGGATGTCTCCCACTGTTTTAATCAAATTTTCCTTCAAACCCGAAAAGGAAAGACCAGCCGGGATTAATTACACGCTACAAGTTCGCTAATCTTTCAGCCAGGCCAGTGTCGGTACTTTGAGGGAGGTCCCCCGTGCTTTCGCACGAACCTAATTAAAGCAAACCTCGTTTTCCCAAGGGCGTAACCCCGTTAACACCTTTCTAGACACCTACTTGATCGGCTAATTGTAATGTGTAAAACTCTCCCAGGAGTAACTCTTACTCGCAGCGGGTATCGGGATCCAACTATCTCATAGAAGGTATGCAATCTCATTGCTAATTTCAACACTTGAAATTCCCAATAATATTTTTCCCCAAGCGATCTATGACCTTGACAAGGTCAACAAACCATAGACCGCAAGTCAAGTTCAACCCGTCATTTCCTGATTGAATTAAACCCACCCGCACGACCCTTGACAAGGTCAATAAAGTCGCACGACTACCCTAATCCAATCGCATCATATGCTTATGCAGATAAGCATAAATAGCTACCGCACACTACGCCTTGACAAGGTCAACAAACACAGCACGAATACTATGAAGTACTTATCTGAAATGACGGAGGGTTACGACAGCTTTTTAAGAAAACCCTTTGCGTAATGAACTTGATATCGTTGTAGAATCGAGTGATTTTAAATGGAGTGTTTTTTAGGCTTTTCCAGTTTTGCTAAAAGGGTCACTCCCGGTAAAGGGATCGTCGGCCCTTTCCTCATCGAATAAGGTGCAGGATATATAATATATACCACTATGCAAAGCAAAAACAATAGAAGCAATCAAAAGACAGACCGAGTTTGTAGCATCTGCTAGTTTCACTAAAGAGGTCACTCCCGGTGAAGGGATCTCGGCTCTTTCCTTATCGAATAAGGTGCTGGATGTTCTACAAGGAACACCGCTATGCAAAGCAAGAACTAGAGCTACCAGTTTTTTAAACAAGTCTCTACAACATCTTTAGGTTTCTTTTAGTTTCATTAATCTCATTAATGAAGTCCCATTTTGTTATGCTTCACAAGCATCTCTTTTGAAACGAAATTTGCAATACAGCATATATCTCATATATATAATATAAACATTCGTCTCAGGCAGTAATATGATCTCATCACAGAACATTGCAGCAGAAGAACATATAGGAAATATTGGATATACTAGGATGTCCGTGTTTTCAATACGAGCCTGTATAAAACACGGATTCCACGGTCGCGATGAATAGCCAAACCCACATCCCTAGACCCCTACGAGAGCGGAAAGCAACACTGCCAATTCTAGGGTTAGGAGACCCGGTCTAGACTCCTCGAGACGGTCTCCCACTGGACCCCAGAACCCGGTTACTTGCGCTCCCCGCCTTGGGTCTACCTAATGCGGAAAAGAAAATAATATACAACGGTAACATCTTCCGCAACCTGGAAGTGCCCCAATAAAAGAATATTACATACAAATGAATTTTACATGAATGAAAAAGAAAAAAATCTCATCTCACATAAAGCCCCTCGCTATTCAAAACGCGACGATCCAATATAACATATTACAGCAACACATAATATCTCATATCATCAACGTAAGCAAGTATGCTTATCCCGATTGTCGTTGATGTATAGCAACGAAGCCGGCGATACACCACATACTACGCTTACGGTCACAGAAAAGAAAGTGTAAAACTACAACAGTTGGAATCCGCAATCTCTTTAGACATCGCATGCCTAACCAAATGAATTCCTTAGACATCGCATGCCTAACAATTATAAACCCCGCATTTTAGTCTCATTATCGAAAATTCTTTTCAATATCAAGTCGGGCAATTCAACAAGATTCCCGACATTCTGATCGAATGGTCGTCGCAAACTTTAGTAGACGGCCGCACCCCCGATGCCGTCGACGAAGTGCACTAAGGCAGAACACCGCTGCCGTGGGCACCCGAACGGATGCTTTTGGCGACGGGGTTCTCCTACAGTCACTTGGTCAGGGCTATGGGGCGTGGCTGTCTATTAAGTTTATCCGGCGAGTATCCGCGTACGCTACGTGATTGCGACGGACTTTTGATCACATCAAAATTCCGTGGCAACCGATCAATTTCAGACTGAAGTGCTAGATTTATAACATTCAAATTAGTTATCTCATAACTACTTGTGGATTCCAAATATTGTATCACATTCCAGATAAATAGACAATGTTAAACTTTCCGATCGAATAATCAAACACCCATGTTTTCCCCAATATATCTCAACATATGAAATCAGTTTAAAAACATCCATCACATGCCACAGTACCAATGGTCCAGCCGTAGAAGGATCAAACCAACGCCTCACATGTGGCACGTCGTACTGCCCCAAACCCTAAGGTTTAGAGGCGGTTCAAGACGATCACATAATCGAGTTAAGGTTTGTTGTCTTCTAGAGGGTCCACCGCGTTACTTGCACGACTTATAACGTTCTTAAACTCGAGAAAAAATCCAACTTTTGAAAAAATTTCCGACAGTGGAAAAAGTGAGTTATTGATATCCGTTCGAACTTTTTAACAGTTTCTAAAAATTACCCGGAAAAACACATAGACAAAGTTTGATAATCCGATCGAATCTACGAACTCCCAATACAACCCAGAAAACTCAACTCTTGAGTAGAAGTTAAAAATTCCCAGAAAATACAGAACATTAATATAGGAATTACTGTGCAAATTAAAATGAATGATGCTTCCGTACGGCCGCGGAACCGCCGCACGAGGCATGCTCGTGCCGCGGAACCGCGGCGGTTTGATCGATTTAGCCGCTCGAATTTCACAGTAACTCCTACAAACACCTGCTGATTTTTCTGCATATTTTTAATTCTAAAAAATCCCCGATATCAAAAAATGTACAGAGAGCGATTTTGCATTAGGGTTTCGGTTCGATCGGACTTCGAACTCCGTATACGCATCGCCTTAGGCTCTAGCTAGGCTCTGATACCACTGTAGGGTTGCTATGCACGCGCACAAGAGTCCACGAGGCATCAACCATGCCCGATTAAAAAATTACCCGTGCCGAACAACCCGAAGCCGGACCTTTAAACTAGAGATTAGGCGAAAACGAACATGTTAAACACTTTAACACTAAGTGAGAGGGATTACAACCTTTGTAGATCCGGTCCTTCACTTATTAATCTCCATGTTGAGGTCCCTTCGCTGCGATCATCGTGTTCTGGACTCTCGAGAGGCTTCACGAAGAGAATGATGCACCCTTTGCTTCCGATCTTCAATACAAAGATGATCTACCTTGAAGTTTCGTTAACACAAGCTAACACTTATAATATGAAGTGAACACCCTCATCTAAATGGCAAGGATAGATGAGGATGATGAAGTAGTATTTTTGCTCTCTTTATTTATCTTTTTCTCACATTTATTCATCAATTGGAAAAAAGCTAGTAAGCTTTTTCCATGAAGAAAGAAGAAGGAAGAAGATGAAGAATGATGATGGAATTCCTTTTGTGATGAATAATGCAAAGAATATAATGATCAATCATGCAACCATGGTTGTCTAAACCATTGTAGAGAATTAACCAAGGCTAGGGTTTGGGTTAGGTTAAGAAATGAGTCATAACAAAATATCTTTCACAAAACAAAACTAAACCTTCTAGAATCATCTAGAAAGCATTAACCCAAATCAAACCCTAATCTTGTTTAATCTTTACTAAACTTGTTGCATTAGTTATCATATCATGTTACAATATTATATATCATATATATAATATTTATTGTAACCAAATAAAATAATACAATTAACATATATCAATGTATTACCCAAGTGAGAAAAAGAATCTTTTAGTGAGCTAATATTAGTTAATGCAATTTAATATATCATATATATTATTATACATTAAATTATCGAATCAACACTTGATCCGACAATCCGGCTATATCGCATATAACCGACTAATATTTATCCGTACCGATTCATCGAATCAACACTTGATCCGATGACCCGGCTGATATCAAATATCGCGAGAATACAATACGATATCACATATCGCATTATCCTTGGTCCCGCACATATCACATGTGTGCTCCTACTCTGTTTCTCCTGAGCCAAGAAACCTCTGTGTAGGACTCTAAAGAATCGTCAATACGCCGGCAGTAGGTGATGATCATATCAAACACCCACAAGCTGCAAGCGGCAGCTAAACGTAACAGCCACCCAGGTATTGAGCGCTCATAAGATCAACAAGCAAGCCTGTACATTCTCCTGTGAATCCAAACAGTAACACTCCCATACAGTCCGGTCTCGTCGTCTGATGTGTCGCATATCTCGCTTAGGGGTGGTAAACGTCAGACTCCAGTAGCTCGATGAGTCGTGTCGATATGAGGTCTATAACAGTTCGAGAAACTACTGATAACACTTACCAGTAAATCTCAACAACCCTGGCCAAGGATTTCCGGTTATAGCCAATCGAACACAGCGCAACATCAACTCCCTATACCGGGAGAGACGAATCCCCTCCTATCGCTCATTGCATCCATGTGATTTGGGACTGTACCTAAAAGCCACCCTTTTGCAGGCCCTCTTGGACGTGGTATGATGGAAATCAAAGCACAGTGGGAATCACACAAGACTCTATGACGATCTCGGGTCAACAGATTACTCTGTACCAGTGTCACCGGAGAACTGCCATCTGACGTGAGGTATAATACTATCTGGGAGTTCTCGGCGAGTCCGTCCAGTGTACGCAGTCTCCACTGAGCACTCGTACACCATCCTTGATGTCAAACACCGATGGATATGGGATCATCCATTGCCCATCATATGGGTCAAGATGCGTATACGCTAGTCTACTCTGGTGTATCGATTCCCTGTCTCGATACACTCTCGACTAGGAAGAGTTATAGGATGTACTCGTCGACTACCGTGGCCCTCCTAGTATGATCTCATCATAGTCCCAGTAGTCGAGTATATATCCTAAGGGCTTTATCAACATGTAATATAGAGACAATCAGAGTACATGTTAAGATAAAGTACAACCAGATAACATACTATCATGTCGAGCAAGAAAGTCCTCCTTATATATGTCCCAGCATCCATTACAATATACATCGTATGTACACTAATGGCCTCTAGGGCATACATATAACTAACGGTTGGTATCCTCCGGATAGCCGCCAGGTCCAACCAATCACCGGTAGGTAATGCCCACCCTGCCAGGCTCATCGTCTACTCCACGAAAATCATTTCTTGCTTGGGGAACCTACCGGGTCCACCATGAACCTGCAAACGGATCTTCCACTCCTCGAATCGGGTTTCACATATCACATGTCTCAGAACCGAGAGAACGCATGGTGGACGCACTGAAATATCATACTAAGAGAAACCGGGTTTTTAAAACAATACATACATCCTTTTAAAATGACCACGGTTCTCAAATCCAGAAATCTCATGAAAACAGCATATCTCAATGCGTATAATCGTAAAGCATGATGTATGCGACATATAACAAAAATGTAAACATATCCGTATATCATGCAACATGGAATAGTAATATGCACATATCAGGGGAAAACCGCTCTTTTAAATAAATCCAGTTTTTAAATATATCATGCGGTTTCCAATTTCTCCCAAGTCAAATACAACATCGTATAAAGGTGTATATGTAACTATAGCAGATAAATCATGCAAGGAGTCATATCATGATGCAGCACTTCTACTGTATAGTGACATAGCAATTATCGATGATGAAGTGTGTGAGCTGGTAAATCTGTGTAAGTGAAATATACGCATCATCGATAATGGTGTAAGTGTACTAGCACAGGTATATGCAACACAATGAGAATAATATGAATGCAGCATAAGGTAAATTGTTAGCTAAAAGTTATAATGTATACGTCTCTATCACATATTCGAGTCGGTGAATCGAACAATCGGCATCCAGCCTCACAACATCTTGTACGGCATAAAATCATCATACGCCGGCATTAAATCATTAGGGATCCTATCAGCCTACACGACAATGAAGGTACGGAACTAACGTCTTGTACGGCATATCACTCAAGATTCACAACATTATATATCTATATTCCTATATCCCAGGTCACATCCATAACAATCTCATATCAGGGGACCGACAAGAATATCAATCATCTCAATCGACTCGCATCCGTATACTAACATATCATCAAATCATCATATCACATCGTATTTTCTTTTCATCGCATTTATCTCCCACATCAAGTCAATGTTGGATATATATGCCCTAGAGGCCTACATTGTATAGGATGCTTGGGATATGTATGTACATGACAGTCTTGCTTGATATGATAGTACACTATTTGGTTTGTCTTTATCTTAACGTATGATATATTTTACTTGGTGTCTATATATATATATGTTGATAAAGCCCATAGGGTGTTTGTCTGACTACCGGCGTTGTGATGGCAGTCATACTAGTGGGAGCTGGATAGTCAATAGGCACACCCTTAGATGTCCCTGGTCGCAGGAGTATCGAGATTGGGCATCGATACTCCGGAGTAGACTAGTGTATACATATCTAGACCCTGAGAAGGGGCGATGGACTGGTCCCGCAGCCATTGGTGGAGTACACCTAAGATTGTATATAGTTGCTCATTGGGTGTGAGTACACCGGACAGGACTTGACGAGAACAGACTGGATGGTATTATACCTAACGTCAGATAGCAGTTCTCAGGTGACATGTGTGCAGATAGTCCGTTGACTTAAGGTCATCATTTGTCTCGTGTGAGTTCCTACTGTGCTTTGATTATTACCCTACCACGATTCAAAGGAGTCGTGCAAACAGGTTTTAGTTGGGCACAGTCCCGAGCCACGTGGAGGCAGTGAGTGACTGTTAGGGATTCGCCTCTCCCGGTATAGGGAGTTGATATCGTACGGTGATCGGTTGGTCATTACCATAAGTCCCTGGCCAGGGCTGATTGAGAATTACTGATAGATTGATCAGTAGATTCTCGGATGGTGATAGAGCCATACCGACATGACTTGTACGGTTATTAGGGGTCTAACGTCCACCACCTCCCTAGACCATACATGCGATACTCTTAGACGAACAGACTGGACTGCGCGGATATTGTCACGGACATGCTCAGTAGGATTTCAGATGGGTTACCTCATCGGCTTTCTTATCGACAACTACCTGGGGACCGTTACGTACAGCTAGTACCGCTTGAGGTCTGTGGTTAAACCCACTGCCAGCGTAGTAGTCGAGTCTTTAGAGTCCCACACAGAGATTTCCCAAACCCAGGAGAAAAGATATAGAGGTCGTATGGTTTTACGACAAAGGTTCGGACGCATACGTGTTTAAACGCACGTACGACATTCGGACAGTTTATACTAGCAGGCTTTGGTTTAAGCCAGATTCTCGTATCAGGTTATTGGATTTGTACAGTCTAAAGTTTTTCCGTGTTTTCACGGATTGGAGGGGCGTTCTCATAATTTTCCGAGAAGCTTCTAGAAGGTGATGACTTGGAGGGAGAGGTGGCATTTTCATTTAATGATTTAGTGACTCATTGTGAGTGATTCATCATGTTATTAATGCATTATTAATTGCTTAATGACTCACATAATGAAACACCCACTTGCATTTATGAAACATGATGAATAATCTCATATTATTCATTTCTTTTTAATTCATTATGTTTCATATATCTAGTGAGAAGCTATTTCATTATTATTATTATTATCATTATCATCTTCTCACTCTCTCTCTTCAAGCTTTCTCTCCTTCACCAAACCTTAATCCTACCCTTCATGAGTTGAGAACAAGGATTAGGAAAGACTAATTACTCCATAACCTATCTCTACATCACCTTAGCTACTCTATTTAGCAACTAGAGAAACTAAGTAACCTCAAGTTTAGAGGTTATAGCTTGGATTAGGGTTCTCGGGTGGATCGTCTATCACGGAAAGAAGCCGAGGAGGACATGGAGATCCAAAGAGGCCGTAGATAACGTAAAGACGAAGGACTAGAACCGTTTGGTATAATCTCTTAACATAGTAGTTTAGAACTCTATAGGTTTTGTTAAGTATTGTTTAGCAAACGATTCATGCGGTTAGTCGATGTTTAACCAAAGAACAAGATTGTTTTTCATATTTCCGCCTCCCCACAAGTATTGGGGTGTTGTACATCGACTTACAGTGGTATTAGAGCCTCACTAAACAATAATTTACACACTTGCAAAATTGTATGAATTTCGAACGGAAAAAAAAACCGGAAAAACCCTGATATCTTGCAGTTTTTGTCGAATTTTAAATGAGGTCCAAAAATTTTTCAGGGACCTTCAGAATGACCTAAATGAAAGTATAAGAACACCCAAGAAAATTGGACTCCTGAATCGGCCAAAGCGCCGCAGAACCGCGGCCGATCCGCCGCGATTCCGCGGCCGAGTTGTGGCCGATTCAGCCCAAATTTCCTGTGTGGGTTCTCTGTGATATTTGGTTTTTTCTGGTAATTTTTAAATTTTGCTCAGGTTTCAGATTTACAGAGAAGTATTGGAGCTAAATTAAATGTGTTTAATCGATCGAAATTATACGGTATTTGCATGTTTGATTATATCTGTGAAATGTTTTATGTGTTCGTAAACCTTCCCTGACTGCTAGTATGTCGGTTGGCAGGGGGTTGGACATATCTGTGATGTGAAATATAACTGTTTGTGTATATAAACTGTATTGGACTGTTGTGGTGATTAGCCGGGTTTTTTAATAGGTTATTGTATTTATTCATTTGATGTAAATGTAATAAGTTGTAATATTATTTTGCGGGGCACATCCAGGTTGCGGTTGTAGCCACCGTTGTATTATTTCTTTTTACTGTTTTTGCTCCTAGGATAGACCAAAGGTGGGGTGCACAAACTATCGGGTATTTTGAAGTGTTGAGGCAGACCGCTTCACTTCTGGTACTTGGCGGGTAGTTTGCCGTACCTGTAGGGGTCTGGGGTGGGAAAATGGCTATTCATCACAACTGTGTAATCCGTCTTTCATTGCAGGCTCAAAAGAAATGCGGATTGCTTGCAAATCCAATATTGTTTATCTGTGATCTGGAATGCCTATTATTGCTTCTGACGAATGTACAATATCTATATATGATAGCTATTTAGACGTCACTTATGTTTTACACCCGCGCTAGCCCAGCCCCCGCTCTGCCGTTAGTTAAGTAAGCTAACGGGTGATGACGGGACCCCGTGGCGAATGAGGATGGCATAAGAGGACGTTGTATTTTTGTTGTTATCTGTAATGATAGGTTAATGATAGGACGCATTATTATTAATGCAAAGAAAATAAAACCTAAACTGAATCGTCGGAACAATTTCTAAAAACCACTCGGTTTTCTTGAAAAAGCAAATTTTAAATACAGAGCTTAAACCACTTCTTTTAATAAAAGCTATCTTAGTTCCTTTGTTCATATCAAGTTCATTACGTTAACGGTTTTTTGCCAAAAACCAGCCGTAACCTTCCGTCGTTTCAGATAGACAGCACATCGTATTCATGCTATGCTTGTTGGCCTACGTCAAGGCATAGTGTATGGTAGCAGTGTATGTGCCTATTTGTTGCATAGATAGATGCATTAGTTTAATACAGACGTACACCTTGTTGGCCTACGTCAAGGGCTTGTACGATGTACTTAAATTGATCAGGACAACGACGGGTAGAACTTGACTTGCGTCTTATGACTTGTTGGCCTACGTCAAGGTCTATAAGAGCTTGGGGTAAAAATCACATCGGGAGTTTCAAACATAATGGAAACTTGCAGATTTAGCATACCTTCTGGAGTGTGGTGACTAGAGTGGCTTTCATCTAGGGCATCATGCAATGATAGTTGGATCCCGATCCCACTGATGAGTAGGATTACTCTCGGGAATTTTTCTCACTTAACAATCAATGTTATAAACCAAGTATGTGACTAGAAAGGTGTTAGAGGGGCTATGCTGTTGCGCCACGGCAGCGCCCCGGCCGTCTATCCGAGGACAAAATGCGGAATCAAAATTTTTCTTAACTTTAAACTGGCGCTACCGCGGACAATATACCCGGATCGTAACCATTAACCGATCTAGCTAAAAAGCGAAAGGGTGAGAGATATACCGAGTGATCCGAGTCCTCCGGTCTTCTCGTCATCGTCCCGATCTGCCGCGGAAACTCCGGTCGTCACATCCTTGCCGGAAGGGCACCACATCGTCTGTATCTTTTACGGGCTCCCACCTCAATACCGAGGCAACTCGGGCACGAAGCTGGCAAGTCGACGTGCCCAAGACTTGCTGTAGGTTGTAGTGTAGAATCACTTTGTCTCATGGGGTTTGTGAAGATGCCTTGATGGAGGAATCAACAAGATATGAACTTGGGGATTTTTGTAGCAATGGAAAAATGAGATGGATGATAAATTTCCACACACAAAATCAAATGAACCATCTCTCATTTTTCTCCTCTCCTCAAAGTGTTGGCCGGCCATCATCTAATGGAAATGGTGGAGGGAATGAAGACATAAGGGAGGTGAGTGTAGGATAAAGAGAATGGTGACCATATCCAAAAACATCATCATAACAAACTTACATCCAAACCTTAACCTTTCAAATCTCATTTAATGCAAGTAATGGTGCATTAAAAGAAAAGAAGGAAAAAGAATCTAAAGATGCTATCATAATGAATACATTTGCAAGAAACTCCCTCCCCAAATGTAATTTGCAAAACTGCAAATTACCCCCTCCATCGGAAAAGTCCGGCCGGGAAAGAACAAAGGAAAACCGGCCGGAACGGAATGCATACTGGCAACTCCAGAAAACTGGTCCCGTAATAAATTACAGGAAAACCCCGATACTGTGCATACACACCCGCATCTGTATTCCATCCGGATACAAATGCAATGAGACAAAATCTACACTGTACTAAACTAGGATCCGGCTTAAAACAAAGCCGGCTAGTAAAATCCGTCCGATCCTGATCCGTGCAATACCGCACGTATCAGATCGAACCCTGCCATATAACTATATGGCCACTAGTACAAAACTGTCCGATCCTGATCCGTGCAATACCGCACGTATCTGATCGGACCCTGCCATATCTCCATACGGCCTCTACAGCGTTTCGCCCGAAAGCTTGAGTAACTGAAAGTGTGGTAGACCCTAAAGACTCGTCAATACTATGGCTGTGGATTTAACCACTAGCACGTCAGATGTATAAGCTAATACGTGACGGGCCACCAGCTATTGACCAAAAGGGACGTCGATGAGCGAACTCATCCTGACACCCTACTGAGCCTGTCAGTGACAATATCCGTACAGTCCGGTCCGTTCGTCTATGAGCATCACATGGCGGGCCTAGGGGGTTGGTAAAAGTCAGACCCCCAAAGGCGGTACAAGTCGTGTCGGAGTGTAGCCCAGAACGCCCTGAGATACTACTGGAATACCTACCAGTAAATCTCCTGCCTCGGCCGAGGGCTTTGCGTAATGGCTCTCCTAGACACAGCGCGACCTCACCCCCAATACCGGGAGAGACGAACCCCTGAAGATCCGCTCACTGCCTCCATGTGGCTCGGGACTGTACCCAACTAAAACCTGTTTGCACGACTCCTTTGAGCCGTGGTTGGGTAGTAATCAAAGCACAGTGGGAACTCACACGAGACAAATGACGATCTCAGGTCGATGAACTAACCTGTACACATGTCACCTGGGAACTACTATCTGACGTCTGGTATAATCCCAACTAGCAGGTTCCCGGCGAGTCCTGTCCGGTGTACTCATAACCCAATGAGCACCTGTATACATCTTAGGTGAACCAACTGACACCAGTGGCTTGTGAGACCGGCTACCGCCCCTCGTCGGGGTCTCGACTGTATACACTAGTCTACTAATGGAGTATCGATGCCCAGTCTCGAAACTCCCACGACTAGGGACCATTTAAGGATGTGCTTATAGACCCCAGCTCCCACATATATGATCGCCATCATACTGCTGGTCGTCAAGCAAGAATCCTAGGGGCTCTATCAACGTGTAATAGCGACCTGTAAGGTCACCTGAAACAGTACACGATGATAAAGGTAAACCAGACAGCATACTATCATCTCGAGTAAGACTGTCGTCCCGGGATAGGTCCTCCCTCAATCATTGCAATCACGTGCCGGTGATCCAATAATTGACTCTGAGGGCACTATCTCCAACAATCTCCCACTTGCACTCAAGGCTAATTATTGCGATGTCGCATACTCACAGCCCGTGTGATACCGAACACCCAACTCCTCTACTAGTTAGTCTCACAAAGCTCGTTTGCGAAACTATTGCGTTCGAGGAATAGCCTCAGTGAGTGGATCCGCTGTGATTTTTCTTTCTATGTCTCTCTATATCTCAAGTTCGCGGTGAAAGCCATCTCCCGAAATGAGCAATACCTGTCTTAGAGTATGTCTGGATATCTGATGGGACCTAGCTCATAAATGAACTCCAAATCCAAACTTCTTAGACTGTATCGATAACTGAACTTAATCAGTACCCAGCGCCATGCCTCCCTCAGTATTGCCTTGGACCACCTGTCCAAAATACTTCCCCTCGTCAGAAGGAGAATCTATAACTCTGACAGCCACTCTGCCATCCATGTCACCTTGGAAGCCTGGAATGATAACCGTCTCCTAAAAAAAAACTGTCGTTATCACATCCCTAGAACACGCACTTATGTCCTAAAACTGCTTCCGATTGTTTCTCCAGGATTGGATTAATATCAACTTATTGCATCTACTACAAGAACAACATCTGGTGTGGTACTTGACATCTTATGACTGACTCAATTGCCTAAGCAAGTGATCTGTCAATCATGCGTATCCCTCTCCCCTTTAGTCTGTAAGACACCTTTAGAGAGGGTGACTCCATTACCTGCAGGTGTACTACCGTGCCAGGAGTCGTCCATTCTAAATACTCATAGAATGCTGTCAAGGTACCCAGATTAGGAAACCACCCAAATTTAGATCTAAAACTATAGATCTAGTAACCAGAATGTCTGATATAATATCCAAGTCCTGTGTGGAGAAAACACTGTGTGACAACCAAAGTATAACCGATCGTAGTATGGGAATATCACTTCCTACTCTGTGTATGTCATCCAAATACCAGGACATCACACCCTACTACCTTCTTAACAGATCCATCCCCTATTCTGATGACGTCAAACCTATGACTGTCACATCAGAAATAGATGATCTATCTCCGCTATATCTGCTTTAGTCTATAGACATAAGCCTGATGTCCACCAATGCTTCCGCTGCTCCCACTGACTACGACAACCCTCTGGCAGAGTCATATAGACGTGCACTTCTAAAGCTAGTTTAGAACGACGCTATACTCATCCTCCTGCCGGGTCTCGCAGCCTGGAACAACAACAATGGCAAGTGTGGGTAAATAAGAACTTCCCTGTCACCGTCCTTGAGGCTACCGGAGTACCTCTCGGGTGCCTGAAGTTACCCACCTTATCTGCGGAGTGGCCAATGGAATGTCAAATCAGATTGAATCTTTAGGTTCCTTATCAAATCTTCAGTAATCGTTTGCGGTTCTGGAATCGCTTCCAGTTCTACCATACTCCCACTACTGATTTCTGAAAAATAACCATTTCTTTTTAAAATGTGGCGAGTTAAGAACAATATCACTATTGATCTTCCAGATGGTAGAAAATCAACCCTCGTCATAGCCTGGGTCAACCCACAAACAGCCATTACAGAAACGTGCCTTGAGTTGTCCAGTGTCTGGTTTTAATCATAAGCCGGACAACTCCCCGTACCTTAACAATGTTAAGATATGAACTGTACTATATCCAATATAGAACCAGAGGCACTGATTTAATTGAACCAGATTCAAATCGTGCAGCTATCTCCAGTGCATGTCAACTAAATGGAAGGAGGCCGATCAGCGTTACTCAACTTTGGAATGCTTCCAATTATGAGTAACCTGAAAGAGAAGCAATTTCTCTTTATCATTACTATCAACTGAATACCATACACAAGTATCTACATCTTCGATCACTTTGAAGAATCCCGATACTTGCTATACCTGGTTCTCTACTCTATTCAAATACCTATAACTCCTCAAAACTTAGACCCTGTGTTTCTTCGAAACACATGTCTAAAAACTAGAGAAGTTAAAAGTAAACAGAATATAGTATGAGGACCAACCCCTCTGTCCTAATGGACACTGGACAACATACAATACTCTGTATAAGTCCGCTGAGTCTAACAACTCTTTCACTGTGTGTCGTAGGTTGAAAACTGTACTTATGGTTAAGAAGAATTACACCGCTGTTTAATGCTTCTTACCTAACCATCCACTGATATAGGTAAATGTCAACGACATAATATCAAAAGGTATATCTCACTCTATGAAAATAGACGTACAGATATATCAATTTGAAATTGGTGCACAACAGCGGATATTCAAAACCAAATATTTGCCGACCGGCAAACAGCCTAGGTGATCTCCTCAAATATCACCGATTACAACGAATCCCGATATAATGAGGATGATCACCCAATTCCCAATAACTTACTCCCACTCATCATCTGTAAAACCATACAGATGTGAGAATCAAACCTGGTAAATACACACCCTGGAGCAAGTGTCTAATCGGGAAATCAGTTTTCTTTTAACAGTACACAGTTGAAATTGAAACATTGAAATGTTTCGATGGGGTATTCCGGTATTCTTAGTAATGCCTCTTCCATTATCCAGATTCACAACTATAACCGTATAATTCTTTGCCACCTCTCCAAATCCCTTTATATGTCTTTAGTCATTACCTTCTGCACACCCCTTTAGGCCAATTGGTTTTCTTCCCTCCCTACCGTTCGGCACCAGCCTATGGTTTGGAAGAAGACTATCCAATAAGCATAATGGGTGTACTGTCCTAATCCTAGGAGCACTCGCAATGCGAGAGAAGGTGAAGAGAAAAGACAACCGAATAAACCGTATTCCTATTTCTCCTGGACCAGAATCCATCCCCGAACTGGAACAAGTTCCTTTCGAGTTCGTATATAACCATACGATGGAGTATCCAAAAACTTAGGATCTTCGTAGTGATACGGAGTGTCCTGGAGAAATACAAAGGTGATTTAGGATTGGCGAAGAAATACTCGGTTTGGTCGTGAATAGCAGTCGCAATTTACTTTGCCCTCTTACTAATCCCTTTCTTTGTCTTAATTTAATACCTTCTGCACACCATCGTTATGCTAATTGGTTTTCTTCATTCCCCACCGTTCGGCACCGGCCTAAGGTTTGGAAGAAGACTATCCAATTTGCATAATAGGTGTACTATCTCCTAAACCAAGGAGTACTCGCAATGAGAGAAGGTGAAAAGAAAAGACAACTGAATAATCCTATTCGTTTTCTCCAGAACCAGAAACCATCCTCGAAGTCCTTCGAGTTCGTATATAACCATACGATGGTTTTGTCCAATGGAAGTGGACGTTCGTAGTAATACGGGGTGTCCTGGAGAAAAGGGTAAAAGCAGGAGTGGCAATGAGGTTTGCAACTCTGACAATCCAAAAGCCAGTGTTAAGAAGGTTCGGTCAACTTGGTCACTGAGTCATAGTCTAGGGTCGGGTCAATGGTCGCTGCCAAAGAGAGAGAGAAAAGAAACACTCAGCGTGCACTCTATCCTAGATCAGAATGGTTATCACTTTATCTAATCTGGAAACCTCCAACTGTACCGTCAAATTCTCCTCCAAACCTGAAAGAAGAATTAGTCGGGATCACCCGAGGAGTAAACCAACTCATCAGTGGGAATCGGGATCCAACTATCATCGCATGATAACTTGACGGAATCCACTCAAGTCACCACACTCCAGAAGGTATGCGCATGCCTGGCAAGTTTCAGTTCTTTTGAAACTCCCGATGTGATTTTTACCCCTAGGACTCAAGTGACCTTGACTGAGCCAACATATCAAAGGATCCTAGTCAAGTTCAACCCGTCATTATCTTGATTGCATTAGACCCACCCGCACGAATCCTTGACTGAGCCAAAATGACCGCACGACTGTCCTAACCAATCTTATATCCATGCAACAGAAAAGCACTACATAGCTACCGAACACTACGCCTCGGCTAAGCACGACATACGCAGCACGAATACTAAGTAATACTAAT
The DNA here is from genome assembly GCA_030015575.1 of Agapanthus africanus. Taxonomy (NCBI): domain Eukaryota; kingdom Viridiplantae; phylum Streptophyta; class Magnoliopsida; order Asparagales; family Amaryllidaceae; genus Agapanthus; species Agapanthus africanus. The sequence goes on along the minus strand of CM057348.1, from coordinate 247,458,366 downwards.
CTGAAATGACGGAGGGCTACGACTGGTTTTTGGCGAAAAACCTTTAACGTAATGAACTTGATATCGTTGAAGGAACTGCATAGCCTTTTATAAAAATATAGTGACGAAAACCTTTACTAAAGAGGTCACTCCCGGTGAAGGGATCTCGCCTCTTTCCCCGTAGAATGAGGTGCAGGATATTCCAACTGAATACCACGATGCAAAGCAAAAGTAATCGGCTATAGTGAAGTTAATGCCCTGACGCAAACTTTTGTCCAAGGGGTCACTCCCGGTGAAGGGATCTCGGCCCTTGCCTCGTCGACTGAGGAGCAGGATATTCCAAATGAATACCATGATGCAAAACAAAAGTGAACGTCCTTGCAATAACAGCTTTTTTGAAAAGTGTTCCAACAACATCAGATTAGGTTTGTTTATCTTGCATTGATCCGAATCAATGCAGTCCCATCAATTGATCACACCCCAAAGAACGAAAATATACTGACGTACGTATATGCCATCCGCATTCGCCACTAGGTCCCGTCATCACCCGTTAGGTTAGCTAACTAACGGCAGAGCGGGGACTGGACTAGCGCGGATGAAAAACATATACAACATCTACTAATATATATACCAATATATAGTATTTCGCTCAAGGCGTGAATAAAAGGAAACATCATAGAAATATACAGCATCATAGAACAATACAGATATCTGGGATCCCCGGGTTTCACAGAGCCGCTGCTGAAACCCGACGTTTCCCTGGTCTTGTGGATAGCCCGTGCAATGAAAACCTAGACCCCTACGGGCGCGGCAAGTCACCCGCCAAAACCTGAAGCGAGGCAGCCCCCTTCAGCAACGTGAATGGACCACCCAGCACTTCACGGAATCCGGTAACTCGGGCACCCCTCCAGGGTCAACCTGTACCCCCTTCGAGTGCGGCGAATAGCCCGCCAATTCCAGACTGAAGCCCCCTCCGTCTCAATGCCCTGAGATGCGGGCCCGTTGCCCTCTAGAACCCGGCTATCCGTGCACCCCTCCGCGGGGTAATCCTAGTACAGAAAGTAAAATATACATATAACGGGTACATCGACCGCAACCAGGTCGTGCCCCAAAAGAATAATACAAACAGGCAGTTACGGCAGTCCACATGTCGGACGCTCGCCCCGCAATATCAAATGTACATATAAAACAAAACTGTACTAACATTGCATCCAGGCTATCCCCCACGACCGATCCACAACAACACAGCATAAACACAGAACATCAACGTGAAAATCACGTTCGCAAATCCGTCTAACCGGGCTATAGCAGTTAGACAGGATTTACCGATCAAGTGATATTCACGGTTGCAGATATAATGTAAATACTGTGAAAAAATGTGTTTAAAATATCCGATCGATCAAAAAATTAACAAGTGGGCCCCAAAGCAATACTGTAGCACTCACAGAAAATCTGGGCCCAATTTTAATATTCCAAAACCCCTAAAATTAGCCCAGAAGCCCACTGGAGAAATTGGACACAGTGAGGACACCAATGTGCGGCGGAACCGCGGCCCAAGGGGGGTTTGGCCGCGGTTCCGCGCTTCAGTGATCGACTGAATGTGTCGAATTTTTCCAGTAGTCTTAGAACTCCCTGCACATCATTCTGAGACAACCTGAAAAATTTTTAGAGCCAGAAAAAATTCGACAGAAAACTGATGTGAGTGAAAATGTAGATTTTGGAATTTTGCTCGATCGGAAATGCAAAACACATCAAACGAAGCTAGACGAAGTTAATGGCGAGGCTCTGATACCATGTTGCGCCACGGAAGCGCCCCGGCCGTCTATCCGAGGCCAAAATACGGAATCAAATTTTTTCTTAACTTTAAACTGGCGCTACCGCGGACAATATACCCGGATCGTAACCATTAACCGATCTAGCTAAAAAGAGAAAGGGTGAGAGATATACCGAGTGATCCGAGTCCTCCGGTCTTCTCGTCATCGTCCCGATCTGCCGCGGAAACTCCGGTCGTCGCATCCTTGCCGGAAGGGCACCACATCGTCTGTATCTTTTACGGGCTCCCACCTCAATACCGAGGCAACTCGGGCACGAAGCTGGCAAGTCGACGTGCCCAAGACTTGCTGTAGGTTGTAGTGTAGAATCACTTTGTCTCATGGGGTTTGTGAAGATGCCTTGATGGAGGAATCAACAAGATATGAACTTGGGGATTTTTGTAGCAATGAAAAAATGAGATGGATGATAAATTTCCATACACAAAATCAAATGAACCATCTCTCATTTTTCTCCTCTCCTCAAAGTGTTGGCCGGCCATCATCTAATGGAAATGGTGGAGGGAATGAAGACATAAGGGAGGTGAGTGTAGGATAAAGAGAATGGTGACCATATCCAAAAACATCATCATAACAAACTTACATCCAAACCTTAACCTTTCAAATCTCATTTAATGCAAGTAATGGTGCATTAAAAGAAAAGAAGGAAAAAGAATCTAAAGATGCTATCATAATGAATACATTTGCAAGAAACTCCCTCCCCAAATGTAATTTGCAAAACTGCAAATTACCCCCTCCATCGGAAAAGTCCGGCCGAGAAAGAACAAAGAAAAACCGGCCGGAACGGAATGCAAACTGGCAACTCCAGAAAACTGGTCCCGTAATAAATTACAGGAAAACCCCGATACTGTGCATACACACCCGCATCTGTATTCCATCCGGATACAAATGCAATGAGACAAAATCTACACTGTACTAAACTAGGATCCGGCTTAAAACAAAGCCGGCTAGTAAAATCCGTCCGATCCTGATCCGTACAATACCGCACGTATCAGATCGAACCCTGCCATATAACTATATGGCCACTAGTACAAAACTGTCCGATCCTGATCCGTGCAATACCGCACGTATCTGATCGGACCCTGCCATATTTCCATACGGCCTCTACAGCGTTTCGCCCGAAAGCTTGAGTAACTGAAAGTGTGGTGGACTCTAAAGACTCGTCAATACTATGGCTGTGGATTTAACCACTAGCACGTCAGAGGTATAAGCCAATACGTGACGGGCCACCAGCTATTGACCAAAAGGGACGTCGATGAGCGAACTCATCCTGACACCCTACTGAGCCTGTCAGTGACAATATCCGTACAGTCCGGTCCGTTCGTCTATGAGCATCGCATGGCGGGCCTAGGGAGTTAGTAAAAGTCAGACCCCCAAAGGCGGTACAAGTCGTGTCGGAGTGTAGCCCAGAACGCCCTGAGATACTACTGGAATACCTACCAGTAAATCTCCTGCCTCGGCCGAGGGCTTTGCGTAATGGCTCTCCTAGACACAGCGCGACCTCACCCCCAATACCGGGAGAGACGAACCCCTGAAGATCCGCTCACTGCCTCCATGTGGCTCGGGACTGTACCCAACTAAAACCTGTTTGCACGACTCCTTTGAGCCGTGGTTGGGTAGTAATCAAAGCACAGTGGGAACTCACACGAGACAAATGACGATCTCAGGTCGATGAACTAACCTGTACACATGTCACCTGGGAACTGCTATCTGACGTCTGGTATAATCCCAACTAGCAGGTTCCCGACGAGTCCTGTCCGGTGTAATCATAACCCAATGAGCACCTGTATACATCTTAGGTGAACCAACTGACACCAGTGGCTTGTGAGACCGGCCACCGCCCCTCGTCGGGGTCTCGACTGTATACACTAGTCTACTAATGGAGTATCGATGCCCAGTCTCGAAACTCCTACGACTAGGGACCATTTATGGATGTGCTTATAGACCCCAGCTCCCACGTATATGATCGCCATCATACTGCTGGTCGTCAAGCAAGAATCCTAGGGGCTCTATCAACGTGTAATAGCGACCTGTAAGGTCACCTAAAACAGTACACGATGATAAAGGTAAACCAGACAGCATACTATCATCTCGAGTAAGAATGCCGTCCCGGGATAGGTCCTCCTTCAATCATTGCAATCACGTGCCTGTGATCCAATAATTGACTCTGAGGGCACTATCTCCAACATACGCCTCCAGGGAAAAGATGTTATTTAATTACGGAACTTCGCGAAAGCGTTGGAAAACCTCTCTCGAAGTACCAACACCAGCCTGGCAGAAAGGTTAAGCAAGTATTGTGACGTGTGATTAAATCCTGACTAGTTCTTCTTTTAGGTTTTGAAGAAGGATTTGAGGAAACAGTGGGAGCCATCCCGTTTAGATAAATTAATAAACCAATCTAAACTTGCAAGGGCATATGCTGAGTGTTTTCTTTTCTCTCTCTCTGGCAGCTACCATGACTGGATTAAAACTATTACTCGAAAAAAATATACTGACCGGGCAGAACTATAAAGATTGGCTAAGGAACGTCAATATTGCACTGACTTATGACAATGTAGCATATGTTACCACCGCTATTCCTCCCCTTATCCCTGGACCAGATTCCTCAGTTGTGGACAGGAAAGTCCGCAATACCTGGGATCTAGATTGTGAGCGAGCTAACTGTATCGTGCTGGCGTCCATGAACAATGAACTCCAGAAACAGCACGAGAGTATGGATATTGTATCCATCTTTCTCTATGTCAAAGAGATATATGGAGAGCACTCACGTATCGCGAGGTACGAAACCTCAAGGAAACTCTTCCAGATGAGGTTAGCTCCAGGATCGCCTGTAGGAGAGCACGTCCTCAAAATGATCATCCTCATTGAGGAACTCGCAAACCTGGGATGCGTGCTAGAGAACGATTTTTATATCGACTTGATTTTGCAGTCCCTTCCCTACACCTTCTCTCAGTTCGTGCTGAACATCAACATGCACGAAATGGAAGCGGATCTTCCAAAGCTCCTCAATATGTTGAGGGTAGCAGAGACCTCCTTGAAAAATGAGAAGACCCCAGTTTTGTATGTTAGCCAATCATCTTCTTCTAAATCTAAAGCGAAAGCTAAAGGGAAGAAGAAGATGAAAGCCACCAAACCGAAAGGTGGGGTCTAGAAGGTGCAGGGAACGAACAAGGCAGGAAGGGTGAAGACAGAAAAGAACGAGTGCTTCTATTGTCACAAGCAAGGGCACTGGAAGAAGGATTGTCAGGCCTTCAAAGCCAAGGACATGAAGCAAGTAGTTGCTTCAACTTCAGGTGTGTTTGTAATCGAAAATTGTCGTTCAGTTAACTCTACATCATGGGTACTTGATACCGGTTTTGGTTCTCATATCTGTAATTCATTGCAGGATCTGAGAAATAGTAGAGTGCTGGTGACATGTGATATGACTCTCCGGATGGGCAATGGAATGCCTGTAAATGCAATTGCAATAGGGGAATATCACCTAGTGTTGACTAGTGGACACATTTTGGTGTTGTACAGCTGTTTTTGTATTCCCAGTATGTTGTGTAATATTATATCAGTATCTTTGTTATCGAATGAAGGATATAGTTTTGCGCTTGAAAGAAATGTTATGAACATTCACCTAAATCAAGAACTGATTGGGTATGGCACACTGGAAAACGGCATATACATACTTAATCAACCTCAAATTTTCTATATTCAAAACACGCGTAAAAGAAAGGCTCCAAATTCGAATCAAGCCTTCCTATGGCATTGTAGACTTGGTCATAAAAATGAAACAAGGTTGACTAAGTTATATAAAGATGGATACTTAGATCCATTTGAATATTCATCATATGCAACTTGTCAATCATTTATCAAAGGAAAAATGACCAAATCTCCGTTCACCGGACACGGAGAAAGAGCCACTGAACTCTTGGGACATATACACAGTGATGTATGTGGTCCGATGTTTACGCATGCACGAAGTGGTCACTCCTACTTCATCACTTTTACTGATGTATTCTCTAGGTATGGACATGTGTTCTTAATGAAGCATAAATCCGAGGCTTTTGAGAAGTTTAAGGAGTATAAAAATGAAGTAGAGAAACAAACTGGTAAAAGCATCAAGACACTTCGATCTGATCGAGGTGGAGAATACTTAAGTACCAGTTTCCTTGAATACTTAAAAGAGAATGGAATTCTCTCTCAGCTTACTCCGCCTTATACACCTCAGCATAATGGTGTATCAGAAAGGAGGAATCGCACGCTATTAGATATGGTGCGTTCAATGATGAGTAGTGCTGAGTTGCCACTTTCCTTCTGTGGATTTGCTCTAGAATCAGCAGCATACTTATTGAATAGAGTTCCAACTAAGTCTGTGCCTACCACTCCATATGAAATGTGGAGCGGGAAGAGACCATATCTCAAGTATATCAAGATATGGGGGTGTCCGGTATATGTTAAAAAGCATAATCCGGACAAGCTCGAGGCACGATCGGTTTTATGCAAGTTTGTAGGATACCCCAACCATTCAAGGGGGTACATGGTCTACCACACTGAAGAACAAAAGGTGTTTGTCGCTCGTCACATTGTCTTCTTAGAAAGCGAATTTCGTGCAAAAGAAATTAGTGGGAGTGCGGTAGAGCAGGAAGAAATTCCAGAACCTCAAACTGCTACCGAAGACTTAGTAGAACCTCAGATTTCAATAGAACATGACGAACCAACGCCATTCGGCAGATCTAGCAGGCTTTCTCATCCTCCTGAAAGATACTATAGTTTTCTTCTTGATGGGGATCGAGAGGATTGCATCATCGATGATGATGAGCCTACTAGTTTTCAGCAGGCTATTACGAGTAGTGACTCGATGAAATGGCTGGATGCTATGAGATCCGAAATGGAATCCATGTACACCAATAAAGTATGGACTTTAGAAGTTGCTCCTTCTGGAGTAAAACCAGTTGGATGCAAATGGATCTTCAAAAAGAAGATTGGTGCATTTGGACAAGTGGAAACCTACAAAGCTAGACTCGTAGCAAAAGGTTTTCGTCAAAGACCAGGATTGGACTATGATGAAACCATTTCACCTATAGCTATGCTTAAATCCATTCGGATTCTACTTGCGATTGCTGCCTTCTATGACTATGAAATTTGGCAGATAGACGTAAAAACAGCTTTTCTAAATGGACATTTAGAAGAGAGTGTTTACATGGATCAACCAGAAGGTTTCTTAGACAGTGGGAGCAGCGGAAGAGTCTGCACGTTGCTTAAATCCATTTATGGATTAAAGCAAGCATCCCGGAGTTGGAACATCTGCTTTGATGAGACAGTCAAAGAGTTTGACTTTATCAAAAATGTAGATGAACCATGTATTTATAGGAAGATTGTAGAAGGAGCAGTAGTCTTCCTCGTTTTATACGTCGACGGCATACTACTAATAGGGAATGATATCCCTATGCTACAATCGGTAAAGCTCTTCTTGTCACAGAAATTCTCTATGAAAGACTTGGGAGATGCATCATACATTCTGGGCATTAAGATCCATCGTGATAGATCTAATAGAATGTTGGGACTTTCACAGTCCAGGTATATTGACACCATACTAAAGAGATTTAGTATGGAAGATTCCAAGCGTGGCAATATGCCCGCTTGTCACGGAATCACCCTCTCCAAAGAGATGTCTCCAAAGACTGATGAAGAGAGGGCTCGCATGAGCATTATACCCTACGCTTCGGCGGTAGGATCAACATTGTATGCGATGTTATGTACCAGACCGGATGTAGCTTACGCACATAGTGTGGTAAGCAGGTATCAGTCTGACCCAGGTGAGAAACATTGGATAGCGGTGAAGAACATTCTCAAGTACCTGAGAAGGACTAAGGAGATGTTCTTGATTTACGGTAGTGGGGACCTCCAGGTAGAGGCTTTTACCGACTCCGGCTTCCAAAGTGACAAAGATGATTCTAAATCCATTTCGGGTTTTTTGTTTACCCTCAATGGAAGGGCGGTATGTTGGAAGAGTTCCAAACTGGATACAGTCGCAGACTCAACTATGGAGGCTGAGTATATAGCTGCTAGTGAAGCCGCAAAAGAGGCTGTCTGGATGAGGAAGTTCAATTCTAAACTTCAGGTGGTTCCGTCGAATGCCAATCCAATACCTTTGTTTTGCGATAACAATGGCGCTGTAGCTTTAGCGAAGGAACTAAGGTCCCATCAGAAATCCAGGCATATCTTAAGGCATTTTCACCTGATCAGAGAGATCGTGGATCGTCGGGAGATCGAGATACGGAGAATGGACACAAAAGACAACATGGCAGATCCATTCACCAAGGCCATCCCTCAAGTGCAGTTCGAGAGGCTGTTTGAGATGTTGGGCATACGGTACGCCATCAACTGAATCTGGTAGAGACAGTGGGTACTCATTGTGCCAATTATAGGCCTTAGTGCAAGTGGGAGATTGTTGGATATATATGCCCTAGAGGCCTACATTGTATAGGATGCTTGGGATATGTATGTACATGACAGTCTTGCTTGATATGATAGTACGCTATTTGGTTTGTCTTTATCTTAACGTATGATATATTTTACTTGGTGTCTATATATATATATGTTGATAAAGCCCATAGGGTATTTGTCAGACTACCGGCGTTGTGACGGATGTCATACTAGTGGGAGCTGGATAGTCAATAGGCACACCCTTAGATGTCTCTGGTCGCAGGAGAATCGAGATTGGGCATCGATACTCCGGAGTAGACTAGTGTATACATATCTAGACCCTGAGGAGGGGCGATGGACTGGTCCCGCAGCCATTGGTGGAGTATACCTAAGATTGTATACAGATGCTCACTGGGTGTGAGTACACCGGACAAGACTCGACGAGAACTGACTGGATGGTATTATAGCTAACGTCAGATAGCAGTTCTCAGGTGACATATGTGCAGATAGTCCGTTGACTTAAGGTCATCATTTGTCTCGTGTGAGTTCCCACTGTGCTTTGATTATTACCCTACCACGATTCAAAGGAGTCGTGCAAACAGGTTTTAGTTGGGCAAAGTCCCGAGCCACGTGGAGGCAGTGAGTGACTGTTAGGGATTCGTCTATCCCGGTATAGAGAGTTGATATCGTACGGTGATCGGTTGGTCATTACCATAAGTCCCTGGCCAGGGCTGATTAAGAATTACTGATAGATTGATCAGTAGATTCTCGGATGGTGATAGAGCCATACCGACACAACTTGTACGGTTATTATGGGTCTGACGTCCACCACCTCCCTAGACCATACATGCGACACTCATAGACGAACAGACCGGACTGCGCGGATATTGTCACGGACAGGCTCAGTAGGATTTCAGATAGGTTACCTCATCGGCTTTCTTATCGATAACTACCTGGGGACCGTTACGTACAGCTAGTGCCGCTTGCGGTCTGTGGTTAATGTAAGTCCATGCTACCTCTCCCGGTACTTTCGGGAATGCGGAATTTGGTAAAAAACGATTTTTACGGAGGTGGTAACATGGACCTAAAACCCGGATCTTGGTTAAACATCTATCTAACAACATAACTATGAGTTTCTAGCTACTCGGTTAGGGGGTTATACCTTGCTTGTCTTGAACTCCTTCGTCTTCAAGCTCCGGTGGTGGTCCGATTGGCTTCTTCTCGTCGTCTCCGTACGCCGAAGATAGATCCACCTGAAAGCTCCAACCTTTAGCTCCTTCTTCGTTCTTTGAAGAAACTAGTTCACTTGGTTTGCCAAACCTAGTGAACTAGAATGAGTAGATAATACTTTGTGTGGGATTTTATCTATGGTTCTTGATTCTCAACTCATGAGACAAGAGAACCATAGATTCAAGAGAGGGAAAAGGAGCAAGAGGGTGAGAGCAAAAGGAGAGCTCAAGAACAAGAGAGAGAATGAGCAAGGAAGAATGAGGCTCTCTTTTGTCTTTAACCCTCTCATCATCCAAAGTCATGATAACTCATCATACTAAAAAAGTCTTATGTGATGGTTTGAAGCAACCATAACCATATCATTTCATGCACTCATTTTACACAAATGAGCAAGCAAGAAAAAGTCTTTGCTATGAAATGATGGCTATGGTTATCATGATGGTCAACTAGTCAAGCCTAGTCAACCGGTCAACAAGTCAACAAAAGTCAACAAGTCAACAAGTCAACAAAAATCAACAAGTCAACAAAGTCAACAACCATATCACCATAATACTTAATTAATATAATAGTTAATCACATATCATATTCTCATTAGGGTTGATCAGAAGGTCAATAGTCAACGGTCAACTGTCAACAACCCTAATGAGAATCCACTGCCTCTGTCTCCCTGTCAACTGTGCATGCACACCCGCATCCGCGTTCCGAGGAACACGAATGCAAACTGGATAAATCCAATCCCAAAAGGTACACTAGGATCTGGCTTAAACCAAAGCCCGCTAGTGTAAACTGTCTGGACACTGTACGTGCACAAGTGCACGGATGTGACCGAACCCTGTCGCAAAACCATGCGACCTGTCGCAATACCATGCGACCTCTACTCTTTTGCCTAAAGGCGAAAAGCTTTCTGTGTGGGACTCTAAAGACTCGACACTACGCTGGCAGTCGGTTTAACCACAGACCGCAAGCTGCACTAGCTGTGCGTAACGGTCCCCAGGTAGTGCCGACAAGAAGACCGACGAGGCGAAACCCATCTGAACCCCTACTGAGCCTGAGTGTGACATTCTCCGTACAGTCCGGTCTGTTCGTCTGATACATCGCATGGCGGGCCTAGGGGGTGGTAAACGTCAGTCCCCCAATAGCGGTACAAGTCGTGCCGGAGCGAAGCCCAAAACACCCTGAGATAACACTGGAAACCTACCAGTATATCTCGTTTGCCCTGGCCAGGGACTACTCGTGTAATGGCTCTCCTAGACACAGCGCGATGTCAACCCCTAATACCGGGAGAGACGAATCCTGTCTAACCGTCACTGCCTCCAAGTGCTTCGGGACTGCACCCAACCACTACCTGTTTGCACGACTCCTTTGAGCCGTGGTAGGGTAGTGATCAAAGTACAGTGGGAACACACTCGAGGCGAAGTGACAGTGTCAAGTCAGCGGACTAAGTTGTACTCATGTCACCTGGGAACTGATAACTGACGATAGGTATAATACCAACTAGTCAGTTCCCGATGAGTCCTGTCCAGTGTACCCGTAACTTAACGAGCACCCGCATACTATCTCAAGTACGACGTACTGACGGCTGTGGGACAGACCGTCTCCCACACTGGGATGAGAAGCGCATGCGCTGGTCTACTCCGGAGTATCGATGCCCTGTCTCGATAGTCCTGCGACCAGGGACCTGCATAAGGATGTGCTTATAGTTTACCCAGCCCCACTAGTGTGACGGCCATCACATCGCTGGTAATCAAGCAAAGATCCTAAGGGCTCTACTAATGTGTATAGGCGATATACAAAAATAAACACATGTACACATTGAAGTAGAAACAAACCAAGTAGCATACTACTATTTTGAGCAAGATTGTATATACAAGGTGAATAACCCAAGCATCCATTAAGTAATATACAAACCAGTATGATACAGTAATGGCCTCTAGGGCATATACACTAACAATCTCCTACTTGCACTAAGGCCATGTACTGGTGTATCGAAGACCTATCATCTCGATCAGCCGCTCGAACTGAGTCTGGGGCAGGGCATTGGTGAATGGATCTGCAGTGTTATCTTCTGAAGCGACTCTCCGAACCTCGATCTCCTGGCGATCCACGATCTCCCTGATCAGGTGATACCGCCTCAAGATGTGCCTGGATCTCTGATGGGACCTGGGTTCCTTCGCTAAAGCTATAGCCCCGTTGTTGTCGCAATACAGAGGTATTGGATCAACAATGGACAGAACCACCTGAAGTTCTTTCAAGAACTTCCTCATCCAGACAGCTTCTTTTGCGGCATCAGATGCAGCGATGTATTCCGCTTCCATCGTCGAGTCTGCAACGGTTTCCTGTTTGGAACTCTTCCAACACACCGCCCCTCCATTGAGGGTAAAGACAAAACCCGACATGGACTTGGAATCATCCTTGTCGCTCTGGAAGCTGGAGTCAGCAAAGGCCTCGATCTGGAGGTCTTTTCCGCCATACACCAAGAATATCTCCTTAGTCCTTCTCAGGTACTTGAGAATGTTCTTTACCGCTATCCAGTGTTTCTCCCCAGGGTTTGACTGATACCGGCTTACCACACTCAGTGCATAAGCTACATCCGGTCTGGTACACAACATCGCATACATTATAGAGCCTACCGCAGAAGCGTAGGGTATAATAGACATGCGATCCCTCTCCAAATCAGTCTTGGGAGACATCTCTTTAGAGAGGGTGATCCCGTGACAAGCCGGTAAGTTACCGCGCTTGGAATCTTCCAAACTGAATCTCTTCAGTATGGTGTCGATGTACCTGGACTGAGAAAGTCCTAATATCCTCTTGGATCTGTCACGGTAGATCCAGATACCCAGAATGTACGAGGCATCACCCAGGTCTTTCATGGAGAACTTGTGTGACAAGAACCCCTTGACAGATTGTAGCATAGGAATGTCATTTCCTATTAAAAGAATGTCATCCACGTATAAAACGAGGAATACTACAGTTCTCGCTACAAATCTACTATAGATGCATGGTTCATTTGGATTTTTGATAAAGCCAAATTCTTTGACCGTCTCATCAAAGCAGATGTTCCAACTCCGCGACGCCTGCTTTAGTCCATAGATGGACTTAAGCAACTTGCACACCTTTCCGCTGCTCCCACTCTGAATGAAACCCTCTGGCTGGTCCATATAGACACACTCCTCTAAATTTCCATTTAGAAAAGCTGTCTTTACGTCCATTTGCCAGATCTCATAATCGTGGAAGGCAGCAATGGCAAGAAGGATCCGAATGGATTTCAGCATGGCTACTGGAGAAAAGGTTTCGTCATAGTCCAAGCCAGGTCTTTGACGAAAACCCTTTGCTACCAGCCTAGCTTTATAGGTCTCAACCTGTCCATCTACACCAATCTTCCTTTTGAAGATCCACTTGCATCCTACGGGTTTTACCCCGTCTGGAGCAATGTCCAACGTCCATACCTTGTTGGTGTACATGGACTCCATTTCGGTCCGCATTGCATCCAGCCATTTCACTGAGTCAACGCTCTGAACGGCCTGCTGGAAGCTAGTAGGCTCATCATAATCTATGATGCAATCCTCTCTATCCCCGTCTATGAGAAAACCACAGTATCTCTCGGGCGGATGAGACTGCCTACTACTCCTGCGGAGCGGCGTAGGAATGTCCTGTTCTTCCGAACCCTCTGGTTCCACTAAACTTTCAGTAATAGTCCGTGGTTCTGGAATTTCTTCCAGTTCTACTGCGCTCCCACTTATTTCCTTTTCTATGAACTGGTGTTCTAGAAAGTGGGCATGACGAGAAACAAGAACTTTTTGTTCCTCTTCACAGTAGAAGAAATATCCCTTGGAATTCTTTGGATATCCCACAAACTTGCACAGTACTGAGCGTGCCTCGAGCTTGTCCGCATGCTGCTTTTTGACAAAAGCTGGACTTCCCCATGTCTTAATGTGATTAAGATGGGGTCTCTTCCCACACCACATCTCAAAATGGCGTGGTAGGCACAGTCTTAGTGGGAACTCGGTTCAAAAGGTATGCGGCTGATTCTAGCGCATATCCCCAGAATGATCGCGGTAACTCAGCGTTACTCATCATGGACCGCACCGTATCCAATACGGTGCGGTTCCGTCTCTCCGATACACCGTTATGTTGCGGGGTGTATGGAGGAGTAAGTTGAGAGAGAATTCCGTTCTCTTTAAAATAGTCCAGGAACTCGGCACTTAAGTATTCTCCACCTCGATCCGATCTTAGAATCTTAATACTTTTGCCGGTCTGTTTTTCTACTTCATTCTTATACTCCTGGAATTTTCCAAAGGCCTCGGACTTATGTTTCATTAAGAAGACATAACCGTACCTTGAGAAGTCATCCGTAAAAGTAATGAAGTAAGAATGTCCACTTCGGGCATGTGTAGACATTGGACCGCACACGTCACTGTGTACGAGTCCCAAGAGCGAGCTCGCTCTTACTCCATGTCCAGTAAACGGAGTCTTTGTCATCTTTCCTTTGAGACAGGATTGACAAGTGGCATACGATTGATATTCGAACGCATTCAAATATCCTTCTGTATGTAACATAGTCAACCTTCTCTCATTGATGTGACCCAGTCTACAATGCCACAAGAAAGTCTGATTTATTTCTGGAGACTTTCTTTTGTGTGTATTCTGGACATTGAAAATATGTGGTTGGTTTAATACGTATATACCATTACTCAATGTACCTGACCCAATCAAAACTTGATTAAGGTGAATGTTTACAACATTACTTACAAACGCAAATTCATAACCTTCTTTAGAAACTAAAGATACAGAAATGATATTACAAGTTGCGTTGGGTACAAAAAAGCAATTACGCAAAACCAAAACATGTCCATCTGACATTCCCAGGTGATAGTCCCCCACGGCTTTAGCATCCATGCTAGCTCCGTTCGCAACTCTGAGGGTCATGTCACCTTGTCTTCAAAACCCTACGGTTTCTCAACGCCTGCAAAGAATTACAGATATGAGATCCTGATCCGGTATCCAATACCCAGGAAGTAGAGTTTATTGAAAGACAGTTTTCAATAACATACACACCTGAAGCTGAAGCTGCAACCTGCTTCAATTCCTGTGTTCTGGCCTTCCAGGCCCTGCAATCGTTCTTCCAGTGTCTTTTCTTATGACAATAGAAGCATTCTTCCTTATCCACAAGCTTCCCCGCTAACTTTGTTGCTTTTACTTTTCCCTTCGTATCCACTTTACTAACACCGCCCCTTGGTTTGGCGGGGGCCTTCTTCTTCTTTCCCTTGGCTTTCGCCTTGGACCTAGAAGAAGATGATCCTCCTACAAACAAAGTGGATGTATCCCTACCTTTCTGTAGGGTGCCCTCTGCGCTCCTCAGCATGTTGAGGAGCTCTGAAAGTTCAACCTCTTTTTCTTGTAAGTTGAAGTTCAGTATAAACTGGGCGTAAGTGGAAGGAAGGGACTGGAGAACTATGTCCGTATATAGCTCACTCTCCAATGTGATCCCTACGTCCGCGAGCTGCTCAATGTAGCCGATCATCTTTAGCACGTGCTCGGCTACTGATGATCCGACGGCCATTCTTGTCGAAAATAACTTTTTCGACGCTTCGTATCTTGCGATACGAGATTGCTCTCCATACAGTTCTTTTGTATGAAGAAATATGGATTCCATGTCCATATTCTCGTGCCTCCTCTGATGTTCGTTGTCCATCGAGGCAAGCGGGAGGCATTTGGCCTTCGCGCTATCAATCTCCCAAGTCTTGCGGATTTCCTTATCCGCGACGATGGAAGTTGGACCAGGGACAGCGGGAGCTTTGGTGGTAAGAAGATACCCCAGCTTGTCGTAAGTGATTGCTATCTTGACATTCCTGAGCCAATCTTTATAGTTTGGCCCTGTCAGTTTGTTTTTATCTAGGAGTAACTTAAGTCCAGTCATGTTGATTGGTCGCTGCAATTAGGAGAGAGAAGAAGAAACACTCAGCATGATGCTCTTGCAAGTTTAGAGTGGTTTTTAGTTTGTCTAAACAGGATGGCCTCCCACTGTTTCTCGAATCCCTCCTCAAACCATAAAGGAAGAATTAGCCAGGATCAATCCCACCGCACAATACTTGCTTAACCGTTCAGCCAGGCCGGTGTCGGTACTTCGAGGGAGGTTTTCCAACGCTTTCGCGAAGTTCCTTAATTAAAGAACCTCTTTTCCCTGGGGGCGTAGCCCCGCTAACACCTTTCTAGGCACCTACTAGGTTTATAGCATTGATCGATTAGTGAGAAATTTCCCGAGGAGTAGCATATACTCACCGTAGGATCGGGATCCAAATATCATCGCGTGACGAAACTGAAGGAATCCTACCGGAATCATCACACTCCAAATGGTATGCAAATCTAGCAAGTTTCAGTACTTATGAAACTCCCGATGTGGATTTTTGCCCCATGCTCTTATGACCTTGACTTTGGCCAAAATATCATAAGTCACATGTCAAGTTCTACCCGTCATTATCCAAGTTAATTTGGATCCATCCGTACCTACCCTTGACTTTGGCCAAAATGGCAGTACGACTGTCCCAAACCAACGCATCTATCTATGCTACACATGAACACCCAATAGCTACCAATCACTGTGCCTTGACTTTGGCCAACATACACAGCTTGAATACTATTGACTATTTATGTGAAACGACGGAGGGCTACGAATGGTTTTGGCAAAACCGTGAACGTAGTGAACTTGATTTGGTCGATGGAACGAGATAGCTTTTAAAAGGAGTGGCTCAAGCTCCGTATTTAAAAGTTGGTTTTGAAAAGAACCGAGTGGTTTTTCGAAAGTGTTCCAACGACTTTAACTTGGTTTATTATCTTGCATTAGTACTTTTAATGCGTGATATTCTTGCATTAGTTCTTTTAATGCGTCCCATCATTTAATCCTACCATTGCAGAAAACAACCAAAATATGACGTACGCTTATGCCATTCGCATTCGCCACGGGGCCCCGTCATTACCCGTTAGGTTACTTAACTAACGACAGAGCGGGGGCTGGGCTAGCGCGTCTGTAAAACATAAGCAACGCCTAAATAATATCATATATAGATATACTGCAATGATAAACATTTCAGATCACAGATGAATACATTGGATATACTAGGAATCTGTAATTCGTACGAGCCTGTAACGAAAGACAAATTACACGGTCGCGGTGAATAGCCAAAACCCCACCCAAGACCCCTACGGGTGCGGCAAACTACCCACCAAGTACCCGAAGCGTAGTAACCCCCCTCATCTCCATGAGTAGGCCACTCGACACTTCGGCATACCCGGTAGTTTGTGCACCCCCTCCATGGGTCTATCCTAGGAGCAAAAACAGTAAAAAGAATTATACAATGACGGCTACAACCCCGACCCGGTTGTGCGGCCATACAAATAATTATTACATCAATTTACAAATTTATATGAATTGAAAGAAAAGAAAACTCTCGTCTCACAACCCCCGGCTATTCACCCGCGACAATCCAACATATTCATATACACATTCCAGCAACATTACAGATCACAGATTTGTATAACCCCCACTAATCGACATATAGCGATTAGTAGACGTTCAATACAAATATCACATTAATGAAAAACCCGTTAGCTTAAGTCTTTTAGAAGTTCGATCAAAAATACGGATTTTCAGGACCCCAAAGTAAAATTTTCGTTCTGGAAAATCTGGGTTGAAAATATATATACCAAAAATCCCAAAATACCCCCACCAGTAAACTGCAAAAAAGAAAACCCCTGACTGAGTCAACTCGGCCGCGTTTCCGCGGCGGGAGCGTGCTCCCGCCGCGGAAACGCTGCGCTTTGATCGAGTCAGGGGCCCAAATTTTTGCAGTTTCTTTAAAAAAGCCTGAGTCGATTTTAGGTGTGTTCCAAAAAGTTTTTCCAGTACTTTTGAAATCGACAGAAAGTTGAAAATTCGGGGTTTTGTTTTCGGGAATTTTTCTTTGATCGATCTTCTAGTTACTTGCTAACATGTTAGATAGAGTTTAACTAGGCTCTGATACCACTGTAAGTCCATGCTACCTCTCCCGGTACTTTCGGGAATGCGGAATTTGGTAAAAAACGATTTTTACGGAGGTGGTAACATGGACCTAAAACCCGGATCTTGGTTAAACATCTATCTAACAACATAACTATGAGTTTCTAGCTACTCGGTTAGGGGGTTATACCTTGCTTGTCTTGAACTCCTTCGTCTTCAAGCTCCGGTGGTGGTCCGATTGGCTTCTTCTCGTCGTCTCCGTACGCCGAAGATAGATCCACCTGAAAGCTCCAACCTTTAGCTCCTTCTTCGTTCTTTGAAGAAACTAGTTCACTTGGTTTGCCAAACCTAGTGAACTAGAATGAGTAGAGAATACTTTGTGTGGGATTTTATCTATGGTTCTTGATTCTCAACTCATGAGACAAGAGAACCATAGATTAAAGAGAGGGAAAAGGAGCAAGAGGGTGAGAGCAAAAGGAGAGCTCAAGAACAAGAGAGAGAATGAGCAAGGAAGAATGAGGCTCTCTTTTGTCTTTAACCCTCTCATCATCCAAAGTCATGATAACTCATCATACTAAAAAAGTCTTATGTGATGGTTTGAAGCAATCATAACCATATCATTTCATGCACTCATTTTACACAAATGAGCAAGCAAGAAAAAGACTTTGCCATGAAATGATGGCTATGGTTATCATGATGGTCAACTAGTCAAGCCTAGTCAACCGGTCAACAAGTCAACAAAAGTCAACAAGTCAACAAAGTCAACAAAAATCAACAAGTCAACAAAGTCAACAACCATATCACCATAATACTTAATTAATATAATAGTTAATCACATATCATATTCTCATTAGGGTTGATCAAAAGGTCAATAGTCAACGGTCAACTGTCAACAACCCTAATGAGAATCCACTGCCTCTGTCTCCCTGTCAACTGTGCATGCACACCCGCATCCGCGTTCCGAGGAACACGAATGCAAACTGGATAAATCCAATCCCAAAAGGTATACTAGGATCTGGCTTAAACCAAAGCCCGCTAGTGTAAACTGTCCGGACACTGTACGTGCACAAGTGCACGGATGTGACCGAACCCTGTCGCAAAACCATGCGACCTGTCGCAATACCATGCGACCTCTACTCTTTTGCCTAAAGGCGAAAAGCTTTCTGTGTGGGACTCTAAAGACTCGACACTACGCTGGCAGTGGGTTTAACCACAGACCGCAAGCGGCACTAGCTGTGCGTAACGGTCCCCAGGTAGTGCCAACAAGAAGACCGACGAGGCGAAACCCATCTGAACTCCTACTGAGCCTGAGTGTGACATTCTCCGTACAGTCCGGTCTGTTCGTCTGATAAATCGCATGGCGGGCCTAGGGGGTGGTAAACGTCAGTCCCCCAATAGCGGTACAAGTCGTGCCGGAGCGAAGCCCAAAACACCCTGAGATAACACTGGAAACCTACCAGTATATCTCGTTTGCCCTGGCCAGGGACTACTCGTGTAATGGCTCTCCTAGACACAGCGCAATGTCAACCCCCAATACCGGGAGAGACGAATCCTGTCTAACCGTCACTGCCTCCAAGTGCTTCGGGACTGCACCCAACCACTACCTGTTTGCACGACTCCTTTGAGCCGTGGTAGGGTAGTGATCAAAGTACAGTGGGAACACACTCGAGGCGAAGTGACAGTGTCAAGTCAGCGGACTAAGTTGTACTCATGTCACCTGGGAACTGATAACTGACGATAGGTATAATACCAACTAGTCAGTTCCCGATGAGTCCTGTCCAGTGTACCCGTAACCTAACGAGCACCCGCATACTATCTCAAGGAAGACGTACTGACGGCTGTGGGACAGACCGTCTCCCACACTGGGATGAGAAGCGCATGCGCTGGTCTACTCCGGAGTATCGATGCCCTGTCTCGATAGTCCTGCGACCAGGGACCTGCATAAGGATGTGCTTATAGATTACCCAGCCCCACTAGTGTGACGGCCATCACATCGCTGGTAATCAAGCAAAGATCCTAAGGGCTCTACTAATGTGTATAGGCGATATACAAAAATAAACACATGTACACATTGAAGTAGAAACAAACCAAGTAGCATACTACTATTTTGAGCAAGATTGTATATACAAGGTGAATATCCCAAGCATCCATTAAGTAATATACAAACCAGTATGATACAGTAATGGCCTCTAGGGCATATACACTAACAGTTAAACCCACTGCCATCGTAGTAGTCGAGTCTTTAGAGTCCCACACAGAGATTTTCGAAACCCAGGCAAAAAGATATAGAGGTCATATGGTTTTACGACAAAGGTGCGGACGCATACGTGTTTAAACCCACCTACGACATTCGGACAGTTTATACTAGCCGGCTTTGGTTTAAGCTAGATTCTAGTATCAGGTTATTGGATTTCTACAGTCTAAAGTTTTTCCGTGTTTTCACGGATTGGAGGGGCGTTCTCGTAATTTTCCGAGAAGCTTCTAGAAGGTGATGACTTGGAGGGAGAGGTGGCATTTTCATTTAATGATTTAGTGACTCATTGTGAGTGATTCATCATGTCATTAATGCATTATTAAATGCTTAATGACTCACATAATGAATCACCCACTTGCATTTATGAAACATGATGAATAATCTCATATTATTCATTTCTTTTTAATTCATTATGTTTCATATATCTAGTGAGAAGCTATTTCATTATTATTATTATTATCATTATCATCTTCTCACTCTCTCTCTTCTCACTCTCTCTCCTTCACCAAACCCTAATCCTACCCCTCATGAGTTGAGAAAAAGGATTAGGAAAGACTAATTACTCCATAACCTATCTCTACATCACCTTAGCTACTCTATTTAGCAACTAGAGAAACTAAGTAACCTCAAGTTTAGAGGTTATAGCTTGGATTAGGGTTCTCGGGTGGATCGTCTATCACGGAAGGAAGCCGAGGAGGATGTGGAGATCCAAAGAGGCCGTAGATAACGTAAAGACGAAGGACTAGAACCGTTTTGGTATAATCTCTTAACATAGTAGTTTAGAACTCTATAGGTTTTGTTAAGTATTGTTTAGCAAACGATTCATGCGGTTAGTCGATGTTTAACCAAAGAACAAGATTGTTTTTCATATTTCCCCCTCCCCACAAGTATTGGGCTGTTGTACATCGACTTACAGTCAATTTTACAAATACATTCTATCTTTACTATAGCATACGTATCTAATCTAACATACACACCCGAACCATACAATCAGTTTTAAAAAGATGCGAATCGTAGTTTTGAAAGTAGGGGATACGTTGTTTTTAGGGAAAATGTATCATTTGAAAATCCGTAACGTCCCTCAAGGCATCTGTTTAAAAGATGCATACGGTTCTTCAGTTTGAAATAGGTATGGTTCGGTTGACACATTTACGTCAGCTATCTAGTCGTATAGTATCCAATACATCACTATCATCGAACATCATCCTGGAATCTCGTCATCATGTATTAATCGTATTATATCACTACTAACAATCCTTTAATTTCTAATATTGTTTCTCTAACTGTCTTTTAACTCTATCCATTGTTTTCTATTAAAGGTTCCCTTAACCATATTCTATATATAAATCAGTTTCCATCAAAGTTTGTGGGGGTGCTATACCCCCTCTACCCGACTTCCCCCATAGATATAGATCTACTCATCCTGATCCTTACTTGCCGAAGTCGATAACGCCATGCTCTATCGTTTCGAAATCCAAGCGAAAGTACCAACAATAATACACATTCGCAATCACTGTTAAAATCAAATCCGGAAAACCAAAACAGCACACGGATCGCCTATAGGTTAGAACCTATAGCCTACGCAAGCAAAACACAGCCAAATAACCCTCGTCGTTGATGTTCAAACGCCACACGACGGAATTCAAATCAAATACAAAAACCAAGTTTCAGAATCGCAAAACACGAAAACAACAACATAGGAAAACCACTCCCAGATTTCACCCTAGGCCAAACTAGAACATTTTGCACATAGGGTTGCTCTAGATATCAGAAATCAAGACTTCTGACCAAAAATCACACGAATAACCCACCACTTGGCCGCAATTTGCGGCCAGATCTAATAAATCTACGGCCAGGACATCTCAGTAGGGGCTCAGGTTTCTAGGGTTGCTTCTATCTGGCCTGCATGTCTTACTGTGAAGGAAATTTATTTTATGAATCTCTCGGGTCATCCCAGATTCCTAATTACACTCACAAACTGTCAAATAACCAATATCGGGAAAATCTAACTTTGTGTTTTTGGTTTCTATACTCAATTCCAAGTCTTGTAACAGCCATTAGGTATCACCCAATCCACACAAACACTCAAACTCTTCTCTTGAATTTCCTAACATCATGATTCCACACTAAAACAACTTCTAAACTAAATTATGAAGGGTTACCCTAGTGCCCCGGAAAACTTCCGTGTCCAAATGCGGAACAAAAATTTCGAAACGAGTGAAAACTCGGCACTAGAATAAAACTTGACCGAATCTTTAACCATAAACCTAGCTAGATAAAAGTGAATTCTATCTACTATGAAAGAAGATATACCAAGAGGCTCATGTTCTTCGGTCTTCTCTCCTCATCATGTGCTCCAAGTGGCCTCCTTGAACTTGTTCGATCATCATCTACGGCTCCATCGGACCTCCGGGATCGAGCTTGTTCTCCGGCTTCCTTTTTTCGTAGGTGATCCACCCGGGGAGTATGATCCATGGCTTTAGCTCCTAACTATATAACAAAAGGAGCAACTAGAGAACTTGGTTTGCTAAACCAAATAATCTAGGGTGTAGTTTAGGGTGTCTTAGCATTTAGCTATCTCTTTCTTGCCTCTTCAATTGATTCTCAACACATGAGAAGGTAGTGAAGAGGAAGAAGATGAAGGTGGAGGAAGCTAGAGAGGAGTGAGGAGCTTGGAGAGAAAATGGAGCTCAAGAAAATAATGAGCAAGCATGAGAGAGAAAATAACACACAATGGTTTTGTATGCAATTATCTTTCATTAAACAATAGCAACCATGCTTCAATAGTAAACCCAAAATGAATTATAAAATCATTTGTAAACTATTGAAGCATGGTCAACTCCATACCTCCCTCACCTCTCACTTTCCACCTCAATTCCATTTATCAAATAAATGGAAAATCCAAAATGAGGTGGCCACCTTCTAGAAGGAAATCTGTAGTAAATACAGATTTCAGTCTACAGTACAAATATACCGGCAATCAGATAAAAATACGAAGGCCCAAAAGAGATAGAATAACACGAAGAACGTAATACTAGAATATATATATCGAAATACATATACGTAAATTATTAAATTAATACCTGATTTAATAATCCGGCTCAAACCCGAGCCGGCTAGTATTATAAACTGTCCGATCGAAGATACGAGTACCAAGTACATCAATCGATCGAACCCTGCACGTATCCAATATGGCTACTACAACGTTTTGCCTGGATCAGGGAAACCCTCTATGTGGGACTCTAAAGACTCGACAGTACTCTGGCAGTGGGTTTAACCACAAGCACGTCAGCGACACTAGCTATACGTAACGGCTGCCCAGGTACCTGTCGAAAAGGAAGGCCGATGAGCAAATTCATCCGGATCTCCTACTGAGCCTATCCGTGACAATATCCGTACAGTCCGGTCTCTTCGTCAAAGAGTATCGCATACCGGGTCTAGGGGATGGTGAATGTCAGACCTTAACAACCTGATATGTCGTTCCGGTGTGGCTCAGGAGCAATCCGGGAAACTACTGATCAACCTATCAGTAAATCCCAAGTGCCTTGGCCAAGGTCTTATGGTCCTGACCAATCGAATCACAGTGCGATATCGACTCCCTATACCGGGAGAGGCGAATCCACGACAATCGCTCACTGCCTCCATGTGGCTCGGGACTGAACCCAACCAAAACCTGTTTGCATGACTCAGTAGAGCCGTTGTAGGGTAGTGATGAAAGCTCAGTGGGAACTCACACGAGATAAATGCCGATCTCGGGTCCATAGACTAACCTTTACACTTGTCACCTGAGAACTTCCATCTGATGATAGGTATAGTACCACATGGAAGTTCTCGGCGAGTCCGTCCAATGTACTCACACCCAGTGAGCACCAGTATACAATCTTAGGTGCATCTGACCAATGGCTGCGGGACCAACCATCCCCCGACGGGGGTAGAAACGTATACACCAGTCTACTCTGGAGTATCAATGCCCAGTCTCGATACTCATGCGACTAGGGACCATTTAAGGATGTGCTTATGGACTACCCTGCTTCCACAAGTATGATCGCCATCACAACGCAGGTAATCAAGAAAGATCCTAGGGGCTTTATCTACTTGTAACCGTAATATGTAATAACGAGTATGACATATACCATGTTAAGATAAAGACAAACCACTATAGTATACTACCGTATCTAGTCTTTATCAATATATGCAAACCAGACATAACAAAAATACAAATAAATACACATATCTCGATAAAGACAAGTCAAATAATATACTATAAAACTGAGCAAGATTGTTCTGTACATACATATCCCTAGTGTCCATATGTAAACATATACAATACTGGCCTCGAGGGAATATACTATTGGATATAGTGCCCTCAGAGTCAATTATTGGATCGCAGGCGCATGATTGCAATGATTGGGGAAGCACCTATACCGGTAGGACAGTCTTACTCGAGAGGTTTGTATACTATCTGGTTTGTCTTTATCGTCGTGTACATGCCTTAGGTGACAATGTGGTTCACTATTATACGTTGATAGAGAATAGTATGCTACCATGGTTTGTCTTTATCATTGTGTACTGCTTTTGGTGACCTTTCAGGTCACTATTGCGCGTTGATAGAGCCCTTAGGATTCTTTCTTGACGGCCAGCAGTACGATAGCGATCATATATGTGGGAGCTGCGGTTTATAAGCACATCCTTAAAAGGTCCCTAGTCGTGGGAGTTTTCGAGACATGGCATCGATACTCCAGAGTAGACTAGTGTATACATTCGAGACCCCAACGAGGGGCGGTGGCCGGTCTTACAAGCCACTGGTTTCAGTTGGTTCACCTAAGATGTATACAGGTGCTCATTGGGTTATGAGTACACCGGACAGGACTCGCCGGGAACATGCTAGTTGGTTTTATACCTGACGTCAGATAGCAGTTCCCTGGTGACATGTGTACAGGTTAGTTCATCGACCTCAGATCGTCATTTGTCTCGTGTGAGTTCCCACTGTACTTTGATTACGACCCTACCACGGCTCAAAGGAGTCTTGCAAACAGGTTTTAGTTGGGTACAGTCCCGAGTCACATAGAGGCAGCGAGCGGATCTGCAGGGGTTCGTCTCTCCCGGTATTGGGGGTGAGGTCGCGCTGTGGCTAGGAGAACCATTACACGAAGTCCTTGGCCAAGGCAGGAGATTTACTGGTAGGTATTCCAGTAGTATCTCAGGGTGTTCTGGGCTACACTCCGACACGACTTGTACCGCTTTTGGGGGTCTGACTTTTACCAACCCCCTTGGCCCGCCATACGATGCTCATAGACGAACGGACCGGACTGTACGGATTTTGTCACTGACAAACTCAGTAGGGTGTCAGGATGAGTTCGCTCATCGACCTCTCTTTTGGTCAATACCTGGTAGCTCGTTACGTACGGCTAATACCTCTGGCGTGCTAGTGGTTAAATCCACAGCCAAGGTATTGACGAGTCTTTATAGTCCCCCACAGTCAGTTTCTCAAGTTTCGGGTGAAACGCTGTAGAGGTCGTATGGATATATGGCAGGGTTCGATCATATACGTGCGATATTGCACGGATCATGATCGGACGGATAATACTAGCGGGGTTCGGTTTAAGACGGATCTTAGTATTGTACAGTGTAGATTTTATCTCATTGCATTTGTATTCGGTCGGAATACACATGCGGGTATGTATATACAATCGCGGGGTTTTCCTGTAATTTATTACGAGATCGTTTTTTTTCTTCTGAAGTTGCCAGTTTGCATTCCGTTTCGGCCATTTTTCTTTATTCTTTCTTTGGCTGAAAATTGATGGGAGGGGCTTATTTGTAAAAGTGGCTTTTACAAGGTGGAGGGTTCATGATGGTTCTATCCTCTTATGATTACTTTTTGGTCCATCATTACTTGCTATTTGAATTTATGGAGATTGGATTGGTTATGATGATGAAGTGAGGTTTGCTTTTTGCTTTTGGTCACCTCTTGACTTTTTCCTACCCTCACCTCCCTTCACGACCTCCCTCTCTCTATTATTATCTTGCATGGCCGGCCACATAAGAGGAAGGGGATTCATTTTTGTGGTAAGGAAATTGATCTCATTTTGATTCACACAAAATTCCTTAGCTCCATTTCAAAGTTCATTCCTCCATCTCCATTGTGGCAACATCATTAACCCCTTGAGACAAAACGTTCAACACTCAGTCTACAGCAAACTTGGACACGTCGGCTTGCCAACTTCATGTCCGAGTTGCCTCGGTTCAGAGGTGGGAGCCCGTAAAAAGACTCGGTGATGTGGTGCCCTTTCCGACAAGGAGATCGAGACTGGAGATTCCGCGGGGAGATCGGGATGGTGGCCGAAGACCGAAGGACACGGATCGCTCGGTTTAGCTCTCTACCCTTTCTCTAATTAGCTAGTAGTAGGTTAATGGTCCGATCTGGGTTTATAGTCCACGGTACCGCCGGTTTCTCGTTAATGAAAAGTTTTTGTTTCCGCATTTTGGCCTCGGACAGACGGCCGCGGTGCTACCGTAGACTTACATGGTATCAGAGCCACGCCGTTAACCTTTACTAGCTTGCTCTAGCGTGTTTAGAACTCGATCGAACGAAATTTCCAAAAACCACAATTTCAAAAGAATCAGTTTCTGTCGATTATATTTTGTTGTCAAAAAATTATTTGGTATATTGCAGAAATATGTGCAGGCTTTTTCAAGAGAACTGAAGAAATTTGGTCGGCTGATTTCACTATAGCGCGGCGGAGCAGCGACCGTAACCACGTTTTGGCCGCGGATCCGTCTCCGTACTGTAGCCACAGTGCACCAAATTTCTTCAGTAGGTCTTTGTGTTGGAATTAGGGTTTTTGGTATTTTCTGTTTGGGCCCAGATTTATTTTGTGTACTAAGTATTGTACTTAGGGCCCACTTCGGCAATTTTTGTCGATCGAAAATTTTAAACATATTAGTTCACAGTATTTACATTATATCTGCAACCGTGAATGTCATTTGATCGGTAAATCCTGTCTAATTGCTATAGTTCTTTTAGACGGATTTGCGAACGTGACATTCACGTTGATGTTCTGTGTTGTGCTGTGATGTTGCGGATTTGTCGTGGTGGATAGCCTCGATGCAATGGTAGTACAGTTTTGTTGTTTATGTACATTTGATATTGCTGGGCGAGTGTCCGACATGTGGACTGCCATCACTGCCTGTTTGTATATTATTCTTTTGGGACACGAACGGGCTGAGGTCGATGTACCCATTGTATGTATAATTTAATTTCTGTACTAGGATTACCCCATGGCGGGGTGCATGGATAGCCGGGTTCTAGAGGGCAACGTCTCGGCATCTCATGTCTTTGAGACGGAGGGTGCTTTACTCTAGAATTGGCGGGCTATTCGCCGCACTCGTAGGGGGTACAGCTTGACCCAAGGAGGGGTGCTCAGGTTACTGGATTCCGTGAAGTGCTGGGTGGTCCATTCATGTTGTTGAAGGGGGCAGCCTCACTTCAGGTTTTGGCGGGTAACTTGCCGCGCACGTAGGAGTCTAGGATTTCATTGCACAGGCTATCCACACGACCAAGGGAACGTCGGGTTTCAGTAGCGGCTCTATGAAACCCGGGGATCCCAGATATCTGTATTGTTCTGTGATGCTTATTACTCTCTGTGATGTTGCATTTTATCACGCCTTGGGCGAATATTATATATCGATATATATACTAATAGATGTTGTATATGTTTTGCATCCGCGCTAGTCCAGTCCCCGCTCTGTCGTTAGTTAAGTAAGCTAACGGGTGATGACGGGATCCAGTGGCGAATGCGGATGGCATATACATACATCGTATTTTCATTCTTTTGTGGTGTGATCAATTGATGGGACTGCATTGATTCGGATCAATGCAAGCTAAACAAACCTATTCAGATGTTGCTGGAACATTTTTCAAAAGCTGTTATTGCAAGGACGTTCTCTTTTGTTTTGCACAGTGGTATTCAGTTATGAATATCCAGCACCTCAGTCGACGGGGCAAGGGCCGAGATCCCTTTACCGGGAGTGACCCCTAGGACAGAAGTTTGCGTCAGGGCAATAACTTCACTATAGTCGATTACCTTTGCTTTGCATCGTGGTATTCAGTTGGAATATCCTGCACCTCATTCTACGGGGAAAGAGCCGAGATCCCTTCACTGGGAGTGACCTCTTTAGCAAAGGTTTTCGCCACTATATTTTTATAAAAAGCTATCCAGTTCCTTCAACGATATCAAGTTCATTACGTTAAAAGTTTTTAGCCCAAAACCATTCGTAGCCCTCCGTCATTTCAGAAAGGTAGCACTTAGTATTCATACTATGTATGTTGGCCTTCGTCAAGGCATAGTGTATGGTAGCTATTTGTTACTTTTCTGCAGCATAGATAGATGCGTTGGTTTGGGATAGTCGTACTACTATTTTGGCCTCCGTCAAGGGTATGTATGGGTGGGTTCAAATTAACCTGGATAATGACGGTTAGAACTTGACATGTGACTTATGATATGTTAGCCTTCGTCAAGGTCATAAGAGCATGGGGTAAAAATGACATCGAGAGTTTCTGAAGAAACTGAAACTTGCCAGATATGCGCATACCTTTTGGAGTGTGACTCAAGTTAGTGGATTCCATCACGTTATCATGCGATGATAGTTGGATCCTGATTCCCACTGATGAGTTGGTTTACTCCTCGGGTGATCCCAACCAATTCTTCTTTCACGTTTGGAGGAGAATTTGAGGTTACAGTGGGAGGTTTCCTGATTAGATAAATTAATAACCATTCTTATCTAGGTTAAAGTGCACGCTGAGTGTTTCTTTTCTCTCTCTCTTTGGCAGCAACCATGACCCGGCCTTAGACTATGACTCAGTGACCAAGTTGACCGAACCTTCTTAAGACACTGGCCTTTGGATTGTCAGAGTTGCATACCTCATTGCCACTCCTACTTTTACTCTTTTCTCCCGGACACCCCGTATTACTACGAACGTCCACTTCCATTGGATAAAACCATCGTATGGTTATATACGAACTCGAAGGAACTTGTTCCAGATTCGAGGATGGTTTTCGGTTCTGGAGAAAACGAATAGGACTATTCAGTTGTCTTTTCCTTTTACCTTCTCTCAGGTTGCGAGTGCTCCTTGGATTCGGACAGTACACTTATTACGCAAATTGGATAGTCTTCTTCCAAAACATAGGCAGGTGCCGACCGGTAGGGAATGAATAAAACCAATTAGCCTAACGATGGTGTACAGAAGGTATTATGTAAAGACAAATTAAGGGATTAGTAAGAGGGCAAAGTAAACTGCGACTGCTATTCACGACCAAACCAAGTATTTCATTACCATTCCCACTTCACCTTTGTATTTCTCCAGAACATTCCGTATCACTACGAAGATCCACAGTTATTTGGATACTCCATCGTATGGTCATATACGAACTCGAAAGGAACTTGTTCCAGTTCGGGGATGGATTCTGGTTCAGGAGAAATAGGAATAAGGTTTATTCAGGTGTCTTTTTTCTTTACCCTCTCTCGTGTTGCGAGTGCTCCTAGGATTAGGACAGTACACCCATTATGCTTATTGGTTAGTCTTCTTCCAAACCATAGACTGGTGCCGAAAGGTAGGGAAGAAAGAAAACCATTTACCCTAAGAGGGTGTACAGAAGGTAATGACTAAAGACATATGAAGGGATGTGGAGAGATGGCATACAAATATACGGTTTCAGTTGTGAATCTGATAATGGAAAAGGCATTACTAGGAATACCCGGACATCCCATCGAAACATTTTAATGTTTCAGTTTCACTGTGTACTGTTAAAAGAAAACTGATTTACCAATTAGCTCTTGCTCCAGGGTATATATTTACCAGGTATGATTCTCACATCTGTATGGTTTTACAGATGATGAGTAGGAGTAAGTTATTGGGAATTAGGTAATCATCCTCATTATATCGGAATTCGTTGTAATTGGTGATATTTGAGGAAGTCACCTGGGTTGTTTGCCGGATGACAAATATTTGGTTTTGAATATCCGTTGTTATGCACCAATTTCAAATTAATATATTTGTACGTCTATTTTTATAGAGTGAGATATACCTTTTTGAAATTATGTCCATGACATTTACCTATATCAGTGGATGGTTTGGTAAGGAGCATTAAACAGCGGTGTAATTCTTCATAACCATAGTACAGTTTTCAACCAACGACACACGGGGAATGAGTTATTCAACTCAGGGGACTTATACAAAGTATTGTATATTGTCCAGTGTCCATTAGGACAGAGGGGTTGGTCCTCGTACTATATTCTGTTTACTTATGATTTCTGTAGTTTTTAGATATGTGTTTCATAGAAATGCAAGGTCTATGTTTTGAGAAGTTATAGGTATAAGAGTAAAGTAGAGAACCAGGTGCTGCAAGTATCGGGATTCTTCAAGGTGATCGAAGATGTAGATACTTGTGTATGGTATTCAGTTGATTGTAATGATTATGAGAACTTGCTTCTCTTTCAGATTACTCATTGTTGGAGATAGTGCCCTCAGAGTCAATTATTGGATCACAGGCACGTGATTGCAATGATTGAGGGAGGACCTATACCGGTAGGACAGTCTTACTCAAGATGATTGTATGCTATCTGGTTTATCTTTATCATCGTGTACTGCTTTAGGTGACCTGACAGATCGCTATTACACGTTGATAGAGCCCCTAGGATTCTTGCTTCACTGCCAGCAGTATGAGGGCGATCATATACGTGAGAGCTGGTAGTCTATAAGCACATCCTTAAAAGGTCCCTAGTCGTGGGAGTTTCGAAACAGGGCATCGATACTCCAGAGTAGACTAGTGCATACAGTCGAGACCCCGACGAGGGGCAGTGGCCGGTCTCACAAGCCACTGGTGTCAGTTGGTTCACCTAAAATGTATGCAAGTGCTCATTGGGGTATGAGTACACCGGACAGGACTCGCCGGGAACATGCTAGTTGGTCTTATACCTGACGTCAGATAGCAGTTCCCGGGTGACATGTGTACAGGTTAGTTCATCGACATGAGATCGTCATTTGTCTCGTGTGAGTTCCCACTGTACTTTGATTACTACCCTACCACGCTCAAAGGAGACGTGCAAACAGGTTTTTGTTGGGTACAGTCCCGAGCCACATGGAGGCAGTGAGCGGATCTGCAGGGGTTCGTCTCTCCCGGTATTGGGGGTGAGGTCGCGCTGTGTCTAGGAGAGCCATTACACAAAGCCCTCAGCCGAGGCATGAGATTTACTGGTAGGTATTCCAGTAGTATCTCAGGGTGTTCTGGGCTACACTCTGACACGATTTGTACCGCTTTTAGGGGTCTGACTTTTACCAACCCCCTAGGCCCGCCATGCGATGCTCATAGAAGAACGGACCGGACTGTACGGATATTGTCACTGACAGGCTCAGTAGGGTGTCAGGATGAGTTTGCTCACAGACGTCCCTTTTGGTCAATAGCTGGTAGCCCGTCACGTATGGCTAATAACTCTGACGTGCCAGTGGTTAAATCCACAGTCATAGTATTGACGAGTCTTTAGAGTCCCCAACAGATAGTTGCTTAAGTTTCGGGCGAAACGCTGTAGAGGCTGTATAGAGATATGGCAGGGTTCGATCAGATACGTGCGGTATTGCACGGATCATGATCGGACGGATAATACTAGCGGGCTTTGGTTTAAGCTGGATCCTAGTACTGTACAGTGTAGATTTTGTCTCTTTGCATTTGTATTTCGGTCGGAATACAAATGCGGGTATGTACATACAGTAGCGGGGTATTCCTGTAATTTATTACGGGATCAGTTTTTTGAAGTTGCCAGTTTGTTTTCCGTTTTGGCCATTTTTTCTTTGTATCTTTCATTGGCTGAAGATTGGTGGAGGAGGGCTTATTTGCAATTGTGCAAATAAGCATTATGGGAGGTGGTCTTTGCATATTGTTGTATCATGATATTTCTACCATCATTTGACTTCTTCTTTCATGATGGCTTGACTTGTGAAGTGATGATGGTTGGTGTGTTGGTTTTGTTTAGTGATCACTATATTTCATCATCATTCTTTTTCTCTCTCATGCATGATAGCCTTTTCTCTTCCTCTCCCTTGCATTATTGTGTGGCTCCCTCATTCTCACTCCCTTCACCATGCATGGGCCGGCCACAACAAAGGGGGGGCTGTCCCAATTTATTGTGAGGGGAAATATACTTATTTGGCTTGGTAAAAATCCCATTTTTTGCTCCATCTCCAAAAGCTTCGTTCACTTCCTCCACAAAAGGAAACTTCCTAAACCCCATGAGAGACATAGCCTTCTACACTTCATTCTACAGCAAATCTTGGGCACGTCGACTCGCCAGCTTCGTGCCTGAGTTGCCTCGGTCCAGAGGTAGGAGCCCGTAAAAGAAGCCGGCAACGCGGTGCCCTTCCGGGGAGGAGGTGAAGACCGGAGATTCCGCGGGGAGATCGGGAGGACAACGAGAAGACCGAAGGACACGGATCGCTCGGTATATCTCTTTACCCCTTCTCTAGTTAGCTAGGATTAGATTAATGGCCCGATCCGGGATTTTTGTGCGCGGTGGTGCCGATTCAAAAGTCAAAGTAAATCATCGTTTCCGCATTGTGGCCTCGGATTGACGGCCGGGGCACCGCCGTGCACTTACACTGGTATCAGAGCCATGCCATTAATCTTTTCTAGCTTGCTCTAGTATGTTTAAAGCTTCGATTGAACAAATGTTCCAAAACCGCGTTTTTCTCATGCATCAGTTCTCTGTCAAATTTTTTTTGGCTCCAAATTTTTTTTAGTGTGTTGCAGAAGTAGATGCAGGAAATTATAAGCATTCTGGAGAAATTCGATGCATTGATTCCTTAAGGGGACCGCGGAACTGCGGCCAAACCCCAGTTGGGGCCGTGGTTCCGCGGCTGTAAAGTGTGATCAATGCATCAAATCTTTTCAGTGGGCTTCTGGGTTGAAAATAGGGGTTTTGGAATATTATTTTTGGGCCCAGATTTTCTTTGAGTGCTACAGTAATGCTTGGGGCCCACTTGGGAAAATTTGATCGATCGAAAATTTTAAACATATTAGTTCACCGTATTTACATTATATCTGCGACCGTGAATGTCACTTGATCGGTAAATCCTGTCTAACAGTTATAGCCCGGTTAGACGGATTTGCGAACGTGACATTCACGTTGATATTCTGTGTTGTGTTGTGATGTTGCGGATTGTCGTGGTGGATAGCCTGGATGCAATGTTAGTACAGATTTGGTTGTATTATGTACATTTGATTTTGCGGGGCGAGCGTCCGACATGTGGACTGCCGTCACTGCATGTCTGTATATTATTCTTTTGGGGCACGCCCAGGTTGAGGTCGATGTACCCGTTGTATGTATATTTTACTTTCTGTACTAGGATTACCCCGTGGAGGGGTGCACGGATAGCCGGGTTCTAGAGGGCAACGGGCCCGCATCTCATGGCGTTAAGACGGAGGGGGCTTCACTCTAGAATTGGTGGGCTATTCGCCGTACTCGTAGGGGGTACAGGTTGACCCAGGAGGGGTGCCCAAGTTACCGGATTCCGTGAAGTGCTGGGTGGTCCATTCACGTTGCTAAAAAGGGGCTGCCTCGCTTCAGGTTTTGGCGGGTGACTTGCCGCGCCCGTAGGGGTCTAGGATTTCATTGCACAGGCTATCCACACGACCAGGGGAACGTCGGGTTTCAGTAGCGGCTCTGTGAAACTCGGGGATCCCAGATATCTGTATTGTTCTGTGATGCTTACTACATTTCTGTGATGTTGCATTTTATCACGCCTTGAGCGAAATATTATATATTGATATATATACTAGTAGATGTTGTATATGTTTTGCATCCGCGCTAGTCCAGTTCCCGCTCTGTCGTTAGTTAACTAACCTAACGGGTAATGACGGGACCCAGTGGCGAATGCGGATGGCATATACGTACGACATTATTTTCATTCTTTATTGGTGTGATCAATTGATGGGACTGCGTTGATTCGGATCAATGCAAGTTAAAAAAAAACCTAATCTGATGTTGTTGGAACATTTTTCAAAAAGCTGCTATTGCAAGGACGTTCACTTTTGTTTTGCACAGTGGTATTCAGTTGGAATATCCTGCTCCTCAGTCAACGAGGCAAGGGCCGTGATCCCTTCACCGGGAGTGACCCCTTGGACTGAAGTTTGCGTCAGGGCAATAACTTCACTATAGCCGATTACTTTTGCTTTGCATCGTGGTATTCAGTTGGAATATCCTGCACCTCATTCTACGGGAAAAGAGCCGAGATCCCTTCACCGGGAGTGACCTCTTTAGCAAAGGTTTTCGTTACTATATTTTATAAAAGCTATCAAGTTCCTTCAACGATATCATGTTCATTACGTTAAAGGTTTTTCGCCAGAAACCATTCATAGCCCTCCGTCGTTTCAGACGGGTAGCACGTAGTATTCATGCTATGTTTGTTGGCCTTCGTTAAGGCATAGTGTATGGTAGCTGCTTGTTGCCTTTCTGTTGCATAGATAGATGCGTTGGTTTGGTACAGTCGTATAGCCTTGTTGGCCAAAGTCAAGGGCTTGTACGGGTGGGTTCAAATAAACCTGGAGAATGACGGGTAGAACTTGACATGTGACTTATGATTTGTTGGCCTTCGTCAAGGTCATAAGAGCATGGGGCAAAAATGACATCGGGAGTTTCTAAGGAAACTGATACTTGCCAGATATGCGCATACCTTCTGGAGTGTGATAACGTGAGCGATGTCCGTCACGTTATCATGCGATGATAGTGTAAGTCCACGTTGCGACCCCCGGTTCTTACGGGGAGGCGGAAACGGTATAAAAATCAAATTTTTAGCGCATGGGGCAACATGGACTAACAAAGTCGGGATCTTTTCCTAAAGTAAAGATAGCAAACAAGCTAAAGAGAGTTAGCTATTCGGAAAGATGGTTATACCTAAACTTGAACTCCTTCTTCTTGAAACCTTGTAGAGGTTGATGGTTCTCTTCTCGTCGCCTTCTTCTGTCGAAGATGGATCCACCTGAGGGTTCAACCTTCGGGCTCTTTCTCGAACTTTGAGTGAACTAGAATCTTCGGCTTGCTAAACCCTTGATCCTAGAGTGATTAGAGAGTGTCTAAGGGGTGCTTTTCTTTTAAGGAGAGGGATTCTCAACACATGAGAAGGATTCTCCTTTGGCTAGAGGAAGAAGAAGATGAAGTGAGGAGAGAGAAGCTAAAATGATAGAATGAGCTCTTTTCTTTTTGCAACCATAACATAAAGCAAAAAGAATTATCAAATCAATAATAATAATGAAAATGGAATAGTTGATGGAAGGTTTAGGAATGACCATTATCATTTCAAACATTAAATGAATTTGCTAGAATCAAAGAGCATCTTTCTTTTGTAATGATGATGGTCAAAACTTCAACCATGGTCAACAAGTCAACCATGGTCAACAAGTCAACAAAAAAACCAACCATGACACAATTTTATTTTATTAATATTATTAATTGATATATCATAATTCCATTAGGGTTTGGAAAAAGACGACTGTCAACTGTGCATACGCACCCGTTTCGAAACCCTAATGAAAAACCTCTTCCTCCGCCTCAATCAACTGTGCATACACACCCACATTCTTGTTCCGAGGAACATGAATACCAAGAGATAAAAGCAACCCCAAAACATATACCAGTATCCGGCTCAAACCAGAGCCCGCTGGCAATATCCGTCCGGACTCCAAACGTGCAAAAGTGCGCGGATGAGAACGAACCCTGTCGCAAAACCATGCGACCTCTACTCTGTTTTGCCCAGAGGCGAATACCCTCTGTGTGGGACTCTAAAAACTCGACACTACGCTGGCAGTGGGTTTAACCACAGACCGCAAGCGGCACTAGCTGTGCGTAACGGTCCCCAGGTAGACGCCGACAAGAAGGCTGACGAGGTGAACCCCATCTGAACTCCTACTGAGTCTGAATGTGATATTCTCCGTACAGTCCGGTCTGTTCGTCTGATACATCGCATGTCGGGCCTAGGGGGCGGTAAAATGTCAGTCCCCCAATAGCGGTACAAGTCGTGTCGGAGTGAAGCCCAAAACACCCTGAGATAACACTGGAAGCCTACCAGTATATCTCGCTTGCCCTGGCCAGGGTCTACTCGTGTAAGGGCTCTCCTAGACACAGCGCGATGTCAACCCCCAATACCGGGAGAGACGAATCCTGTCTAATCGTCACTACCTCCAAGTGCTTCGGGACTGCACCCAACCACTACCTGTTTGCACGACTCCTTTGAGCCGTGGTAGGGTAGTAGTCAAAGTACAGTGGGAACACACTCGAGGCGAAGTGCCAGTGTCAAGTCAGCGGACTAAGCTGTACTCATGTCACCTGGGAACTGATAACTGACGATAGGTATAATACCAACCTGTCAGTTCCCGACGAGTCCTGTCCAGTGTACTCGTAACCCAACGAGCACCCGTATACTATCTCCAGTACGACGTACTGATGGCTGTGGGACAGACCATCTCCCACCCTGGGATGAGAAGCGCATACGCTAGTCTACTCCGGAGTATCGATGCCCTGTCTCGATAGTTCTGCGACTTGGGACCTGTATAAGGATGTGCTTATAGATCACCCAGCCTCCACTAGTGTGACTGCCATCACAACGCTGGTAATCAAGCAAAGATCCTAAGGGCTCCACTAATGCGTATAGGTGATATCGCAAAATAAACACATGTACGCATTGAAGTAGAAACAAACCAAGTAGCATACTACTATATTGAGAAAGATTGTTTATACAAGGTGAATATCCCAAGCTTCCATTAAGTAATATATAAACTAGTATGATACAGTAATGGCCTCTAGGGCATATACACTAACAATCTCCCACTTGCACTAAGGCCATGTACAGGCGTATCGAAGACCTATCATCTCGATCAGCCGCTCGAACTGAGTCTGGGGTAGGGCCTTGGTGAATGGATCTGCAGAGTTTTCTTCTGAAGCAACCCTCCGAACCTCGATCTCCTTGCGATCCACTATCTCCCTGATCAGGTGATACCGCCTCAAGATGTGCCTGGATCTCTGATGGGACCTGGGTTCCTTTGCTAAAGCTATATCCCCGTTGTTGTCGCAATACAGAGGTATTGGGTCAACAATGGACGGAACCACCTGAAGTTCTTTCAAGAACTTCCTTATCCAGACAGCATCTTTTGCGGCATCAGATGCAGCGATGTATTCCGCTTCCATCGTCGAGTCTGCAACGGTTTCCTGTTTGGAACTCTTCCAACACACCGCCCCTCCGTTGAGGGTAAAGACAAAACCCGACATGGACTTGGAATCATCCTTGTCACTCTGGAAGCTGGAGTCAGCAAAGGCCTCGATCTGGTGGTCTTTTCCGCCATACACCAAGAACATCTCCTTAGTCCTTCTTAGGTACTTGAGAATGTTCTTTACTGCTATCCAGTGTTTCTCCCCAGGGTTTGACTGATACCGGCTTACTACACTCAGTGCATAAGCTACATCTGGTCTGGTACACAACATCGAATACATTATAGAGCCTACCGCAGAAGCGTAGGGTATAATAGACATGCGATCCCTCTCCAAATCAGTCTTGGGAGACATCTCTTTAGAGAGGGTGATCCCGTGACAAGCCGGTAGGTTACCGCGCTTGGAATCTTCCATACTGAATCTTTTCAGTATAGTGTCGATGTACCTGGACTGTGAAAGTACTAATATCCTCTTGGATCTATCACGATGGATCCGGATCCCCAGGATGTACGAAGCATCACCCAGGTCTTTCATGGAGAACCTTTGTGACAAGAACCCCTTGACAGATTGTAGCATAGGAATGTCATTTCCTATTAAGAGAATGTCATCCACGTATAAAACGAGGAATACTACAGTTCTCGCTACAAATCTACTATAGATGCATGGTTCATCTGGATTTTTGATAAAGCCAAATTCCTTGACTGTCTCATCAAAACAGATGTTCCAACTCCGCGATGCCTGCTTTAGTCCATAGATGGACTTAAGCAACTTGCACACCTTTCCGCTGCTCCCACTCTGAATGAAACCCTCTGGCTGATCCATATAGACACACTCCTCTAAATTTCCATTTAGAAAAGCGGTTTTTACGTCCATCTGCCAAATCTCATAATCGTGGAAGGCAGCAATGGCAAGAAGGATCCGAATGGATTTCAGCATAGCCACTGGAGAAAAGGTTTCGTCATAGTCCAAGCCAGGTCTTTGACGGAAACCCTTTGCTACAAGTCTAGCTTTATAGGTCTCAACCTGTCCATCTACACCAATCTTCCTTTTGAAGATCCACTTGCATCCTACGGGTTTTACCCCGTCTGGAGCAATGTCCAACGTCCATACTTTGTTGGTGTACATGGACTCCATTTCGGTCCGCATTGCATCCAGCCATTTTACCGAGTCAACGCTCTGAACGGCCTGCTGGAAGCTAGTAGGCTCATCATAATCTATGATGCAGTCCTCTCTATCCCCGTCTATGAGAAAACCGTAGTATCTCTCGGGCGGATGAGACTGCCTACTACTCCTGCGGAGCGGCGTAGGAATGTCCTGTTCTTTCGAACCCTCTGGTTCCACTAAGCTTTCAGTAATAGTCTGAGGTTCTGGAATTTCTTCCAGTTCTACTGTGCTCCCACTTATCTGGTTTTCCAAAAACTCAGTTTCCAATAAGTAGGCATGACGAGAAACAAGAACTTTTTGTTCCTCTTCACAGTAGAAGAAATATCCCTTGGAGTTCTTTGGATATCCCACAAACTTGCACTGTACTGAGCGTGCCTCAAGCTTGTCCGCATGCTGCTTTTTAACAAAAGCTGGACATCCCCAAGTCTTAATGTGACTGAGATGGGGCCTCTTCCCACACCACATCTCATATGGTGTAGTAGGCACAGTCTTAGTAGGAACTCGGTTCAAAAGGTACGCAGCTGATTCTAGCGCATACCCCAAGAAGGATCGCGATAACTCAGCGCTACTCATCATGGACCGTACCATATCCAATAGGGTTCGGTTCCGTCTCTCCGATACACCGTTGTGTTGCGGAGTGTATGGAGGAGTAAGCTGAGAGAGAATTCCGTTCTCTTTTAAATAATTCAGGAACTCGGCACTTAAGTATTCTCCACCTCGATCCGATATTAGAATCTTAATACTTTTGCCGGTCTGTTTTTCTACTTCATTCTTATATTCCTGGAACTTTTCAAAGGCTTCGGACTTATGTTTCATTAAGAAGACATAACCGTACCTTGAAAAATCATCCGTAAAGGTAATGAAGTAAGAATAACCGCTTCGCGCATGTGTAGACATTGGACCGCACACATCGCTGTGTACGAGTCCCAAGAGCTCGCTCGCTCTTACTCCGTGTCCAGTGAACGGAGTCTTTATCATCTTTCCTTTGAGACAGGATTGACAAGTGGCATACGATTGATATTCGAACGGATCCAAATATCCTTCTGTATGTAACTTAGTCAACCTTCTCTCATTGATGTGACCCAGTCTACAATGCCATAAGAAAGTCTGATTGATATCTGGAGACTTTCTTTTGTGTGTATTCTGGACATTGAAAATCTGTAGTTGGTTTAATACGTATATACCATTGCTCAGTGTACCTGACCCA
This sequence comes from Agapanthus africanus, assembly GCA_030015575.1. Taxonomy (NCBI): domain Eukaryota; kingdom Viridiplantae; phylum Streptophyta; class Magnoliopsida; order Asparagales; family Amaryllidaceae; genus Agapanthus; species Agapanthus africanus. The sequence continues at coordinate 247,419,046 of CM057348.1, read as the reverse complement.
ATCAGAACTTGATTAAGGTGAATGTTTACAACATTACTTACAAACGCAAATTCATAACCTTCTTTAGAAACCAAAGATACAGAAATGATATTACAAGTTGCGTTGGGTACAAAAAAGCAATTACGTAAAACCAAAACATGCCCATCTGACATTCCCAGGTGATAGTCCTCCACGGCTTTAGCATCCATGCTAGCTCCGTTCGCAACTCTGAGGGTCATGTCACCTGCCTTCAAAAACCTACGGTTTCTCAACGCCTGCAAAGAATTACAGATATGAGATCCTGATCCGGTATCCAATACCCAGGAAGTAGAGTTTATAGAAAGACAGTTCTCAATAACATACACACCTGAAGCTGAAGCCGCAACCTGCTTCAGTTCCTGTGTCCTGGCCTTCCAAGCCCTGCAATCTTTCTTCCAGTGTCCACTCTTGTGACAATAGAAGCATTCCTCTTTACCCACAAGCTTCCCCGCTATCTTTGTTGCCTTTTCCTTTCCCTTCGTACCCACTTTACTAACACCGCCTCTTGGTTTGGCGGGGGCTTTCTTCCTCTTTCCCTTGGCTTTCGCCTTGGACCTAGAGGAAGAAGATCCTCCTACAAACAAAGCGGGTGTTTCCCTACCCTTCTGTAGGGTGCCCTCTGCGCTCCTCAGCATGTTGAGGAGTTCTGAAAGTTCAACTTCCTTTTCTTGTAAGTTGAAGTTCAGTATAAACTGGGCGTAAGTGGATGGAAGGGACTGGAGAATTAAATCCGTATAGAGTTCACTGTCGAACATGGTCCCAAGTTCCGCGAGCTCCTCAGTGTAGCCAATCATCTTAAGCACGTGGTCCGCTACCGATGATCCGACGGCCAACTTTGTCGAAAATAACTTCTTCGACACTTCATATCTTGCGATACGAGACTGCTCTCCATACAGTTCTTTTGTATGGAGAAATATGGACTCCAAGTCCATATTCTCGTGCCTCCTCTGGTGATCGTTGTCCATAGAGGCAACCACGAGGCACCTGGCCTTCGCGCAATCAATCTCCCAAGTCTTACGGATTTCCTTATCCACGACGCTGGAGGTGGGACCTAGGACGGGGGGAGCTTTGGTGGTAAGAAGATACCCCAGCTTGTCGTAAGTGATTGCCATTTTGACATTCCTGAGCCAATCTTTGTAGTTTGGCCCTGTCAGTATGTTTTTATCTAGAAGTAACTTAAGTCCAGTCATTTCGATTTGGTCGCTGCAGGGGGAGAGAAGAAACACTTAGCACGATGCTCTTGCAAGTTTAGAATGGTTTTTAATTTGTCTAAACAGGATGGCTCCCACTGTCTCTCGAATCCCTCCTCAAACCACAAAGGAAGAATTAGCCGGGATCAATCCCACCGCACAATACTTGCTTAACCGTTCAGCCAGGCCAGTGTCGGTACTTCGAGGGAGGTTTTCCAACGCTTTCGCGAAGTTCCTTAATTTAAGAACCTCTTTTCCCTGGGGGCGTAGCCCCGCTAACACCTTTCTAGGCATCTACTAGGTTTATAGCATTGATCGTTTAGTGAGAAATTTCCCGAGGAGTAGCATATACTCACAGTAGGATCGGGATCCAAATATCATCGCGTGACGAAACTGAAGGAATCCTACCAGAATCATCACACTCCAAATGTTATGCAAATCTAGCAAGTTTCAGTACTTATGAAACTCCCGATGTGGATTTTTGCCCCATGCTCTTATGACCTTGACTTTGGCCAACAAATCATAAGTCACATGTCAAGTTCTTCCCGTCGTTCTCCAGGTTAATTTGAATCCACCCGTACATACCCTTGACTTTGGCCAACAAGGCAGTACGACTGTTCCAAATCAACGCATCTATCTATGCTGCACATGTATATCCAATAGCTACCAATCACTATGCCTTGACTTTGGCCAACAAACACAGCTTGAATTCTATTGACTATTCATGTGAAACAACGGAGGGCTACGAATGGTTTTGGTAAAACCGTGAACGTAGTGAACTTGATATAATCGATGGAACGAGATAGCTTTTAGAAGGAGTGGCTCAAGCTCCGCATTTAAAAGTTAGTTTTGAAAAGAACCGAGTGGTTTTTCGAAAGTGTTCCAACGACTTTAACTAGGTTTATTATCTTGCATTAGTTCTTTTAATGCGTGATATTCTTGCATTAGTTCTTTTAATGCGTCCCATCATTTAATCCTACCATTGCAGAAAACAACCAAAATATGACGTACGCTTATGCCATTCGCATTCGCCACGGGGTCCCGTCATCACCCGTTAGGTTGCTTAACTAACGACAGAGCGGGGGCTGGGCTAGCGCGGCTGTAAAACATAAGAAACGCCTAAATATAAAGCAATGATAGACATTACAGATCACAGATGAATGCATTGGATATACTAGGAATTCGCAATACGTTTGAGCCTGCAATGAAAAGCGGATTACACGGTCGCGGTGAATAGCCAAAACCCCACCCAAGACCCCTACGGGTGCGGCAAACTACCCGCCAAGTACCCGGTAGTTTGTGCACCCCTCCATGGGTCTATCCTAGGAGCAAAAACAGTAAAAATAATTATACAATGACGGCTACAACCCCGACCCGGTTGTGCGGCTATACAAATAATATTATTACATCAATTTACATTTACAAATGAATGAAAGAAAAACAAAAGCTCATCTCACATCCACCCCGGCTATTCACCCGCGACAGTCCAACACATTCATATCCACATTCCAATATCAAACACAGATCACAGAGATGTATAACCCCGACTAATCGACTTATAGCGATTAGCCGACGTTCAATACATTCAAACATCACAGATATAACCATCATAGTCAAAGTGCAGTGAAGTTCGGAAAAAAAAATACGGAATTATAGGACCCCAAAAGTAAATTTCTGTTCTGGAAAATCTGGGCACATATAACATATTTTAAAAATCCCAAAACCCTACCAGAAGAACACTGCACGAAACCCGATCACGAGAGGACCCCACACGGCGGCGGTTCCGCGGCAAATGCCTACCTCATGCCGCGGAAACGCGGCTGTTTGAAGGAATCAGGGGATCGTTTTTCTTGGGTGTTCACACAAAACCCTGAGCCGATTTTAGGTGTATAACAAATCTTGTTTTGACCAGAAAATTTTTTAACAGAAACTAGGGTTTTGTAAAAGTTTGGATTTTGGATTTTTTCGGTTCCGAACTTCGTTACACTTCACTACCAAGCTAGTTTAGGTTTAGTTAGGCTCTGATACCACTGTAAGTCCACGTTGCGACCCCCGGTTCTTACGGGGAGGCGGAAACGGTATAAAAGTCAAATTTTTAGCGCATGGGGCAACATGGACTAACAAAGTCGGGATCTTTTCCTAAACTAAAGCTAGCAAACAAGCTAAAGAGAGTTAGCTACTCGGAAAGATGGTTATACCTAAACTTGAACTCCTTCTTCTTGAAACCTTGTAGAGGTTGATGGTTCTCTTCTCGTCGCCTTCTTCCGTCGAAGATGGATCCACCTGAAGGTTCAACCTTCGGGCTCTTTCTCGAACTTTGAGTGAACTAGAATCTCCGGCTTGCTAAACCCTTGATCCTAGAGTGAGTAGAGAGTGTCTAAGGGGTGCTTTTCTTTTAAGGAGAGGGATTCTCAACATATGAGAAGGATTCTCCTTTGGCTAGAGGAAGAAGAAGATGAAGTGAGGAGAGAGAAGCTAAAATGATAGAATGAGCTCTTTTCTTTTTGCAACCATAACATAAAGCAAAAAGAATTATCAAATCAATAATAATAATGAAAATGGAATAGTTGATGGAAGGTTTAGGAATGACCATTATCATTTCAAACATTAAATGAATTTGCTAGAATCAAAGAGCATCTTTCTTTTGTAATGATGATGGTCAAAACTTCAACCATGGTCAACAAGTCAACCATGGTCAACAAGTCAACAAAAAAACCAACCATGACACAATTTCATTTTATTAATATTATTAATTGATATATCATAATTCCATTAGGGTTTGGAAAAAGACGACTGTCAACTGTGCATACGCACCCGTTCCGAAACCCTAATGAAAAACCTCTTCCTCCGCCTCAATCAACTGTGCATACACACCCGCATTCTTGTTCCGAGGAACATGAATACCAAGAGATAAAAGCAACCCCAAAACATATACCAGTATCCAGCTCAAACCAGAGCCCGCTGGCAATATCCGTCCGGACTCCAAACGTGCACAAGTGCGCGGATGAGAACGAACCCTGTCGCAAAACCATGCGACCTCTACTCTGTTTTGCCCAGAGGCGAATACCCTCTGTGCGGGACTCTAAAGACTCGACACTACGCTGGCAGTGGGTTTAACCACAGACCGCAAGCGGCACTAGCTGTGCGTAACGGTCCCCAGGTAGACGCCGACAAGAAGGCTGACGAGGTGAACCCCATCTGAACTCCTACTGAGTCTGAATGTGACATTCTCCGTACAGTCCGGTCTGTTCGTCTGATACTTCTCATGTCGGGCCTAGGGGGCGGTAAAACGTCAGTCCCCCGATAGCGGTACAAGTCGTGTCGGAGTGAAGCCCAAAACACCCTGAGATAACACTGGAAGCCTACCAGTATATCTCGCTTGCCCTGGCCAGGGACTACTCGTGTAATGGCTCTCCTAGACACAGCGCGATGTCAACCCCCAATACCGGGAGAGACGAATCCTGTCTAACCGTCACTGCCTCCAAGTGCTTCGGGACTGCACTCAACCACTACCTGTTTGCACGACTCCTTTGAGCCGTGGTAGGGTAGTAGTCAAAGTACAGTGGGAACACACTCGAGGCGAAGTGCCAGTGTCAAGTTAGCGGACTAAGCTGTACTCATGTCACCTGGGAACCGATAAATGACGATAGGTATAATACCAACCTGTCAGTTCCCGACGAGTCCTGTCCAGTGTACTCGTAACCTAACGAGCACCCGTATACTATCTCCAGTACGACGTACTGATGGCTGTGGGACAGACCATCTCCCACACTGGGATGAGAAGCGCATACGCTAGTCTACTCCGGAGTATCGATGCCCTGTCTCGATAGTCCTGCGACTAGGGACCTGTATAAAAATGTGCTTATAGATCACCCTGCCCCCACTAGTGTGACTGCCATCACAATGCTGGTAATCAAGCAAAGATCCTAAGGGCTCCACTAATGCGTATAGGTGATATCGCAAAATAAACACATGTACACATTGAAGTAGAAACAAACCAAGTAGCATACTACTATATTGAGCAAGATTGTTTATACAAGGTGAATATCCCAAGCTTCCATTAAGTAATATACAAACTAGTATGATACAGTAATGGCCTCTAGGGCATATACACTAACAGATAGTTGGATCCCGATTCCCACTGATGAGTTGGTTTACTACTCGGGTGATCCCCACTAATTCTTCTTTCAGATTTGGAGGAGAATTTGACGGTACAGTGGGAGGTTTCCAGATTAGATAAATTGGTAACAATTCTGATCTAGGTTAGAGTGCACGCTGAGTGTTTCTTTTCTCTCTCTCTTTGGCCGCGACCATGACCCGACCCTAGACTATAACTCAGAGACCAAAATTAACCGAACCTTCATAAACACTGGCTTTTGGATTGTCAGAGTTTCAAACCTCATTGCCACTCCTACTTTTACCCTTTTCTCCAGGACACCCCGTATTACTTTGAACGTCCACTTCCATTGGACAAAACCATCGTATGGTTATATATGAACTCGAAGGAATTTATTCGAGAATGGTTTCCGGTTCGGGAGAAAACGGATAGGATTATTCAGTTGTCTTTTCCTTTTACCTTCTCTCAGGTTGCGAGTACTCCTTGGTTTAGGAGATAGTACACCTATTACGCAAATTGGATAGTCTTCTTCCAAACCGTAGGCAGGTGCCGACCGGTAGGGAATGAAGAAAACCAATTAGCCTTACGATGGTGTACAGAAGGTATTATGTAAAAACAAAGAAAGAGATTAGAAGGAGGCAAAAGTAAATTGCGACTACTATTCACGACCAAACCAAGTATTTCATTACCACTCCCACTTCACCTTTGTATTTCTCAGAACACTCCGTATCACTACGAAGATCCACAGTTTATTGGATATTCCATCGTATGGTTATATACGAACTCGAAAGGAACATGTTCCAGTTTGGGGATGGATTCTGGTTCAGGAGAAATATGAATAAGGTTTATTCGGTTGTCTTTTATCTTCACCTTCTCTCGCATTGCGAGTGCTCCTAAGATTAGGACAGTAAACCGATTAGGCTTATTGGATAGTCTTCTTCCAAACCATAGGCTGGTGCCGAACGGTAGTGAAGAAAGAAAACCATTTGGCCTAAAGGGGTGTGCATATGGTAATGATTAAAGACATACGAAGGGATTTGGAAAGATGGAAAAGAAATGTACGGTTACAGTTGTGAATCTGGATAATGGAAGAGGCATTACTAGGAATACCGAGAAACCCCTTCGAAACATTTCAATGTTTCAGTTTCACTGTGTACTGTTAAAAGAAAACTGATTTCCCAATTAGACACTTGCTCCAGGGTATGTATTTACCAGGTATGATTCTCACATCTGTATGGTTTTACAGATGATGAGTGGGAGTAAGTTATTGGGAATTATGTGATCGTCCTCATTATATCGGGATTCCTTGTAATCGGTGATATTTGAGGAAGTCTCCTGGGTTGTTTGCCGGACGGCAAATATTTGGTTTTGAATATCCGCTGTTATGCACCAATTTCAAATTGATATATCTGTACGTCTATTTTAATAGAGTGAGATATACCTTTTTGAAATTATGTCCATGACATTTACCTAAATCAGTGGATGGTTAGGTAAGGAGCACTAAACAGCGGTGTAATTCTTCTTAACCATAAGTACAGTTTTCAACCTACGACACGCAGGGATTGAGTTATCAGACTCAAGGGACTTATACATAGTGTTGTATGTTGTCCAGTGTCCATTAGGAAAGAGGGGTTGGTCCTCGTACTATATTCGGTTTACTTATGACTTCTTTAGTTCTTAGATAAGTGTTTCGTAGAAACACAAAGTCTGAGTTTTGAGAAGTTATAGGTATATGAATAAAGTTGAGAACCAAGTATTGCAAGTATCAGGATTCTTCTGGTGATCGAAGATGTAGATACTTGTGTATGGTATTCAGTTGATGTTAATGATTAAGAGAACTTGCTTCTCTTTCAGGTTGCTCATAATTGGAAGCGTTCCTAAGTTGAGTAATGCTGATCGTCCTCTTTCCATTTAGTTGACATGCACCGGAGACAGTTGCATGATTTGAATCTGGTTCAATTAAATTAGTGGCTCTGTTTCTGTATTGGATATAGAGCAGTTCATATCTTGACGTTGTTAAGGAACGGGGAGTTGTCCGTCTTATGATTAAAACCAGACTCTGGAAAACTCAAGGCACGTTTCTGTAATGGCTGTTTGTGGGTTGACCCAGGCTATGACGAGGGTTGACTTTCTACCATCTGGAAGATCAATAGTGATATTGTTCTTGACTCGCCACAGTTTTAACAATAATGGATTTTTCAGAAAACGGTAGTGAGAGTATGGTAGAACTGGAAGTGATTCCAGAACCGCAAACGATTACTGATGATTTGATAAGAACCTAAAGATTCAATGTGGTTTGACATTCCATTAGCCACTCCGCAGATAAGGTGGGTAACCTCAGGCACCCGAAAGGTACTCAGGTAGCCTCAAGGACGGTGACATGGAGGTTCTTGTTTACCCAGACTTGCCATTGCTGTTGTTCCAGGCTGCGAGATCCGGCAGGAGGATGAGTTTAGCGTCGTTCTAAACTAGCTTTAGAAGTGTACGTGTATATGACTCTGCCAGAGGGTTGTCGTGGTCAGTGGGAGCAGCGGAAGCATTGGTGGACAAGTGGCTTATGTCTAGCTATTGACTAAAGCAGATGTAGCGGAGATAGATCATCTATATCTGATATGACAGTCATAGGTTTGACTTCATCAGAATAGGGGATGGATCTGTTAAGAAGGTAGTAGGGTATGATGTCCTGGTATTTGGATGACACACACAGAGTAGGAAGTGAAATTCCTATACTACAATCGGTTATACTTTGGTTGTCACACAGTGGTTTCTCCACATGGGACTTGGATATAATATCAAGACATTCTGGTTACTGGATCTATGGTTTTAGATCTAGATTTGGGTAGTTTCCCAATCAGGGTACTTAGACAGCATTCTGAAGGTATTTTAGAATGGACGACTCCAGGCACGGTAGTGTACTTGCAGGTGATGGAGTCACCCTCTCTAAAGGTGTCGTACAGACTAAAGTGGAGAGGGATGTGCATGATTGGCAGATCACTTGCTTAGGCAATTGAGTCAATCATGAGATGTCAAGTACCACACCAGATATTGTTTTTGTAGTAGATGCAAGAAGCTGACATTAATCCAATCCTGGAGAAACAATCGGAAGCAGTTTTAGAACATAAGTAGATGTTCTAGGGATATGATAACAACAGCCTCATTCGGGAGACAGTTATCATTCCAGGCTTCCAAGGTGACCTGGACGACAGAGTGGCTGTCAGAGTTATAGTTTTCCTTCTGCAGTGAGAGGATCTGCAGGGGTTCGTCTCTCCCGGTATTGGGGGTGAGGTTGCGCTGTGTCTAGGAGAGCCATTACACAAAGTCCATAGCCAAGGCAGGAGATTTAAAGATAGGTATTCCAGTAGTATCTCAGAGTGTTCTTGGCTACACTCCGACACGACTTGTACCGCTTTTGGGGGTCTGACTTTTACCAACCCCCTAAGCCCGCCATGCGATGCTCATAGACGAACGGACCGGACTGCACGGATATTGTCACTGACAGGCTCAGTCGGGTGTCAGGATGAGTTCGCTCATCGACCTCCCATTTGGTCAATACCTGGTAGCTCGTTACGTACGGCTAATACCTCTGACGTGCAAGTGGTTAAATCCACTGCCAAGGTATTGACGAGTCTTTAGAGTCCCCCACAGACAGTTTCTCAAGTTTCGGGCGAAACGATGTAGGGGTGGATATATGGCAGGGTTCGATCATATTCGTGCGGTATTGCACGGATCATGATCGGACGGATAATGCTAGCGGGCTTTGGTTTAAGCCGGATCCTACTATTGTACAGTGTAGATTTTGTCTCATTGCATTTGTATTCTGTCGGAATACAAATACGGGTATGTATATACAGTCGCGGGGTTTTCCTGTAATTTATTACGGCATCGTTTTTTTTTCTGAAGTTGCCGGTTTGCATTCCGTTTCGGCCATTTTTCTTTATTCTTTCTTTGGCTGAAAATTGATGGGATGGGCTTATTTGTAAAAGTGGCTTTTACAAGGTGAAGGGTTCATGATGGTTCTAGCCTCTTATGATTGCTTTTTGGTCCATCATTACTTGCTATTTGAATTGATGGAGATTGGATTGGTTATGATGATGAAGTGAGGTTTGCTTTTGGCTTATGATCACCTCTTGACTTTTTCCTACCCTCACCTCCCTTCACCAACTCCCTCTCACTATTATTATCTTGCATGGCCGGCCACATAAGAGGAAGGGGATTCATTTTTGTGGTGGGGAAATTGATCTCATTTTGATTCACATAAAATTCCTTAGCTCCATTTCAAAGTTCATCTCCAAAGTTCATACCTCCATCTCCATTGTGGCAACTTCATTAACCCCTTGAGATAAAACGTTCTACACTCAGTCTACAGCAATCTTGGACACGTCGGCTTGCCAACTTCGTGTCCGAGTTTCCTCGGTTCAGAGGTAGGAGCCCGTAAAAAGACTCGGTGATGTGGTGCCCTTTCTATCGAGGGGATCGAGATCGGAGATTCCGCGGGGAGATCGGGATGGTGGCCGAAGACCGAAGGACACAGATCGCTCGGTATAGCTCTCTACCCTTTCTCCAATTAGCTAGTAGTAGGTTAATGGTTCGATCCTGGTTTATAGTCCGCGGTAGTGCCGGTTTCTAGTTAAAGAAAAGTTTTTGTTTCCGCATTTTGGCCTCGGACAGACGGCCGGGGCGCTACCGTAGACTTACATATACATCTATCAATCTCCCGATTGCATTAAAGGCCAGTGATTGGCGTACCGAATACCCAACGTCTGCTCTAAGGCCAGCTGCTGGCGTACCGCATACCCAACATCCCAAAAAGTCGCTCGAACTGTGCTTGAGGGCGTGCCTTTGTAAATGGATCCACCATGTTGTCTTTCGTATCCACTCTCCGGACCTCGAACTCCTGGCAATCTACGATCTCCCTGATCAGGTGATACTGCCTTAAGATGTGCCTGGATTTCTGATGGGATTGTGGTTCCTTCGCTAAATCTATAGCCCCATTGTTGTCACAATACACTGGTATTGGATGAACAATGGACGAAACCACCTGAAGTTCGGCTATGAATTTCTTTATCCAGACCGCCTCTTTTGCGGCATCGCTTGCTGCAATGTATTCTGCCTCTATCGTCGAGTCTACGACGGTATCCTGTTTGTAACTCTTCCAACATACCGCCCCTCCGTTGAGGATAAACACAAAACCCGAGATAGAGTTGTTGTCATCTTTGTCAATCTGGAAGGTTGAGTCAGTAAAGGACTCGACCCTAAGGTCTCCATTACCGTAAATCAGGAACATCTCCTTAGTCCTTCTCAGGTACTTGAGAATGTTCTTTTCTGCTATCCAGTGGTCCTCACCTGGGTCTGAGTGATACCGGCTTACTACGCTTAGCGCATAAGCTACATCTGGTCTTGTTCATAGCATCGCATACATTATAGATCCTACCGCCGAAGCATAAAGTATAGTGCTCATGCGAACCCTCTCCTCGTCAGTCTTGGGAGACATCTCCTTGGAGAGGGTGATTCTGTGCAATGCGGGTATGTTGCTGCGTTTGGAATCTTCCATACTAAATCTCTTTAGAACGATCTCTATGTACCTTGACTGTGAAAGTCCCAGTAGTCTCTTGGATCTATCTCTGAAGATCTTGATCCCCAGAATGTACGAGGCATCACCTAGGTCTTTCATAGAGAACCTTTGTGATAAGAATAGCTTGACCGACAGTAGGATAGGAATGTCATTTTCTATTAAAAGAATGTCATCCACATACAAGACTAGGAATACGACAGTTCGTCCTACAATCTTCTTATAAATATATGGCGCATCTTTGTTTTTGATGAAGTCAAAGTCCTTGACTGTCTCATCAAAACAGATGTTCCAGCTCCGCGATACTTGCTTCAATCCATAAATGGATTTGTGCAGCTTGCAAACCTTCCCGCTGCTCCCATTGTCTACAAAACCTTCTGGCCGATCCATGTAAACGCACTCTTCTAAACTTCCGTTTAGAAAAGCCATTTTTACGTCCATCTGCCAGATCTCATAGTCATGGAAGGCAGCAATGGCAAGCAGGATCTTAATGGATTTGAGCATAGCCACTGGAGAAAAGGTTTCGTCATAGTACACTCCTGGACTTTGACGAAAACCTTTTGCAACGAGTCTAGCCTTATTGGTTTCTACCTTCCCATCTACACCAAGTTTCTTCTTGTAGATCCATTTGCATCCAACGGGTTTTATCCCAGGTGGAGCAACTTCCAGGGTCCACACTCTATTGGTGTACATGGACTCCATTTCAGATTGCTTAGCATCTAGCCACTTATCAGAGTCCCTACTGATAATGGCCTGTCTGAAACTAGCAGGATCATCTTCTTCCAAGATGCAATCCTCTCGATCCCCATCTATAAGAAAACCATAGTATCTCTCTGGCGGATGAGAAATCCTACTAGATTTGTGGAGTGGCTGAGGTTCGTCCGGGGTTATTGAATCTTGAGGTTCTGCCCAATCTTCAGTTTCAGTTTGTGGTCGCGGAATTTCTACCAGTTCTACCGAACTCCCACTTGTTTCTTTTTCAAGAAATTGCCACTCAAAAAAGGTGGCGTGGCGAGATATAAACACCTTCTGTTCCTCGATGTGGTAGAACAGATATCCTATTGAATTTTTAGGATATCCCACAAACTTGCATAAAACTGAACGTGCCTCTAATTTGTCCAGATTCTATACTTTTACATATGCAGGACAACCCCATATCTTAATACGTTTAAGATACGGCCTTTTGCCATTCCATATCTGGAATGGTGTCTTAGGTGCGGATTTGTACGGAACATCATTCAATAGATATGCTGCTGTCAAAAGTGCATGTCCCCAAAATGATAGAGGCAACTCAGCACTACTCATCATGGAGCGAACCATATCCAATAGGGTACGATTCCTCCGCTCCGATACACCATTGTGCTGTGGTGTATACGGAGGAGTAAGCTAAGAGAGAATTCCATTCTCTTTTAGGTAATCTTGGAATTCCGTGCTTAAGTACTCCCCTCCTCCGTCAGATCGGAGGATCTTAATACACTTGCCATTCTAGTTCTCTACCTCGTTTCTATATTCTTTGAATTTCTCAAAAGTTTCAGATTTATGTTTCATAAGATACACATACCCGAATCTAGAGAGATCGATAGTGAATGTGATGAAGTACGAGAACCCACCCCTTGCATGTATAGACATCGGACCACACACATCACTGTGTATGAGACCCAAGAGCTCTGCTGCCCTTTCTCCATGTCCGGTGAATGGAGATTTTGTCATCTTTCTTTTGTGACAAGATTGACAAGTTTCATAAGATGAAAATTCGAACGTATCCAAGAGTCTATCTTTATGCAACTTGCTCAGTCTTTTCTCTCCGAGATGACCAAGTCTACAATGCCACAAGTAGGATTCATTCACATCTGAACTCTCTCTTACGTGTGTATTTTACATTGAGAACTGTATTCTGATTTAGAACATAGATACCATTACACAGTGTACCTTCTGCAACTAATACCTTATGGATGTAGATGTTCAGGATATTTCGATCAAGAACAAAATTATATCCATCTTTATTAAGCAAAGAAACTGATATTATGTTGCATAACATGGAAGGTACATAGTAGCAATAGTTCAAAATCATAGTATTGCCATTTTGCAACACTAGCTGATATTCATCGATGGCCGCAGCATTGACTTGCGCTCCGTTACCTACCCTGAGGGACATATCACTAGGTCCAACTATCCTACTTTTTATCAGTACCTGCAATAAATTATAGATATAAGATCCTGATCCGGTATCTTGTACCCAGGAGGTAGGACTGACCGAAAAGCAGTTCTCAATTACAAGAACAACTAAAAAAGATGCAATAGTATGCTTCTTCTTCGATGAGGTCATCAAGGAATCCATGCTTTCCTCTTTCCCTTGCTCACACTTACGACTGTTGTCATAAGTTAGAGCCGAACAGACGTTCCCAGCCCCGAATTAGAATTCAGATCGGTTAAGCGATACATTTTATTATCTTAATTAGGGCGTGAAATGGTTGCTACCTGGAGAGAGAGAGAGAGGAAAAACACTCATCGTGCGCTCTTGCAAGATTAGATTGGTTTATTAATTTATCTAACCAGGATGGCTCCCACTGTTTCCTTAAATTCTTCTTCAAACCCTAAAAGAAGAACTAGTCAGGATTAATCGCACGCCACAATACTTGCTTAAACTTTCAGCCAGGCCGGTGTTGGTACTTCGAGGAAGGTTTTCCAATGCTTTCGCGAAGTTCCTTAATTATACAACCTCTTTTCCCTGGAGGCGTAGCCCTGCTAACACCTTTCTAAACACCTACTTGGTTTATAGCATTGATTGTTAGGTGTGATAATCTCCCGAGTGTAATCCTACTCATCAGTGGGATCGGGATCCAACTATTATTGTGTGATGCACTATATGGAATCCACTATAGTCACCAAACTCTAGAAGGTATGCTAAATTTGCAAGTTTTATATATATTTGAAACTCCTGATGTGGTTTCTGCCCCTAGGATCCAAGTGACCTTGACTGAGCCAACATATCAAAAGATCCTAGTCATGCTCAACCCGTTATTATCTTGATTGCATTAGACCCACCCGTACGAGTCATTGACTGAGCCAAAATGACCGTACGACTGTCCTAACCAATCGCATTTCATGTTACAGAAAATTATTACATAGCTACCGAACACTACGCCTCGGCTGAGCACGAAATATGTAGCATGAATACTAAGCAATACCAATCCGAAATGACGGAGGGCTACGGCTGGGTTTTTGGCGAAAAACCCGTTAACGTAATGAACTTGATATCGTTGAAGGAACCTTAGTGGTTTTATAAATATATAGTGGCGAAAAACCTTTGCTAAAGAGGACACTCCCTGTGAAGCGATCTCGGCTCTTTCCTCGTCGAATGAGGTGCAGGATATTCCAAAATGAATACCACGATGCAACACAAAAATTAATTGACTATAGTGAAGTTATTACCCTGATGCAAACTTTTACTCAAGGGGTCACTCCCGGTGAAGGGATCTCGGCACTTGCCTCGTCGAATGAGGTACTGGATATTCCAAATTGAATACCACTGTGCAAAGCAAAAGAGAAAGTCTGTAATGTCAGTTTTTAAAGCTTGGTTCCAACAACATCTTTTAGGTTTATTATCTTGCATTAATCAAAATTAATGCGATCCCATCAATTTGTAACCTATCACACCAGAAAAGAACGAAAATAAAATGTACGTATATGCCATCCGCATTCGCCACGGGGCCCCGTCATCACCCGTTAGATTACTTAACTAACGACAGAGTGGGGGCTGGACTAGCGCGGGTGCAAAACATATACAACATCTACTAGTATATATATAAGTATATATAACATTCGTCCCAGGCATGATAATAAACAACATCACAGATAACATTACATAATGGTGGATAATCTTAGAGCCCCGGGTTTCATTTGAGCCGCAAATAAAACCCGACATTCCCTGTCGTGTGGATAGCCTGTGCAATGAAAATCTGTACCTCCTATGAGTGCGGCGAATAGCCCGCCAGTTCTAGAACGAAGCCCCCTCCGTCTCAGCGCCATGAGATGCGGTCTTGTTGACTTCTAGACCCCGGCTATCCGTGCACTCCACCATGGGGTAATCATAGTACAGAATATTAAAAAAAAAATATACAACCTGTGACATCGACCTCAGCCCGGTTGTGTCCTAAAATAATATACAATCGGCAAAGAAGGCAGTCCACATGTCGGACGCTCGCCCCACAATAAAAAATATACAGATGAATTATAAACTGTATTCTAACGTTGCACCACATGCTATCCACCACGACAATCCAACCACAATCACAGCACAAGCACACAACATCAACGCGAATGTCACGTTCGCAAAACCCGTCTAAAAGAACATATAGCAATCAGACAAGTTTTACCGATCGAGTGACATTCCCGGTCGCAGATAAAAGTGAATGTACTGGTAATAAAACACGTATCTCAAAATTACAATCGACTAAACTTTCCCAGTAGGCCCCAAGAATTTAAACCAACACTGTAACAAATCTGAGCCCAAAAACAATTATTCCAGAAACCAAAATTTCTAATGTAAGAGGCCCAGAAGAAAATTTGCCCGTGTGGGCCCCAAAACGGCCGCGGAACCGCCGCCAATAGGGGGTTTATCCGGCGGTTCCGCGGTGGTTTGGTGGGGTCACGTGACCAAATTTCTTCAGTTTTCTTAAAAGAGCCTGCATGATTTTCTGAGACCATAAAATTGAATTTTCGAGTACTTTTAAAATCGACAGAAACATCATGTGAGAAAATGCGGTTTTTGAAAAATCCAGTCGATCGTTATTCTAAACACGTTTAAACAAGCTAGTATAGGTTTTATGGGTGGCTCTGATACCATGAAGGGTTACTCTAGTGCCCCGGCCAACTTCCGTGGCCAAATGCGGAACAAAAATTTCGGAACGAGTGAAAACTCGACACTAGAATAAAACTTGACCGGATCTTTAACCATAAACCTATCTAGCTAAAACTGAATTCTATCTACTATGAAAGAAGATATACCAAGAGGCTCAAGTCCATCGGTCTTCTCTCCTCGTCATGTGCTCCAAGTGGCCGCCTTGAACTTGTTCGATCATCATCTCCGGCTCCATCGGTCCTCCTGGGTCGAGCTTGTTCTCCGGCTTCCTTTTGTCGTAGATGATCCATCCGGGGAGTATGATCCATGGCTCTAGCTCCTAACTATATAACAAAAGGAGCAACTAGAGAACTTGGTTTGCTAAACCAAGTAATCTAGTGTGTAGTTTAGGGTGTCTTAATGTTTAGCTATCTCTTTCTTGCCTCTTCACTTGATTCTCAACACAAAAGAAGCTAGTGAAGAGGAAGAAGATGAAGGTGGAGAAAGCTAGAGAGGAGGGAGGAGCTTGGAGAGAAAATGGAGCTTAAGAAAATAATGAGCAAGCATGAGAGAGAAAATAACACACAATGGTTTTGTATGCAATTATCTTTCATTAAACAATAGCAACCATGCTTCAACAGTAAACCAAAATGAATTATAAAATCATTTGTAAACTATTGAAGCATGGTCAACTCCATACCTCCCTAACCTCTCACTTTCCACCTCATTTCCATTTATCAAATAAATGGAAAATCCAAAATGAGGTGGCCACCTTCTAGAAGGAAATCTATAGTAAATACGGATTTCAGTCTACAGTACAAATATACCGGCAATCAGATAATAATCCGAATGCCCAAAAGAGATTGAATAACACGAAGAATATAATACTAGAATATATATATCGAAATACATATATGTAAATTATTAAATCAATACCTGATTTAATAATCCAGCTTAAACCCGAGCCGGCTAGTATTACAAACTGTTCGATCGAAAATCCGAGTACCAAGTAGATCGATCGATCGAACCCTGCACGTATCTAATACGGCTACTACATCATTTTTCCTGGATCAGGAAAACCCTCTATATGGGACTCTAAAGACTCGACAGTACTCTGGTAGTGGGTTTAACCACAAGCACGTCAGCGGCACTAGCTGTACGTAACGGCTGCCCAGGTACCTGTCGAAAAGGAAGGCCGACGAGCAAACTCATCCGGATCTCCTACTGAGCATATCCGTGACAATATCCGTACAGTCCGGTCTCTTCGTCAAAGAGTATCGCATACCGGGTCTAGGGGATGGTGAACATCAGACCCTAACAACCTGATAAGTCATGACGATGTGGCTCAGGCCCAATCCGGGAAACTACTGATCAACCTATCATTAAATCCCAAGTGCCTTGGCCAAGATCTTATGGTCCTGACCAATCGAATCACAGTGCGAAATCGACTCCCTATACCGGGAAAGACGAAGCCCCGACAATCGCTCACTGCCTCCATGTGGCTCGAGACTGAACCCAACCAAACCTGTTTGCACGACTCAGTAGAACCGTGGTAGGGTAGTGATCAAAGCTCAGTAGGAACTCACACGAGACAAATGCCAATCTCGGGTCCAAAGACTAACCTGTACACATGTCACCTGATAACTTCCATCTGACGATAGGTATAGTACCACATGGATGTTCTCGGCGAGTCCGTCCAGTGTACTCACACCCAGTGAGCACATGTAGACAATCTTAGGTGCATCAGACCAATGGCTGCGGGACCAACCATCCCCCGACGGGGGTAGAAACGTATATACCAGTCTACTCTGGAGTATCAATGCCCAGTCTCGATACTCACACGACTAGGGACTATTTAAGGATGTGCTTATGGACTACCCTGCTCTCACAAGTATGATCGCCATCCCAACGCAGGTAGTCAAGCAAGATCCTAGGGACTTTATCAATATGTAACCGCAATATGTAATAACGAGTATGATATATACCATGTTAAGATAAAGACAAACCACCATAGTATACTACAGTATCTAGTCTTTATCAATATGTGCAAACCAGGCATAACAACAATACAAATAAATAGACATATCCCGATAAAGACAAGTCAAATAATATACTATAAAACTGAACAAGATTGTTCTGCACATACATATCCCTAGTGTCCATATGTATACATTTACAATACTGCCCTCTAGGGCATATACATCTAACAATCTCCCACTTGCACTAAAGGCCAGTGATTGGCGTACCGAATACCCAACGTCTGCTCTAAGGCGAGCTGCTGGCGTACCGCATACCCAGCATCCCAAAAAGTCGCTCGAATTGTGCTTCAGGGAGTGCCTTTGTAAATGGATCCGCCGTGTTGTCTTTCGTATCCACTCTCCGGACCTCGATCTCCTGGCGATCTACGATCTCCCTGATCAGGTGATACCGTCTTAAGATGTGCCTGGATTTCTAATGGGACCGTGGTTCCTTCGCTAAAGCTAGAGCCCCATTGTTGTCACAATACACTGGTATTGGATCAACAATGGACGGAACCGCCTGAAGTTCGGCTATGAACATCTTTATCCAGGCCACCTCTTTTGCTGCAATGTATTCTATCTCCATCGCCGAGTCTGCGACGGTATCCTGTTTGGAACTCTTTCAACATACCGCCCCTCTGTTGAGGGTAAACACAAAACCCGAGACAGACTTGCTGTCATCTTTGTCACTCTGGAAGCTTGAGTCGGTAAACGACTCGACCCTAAGGTCTCCATTACCGTAAATCAGGAACATCTCCTTAGTCCTTCTCAGGTACTTGAGAATGTTCTTTACTGCTATCCAGTGGTCCTCACCTGGGTCCGACTGATACCGGCTCACCACGCTTAACGTGTAAGCTACATCTGGTCTTGTACATAGCATCGCATACATTATAGATCCTACCGCCGAAGCGTAAGGTATAGTGCTCATGCGAACTCTCTCCTCGTCAGTCTTTGGAGACAACTCCTTGGAGAGGGTGATTCCGTGCAATGCGGGTATGTTACCGCGCTTCGAATCTTCCATACTAAATCTCTTTAGTACGGTCTCTATGTACCTGGACTATGAAAGTCCCAGTAGTCTCTTGGATATATCTCTGAAGATCTTGACCCCAGAATTTACGAGGCATCAGCTAGGTCTTTCATAGAGAACCTTTGTGATAAGAATAGCTTGACGGACTGTAGCATAGGAATGTCATTTCCTATTAAAAGAATGTCGTACACGTACAAGACTAGCAATACGACAATTCGCCCTACAATCTTCTTATAAATACATGACTCATCTTCGTTCTTGATGAAGTCAAAGTCCTTGACTGTCTCATCAAAACAGATGTTACAGCTCCGCGATGCTTGCTTCAATCCATAAATGGATTTGAGCAGCTTGCACACCTTCCCGCTGCTCCCACTATCTACAAAACCTTCTGGCTGAACCATGTAAACGCACTCTTCTAAACTTCCGTTTAGAAAAACCGTTTTTACGACCATCTGCCAGATCTCATAGTCATGGAAGGCAGCAATGGCAAGCAGGATCCTAATGGATTTGAGCATAGCCTCTGGAGAAAAGGTTTCGTCATAGTCCACTCCTGGTCTTTGACGAAAAACTTTTGCAATGAGTCTAGCCTTATAGGTTTCCACCTGCCCACCTACACCAAGTTTCTTCTTGTAGATCCATTTGCATCCAACGGGTTTTACCCCAGGTGGAGCAACTTCCAGGGTCCACACTTTATAGGTGTACATGGACTCCATTTCAGATTGCATAGCATCTAGCCACTTATCAGAGTCCCTACTGATAATGGCCAGTCTGAAACTAGTAGGATCATCTTCTTCCAAGAAGCAATCCTCTCGATCCCTATCTATGAGAAAACCGCAGTATCTCTCGGGAGGATGAGAAATCCTACTAGATCTGCGGAGTGGCTGAGGTTCATCCGGGGTTATTGAATCTTGAGGTTCTGCCAAATCTTCAGTTTCAGTTTGTGGTCGCTGAATTTCTTCCAGTTCTACCAATCTCCAACTTGTTTCTTTTGCAAGAAATTGCCACTCTAAAATGGTGGCGTGGCGAGATATAAACACCTTCTGTTCCTCGGTGTGGTAGAACTGATATCCTATTGAATTTTTAGGATATTCACAAACTTGCATAAAACTGAACGTGCCTCTAATTTGTCCGGATTCTGTACTTTTACATATGCAGGACAACCCCATATCTTAATACGTTTAAGATACGGCCTTTTGCCATTCCATATCTTGAATGGTGCCTTAGGCACGAATTTGGACGGAACATCATTCAATAGATATGCTGCTGTCAAAAGTGCATGTCCCCAAAATGAAAGAGGCAACTCAGCACTACTCATCATGGAGTGAACCATATCCAATAGGGTACCATTCCTCCGCTCCGATACACCAATGTGCTGTGGTGTATACGGAGGAGTAAGCTGAGAGAAAATTCCATTCTCTCTTAGGTAATCTTGGAATTCCGTGCTTAAGTACTCCCCTCCTCAGTCAGATCGGAGGATCTTAATACTCTTGCCAGTCTTGTTCTCTACCTCATTTCTATACTCTTTGAATTTCTCAAAAGTTTCAGATTTGTGTTTCATAAGATACACATACCCGAATCTAGAGAGATCGTCAGTGAATGTGATGAAGTACGAGAACCCACCCCTTGCATGTATAGACATCGGAACACACACATCACTGTGTATGAGCCTCAGGAGCTCCGCAGCTCTTTCTCCATGTCCGATGAATAGAGATTTGGTCATCTTTCCTTTGAGACAAGATTGACAAGTTTCATAAGATGAAAATTCAAACGTATCCAAGAGTCCATCTTTATGCAACTTGCTCAGTCTTTTCTCTCCGATATGACCAAGTCTACAATGCCACAAGTAGGATTCGTTCACATCTGAACTCTTCCTCTTGCGTGTGTTTTGTACATTGAGAACTGTATTCTGATTTAGAACATAGATACCCTTACACAGTGTACCTTCTGCAACCAATACCTTATGGAGGTAGATGTTCATGATATTTCTATCAAGAACAAAATTATATCCATCTTTATTAAGAAAAGAAACTGATATTATGTTGCATAACATGGAAGGTACATAGTAGCAATTATTCAAAATCATATTATTGCCATTTGGCAACACTAGGTAATATTCACTGACTGCCGCAGCATAGACTTGTGCTCCGTTCCCTACCCTGAGGGACATATCACTAGGTCCAACTATCCTACTTTTTCTCGGTCCCTGCAATAAATTAATGATATGAGATTCTGATCCAGTATCTAGTACCCAGGAGGTAGGACCGATCGAAAAGCAGCTCTCAATTAGAAGAACGCCTGAAAAAGATCCAATAGTATACTTCTTCTTCGATGAGGTCATCAAGGAATCCATGATTTCCTCTTTCCCTTGCTCACACTTACGACCGTAGTCATAAGTTAGAGCCGAACAGACGTTCCCCAGCCCCGAATAAGAATTCGGATCGGTCAAGCGATACATTTTATTATCTTGATTAGGGCGTGAAATGGTTGCTACCTGGAGAGAGAGAGAGGGAAAACACTCAGCGTGCGCTCTTGCAAGATTAGATTGGTTTATTAATTTATCTAACAAGGATGGCTCCAACTGTTTCCTCAAATTCTTCTTCAAATCCTAAAAGAAGAACTAGTCAGGATTAATCGCACGTCACAATACTTGCTTAACCTTTCAGCCAGGCCGGTGTTGGTACTTCGAGGGAGGTTTTCCAACGCTTTCTCGAAGTTCCTTAATTATATAACCTCTTTTCCCTGGAGGCGTAGCCCCGTTAACACCTTTCTAGACACCTACTTGGTTTATAGCATTGATTGTTAAGTGTGATAATCTCCCGAGAGTAATCCTACTCATCAGTGGGATCGGGATCCAACTATCATTGTGTGATGCACTAGAAGGAATCCACTTTAGTCACCACATTCCAGAAGGTATGCTAAATTTGCTAGTTTCCTGTATATTTGAAACTCCCGACGTGGTTTCCGCCCCTATGATCCAAATGACCTTGACTGAGCCAACATATCAAAAGATCCTAGTCATGTTCTACCCGTCATTATCTTGATTGCATTAGACCTACCCGTACGAGTCCTTGACTAAGCCAAAATGGCCGTACGACTGTCCTAACCAATCGCATTTCATGCTACAGAAAAATATTACATAGATACCGAACACTACGCCTCGGCTGAGCAAAAAAAACGTAGCACGAATACTAAGCAATACCAATCCGAAATGACGGAGGGCTATGGCTGGGTTTTTGGCGAAAAACCCATTAACGTAATGAACTTGATATCGCTGAAGGGACCTAAGTAGTTTTATAAATATATAGTGGCGAAAAACCTTTAATAAAGAGGACACTCCCTGTGAAGGAATCTCAGCTCTTTCCTCGTCGAATGAGGTGCAGGAAATTCCAAAATGAATACCATGAAGCAAAGCAAAAATTAAACGACTATAGTGAAGTTATTACCCTGACACAAACTTTTACTCAAGGGGTCACTCCCGGTGAAGGGATCTCGGCCCTTGCCTCGTCGAATGAGGTGCTGGATATTCCAAATTGAATACCACTGTGCAAAGCAAAAGAGAACGTCTGTAATGTAAGTTTTTAAAGCTTGGTTCCAACAACATATTTTCGGTTTATTATCTTGCATTAATCAAAATTATTGTGGCCCCATCAATTTGTAACCTATCACAGCAGAAAAGAACGAAAATAAAATGTACGTATATGCCATCCGCATTCGCCACGGGGCCCCGTCATCACCCGTTAGGTTACTTAACTAACGACAGAGCGGGGGCTGGACTAGCGCGGGTGCAAAACATATACAACATCTACTAGTATATATATAAGTATATATAACATTCGTCCCAGGCATGATAATAAAAAATATCACAGATAACATTACAGAATGGTGGATAATCTTGGGGCCCCGGGTTTCATTTGAGCCGCAAATAAAACCCGACGTTCCCTGTCGTGTGGATAGCCTGTGCAATGAAAACCTGTACCCCCTATGAGTGCGGCGAATAACCCTGCAGTTCTAGAACGAAGCCCCCTCCGTCTCAGCTCCATGAGATGCGCGCTTGTTGCCTTCTAGAACCCGGCTATCCGTGCACTCCGCCATGGGGTAATCCTAGTACATAATATTAAAAAAATATATACAACCGGTGACATCGACCTTAGCCCGGTCGTGCCCCAAAATAATATACAAAGGGCAAAGACGGCAGTCCACATGTCAAACGCTCGCCCCGCAACAACAAATGTACAAATGAATTATAAATTATATTCTAACATTGCACCACAAGCTATCCACCACGACAATCCAACCACAATCACAGCACAAGCACACAACATCAACGCGAATCTCATGTTCGCAAAACCCGTCTAAAAGAACATATAGCAATCAGACGAGTATTACCGATCGAGTGACATTCCCGGTCGCAGATAAAAGTGACTGTACTGGTAATAAAATACGTATCTCAAAATTACGATCGACTAAACTTTCTAAGTGGGCCCCAAGAATTTAATCCAACACTGTAACAAATCTGGGCCCAAAAATAATTATTCCAGAAACCAAAATTTCTAATATAAGAGGCCCAGAAGAAAATTTGCCCACGTGGGCCCCAAAACGGCAGCGGAACCGCCGCCAATAGGGGGTTTATGCGGCGGTTCTGCGGTGGTTTGGTAGGGTCACGTGACCAAATTTCTTCAGTTTTCTTAAAAAAGCCTGCAAGATTTTCTGAGACCACAAAACTGATTTTTTGAGCACCTTTAAAATCGACAGAAACATCATGTGAGTGTTAGTTATATGTATGCCCTAGAGGCCATTACTGGACATAGGATGTATATTGCAGTGGATACTGGGACATATATAAGGAAGACTTTCTTGCTCGACATGATAGTATGCTATCTGGTTGCTCTTTATCTTAACGTGTACATTGATTGTCTCTCTGTTACATGTTGGTAAAGCCTTTAGGATGTGTACTTGACTACCTGGACTATGATGCGGATCATACTTGTAGGGACATGGTAGTCCATAAGTACATCCTTCAAGGTCCCTAGTCGTGGGTGTATCGAGACGGGGCATCGATATACCAGAGTAGACTAGCGTATACCTTCTCAACCAATACAGATGGGTGATGGATGATCCCATATCCATTGGTGTTTGACATCAGAGATGATATACGGGTGCTCAGTGGAGACTGGGTACACTGGACGGACTCGCCGAGAACTCCTAGATGGTATTATACCTTACGTCAGATGGAAGTTCTCTGGTGACACTGGTACAGGTTAGTCTGTTGACCCGAGATTGTCATAGAGTCTTGTGTGATTCCTACTGTGCTTTGATTTCCACCTTACCATGTCCAAGAGGGCGTGCAAAACGGTGGTTTTTGGGTATAGTCCCGAATCACATGGAGGCAATGAGCGATAGGAGGGGATTCGTCTCTCCCTGTATAGGGAGTTGATGTTGCGCTGTGTTCGATTGGCTATAACCGAAAATCCCTTGCCAGGGTTGCTGAGATTTACTGGTATGTGTTATCAGTAGTATCTCGAACTGTTATAGACCTCATATCGACATGACTTATCGAGCTACTGGGGTCTGACGTTTACCACCCCTAGGCGAGATATGCGACATATCAGACGATCAGACCGGACTGTACGGTAAGTGTTGTTGGTTGGATTCACAGGAGTGTGAGCGGGCTTGCTCGTTGATCTTCTGATCGCTCAATACCCGGGTGGCCGTTACGTTTAGCAGGCCGCTTGCGGCTTGTGGGCGTTTGATATGATCATCACCTGCTGCCGGCGTATTGACGAGTCTTTAGACTCCTACACAGAGGTTTCCTGGCTCAACCAAAACGAAATAGGAGTGCATATGAGATATGTGCGGGACCGAGAATAATGCGTGTATGTGATACCGTATTCTATTCTCGCGATGAATGTATCGATTGGTTGTATGCGATATAACCTAGTTATCGAATCGAGGATTGATTCGATAAGTCGATACATTGGATATTAGTAGGTCATATGCGATATGACCGGATCATTAAATAAAGTGTTGATTTAATGATTTGATGTACAATTATATATTAGATATATTACTTTACATTAACTAGTATTTGTTCACTTAAAATGGATTTTCTCACTTTATGTGCACATTGTATATGTGATATATTTTTGTGCACTTGATTGTATCATGTTTGATGATACATGCATGTTCGGGTGTATGTTTACCTTAAACCATGTTTAAGTGAATGGTTAGGGTTTTGTTATCTTTTCATAACTATTTATTTTATTTATTTATTTTTGGGCAAGAAAAGAAATGGTTGCTTCTTTTGTTTGTTTCCTTGAAGCTTCAAGAAGCTTTGACCATTCTTGTTTCTTTCTTAAACCTAACCATTCACCTAACCTTAGTTTATTCTCTACACTCAACCATGGTTGCATTATGATAATTTCACTTGATTTATCATTTGCTTCTATTATTCTTATCATATTCTTCTTCTTCTTCTTCTTCAAGAAGAAGAAACCATTCTAGCTTCAATGGTGCCTTGAGAAAAAGAGTGAGAAATCCAATTCTAAAGTGAACCCACTTCCTATTTTTTTATTCTCTACCACTTGCCAAGTAGTATAGGGTGTTTTCTTCACAAGTTTCATGACTTGGTGGAGTTGGAGCTTGATCTTGAGTTGCCTCGACGTACATCATCCTCGGCATCAAAGTCGATGACCTAGCCCCATCATTTCTCCGACGAAACCATTGCCGGAGTCCGGGATCCGATGATCGCAGGGGAGGGAAGTCAACACGGAGCTATGGAGGTGGAGGACCGGATCTACAAAGGTTGTAGTCTCTTTCACTTAGTAGTAAAGTTGTTTACTAGCTTGTAGTTTCGCCTAAACTCTAGTTAACGATCGCATTAGGGTTTCTCGGCACATAGAAAAATTTGATTTTGCCATGGTTGATCAGTTGTAGAACCTCATGGGTGTGCCTAGGAACTCTACAGTGGTATCAGAGCTACTAGGCATTGGATGTCGACCTATGGGGGGTTCTCACTGTGTGACAGTGTGGCGAAGCATAGGCTCTTACCCCCAGGGTGTCCCGAGACCGGAAGGTGTTCCGGCGGGTTGTAGTCCTCGCGAGGGGGCTTGCGTAAAAAGTAGCTGCTGAGGGACCCGTTGGTGCCACGGTGACCCTCTTGGATGGGGTGGCTGCCTGACCTACAGTGGTATCAGAGCCTAGATAGAGCCTTAGGCGAAGAGTAGACGATGTTAGAAGTCCGATCGAACCCGAAACCCAAGTTTAAAACCCTTCTCTGTACATTTTTTCAAAACTTGGTTTTTTCCAAATTAAAAATATGGAGAAAAATCAGCAGGGTTTTCTAGGAGTTACTGTGCAAAACGAGCTTCTAAATCGATCAAGTAGCCGCGGAACCGCGGCAATAGCTTAGCTCATGCGGCAGTTCCGCGGCCGTACGGTCGTTTCTTTCATTAATTTTTGCACAGTAACTCCTATCTATTAGTGCTGTATTTTCTGGGAATTTTTAAATTATACTCAAGAGTTGAGTTTTCTGGGTTGTATTAGGAGTTCGTTGTTTCGATCGAAAGTTTAACTTCGTCTATGTGTTTTTCCGGGTATTTTTAGAACATGTTCAAAAGTTCGACCGAATATAAATACCCACTTTTTCCCCTGTCGGGA
The DNA here is from genome assembly GCA_030015575.1 of Agapanthus africanus. Lineage (NCBI taxonomy): Eukaryota > Viridiplantae > Streptophyta > Magnoliopsida > Asparagales > Amaryllidaceae > Agapanthus > Agapanthus africanus. The sequence goes on along the minus strand of CM057348.1, from coordinate 247,392,611 downwards.
AATTTCCATGTGTTGGATCTTTCCGTTGTTTAAGAACGTTCGAAGTAGTGAAAGTAACACGATGGACCCTCTAGAAGACAACAAACCTTAACTTGTTTATGTGACCATCTTGACCTGTCCTTTGAACCTTAGGGTTTGGGGCAGTGCAGCGTGCCACATGTGAGGCGTTGGCTTGACCCTTCTACGGCTGAACCGTTGGTACTGAGGCATGAACTGAACTTTTTAAAACTTGTTTCATGTGTTGAGCTGTTTCGGGAAAACTTGGGTGTTCGAATGTTCGATCAGAAAGTTTGACATTTTCTATTTATCCGGAATGTGATACAATAATTGGAATTCATAAATAGTTATGAGATAACTAATATGAATGTTATAAACATAGCAGTTTTGTCTCACTTGATCGGTTGCCACGGAATTTTGATGTGATCAAAAGTCCGTCGCAATCACGTAGCGTACGCGGATACTCGCCGGTAAACTTAATAGACAGCTACGCCCCATAGCCCCGACCAAGTGACTGTAGGAGAACTCCGTCGCCGAAAGCATCGTTCGGGTGCTCGCGGCAGCGGTGTTCCGCCTTAGTGCATTTCGTCGACGGTATCGGGGGTGCGTCCGTCTACTAAAGTTTACGATGAGCATTCGGTCAGGATGTCGGGAATCTTGTTGAATTGCCCGACTAGATATTGAAAAGAGTTTTCGATAAATGAGACTAAAATGCGGGGTTTATAATTGTTAGGCATGCGATGTATAAGGAATTCATTTGATTAGGCATGCGATGTCTAAAGAGTTTGCGGATTCCAACTGTTGTAGTTTTACAGTTTCTTTTCTACGACCGTAAGTGTAATAAGTGATATCACCAGTTTTGTTGCTATATGTCAACGACAATTGGGATGGGCATATTTACTTACGTTGATGACATGTGATGTTATGTGTTGCTGGATATGTTATATTGGATCGTCGCGTTTTGAATAGCCGGGTTTTTTTTAATGTGAGATGAGTGTTTTTCATTTTCATTCATGTAAAAATTTGTATGTAATATTCTTTTAGTGGGGCACTTCCAGGTTGCGGAAGATGTCACCATTTGTATATTATTTACTTTTCCGCACTAGGATAGACCCAAGGAGGAGGGCACAAGTAACCGGGTTCTGGAGTCCAGTGGGAGACCAACTCGAGGAGTCGAGTCCGGGACTCCTAACTTCTAGAATTGGTAGGGTTTCTTGCCGCTTTCATAGGGGTCTAGGGGTGTGGGTTTGGCTATTCATCGCGACCGTGGAATCCGTGTTTTAGACTGGCTCGTATTGAAAACACGGACGTCCTAGTATATCCAATGTTTTATATGATTCTTCTGCTGCAATATCTGTGATGTGATCATGTGATATGTTCTGATAGATACACTATATAGTATATATGATATATTATATAGACGTTACTTATGTTTTACACCCACGCTAGCCCTGCCCCGCTCTGCCGTTAGTTACCTAACCTAACGGAGCACGAGGGGACATCGAGGCGAATGCGGATGGCATAAGTGTACGTCGTATTTATCTGTGATGTTTAGGTACTTATATGATGGGACTTCATTAATATGATTAATGAAAGAAAAAGAAACCTAATAATGTTGTAGAATCGAATTTTCAAAAACAGCTAGCTACAGTTCTTGCTTTGCATCGCGGTGTTCCTTGTAGAACATTCTGCACCTTATTCGATAAGGAAAGGACCGAGATCCTTTCACCGGGAGTGACTCCTTTAGCAATAACTCCCAGATGCTACAACCCTCGGTTTGTCTTTTGATTGTTTCTATAGTTTTTGCTTTGCACAGCGGTATATATGATATATCCTGCACCTTATTCGATGAGGAAAGGGCCGACGATCCCTTCACCGGGAGTGACCCCTTTAGCAAAACTAGAAAAGCCTAAAAAACACTCCATTTCAAAATTCATTCGATCCCACAACGATATCAAGTTCATTACGCAATTGGTTTTCAGAAAAACCTGTCGTAGCCCTCCGTCATTTCAGAAAAGTTGTATATAGTACTCGTGCTACATTTCTTGGCTTTCGTCAAGGTGTAGTGTGCGGTAGCTATATGCTGCTTATCTGCTGCATATGATGCGATTGGATTAGGGTAGTCGTGCGGCTTTGTTGGCTTTCGTCAAGGGTCGTGCGGGTGGGTTTAATTCAATCAAGAAATGACGGGTTGAACTTGACTAGCGGACTATGGTTTGTTGGCCTGCGTCAAGGTCATAGGACGCTAGGGGCAAAATATTATCGGAAATTTCAAGTGTTGAAATTTGCAATGAGATTGCATACCTTCTATGAGATAGTTGGATCCCGATACCCGCTGCGAGTAAGAGTTACTCCTGAGAGAGTTTTACACAGTACAATTAGCCGATCAAGTAGATGTCTAGAAAGGTGTTAACGAGGTTACGGCTCTGGGAAAACGAGGTTTACATTAATTAGGTTCGTGCGAAAGCACGGGGGACCTCCCTCAAAGTACCGACACTGGCCTGGCTGAAAGATTGGCGAACTTGTAGTGTGTAATTAATCCCGGCTAGTCTTTCCTTTTAGGGTTTGAAGGAAGATTTGATAAAAACAGTGGGGACCATCCTGATTAGATAAAAAAAATAACCAATCTGATCTTGCAAGAGCATACGCTGAGTGTTTTCTTCTCTCTCTCTCCAGGTAGCGACCATATCACGCCTTAATCAAGATAATAATACGGATATTTGACCGAACCCGCTTGTTTTACTGAGCTCGGGAACGTTGGTCCCGCTCCAAGTTATAATTGTTATAAGACCGAGCAGGAAATAGGGGATTACCAGGATTCCCCTGCCGCCCAAACGAAGAAAGTGCATATGATGCATCTCCTTCGTGTGTGTTCATTACAAAGAACTGTTTCTCTGTATCCTCTACGTCCTAGGTATTGGATACCGGATCAGGATCCCACATATGTAATCTGTTACATGGGCTACAGATAGGTAGAGAACCGAGGACGGGTGATAAGTTTCATGAGACAGAAAACGGTGCAAGTGTTGCAGCCAAGTGTGTTGGTCACTGTCACCCTGTGTTACAAATACATTGATTCTGAACGAATGCTATTAGATACCGAATCTGGTATACAAAATCATATCAGTCTCTTTATTAGTAAAGAAATGATAAAATTTTGTATTGTTGGATAATATTTTGAACATTTCCTATATCAAAAGTTGATCGGTTCAGGCACGTTATCTAAAAGCATTGATGTTCTAAATCAGACTACAGTTCTTAGTATACAGAACACACGCAAGAGGAAGAGTTCAGAAATGAACGTATCTTTCTTGAGGTATTGTAGACTAGGTCATATTAATGCGACCCCACTAGCTAAGTTACATATAGATGCATATTTAAACAAGTTTGAATTTACATCTTGTGAAACTTGCCAGTCATGTCACAGAGATAAGATGACCATAGCTCTGTTTATTGGAAATAGAGAAAGAGTTAGTGAACTTTTAGGATTGATGCATGCTGATGTATGAAGGTCCCCTGTCTACACATGCCAAGACTGGTTCTTTGTACTTCATTACATTCTCTGATGATCTCTCAAGATTAAGACATATGTTCCTGTTGAAACACAAGTCCGAACCTTTTTGAGATATTCACGGAATATAAGTTAGAAGTAGAGAACCGAAACGGGTATAACTATTATGTCCTTTGATGTGATCAAGGAGGAGAATACTTGAGCACGGAATTCCTGGACTATTCTAAAGAAGAATGAGACTCTTTCTCAGCATTACTCCTCCGTAAACTGTAGGGTTCCTAGGCACTCTAGTGAAGTCTCACAAGTGATCAAACATGCACAAATCAAATTTTACGGGTGCCTACAAACCCGACTACGGATCGTTTACTAGATATTTAGGCGAAACAAGCAAACTAGTTAACATTTTAACTAAGGGAACGGACATACAACCTTTGTAGATCCGGTCCACCACCTCCACGGCTCCGCAATGAAGTCCCCTCGCTGTCCAAATCATGTCTTGGGCTCTAGCGTCGGCATCATCGAAGAATGAGCGGGCTTGATCGTCGGTTCGATGCCGAAGATGATCTACGTCGAGGCATCGCAAGAACAAGCTCCAACTTCACCATGTCGAGAAAACTTGTGAAGGAAACACCCTATACTACTTGGCAAGAGGTAGAGGATGAAGAAATAGGAGTTGGGTTGACTTTAGATTTGGATTTCACACACTTTTTCATCAATCACCATTGATGTAGCAAGCTTTTTTCATGGAGAAAGAAGATGAAGAAGAAGAAGATGATATGATATCCTTTTTTAAAAAGAAAAGAAAATATAATACTTATCATATCATTAACCTTAGTTAGGTGTAGAGAATTGACTAAGGTTAATTTGAAGAGTTAGGGTTAAGAAAGAAGACAAAATGGTTACTTAGTCAAAGTTTCAAGAAACTTCAACTACAAACAAAATAAGCCACCATTTCATTTTCTTTATCATTTTCTTTTTCCAAAATAAATAAATTAATAAATAAGAAAAAGAAAACCCTAATCTTAATCTTAACCATGGTCAAATTCTTTACACTAACCCTAGCTTGCATGTATCATCAAACATGATACAATCATGTGCACAAAATATATCACATATGCAATGTGCACAAACTAAGTGAGTGAATCCATTTAAAGTGAACCAATACTAGTTAATGCAAAGCAATATATCAAATATATAATTATACATTAAATCATTAAATCAACACTTGATTCAATGATCCGGTCATGTCGAATATAACCGGCTAGTATCCAATGTATCGGCTTATCGAGTCAATCCTTGATTCGATAACTAGGTTATATCGCATATAACCAATCGATACATTCGTCACGAGAATGAAATACGGTATCACATACACGAATTATTCTCGGTCCCGCACATATCTCATATGCGCTCCTATTTCGTTTCGCTTGAACTAGGAAACCTCTGTGTAGGACTCTAAAGACTCGTCAATACGCCGGCAGCAGATGATGATCATATCAAACACCCACAAGCCGCAAGCGGTCTGCTAAACGTAACGGCCACCCGGGTATTGAGTGATCAGAAGATCGACGAGCAAGCCCGCTCAGACTCCTGCGAATCCAACCAGTAACACTTACCGTACGGTCCGGTCTGTTCGTCTGATATGTCGCATATCTCGCCTAGGGGTGGTAAACGTCAGACCCCAATAGCTCGATAAGTCATGCCGACTTGAGGTCCATAACATTCGTGAAACTACTGATAACTCTTACCAGTATATCACAGCAACCCTGGCCAGGGATTTCCTATTATGGCCTGTCGAGCATAGCACAACATCAACCCCCAATACCGGGAGAGATGAATCCCCTCCTATCGCTCATTGCCTCCATGTGAATCGGGACTGTACCCAAAAACCACCTGTTTGCACTACTCAGTAGAGCCGTGGTAGGGTGGAAATCAAAGCACAGCGGGAGACACACAAGACTCTATGACGATCTCGGGTCAACAGACTAAGCTGTACCAGTGTCACCAGAGAACTGCCATCTGAGATGAGGTATAATACCATCTGGGAGTTCTCGGCGAGTCCGTTCAGTGTACCCAGTCTACACTGAGCACCCGCATACCATCTTCGATGTCAAACACCAATGGATATGGGATCATCCATCGCCCATCGCATGGGTCGAGAAGATACGCGCTAGTCTACTCTGGAATATCGATGCCCCGTCTCGATATTTCCTCGACTAGGAACATTTCAAGGATGTACTCATGGACTACCCAGGCCCCACTAGTATGATCTACATCATAGTCCTGGAATTCGCGTACATATCCTAAGGGCTTTATCAACATGTAATCAGAGAGACAGAAAGTATACATGTTAAGATAAAGTGCAACCAGATAGCGTACTATCATGTCGAGCAAGAAAGTCCTTCCTATATATGTCCTAGCATCCACTACAATATACATCCAATGTATAGTAATGGCCTCTAGGGCATACATATAACTAACAATCTCCCACTTGCACTAGGGCCATCTGTAGCAGTGGTTGCAGTATCACATACTCAACCATCCCCTAAAGGTCTCTCTTTGGGAAAAGGCCTTCGTGAGTGGATCCGCCGTGTTCTCCTCTGAGTCTACTCTCCTAACCTCGATCACCCTGGAGATCAACTATCTGCATGATCAGGTGATGCTGCCTCAGAATATGTCTGGGTCACTGATGGGACCAGGGTTCCAGGGTCGAAGCCACGCTTCCATTGTCATACAATGGCAGGAACCTAGTTCATCTTATGAATCAATGTACACCCAAACTTCCTCTTTGGTAGTATCTTTAATAGCGATGTTACCAGCCTTTATGGTCTAGTTTGCCACGGTATCGAGCTTGGAACTCTTCCAACATACCGTCCCTTTACTGAGGGTAAAGACAGTGCCTGTGACTGACATTCAGTCGTCTTTATCACCCTGGAACACTTCCAGTGATTCTCCCCAGGATCGATTTATACCATCTCACTACAACTAGTGAGTATCCTAACATTCATTTAGATCTATCTCATAGATCCAAAGCTTAGGATTTAGTAGGTATTATTTTGATCCTATATGGAAAATCTTTGTGATAAGCGGAGATTGATCGAGCGTAGCATAGGAAACTCCTTCCCTAACAAGAGTATGTCATCCACGTACTCTACGAGGATCGTCACCATACTCCCTACTACCTTTTTGTTTATACAAGGTTCATCTACCATTTTGATGATGTCAACATCTTTGACTAATCCATCAAAACAGATGTTCCAACTCCGCGATGCCTGCTTCTTTATATAAAGCAACTTGCACACGTTTCCGCTGCTCCCACTGTTTATGAAGCCCTCTGGCTGTGTTCTTATAGACGTTCTCTTCTAAATCAGTATTTAGAAAAACAGTCATGGCACCCAACCGCCAGATATCGTAGTCATGGTATGTAGCCGTGGTAAGTAGGATCTGGATAGACTTAAGCATAGCTACTGGAAAAAGGTTTCATCATTATCCATTCCTGGTCGATGACGAAAACCTTTAACAAGTCTAGCTTTGAAAGTCTCAACTTTTCCATCTAAACCAAGTAATCTTCTCAAGATATACTTGCTTCTGATGGGGATTTAACCCTTCAGATATAGCAGCTAAAGTCCATACTTTGCTGGTGTACATGGATTCCATCTCAGATCGCTAAGCATCCAGCCATTCTTACAGAGTCCTTACTCTCGATGTCCTGCTCGACACTAGTTGGGTCATCATCTCATGATGCAATCCTTGCTCCCGCTGTCATCGAGAAACCGAGGTATCTCTCAGGCAGGCGAGGAACCCTACCAGATCGGCGGAGAGGCTGAGGTTCGTCGGGGACTATAGAATCCTTTGGTTCTGTCAAATCATCAACTGCAGTTTTGTATAGCTGGAACCTTTCCAGTTCTACAGAACTGATCCTGCCTCGATCTTGTCCGGATTTTGCTTTAAACACAGGCCGGACAACCCCAAATCTTAACTCGCTTAAGAGATGGGTTCTTCCCATACCATATCTTATATGGAGTGGTAGGCAGTGATTTGATTCGAACATAATTCAATAGGTATGCAGCTTCTCAAGTGCATAACTCCCAAAAGGAAACAGGTAACTCAGTAATACTCATCATAGAGCACGCGATATCTAATATTGTGCAATTGCTCCGCCCTGATACACCGTTGTGCTGTGGTGTAATCAGAGGAGTAGTACGGAGAGAGAATCTCATTCTCCTTTTCTCCTTTAGAATGGTCCAGGAATGCCATGCACAAGTATTCTCCTCCCTGATCTCATCATAGGACATAATACTTATACCCGGTTATTGGTTCTCTACTTCTAACTTATATTCTGTGAATACCTCAAAAGGTTCGGACTTATGTTTCAACAGGAACATATGACTGAATCTTGAGAGATTATCAGAGAATATAATGAAGTATGAAGAACCAGTCCTGGCATGTGTAGACAGGAGACTTTACATACATCATCATGTATTAGTCCCAAGAGTTTACTAACTCTTTCTCTGTTTCTAATAAACAGAGCTGGTGTCATTGTATCTTTGTGACATGACTGGCAAGTTTCACAAGATGTAGATTCAAACTGATTTAAATATGCATCTTAAATGTAACTTCAGCCAGTCGGGTCGCATTGATATGACCTAGTCTACAATGCCTCAAGAAGGATTCGTTCGTATCTAAACTCTTCCTCTTGTGTGTGTTCCATATGCTAAGAACTGTAGTTTGATTTAGAACATAACCGCTTTTAGATAACGTGCCTGATACGATCAACCTTTTGATATAGGAAATGTTCAAAACATTTTCCAACAATACAAAATTATATCCTTTCTTTACTAATAAAGAGAGTGATATGATTTTGTATATCAGGTTCGGTATCTAATAGCATTTGTTCAGAATCAATGTATTCGTAATACAGGGTGACAGTGACCAACAGACTTGGCTGCAACACTTGTCCCGTTTTCTGTCTCATGAAACTTATCACCCGTTCTCAGTTTTTCTACCTTTTTGTAGCCCTATGTAACAAATTACATATCTGGGATCCTGATCCGGTATCACATACCCAGGATGCAGAGGATACTGAGAGACAGTTCTTTGTAATGAACACACCCGAAGGAGATGCATCATATGCACTTTCTTCGTTTGGGCGGCATAGGAATTCTGGTATTCCCCTATTTCCTGCTCTGTCTTATAACAATTATAAGTTGGAGTGGGACCAACGTTCCCCAGCTCAGTATAACAAGCGGGTTCGGTCAATATTCCGTATTATTATCTTGATTAAGGCGTGATATGGTCGCTACCTGGAGAGAGAGAGAAGAAAACACTCAGCGTGCGCTCTGTCAAGAATAGATTGGTTATTATTTTATCTAATCAGGATGGCTCCCACTGCTTTTTATCAAATCTTCCTTCAAACCCTAAAAGGAAAGACTAGCCGGGATTAATTACATTCTACGAGTTCGCCAATCTTTCAGCCAGGCCAGTGTCGGTACTTTGAGGGAGGTTCCCCGTGCTTTCGCACGGACCTAATTACTGTAAACCTCGGTTTCCCAGAGGCGTAACCCCGTTGACACCTTTCTAGACACCTACTTGATCGGCTAATTGCAAAGTGCAAAACTCTCCCAGGAGTAACAATTACTCGCAGTGGGTATCGGGATCCAACTATCATATAGAAGGTATGCAATCTCATTGCAAGTTTCAACACTTGAAACTCCCGATAATGGTTTTTACCCCTAGCACCTATGACCTTGGCTAAGGTCAACAAATCATAGGTACTAGTCAAGTTCTACCCGTCATTTCGTGATTAATTAGACCCACCCACATGACCCTTGGCTAAGGTCAACAAAGCCACATGACTGTCCTAACTAATCGCATCATATACGGTGTAGGAAAACATCACTTAGCTACCGCACACTACGCCTCGGTTATGGTCGACAAACGTAGCACGAATACTAAGTACTCTATTTCCTAAAATGACGGAGGGTTGCGGCTGGTTTTTTGTGAAAACCCTTAACGCTTTGAACTTGATCTCGTTGCGGAATCAAATGGTTTTTAAATGGAATGTTTTCGAGGCTTTTCTAGTTTTGCTAAAGGGGTCACTCCTGGTGAAGGGATCGTCGGCCCTTTCCTCATCGAATGAGGTGCGGGATATATCATATATATCACTGTGCAAAGCAGAAACTATAGAAGCGATCAAAAGACAAACCGAGGGTTGTAGCATCTGCCAGTTATTGCTAAAGGAGTCACTCCCGGTGAAGGGATCTCGGTCCTTTCCTTATCGAATAAGGTGCAGGATGTTCTACAATGAACACCGCGATGCAAAGCAAGAACTGTAGCTACCTTTTTTTTTTATTTTGAAATTCGATTCCACAACATCAATTAGGTTTATTTTCTTTCATTAATCTCATTAATGAATATCCCATCATTAAAGTCCACCTAACCATCACAGATAAATATAACGTAAGCGTATGCCATCCGCATTCGCCTCGATGTCCCGTCTGCACCGTTAGGTTAGGTAACTAACGGCAGAGCGAGGCAGGGCTAGCGCGGGTGTAAAACATAAGCAACGTCTATATAATATATCATATATACTATATGTAATACCTGTCACAGAACATCACATGATCACAGATAAATCACAGCAGAAGAAACATATGAAATATTGGATATACTAGGACGTCCGTGTTTTCAATACGAGCCAGTATAAAACACGGATTCCACGGTCGTGATGAATAGCCAATCCCACACCCCCAGACCCCTACGAGAGCGGCAAGCAACCCTGCCAATTCTAGGGTTAGGAGACCCGGACTCGACTCCTCGAGTTGGTCTCCCACTGGACCCCAGAACCCGGTTACTTGTGCTCCCCTCCTTGGGTCTATCCTAGTGCAGAAAAGTAAATAATATAAAACGGGTGACGACTTCCGCAACCTGGAAGTGCCCCAATAAAAGAATATTACATACAAGTTTTTACATGAATGAAAATGAAAAACACTCATCTCACATAAAAAAAACCCCGGCTATTCAAACACGACGATCCAATATAACATATCCAGCAACACATAACATCACATGTCATCAACGTAAGTAAATATGTCCATCCCAATTGTCGTTGACATATAGCAACGAAACCGGCGATATCACATATTACACTTACGGTCACAAAAAAGAAAGTGTAAAACTACAACAGTTGGAATCCGCAACCACCTCAGACATCGCATGCCTGACTCAATGAATTCTTTAGACATCACATGCCTAACAATTATAAACCCCGCATTTTAGTCTCATTATCGAAAACACTTTTCAATACCAAGTCGGGCAATTCAACAGGATTCCCGACATTCTGATCGAATGCTCGTCGCAAACTTCAGTAGACGGCCGCACCCCCGATACCGTCGACGAAGTGCACCAAGGCGGAACACCTCTGCCGCGAGTACCCGAACGGATGCTTTCGGTGACGGGGTTCTCCTACAGTCACTTGGTCGGGGCTATGGAGTGAGGCTGTCTATTAAGTTTACCCGGCGAGTATCCGCGTACACTACGTGATTGCGACGGACTTTTGATCACATCAAAATTCCGTGGCAACCAATCAAGTGAGACTAAAGTGCTATGTTTATAACATTCATTTAGTTATCTCATAACTTTTTGTGAATTCCAATTATTGTATCCCATTCCAGATAATTAGAAAATGTTAAACTTTTCGATCGAACATTCTAACACCCAAGTTTTCCCGATACAGATCAACACATGAAACTAGTCTAACAACATTCAGTTCGTACCTCAGTACCAACGGTCCAGCCGTAGAAGGGTCAAGCCAACGCCTCATATGTGGCACGCCGTACTGCCCCAAACCCGAAGGTTCAAAGGGCAGTTCAAGACGGTCACATAATCGAGTTAAGGTTTGTTGTCTTCTAGAGGGACCATCGCGTTACTTGCACTACTTAGAACGTCGTTAAACTGCAGAAAAATCCAACACTTGGAAATTTTCCCGACAGGGGAAAAATTGGGTATTTGTATCCGGTCGAACTTTTTAACAAATTCTAAAATTTATCCGGAAAGCCAAATAGACAAAATTTGATGCCCCGATCGAAACATCGAATCCCCAAAACAACTCCAGAAAATTCAACTCTTGAATTAATTTTAAAAATACGCAGGAAAACCAGCACTGTTATATAGGAGTTACTGTGCAAACAACACCTCACAACACGACAAAACGGCCGCGGTTCCGCCGCACGAGCCATGCTCGTGCCGCGGAAGCGCGGCGCTTTAATGGAATTAGGGCATACGACTTCACAGTAACTCTTATATCTTCCTGCATGTTTTTCTGCATATTTTTAATATAGACAAATCCCTGTTTTTGAAAATTGGACAGAGAGCATGGGTGTGTTAGGATTTCGGGTTCGTTCGGAGTTCAAAATCCGTCTAGACTTTGCATAAGGCTCTAGCTAGGCTCTGATACCACTGTAGGGTTCCTAGGCACTCTAGTGAAGTCTCACAAGTGATCAAACATGCACAAATCAAATTTTACGGGTGCCTACAAACCCGACTACGGATCGTTTACTAGATATTTAGGCGAAACAAGCAAACTAGTTAACATTTTAACTAAGGGAACGGACATACAACCTTTGTAGATCCGGTCCACCACCTCCACGGCTCCGCAGTGAAGTCCCCTCGCTGTCCAAATCATTTCTTGGGCTCTAGCGTCGGCATCATCGAAGAATGAGCGGGCTTGATCGTCGGTTCGATGCCGAAGATGATCTACGTCGAGGCATCGCAAGAACAAGCTCCAACTTCACCAAGTCGAGAAAACTTGTGAAGGAAACACCCTATACTACTTGGCAAGAGGTAGAGGATGAAGAAATAGGAGTTGGGTTGACTTTAGATTTGGATTTCACACACTTTTTCATCATTCACCATTGATGTAGCAAGCTTTTTTCATGGAGAAAGAAGAAGAAGAAGAAGAAGATGATATGATAACCTTTTTTAAAAAGAAAAGAAAATATAATACTTATCATATCATTAACCTTAGTTAAGTGTAGAGAATTGACTAAGGTTAATTTGAAGAGTTAGGGTTAAGAAAGAAGACAAAATGGTTACTTAGTCAAAGTTTCAAGAAACTTCAACTACAAACAAAATAAGCCACCATTTCATTTTCTTTATCATTTTCTTTTTCCAAAATAAATAAATTAATAAATAAGAAAAAGAAAACCCTAATCTTAATCTTAACCATGGTCAAATTCTTTACACTAACCCTAGCTTGCATGTATCATCAAACATGATACAATCATGTGCATAAAATATATCACATATGCAATGTGCACAAACTAAGTGAGTGAATCCATTTAAAGTGAACCAATACTAGTTAATGCAAAGCAATATATCAAATATATAATTATACATTAAATCATTAAATCAACACTTGATTCAATGATCCGGTCATGTCGAATATAACCGGCTAGTATCCAATGTATCGGCTTATCGAGTCAATCCTTGATTCGATAACTAGGTTATATCGCATATAACCAATCGATACATTCGTCGCGAGAATGAAATACGGTATCACATACACGAATTATTCTCGGTCCCGCACATATCTCATATGCGCTCCTATTTCGTTTCGCTTGAACTAGGAAACCTCTGTGTAGGACTCTAAAGACTCGTCAATACGCCGGCAGCAGATGAGACCCACAAGCCGCAAGCGGTCTGCTAAACGTAACGGCCACCCGGGTATTGAGCGATCAGAAGATCGACGAGCAAGCCCGCTCAGACTCCTGCGAATCCAACCAGTAACACTTACCGTACGGTCCGTTCTGTTCGTCTGATATGTCGCATATCTCGCCTAGGGGTGGTAAACGTCAGACCCCAATAGCTCGATAAGTCATGCCGACTTGAGGTCCATAACATTCGTGAAACTACTGATAACTCTTACCAGTATATCACAGCAACCCTGGCCAGGGATTTCCTGTTATGGCCAGTCGAGCATAGCACAACATCAACCCCCAATACCGGGAGAGACGAATCCCTTCCTATCGCTCATTGCCTCCATGTGAATCGGGACTGTACCCAAAAACCACCTGTTTGCACTACTCAGTAGAGCCGTGGTAGGGTGGAAATCAAAGCACAGTGGGAGACACACAAGACTCTATGACGATCTCGGGTCAACAGACTAAGCTGTACCAGTGTCACCAGAGAACTGCCATCTGACGTGTGGTATAATACCATCTGGGAGTTCTCGGCGAGTCCGTTTAGTGTACCCAGTCTACACTGAGCACCCGCATACCATCTTCGATGTCAAACACCAATGGATATGGGATCATCCATCGCCCATCGCATGGGTCGAGAAGATATGCGCTAGTCTACTCTGGAATATCGATGCCCCGTCTCGATATCCCCTCGACTAGGAACATTTCAAGGATGTACTCATGGACTACCCAGGCCCCACTAGTATGATCTACATCATAGTCCTGGAATTCGAGTACATATCCTAAGGGCTTTATCAACATGTAATCAGAGAGACAGAAAGTATACATGTTAAGATAAAGTGCAACCAGATAGCGTACTATCATGTCGAGCAAGAAAGTCCTTCCTATATATGTCCTAGCATCCACTACAATATACATCCAATGTATAGTAATGGCCTCTAGGGCATACATATAACTAACATAAACACCATAGCATGATGGTATATCGGGGCGGAGCAATAGCACCCTATTTGATAAGGTGTGCTCTATGATGGGTACTACTGAGTTACCTATTTCCTTTTGGGAGTTATGCACTTATGAAATTGCATGCCTATTGAATAGGGTTCAAATCAAATCAGTTGCCTACCACTTCATATGTGATATGGAATGGGAAGAGTTCATAACTTAAGTTTGTTAAGATTTAGGGTTGTCCGGCCTATGTCTAAAAGCAAAATCAGGACAAGCTCGAGGCAAGGTAAGTTATGTAGAACTGGAAAGGTTCCAGCTATACAAACTACAGTAGATGATTTGGTAGAACCAAAGGATTAAGTAGATACCAACGAACCTCAGCCTCTCCGCCGATCTAGTAGGGTTTCTTACCCACTTGAGAGATACTTTTGTTTCTCTATGACTGTGGGAGCGAGGATTGCATCATGAGATGATAACCCAACTAGTTTCGAGCTGGCCATCAGGAGTGGGACTCTGTAAGAAGGGCTGGATGCTTAGCGATCTGAGATGGAATCCTTATACACCAACAAAGTATGGACTTTGGTTGCTATATCTGAAGGGTTAAATCCCCATCAGGAGCAAGTATATCTTGAGAAGATTACTCGGTGTACATGGAAAAGTTGCGACTTTCAAAGCTGGACTTGTTAAAGGTTTTTCGTCATCGACCAGGCGTGGATAGTGATGAAACCTTTTCTAAGTAGCTATGCTTAAGTCCATCCAGATCCTACTTGCCACGGCTACATACCATGACTACGATATCTGGCGGTTGGGTGTCATGACTGCTTTTCTAGAAAAGAACGTCTATAAGTACACAGCCAGAGGGCTTCGTAGACAGTGGGAGCAGCGGAAACGTGTGCAAGATGTTTTATGTGATAAAACAGGCATCGCGGAGTTGGAACATCTGTTTTGATGAGTTAGTCAAAGAGTTTGACATCATCAAAATGGTAGATGAACCTTGTATATACAAAAAGGTAGTAGAGAGTATGGTGGTGATCCTCGTAGAGTACGTGGATGACATACTCTTGATAGGGAAGTAGTTTCCTATGCTACGCTCGATCAATCTCCGCTTATCACAAGGATTCTCCATATAGGATCAAAATGATACCTCCTAATCCCTGAGTTTTCATCTATGAGATAGATGTAATTGAATGTTAGGATTCTCACTAGTTGTAGTGAAATGGTATCAGTTGATCCTGGGGAGAATCACTGGAAAGGTTCCAAAGTGATAAGGACGACTGAAAGTCAGTCACCGGTATTGTCTTTACCCTCAGTAAAGGGACGGTATGTTGAAAGAGTTCCAAGCAAGATACCGTGGCAAACTAGACGATAAAGGCTGGATACATCGCTACTTAAGATGCTACCAAAGAGGCAGTCTGGGTGTATAATGGTTCATGAGATGAACTTAGTTCCTCCCATTGTGTGACAATGGAGTTGTGGCTTATGCCAAGGAACGTCCGTCCCATCAGTGATCCAGACATATTCTAAGGCAGTATCACCTGATCATGGAGATGGTTGATCTCTAGCGGATCGAGGTTAGGAGAGTAGCCTCAGAGGACAACACGGCGGATCCACTCGCAAAGGCCTTTTCCCAGAGAGAGACTTTTATGGGATGGTTGAGTATGAGATACTACAACCACTGCTATCAGATGGCCCTAGTGCAAGTGGGAGATTGTTAGTTATATGTATGCCCTAGAGGCCATTACTGTACATAGGATGTATATTGTAGTGGATGCTGGGACATATATAAGGAGGACTTTCTTGCTCGACATGATAGTATGCTATCTGGTTGCTCTTTATCTTAACGTGTACACTGATTGTCTCTCTGTTACATGTTGGTAAAGCCCTTAGGATGTGTACTTGACTACCTGGACTATGATGCAGACCATACTAGTGGGGACATGGTAGTCCATAAGTACATCCTTCAAGGTCCCTAGTCATGGGTATATCGAGACGGGGCATCGATATACCAGAGTAGACTAGCGTATACCTTCTTGACCCATACAGATGGGCGATGGATGATCCCATATCCATCGGTGTTTGACATAAGAGATGATATACGGGTGCTCAGTGGAGACTGGGCACACTGGACGGACTCGCCGAGAACTCCCAGATGGTATTATACCTTACGTCAGATGGCAGTTCTCTGGTGACACTGGTACAGGTTAGTCTGTTGACCCGATATCGTCATAGAGTCTTGTGTGATTCCCACTGTGCTTTGATTTCCACCTTACCACATCCAAGAGGGCGTGCAAAACGGTGGTTTTTGGGTACAGTCCCGAATCACATGGAGGCAATGAGCGATAGGAGGGGATTCGTCTCTCCCGATATAGGGAGTTGATGTTGCGCTGTGTTCGATTGGTTATAACCGGAAATCCCTAGCCAGGGTTGCTGAGATTTACTGGTAACTGTTATCAGTAGTATCTCGATCTGTTATAGACCTCATATCGACACGACTTATCGAGCTACTGGGGTCTGACGTTTACCACCCCTAGGCGAGATATGCGACATATCAGACTATCAGACCGGACTGTACGGTAAGTGTTACCGGTTGGATTCACATGAGTGTGAGTGGGCTTTCCCGTTGATCTTCTGATCGCTCAATACCCGGGTGGCCGTTACGTTTAGAATACCGCTTGCAGCTTGTGGGTGTTTGATATGATCATCACCTGCTGCCGGCGTATTGACGAGTCTTTAGAGTCCAACACAGAGGTTTCCTGGCTCAAGCAAAACGAAATAGGAGCGCATATGAGATATGTGCGGGACCGAGAATAATGCGTGTATGTGATACCGTATTCTATTCTCGCGATGAATATATCGATTGGTTGTATGCGATATAACCTAGTTATTGAATCGAGGATTGATTCGATAAGTCGATACATTGGATATTAGTCGGTCATATGCGATATGACCGGATCATTAAATCAAGTGTTGATTTAATGATTTGATGTATAATTATATATTAGATATATTACTTTACATTAACTAGTATTTGTTCACTTAAAATGGATTTTCTCACTTGATGCGCACATTGTATATGCGATATATTTTTGTGCACTTGATTGTATCATGTTTGATGATACATGCATGTTTGGGTGTATATTTACTTTAAACCATGTTTAAGTGAATGGTTAGGGTTTTGTTATCTTTTCTTAACTATTTATTTTATTTATTTTTGGGCAAGAAAAGAAATGGTTGCTTCTTTTGTTTGTTTCCTTGAAGCTTCAAGAAGCTTTGACCATTCTTGTTTCTTTCCTAAACCAAACCATTCACCTAACCTTAGTTTATTCTCTACACTCAACCATGGTTGCATTATGATAACTTCACTTGATTTATCATTTGCTTTAATTATTCTTATCATATTCTTTTTCTTCTTCTTCTTCTTCTTCAAGAAGAAGAAACCATTCTAGCATCAATGGTGCCTTAAGAAAAAGTGTGAGAAATCCAATTCTAAAGTGAACCCACTTCCTATTTCTTCATCCTCTACCACTTGCCAAGTAGTATAGGATGTTTTCTTCACAAGTTTCATGACTTGGTGAAGTTGGAGCTTGATCTTAAGTTGCCTCGACGTAGATCAACTTCGGCATCGAAGTCGACGACTGATTGAAAAGAATTCTTGATGTGTAGTATGAAATTGTAAAGAAATCACAATCAAAAATTATTTTGACCGCAATCAAACTACGGTGTCAGATGTAGTTAATGAATGAGTGCGGATCGTCCACAGGGATTGCACAATTCAATTGTATTTCGATACGTTTGAAATGAAAAGTTAAGCAACAATAAAAGAAAACATGATTCAAGATGTGATTTGTATTCGAGTGTCACTATTCTTTATGCAAGATTCAAGAAACTATAAACACTCAAGAATCGGTTATTTTGATAATATTTCCAATCAACAATCAAGAATATAAGAGAGGCTCGTAGGAATCGATCGGATCGATAGACGTGATGTAATCTAAAGATATCGTGTTCTTGTCCTTCGAAGGATAGATACTAGATCGATGATCATCGACAAGAGTTAGGGTTTTCTCGTGAAACTAGGGTTTCATCTTATCCCTTGTTCTATTGTCGATATCATTCACATTCTAGCCTCTAGCAATTTCAAGAAACGATCCTAACTCCCCCATTTTGAACGATGTCAATCAAGAAAGCATCGAAACAAAATGGGTTGTCGGTTCTTGAACTTGCTAGGGTTTACAAACCATCGTAGGAATCAAGAATCGATTAAAGCTTTGTTACATCATCATTCTACAACCGTCTCGACTCCTTTACGAGCGGAGTTTTATTCACACATCACCACAAAGATAATATTCAAGAATTGTAAAGATAACATGATGCGGAATTTAAAGAAAACAAGATAAAAGAATATCACCTTTTATTTAATCAATAATTTCAATACATTCTTTCAAGAATCTACAAGAAGAAGAAATCGATCGCTGACTCGGCTTCGCTCGTCTCCGTGGATCGTGGATCTACTTTGATCTCTTGCCCGATTGAAGATCGGCTCGGCTCATAAAAGGGTTGAAGGCATCTTGCTTGGCTTGCACTCAAGATCTTGAATTGTGGTTGGATTTAGGGTTAGGGTTTCCTACAAGCTCTCTCACTAAACTTGAGGAAGAGGGGATGAAGAAAGAGATTGATTTTTCTAAGCTTTCCCAATGTTGAATCCTAGGTTGAATCTCTTTTTAAATGATGAGCCTAGGGTCTTATTTATAGAACTCCCAAACCCTAGGTTTAGGTTTGAATTAGAACTTTCCCTCCCAAAGTTTGTTGAAGAGTTTCTAGAAGGAGTTTGTTAGGAGTTAGCTTAGGGTTTAAGCTAGGGTTTAGGGAAAGTTCTAGAATAATAGGCTAATTAAGTGAAGCTCAAAGTGTTTGCTGATCTGGTAGAACTCTCTGGAGTTTTCTGGAAATTTGTGTGCATTTCTGGAATGTGGGCCCAAGTAGAAGCATTTTGGTCCAAAGAAAACTTGATGATGTCACCATATAGCCGCTCTTCCGCGGCATAACAAGGCTATGGCCGCGGATGCGCGGCCATGTTAGAGCTTTGGGATCTGGGTCTTCTGCAGTTGTCTTATACTTCTGTTTGGGCTTTTCTCTGATGTTTTGAATTGCAGTTTCCCTTCTGTGTTGATACCAGATTTGATTTTAGTGAGTTTACGAGCAATTGTAATGGTCGAGCAATGTAATGATCGAGCAAGCTTCTCTTTTCCTGCACAGACTTTGAAACAAGGGTTGCAAGATATAGAAAATATGCCATGTAATGCAATGCAGTCAATTTCCCTAGAAATGCCGGTTTTAAGGTTGAATACATGTAATCTGATATTTTGCGACCGATTTGCTAATATGTAGAATATGAATGTCGAACACTTCTAATTGTATGCAGATGATATGGAAATTGCCGGTTAAAATATGCAATATTTTCGACTGATCAAATACCCCCAAACTTAATTTCGATCGTCTCGAGCGAATGTTTTATTAAAAAGAGAAGGAGAAAATAAAGAAAGAGAAAAACTAACTAGCACACTTTCGTAGGCAGCACGATTGCACTGAGCACGTGCAACAAGCCTTTAAACCTCTATGTGTCCCTAGTAGGAGGAGTGTTGTCTCCTGAGGGTTTTCAGCGGATTGCACCCACAAAATCCAATAATAAAAGCAAGATCATGAATATTACATTTAAAGAAAAGAATCGTAAAAGAAAAGCCTTGAAAATTAGGGTTTCCAACTAAGCTAGCTTTTCGGTTGTCATGAGCCCTATCTTAATGGTCATGAAAAAATGTTAGAAATCACGTCCTCCCTCAATAAAACATCGTCTTATTCTTCATTCCTATCTTTATTCAAAACATCCATCATATCACCCTGCGTGTGTGTAAAGACATCCCTACACCCGGAGAATTCAATTCAAGCTATCATACTCTTGCCCATCGGCCTCAGTACTTCTTGGCAAACGAGATTGCTTACACACTTTCATGCGACCGTTAATACTTCTTGAGGTACTAACCGACCGATTACTAATGTGCTTGCATGCTTGGTGTATTTTCCTCGTCTTGCACCACCTCAGGCATAGCAGTGACTCCCAGACCAGTTGACCTTGGGGCACTAGGTGAAGAAGCACCCTTTTGCTATATATTTTTATTGCCCTCGGTGATAACAAAACCAGTATCCATTTTTCTCACCACTTTAAAACACATATTTTTTTTTTCATACTTTTGGCTTTAAGACAAGAGCATTTCAAGGTATCCTCTACTATCCCAGGCTTCAAGACGTGTGTAAGTGCGAATAGCAGGGTAGCAACGTTCAAAATGTTTGGCTTCCAGAATAGAAACTATTTTTCAGACTTATTTTTATCCTCAGATTAGTGACGTCCTTCATCTTACTAGCCCTTGGGACAACGGCTCATAACTACTTATTACTAGTTCGTATAAGAAAACTTCTAATTTTCTTAGTTTTCTAAAATTTTTCTAATCTCATGGATGCAATTTTTCGCTATCTAATCTTTCATTATCTTATTTATGTACAAAAATATTTTTATAGTTTTGAAAATTTTTTTAAAATTTTTTTCGGTTTTTTCAAAAATGTTTTGTGCTTATGCAAATGATATGCAAATGATGCGAAAATAAGCACAAACCTCCCCCAAACTTGTTTTCAACAGTGTCCTCACTGTTGCCATCTGCTAAATCTCGAAAAACCTGTAAGCTTGGGAGGAATTTATTAGTGGGGGCAAAATATTTAAGTGAAGAACCTCCCCCAAACTTATTTTTGGCTCAAAATTTTTGTAAAATTTTTCTTTTCAGGAGCCAGAAAAATTATACCCCCCAAACTTGAATTATGCAATGTTAAACTTTTAAAATCACAAGTTGGGGTCAAAAATCAGTGGTCGATGCCAAGCTTTGCAAAGACCGAAGGTTAACACCAACCATTCAAAAATTTTATCAATGCAGTGCTCGGGTTGGTGGAAGAAAAAGTGGGGAAAAGGTAAGTGGTGGAAGAGAATGTGTGTGCGTCTCATTTTGGAGAGACGATGCAGTGTATGTGATGGATTACTCGCATTCTTTTTACATTTCAGAAGAAGGGGTGGAGGTTCAATTTCAGTGAGTAGAACCTGATTCATCTCAACACCCGTGTTATTTAGAAATGCGAGTTCATCAGCGAAGATTTCCTCAAAAGTTTCATCTATACCCCGAAGAATAATGTCATCACAAGGTGCGGGGTGATCTTCAGACTCTAAAAGCATTTCATAATCCGTGTTAATTGCAGACCCGGACATCTCGGTGGAAGAGTCCGTATGTGTATGATACATAGTTGGGTCAAACAACAACGTATGAAAAGAGTCTAGATCGGTATCAGGAGGATCATTAAATTCGCTGCTGTCGATATCCATTAAGTCGACAGAACAGACCTGAACAGTAGGTTCGGAGGGTACACTTCCTAACTTATAAATGTTCATCTCAATTGTCCTGTTTCCAAAGGATAGGGTCATGGAACCGTTACGACAATTGATGATAGCATTGGAAGTGGCCAAAAAGGGGCGACCTAAAATCACCGGAATTTGATTCCGTGAGTTCGCTACAGGTTGTGTATCAATTACAATAAAATCCATAGGGAAGATAAATTCCCCAATTTTTATCAACACATCCTCTAGTTCACCCCTAGGTCTGGTGATTGATCGGTCAGCCATCTGGAGAGTGCATGGAGATGGTTTCAACTCTCCGATTCCTAACTGCTCATAAACTGAGAAAGGAAGCAGGTTAACACTTGCCCCAAGATCTAGTAGAGCACGGTTAATGTGTTTCTCCCCAATAGATATGGAAATCGTAGGATAGCCAGGATCCTTACGTTTCCTCGGTAATTGCTGGGGGAAAGCTGTGTCTACTGTCTTTGCCATGAATATCTTCTTGGGCATTTGTTTCTTCCTCTTTCTAGTGCAAAAGTCTTTAAGAACTTTCGCATATGCAGGTACTTGTTGAATTGCATCTAGAAGAGGGATATTGATGTTAACCTGTTTAAACATCTCAGTGATCTTCTCCATTTATGGACTTGGTGTGTTAGCCCTTAACCGATTAGGGTAAGGTGCTTTAGCAATAAGCGCTGGGTCCATCATAGGAGAAGGAAGTGTGTGTGGAACCGATCCCAGTATAGAAGTGGGGATCGTCCGTGGAGGGGTAAAAGAGGTGGGCTGTAGTGGCGAGCCTTTTGGGAAATGGAGAATAGGCTCGGAAGAGGGTGGTGGGGTAGAAGAAGTAGGGTCAGAAGTGTGTGTGTGTGGAAAGGTCTCAGCCGGGGTGTTGACATGATTTTCAGTATCATCAACTTCTTCCCCAACATGATTGTCAAGCACTCTTCCAGATCTCAACGTGGTGATTGCATTCACATGATGTGAATAGCCAGGATTGGGTAAGGGTTGAGCTGGAAGTTTCCCTTTTTCTCTTGCACTTAGTTCGGCTTTTAATCTTGCAATTTCTTCTTCCATCGATTTAATACTCTCGTTTTGGGACGCAGAGTTTTTCTTCATGTCATCGACGGAAGATTTCATTTCAGCCGCAACTTGCATGATATTTGTCAAGACCAAATTCATGTATTGTGCAGAAGAAGAGGATTCATCAGTTCCGGTCAACTGTAAAGGACTAGACAGTGCAGGTGTGTTGACCGTATTTTGAAAATTATGTGCTTGAAAGGGGTGCTGACTTAATTGAAGTTGTGGCTGCTGTTGTGGTGGAGGGACCCTTTGGAAATTGTTTTGGTTTGGAACCGTGTTTTGTGATTGTGATTGGTTCCAAGAAAAATTAGGGTGATTCCTCCATCCCTGATTATATGTGGAAGAAAAAGGATCGTTTCTAGGTCGTTGAAATGCGGCATTGGTATGCTCACGACCTTGAAACGGACATTCTTCCGTCAAGTGAGACGGATCAGAACAGCAGCTACACACAGTTTTGGAAAGTAACATTTGATCAAGGGAGGCAGCTAAAAATTTGTTTTCCATAGTCTCGAGTTTCTTTTGTATAGCTGAAATGTCAGCTCTAACTCCTATGGAAACATCCGATTGGTTATTGCCACTCCTAAATGCTGGACTTTCCCACTGTAAAGACTTCTCAGCGAACTCTTCTAAGTATCGCCAAGCTTCCCCATCATCCTTAGACATGAAGGTACCTTGACACATGTTTTCAAGGCTCTGTTTAGTGTTAGGGTTACTGCCCTCATATATGATTCGGCAAAGCTCCCATCTCGGGATGCCGTGATGAGGACATTGAACCAATAGATCCTTGAAACGTTCAAAGCATTTAGAGAATGGTTCAGCGGGGAGCTGGGCAAATTGATTCAGTTCTCTACGGATTCGAGCTTTCTTTTGTATTGGGTAAAATTTCTTAAGGAATGCCGCGACGAATTCTCCCCAATTCGTAATAGAATGTGCGGTAGTGTTGTATAGCCACTTCTCGGCTATATCGCACAAGGTAAATGGAAGAAGTCGTAGACGCATAGCATCCACTGAAAGTTGTGACGTACCCATCATTGCGCATACGTTTTCAAATTTGGTAATGAAAACGTAAGCGTCCTCAGTCTCGAGTCCGTGGAATTTGGGTAAAAGATTGATATACTGGGGCTTAATCTCAAAGTTATCCCCATTGGCTGGTGGTGTGGATAAGCAGGTCGAAAGAGGACCTCTAAGTGGATAGCATCTTTCCTGGAGGGAAATGTGGGGTGGATTCTGCGCACCAACGGACGGCGGCAGATTAGGGTCAAAGAAGTTCGATGAATTCGGATCCATCGATGTGGGTGTGGTAGTGGGTGAAGAAAAGGTAAATGGAGAAATATCGACTTCGGAGTCGATAAAAGGTACGCGGACTAAACGGGCACTAGAATCCCGTGTCCAGCCTATCTTGCACTAAAAAGGGTTAGTACAAGTGGCAGCGTTGACTTATAATTAGGGGTAAAATGAATGCGGTGCTTGCTTTGAAAAAGGGACGGATTTTGAAAAAATGATGCGACAAAACAAATGCAGCACACAACCCTAGAATCTAATGGTCACCTAGGTCCGATCTCTAGACCGCTCCTAACTGCCAAAAGACAAGCCGCAGGATAGAATCCTCCACTGCCTCTTTGTCCCCCTGTGGCCGGATAAGTGCCAGGTAAGTGGGAAGGAACCACCACTACAGTGGACCTAATTAATAACCACTAGCCTTAGACACACTCGCCTTAGGCACCACAAGAAAACGCGGATAAGCAATGAATTACCCACGACCTTCTCTTGTCCTATTGAGCGCGACAGTCCTTAGAGTCTTCTCTAGATTTCTTTTAGTTAATGGGGGTAATGCGGATGCAAGTTTGACGATTTTCGGGGCCTAGGAAGGGTAATGAAATCCCCACCTAATTTGGATTTGGCCGTGCCCCTTAAATTTCCGTATTAGAATGCAAACAACCAAGAAATCAAAATCACACACAATTTTATTTTTGCTTTGCGGCGCTGCGATTTATTTGCAAAGAATCCTGCAGCAAAGGGTTAATTGGAGCTAAAAAGAGAGAGGGGACAGAGCAAGAAATCACCTGCACTGAAAATTTTTCAGAGATCCCTCAAGACTGCGGCGCTTCCGCCGCAATAACCATGTATATGCCGCTCTTCCGCGGTCAGGTGTTGGGAACAGTGTACAATTTTTCAACAGCTTCTTCCTGTTGCTATCTACAGCTCTCTGGTATATCCCAAATAATTTTTCAACAGCACAGAATGCTCCAGATCACCTTGCAGTCAATCACAACACACGTATAAGAGTTTGTACGAATTTTGAATTCAAGAAGTAGAACGTAATAATTCTTTCACTTCAAACTATAAATGCAAATGAATTAGCGCGATCCCCGGCAACGGCGCCATTTTGATTGAAAAGAATTCTTGATGTGTAGTATGAAATTGTAAAGAAATCACAATCAAAAATTATTTTGACCGCAATCAAACTACGGTGTCGGATGTAGTTAATGAATTAGTGCGGATCGTCCACAGGGATTTCACAATTCAATTGTATTTCGATACGTTTGAAATGAAAAGTTAAGCAACAATAAAAGAAAACATGATTCAAGATGTGATTTGTATTCGAGTGTCACTATTCTTTATGCAAGAATCAAGAAACTATAAACACTCAAGAATCGGTTGTTTTGATAATATTTCCAATCAACAATCAAGAATATAAGAGAGGCTCGTAGGAATCGATCGGATCGATAGACGTGATGTAATCTAAAGATATCGTGTTCTTGTCCTTCGAAGGATAGATACTAGATCGATGATCATCGACAAGAGTTAGGGTTTTCTCGTGAAACTAGGGTTTCATCTTATCCCTTGTTCTATTGTCGATATCATTCACATTCTAGCCTCTAGCAATTTCAAGAAACGATCCTAACTCCCCCATTTTGAACGATGTCAATCAAGAAAGCATCGAAACAAAATGGGTTGTCGGTTCTTGAACTTGCTAGGGTTTACAAACCATCGTAGGAATCAAGAATCGATTAAAGCTTTGTTACATCATCATTCTACAACCGTCTCGACTCCTTTACGAGCGGAGTTTTATTCACACATCACCACAAAGATAATATTCAAGAATTGTAAAGATAACATGATGCGGAATTTAAAGAAAACAAGATAAAAGAATATCACCTTTTATTTAATCAACAATTTCAATACATTCTTTCAAGAATCTACAAGAAGAAGAAATCGATCGTTGACTCGGCTTCGCTCGTCTCCGTGGATCGTGGATCTACTTTGATCTCTTGCCCGATTGAAGATCGGCTCGGCTCATAAAAGGGTTGAAGGCATCTTGCTTGGCTTGCACTCAAGATCTTGAATTGTGGTTGGATTTAGGGTTAGGGTTTCCTACAAGCTCTCTCACTAAACTTGAGGAAGAGGGGATGAAGAAAGAGATTGATTTTTCTAAGCTTTCCCAATGTTGAATCCTAGGTTGAATCTCTTTTTAAATGATGAGCCTAGGGTCTTATTTATAGAACTCCCAAACCCTAGGTTTAGGTTTGAATTAGAACTTTCCCTCCCAAAGTTTGTTGAAGAGTTTCTAGAAGGAGTTTGTTAGGAGTTAGCTTAGGGTTTAAGCTAGGGTTTAGGGAAAGTTCTAGAATAATAGGCTAATTAAGTGAAGCTCAAAGTGTTTGCTGATCTGGTAGAACTCTCTGGAGTTTTCTGGAAATTTGTGTGCATTTCTGGAATGTGGGCCCAAGTAGAAGCATTTTGGTCCAAAGAAAACTTGATGATGTCACCATATAGCCGCTCTTCCGCGGCATAACAAGGCTATGGCCGCGGATGCGCGGCCATGTTAGAGCTTTGGGATCTGGGTCTTCTGCAGTTGTCTTATACTTCTGTTTGGGCTTTTCTCTGATGTTTTGAATTGCAGTTTCCCTTCTGTGTTGATACCAGATTTGATTTTAGTGAGTTTACGAGCAATTGTAATGGTCGAGCAATGTAATGATCGAGCAAGCTTCTCTTTTCCTGCACAGACTTTGAAACAAGGGTTGCAAGATATAGAAAATATGCCATGTAATGCAATGCAGTCAATTTCCCTAGAAATGCCGGTTTTAAGGTTGAATACATGTAATCTGATATTTTGAGACCGATTTGCTAATATGTAGAATATGAATGTCGAACACTTCTAATTGTATGCAGATGATATGGAAATTGCCGGTTAAAATATGCAATATTTTCGACTGATCAACGACCTAGCCCGATCATTTCTCCGACGAAACCATCGCCAGAGTCCGGGTTCCGATGATCGCAGCGGAGGGACGTCAACACGGAGCTATAGAGGTGGAGGACCGGATCTACAAAGGTTGTAGTCTCTTTCACTTAGTAGTAAAGTTGTTTACTAGCTTGTAGTTTTGCCTAAACTCTAGTTAACGATCACATTAGGGTTTCTCGGCACATAGAAAAATTTGATTTTGCCATGGTTGATCAGTTGTAGAACCTCATGGGTGTGCCTTGGAACCCTACAGTAAGAAAATGCGGTTTTTTAAAAATCCAGTCGATCGTTATTCTAAACACGTTTAAACAAGCTAGTATAGGTTTTATGGGTGGCTCTGATACCATGAAGGGTTACCCTAGTGCCCCGGCCAACTTCCGTGGCCAAATGTGGAACAAAAATTTCGAAACGAGTGAAAACCCGGCACTAGAATAAAATTTGACCGGATCTTTAACCATAAACCTAGCTAGCTAAAAGTGAATTCTATCTACTATGAAAGAAGATATACCAAGAGGCTCAAGTCCTTCGGTATTCTCTCCTCGTCATGTTCTCCAAGTGGCCTCCTTGAACTTGTTCGATCATCAACTCAGGCTCCATCGGTCCTCCGGGATCGAGCTTGTTCTCCGGCTTCCTTTTGTCGTAGATGATCCACCCGGGGAGTATGATCCATGGCTCTAGCTCCTAACTATATAACAAAAGGAGCAACTAGAGAACTTGGTTTGCTACACCAAGTAATCTAGGGTGTAGTTTAGGTTGTCCTATTGTTTAGCTATCTCTTTCTTGCCTCTTCACTTGATTCTCAACACATGAGAAGGTAGTGAAGAGGAAGAAGATGAAGGTGGAGAAAGCTAAAGAGGAGGGAGGAGCTTGGAGAGAAAATGGAGCTCAAGAAAATAATGAGCAAGCATGAGAGAGAAAATAACACACAATGGTTTTGTATGCAATTATCTTTCATTAAACAATAGCAACCATGCTTCAATAGTAAACCCAAAATGAATTATAAAATCATTTGTAAACTATTGAAGCGTGGTCAACTCCATACCTCCCTCAACTCTTACTTTCCACCTCATTTCTATTTATCAAATAAATGGAAAATCCAAAATGAGGTGGCCACCTTCTTGAAGGAAATCGGTAGTAAATACGGATTTCAGTCTACAGTACAAATATACCAGCAATCAGATAAAAATCCGAACGCCCAAAAGAGATAGAATAACACGAAGAACGTAATACTAGAATATATATATATCAAAATACATATATGTAAATTATTAAATCAATACCTGATTTAATAATCCGGCTCAAACCCGATTCGGCTAGTATTACAAACTGTCCGATCGAAAATCCGAGTACCAAGTACATCAATCGATCGAACACTGCACGTATCCAATACGGCCACTACATCATTTTGCCTGGATCAGGGAAACCCTTTGTGTGGGACTCTAAAGACTCAACAGTAATATGGTAGTGGGTTTAACCACAAGCTCGTCAGCGGCACTAGCTGTACGTAACGGCTGCCCAGGTACCTGTCGAAAAGGAAGGCCGACGAGCAAACTCATCCGGATCTCCTACTGAGCCTATCCGTGACAATATCCGTACAGTCCGGTCTCTTCATTAAAGAGTATCGCATACCGGGTTTAGGGGATGGTGAACGTCAGACCCTAACATCCTGATAAGTCGTGCCGATGTGGCTTAGGACCTATCCTGGAAACTACTGATCAACCTATCAGTAAATCCCAAGTGCCTTGGCCAAGGTCTTATGGTCCTGACCAATCGAATCACAGTGCGATATCGATTCCCTATACAGGGAGAGACGAATCCCCGACAATCGCTCACTGCCTCCATGTGGCTCGGGACTGAATCCAACCAAAACTTGTTTGCACGACTCAGTGGAGCCATGGTAGGGTAGTGATGAAAGCTCAGTGGGAACTCACACGAGACAAATGCCGATTTCGGGTCCAAAGACTAACATGTACATATGTCACCTGAGAACTTCCATCTGACGATAGGTATAGTACCACATGGAAGTTCTCGGCGAGTCCGTCCAGTGTACTCACACCCAGTGAGCACCTGTATACAATCTTAGGTGTATCAGACCAATGGCTGCGGGCCAACCATCCCCCGACGGGGGTAGAAACGTATACACCAGTCTACTCTGGAGTATCAATGCCCAGTCTTGATACTCATGCGACCAGAGATCATTTAAGGATGTTCTTATGGACTACCCTGCTCCTACAAGTATGCTCACCATCACAACGCAGGTAGTCAAGCAAGATCCTAGGGGCTTTATCAATATGTAACCGCAATATGTAATAACGAGTATGACATATGCCATGTTAAGATAAAGAAAAACCACCATATTATACTACCGTATCTAGTCTTTATCAATATGTGCAAACCAGACATAACAACAATACAAATATCCCGATAAAGACAAGTCAAATAATATACTATAAAACCGAGCAACATTGTTTTGTACGTACATATCCCTAGTGTCCATATATATACATATATAATACTGGCCTCTAGGGCATATACATCCAACAAATTAGAATATAATGAACTAATAATTAAACTAAATGGAAGAATTTATATTTCCTTTGGGCAACCCAAGAAAAAACCCTAGCTTCTCAAAGTCATCAAAATCTAACTTTTCTAGGTGCAAAGTGTAGAGGATGTAGTGAGGATCATTTTTTGTGAAAGGGATTTAGGGTTTTGAGGGGTATTTTGAGATGGATCTTAGGGTTGAAGGTGGAGGGAAGTGAGGAAGAAGAAGGAGGAGAAAATTATGGGGGAAAATGCAATGTGGCAGCCCCTCCCTCTCTTTCCTCTCTTATTCTCACCCCCACACTCATATCTTACTCACTCTCTCTCTCTCCAATCATTCTCTGTCTTTAACCTTTTCTCTTTTATTTTATTTTTTTTAAAACCAAACCACATAGTACCCCAAAACAATACAAGAAACAACATGTAATCAAAATGCAACATGATGTGGTGCACTAGACATGGAAGATTGTAGAAACACTGATTTGGCCTAAGCGCGATTAAATCAGGTTTTTATTTAAACTGCATATAATAAATTTTAAAAATGCCAATTCCAAATAAAATGAATAAATCATTTTAATCCCCAATTGTTTCACAATTATTGGTATATATCTATACCCTTTTTCGAAAACCCCAATTTCGCAAATCGGGCAGTTTTCGCTAAATATATTATTTTAATATTAAATTCCAAAAATAATATTTTATATTTTCTGAAATGCTACAATTTGTGGGTCGATACGGAAAACGGAATAAGAAACTGATCAAGCCACAAAAGATTTTGCAACAAATCAAAGTGCACAACAGTTTTAGCCAAATTGTCCAACATGACGCAAGTGCAATGACTAAAATTTAGATGCATGAACCTAGTGGGCAGCCATGCCATGGTGTGAACACTCGATCAAGTGGTACAAGTAAGCATGGAAGTGGGCACAAGTGATGATTATTTGTAAAAGGCTATGATGTGATTATCTTTTCGTTTTAAAAATCTCCAAATATCACTCAGTTGATAATTGAAAGAAATTGCGAATAAAGTGAGATGATATTAAGGAATGACGATCACCAAAGCATGATAGGCCCCACCTCTCTCTGGCCGACAATTAAATTATAATGGCCGCAACCCCTCCAAACTGGCTCATTTTTCTTTTGTGAGTCCCACCTTGTCTTGTCAGCACAACTGCATATTCTATTTTTGCACTTGGATTGGCTATAAATAGTAGATGAGTTATCAAGAAAGGATAATGTTTTAGACCACTTTGTAAGATGTTATTTTGCAATTTTCATTTGTAGATTTGAGTTCTTTCCCTTTCTCTTGACCTTGTAACTTCTTAGTTGAATTTACAAGCCTAAGTTTTAGGTTGTTGAACTCAATTTGTGTGTATCTTCATTCACAAATAAAAACAAAGTTCTTTTGTTTATTCCTTTCATGTCATACTTGCTACTTATGATTTAGTGAGATCTTTTTCTTTTCTTTGATCTTGCAATCTCTTAAGTGAACATCCAAATTTAAAGTTTAATATTTGATTTCATAGTGATATTTAGACTAGAAGAATCATTAAAGACTTCACTTGCACAAATTGGTTTTTAATATTCCTCATTTCTTGCACTACTTTAACTTGCTATTTCATTCTGTTTGCATATCTTTTTTTTGTTTTCTTTATTTTTGTGAATATGAATGAGTTGTTAAATAACTTGTTAAAGGTAGGAGCGGGATAGTTTGACTAGGAAAATTGTTTTGCTAATCTCCTTTAAAACCGATAACTTGTAGTCTGAACTCTAACCAAACGAATCGCACTCCGCTCGGTTAGGTATCCTATCCTACCATGATAGCGGCGATTCCTAATTATGACCGGTTACGATTGTTTTGCTGAAGGCAAGGGTTAAGAGACAAGAACAGAAGGACAAGGGCCAAAAAGTACGTATTTAGCCCACAATCGCAAATACCGCACTTAAGCGCCCTAATTCGTGTTGTTGCCGATTACTTTAGCGTCAAATAACAAGTTAGGTTCATAAGAAAATTGCAAACACTATCCTAGCTCAAATTAACCCAAACTTACCCTTAACTGTTAGTAATATGTATGCCCTAGAAGACATTACTATACATATGATGTATATTGTAGTGGATGCTTGGACATATATAGGGAGGACTTTCTTGCTCGACACGATAGTATACTATCAGGTTGCTCTTTATCTTAACATGTACTGATTTTCTCTATGTTACATATTGATAAAACCCTTAGAATGAGTACTAGACTACCAGGATTATGATGCATATCATACTAGTGGGGACAGAGTAGTCACTAAGTACATCCTCCAAATGTTCCTAGTCGTAGGTGTATCGAGACAGGGCATTGATATACCCGAGTAGACTAGCGTATAGCTTCTCAACCCATATAGATGGGTGATGGATGATCCCATATCCATTGGTGTTTGACATCAGAGATAGTATACAGGTGCTCAGTGGAGACTGGGTACACTGAACGGACTCGCCGAGAACTCCCAGATGGTATTATACCTCATGTCAGATGGCAGATCTCTGGTGACACTGGTACAGGTTAGTCTGTAGACCCTAGATCGTCATAGATTCTTATGTGATTCCCATTGTGCTTTGATTTCCACCTCACAACGTTTAAGAGAATGTGCAAAACGGTGGCTTTTGGGTACAGTCCCGAATCATATGGAGGCAATGAACGATAAGAGGGATTTCGTCTCTCCCGGTATTGTGAGTTGATGTTGCGCTGTGCTCGATTGGCTATAACAGGAAGTCCCTGGCCAGGACTACTTCAGAGATATACTGGTAAGTGTTATCAGTAGTTTCTCGACCAGTTATGAGCCTCATATCGGCAAGACTTATCGAATTATTGGTGTATGACGTTTACCACCACTAGACTAGATATGCGACATATCAGACGAAAAGATTACACTGTACGGTAGTGTTACTGATTGGATTCGCAGGAGTGTGAGCAGGCTTGCTTGTTGATCTTTTGATCGCTCAATACCCGGGTGGCCGTTATGTTTAGCAGACTGCTTGCGGCTTGTTGGTGTTTGATATAATCATCACCAACTGCCGGCGTATTAACGAGTCTTTAGAGTCCTACACAGAGGTTTCCTGGCTTAAGAGAAATGGAGTAGGAGCAAATATATGATATGTGCGGGACCGAAATTAATACGATATGAGATACCGTATTGTATTCTCGCGATTTGTGACATTGGTCGGTTATATGCGATATAGCCGGGTTATCGGATCAATTGTTGATTTGATAAGTTGTTACACATAATATTAGTCGGTTATATGTGATATAGCCGGATTATTAAATCAAGAGTTGATTTGATAATCTAATATATAATTATATATTTGATATATTAATTTACATTAACTAGTATTAACTCACTTAAGATTTCTTTTCACACTTGATATGCACATTTATATATGACATATATAAGTGTACATGTTATGTGTCATGCTTGATGATACTTGCAACTTGGGTGTGTGTATGACTTACACCATGCTAGGGATAATACTAGGGTTTTTATTTAATTTTGGTAATTACAAAATGGTTGCAATTTTTCATGACACAAAGCTTGTAGAAGCTTGTATTGTGCATCGACTTAGTCTACTCAATTTTTATACTAAAGATATTTATAAACCCAACCCTTTATCCTAGCCATGGTTAACTCACTACAAGAGTTAAGAGATGTCATATTCTCACTATGGTTTATTTTGTAACCTCATGATTTTTCTTTCATTCACTTGATAATTATCATGAGAGTTATCTTCTTCTTCTTCCTCAAAGCTTTTTAGCTTTAACGGATATTGAGAAAATGAGTGAGAAAATCAAATCTAAAATGAGCCTACTTCCTACTTCATCATCCTCTACTACTTGCCATTTAGTATAGGGTGTTTGTTTCACTAATTCCACAATTAGTGAAGAGATAGATTGGGTTAGTGTCTCCTCGACGTAGATCATCTTCGGCCGTGAAGACTTCGATGTAAGCATGTTCATTTCTTCATGGGAGCCTCTCTAGAGTCCGGGAAATCATGATCGCAGCGAAGGGACTACTTCACGGAGCTATTGAAGTGAAGGACCGGTCTACAAAGGTTGTATTCCTTGTTCACTTTCATATGCAAAGTTGTTTGCATTACATTCCTTCGATTTTCTAGTTAACGATTCTATGTTAGAGTTAGCTAGAACGGCAAAAATTTGAATTTGGTATGGACGATACCTCCTGAAACCTTGTTGCCCTCCTAAGGAACCCTGCAGTGGTATCAGAGACATGCTAGAAAATTAGACGGATTTTGTTAAGATTACGAAACCAAAATACTCCAAAACATGAAACACGAAATTGTAGTTTCTGTCGAATTTAAAATGTTGTCAAAATTTTTTTTAAACATGTGCAGAGTGTTATATGGGAAATATCATGTACACACTGGAAATTTTAGGGGATTTGCTCGGATTTTGGCTGAGATCACCAAGGTAGGGGCCGGCCACTTTTTGTTGTTTCTGCTTGAAATTTTCACTGTGTTCCAGTGACTGTGTTTTGGTGTTTCAGGTGTTGTTTATTTTTGCTAATTTTGCATGTGATGTAATCTTACACTATAAGTAGTTCGGAGTGTTTCGTATTCATAATTTTAACAATGTTTTTGGTTATTCACATATTGTCTAGGCGAAATTTAAAAGTTCGATTGAATGTCGAAAACCCATTTTTCCAAGTTTAACGTATTCGGAAAAATATGCAAGTAATTCTACGAACTCTCTAGAAGAATGGAACCCTAACTCGACATTTTTGGATCGCGGAACCGCGGTCATAACCTAGGGTTTTCTGCAGTTCCGTAGTGACATGAGTGAGACTTGGGTCTGCCCTTCTACGGCTGGTGCGTAGGTACTGTGGCATATTCTGGGTATTATTGAACTGTGCTCAAGTGTTGAGCTGTCGGGAAATTGTGGGATTTTGATGAATCGATCGAAAAGTATAACGTCGTCCGGATATCATGTGATAATATACAATATTTCGAATCAAAACTAATTTGAATTTTATAAATCTAACAGTTTAGTCTCATTTGATCGTTTGCCACGTGATTTTGATGCGATCGCAATCACGTAGTGTACGCGGATACTCGCCGGCTAACCTTATTAGATAGCCACGCCTCATAGCCCCTATAAAGTGACTGTAGGAGAGCCCCGTCGCTGAAAGCATTCATTCGGCTGCTTGCGGCCGCGGTGTTCCGCCTTAGTGCACATCGTCGACAGCATCGGGGGGTGCGGCCGTCTACTAAAGTTTCTGACGAGCATTCGATCAGGTTGTTGGGAATCTTGTTGAAATGACCGACTTGTTATTGAAAAGTGTTTTCGATATTGAGACTAAAAGGCGGGGTTTATAATTGTTAGGCATGCGATGTCTAAGGAATTCATTTGTTTAGGCATGTGATGTCTAAGGTGGTTGCGGATTCCAACTGTTGTAGTTTTTCACTTTCTTTTCTGCGATCGTAAGTGTAATATATGGTGTATTGCCGGTTTCATTGCTATATGTCAACGACAATTGGGATACGCATATTTACTTACGTTGATGACACGTGATGTTATGTGTTGCTGGGATATGTTATATTGGATCATCGTGTTTGAATAGCCGGGGGTTTTATGTGAGATGAGAGTTTTTCATTTTCATTCATGTAAAATTCATTGTACGTAATATTCTTTTATTGGGGCACTTACGGGTTGAGGAAGATGTCACCGTTGTTGTATATTATTTACTTTTCCGCATTAGGATAGACCCAAGGCGGGGAGCACAAGTAACCAGGTTTTCGGGTCCAGTGGGAGACCATCTCGAGGAGTCAAGACCGGGTCTCCTAACTCTAGAATTGGTAGGGTTTCTTGCCGCTCTCATAGGGGTCTAGGGATGTGGGTTTGGCTATTCATCACGACCGTGGGATCCGTATTTTATACATGCTTAATTTAAAACCCGGAAATCCTAGTATATCCAATATTTCATATGTTGTGTTCTGCTGCGAGATTTTATGAAGTGATCACTGTATATGTTGAGATAGATACTGTATATAGTATATGTGATATATTATAAAGACGTTGCTTATGTTTTACACCCGCGCTAGCCCTGCCCCGCTCTGCCGTTAGTTACCTAACCTAATGGTGCACGAGGGGACAACGAGGCGAATGCGGATGGCATAAGCGTACGTTGTATTTATCTGTGATGTTTAGGTAACTTAAAATGATGGGACTTCATTAATGAGATTAATGAAAGAAAAGAAACCTAAAGATGTTGTAGAAACTTGTCTCAAAAACAGGTAGCTCTACTTTTTGCTTTGCATAGCGGTATTCCTTAAAGAATATCCAGCACCTTATTCGATAAGGAAAGAGCCGAGATCCTTTCACCGGGAGTGACTACTTTAGCAAAACTAGCAGATGCTACAACCCACTATGTTTGTCTTTTGATAGCTTCTATACCTTTTGCTTTGTATAGTGGTATTTGTGAAATATCCTGCACCTCATTTGATGAGGAAAGAGCCGAGATCCCTTCACCGGGAATGACCTCTATAGCAAAACTAGTAAAATCCTAAAAAACACTCCATTTTTAATCACTCGATTCTACGACGATATCAAGTTCATTACGCAATAGGATTTCATAAAAACCTGTCATAACCCTCCGTCATTTCAGATATGTAATTCTTAGTATTCGTACTGCATTTGTTGACCTTAGCCAAGACGTAGTGTGCGGTAGCTAATTAGTACTTATCTGCAAAGCATATGATGCGATTGAGTTAGGGTAGTCGTGCGTATTTGTTGACCTTAGCCAAGGTGTTGCGCCACGGCAGCGCCACGGCCTCTTACTCGAGGCCAAAAAGCGGAATCAAAAATTTTCCTTGCTCGGAAACCGGCGCTACCGCGGACAAAGACCCGGATCGTTTACCATTAACCTAACTAGCAAACAAGAGATGGGAAAAGAAGTATACCAAGAGATCCGAGTCCTCCGGTCTTCTCATCATCGCCCCGATCTCCCGCGGAAAGTGTAGTCTCCGTATCGTCGCCTCCTCGCCGGAAAGGGCACCACATCGCCTTCGTCTTTTACGGGCTCCCGCCTCAATACCGAGGCAACTCGAGCATGAAGCCGGCAACTCGACATGCTCAAGATATGCTGTAGGAAGTAGTGTAGAAACTTTGTCTCTTGGAGTTTATGTAGTTGCCATTGATGGATGGAGGAAGAGGTAAAGAAAATTGGTGCTTTCAATTTTCTAGCAAGAAGAAGATGAAATCAACTCTCTCATTCTTTTTCTTTCTCTCTTTCTTTTTCTTCTACTCTCTTTTTTTTTCATAACCATGAAAGAATTTTTCTTCAAGTGAGAAGAAGATGGTGGAGGAATGAATATCATAACACATAAACATGAAGGGAGGTGAGTGTAGGAGCAAGGAAGTGGTGACTACATCTAAGACAAGAAAACATCAACCATGCCTTTTTTTCTATTCAACCCATAACCTTTCATCTCACCATAAAAGCAAGCATGGATGAAAGAAATGAAAGGTATCATAATCAACACATTTGCATAAAACCCCTCCACAAAGTGTAATTTGCAAAACTGCAAATTACCCCCTCCATCGGAAAAGTCCGGCCGGGAAAGAACAAAGGAAAACCGGCCGGAACGGAATGCAAACTGGCAACTCCAGAAAACTGGTCCCGTAATAAATTACAGGAAAACCCCGACACTGTGCATACACACCCGCATCTGTATTCCGACCGGATACAAATGCAATGAGACAAAATCTACACTGTACTAGACTAGGACCGGCTTAAGCCAAAGCCGGCTAGTAAAATCCGTTCGATCCTGATCCGTGCAATACCGCACGTATCAGATCAAACCCTGCCATATAACTATACGGCCACTAGTACAAAACTGTCCGATCCTGATCCGTGCAATACCGCACGTATCTGATCGGACCCTGCCATATCTCCATACGGCCTCTACAGCGTTTCGCCCGAAAGCTTGAGTAACTGAAAGTGTGGTGGACTCTAAAGACTCGTCAATACTATGGCTGTGGATTTAACCACTGGCACGTCAGAGGTATAAGCCAATACGTGACGGGCCACCAGCTATTGACCAAAAGGGACGTCGATGAGGAAGCTCACCCCGACACCCTACTGAGCCTGTCAGTGACAATATCCGTACAGTCCGGTCCGTTCGTCTATGAGTATCGCATGGCGGGCCTAGGGGGTTGGTAAAAGTCAGACCCCCAAAAGCGGTACAAGTCGTGTCGGAGTGTAGCCCAGAACGCCCTGAGATACTACTGGAATACCTACCAGTAAATCTCCTGCCTCGGCCGAGGGCTTTGCGTAATGGCTCTCCTAGACACAGCGCGACCTCACCCCCAATACCGGGAGAGACGAACCCCTGCAGATCCGCTCACTGCCTCCATGTGGCTCCGGACTGCACCCAACTAAAACCTGTTTGCACGACTCCTTTGAGCCGTGGTAGGGTAGTAATCAAAGCACAGTGGGAACTCACACGAGACAAATGACGATCCTCAGGTCGTTGAACTAACCTGTACACATGTCACCAGGGAACTGCTATCTGACATCTGGTACAAGACCAACTAGCAGGTTCCCGGCGAGTCCTGTCCGGTGTACTCATAACCCAATGAGCACCTGTATACATCTTAGGTGAACCAACTGACACCAGTGGCTTGTGAGACCGGCCACCGCCCCTCGTCGGGGTCTCGACTGTATACACTAGTCTACTAATGGAGTATCGATGCCCAGTCTCGAAACTCCCACGACTAGGGACCTTTTAAGGATGTGCTTATGGACCCCAGCTCCCACGTATATGATCGCCATCATACTGCTGGTCGTCAAGCAAGAATCCTAGGGCCTCTATCAACGTGCAATAGCGACATGTCAGGTCACCTAAAGCAGTACACGATGATAAAGATAAACCAGATAGCATACTATCATCTCGAGTAAGACTGTTCTACTGGGATAGGTCCTCCCTCAATCATTGCAATCACGTGCCTGTGATCCAATAATTGACTCTGAGGGCACTATCTCCAACAATCTCCCACTTGCACTCAAGGCTAATTATTGCGATGTCGCATACTCACAGCCCGTGTGATACCGAACACCCAACTCCTCTACTAGTCAGTCTCACAAAACCTGTTTGCGAAACTATTGCGTTCGAGGAATAGCCTCAGTGAGTGGATCCGCTGTGATGTTTCTTTCTATGTCTCTCTATATCTCAAGTTCGCGGAGAAAGCCATCTCCCGAAATGAGCAATACCTGTCTTAGAATATGTCTGGATGTCTGATGGGACCTAGCTCATAAATGAACTCCAAATCCAAACTTCTTAGACTGTATCATCAACTGAAACTAATCAGTATCCCGCGCCATGCCTCCCTCAGTATTGCCTTGGACCATCTGTCCAAAATACTGCCCCTCGTTAGAGGGAGAACTATAACTCTGACAACCTCCTTGTCGTCCATGTCACCTTGGAAGCCCGGAGTGATAACCGTCTCCTAAAGGAGGCAGACGTTATCATATCCCTAGAACATTCACTTATGTTCTAAAACTGCTTCCGACTGTTCCTCCAGGATTGGATCAATATCAACTTATTGCATCTAGTGCAAGAACAACATCTGGTGTGGTACTTGACATCTCATGATTGACTCAATTGCCTAAGCAAGTGATCTGTCAATCATGCGTATCCCTCTCCTCTTTAGTCTGTAAGACACCTTTAGAGAGGGTGACTCCATTACCTGCAGGTATACTACCGTGCCAGGAGTCGACCATTCTAAATACTCATAGAATGCTGTCAAGGTACCCAGATTGGGAAACCACCCAAATCTAGATCTAAAACTATAGATCTAGTAACCAGTATGTCTGATATAATATCCAAGTCCCTTATGGAGAAACCACTGTGTGACGACCTAAGTATAACCGATCGTAGTATAGGAATATCACTTCCTACTACCTTCTCAACAGATCCATCCCCTATTCTGATGACGTCAAACCCATGACTGTCACATCAGAAACAGATGATCTAACTCCGCTATATCTGCTCTAGTCTATAAATAGACATAAGCCTGATGTCCACCAATGCTTCCGCTGCTCCCACTGACTACGACAACCCTCTGCCAGAGTCATATAGACGTGCACTTCTAAAGCTAATTTAGAACGACGCTATACTCATCCTCCTGCCGGGTCTCGCAGCCTTGAACAACAACAATGGCAAGTGTGGGTAAACAAGAACTTCCCTGTCACCGTCCTTGAGGCTACCGGAGTACCTCTCGGGTGCCTGAAGTTACCCACCTTATCTGCGGAGTGGCCAATGGAATGTCAAATCAGATTGAATCTTTAGGTTCCTTATTAAATCTTCAGTAATCGTTTGCGGTTCTGGAATCACTTCCAGTTCTACCATACTCCCACTGCTGTTTTTTGAAAAAATCTATTTTTAATAAAACTGTGGCGAGTCTAGAACAATATTTCTATTGATCTGCCAGATGGTAGAAAGTCAACCCTCGTCATAGCCTGGGTCAACCCACAAACAGCCATTACAGAAACGTGCCTTGAGTTATCCGGAGTCTGGTTTTAAGCATAAGCCGGACAACTTTCCCGTACCTTAACATCGTTAAGATATGAACTGTTCTATATCCAATATAGAAACAGAGGCACTAATTCAATTGAACCAGATTCAAATCATGCAGCTGTCTCCAGTGCATGTCAACTAAATGGAGAGAGGCCGATCAGCGTTACTCAACTTAGGAACGCTTCCAATTATGAGTATCCTGAAAGAGAAGCAATCTGTCTTCATCATTACTATCAACTGAATACCATACACAAGTATCTACATCTTCGATCTCTTTGAAGAATCCCGATACTTGCTACACCTGGTTCTCTACTCTATTCAAATACCTATAACTCCTCAAAACTTAGACCCTGTGTTTCCACGAAACAGCTGTCTAAAATCTAGAGAAGTCATAAGTAAACCGAATATAGTACGAGGACCAACCCCTCTGTCCTGATGGACACTGGACAACATACAATACTCTGTATAAGTCCGCTGAGTCTAACAACTCTTTCACTGTGTGTCGTAGGTCGAAAACTGTACTTATGGTTAAGAAGAATTACACCGCTGTTTAATGCTCCTTACCTAACCATCCACTGATATAGGTAAATGTCATCGACATAATATCAAAAAAGGCATATCTCACTCTATGAAAATAGACGTACAGATATATCAATTTGAAATTGGTGCATAACCGCGGATATTCAAAACCAAA
The DNA here is from genome assembly GCA_030015575.1 of Agapanthus africanus. NCBI lineage: Eukaryota > Viridiplantae > Streptophyta > Magnoliopsida > Asparagales > Amaryllidaceae > Agapanthus > Agapanthus africanus. The sequence continues at coordinate 247,351,885 of CM057348.1, read as the reverse complement.
TAATTGCCGACCGGCAAACAACCCAGGTGACTTCCTCAAATATCACCGATTACAACGAATCCCGATATAATGAGGATGATCACCCAATTCCCAATAACTTACTCCCACTCATCATCTGTAAAACCATACAGATGTGAGAATCATACCTGGTAAATACATACCCTGGAATAAGTGTCTAATCGGGAAATCAGTTTTCTTTTAACAGTACACAGTGAAACTGAAACATTGTAATGTTTCTGTGGGGTATTCTGGTATTCCTAGTAATGCCTCTACCATTATCCAGATTCACAACTATAACCGTATAATTCTTTGCCACCTGTCCAAATCCCTTTATATGTCTTTAGTCATTACCGTCTGCACAACCCTTTAGGCCAATTGGTTTTCTTCCTTCCCTACCGTTCGGCACCAGCCTATGGTTTGGAAGAAGACTATCCAATAAGCATAAAGGGTGTACTGTCCTAATCCTAGGAGCACTCGCAATGCGAGAGAAGGTGAAGATAAAAGACACCTGAATGTACTTTATTCCTATTTCTCTTGAACCAGAATCCATCCCCGAACTGGAACAAGTTCCTTTCGAGTTCGTATATAACCATATGATGGAATATCCAATAAAATGGGATCTTCGTAGTGATACGGAGTGTCCTGGAGAAATACAAAGGTGATTTAGGATTGGCGAAGAAATACTTGGTTTGGTCGTGAATATCAGTCGCAATTTACTTTGCCCTCTTACTAATCCCTTTCTTTGTCTGAACTTAATACCTTCTGTACACCGTCTAGGTTAACTGGTTTTCTTCATTCCCTACCGGTCGGCACCAGCCTATGGTTTGGAAGAAGACTATCCAATTTACGTAATAGGTGTACTACTCCTAAACCAAGGAGTACTCGCAACCCGAGAGAAGGTGAAAAGAAAAGACAACTGAATAGTCCTATCCGTTTTCTCCAGAACCAGAAACCATCCTCGAAGTCCTTCGAGTTCGTATATAACCATACGATGGTTTTGTCCAATGGAAGTGGACGTTCGTAGTAATACGGGGTGTCCTGGAGAAAAGGGTAAAAGTAGGAGTGGCAATGAGGTGTGCAACTCTGACAATCCAAAAGCCAGTGTTAAGAAGGTTCGGTCAACTTGGTCACTGAGTCATAGTCCAGGGTCGGGTCAATGGTCGCTGCTAGAGAGAGAAAAGAAACACTCAGCGTGCACTCTAACCTAGATCAGAATGGTTACCACTTTGTCTAATCTGGAAACCTCCCACTGTACCTCAAATTCTCCTCCAAACCTGAAAGAAGAATTAGTCGGGATCACCCGAGGAGTAAACCAACTCATCAGTGGGAATCGGGATCCAACTATCATCGCATGATAACTTGACGGAATCCACTCAAGTCACCACACTCCAGAAGGTATGCGCATGCCTGGCAAGTTTCAGTTCTTTTGAAACTCCCGATGTGATTTTTACCCCTAGGACCCAAGTGACCTTGACGAATAATCAACAAATCAAAAGGTCCTAGTCAAGTTCAACCCGTCATTATCTTGATTGCGTTAAACCCACCCGCACGACCCTTGACGAATAATCAACAAAGTCGCACGACTGTCCTAACCAATCCACATATCCATGCGACAGAAAGCATTACAGAGCTACCGCACACTACGCCTCGGCGAATAGCAACGACAAACGTAGCGCGAATACTAAGCAATACTAATCCGAAATGACGGAGGGCTACGAATGGTTTCTGGCGAAAACCTTTAACGTAATGAACTTGATATCGTTGAAGGAACTGGATAACTTTTATAAAAATATAATGACGAAAACTTTGCTAAAGAGGTCACTCCCGGTGAAGGGATCTCGGCTCTTTCCCCGTAGAATGAGGCGCAGGATATTCCAAATGAATACCACGATGCAAAGCAAAAGTAATCGGCTATAGTGAAGTTAATGCCCTGACGCAAACTTCTGTCCAAGGGGTCACTCCCGGTGAAGGGATCTCGGCCCTTGCCTCGTCGACTGAGGAGCAGGATATTCCAAATGAATACCACGATGCAAAACAAAAGTGAACGTCCTTGCAATAACAGCTTTTTGAAAAATGTTCCAACAACATCAGAATTAGGTTTGTTTATCTTGCATTGATCCGAATCAATGCAGTCCCATCAATTGATCACACCACAAAGAACGAAAATATACTGACGTACGTATATGCCATCCGCATTCGCCACTGGGTCCCGTCATCACCCGTTAGGTTAGCTAACTAACGGCAGAGCGGGGACTGGACTAGCGCGGATGAAAAACATATACAACATCTACTAATATATATACCAATATATAGTATTTCGCTCAAGGCGTGAATAAAATGCAACATCACAGAAATGTACAGCATCACAGAACAATACAGATATCTGGAAGCCTCGGGTTTCACAGAGCCGCTGCTGAAAACCCGACGTTCCCCTGGTCGTGTGGATAGCCTGTGCAATGAAATCCTAGACCCCTACGGGCGCGGCAAGTCACCCGCCAAAACCTGAAGCGAGGCAGCCCCCTCCAGCACCGTGAATGGACCACCCAGCACTTCACGGAATCCGGTAACTTGGGCACCCCTCTTGGGTCAACCTGTACCCCCTACGAGTGCGGCGAATAGCCCGCCAATCATGGACTGAAGCCCCTTCCGTCTCAATGCCATGAGATGCGGGCCCGTTGCCCTCCAGAACCCGGCTATCCGTGCACCCCTCCGCGGGGTAACCCTAGTACAGAAAGTAAAATATACATACACCGGGTACATCGACCGCAACCAGGTCGTGCCCCAAAAGAATAATACAAACAGGCAGTGACGGCAGTCCACATGTCGGACGCTCGCCCCGCAATATCAAATGTACATAATACAACAAAACTGTACTAGCATTGCATCCAGGCTATCCCCCACGACCGATCCGCAACATCACAGCATAAACATAGAACATCAACGTGAAAATCACGTTCGCAAATCCGTCTAACCGGGCTATAGCAGTTAGACCGGATTTACCGATCGAGTGACATTCACGGTCGCAGATATAATGTAAATACCGTGAAATAATGTGTTTAAAATATCCGATCGATCAAAAAATTAACAAGCGGGCCCCAAAAGAAAACTGTAGCACTCACAGAAATAACTGGCCCAATTTTAATATCTCAAAAGCCCTAGTTTAAGCCCATAAGACAACTGAAGAAAAATGACAAACTGGGCCCACCATAGTGCGGCGGAAGAGCGGCAGAAAGAGGGTAATTGCCGCGCTTCCGCGGTCTAATTGAGGGATCACTTTGTCGTTTTTTCCCAGAGTTCTTAGAACTCCCTGCACATCTTTCTGAGACCACCTAAAAAATTTTTAGACACCAAAAAATTTCAACAGAAACTGATGTGAACTAAAATACGGTTTTTGAGATTTTGGTCGATCGGATAAGTAAAACGCATTAGAACAAGCTAGGTAAGGTTAATGGCGTGGCTCTGATACCATGTTGCGCCACGGCAGTGCCACGGCCTCTTACTCGAGGCCAAAAAGCGGAATCAAAAATTTTCCTTGCTCGGAAACCGGCGCTACCGCGGACAAAGACCCGGATCGTTTACCATTAACCTAACTAGCAAACAAGAGATGGGAAAAGAAGTATACCAAGAGATCCGAGTCCTCCGGTCTTCTCATCATCGCCCCGATCTCCCGCGGAAAGTGTAGTCTCCGTATCGTCGCCTCCTCGCCGGAAAGGGCACCACATCGCCTTCGTCTTTTACGGGCTCCCGCCTCAATACCGAGGCAACTCGAGCATGAAGCCGGCAACTCGACATGCTCAAGATATGCTGTAGGAAGTAGTGTAGAAACTTTGTCTCTTGGAGTTTATGTAGTTGCCATTGATGGATGGAGGAAGAGGTAAAGAAAATTGGTGCTTTCAATTTTCTAGCAAGAAGAAGATGAAATCAACTCTCTCATTCTTTTTCTTTCTCTCTTTCTTTTTCTTCTACTCTTTTTTTTTTTCATAACCATGAAAGACTTTTTCTTCAAGTGAGAAGAAGATGGTGGAGGAATGAATATCATAACACATAAACATGAAGGGAGGTGAGTGTAGGAGCAAGGAAGTGGTGACTACATCTAAGACAAGAAAACATCAACCATGCCTTTTTTTCTATTCAACCCATAACCTTTCATCTCACCATAAAAGCAAGCATGGATGAAAGAAATGAAAGGTATCATAATCAACACATTTGCATAAAACCCCTCCACAAAGTGTAATTTGCAAAACTGCAAATTACCCCCTCCATCGGAAAAGTCCGGCCGGGAAAGAACAAAGGAAAACCGGCCGGAACGGAATGCAAACTGGCAACTCCAGAAAACTGGTCCCGTAATAAATTACAGGAAAACCCCGACACTGTGCATACACACCCGCATCTGTATTCCGACCGGATACAAATGCAATGAGACAAAATCTACACTGTACTAGACTAGGACCGGCTTAAGCCAAAGCCGGCTAGTAAAATCCGTTCGATCCTGATCCGTGCAATACCGCACGTATCAGATCAAACCCTGCCATATAACTATACGGCCACTAGTACAAAACTGTCCGATCCTGATCCGTGCAATACCGCACGTATCTGATCGGACCCTGCCATATCTCCATACGGCCTCTACAGCGTTTCGCCCGAAAGCTTGAGTAACTGAAAGTGTGGTGGACTCTAAAGACTCTTCAATACTATGGCTGTGGATTTAACCACTGGCACGTCAGAGGTATAAGCCAATACGTGACGGGCCACCAGCTATTGACCAAAAGGGACGTCGATGAGGAAGCTCACCCCGACACCCTACTGAGCCTGTCAGTGACAATATCCGTACAGTCCGGTCCGTTCGTCTATGAGTATCGCATGGCGGGCCTAGGGGGTTGGTAAAAGTCAGACCCCCAAAAGCGGTACAAGTCGTGTCGGAGTGTAGCCCAGAACGCCCTGAGATACTACTGGAATACCTACCAGTAAATCTCCTGCCTCGGCCGAGGGCTTTGCGTAATGGCTCTCCTAGACACAGCGCGACCTCACCCCCAATACCGGGAGAGACGAACCCCTGCAGATCCGCTCACTGCCTCCATGTGGCTCGGGACTGCACCCAACTAAAACCTGTTTGCACGACTCCTTTGAGCCGTGGTAGGGTAGTAATCAAAGCACAGTGGGAACTCACACGAGACAAATGACGATCCTCAGGTCGTTGAACTAACCTGTACACATGTCACCAGGGAACTGCTATCTGACATCTGGTACAAGACCAACTAGCAGGTTCCCGGCGAGTCCTGTCCGGTGTACTCATAACCCAATGAGCACCTGTATACATCTTAGGTGAACCAACTGACACCAGTGGCTTGTGAGACCGGCCACCGCCCCTCGTCGGGGTCTCGACTGTATACACTAGTCTACTAATGGAGTATCGATGCCCAGTCTCGAAACTCCCACGACTAGGGACCTTTTAAGGATGTGCTTATGGACCCCAGCTCCCACGTATATGATCGCCATCATACTGCTGGTCGTCAAGCAAGAATCCTAGGGCCTCTATCAACGTGCAATAGCGACATGTCAGGTCACCTAAAGCAGTACACGATGATAAAGATAAACCAGATAGCATACTATCATCTCGAGTAAGACTGTTCTACTGGGATAGGTCCTCCCTCAATCATTGCAATCACGTGCCTGTGATCCAATAATTGACTCTGAGGGCACTATCTCCAACACAAGGGTCGTGCGGGTGAGTTTAATTCAATCAGGAAATAACGGGTTGAACTTGGCTAGCGCTTATGATTTGTTGACCTTAGCCAAGGTCATAAGTTGCTAGGAGCAGAATATTATCGGGAATGTTGAATTTTGCAATGAGATTGCATACCTTCTATGAGATAGTAGGATCCCGATACCCACTGCGAGTAAGAATTACTCCTGCGAGAGTTTTACACATTACAATTATCCGATAAAGTAGGTGTCTAGAAAGGTGTCAACGGGGTTATGCCTCTGGGAGAACGAGTTTTATTTTAATTAGCTCCGTTCAAAAGCACGGGAACCCTCCCTCAAAGTACCGGCACTGGCCTGGCTGAAAGATTGGCGAAATTATAGGGTGTAATTAATCCCGGCTAGTCTTACCTTTTAGGGTTTGGAGGAAGATTTGACTAAAACAGTGGGAGCCATCCTGATTAGATAAATTAATAACCAATCTAATCTTGTAAGAGCATACGCTGAGTGTTTTCTTCTCTCACTCTCAAGGTAGCGACCATGTCACGCCTTAATCACGATAATAATATGGATGTATTGACCGAACCCGCTTGTTATACTGAGCTAGGGAACGTTGGTCCCGCTCCAACTTATAATTTTTATAAGACTAAGAAGGAAATTTGGGATTACCAGGATTCTCGTGCCGCCCAAATGAAGAAAGTACATGATGATGCATCTTCTTCGGGTGTGTTCATTACCGAGAACTGTTTCTCAGTATCGTCTACGTCCTGGGTATGAGATACCGGATCAGAATCCCATATATATAATCTGTTACAAGTGCTACAGATAGGTAGAGAACTGAGAATGGGTGATAAGTTTTAAGAGTTAGAAATGGTGCAATTGTTGCATCCAAGATGTTAGCAGTTATCACCCTGTATTACTAAATACATTGATTCTGAACGATTGTTATTAAATACCGAACCTGATATACAACATCATATTAGTCTCTTTATTAAGTAAAGAAGGATATAATTTTGTATTGTTGGATAATGTTTTGAACATTTCCTATATCAAGAGTTGATCGGTTCAAGCATGTTACGTAAAAGCATATACATTCTAAATCAAACCACAGTTCTTAACGTCCCGAACACACACAAGAGGAAGTGTTTAGAAATGAACGAATCCTCCTTGAGGCATTGTATACTAGGTCATATCAATGCGACCCGACTAGCTAAGTTACATAATGATGAATATTTAAATCAGTTTGAATTTACATCTTGTGAAACTTGCCAGTCATGTCACAAAGATAAGATGACCATTGCTCCGTTTATTGGAAACAGAGAAAGAGTTTGTGAACTCTTGGGATTGATACATGATGATGTATGTAGGTCCCCTGTCTACGCATGCCAGAAGTAGTTCTTTGTACTTCATTACATTCACCGATGATCTCTCAAGATTCGGACATTTGTTCCTGTTGAAACACAAGTCTGAACCTTTTGACAATATAAGTCAGAAGTAGAGAACCAAACGGGTATATGTATTATGTCCTTTTGATGTGATCAGGGAGAAGAATACTTGAGCACGGAATTCCTGGACTATTCTGACGGAGAATGAGATTCTCTCTCGGCATTACTCCTGTTGCGCCACGGCAGCGCCCCGGCCGTCTATCCGAGGCCCAAATGCGGAATCAAAATTTTCTTAACTTTCAAACTGGCGCTACCGCGGACAATACACCCGGATCGTAACCATTAACCGATACTAGCTATCAAGAGAAAGGGTGAGAGATATACCGAGTGATCCGAGTCCTCCGGTCTTCTCGTCATCGTCCCGATCTCCCGCGGAAAGTCTTGTCTCCATATCGTCGCCTCCTCGCCGGAAGGGCACCACATCGCTTGCGTCTTTTACGGGCTCCCGCCTCAATACCGAGGCAACTCGGGCATGAAGCCGGCAAGTCGACATGCCCAAGATTTGCTGTAGAATGTAGTGTAGATGATGCGTGTCTCATTTGGGGTTTGTAGTTGCCTTGATGGAGGAATAAGGTTAAGGAAAAATGGTGCTTTCATTTTTCCAAAACTAGAAGAATGAGATGAAGAAATTTGTGTCACACCAAAAATGGAAATTTCTCTCATCCTTCAAACAAATGTGGCCGGCCAAATACATGTGGGAAATGGTGGGGGGGGGGGAAACAACTAAGGGAGGTGAGTGTAGGATAAAGAGAAGAGGTGACCACATCATAAACATTATCATTTCAAACTTACATCCAAACCATACCCTCTCTTATCACAATTAATGCAAGTGATGGTGGAAAAGAAAAGATGCCTTCATAATCAAACCATTTGCAAGAAACCCCTCCACAATGTGTTATTTGCAAACTTGCAAATAACACCCTCCATCAAAAGGTCCGGCCGGGAAAGAACAAAGGAAAACCGGCCGGAACGGAATGCAAACTGGCAACTCCAGAAAACTGGTCCCGTAATAAATTACAGGAAAACCCCGATACTGTGCATACACACCCGCATCTGTATTCCGACCGGATACAAATGCAATGAGACAAAATCTACACTGTACTAAACTAGGATCCGGCTTAAACCAAAGCCGGCTAGTAATATCCGTTCGATCCTGATCCGTGCAATACCGCACGTATCCGATCGAACCTTACCATATATCCATACGGCCACTAGTACAAACCGTCCGATCCTGACCCGTGCAATACCGCACGTATCTGATCGGACCCTGCCATATCTCCATACGGCCTCTACAGCGTTTCGCCCGAAAGCTTGAGTAACTGAAAGTGTGATGGACTCTAAAGACTCGTCAATACTATGGCTGTGGATTTAACCACTAGCACGTCAGAGGTATAAGCCAATACGTGACGGGCCACCAGCTATTGACCAAAAGGGACGTCGATGAGCGAACTCATCCTGACACCCTACTGAGCCTGTCAGTGACAATATCCGTACAGTCCGGTCCGTTCGTCTATGAGTATCGCATGGCGGGCCTAGTGGGTTGGTAAAAGTCAGACCCCCAAAGGCGGTACAAGTCGTGTCGGAGTGTAGCCCAGAACGCCCTGAGATACTACTGGAATACCTACCAGTAAATCTCCTGCCTCGGCCGAGAGCTTTGCGTAATGGCTCTCCTAGACACAGCGCGACCTCACCCCCAATACCGGGAGAGACGAACCCCTGCAGATCCGCTCACTGCCTCCATGTGGCTCGGGACTGTACCCAACGAAAACCTGTTTGCACGACTCCTTTGAGCCGTGGTAGGGTAGAAATCAAAGCACAGTAGGAACTCACACGAGACAAATGACGATCTCAGGTCGATGAACTAACCTGTACACATGTCACCTGGGAACTGCTATCTGACGTCTGGTATAATCCCAACTATCAGGTTCCCGGCGAGTCCTGTCCGGTGTACTCATAACCCAATGAGCACCTGTATACATCTTAGGTGAACCAACTGACACCAGTGGCTTGTGAGACCGGCCACCGCCCCTCGTCGGGGTCTCGACTGTATACACTAGTCTACTAATGGAGTATCGATGCCCAGTCTCGAAACTCCCACGACTAGGGACCATTTAAGGATGTGCTTATAGACCCCAGCTCCCACGTATATGATCGCCATCATACTGCTGGTCATCAAGCAAGAATCCTAGGGGCTCTATCAACGTGTAATAGCGACCTGTAAGGTCACCTGAAACAGTACACGATGATAAAGGTAAACCAGATAGCATACTATCATCTCGAGTAAGACTGTTCTACTGGGATAGGTCCTCCCTCAATCATTGCAATCACGTGCCTGTGATCCAATAATTGACTCTGAGGGCACTATCTCCAACAATCTCCCACTTGCACTCAAGGCAAATTATTGCGATGTCGCATACTCACAGCCCGTGTGATACCGAACACCCAACTCCTCTACTAGTCAGTCGCACAAAGCCTGTTTGCGAAACTATTGCGTTCGAGGAAAAGCCTCAGTGAGTGGATCCGCCTAGATGTTTCTTTCTATGTCTCTCTATATCTCAAATTCGCGGAGAAAACCATCTCCCGAAATGAGCAATACCTGTCTTGGAATGTCTGGATGTCTGATGGGACATAGTTCATAAATGAACTCCAAATCCAAACTTCTTAGACTGTATCGTCAACTGAACTTAATCAGTATCCTGCGCCATGCCTCCCTCAGTATCTTCCTGGATCACCTGTCCAGAATACTGTCCCTCGTCAGAGGGAGAACTATAACTCTGACAACCTCCTTGTCGTCCATGTCACCTTGGAAGCCTGGAGTGATAACCGTCTCCTAAAGGAGGCAGCCGATATCATATCCCTAGAACATTCACTTATGTTCTAAAACTGCTTCCGACTATTCCTCCAGGATTGGATCAATATCAACTTATTGCATCTAGTGCAAGAACAACATCTGGTGTGGTACTTGACATCTCATGATTGACTCAATTGCCTAAGCAAGTGATTTGCCAACCATGCACATCCCTCTCTACTTTAGTCTATAAGACACCTTTAGAGAGGGTGACTCCATTACCTGCAGGTACACTACCATGCCAGGAGTCGTCCATTCTAAATACTCTTAGAATGCTGTCAAAGTACCCTGATTGGGAAACCACCCAAATCTAGATCTAAAACCATAGGTCTAGTAACCAGTATGTCCGATATAATGTCCAAGTCCCATGTGGAGAAAACACCGTGTGACGACCAAAGTATAACCGATCTTAGTATAGGAATATCACTTCCTACTACCTTCTCAACAGATCCATCCCCTATTCTGATAACGTCAAACCCATGACTGTCACATCAGAAACAGATGATCTAACTCCGCTATATCTGCTTTAGTCTATAAATAGACATAAGCCTGAAGTCCACCAATGCTTCCGCTGCTCCCACTGACTACGACAACCCTCTGCCAGAGTCATATAGACGTGCACTTCTAAAGCTAGTTTAGAACGACGCTATACTCATCCTCTTGCCGGGTCTCGCAGCCTGGAACAACAACAATGGCAAGTGTGGGTAAACAAGAACTTCCCTGTCACCGTCCTTGAGGCTACCAGAGTACCTCTCGGGTGCCTGAAGTTACCCACCTTATCTGCGGAGTGGCCAATGGAATGTCAAATCAGATTGAATCTTTAGGTTCCTTATCAAATCTTCAGTAATCATTTGCGGTTCTGGAATCACTTCCAGTTCTACCATACTCCCACTACTGTTTTTGAAAAAATCCATTTTTAATAAAACTGTGGCGTTTTTAGAACAATATCTCTATTGATCTTCCAGATGGTAGAAAATCAGCCCTCGTCATAGCCTGGGTCAACCCACAAACAGCCATCACAGAAACGTGCCTTGAGTTGTCCAGTGTCTGGTTTTAATCATAAGCCGGACAACTCCCCATACCTTAACATCGTTAAGATATGAACTGTTCTATATCCAATATAGAACCAGAGGCACTGATTTAAATGAACCAGATTCAAATCATGCAACTATCTCCAGTGCATGTCAACTAAATGGAAGGAGGCCGATCAGCATTACTCAACTTAGGAATGCTTCCAATTATGAGTAACCTGAAAGAGAAGCAATTTCTCTTTATCATTACTATCAACTGAATACCATACACAAGTATCTACATCTTCGATCACTTTGAAGAATCCCGATACTTGCTATACCTGGTTCTCTACTCTATTCAAATACCTATAACTCCTCAAAACTTAGACCCTGTGTTTCTTCGAAACACATGTCTAAGAACTAGAGAAGTTAAAAGTAAACAGAATATAGTATGAGGACCAACCCCTCTGTCCTAATGGACACTGGACAACATACAATACTCTGTATAAGTCCGCTGAGTCTAACAACTCTTTCACTGTGTGTCGTAGATTGAAAACTGTACTTATGGTTAAGAAGAATTACACTGCTGTTTAATGCTCCTTACCTAACCATCCACTGATATAGGTAAATGTCAACGACATAATATCAAAAGGTATATCTCACTCTATGAAAATAGACGTACAGATATATCAATTTGAAATTGGTGCACAACAGCGGATATTCAAAACCAAATATTTGCCGACCGGCAAACAGCCCAGATGATCTTCCTCAAATATCACCGATTACAACGAATCCCGATATAATGAGGATGATTACCCTATTTCCAATAACTTACTCCCACTCATCATCTGTAAAACCATACAGATGTGAGAATCAAACCTGGTAAATACATACCCTGGAGCAAGTGTCCAATCAGGAAATCAGTTTTCTTTTAACAGTACACAGTTGAACTGAAACATTGAAATGTTTCGATGGGGTATCGTGGTATTCTTAGTAATGCCTCTACCATTATCCAGATTCAAAACTATAACCGTATAATTCTTTGCCACCTCTCCAAATCCCTTTATATGTCTTTAGTCATTACCTTCTGCACACCCCTTAGGCCAAATGGTTTTCTTCCTTCCCTACCGTTCGGCACCAGCCTATGGTTTGGAAGAACACTATCCAATAAGCATAATGGGTGTACTGTCCTAATCCTAGGAGCACTCGCAATGCGAGAGAAGGTGAAGATAAAAGACAACCGAATAAACCTTATTCCTATTTCTCCTGAACCAGAATCCATCCCCGAACTGGAACAAGTTCCTTTCGAGTTCGTATATAACCATACGATGGAGTATCCAAAAACTTGGGATCTTCGTAGTGATACGGAGTGTCCTGGAGAAATACAAAGGTGATTTAGGATTGGCGAAGAAATACTCGGTTTGGTCATGAACGGCAGTCGCAATTTACTTTGCCCTCTTACTAATCCCTTTCTTTGTCTTAACTTAATACCTTCTGCACACCATCGTTATGCTAATTGGTTTTCTTCATTCCCCACCGTTCGGCACCAGCCTAAGGTTTGGAAGAAGACTATCCAATTTGCATAATAGGTGTACTATCTCCTAAACCAAGGAGTACTCACAATGAGAGAAGGTGAAAAGAAAAGACAACTGAATAATTCTATTCGTTTTCTCCAAAACCAGAAACCATCCTCGAAGTCCTTCGAGTTCGTATATAACCATACGATGGTTTTGTCCAATGGAAGTGGACGTTCGTAGTAATACGGGGTGTCCTGGAGAAAAGGGTAAAAGTAGGAGTGGCAATGAGGTTTGCAACTCTGACAATCCAAAAGCCAGTGTTAAGAAGGTTCGGTCAACTTGGTCACTGAGTCATAGTCCAGGGTCGGGTCAATGGTCGCTGCCAAAGAGAGAGAGAAAAGAAACACTCAGCGTGCACTCTAACCTAGATCAGAATGGTTATCACTTTATCTAATCAGGAAACCTCCCACTGTAACCTCAAATTCTTCCCCAAACCTGAAAGAAGAATTAGTCGGGGTCACCCGAAGAGTAAACCAACTCATCAGTGGGAATCGGGATCCAACTATCATCGCATGATAACATGACGGAATCCACTCACGTCACCACACTCCAGAAGGTATGCGCATGTCTGGCAAGTTTCAGTTCTTTTGAAACCCCCGATGTGATTTTTACCCCAAGCGGTTTATGACCTTGACTAGGTCAACAAACCATAAACCGCCAGTCAAGTTTAACCCGTCATTTTTATGGATTGCATTAAACCCACCCGTACGTGCCCTTGACTAGGTCAACAAGGCCGCACGACTGTCTTAACCAATCCCACTTATGCAACAAACAAGTACCACTTAGCTACCGAACACTACGTCTTGACTAGGTCAACAAACGCAGCACGAATACTAAATAATACCTGTAGGAAATGACGGAGGGCTACGGCTGGTTTTTGGCGAAAAACCTTTAACGTAATGAACTTGATATCGTTGAAGGAACTGCATAACTTTTTATAAAAATATAGTGACGAAAACCTTTACTAAAGAGGTCACTCCCGGTGAAGGGATCTCGGCTCTTTCCCCGTAGAATGAGGTGCAGGATATTCCAACTGAATACCACGATGCAAAGCAAAAGTAATCGGCTATGGTGAAGTTAATGCCCTGACGCAAACTTCTGTCCAAGGGGTCACTCCCGGGGAAGGGATCTCGGCCTTTGCCTCGTCGACTGAAGAGAAGGATATTCCAAATGAATACCACGATGCAAAACAAAAGCGAACGTCCTTGCAATAACAGCTTTTTGAAAAGTGTTCCAACAACATCAGAATAGGTTTGTTTATCTTGCATTGATCCGAATCAACGCATTCCCATCAATTGATCACACCACAAAGAACGAAAATATGCTGACGTACGTATATGCCATCCGCATTCGCCACTGGGTCCCGTCATCACCCGTTAGGTTAGCTAACTAACGGCAGAGCGGGGACTGGACTAGCGCGGATGAAAAACATATACAACATCTACTAATATATATACCAATATTTAGTATTTTGCTCAAGGCGTGATAAAATGCAACATCACAGAAATGTACAGCATCACAGAACAATACAGATATCTGGAAGCCCCGGGTTTCACAGAGCCGCTGCTGAAACCCGACGTTCCCCTGGTCGTGTGGATAGCCTGTGCAATAAAATCCTAGACCCCTACGGGCGCGGCAAGTCACCCGCCAAAACCTGAAGCGAGGCAGCCCCCTTCAGCTCCGTGAATGGACCACCCAGCACTTCAAGAAATCCGGTAACTTGGGCACCCCTCCTGGGTCAACCTGTACCCCCTACGAGTGCGGCGAATAGCCCGCCAATCCTGGAGTGAAGCCCCCTCCGTCCCAATGCCATGAGATGCGGGCTTGTTTCCCTCCAGAACCTGGCTATCCGTGCACCCCACCGCGGGGCAATCCTAGTACAGAAAGTAAAATATACATACACCGGGTACATCGACCGCAACCAGGTCGTGCCCCAAAAGAATAATACAAACAGGCAGTGACGGCAGTCCACATGTCGGACGCTCGCCCCGCAATATCAAATGTACATAATACAACCACAACAGTACTAGCATTGCATCCAGGCTATCCCCCACGACCGATCCGCAACATCACAGCAAAAACACAAAACATCAACGTGAAAGTCACGTTCGCAAATCCGTCTAACCGGGCTATATCAGTTAGACCGGATTTACCGATCGAGTGACATTCACGGTCGCAGATATAATGTAGATACTGTGAAATAATGTGTTTAAAATATCCAATCGATCAAAAATTAACAAGTGGGCCCCCAAGTAATACTGTAGCACTCATAGAAATTCTGGGCCCAATTTTAATATTCCAAAACCCCTATCTTAAGCCCAAAAGCCCACTGCAAAGAAATGGTAAAATGAAGGGAACATCCTGCGGCGGAACCGCGGCAAAAGAGGGGTCATTGCCGCGGTTCCGCGGTCCTCTGGAAGGATCATCTAACCAAATTTTTGCAGTTTTCTTAGAACTTCATGTACATCAATTTTCTACAACCTGAAAAAATTTTTGAGCCCGGAAAAAATCGACAGAAAACTGATGCATGCAAAACGCGGTTTTTGGAATTTTGGTCCATCGGATAAGTAAAACACATTAGAACAAGCTAGACAAGGTTAATGGCCTGTCTCTGATACCATGTTACGCCACGGCAGCGCCCCGGCCGTCTATCCGAGGCCAAAATGCGGAATCAAAATTTTCTTAACTTTCAAACTGGCGCTACCGCGGACAATACACCCGGATCGTAACCATTAACCGATACTAGCTATCAAGAGAAAGGGTGAGAGATATACCGAGTGATCCGAGTCCTCCGGTCTTCTCGTCATCGTCCCGATCTCCCGCGGAAAGTCTTGTCTCCATATCGTCGCCTCCTCGCCGGAAGGGCACCACATCGCCTGCGTCTTTTACGGGCTCCCGCCTCAATACCGAGGCAACTCGGGCATGAAGCTGGCAAGTCGACATGCATAAGATTTGCTGTAGAATGTAGTGTAGATGATGCTTGTCTCATTTGGGGTTTGTAGTTGCCTTGATGGATGAATAAGGTTAAGGAAAAATGGTGCTTTCATTTTTCCAAAACTAGAAGAATGAGATGAAGAAATTTGTGTCACACCAAAAATGGAAATTTCTCCCATCCTTCAAACAAATGTGGCCGGCCAAATACATGTGGGAAATGGTGGGGGGGAAAACAACTAAGGGAGGTGAGTGTAGGATAAAGAGAAGAGGTGACCACATCATAAACATTATCATTTCAAACTTACATCCAAACCATATCCTCTCTTATCACAATTAATGCAAGTGATGGTGGAAAAGAAAAGATGCCTTCATAATCAAACCATTTGCATGAAACCCCTCCACAATGTGTTATTTGCAAACTTGCAAATAACACCCTCCATCAAAAGGTCCGGCCGGGAAAGAACAAAGGAAAACCGGCCGGAACGGAATGCAAACTGGCAACTCCAGAAAACTGGTCCCGTAATAAATTACAGGAAAACCCCGATACTGTGCATACACACCCGCATCTGTATTCCGACCGGATACAAATGCAACGAGACAAAATCTACACTGTACTAAACTAGGATCCGGCTTAAACCAAAGCCGGCTAGTAATATCCGTTCGATCCTGATCCGTGCAATACCGCACGTATCCGATCGAACCTTGCCATATATCCATACGGCCACTAGTACAAACCGTCCGATCCTGACCCGTGCAATACCACACGTATCTGATCGGACCCTGCCATATCTCCATACGGCCTCTACAGCGTTTCGCCCGAAAGCTTGAGTAACTGAAAGTGTGGTAGACTCTAAAGACTCGTCAATACTATGGCTGTGGATTTAACCACTAGCACGTCAGAGGTATAAGCCAATACGTGACGGGCCACCAGCTATTGACCAAAAGGGACGTCTATGAGCGAACTCATCCTGACACCCTACTGAGCCTGTCAGTGACAATATCCGTACAGTCCGGTCCGTTCGTCTATGTGTATCGCATGGCGGGCCTAGGGGGTTGGTAAAAGTCAGACCCCCAAAGGCGGTACAAGTCGTGTCGGAGTGTAGCCCAGAACGCCCTGAGATACTACTGGAATACCTACTAGTAAATCTCCGGCCTCGGCCGAGGGCTTTGCGTAATGGCTCTCCTAGACACAGGGCGACCTCACCCCCAATACCGGGAGAGACAAACCCCTGCAGATCCGCTCACTGCCTCCATGTGGCTCGGGACTGTACCCAACTAAAACCTGTTTGCACGACTCCTTTGAGCCGTGGTAGGGTAGTAATCAAAGCACAGTGGGAACTCACACAAGACAAATGACGATCTCAGGTCGATGAACTAACCTGTACACATGTCACCTGGGAACTGCTATCTGACGTCTGGTATAATCCCAACTAGCAGGTTCCCGGCGAGTCCTGTCCGGTGTACTCATAACCCAATGAGCACCAGTATACATCTTAGGTGAACCAACTGACACCAGTGACTCGTGAGACCGGCCACCGCCCCTCGTCGGGGTCTCGACTGTATACACTAGTCTACTAATGGAGTATCGATGCCCAGTCTCGAAACTCCCACGACTAGGGACCATTTAAGGATGTGCTTATAGACCCCAGCTCCCACGTATATGATCGCCATCATACTGCTGGTCGTCAAGCAAGAATCCTAGGGGCTCTATCAACGTGTAATAGCGACCTGTAAGGTCACCTGAAACAGTACACGATGATAAAGGTAAACCAGATAGCATACTATCATCTCGAGTAAGACTGTTCTACTGGGATAGGTCCTACCTCAATCATTGCAATCACGTGCCTGTGATCCAATAATTGACTCTGAGGGCACTATCTCCAACAACTCCTCCGTATACACCACAGTACGTCGGTGTATCGGGACGGAGAAATCGCACCCTATGTGATATGGTGTGCTCTATGATGAGTACTACTGAGTTGCCTATTTTTTCCTTTTGGGGGTTATGCACTTGAGAAGCTGCATACCTTTTGAATAGGGTTCCAACCAAATCAGGTGCCTACCACTCCATATTGTATATAGTATGGGAAGAGCCCAACTCTTAAGTAAGTTAAGATTTGGGGTTGTCAAGCCTATGTCAAAAGAAAAATTCGGACAAGCTCGAGGCAAGGTCAGTTCTGTGGAAGTTTGTTGGATATCCTAAACAATTATAAGGGAATATCTTCTACCACACCGAGGAACAAAAAGTGATTTGTTTCTCAGCATGCCAACTTTGGGAAAGGAATTTCTTATGAAGAAATTAGTGGTCATGACGTAGAACTGGAAGGAGTTTCAGCTATACAAACTGCAGCTGATGATTTGGTAGAACCGAAGGATTAAATAGTTCCCGACGAACCTCAGCCTCTCCGCCAATCTGGTAAGGTTCCTCATCCACCTGAGAGATACTTCGGTTTTCTCTATGACAGTAGGAGCGAGGATGGCATCATGAGATGATGACCCAACTAGTTTCGAGCAGGCCATCACGAGTGGGGACTCTGTGAGAATGGCTGGATGCTATTTAATCTGAGATGGAATCCATATACACCAACAAAGTATGGACTTTAGTTGCAATATCTAAAGGGTTAAATCCCTATTAGGAGCAAGTATATCTTGAGAAGATTACTCGGTGTACATGGAAAATTTGAGACTTTCAAAGCTAAGACTTGTTTCAAAAGGTTTTCGTCATCGACCAGGTGTGGATAATGATGAAACCTTTTCTAGTCCCTATGCTTAAGTCCATCCGGATCCTACTTGCCATTGCTATATACCATGACTACGATATCTTGCGGTTGGATATCATGACTGCTTTTCTAAATAATGATTTATAAGAGAACGTCTATAAGTACATTGCCAGAGGGCTTTGTATACAGTGGGAGCAGCGGAAACGTGTGCAAGTTGCTTTATGGGTTAAAGCAGGCATTGCGTAGTTGGAACATCTGTTTTGATGTGATAGTCAAAGCATTTGACTTCGTCAAAATAGTAGTTGAACCTTGTACATTCAAAAAGGTAGTAGTGAGTATGGTGGTGATCCTCGTATTGTACATGGATGACATACTCTTGATAGGAAAGGTGTTTCCTATGCTACACTCGGTCAATCACCTCTTATCACAAGGATTCTCCATATAGGATCAAGGTGATACATCCTAAATCCTGATTTTTGGATCTATGAGATAGATCTAAAGTGGATGTTAGGATTCTCACTAAGTGTAGTGAGATGGTATCAATCGATCCTTGGGAGAATCAATGGATAGCTTACAGGGTAGTAAGGTCGACTGAATTCAGTCACAGCCATTGTCTTTACCCTCAGTGGAGGGAAGGTATGTTGGAAGAGTTCCAAGCTAGATACCGTGGCAAACTAGACGATAAAGGCTGGAAACATCGCTACTAAGGATGCTACCAAAGAGGCAGTATTGATAAATATAAGTTCATGAGATGAACTTCGTTCCTACCATTATATAACAATGGAGTTGTAGCTTATGCCTAGGAACCCCCGTCCCATCAGTAATCCAGACATATTCTAAGGCAGTATCATCTGATCATGGAGATAGTAGATCTCTAGGGAGAACGAGGTCAGGAGAGTAGACATAGAGGAGAACAGGGCGGATCCACTCACAAAGGCCTATTCCCAGAAGAGACTTTTATAGGATGGTTGAGTATGAGATACTTCAACCCCTGCTGATTGTTGGGTATGGGATACTACAATAGATGGCCCTAGTGCAAGTGAGAGATTGTTAGTAATATGTATGCCCTAGAGGCCATTACTATACATACGATGTATATTATAGTGGATGCTTGGACATATATAGGGAGGACATTCTTGCTCGACATGACAGTATGCTATCAGGTTGCTCTTTATCTTAACATGTACACTAATTGTCTCTATGTTACATGTTGATAAAGCCCTTATGATGAGTACTAGACTACGGAGATTTTGATGCAGATCATATTAGTGGGGACAGAGTAGTCACTAAGTACACTCTTCAAATGTTCCTAGTCGTAGGTGCATCGAGACAAGGCATCGATATACCAGAGTAGACCAGCGTATAGCTTCTCGACCCATGTAGATAGGCAATGGGTGATCCCATATCCATTGGTATTTGACATCAGAGATAGCATACGGCTGCTCAGTGGAGACTGGGTACACTGAACGGACTCGTCGAGAACTCCCAGATGGTATTATACCTCACGTCAGATGGCAGTTCTCTGGTGATACAGGTACAAGTTAGTCTGTAGACCTGAGATCGTCATAGAGCCTTGTGTGATTTCTACTGTGCTTTGATTTCCACCTTACCACGTTCAAGAGAACGTGCAAAATGGTGACTTTTGGGTACAGTCCCGAATCACATGGAGGCAATGAGCGATAGGTGGGGTTTCTTCTCTCCCGGTATTAGGAGTTGATGTTGCACTGTGCTCGATTGGCTATAACAGGAAGTCCCTGGCCAGGGCTGCTTCAGAGATATATTGGTAAGTGTTATCAGTAGTTTCTCGACCCGTTATGAGCCTCATATCGGCATGACTTATCGAGTTACTGGTTTCTGACGTTTACCACCCCTAAACGAGATATGCGATATAACAGATGAAGAGACCGGACTGTACGGTAGTGTTACTGATTGGATTCGCAGGAGTGTGAGTATGTTTGCTTGTCGATCTTCTGATCGCTCAATACCCAGGTGGCCGTTACGTTTAGCAGACCGCTTGCGGCTTGTGGGTGTTTGATATGATCATCACCTACTGCCGGCGTATTGACGAGTCTTTAGAGTCCTACACAGAGGTTTCCTGGCTCAAGCGAAATGGAGTAGGAGCACATATGTGATATGTGCAGGACCGAGATTAATATGATATGAGATACCGTATTGTATTCTCACGATTAGTGACATTAGTCGGTTATATGCGATATAGCCGGGTTATCGGATCAAGTGTTGATTCGATAAGTTATTACACATGATATTAGTCGGTTATATGTGATATAGCCAGATTATTAAATCTAGAGTTGATTTGATAATCTAATGTATAATTATATATTTGATATATTAATTTACATTAACTAGTATTAGCTTACTTAAGATTTCTTTTCTCACTTGATGTGCACATTGTATATATGAGATATATATAAGTGTACATGTTATTTGTCATGCTTGATGATACATGCAACTTGGGGGTATGTATGACTTACACCATGCTAGGGATAATACTAGCATTTTTATTTAATTTTGGTAATTACAAAATGGTTGCAATTTGTCATGACACAAAGCTTGTAGAAGCTTGTATTGTGCATTCACTTAGTCTACTCATTTTGTTTTACTAAAGATATTTCTAAAACCAACCCTTTATCCTAGCCATGGTTAACTCTCTACAAGGGTTAAGAGATGTTATATACTCACCATGGTTTATTTTCTAACCTCATGATTTTTTCTTTCATTCACTTGATATTTATCATGAGAGTTATCTTATTCTTCTTCCTCAAAGCTTTCAAGCTTCAATGGAGATGTGAGAAAATGAGTGAGAAAATCAAATCTAAAGTGAGCCCACTTCCTACTTCATCATCCTCTACTACTTGCCATTTAGTATAGGATGTTTGCATCACTAATTCCACAATTAGTGAAGAGATATCTTGGGTTAGTGTCTCCTCGACGTAGATCATCTTCGGCCTCGAAGACTTCGATGCAAGCATGTTCATTTCTTCATGGGAGCCTCTTTAGAGTCCGGGACATCATGATCGCGGCGAAGGGATTACTTCATATAGCTATTGAAGTGAAGGACCTGTCTACAAAGGCTGTATTCGTTGTTCACATTCATATGCGAAGTTGTTTGCATCACATTCCGTCTATTTTCTAGTTAACGATTCTATGTTAGGGTTAGCTAGAACGGCAATAATTTGAATTTGGCATGGACGGTGCCTTCTGAAACCTTGTTGCCATCCTAGGGTACCCTGCATTAACAAGTCTTTTCTTTAGAACATTTCGTTTGCGACACTTAATAGAACAACCAAACTTCACTTTACGGACTTAACTCGTTAAAACAATCTTAAGAACCTAACATTTCCTTGTGGACGACATATACTTATCTCGGCTCGCTACACGAACACCGTTTTGATTGCAGTACTTTTTAACTTAAAATGACACGATAAATCCTTATCAATCTCCGCATTATCAAATGGAATATGAATTCCAATGGAACCAATTTCAATGGAGATGAAAAACTTTGGAACATCATTTCCGTTGTAGTTCACGGTATTTGCCATTATCACTTATTATAGAAAAGATGAATAAATGTCACGACCCGAAATATTAGCTCATGACCAGCACATGAATCACGCAATGTCTAAAGGCGTAACGGAATTCAAGTAAGCTGAAACCCAGAAATTTAAACCTTTTAAGAAAAAAAAAGGAGGTGAAGTTTGAAATAAAGGTATAATGAAATCAAGTTTTCTTAATGCATAGAAAAGAAACATAAATGATGCAAGTGAAATTTTTTAGTTTGAAAACATGTTTCGTCTTTTAAAAATTTTGGCAGCACTTCCTTTGTATATTTTGATCCAAAACCACAAATACATAATAATGATAAAGGCATCCCCAAGCGGGAGCTTGCTCTTCGCCAAATGGAGGATCACAACCACGCAAGACAATAGATAAAATTATACGACGCCCAACGGCGAAGTTCACCACAAAAAGCTAAATAAAAGCAATACATAAAACTCTCAAGTAGCGGAAACCTCTCGCTCTATGTCTCGCAACCACAATCTCACTAAGTCTTATTGCATATACAATTTACAAGTTTTGATTGATGGAGTTAACTAGATACAATAAGAAATATAGATACAAGAGTGGGTACGATGCAAATGTCCCACCTACCAATGCAAAACACCCGAATGCAACTGTGTGCCAGCGAAGCCGCTACTGATCCAAGCGGTTAACCTGCAAGAACTGTGGCACAACGGGGGTGTGTTGCCATCTCGTGAGTAGAAAAATATCAACAGATAGAAATCGAATAAACAACGACTCCTAGGTCAACTATATCATAAAGGTAATATTATGATATCTAGGGTGACCGGGTCTGTATATGTGCCAACAAGGTAGTCAAAGTCTATAAGCATGTGTATAACATCCAACAGTATAGTCAATGCATGTATGCAAGTGGGTCTCGTTCGCCCATATAATCAAAGTATGTATGCATGTGGATCTCGTCCACCCATATAATCAATGTATGTATGCATGTGGATCTCGTCCACTCATATAATCAATGTATGTATGCATGTGGATCTCGTCCATGTGTCAACCACTGACACAACAACATCATGCATTTAAATATCATAAAAGCATATGCATGAAAAAGTGAGGATAAAAATCAACATGTGTCCGTCGCGACACCTCAAAATCATGGAACCTGAGTGTCCAGCATCGACACTCGAAACATCATGAAAACCGTGCCCAGCATCGACACGTAAGTCCTCATATATCTTAGGCGCCGCATCCTCAGATCGGCCCTCAGGCGCCGCACACCCTGGTCGGCCCTCAGATCCATCTCACTACTCTGGTCGGCATCCTCCGGATAACCGCCGAGTCTAAATACTATCACCGGTAGGTAGTGCTCCCCTACCGGGCTCACCGTCTAACATATACGAGTCTTCTTGCCCCGGGGTACCTCACCGGGTCCACCATGTACCCGCAGACGGTGCCTACCGCTCCTCGAATCGGGTTTCACATGCCACGATCAGAACCGAGAAAACACATGGTGGACACACTGAATATCATATCAAGAGAAACCAGGATTTTAAAACAATACATGCTTTCTTTGAAATAGCCACGGTTCTCACATCCAGAAATCTCATGAAAACGGTATATCTCAATGCGTAAAAGCGTAAAGCATGATGTATGCGACATATAACAGAAATGTAAGCATATCAATATATCGTGCAACTTGGAACAGTGATATGACATATTAAGGGAAAACCGCTGTTTTAAATAACTCCAGTTTTTAAAATATATCCCGCGGTTCCCAATCTCCCAATAAAACCAGTGATCTATATAGGTACAATATGTATATGCGCAAGTATAGATGTAGCAATGTATGTGTGCACCAATATGTATATACAAATGTATATATATGCGCAAGTATGAATATATCAATGTATATGTGCACCAATGTGGATATACAATGTGTATGTGCGCAAGTATGAATATATCAATGTATATGTGCACCAATGTGGATATACAATGTGTATGTGCGCAAGTATGAATATATCAATGTATATGTGCACCAATGTGGATATACAATGTGTATGTGCGCAAGTATGAATATATCAATGTATATGTGCACCAATGTGGATATACAATGTGTATGTGCGCAAGTTTGAATATATCAATGTATATGTGCAAGCAGGTTATGCGAGGAATCATATCATGATGCAGCAATCCTAATATGTAGTGACATGGCAATTATCGATGATGAAGTGTATGAGCCTACAGTCTGTGTGCGTGTAATATACGCATCATCGATAATGGTTCCGGTGTACTATCACAGGTACATGGAATGCAATGATTATATCATGAATGCAGCATAAGGCAAAACATCAGCTAAAAGCTATAAGGTATATGTAACTATCATATGTCTGAGTCGGTGAATCTATCAGTTGGCATCTAGCCTCACAGCATCACGTACGGTATAATCCATCGTACGGCATCCTCTAGTCAAGGGTATGGATCAACATCAAGTCAAACTCATCACGCACGGAAAATCATCGTGCGGCGGCATTAAACCAATAGGGATCCTATCATCCTATACGACAAATGAGGGTATGGCCTAATATCACGTACGGCCTATCATCCATGATTCACAACATTTTACATATGTATATATATTTATGTACCTATGTCCTTGTACATATCCGCAATAATCTCATATCAGGGGACCGACAGGGTATAAATCATCTCGATCGACCCGCATCCGTATACCATCATACCATCAATCATCATATCATCATACTATCATATCATCATATCCGTTTTATATCCTTTCGTCACATTAATATCTCACATCATGTCGAGTTTACATAACATTCTATCTTTACTATAAATATAGGTATCTAATCTAGCATACACACATCCGAACCATACAATCAGGTTTTTAATGAAGCGAATCGTAGTTTTGAAAATAGGGGCTACGGTGTTTTTAAGGAAAAGATATCATTTAAAATTCCATAACGTCCTTAAAAGTATCTGTTTAAAAGATGCATAAGATTCTTTAGTTTAGAAAATATGTATGGTTCGGATGACACATCAACGTCGACTATCTAGTCCTATAATATCCTAAACGGCAATATCGACAAACGTCATCCTCAATTTCCGCCATCCTATAATAGTCGTAACATATCTCTTCTAACTATCCTCTAGTTTCTGATATGGTTTCATAGCTATCTTCATTCTAACCCTAGTTTCCTAGTCAAGGTTTTGTAACCATATTCTATAAATCAGTTTTCCATCAAAACCATGCGGGGGTGCTATACGCCATCCACCCGACTTCCCCCGTGGATATAGATCCACTCACCTGGTTTTCGCTTGCGGAAATCGATGACGCCACGCTCCGTCGCCTCGGAATCCACGAGAAGGTACCTACAATTATAAACAATCGCAATGCGCATTAAAATCAAGGCGGAAAAACCAAAACGGCGCACGTTTCGCTTATAGGTCAAAACCTATAGCTTTACATGCAAAAAACGACAATTAACAATGGTCGCTGACGTCCAAACACCACACGATGGAAACACAATACCAAATACCAAAATCAAGCCAAAACGAAGTTGTAAAACAATGCATCAACTCATGGAAATGCTCCCTGATTTTATCCTAAGCCAAATTGGTCAATTCTGTATATATGGAGGGCCTAATTTACATCTAAAGGGACCCCAGAAAAAATACGTATCAATTCTGATCTACCCTGGCCTCAAATTGCGGTCAGATTGAATAAATCTGTGGCCTAGGTATAGGGGATGGAGCTCAGGTCTTGGTGGTAGCTTCCTAGGTGCATGCACGACTCCCAGTAATTGCAAAATCATTTCTAGTGTCTCCGGGTTGCTCCAGATTCAAAAATACCCTCACAATTCACATATTTATCCGATGTCGGGGTTTCTAAATCCGTTTTTTGGGGTTTCTAAGCTCTGGTCCAGGTCATTAAACAGCTCCCAAGTCTAGTTAACAGCCACAACATCACCAATTTTAAACAAACCCTCAACCCTTTACTAGTGTTTTCCAAAGTTCACTAAACTTCACAATTTCACATCTAAACACATATGAATACTAATGTAGATGAAAAACAACCCAATTGGGGAAGGGATTACTTCATATAACACCCATGAAACCCTAAGGTCATCGAAATCTGAATTTCCTTGGTTCCATGTGTAGAGGTTTAAGAGGGGATTAATTTTTGTAAAGAGTGTGCAGGGTTTTGGGGCTTATTAGGAGATAGATCTAGGGATGGAAGGGGAGGGTTGTGAGCTTCAGGAGATGAAGGAGAGAAGATGAAAGAAAGACGGGGAAGGAAGTGGCAGCAGCAGCCTCCCTCTCTCTCTCACACAAATTCACACACACACTCTCTCTCTCACATAATCTACTTAACCTAATCATTTTGTCCCCTTTGACTTTTTCTTTTTCTTTTTCTTTTCCTTTTTCTTTTCTTTCCACCAATAACCCAAATGAAATGAAACATGTAACAAAATGAAATATGTCAGGGTGCACTAACCACGTGTAACACCTTAGGATGTGATTAATGGCTAATTATATTTTAAATATATGGTTTTTAATAAAAAGTTTACCAAAACGATTTTCAAATAATTTATCAAATTTAATGAATATTTTATTAGAATTTTTCTAAGCTTGCACACACAAGTGCATGTAAACTAGGTTTAAATTAGGGTTAGACCATGATTAGCAACCATGGTGAACTAACCATTTTGTTAAGCCCATTTGAAGTTTTATTAAGGGTTTTGGGGTAATTATTATTTTTAAATGGAAATGATTTAAAATTTGGTTGACTTGGAGGGGGAGAGAGAGAGAGAGAGAGAAAGAGAAGGGCATCATGGCTTGAGCCATGCCTTCATTTAATGAAGAGAGAGAGTGAGTGAGGGAGTTGACTCATATACTCTCATTTATTTTGTTCTCATAACTCTCTCACTCTCACTTATACATACACACACTCATTCATCACATCGGCAGCAGCAGAAGACACAGCAGCAGCAGCACCTAGTAGCAGCAGCTGAAGCAATAGCAGCAGCAACAACATCAACTTCAGCAGCATCAGCATCAGCTCCAGCAGCTTCAGCAGCAGCTGCAGGAGTGCAAACTCCTCCTCCTCTTCTTCTTCCTCTCCTTCCTGCTCTCTAAGACCAGTGAGTGAGGTATAAGATCTGAGCCTAACTTCCTACCTTGCTTAACTTGTGTGTTAATAGCTTCGGTTAGTGTTAATTATGCGTTTTAGTGCTAGAAATGGTGTTTAGTGTGGACTTTTGGTTTAGTGATGTTCTTGGTGGTTAGCCTAGCCTAATTAAATGTTATTAGTGCCACATAAACCTAGCTTTAACCCGGATTTCACTAAAATACCCTAGGTTTTCTTTTTGTGCAAAATATAACGCTTTTAAGCAAAACTTGGCCTTTCTGTGATCTGCTTTAGACCCGGTTACTTTAGAGAAAAATTGAGATAACCGGAGCATATTTGATAGACTTTGATCACACCACCAGAGCACAAACCCTAAATTCCACACTGTGGCCGTCGATTTATTCTTTCTGGCTGCAAATTGCATCCAGATGAGGGAGTTTTTGGGTTGGGTTTGCATGGGTAGGAGTCTGCTGTATATTTAAGGTCTGTGGTATGTGCAATTTTGTAAGTTTTCACCTGCGTAAAAATCTGG
Organism: Agapanthus africanus; assembly: GCA_030015575.1. Lineage (NCBI taxonomy): Eukaryota > Viridiplantae > Streptophyta > Magnoliopsida > Asparagales > Amaryllidaceae > Agapanthus > Agapanthus africanus. The sequence continues at coordinate 247,324,433 of CM057348.1, read as the reverse complement.
AGCGTAGTATCGTTTTTCCAATACGTTTTGTTTGTGTGACACGTGTGATACGTGAGCGAGTTCTGTTTTCCAGCGTATCGTGACGTGTCGAGGTAGTTTGAGACGCGTATACACACGTTTTACCGTATCGGACACGCGCGCGTTTAGTTCGCGACGGGAGTTTCTCGTTTGATTTCGATATCGCGTTTTGCGAGATATTTGCTTATGTGGATTCTCTATGTGAATTCTAGGTTCGCAGGCAGGTACGTCGGATGCCGCAATGAAAGGGAAGCAGGTGGTCGGCTATGTTTAGCAGGCGAACAGGTGAGTAGATTTAACATCTACGGGGAAATCGCCCGTATGGCGTTAAACTTCAGGGCGTGATAGGATATTTAGTCGTAGATATTTATAGGTATATTCATACCAGTGTACACATATATTTATATCTTCATACTTGCGCACATGCACACTGTATATTCATACCAGAGCACACATATATTGATATCTTCATGCTTGCGCACAAGCACACTGTATACTCATACCAGTGTACACATATATTGATATCTTCATCCTTGCGCACATGCACACTGTATATTCATACCAGTGCATACATCTATTGATATCTTCACACTTGCGCACATGCACACTGTATATTCATACCAGTGCACACATATATTGTTATCTTCATACTTACGCACATGCACAATGTATACTTATACCAGTGCACACTTATATTGATATCTTCATACTTGCGCACATGCACACTGTATATTCATACCTGTGTGCACATATATTAATAAGTTCATACTTGCGCATATGCACACTGTATACTCATATGAGTGCACATATATATTGATATCTTCATACTTGCGCACATGCACACTGTATACCCATACCAGTGCACACATATATTGATATTTTCATACTTGCGCACATGCACACTGTATTTTCGTAGTAGTGCTACACTCATATTCGTGTATATATCCATTTGCACATCCATACCTATATACATATATATATTACATACATGGATGATATTGACTTGATTTCAAGAAAATAGGGATCGCGTGAGATATTTTAAAAACTGGATTCTTTTTAAAAGTGTGGTTTTCCCTTTTTACTCTTAGTGTCATAAGACACATTGCATGGATTTACGCATTGAGTTTGGATTTATTGGATTTCTGGATTTGATAACCGTGGTATTATTTTAAGGAAATACGCACTGTTTTAAAAACCCGGTTTATCTTGATATGATATTTCAGTGCGTCCACCATGAGTTTTCTCGGTTCTAGAGAGCTTGTGTGAGTACACCCGATTCGAGGAGTGGTAGGAACCGATTGCGGTTACATGGTGGACCCGTTATGGTATCCCGGGGCAAGAAGACTCGTATTGTTAGACGGTGAGCCCGGCGGAGGGACTACTACCTACCGGTGATTGGTTGGACCTGGCGGTTATCCGGAGAATACTGACAAGAGTTGAGAGATGGATACGGGACGATGCATACTGCCGGGGCCGAGGGCCGATTCCGCAGACGGAGCCCGCGGGCCGATCCGGACTGACGGAGCCCGATAAATGAGGATTTGCGTATCGATGCTGGACACGATCATTTTATGATATTTCGAGTTCCGATGTTGGGCACTCACGATTCTATGAGATTTACAGGATTTGAGGGCCGATTGGAGTGACGGTGCCTGAGTTTTACTAGGATTTGGGTGTATTGATGGACACCGGTTATTTTCCACGTTGACATTCCGTGTAGATGTCATTTATTCCCATGCTCCGTATTCATGTTATATATCTCATCCAGTATTTGTAGTACCTGATAGAGTACAATTGCTATGCACGTTTATTGCATACCCTGCTCATCCTATATAGATGCTATTAGATTGCACATGCTATGCTCGATTATTGCATACCCTGCTCATCATATAGAGATGTTATTAGATCGCACTTGTTGCATGATTATTGCTCATCTAGCTCATCATATAAATGTTATCTGTTGGCATAGGTTAGAATATCGCAGCACGTGCATACTCGCGATTACCTTTATATGTTATCTACTATTCACAAGTTGGCAACTCACCCCCTTGTGCCACAGTGATTGCAGGTTGCCCCTCAGAGTAGTCACGGCAGGCTGCTTCCTTGCACCTTTTGATACAGATACCACTGCAGTTGGCGCATGAGCTCTTTGCTGATGGTGAGTTTTGTGCGGTATCTGTTTATTTTTCCAGTTGTACACACCATTGTATCCAGTACTCTCCATCTACTACTTATGTATTGACTTAGAGACCAGTTGTGAGGACGATGTATATTATTTGTACTCTGGTTTCGAGCTCGTTGTAAGCCGACTTTATTTTTGCAGTTTTATATTTCATGTTGTCTTCACTTATTTTTGCTCATTCTTCGCCACGACGTCGTATATTATTATCATGGTGATTGTTCCGCCGTTGGCTGTGATTGCTCCCGTTTGGGATGCTTTATTCTTATTGTACATCATTTTACTCATATATTGTTTTGTACCGATTTCGGGGCTAGTTTTTACAAAGGAAACGCTGCCAAAATTTTTAAGATAATAACTTGAACTTTAAAGAATTTTACTAAATTACTTAAGGTTTTCTAAACGTTTTAACAAATGTTTCTATTAAATGTTTTAACACTCGATACTTTTAATGGTTTTGATTTCTGGGTTTCGGCTTACTTAGTCCCGTTAAGCCTGTAGACGTTACGAAGTTAAGTGCCGGTCACGGGCCAAACTTTGGGTCACCACAAAGTTGGTATCAAAGCGTAGGTTTTACCTTTGGAGTGTAGGATGACCCTAGTATGATGGAGTAGGTAGCTGAAGCAAAGTGGCGCAGCGTGCGTATGTTCCGCTCCATACTCACGACGCGGTACTCCGCCTAAGCGACCTTTGGACTTATGGATTGGAAATTCCTTCAAGATTGTATACATTCTTGTGATTCTATTTCCGTATCCTTATCGAATCCTACTTTCTTTTCAGCCATTATGCCGCCAAAGACTATGAGAGCGCAGAGAGCGGCCGTGAGAACCGAGATTCGAGTTGACTCGTCTGAGACGAGGACTGATCCAGGCAGTACACCTATTGTACCAGAGCAGACTGTTCCTCCTACAACATATCAGAACGCCATGCTAGGGGCCGGTATGCAGGAGATGCGCCAGATGATAGGGTCACTAGTTGAGACGCTTAGAGCATAGTGACCAGAGGTAGTTCCACCCGTTGCGAGGATCACGATGGTACCTACAGTTCAGGCAGTTGACCCTGCAGCCACGGAGCTTATTACAGTATCGCTATCAGAGTTCATGAGGCTGAAGCCTCCGGTCTTCACAGGCACCGATGCATCCGAGAACCCACAGTCTTTCATTGATAGGATGGCCCGGATATGTCGTTCACTCAGATGCTCAGAGGCTAGATGGGTAGAGTTCGCGTGCTTTCACCTGGAAGGTCTTGCGCAGAAATGGTGTGAATCGATCGAGAAGGGCAGAGCAGCAGGTCTTCCTCCTATGACCTGGACCGAGTTCGTGACGGTATTTCTAGCACGTTTCCTTCCCCAGAGTGTCAGGGATGCTCGAACGCGCAAATTCGAGTCCTTACGCCAGACGTCAGAGATGACAGTGGCAGAGTATGATGTACTATTCACCGAGCTATCTGTTTATGCCCCATACCTAGTGGCAACTGAGGTGATGTGAGTCAAGAGGTTTGTTCGAGGCTTACTTACCTCACTGTTCCTTGCGATCAGCGCACAGCATTGCGAGACATATGCAGTAGCTGTTGACGCAGCCCTATTAGTCGAGGAGCGCCTTGCAGAGACTTCGGTAGTTCCAGGGCCGAAGAGGGTTCGTACTGATACAGCAGCACATAGACGTCCATTCGGACGCCGTGATAGACGTCGTACAGGTGGCAGAGACTCGGGGCGAGGTCAGATGTTTAGCTCTTATCCCCAGGTGGGTCAGCAATCATCGCGTGGATGCTTTGGGTGTGGTAGTCCCCATCATCGCGTCAGAGATTGTACCGAGATACGCCGAAGGGATGCAGCAGTACCACATGTCACACTTCCACCTTGCCCACCACAGAGGACGTTGCCTATTGTACCTACCGTTGCTCCGTGTCAGACTCATGCACAGAGAGACCGTGGTCGCGGAGGGTTTACTCATAGAGGACCAGGTGGCCGAGGAAGAGGACAGCCAGCCGCCGGCAGAGTACAGCCAATTGCTTGTAGGGGACCGCCAGTTGCAAGTGGAGGACAGACACGGGTTTTCGCATTGATGCATCAAGACGGGCAGGCGTCCAATGCAGTGGTCTCAGGTACCCTATCAGTATGTTCTGTTGACGCACACGTGTTGTTTGATCCCGGATCCACGCACTCGTACGTTTCCACACACTTCGTGCCAAGTTTGGGTAGAGAATCCGGTTTGCTTGATCAGCCGCTTGTTGTGACCACTCTTATGGGGGCGTCATTTGTTGCTAGGTATGTGTTCCGATCATGTGTTGTCCGTATTGGCTAGAGAGAGTTTCCTGTCGACTTGATCCTTCTTGAGATGTTTGACTTCGACGTTCTTTTGGGCATGGATTGGTTAGCCACGTACTATGCGTCTATGGACTGCCGCGAGAAGACAGTTAGATTTTGTTTTCCAGGCGAGTCGGCTTTTGTTGTGCAGGGGGACTGTTGTGCCGTCCCTCACAGTTTGATTTCTTCTTTTCGCGCTGGACAGCTGTTGAGGAAGGGATGCCAAGGATTCCTAGCCTATGTTTGCGATACTAGAGCTACGGATGTTCCTTTGGACCAGGTTCCGATTATTTATGAGTTTCCTGATGTCTTCCCTGACGAGTTTCCTGGGCTACCGCCTGACCGCGATATTGCTTTTTGTATTGATTTGATTCCCGGTACGGGGCCTATTTCTACACCGCCTTATCGGATGGCCCCGGCGGAGCTTAGTGAGTTGAAGGGACAGTTGCAAGGTTTGCTGGATAAGGGACTTATTCGACCCAGTGTATCTCCTTGGGGTGCCCCGGTCCTGTCTGTCAAGAAGAAGGATGGCAGTTTGCATTTGTGTATCGACTACCGCCAGCTGAAAAGGGTTACCGTGCGGAACAGATATCCTTTGCCACACATAGACGACTTGTTCGACCAGCTTCAGGGGGCAGGATATTTTTCGAGGATAGACTTGCGATCAGGATACCATCAGCTGTGGGTTCTAAAGGAAGATATACCGAGGACAGCTTTCCGCACGCGCTACGGCCATTATGAGTTTTTGGTGATGTCGTTCCGACTCACCAACGCCCCAGCAGTATTTATAGACTTGATGAACCGTATTTTCAGGCCGTAGCTTGATTTGTTCATCATCGTATTCATTGATGATATTTTGGTGTATTCCCGGAGCAGAGAGGAGCACGAGCAACATCTACGGATCACACTGTAGACTTTGAGGGAGCACCAGCTATTTGCAAGATTCTCCAAGTGCGCATTCTGGCTTGACAGCGTAGACTTCTTGGGTCACGTGATTACACGAGATGGTATATGTGTGGACCCGAAGAAGATCGAGGCCGTTCAACGTTGGCCCAGACCCATATCAGTTACGGAGATCCGCAGCTTTCTAGGATTAGCCGGCTACTACAGGCGATTTTTACAGGACTTCTCCCGCATTGCCGCACCTTTGACCGGGTTGACCCGGAAAGGAGTTCCTTTCGATTGGACGGAGGAGTGAGAGCATTGCTTTCAGCAGCTACGGCCTTGTTTGACTACGGCGCCGGTGTTATCATTGCCTTCAGGATCAGGCGGATTTGTGGTCTATTGTGACGCTTCTCGAGTGTAGCTAGGATGCGTATTGATGCAGCATGACAGGGTGATCGCGTATGCTTCACGGCAGTTGAAGAAACATGAACATAACTACCCCACTCACGATTTGGAGATAGCTGCAGTGGTCTTTGCACTCAAGATCTGGCGACATTACTTATACGGCGAGTCATGCCAGGTATTCACTGATCACAAGAGCTTAAAGTATATATTTCAGCAGCGAGACCTGAATCTCAGACAGTGCCGTTGGATGGAGCTAGTAAAGGACTACGATTGCGAGATCTTGTATCACCCGGGCAAGGCTAATTTAGTGGCGGATGCTTTGAGCAGGAGGCCCGGAGGTAGTCTATCTTGTTTGAACGCAGTGCAGAGGCAGTCGTCGGCAGATTGGCAGATTTTATGCGACAGCCGAGTGCAGTTAGAGTTCATGCCAATCGGGGGACAGCTTGAGCATGTTCGTGCACGCCCACAGTTGCTTGACCGTATACATGAGGCACAGTACGGTGATGACCGTTGTTCAGAGATCATGGCACAGATTGGACAGGGCAGATTTTCCGAGTTCGTGATTGATGATCAGGGGATACTGCGATTTGGGACTAAACTATGCATACCAGATGCTGAGGGACTGCGGCGTGAGATTCTTGAGGAGGGACATCGATCGGTGTATAGTGTTCATCTGGGTTCCACAAAGATGTACCATGATATGAGAGATGTTTACTGGTAGGACGGAATGAAGAGGGACATCGCAGACTTCATGTTGAGATGCCTGACTTGTCAGCAAGTCAAGGCCAAACACCAGAGGCCAGCGGGAGAGCTACAGCCGTTACCCATTCCGGAGTGGAAATAGGAACATATTTCTATGGACTTCATTGTAGGTCTACCTAGGACTAGGCGAGGGTATGACTCCATCTGGGTGATCATGGATCGATTGACGAAAGCGGCTCACTTCCTGCCGGTGAAGACGACTTTCGGATTTGCTCAGTACGCCCAGATATACATCGACGAGATTGTACAACTACATTGAGTCCCGACGTGTATCGTGTCCGACCGAAGCACCCAGTTTACCAGCCGACTATGGCAGAGGCTTCAGGAGGCGTTGGGCACCCGCTTGAGTTTCAGCACGGCATTTCATCCGCAGACCGACAGCCAGTCAAAGTGGACTATTCAGACTCTCGAGGACATGCTCCGAGCGTGCATTTTAGACTTTGGTGGTAGCTGGGATCATCATTTATCCTTGTTGGAGTTCACCTACAACAATAGTTTCCAGGATTCTATTCAGATGGTGCCTTTCGAGGCATTGTATTGGAGGAGATGTAGATCGCCCATCTTTTGGACAGAGCTCAGTGAGAGCAGTATTTTGGGGGCACAGATCGTACATGAGACGACCGAGAAGATACATCTAATTCGAGATAAGATGAGGACAGCTCAGAGCAGGCAAAAATTGTATGCTGACAGACGCCGCCGCAGATTAGAGTTCGCAGTTGGCGATCACATTTTTCTGAGGGTCTCTCCGATGAAGGGAGTGATGAGGTTTGGACGGAAGGGGAAGGTTAGCCCCAGATTGATAGGTCCCTTCGAGATCCTCGAGCGTATGGGCGCGGTAGCATATCGTTTGGTTATTCCACCCGACTTCCCAGATGTTCGCACCGTTTTCCACTTGTCGATGCTTCGCAGATACCTACATGACCCTTTTCACAGGATTCAACATCAGACCGTTCAGCTCGAGCGCGATCTTTCGTTCACCGAGCAGCCCGTCGTGATATTGGACCGGCAGGCAAAGAAACTTTGATCGAATGTCTTGCCATCTGTGAAGGTGCTTTGGCGCAGCCCAAATGGTGAAGAGATCACTTGGGAGGCCGAGGGCGAGAAGCGGAAGAATTTCCCTCATCTCTTTGAAGGTATGTGTAGCTTTATATTTTAAATTCGGGGACGAATTTCTTTAAGGGAGAAGATTGTAACACCTTAGGATGTGATTAATGGCTAATTATATTTTAAATGTTTTGTTTTTAATAAAAAGTTTACCAAAACGATTTTCAAATAATTTATCAAATTTAATGAATATTTTAGTAGAATTTTTCTAAGCTTGCACACACATGTGCATGTAAACTAGGGTTAAATTAGGATTAGACCATGATTAGCAACCATGGTGAACTAACCATTTGGTTAAGCCCATTTGAAATTTTATTAAGGGTTTTTGGGTAATTTTTTTTTAAAAGGAAATGATTTAAAATTTTGTTGTCTTGGAAGGGGGGAGAGAGAGAGAGAAAGAGAAGGGCATCATGGCTTGAGCCATGCCCTCATTTAATGAAGAGAGAGAGGGGGGGTTGACTCATATACTCTCATTTCTTTTGTTCTCACAACTTTCTCACTCTCACTCATACACACACACACACTCATTAATCACAGCAGGAGCCGCAGAAGACACAGCAACAGCAGCACCCAGAAGCAGCAGTTGAAGCAATAGCAGCAGCACCAGCCTCAGCAGCAGCATCAGCATCAGCTCCAGCAGCTGCAGCAGTGCAAACTCCTCCTCCTCTTCTTCTTCGTCTCCTTCCTGCTCTCTAAGACCAGTAAGTGAGGTATAAGATCTGAGCCTAACTTCCTAGCTTGCTAACTTGTGTGTTAATAGCTTCGGTTAGTGTTAATTATGCGTTTTAGTGCTAGAAATGGGGTTTAGTGTGGACTTTTGGTTAAGTAATGTTCTTGGTGGTTAGCCTACCCTAATTAAGTGTTATTAGGGCCACATAAACCTAGCTTTAACCCGGATTTCACTAAAATACCCTAGGTTTTCTTTTTGTGCAAAATATAACATTTTTGAGCAAAACTTGGCCTTTCTGTGACCTGCTTTAGACCCGGTTACTTCAGAGAAAAATTGAGATAACTGGAGGATATTTTATAGACTTTGATCACACCACCAAAGCACGAACCCCAAATTCCACACTGTGGCCGCCGATTTATTCTTTCTGGCCACAAATTACGGCCAGATGAGGGAGTTTTTGGGTTGGGTTTGCATGGGTAGGAGTCTGCTGTATATTTAAGGTCTGTGGTATGTGCAATTTTGTATGTTTTCACCTGGGTAAAAATCTGGAGCGTAGTATCGTTTTTCCAATACGTTTTGTTTGCGCGACACGTGTGATACGTCAGTGAGTTCTGTGTTCCAGCGTATCGCGACGTGTCGGGGTAGTTTTAGGCGCGTATACACACGTCTTAGCGTATCGGACACATGCGCGTTTAGTTCGCGACGGGACTTTCTCGTTTGATTTCGATTTCGCGTTTTGCGAGATATTTGCTTATGTCGATTCTCTATGTGAATTTTAGTTTCGCAAGCACGTACGTCGGACGCCGCAAAGAAAGGGAAGCAGGTGGTCGGCTACGCTTACCACGCGACTAGGTGAGTAGATTTAAAATCTACGGGGAAATCGCCCGTATGGGGTTAAGCGTCAGGGTGTGATAGGATATTTAGTCGTAGATGTTTATAGGTATATGTTAGTGTATATGCCCTAGAGGCCATTACTGTATCATACTAGTTTGTATATTACTTAATGGAAGCTTGGGATATTCACCTTGTATATATACAATCTTGCTCAAAATAGTAGTATGCTACTTGGTTTGCTTCTACTTCAATGTGTACATGTGTTTATTTTAGTATATCGGCTATACACATTAGTGGAGCCCTTAGGATCTTTGCTTGATTACCAGCGTTGTGATGGCAGTCACACTAGTGGGGCTGGGTAATCTATAAGCACATCCTTAAGCAGGTCCCTGGTCGCAGGACTATCGAGACAGGGCATCGATACTCCGGAGTAGACTAGCGCATGCGCTTCTCATCCCAGTGTTGGAGACGGTCTGTCCCACAGCCGTCGGTACGTCGTACTTGAGAAAGTATGCGGGTGCTCGTTGGGTTACGAGTACACTGGACAGGACTCGTCGGGAACTGACTAGTTGGTATTATGCCTATCGTCAGTTATCAGTTCCCAGGTGACATGAGTACAGCTTAGTCCGCTGACTTGACACTATCACTTCGCCTCGAGTGTGTTCCCACTGTACTTTGATTACTATCCTACCACGGCTCAAAGGAGTCGTGCAAATAGGTGGTAGTTGGGTGCAGTCCCGAAGCACTTGGAGACAGTGACGGTTAGACAGGATTCGTCTCTCCCGGTATTGGGGGTTGACATCACGCTGTGTCTAGAAGAGCCATTACAGGAGTAGTCCCTGGCCAGGGCAAACGAGATATACTGGTAGGCTTCCAGTGTTATCTCAGGGTGTTTTGGGCTTCACTCCGACACGACTTGTACAGCTATTGGGGGACTGACGTTTACCGCCCCCTAGGCCCGCCATGCGATGTATCAGACGAACAGACCGGACTGTACGGAGAATGTCACATTCAGGCTCGGTAGTAGTTCAGATGGGTTTCGCCTCGTCAGTCTTCTTGTCGGCATCTACCTGGGGACCGTTACGCACAGCTAGTGCCGCTTGCGGTCTGTGGTTAAACCCACTGCCAGCGTAGTGTCGAGTCTTTAGAGTCCTACACAGAAAGCTGTTTGCCTTTAGGCAAAAGAGTAGAGGTCGCATGGTTTTGCGACAGGTCGCATGGTTTTATGACAGAGTTCGGTCACATCCGTGCACTTGTGCACGTACAGTGTCCGGACAGTATACACTAGCGGGCTTTGTTTTAAGCCAGATCCTAGTGTACCTTTTGGGATTGGATTTATCCAGTTTGCATTCGTGTTCCTCGGAACGCGGATGCGGGTGTGTATGCACAGTTGACGGAGAGACAGAGGCAGAGGATTCTCATTAGGGTTGTTGACCGTTGACAGTTGACTATTGACTTTTTGCTCAACCCTAATGAGAATTTGATATGTGATTAACAATTATATTAATTAAGTATTATGGTGACATGGTTGTTGAGGGATTGACTTTGTTGACTTGTTGACTTTTGTTGACTTGTTGACTTTGTTGACCGGTTGACTAGGCTTGACTAGTTGACCATCATGATAACTATAGCTATCATTTCATAGCAAAGACTTTTGCTTGCTTGCTCTTTTGTGCAAAATGAGTGCATGAAATGATATGGCAATGGTTGCTTAAACCATCACATAATACTTGATTAATATGAGGTGTTATGATGGTTTTGGATTATGAGAGCCAAATGAGAAAAGTCTTCTCTCATTCTTTCATGCTCATTCTCTCTCTTGTTCTTGAGCTCTCATCTTCCTCCTCTTGCTCTCCCTCTCTTGATTCTATGGTTCACTTGTCTCATGAGTTGAGAACCAAGAACCATAGATAAAATCCCATACAAACTCTTCTCTACTCACTCTAGTTCACAAGGTTTAGCAAACCGAGTGAACTAGTTTCTTCAAAGATCGAAGAAGGAGCCAAAGGTTGAAGCTTTCAGGTGGATCTATCTTCGGCGCAAGGAGACGATGGGGAGAAGCCGATTCGGACGACCATCGAAGCTTGAAGACGAAGGAGTTTGAGAAAAAGAAAGGTATAACCCCCTAACCGAGTAGTTAGCAACTCGTAGTTAGGTTGTTAGTTAGATGTTTAACAAAGATCCGGTTTTGAGTCTATGTTACCACCTTTAAGAAAATTGTTTTTCACCAAATTCCGCATGCCCGAAAGTACCGGGAGAGGTAGTATGGACTTACAGTGGTATCAGAGCCTCGTTAAACTCTGTCTAACATGTTAGCAAAGTAGCTAGAAGATCGATCAAAGAAAAGTCGCAAAACGAACCCAAAACTGTCAAGTTTCTGCCGAAATTTTTCCTGTTCAAAAGTTGATAATTTTCATCTTAAAAATCGTCTCAGGCTTTTGTGTGAACACCAACCAAATTTGGTCCAACGATCGAGTCAAAGTACCGCGGAAACGCGGCGGGAGCACGCTCCCGCCGCGGTTCCGCGGCCGAGTTGACTTGGCCGAGGTCCAAGTTTGGTGCAGTGTTTTTCTGGGGTTGTTTTAGGATTTTTGGAATATATATTTTCTGCCCAGATTTTCCAGAACGAAAATTTTATTTTTGGGGTCCTGAAAATCCGTATTTTGATCGAACTTCTAAAAGACTTAAGCTGACGGGTTTTTCTGTGATGTGATATTTGTATTGAATGTCTGCTAATCGCCATATGTCGATTAGTGGGGGTTATACAAATCTGTGATCTGTAATGTTGCTGGAATGTGTATATGAATATGTTGGATTGTCGCGGGTGAATAGCCGGGGGTTGTGAGACGAGAGTATTCTTTTCTTTCAATTCATGTAAATTTGTAAATTGATGTAATAATTATTTATATGGCCGCACAACCGGGTCGGGGTTGTAGCCGTCATTGTATAATTTCTTTTTACTGTTTTTTCTCCTAGGATAGACCCATGGAGGGGGTGCACAAACTACCGGGTATGCCGAAGTGCCGAGTGGCCTACTCACGGAGTTGAGGGAGGTTGCTTCGCTTCGGGTACTTGGCGGGTAGTTTGCCGCACCCGTAGGGGTCTTGGGTGGGGTTTTGGCTATTCACCGCGACTGTGTAATCTGCTTTTCGTTACAGGCTCGTACGAATTGCGGATTCCTTGTATATCCAATGTGTTCATCTGTGATCTGAAATGGCTATCATTGCAATATATCTATATATGATATTATTTAGGCGTTGCTTATGTTTTACAGCCGCGCTAGCCCAGCCCCCGCTCTGTCGTTAGTTAAGTAACCTAACGGGTAATGACGGGGCCCCGTGGCGAATGCGAATGGCATAAGCGTACGTCATACTTTGGTTGTTTTCTGCAATGGTAGGATTAAATGATGGGACGTATTAAAAGAACTAATGCAAGAATATCACGCATTAAAAGAACTAATGCAAGAAAATAAACCAAGTTGAAATCGTTGGAACACTTTCGGAAAACCACTCGGTTCTTTTCAAAACTAACTTTTAAATGCGGAGCTTGAGCCACTCCTTTTAAAAGCTATCTCGTTCCATCGATTATATCAAGTTCACTACGTTCACGATTTTGCCAAAACCATTCGTAGCCCTCCATCATTTCAGTTAAATATTCGGTAGTATTCAAGCTATGTATTTTGACCTCACGCCAAGGCATAGTGATTGGTAGCTGCCGGATATTTATCTGTTGCATAGATAGAATGCGTTGGTTTGGGACAGCCGTACTACCATTTTGGCCTACGTCAAGGGTAGGTACGGGTGGATTCAAATTAACCTGGATAATGATGGGAAGAACTTGACATGTGACTTATGACATTTTGACCTCACGCCAAGGTCATAAGAGCATGGGGCAAAAATCCACATCGGGAGTTTCAAAAGAACTGAAACTTGCTAGTGTTGCATACCATTTGGAGTGTGATGATTCTGGTAGGATTCCTTCAGTTTCGTCACGTGATGATATTTGGATCCCGATCCTACTGTGAGTATATGCTACTCCTCGGGAAATTTCTCACTAAACGATCAATGCTATAAACCTAGTAGGTGTCTAGAAAGGTGTTAGCGGGGCTACGCCCCCAGGGAAAAGAGGTTATTTAATTAAGGAACTTCGCGAAAGCGTTGGAAAACCTCCCTCGAAGTACCAACACTGGCCTGGCTGAACGGTTAAGCAAGTATTGTACGGTGAGATTGATCCTGACTAATTCTTCCTTTTTGGTTTGAGGAGGGATTCGAGAAACAGTGGGAGCCATCCTGTTTAGACAAACTAAAAACCATTCTAAACTTGCAAGAGCATCAAGCTGAGTATTTCTTCTCTCTCCTAATTGCAGCGACCAATCAACATGACTGGACTTAAGTTACTTCTTGATAAAAACATACTGACAGGGCCAAACTACAAAGATTGGCTCAGGAATGTCAAGATGGCAATCACTTACGACAAGCTGGGGTATCTTCTTACCACCAAAGCTCCCCCTGCCCCTGGTCCCACTTCCAGTGTCGCGGATAAGGAAATCCGTAAGACTTGGGAGATTGATAGCGCGAAGGCCAAGTGCCTCGTACTTGCCTCTATGGACAATGAACATCAGAGGAGGCACGAGAATATGGACTTGGAATCTATATTTCTTCATACAAAAGAACTGTATGGAGAGAAATCTCGTATCGCAAGATACGAAGCGTCGAAAAAGTTATTTTCGGCAAGGATGGCCGTCGGATCATCAGCAGCAGAACACATGCTTAAGATGATCGGCTACATTGAGGAGCTTGCGGACCTAGGGACCACCTTGGAGAGTGAACTCTATACGGACTTAGTTCTCCAGTCCCTTCCTTCCACTTACGCCCAGTTTATACTGAACTTCAACTTACAAGAAAAAGAAGTTGAACTTTCAGAGCTCCTCAACATGCTGAGGAGCGCAGAGGGCACCCTACAGAAAGGTAGGGAAACATCCACTTTGTTTGTAGGAGGATCATCTTCTTCTAGGTCCAAGGCGAAAGCCAAGGGAAAGAAGAAGAAAGCCCCCGCCAAACCAAGGGGCGGTGTTAGTAAAGTGGATACGAAGGGAAAAGCTAAAGCAACAAAGAAAGCGGGGAAGCTTGTGGATAAGGAAGAATGCTTCTATTGTCATAAGAAAGGACACTGGAAGAATGATTGCAGGGCCTGGAAGGCCAGAACACAGGAATTGAAGCAGGTTGCAGCTTCATCTTCAGGTGTGTATGTTATTGAAAACTGTCTTTCAATAAACTCTACTTCCTGGGTATTGGATACCGGATCAGGATCTCATATCTGTAATTCTTTGCAGGCGTTGAGAAACCGTAGTGTTTTGAAAGCAGGTGACATGACCCTCAGAGTTGCGAACGGAGCTAGCATGGATGCTAAAGCCGTGGGGGACTATCACCTGGGAATGTCAGATGGACATGTTTTGGTTTTGCGTAATTGCTTTTTTGTACCCAACGCAACTTGTAATATCATTTCTGTATCTTTAGTTTCTAAAGAAGGTTATGAATTTGCGTTTGTAAGCAATGTTGTAAACATTCACCATAATCAAGTTCTGATTGGGTCAGGTACATTGAGCAATGGTATATACGTATTAAACCAACCACAGATTTTCAATGTCCAGAATACACACAAAAGAATGTCTCCGGAAGTAAATCAGACTTTCTTGTGGGATTGTAGACTGGGTCACATCAATGAGAGAAGGTTGACGAAGTTACATACAGAAGGATATTTGAATGCGTTCGAATATCAATCGTATGCCACTTGTCAATCCTGTCTCAAAGGAAAGATGACAAAGACTCCGTTCACTGGACACGGAGTAAGAGTGAGCGAGCTCTTGGGACTCGTACACAGCGACGTGTGCGGTCCAATGTCTACAGATGCGCGAAGCGGTTATTCTTACTTCATTACTTTTACGAATGACTTTTCAAGGTACGGTTATGTCTTCTTAATGAAACATAAGTCCGAAGCCTTTGGAAAGTTCCAGGAATATAAGAATGAAGTAGAAAAACAGACCGGCAAAAGTATCAAGATTCTAAGATCGGATCGAGGTGGAGAATACTTAAGTGCTGAGTTCCTGGACTATTTAAAAGAGAACGGAATTCTCTCTCAGCTTACTCCTCCATACACTCCGCACCATAACGGTGTATCGGAGAGACGGAACCGAACCTTATTGGATATGGTACGGTCCATGATGAGTAACGCTGAGTTACCGCTATCATTCTGGGGGTATGCGCTAGAATCAGCTGCATACCTTTTGAACCGAGTTCCCACTAAGACTGTGCCTACCACACCTTATGAGTTATGGAGTGGGAAGAAACCCTATCTTCAATATCTGAAGATCTGGGGATGTCCAGCTTTTGTCAAAAAGCAGCATGCGGACAAACTCGAGGTACGCTCAGTACTGTGCAAGTTTGTGGGATACCCAAAGAACACCAGGGGGTATCTTTTCTACCACGCAGAGGAACAAAAAGTCCTTGTTTCTCGTAATGCCCACTTTCTAGAACATTAGTTCTTAGAAAAGGAAATTAGTGGGAGCGCAGTAGAACTGGAAGAAATTCCAGAACCACAAACTATTACTGAAAGTTTAGTGGAGCCAGAGGGTTCAAAAGAACAGGACATTCCTACGCCGCTCCGCAGGAGTAGTAGGCAGTCTCATCCGCCCGAGAGATACTACAGTTTTCTCATAGACGGGGATAGAGAGGATTGCATCATAGATTATGATGAGCCTACTAGCTTCCAGCAGGCCGTTCAGAGCGTTGACTCAGTAAAATGGCTGGATGCAATGCGGACCGAAATGGAGTCCATGTACACAAACAAAGTATGGACGTTGGACATTGCTCCAGACGGGGTAAAACCCGTAGGATGCAAGTGGATCTTCAAAAGGAAGATTGGTGTAGATGGACAGCTTGAGACCTATAAAGCTAGACTTGTTGCAAAGGGTTTCCGTCAAAGACCTGGCTTGGACTATGACGAAACCTTTTCTCCAGTGGCTATGCTAAAATCCATTCGGATCCTTCTTGCCATTGCTGCCTTCCATGATTATGAGATCTGGCAAATGGACGTAAAGACCGCTTTTCTAAATGGAAATTTAGAGGAGTGTGTCTATATGGACCAACTAGAGGGTTTCATTCAGAGTGGGAGCAGCGGAAAGGTGTGCAAGTTGCTTAAGTCCATCTATGGACTAAAACAGGCATCGCGGAGTTGGAACATCTGTTTTGATGAGACGGTCAAGGAATTTGGCTTTATCAAAAATCCAGATGAACCATGCATCTATTGTAGATTTGTAGCGAGAACTGTAGTATTCCTCGTTTTGTACGTGGATGAGATTCTCTTAATAGGAAATGACATTTCTATGCTGCAATCTGTCAAGGGGTTCTTGTCACACAGGTTCTCCATGAAAGACCTGGGTGATGCCTCATACATCCTGGGGATCCGGATCCATCGTGATAGATCCAAGAGGATATTAGGACTTTCACAGTCCAGATACATCGACACCATACTGAAGAGATTCAGTATGGAAGATTTCAAGCGCGGTAACCTACCGGCTTGTCACGGGATCACCCTCTCTAAAGAGATGTCTCCCAAGACTGATTTGGAGAGGGATCGCATGTCTATTATACCCTACGCTTCTGCGGTAGGCTCTATAATGTATGCGATGTTGTGTACCAGACCGGATGTAGCTTATGCACTGAGTGTGGTAAGCCGGTATCAGTCTAACCCTGGGGAGAAACACTGGATAGCGGTAAAGAACATTCTCAAGTACCTGAGAAGGACTTAGGAGATGTTCTTGGTGTATGGCGGAAAAGACCTCCAGATCGAGGCCTTTGCTGACTCCAGCTTCCAGAGTGACAAGGATGATTCCAAGTCCATGTCGGGTTTTGTCTTTACCCTCAATGGAGGGGCGGTGTGTTGGAAGAGTTCCAAACAGGAAACCGTTGCAGACTCGACGATGGAAGCGGAATACATCGCTGGATCTGATGCCGCAAAATAAGCTGTCTGGATGAGGAAGTTCTTGAAAGAGCTTCAGGTGGTTCCGTCCATTGTTGATCCAATACCTCTGTATTGCGACAACAACGGGGCTATAGCTTTAGCGAAGGAACCCAGGTCCCATCAGAGATCCAGACACATCTTAAGGCGGTATCACCTGATCAGGGAGATCGTGGATCGCCAGGAGATCGAGGTTCGGAGAGTCGCTTCAGAAGATAACACTGCAGATCCATTCACCAAGGCCTTGCCCCAGACTCAGTTCGAGCGGCTGATCGAGATGATAGGTCTTCGATACGCCAGTACATGGCCTTAGTGCAAGTGGGAGATTGTTAGTGTATATTCCCTAGAGGCCATTACTGTATCAAACTAGTTTGTATATTACTTAATGGAAGCTTGGGATATTCACCTTGTATATATACAATCTTGCTCAAAATAGTAGTATGCTACTTGGTTTGCTTCTACTTCAATGTGTACATGTGTTTATTTTAGTATATCGCCTATACATATTAGTGGAGCCCTTAGGATCTTTGCTTGATTACAAGCGTTGTGATGGCAGTCACACTAGTGGGGCTGGATAATCTATAAGCATATCCTTATGCAGGTCCCTGGTCGCAGGACTATCGAGACAGGGCATCGATACATCGGAGTAGACTAGCGCATGCGCTTCTCATCCCAGTGTAGGAGACGGTCTATCCCACAGCCGTCGGTATGTCGTACTTGAGAGAGTATGCTGGTGCTCGTTGGGTTACGAGTACACTGGACAGGTCTCGTCGAGAACTGACTAGTTGGTATTATACCTATCGTCAGTTATCAGTTCCCAGGTGAAATGAGTACAGCTTAGCCCGCTGAGTTGACACTATCTCTTCGCCTCGAGTGTGTTCCCACTGTACTTTGATTACTACCCTACCACGGCTCAAAGGAGTCGTGCAAACAGGTGGTAGTTGGGTGCAGTCCCGAAGCACTTGGAGGCAGTGACGGTTAGACAGGATTCGTCTCTCCCGGTATTGGGGGTTGACATCGCGCTGTGTCTAGGAGAGCCATTACACGAGTAGTCCCTGGCCAGGGCAAACGAGATATACTGGTAGGCTTCCAGTATTATCTCAGGGTGTTTTGGGCTTCACTCCGACACGACTTGTACCGCAATTGGGGGACTGACGTTTACCGCCCATTAGGCCCGCCATGCTATGTATCAGACGAAAAGACCGGACTGTACGGAGAATGTCACATTCAGGCTCAGGAGGAGTTCAGATGGGTTTCGCCTCGTCAGTCTTCTTGTCGGCATCTACCTGGGGACCGTTACGCACAGCTAGTGCCGCTTGCGGTCTGTGGTTAAACCCACTGCCAGCGTAGTGTCGAGTCTTTAGAGTCCCACACAGAAAGCTATTCGCCTTTAGGCAAAAGAGTAGAGGTCGCATGGTTTTGCGACAGGTCGCATGGTTTTACGACAGGGTTCGGTCACATCCGTGCACTTGTGCACGTACAGTGTCCGGACAGTTTACACTAGCGGGCTTTGTTTTAAGCCAGATCCTAGTGTACCTTTTGGGATTCGATTTATCCAGTTTGCATTCGTGTTCCTCGGAACGCGGATGCGGGTGTGTATGCACAGTTGACGGAGAGACAGAGGCAGAGGATTCTCATTAGGGTTGTTGACCGTTGACAGTTGACTATTGACTTTTTGCTCAACCCTAATGAGAATTTGATATGTGATTAACAATTATATTAATTAAGTATTATGGTGACATGGTTGTTGAGGGATTGACTTTGTTGACTTGTTGACTTTTTTTGACTTGTTGACTTTGCTGACCGGTTGACTGGGCTTGACTAGTTGACCATCATGATAACTATAGCTATCATTTCATGGCAAATACTTTTGCTTGCTTGCTCTTTTGTGCAAAATGAGTGCATGAAATGATATGGCTATGGTTGCTTAAACCATCACATAATACTTGATTGGTATGAGGTGTTATGATGGTTTTGGATTATGAGAGCCAAATGAGAAAAGTCTTCTCTCATTCTTTCATGCTCATTCTCTCTCTTGTTCTTGAGCTCTCATCTTCCTCCTCTTGCTCTCCATCTCTTGATTCTATGGTTCACTTGTCTCATGAGTTGAGAACCAAGAACCATAGATAAAATCCCATACAAACTCTTCTCTACTCACTCTAGTTCACAAGGTTTAGCAAACCGGGTGAACTAGTTTCTTCAAAGATCGAAGAAGGAGCCAAAGGTTGAAGCTTTCAGGTAGATCTATCTTCGGCGCAAGGAGACGACGGGGAGAAGCCGATTAGGACGACCATCGAAACTTGAAGACGAAAGAGTTCGAGAAAAAGAAAGGTATAACCCCCTAACCGAGTAGTTAGCAACTCGTAGTTAGGTTGTTAGTTAGATGTTTAACAAAGATCCGGTTTTGATATCTTCATACTTGCGCATGCCCGAAAGTACCGGAAGAGGTAGCATGGACTTACAGTATATTCATACTAGTGCACACATATATTGATATCTTCATACTTGCGCACATGCATAATGTATACTCATACCGGTGCACACACATATTGATATCTTCATACTTGCGTACATGCACACTGTATATTCATACCAGTGCACACATATATTGATATCTTCATACTTGCGCACATGCACACTGTATACTCATACCAGTGCAAACATATATTGATATCTTCATACTTGCGCATATGCGGACTGTATATTCATACATGTGCACACATATATTGATATCTTCATACTTACGCACATGCACACTGTATATTCATACCAGTGCATACATATATTGATATCTTCATACTTGCGCACATGCACACTGTATATTCATACCAGTGCACACATATATTGATATCTTCATACTTACGCACATGTATACTGTATACTCATACCAGTGCACACATATATTGATATCTTCATACATGCGCACATGCACACTGTATACTCATACCAGAGCACACATATATTGATATCTTCATACTTGCGCACATGCACACAGTATACTCATACCAGTGCACACATATATTAATATCTTTATACTTGCGCCCATGCACACTGTATTTTCATAGTAGTGCTACACTCATATTCGCGTATATATCCATTTGCACATCCATACCTACATACATATATATGTTACATACATGGATGATATTGACTTGATTTCAAGAAAATAGGGACCGCATGAGATATTTTAAAAATTGGATTCTTTTTAAAAGAGCGGATTTCCATTTTTACTCTTAATGTCACACGACACATTGCATGGATTTACGCATTGAATTTGGATTTATGGGATTTCTGGATTTGAGAACCGTGGTATTATTTTAAGGAAATACGCAATGTTTTAAATACCCGGTTTCTCTTGATATGATATTTCAGTGCGTCCACCATGAGTTCTCTCGGTTACAGAGAGCTTGTGTGAGTACACCCGATTCGAGGAGTGGTAGGCACCGATTGCGGGTACATGGTGGACCCGGTATGGTACCCCGGGACAAGAAGACTCGTATTGTTAGACGGTGAGCCCGGCGGAGGGACTACTACCTACCGGTGATTGGTTGGACCTGACGGTTATCTGGAGGATACTGACCAGAGTTGGGAGATAGATATGGGACGACGCATACTGCCGGGGCCGAGGGCCGAATCCGCAGACGGAGCTCGTGGGCCGATCCGGACTGACGGAGCCCGATACATGAGGATTTGCGTGTCGATGCTGGACACGATCATTTTACGATATTTCGAGTGCCGATGTTGGGCATTCATGATTCTATGAGATTTACAGGATTTGAGGGTAGATTGGAGTGACGGCGCCTGAGTTTTACTGGGATTTGGGTGTATTGATGGAAACCGGCTATTTTTCAAGTTGACATTCCGTGTAGATGTCATTTATTCCCATGATCAGCATTCAATGTTATACATCTCATCCTGTATTTGTAGTACCTGATAGAGTACACTTGCTATGCACGATTATTGCATACCCTGCTCATCCTATATAGATGCTATTAGATTGCACATGCTATGCACGATTATTGCATACCCTGCTCATCATATAGAGATATTATTAGAACGCACTTGTTGCATGATTATTGCTCATCTAGCTCATCATATAAGTGTTATCTGTTGGCATAAGTTAGAGTATCGCAGCACGTGCATACTCGCGATTACCTTTATATGTTATCTACTATTCACGAGTTGGCAACTCACCCCCGTTGTGCCACAGTGCTTGCAGATTGCCCCTAAGAGTAGTCACGGTAGGCTGCTTCCTTGCACCTTTTGATACAGATACCACTGCAGTTGGCGCGTGAGCCCTTTGCTGATAGATGGGTTTTGTGCGGTATCTGTTTATTTTTCCAGTTTTATACACCATTGTATCTAGTACTCTCCATCTACTACTTATGTATTGACTTAGAGACCAGTTGTGAAAACGATGTATATTATTTGTACTCTGGTGTTGAGCTCGTTGTGAGCCGACTTTATTTATGCAGTTTTATAATTCATGTTGACTTCAATTATTTTTGCTCATTCTTCGCTACGGCGTCGTATATTATTATCGTGGTGATTGTTCTGCCGTTTGGCGTGATTGCACCCGTTTGGGATGCTTTATTTTTATTGTACATCATTTTACTCATATATTGTTTTGTACCCGATTTCGGGGCTAGTTCTTACAAAGGAAATGCTGCCAAAATTTTTAAGATAATAACTTGAAGTTTAAAGAATTTTACTAAATTACTTACGGTTTTCTAAACGTTTTAACAAATGTTTCTATAAAATGTTTTAACACTCAATACTTTTAATGGTTTTGATTTCTGGGTTTCGGGTTACTTAGTCGCGTTACGCCTATAGACGTTATGTGGTTAAGTGCCGGTCACGGGCCGAACTTTGGGTCGTGACACCACGAAAAACTGTAGAAATGCAGATTTGGTTTAATCGCGATTAGCAGTGCACTAATCGGGTTTTTATCAAAATTGCATATAATAAATTTTAATAATGCCAAATTCTTTAAATATATTTTTAAATGAATAAATCATTTTAATTTCTATTTATTTCACAATTATTGGTATATATTTATACCCTTTTTTCGAAAACCATAATTTCACAAATCAGGCAGTTTTCGGGAAATATATTATTTTAATATTAAATTCCCAAAAATAATATTTTATATTTTCTGAAATGTTACAGTCGTCCCCCCTTAAATAAATTCGGTCCCCGAATTTAAATTTAAACCACCAAAATCTAAAACAGTTCAATAATCGGCTCAAAACAACGGTGCTCCGAAAACATGGAAAACGCAGAAATAATAAAGCACATCGCGTCAAGTGCTCATTAAACCGAGTAAAAACTCAATATCGTACTCCGTCAAGCGTTACACAAATCATCTGATTTGCACGCATATCCTCGGAGTTACATGGAGATGCAGATCTCGAAATGCACTATTGAAATCCAATATACACTAGTCAAATACTATAATACGTATATAGTACGCATCTTTGAAAACTCCAAAATATGAATAAAATACATGCAAAATCTTTTCTAAATCGCCGCGGGAATGTGTAACTCATGGCATAACTGATGGACGCTCATTTTAAAATAATAATATATGTCCATATGTATTTTGCTAAATATACGTTCCGTCATTTTGAAAATATCCCAAAAGGTTATCCTTTATAAACGTTCGTGTCCCTCATGAACACGTTGGAAATAGCGAGACTATAGCTCCTTTTGAAAACCCTTTTGGTAATCTTTTAATGCATGAAGAGTACTCAGGTACTGTCCTCAGATCAGTCATGTTTGGCTATTACCCAATATAGTGCCCAACATGAAAATAAGGTGCTCAAAAGCAAAATCAGCCTCAAAAGGCGTATCCAATAATCACATGCGTCTGGTGCGCATGGAAATCAAAATGCAAATACAGGTGCCACAATATGCACAAAAGCCCAAAATTACGTGCAATGGGTGTGAACGAAAGCATCTGTCCAGTGCAACGGGTGTGCACGACAACAATATCGGGTGTATTTGATATGCACAAGAATCTAATCAGGTGCGTAAGGTGCACAAAACAATATCGAGTATCAAAATCGAATCGAACGTATACAACTCGTTTCAATCCAAATCCAAATCAGGTATACCGTGGTATATAATCGCACAACCATATGCATCAACATGAACAAAAGCAAATCAAACACTAAAAGTGCATGAAAACTATGCCGAAAGCATAAATCAAATCATACGCATTCCCTGGGCATGAAATCACAATAAATATCAAAAATGACATCAAAACGAAGTCAGGTGCACCCGTGGTGCACAAAATACGTATCAATGCACTACAAGCACATATAAGCTATACCGAGTGCAAAAATCCAATCATCCCAATGAAATCCACGAAATCATAAACACATGCTACGAAGGTACAAAATCAACATAAAATGCTATGGATATGCACAAATCGCAAATCAACACAACGGTGTATATAAAATATATATAAGGTGTGATAACTATGCGCAAAAATGTAAATACCCAGTAGGTGCAACCATGGTGCACGAAATCAATATCAGGAAACCCGTCATCAAAACTCAAATCCAAGCGATATAAGCGTGATACTCGGATCACAAACGCAAATCGCAACAAAGGACATTGAGGTACACCTGCTACAATGTCGAAAAAATAAATCGGTGCGCCTAAAACTGGCAGGGCAAGAACATCCGTTCGCTTCCCTCACACGGCCTGGTGTCCTCTGTTTCTTGGTCCTTATCTCCTCTGTAGATTACCAATCCCGCAATCCATTTGCTCATCGGCCCTGTCAGGTGTGCTAATGGGAACGATTCCGCTCTAGCACTTCTCTGGTCATCTCTCGGTCAATCATCATGACCATTCGTAAGGCAGCACGTTACTGGCGTCGGCCTCAGGCTCTCTGAATACATGTGACACATTTGATCCTGAGTGTAAATCTCATTGCAGCAGTGTACCGGAAGGAATGCTGCTCAGGGTCTCTTCCGATCTCGCCAATGCCGAACTGTACGGAGGCTGGTGCTCCTACATAATCCCTTCTCATTTTTCTGTACATCTGCGTGTTCCGCACACATTCCCTCGAAAACTGGCCGTATCCCAACGCCTCTGTAAGCATATCAGGTCTCTGACCTCGACGGGGAGTAATAACATCTCGTCAGAGTCTCGCACGAGCCTCTGGTTCCACTCGTCTGTATCATCGTCCACTATGACGTCACACCATACTATCTGCGCACTACAACTGTTCTCAGCCACGGTCAATCCAAAGTCTCTCGTACGGACTCGAAATCACATACTCTGTAGCTTCATCACTCTGTAGAAGATATCTGGCCGAACACGTCCTCGGGAGCTCGTCCCAACCATCGGAGGAATACTCAATACTCGTCCGTCCTTGATCAACTCACACCGCATCAGGGTGAGGTCCTCTATACGAAGCTGGCCAGCTTACTGGTCTTTTATCACATGGTATCCGGACGACGTCAAACCTTTCGATCGAGTCGTCAGGGTCCCGAAATTTCCCGAAGGCTCAACACCTGAGCGCATTCTAAAAATATCTGGTACATACCACAGCATCTCTGGACCAGCCGTAGAAGGGCAACCCCAAGCCTCAATGATGGCACCGCTAAACTGCTGCAAACCCTAAGGTTCAAAGCGGTTCCATGGTCATCATGTAGAGTTAAGGTTTCATTCTTCTAGAGGGTCCACAGAATTACCTGCATGTTCCTCCGAACACTTTAAACTTGGGAAAATGGGTTTCTGACACTCGTTCGAACTTTTTAGCTTCTCCTATACAACATGTGAATATTCTTCGCCCGCATGATAAACAATACCTCAATCCTCTAGGAAAGGCGATACATCGGCGATCATCTCTGGATCGGTCTGCTCTAGGTCTGAGTAAGATTCTCTCCACACTGGGAATCTTCAACTCAACTGGGCCTGCGTCAACGCATCAATCTGACGAATCACCTTCGTCTCTTAACTCGGGATAGACTAGCTATCATCTGTCGCATTTCTACCTGGAAGCTCTGGCGATCTTAGCTTGTGAGCTCTAGAAGCGACATCCCGTCATCTCAGCAACAGCTGTGTCATCTGTCTGCACGGTAGGCGACATCATAATCTCTGAGGTAGGTTGTACATCAACAGTCCTCTCGCAACTGGCAGCTTTAACAGTGGCTCGATCATTCGGCATAAAACCAAACACTCGCCTCAACAAGAGGACACAACACAAACACTACATCGAGACGTTCCCAAGTCACCAGAAAACACAATGGTCGGCCCTCGTACCAGACGAGCTCGCCCCGACTGCAACACTAGCTGCAGCTCAAACTATGCTCAAACTATGGTGACAGGAACCTCAATCGAGTATCGAAGAAAGCAGATCAACGACATGAGAGGAAATGACAGATCCAGAATGGATACATGATCATAAGAAGGAGCAGCATCAATGAAAGTATGATCACGAAACTAATAGAATCGAGGATCTCAAATGGATGTATAATCATGTATACGAAGAGAATCACTGTTCTCAAAAACATGTAAATCCTAAGGTTTCTTAAGTGGAGTATCGTATCGTAAATATGCCGCGGAACATACGTACGGTACGTCACTTTACTCAAGCTACCTACTCCATCAATCAGGGTCAGCCTATGAAACAAAAGTTCGGGTCTAATACCCCCCCGTCTAAGTCTAAGTTCCATAAGGTCAAGCCTAGGTTCCGAAATACACACCCGCCCTAGACTCCGCATAGTCAAACATAGACTCGAAAAAGGTTAAACGTAGCGCTCTGATACCAACTTTGTCATGACCCGAAATATTAGCTCGTGACCAGCACTTGAATCACGCAACGTCAAAAAGCGTAACGGAATTCAAGTAAGCTGTAACCCGGAAATCTAAACCTTTTATGAAAAAAAAAGGAGGTGAAGTTTGAAATAAAGGTATAATGAAATCAAGTTTTCTTAATGCATAGAAAAGGAACATGAATGATGCAAGTGAAATTTACTAGTTTGAAAACATGTTTCGTCTTTTAAAAATTTTGGCAGCACCTCCTTTGTATATTTTGATCCAAAACCACAAATACATAATAATGATAAAGGCATGCCCAAGCGGAAGCTAGCTCTTCGCCAAATGGCGGATCACAACCACGCAAGACAATATATAAAAGTATACGACGCCCAATGGCGAAGTTCACAACAAAAAGCTAAATAAAAGCAACACATAAAACTCACAAGTAGCGGAAAACCCCTCGCTCTAAGTCTCGCAACCACAATCCCACTAAGTCTCATTACATATACAATTTACAAGTTTTTATTGATGGAGTTAACTAGATACAATAAGAAATATAGATACAAGAGTGGGTACGATAAAAATGTCCCACCTACCAATGCAAAACACCCGAATGCAACTGTGTGCCAGCGAAGCAGTTACTGATCCAAGCGGTGAACCTGCAAGAACTGTGGCACAACGGGGGTGAGTTGCCAACTCGTGAGTAGAAAAATATCAACAGATAGAAATCGAATAAACAACGACTTCTAAGTCAACTATATCATAAAGGTAATACTATGATATCTAGGGTGACCGGGTCTGCATATGTGCCAACAAGGTAGTCAAAGTCTATAAGCATGTGTATAACATCCAACAGTATAGTCAATGCATGTATGCAAGTGGGTCTCGTTCGCCCATATAATCAAAGTATGTATGCATGTGAATATCGCCCACCCATATTATCAATGTATGTATGCATGTGGATCTCGTCCACTCATATAATCAATGTATGTATGCATGTGGATCCCGTCCACGTGTCAACCACTGACACAACAACATCATGCATGTAAATATCATAAAATCATATGCATGAAAAGTGAGGATATAAATCAACATGTGTCCCTCGCGACACCTCAAATTCATGGAACCTGAGTGTCCAGCATTGACACTCGAAACATCATGAAAACCGCGCCCAGCATCGACACGTAAATCCTCATATATCTCGGGCGCCGCATCCTCAGATCGGCCCTCAGGCGCCGCACACCCTGGTCGGCCCTCAGATCCATCTCGCTACTCCGGTCGGTATCCTCCGGATAACCGCCTAGTCTAAATACTATCACCGGTAGGTAGTGCTCCCCTGTCGGGCTCACCGTCTAACATATACGAGTCTTCTTGCGCCGAGGTACCTCAACGGGTCCACCATGTACCCGCAGACGGTGCCTACCGCACCTCGAATCGGGTTTCACATGCCACTCTGAGAACCGAGAAAACACATGGTGGGCACACTGAATATCATATCAAGAGAAACCGGGTTTTTAAAACAATACATGCTTTCTTTGAAATAGCCACGGTTCTCAAATCCAGAATGTAGGGTTCCTAGGCACTCTTGTGAAGGTTCATAAGCCATCAACCATGCCCGAATAAAATTTTAGAGGTGCCGAACAACCCAAAGTCGGGATCTTTGCTAGATTATTAGGGTTTGACAAGCAAGTAACCATCTTTACTACTAAGTGTGAGGGATTACAACCTTTATAGTCCGCTCGATCGCTTCATAAGCTCCGAGTAGAAGTCCCTTTGCCGCGATCCACGATCTCCCGGACTCAAGAGAGGCTCCACGACTCGAACGATCCATGATAGCTTGTCGTATTCCTTTTCTCCGATGATCTACGTCGAAGTTGCAATAACTCATGCTTTCTCACTCTAATGAGGTGAACACCCTAATCTAATTGGCTAGATTAGATGAGGATGATGGAGTAGTATTTATACTATCTTTTTATATCATATTCTCAAAAGAAATCATCACAAAAGGAAAATCTACCAAGCTTTCTCAAAGCTCAAGAGAGAAGAAGATGATGAATAATGAGATAATCCTTTTGTGATGAATAATAGAAATGTATATATCAATTAACAATGTAACCATAGTTTAGTATGACAAGGATAACCCTTGTAGAGAATAAACTAGAGCTAGGGCTTGGTTAGGTTAAAGAATGAGTCATGGATAAATATCATCCATAATATCTTAACCAAGACAAAAGGAATTCCTTCTCGAATGTGCAAGAAGGAGCTAACCCTAATCAAACCCTAACTTTGTTTAATCTTCACTAAACATGTTCCATTATTAATCATATCATGTCACAATAATATATATCACATATATATAATATATTTGCAACAAAAGAAAATAATACAATTAACATATATCGCATATATATCAATGTATTATCCAGTGAGAAAATGAAATAATAAAGCGAGCCAATATCAGATAATGTAATAGAATATATCATATATATTATTATACATTAAATCATCGAATCAACACTTGATCCGACAATACGGCTATATCGAATATAAGCGACTAATATATCATGTACCGATTCATCGAATCAACACTTGATCCGATGTCCCGGTTCATATCTAAATATTGCGAGAATATAATACGGTATCTCATATCGCATTATCCTCGGTCCTGCGCATATCACATATGTGCCTCTACTCCGTTTTGCCTGAGCCAAGAAACCTCTGTGTAGGACTCTAAAGAATCGTCAATACGCCGGTAGCAGGTGATGATCATATCAAACACCCACAAGCTGCAAGCGGTCAGCTAAACGTAACAGCCACCCAGGTATTGAGCGATCAGAAGATCAACAAGCTAGCCTATATGATCTCATGTGAATCCAATCAGTAACACTCCCGTACAGTCCGGTCTGTTCGTCTGATATGTCGCATATCAAGTCTAGGGGTGGTATATGTCAGACCCCAGTAACCGATAAGTCGTGTCGATGTGAGGCTCATAACGGGTCGAGAAACTACTGGTAACACTTACCAGTAAATCTATATATCTGCCCTGGCAAGGGACTTCCAGTTATAGCCAATCGAACACAGCACAACATCAACTCCCTAAACCGGGAGAGACGAATCCCCTCCTATCGCTCATTGCCTCCATGTGAATCGGGATTGCACACAAAAGCCACCGTTTTGCATGCCCTCTTGGACTTGGTAAGGTGGAAATCAAAGCACAGCAGGAATCACACAAGACTCTATGACGATCTCGGGTCTACAGACAACCCTGTACCAGTGTCACCGGAAAACTGCCATCTGACGTGTGGTATATCACCATTTGGGAGTTCTTGGCGAGTCCGTCCAGTATACCCAGTCTCCACTGAGCACCCGTACACTATCTTTGATGTCCAACACCGATGGATATGGGATCATCCATCGCCCATCATATGGGTCAAGATGCATATACGCTAGTCTACTCTGGTGTATCGATGCCCTGTCTCGATATACCCTCGACTAGGAACAGTTATTGGATGTACTCATTGACAATCGTGGCCCCACTAGTATGATCTCATCATAGTCCCAGTAGTCGAGTACAGATCCTAAGGGCTTTATCAACATGTCAGAGAAAGGCAGTAAACCAATACAAGTCAACATGTTAAGATAAAGTGAAACCAAATAGCATACTATCATGACGAGCAAGAAAGTCCTCTCTATATATATCCAAGCATCCATCATAATATACATCATATGTACAACAATGGCCTCTAGGGCATATACATAACTAACAATCTCCCACTTGCACTAAGGCCAGCTGCTGTAGTATCTCATACCTAGCATCCCGAATAATCTCCCAAACTGTATCTGGGGAATGGCCTTCGTGAGTGGATCCGCAGTGTTGTCCTTCCTATATACTCTCCTGACCTCGATCTCCCGGCGATCAACTATCTCCCTGATCAGGTGATACCGCCTCAGAATATGTCTGGACTTCTGATGGGACCTGGGTTCATTGGCCAAAGCCACAGCTCTATTGTTATCACAATACAGATGTATTGGATGTTCAATGGATGGAACCACACCAAGTTCACTAATGAAACTTCTTTATCCAGACAGCCTCTTTGGTAGTATCATTGGCAGCGATGTATTCAGCCTCCATCGTCGAGTCTGCAACGGTATCCTGTTTGGAACTCTTCCAACATACCGCCCCTCCATTGAGGGTAAAAACAAAACCCGAGTGCGACTTAGAGTCGTCCTTATCACTTTGGAAGCTGTAATCGGTAAAGGACTCCACCCGGAGTTCTCCGTTACCATACACCAAGAACATGTCTCTAGTCCTTCGCAAGTACTTGAGAATGTTCTTCACAGCTGTCCAGTGACTCTTTCCAGGATCTGCTTGATACCGACTCACCAAACTTAGTGAGTATGCTACATCGGGTCTGGTACATAGCATCGCATACATGATAGAGCCTACTGCCGAAGCATAGGGTATCCCTTGCATGCGAGCTCTCTCCAAATCAGTCTTGGGAGACATCTCTTTGGAGAGAGTGAGTCCAGAGATCGTGGGTTGGTTCCCACACTTGGATTCTTCCATACTAAACCTCTTTAGTATGGTGTCAATGTACCTGGATTGGGACAATCCCAGTATCCTTTTGGATCTATCTCTATAGATCATGATTCCCAATATGCAGGAGGCATCACCTAGATCTTTCATTGAGAATCTTTGTGATAAGAAGAGCTTGACTGATTGCTACATAGGAATATCATTTCCTATCAAGAGTATGCCATTCACGTACAATACGAGGAAGACTATCTTACTCTCTGCTACCTTCTTATAGATACAAAGTTCATCTATATTTTTGATGAAGTCAAACTCTTTAACTACAACATCAAAACAGATGTTCGAACTCTGCGATGCTTCCTTCAACCCATAAATGGATTTAAGTAGCTTGCACACCTTTCCGCTGCTCCCACTATCTACGAAGCCCTCTGGCTGAGTCATGTACACACACTCTTCTAAATCACCATTTAGAAAGGCGGTCTTAACATCCATTTGCCAGATTTTGTAGTCATGGTATGCAGCAATGGCAAGTAAGATCCAGATGGACTTAAGCATAGCCACTGGAGAAAAGGTTTCGTCATAATCCACACCTGGTCGTTGACGAAAATCCTTTGCAACAAGTCTAGCTTTGAAAGTCTCAACTTTTCCATCTACACCTAATTTCTTTTTAAAAATCCACTTGCTCCCAATGGGTTTTACCCCTTCAGGAGCATTTTCCAAAGTCCATACTTTGTTGGTGTACATGGATTCCATCTCAGATCGCATTGCATCCAGCCATTTCACAGAGTCACCATTCGTGATGGCCTGCTCGAAACTGGTTGGGTCATCATCTTCCATGACGCAATCCTCGCTCCCACCATCAATGAGAAAACCGTAGTATCTCTCAGGTGGACGAGAAACCCTACTAGATCGGTGGAGAGGCTGGGGTTCGTCGGGTACTACCGAATCCTCTGGTTCCACTAAATCTTCAGTTACAGTTTGTGTTGCTGGAACTTCTTCCAGTTATACCTTAGAGCCACTAATCTCTTTTGCAAGAAATTCCTTTTCTCAAAAGGTAGCATGTTGAGCAATAAACACCTTTTGTTGTTCACTGTGGCAGAAAAAATATCCATTTGAATGTTTAGGATATCCCACAAACTTACATAGAACTGACCGTGCCTCGAGTTTGTCTGGATTTTGCCTTTTGACATAGGCCAGACAACCACATATCTTAACTCGTTTAAGACATGGTCTCTTCCCACTCCATATCTCATATGGTGTGGTAGGTACAGATTTAGTTGGAACTTGATTCAATAGGTATGCTGCTGTCTCAAGCGCATACCCCCAAAAGGAAATAGGTAACTTAGCAGTACTCATCATCGAGCGCACCATATCTAATAGGGTGCGATTCCACCGTTCCGATACACCGTTGTGTTGTGGTGTATATGGAGGAGTAAGTTGAGAGAGAATCCCATTCTCTTTTAGATAATCTAGGAACTCATTGCTTAAGTATTCTCTTCCTCGTTCAGATCGAAGAATCTTAATAATTTTTCCCGTTTGTTTTTCTACTTCGTGCTTATATTCTCTGAATTTCTCAAAAGCTTCAGACTTGTATTTCATCAGGAACACATGTCCGAATCTAGAGAGATCGTCAGTGAATGTAATGAAGTAGGAAGATCTGTTCCTGGCTTGCGTAGACATGGGACCGCATACATCACTATGTATCAGTCCTAAGAGTTCGGTAACTCTTTCTCTGTGTCCACTAAACGGAGCTTTGGTCATTTTTCCTTTGAGACATGAATGGATTCAAATATCCATCCTTATGTAACTTTGCTAGCCGTGTCGCATTGATATGACCAAGTCTACAACACCACAAAAAAGATTCATTCATTTCTGAACTTTTCCTCTTGTGTCTGTTTTGTATATTGAGGACTGTACTTTGATTGAGAATGAATATGCCATTATGTAACGAGCCTGATGCAATCAACTTTTGATTTAGGAAGATGTTCATAACATTATCCTGTACTACAAAATTATATCTTTCTTTACTTAATAAAGAAACTGATATAATGTTGCACATCATGTTCGGTATATAATCGCACTCATTTAGAATCAGTGTATTACGACTTGTTAATACTAGGTGATATTCGCCAACTGCTTTGGCTGCAATACTTTTCCCATTCTCTACTTGAACGGAATGATCATCTTTTCCCAGTTCTCCACCTTTCCGTATCCCATGTAACAATTTACATATGTGGGATCCTGATCCGGTATCTAATACCCAGGACGTAGGGTGAACTGAGAAACAGTTCTCAATAACTAACACACCCGAAGAAGATGCATCAGCATGCATGTTCTTTTGGGCGGCATGAGTATCCAGATATTTTCCTGTTTCCCGTTTAGTCTTATAACTCTTATAAGAAAGAATGGGTCCAACGTTCCCCTGCTCAGTATAATAAGCGGGTTTAGTCAATACATCCATATTATTATCTGGATTATGGCCTGACATGGTCGCTACCTGGAGAGAGAGAGAAGAAAACACTTTAGCGTATGCTCTTGCAAGATTAGATTGGTTATTATCTTATCTAATCAGGATGTCTCCCACTGTTTTTATCAAATCTTCTTTCAAACCCTAAAAGGTAAGATTAGCCGGGATTAATTACACCCTACAATTTCGTCAATCTTTCGGCCAGATCAGTATCGGTACTTAAGGGAGGTTCCCCATGCTTTCACATGGACCTAATTAAAGTAAACCTCGTTTTCCCACAGGCGTAACCCCGTTAACACTTTTCTAGACACCTACTTGATCGCCTAATTGTCTTGTCTAAAACTCTCCCAGGAGTAACTTGTAGGGTTCCTAGGCACACCCATGAGGTTCTACAAGAGATCAAACATGGTCAATTTAAATTTTTTTCTATGTGCCAAGTAACCATAACCAAGATCGAAACTAGAGGTATAGGCGAAACAGTATATGTTAACAACTTAACTAAGAGTGAACGGAATATACAACCTTTGTAGATCCGGTCCTCCACCTCCATACCTCCGTGTTGACGTCCCTCCGCTGTAATCATCGGATCCCGGACTCTGGCGATGGTTTCGTCGGAGAAATGATCGGGCTAGGTCGTCGACTTCGATGCTGAAGACGATCTACGTCGAGGCAACTCAAGATCAAGCTCCAACTTCACCAAGTCATGAAACTTGTGAAGAAAACACCCTATACTACTTGGCAAGTAGTTGAGGATGAAGAAATAGGAAGTGGGTTCACTTTAGAATTAGATTTCTCACACTTTTTCTCAAGTCACCATTGAAGCTAGCAAGCTTCTTTCTTCTTGAAGAAGAAGAAGAAGAAGAAAAAGAATATGATAAGAATAAATGAATAAAATGGAAATAAAGTCATTCTTATCATTTTAGCAAGGATGGTTAAGTGTAGAGAATAAACTAAGGTTAGGTGAACGGTTAGGTTTAGAAAAGAAAACAAGAATGGTCAAAGCTTCTTGAAGCTTCAAAGAAACAAACAAAAGAAGCAACCTTTTTCTTTTCTTGCCCTAAAATAAATAAATATAAATAAAATAAATAGTTAAGAAAAGATAACAAAACCTTAACCATTCACTTAAACATGGTATAAAGTAAACCTACACCCAAGCTTGCATGTATCATCAAACATGATACAATCAAGTGCACAAAAATATATCACATATACAATGTGCACATCAAGTGAGAAAATCTATTTTAAGTGAACCAATACTAGTTAATGCAAAGTAATATATCAAATATATAATTATACATTAAATCATTAAATCAACACTTGATTTAACGATCCGGTCATATCGCATATGACCGACTAATATTCAATGTATCGGCTTATCGAATCAATCCTTAATTCGATAACTAGCTTATATCGCATACAACCAATCGATACATTCATCGCGAGAATAGAATACAGTATCACATACACGTATTATTCTTGGTCCCGCACATATCTCATATGTGCTCCTATTTCGTTTCGCTTGAGCCAGGAAACCTCTGTGTAGGACTGTAAAGACTCGTCAATACGCCGGCAGCAGGTGATGATCATATCAAACACTCACAAGACGCAAGCGGTCTGCTAAACGTAACGGCCACCCGGGTATTGAGCGATCAGAAGATCGACGAGCAAGCCCGCTCACACTCCTGTGAATCCAACCAGTAGCATTTACCGTACAGTCCGGTCTGTTCGTCTGATATGTCGCATATCTCGCCTAGGGGTGGTAAACGTCAGACCCCAATAGCTCGATAAGTCGTGTCGATATGAGATCTATAACAGTTCGAGAAACTACTAGTAACACTTACCAGTAAATCTCAGCAACCCTGGCCAGGGATTTCCGGTTATAGCCAATCGAACACAGCGCAACATCAACTCCCTATACCGGGAGAGACGAATCCCCTCCTATCGCTCATTGCCTCCATGTGATTCGGGACTGTACCCAAAAACCACCGTTTTGCACGCCCTCTTGGACGTGGTAAGATGGAAATCAAAGCACAGTGGGAATCACACATGACTCTATGACGATCTCAGGTCAACAGACTAACCTGTACCAGTGTCACCAAAGAACTGCCATCTGACGTAAGGTATAATACCATCTAGGAGTTCTCGGCGAGTCCGTCCAGTGTACCCAGTCTCCACTGAGCACCCGTATATCATCTCTGATGTCAAACACTAATGGATATGGGATCATCCATCGCCCATCTGTATGGGTCGAGAAGGTATACGCTAGTCTACTCTGGTATATCGATGCCCCGTCTCGATATAACCACGACTAGGGACCTTGAAGGATGTACTTATGGACTACCATATCCCCACTAGTATGATCCGCATCATAGTCCAGGTAGTCAAGTACACATCCTAAGGGCTTTACCAACAAGTAACAGAGAGACAATCAGTATACAAGTTAAAGTAAAGAGCAATCAGATAGCATACTATCAAGTCGAGCAAGAAGGTCCTCCCCATATATGTCCAAGCATCCACTACAATATGCATCCTATGTATAGTAATGGCCTCTAGGGCATACATATAACTAACAATCTCCCACTTGCACTAGGGCCATCTGTAGCAGTGGTTGTAGTATCCCATACTCAACCATCCCATAATAATCTCTCTCTGGGAAAAGGACTTTGTGAGTGGATCCGCCGTGTTGTCCTCTGAGTCTACTCTCCTAACCTCGATCCCCTGGAGATCAACCATCTCCATGATGAGGTGACACTGCCTTAGAATATGTCTGGATCACTGATGGGACCGGCGTTCCCTGGCATTTGTCACAACTCCATTGTCACACAATGGGAGGAACGAAGTTCATCTCATGAACTAATATACATCCAGACTGCCTCTTTGGTAGCATCTTAAGTAGCGATGTATCCAGCCTTTATCGTCTAGTATGCCACGGTATCTAGCTTGGAACTCTTCCAACATACCGTCCCTTTACTGAGGGTAAAGACAATGCCTGTGACTGACATTCAGTCGTCCTTATCACCTTGGAACCCTTCCAGTGATTCACCCCAGGATCGATTGATACCATCTCACTACATCTAGTGAGTATCCTAACATCCAATTACATCTATCTCATAGATGAAAACTCAGGATTTAGGAGGTATCACTTTGATCCTATATGGAGAATCATTGTGATAAGCGGAGATTGACAAAGCGTAGCATAGGAAACTCCTTCCTTATCAAGAGTATGTCATCCACGTACTATACGAGGATCACTATCATACTCCCTACTACCTTTTTGTATATACAAGGTTCATCTACCATTTTGATGATGTCAAACTCTTTGACTAACACATCAAAACAGACGTTCCAACTCCGCGATGCCTACTTATCACATAAAACATCTTGCCCACGTTTCTGCTACTCCCACTTTCTACGAGGCCCTCTGGCTGTGTACTTATAGACGCGCTCTTCTAAAACACCATCTAGAAAAGCAGTCATGGCACCCAACCACCAGATATCGTAGTCATGGTATGTAGCCGTCGCAAGTAGGATCTGGATGGACTTAAGCATAGCTCCTTAGAAAAGGTTTCATCATTATCCACGCCTGGTCGATGACGAAAACCTTTAACAAGTCTAGCTTTGAAAGTCTCAACTTTTCCATCTACACCTAGTAATCTTCTCAAGATATACTTGCTCCTGATGGGGATTTAACCCTTCAGATATAGCAACCAAAGTCCATACTTTGTTGGTGTACATGGATTCCATCTCAGATCACTAAGTATCCAGCCATTTTTACAGAGTCCCTACTCTCGATGGCCTACTCGAAACTAGTTGGGTCATCATCTCATGATGCAATCCTCGCTCCCACTATCATAGAGAAACCAAAGTATCTCTCAGGTGGGTGAGGAACCCTGCTAGATCGGCGGAGAGGCTGAGGTTCGTTGGTTACTATTGAATTCTTTGGTTATATCAAATCATCAGCTGCAGTTTGTATAGCCGGAACATTTCTAGTTCTACATAACTGACCTTGCCTCGAGCTTGTCCGGATTTTGCTTTTAGACATAGGCCGGTCAACCTTAAATCTTAACAAACTTAAGATATGGACTCTTCCCTTTCCATATCACATATGATGTGGGAGGCAATTGATTTGATTGGAACTCTATTCGATAGGTATGCAGCTTCTCAAGCGCATAACACCCAAAAGGAAATAGGTAACTTAGTAGTACTCATCATAGAGCACACCTTATCATATATGGTGTGATTGCTCCACCCCGATACACCGACGTGCTGTGGTGTATGCGGAGGAGTAATGCCGAGATAGAATCTCATTCTCCTTTAGAAAATTCCAAGAATTCCGTGCTCAAGTATTCTCCTCCTTGATCACATCAAAGGACATAATACTAATACCCGTTTTGGTTTTCTACTTCTAACTTATATTCTGTGAATATCTGAAAAGCTTCGGACTTGTGTTTCAACAGGAACATATGTCTGAATCTTGAGAGATCATCAGAGATTGTAATAAAGTACAAAGAACCGGTCCTGGCATGTGTAGACAGGGGACCTTACATACATCATCATGTATCAGTCCCAAGAGTTTACTAACTCTTTCTCTGTTTCCAATAAACAGAGCTATGGTCATCTTATCTCTGTGACATAACTGGCAAGTTTCACAAGATGTAAATTCAAACTAATTTAAATATGCATCTTAATGTAGCTTAGCTAGTCGGGTCGCATTGATATGACCTAGTCTACAATACCTCAAGAAGGATCCGTTCATTTCTGAACTCTTCCTCTCGTGTGTGTTCTGTATACTAAGAACTGTAGTTTGATTTAGAACATCAATGCTTTTAGATAATGTGCCTGAACCGATCAACTTTTGATACAGGAAATGTTCAAAATATTATCCAACAATACAAAATTATATCCTTTCTTTACTAATAAAGAGACTGATATGATTTTGTATATCAGGTTCGGTATCTAATAACATTCGTTCAGAATCAATGTACTGGTAATACAGGGTGGCAGTGACCAACAGACTTGGCTGCAACACTTGCCCCGTTTTCTGTCTCATGAAACTTATCACCTGTCCTCAGTTCTTTACCTATCTGTAGCCCATGTAACAGATTACATATGCGGGATCCTGATCCGGTATCATATACCCAGCACGTAGAAACAGTTCTTTGTAATGAACACACCCGAAGATGATGCATCAGCATGCACTTTCTTCGTTTGGGCGGCACGGGAAATCTGGTATTCCCCATTTTCCTGCTCTGTCATATAACAATTATAAGTTGGAGCGGGACCAACGCTCCCCAGCTCAGTATAACAAGCGGGTTCGGTCAATACATCCGTATTATTATCTTGATTAAGGTGTGAAATGGTCGCTGCCTGGAGAGAGAGAGAAGAAAACACTCGGCGTATGCTCTTGCAAGATCAGATTGGTTATTATTTTATCTAATCAGGATGGCTCCCACTGTTTTTATCAAATCTTCCTTCAAACCCTAAAAGGAAAGACTAGCCGGGATTAATTACACGCTACAAGTTCGTCAATCTTTCAGCCAGGCTTTCGCACGAACCTAATTAATGTAAACCTCATTTTCCCAGAAGCGTAACCCCGTTGACACCTTTCTAGACACCTACTTGATCGGCTAATTGTAATGTGTAAAACTCTCCCAGGAGTAACTCTTACTCGCAGTGGGTATCGGGATCCAACTATCTCATAGAAGGTATGCAATCTCATTGCAAATTTCAACACTTGAAATTCCCGATAATTTTGCCCCTAACGTGCTATGACCTTGACGAAAGCCAACAAACCAAAGCCCGCTAGTTAAGTTCAGCCCGTACATTTCTTGATTGAATTAAACCCACCCGCACGGCCCTTGACGAAAGCCAACAAAGCCGCACGACTACCCTAATCCAATCGCATCGTATGCAGTAGATAAGCAGCATATAGCTACCGCACACTACACCTTGACGAAAGCCAACAAATGTAGCACGAATACTATATACAACTTATCTGAAATGATCGAAGGCTACGACAGGTTTTTCTGAAAACCAATTGCGTAATGAACTTGATATCGTTGTAGAATCAAATGATTTTAAAATGGAGTGTTTTTTTGGCTTTTCTAGTTTTGCTAAAGGGGTCACTCCCGTTGAAGGGATCGTCGGCCCTTTCCTCGTCGAATGCGGTGCGGGATATATCATATATATCACTGTGCAAAGCAGAAACTATAGAAGCTATCAAAAGACAAACCGAGTGTGTAGCATCTGCCAGTTATTGCTAAAGGGGTCACTCCCGGTGAAGGGATCTCGGCCCTTTCCTCATCGAATAAGGTGCAGGATATATCATATATACCACTATGGAAAGCAAGAACTGTAGCTACCCTTTTTTTTTAATTTTGAAATTCGATTCCACAACATCTTTTGGTTTCTTTTTCTTTCATTAATCAAATTAATGAAGTCCCAACATTTAAGTACCTAAACATCACAGATAAATACGACGTACACTTATGCCATCCGCATTCGCCTCGATATCCCCTCGTGCACCGTTAGGTTAGGTAACTAACGGCAGAGCGGGGCAGGGCTAGCGCGGGTGTAAAACATAAGTAACGTCTATATAATATATCATATATACTATATATAGTATCTATCACAGCATATCAAATGATCACATCACAGATATCGCAGCAGAAGAAACATATATGAAATATTGGATATATTAGGACGTCCATGTTTTCAATACGAGCCAGTATAAAACACGGATTCCACGGTCGCGATGAATAGCCAAACCCACACCCATAGATCCCTACGACAGCGGCAAGCAACCCTACCAATTCTAGGGTTAGGAGACCCGGACTCGACTCCTCGAGATGGTCTCCAACTGGACTCTAGAACCCGGTTACTTGTGCCCTCCTCCTTGGGTCTATCCTAGTGCGGAAAAGTAAATAATATACAAAAGGTGACATCTTCCGCAACCTGGAAGTGCCCCAATAAAAAAATATTACATACAACTTTTTTACATGAATGAAAATGAAAAACACTCATCTCACATAAAAAAAAACCCGGCTATTCAAACACGACGATCCAATATAACATATCCAGCAACACATAACATCACATGTCATCAACGTAAGTGAACATGCGTATCCCAATTGTCGTTGACATATAGCAAAGAAACCGGCGATATCACATATTACACTTACGATCACAGAAAAGAAAGTGTAAACCTAAAACAGTTGGAATCCGCAACCTCTTTAGACATCGCATGCCTAATCAAATGAATTACTTAGACATCGCATGCCTAACAATCATACACCCCGCATTTTAGTCTCTATATCGAAAACACTTTTCAATATCAAGTCGGGCAGTTCAACAGGATTCTCGACATACTGATCGAATGCTCGTCGCAAACTTTAGTAGACGGCCGCACCACCGATACCGTCGACGAAGTGCACCAAGGCGGAATACCGCTACCGTGAGCACCCGAACGGATGCTTTCGGCAACGGGGTTCTCCTACAGTCACTTGGTCGGGGCTAAGGGGTGTAGCTGTCTATTAAGTTTATCCGGCGAGTATCCGTGTACGCTACGTGATTGCGAGGGACTTTTGATCACATCAAAATTCCGCGGCAACCGATCAAGTGTGACTAAAGTGCTATGTTTATAACATTCAAATCAGTTATCTCATAACTACTTGTGGAATCCAAATATTGTATCACATTCCAGATAAACAGAAAATGTTAAACTTTCCGATCGAACAGTCAAACACCCAAGTTTTTCCGAAACAACTCAACATATGAAATAAGTTTTAAAACATTCAATTCATGCCTCAGTACCAACGGTCCAGCCGTAGAAGGGTCAAGCCAACGCCTCACATGTGGCACGCCGTACTGCCCCAAACCCTAAGGTTCAAAGGGCAGTTCAAGACGGTCACATAATCGAGTTAAGGTTTGTTGTCTTCTAGAGGGACCATCGCGTTACTTGCACTACTTAGAACGTTATTAAACTTCGGAAAATCCAACAATTGGAAATTTCCCGGCAGAGCAAAAAGTTGGTATTTATATCCGGTCGAACTTTTTAACATATTCTAAAAATACCCGGAAAAACACAGTAAACAAAGTTAAATAATCCGATCGAATCATCGAGTCCCCAATACAACCCCAGAACACTCAACTCTTGAGTCATAATAAAAATACCCATAAAATATAAATCACATAAATAGGAATTATGGTGCAAAAATGATAACCTAAATCCTCTGTACGGCCGCGGAACCGCGGTCCAAGCAGGCTATTGCCGCGGTTCCGCGGTGGAATGTACGATTTAGGGGTCGTTTTTCACCACAATTCTTATATTTCCCTGCTGTATTTTTCAGGTATTTTTAATTCAGAAAAATCCCCAATTTTCAAAAATGTAGAGAGAGGGGTCAAGGATTAGGGATTCCGGTTCGATCGGGTTTCTAACTCCGTCTACGCATCGCTTAAGGCTCTAGCTAGGCTCTGATACCATTGTAGGGTTCCTAGGCACACCCATGAGGTTCTACAACAGATCAAACATGGTCAATTTAAAAAAATTTCTATGTGCCAAGTAACCCTAAGCAAGATTGAAACTAGAGGTATAGGCGAAACAGTATATGTTAACAACTTAACTAAGACTGAACGGAAAATACAACCTTTGTAGATCCGGTCCTCCACCTCCATAGCTCCGTGTTGACGTCCCTCCGCTGCGATCATCGGATCGCGGACTCTGGCGATGGTTTTGTCGGAGAAATGATCGGGCTATGTCGTCGACTTCGATGCCGAAGATGATCTACGTCGAGGCAACTCAAGATCAAGCTCCAACTTCACCAAATCAAGAAACTTGTGAAGAAAACACCCTATACTACTTGGCAAGTGGTAGAGGATGAAGAAATAGGAAGTGGGTTCACTTTAGAATTGGATTTCTCACTCTTTTTCTCAAGTCACCATTGAAGCTAGCAAGCTTCTTTCTTCTTGAAGAAGAAGAAGAAGAAGAAAAAGAATATGATAAGAATAAATGAATAAAATGGAAATAAAGTCATTCTTATCATTTTAGCAACCATGGTTAAGTGTAGAGAATAAACTAAGGTTAGGTGAATGGTTAGGTTTAGGAAAGAAAACAAGAATGGTCAAAGCTTCTTGAAGCTTCAA
Organism: Agapanthus africanus; assembly: GCA_030015575.1. Taxonomy (NCBI): domain Eukaryota; kingdom Viridiplantae; phylum Streptophyta; class Magnoliopsida; order Asparagales; family Amaryllidaceae; genus Agapanthus; species Agapanthus africanus. The sequence goes on along the minus strand of CM057348.1, from coordinate 247,282,338 downwards.
AGAAACAAACAAAAGAAGCAACCTTTTTCTTTTCTTGCCCTAAAATAAATAAATATAATAAAATAACTAGTTAAGAAAAGATAACAAAACTCTAACCATTCACTTAAACATGGTTTAAAGTAAACGTACACCCAAGCTTGCATGTATCATCAAACATGATACAATCAAGTGCACAAAAATATATCACATATACAATGTGCACATCAAGTGAGAAAATCTATTTTAAGTGAACCAATACTAGTTAATGCAAAGTAATATATCAAATATATAATTATACATTAAATCATTAAATCAACTCTTGATTTAACGATCCGGTCAAATCGCATAAGACCGACTAATATTCAATGTATCGGCTTATCGAATCAATCCTTGAGTCGATAACTCGGTTATATCGCATACAACCAATCGATACATTCATCGCGAGAATAGAATACGGTATCGCATACACGCATTATTCTCGGTCCCACACATATCTCATATGTGCTCCTATTTCGTTTCGCTTGAGCCAGGAAACTTCTGTGTCGGACTGTAAAGACTCGTCAATACGCCGGCAGCAGGTGATGATCATATCAAACACCCATAAGCCATAAGAGGTCTGCTAAACGTAACGGCCACCCGGGTATTGAGCGATCAGAAGATCGACGAGCAAGCCCGCTCACACTCCTGTGAATCCAACCAGTAACACTTACCGTACAGTCCGGTCTGTTCGTCTGATATGTCGCATATCTCGCCTAGGGGTGGTAAACGTTAGACCCCAATAGCTCGATAAGTCGTGTCGATATGAGGTCTATAACAGTTCGAGAAACTACTGGTAACACTTACCAGTAAATCTCAGCAACCCTGGCCAGGGATTTCCGGTTATAGCTAATGGAACACAGCGCAACATCAACTCCCTATACCGGGAGAGACGAATCCCCTCCTATCGCTCATTGCCTCCATATGATTCGGGACTGTACCCAAAAACCACCGTTTTGCAGGCCCTCTTGGACGTGGTAAGATGGAAATCAAAACACAGTGGGAATCACACAAGACTCTATGACGATCTCGGGTCAACAGACTAACCTGTACCAGTGTCACCAGAGAACTGCCATCTGACGTAAGGTATAATACCATCTGAGAGTTCTCGGCGAGTCCGTCCAGTGTACCCAGTCTCCACTGAGCACCCGTATATCATCTCTGATGTCAAACTCCAATGGATATGGGATCATCCATCGCCCATCTGTATGGGTCGAGAAGGTATACTCTAGTCTTCTCTGGTATATCGTTGCCCCGTCTCGATATACCCACAACTAGGGACCTTGAAGGATGTACTTATGGACTACCATGTCCCCACTAGTATGATCCGCATCATAGTCCAGGTAGTCAAGTACACATCCTAAGGGCTTTACCAACATGTAACAGAGAGACAATCAGTGTACACGTTAAGATAAAGAGAAACCAGATAGCATACTATCATGCCGAGCAAGAAGGTCCTCCCCATATATGTCCAAGCATCCACTATAATATACATCCTATGTATAGTAATGGCCTCTAAGGCATACATATAACTAACATAACTCTTACTCGCAGTGGGTATCGGGATCCAACTATCTCATAAGAGGTATGTAATCTCATTGCAAATTTCAACACTTGAAATTCCCGATAATATTTTTGCCCCTAGTGTGCTATGACCTTGACAGAGGTCAACAAACCATAGTGCACTAGTCAATTTCAACCCGTCATTTCTTGATTGAATCAATCCCACTCGCACGACCCTTGACAGAAGTCAACAAAGCCGTACGACTACCCTAATCCAATCACATCACATGCTTTACAGATAATTACTAATCAGCTACCGCACACTACGCCTTGACAGAGGTCAACAAACGTAGCACGAATACTAAATTGTCTTTATCTGAAATGATGGAAGGTTAAGCAGGTTTTTCAGAAAACCTCGAGCGTAATGAACTTGATATCGTCGTAGAATCGAGTATTTTTGAAAAGGAGTGTTTTTTAGGCTTTTCTAGTTTTGCTAAAGAGGTCACTCCCGGTAAAGGGATCTCGGCTCTTTCCCCATCGAATATGGTGCAGGGTATATCATATATACCGCTGTGCAAAGAAAGAACTATAGAAGCTGTCAAAAACTAAACCGCGAGTTTGTAGTATCTGCCAGTTTCGCTAAAGAGGTCACTCCCGGTGAAGGGATCTCGGCTCTTTCCTCATCGAATAAGGTGCAGGATATATCATATATACCGCTATGCAAAGCAAAACTGTAGCTACCATTTTTATAAAGTTTTGATTCTACAATATCTTTTAGGTTTCTTTTCTTTTTATTAATCTCATTAATAAAATCCCATCAGCTTATGCTTCCTAAGCTTCATAGAAGAAACGAAAGCAGAAATATTTATATATCAGCATATATATATAGTATAAGCAATCGTCTCAGGCTGTAATATGATCTCATCACAGAATATTGCAGCAGAAGAACATATATGAAATATTGGATATATTAGGATGTCCGTGTTTTCAATACGAGCCGGTATAAAACACGGATTCCACGGTCGCGATGAATAGCCAAACCCACTTCCCTAGACCCCTATGAGAGCGGCAAGTAACACTGCCAATTCTAGGGTTAGGAGACCCTGTCTCGACTCCTCGAGATGGTCTCCCACTAGACCCTAGAACCCGGTTACTTGCGCTCCCCTCCTTGGGTCTACCTAATGCGGAAAAGTAAATAATATACACCGGTGACAACAACCTCATCCCGGAAGTGCCCCAATAAAAGAATATTACATACAAAAGAATTTTACAAGAATGAAAATAAAAACCCTCATCTCATAAAAAAAAACCGGCTATTCAAAACACGACGATCCAATATAACATATCACAGCAACACATAATATCACTTATCATCAACGTATGTAAGTATGCATACACCGATCGTCGTAGATGTATAGCAACGAAGACCGGCAATACAACTACATACTATACTCACGGTCACAGAAAAGAAATTGTAAAACTACAACATTTGGAATCCACACTCACATTAGATATCGTAAATCCGAAATATCACATACTTCGCATTTCATGCCTAACTATATGAATTCCACATATTGTATCACATTCCAGATAAATAGACAGTATTAAACTTTCCGACCGGTTAATGAAATACCTAAGATTTCCTAAATAGCTCAACACTTGAGCGGAGTTCAAATAATCCCAGAATATGTCACAGTACCGGTGATCCAGCCGTAGAAGGGTCAAGTCAACGCCTCACATGTGGCACGCCGTACTGCCCCAAACCCTAAGGTTTAGAGGCAGTTCAAGACGGTCACATAATCCGGTTAAGGTTTGTGTTCTTCTAGAGGGTCCACCGGGTTACTTGCATATTTTTCCGAAAGATTTAAACCCGATAAAAATTCAACACTTGAAAGTTTTACGTGCCGGGAAAAAGTGAGTTAATGATATCCGCTCGAAGATTTTAACAGTTTCTAAATATCCGGAAAACATAACAAAATTAAATTTTCCGATCGAATCAACGATTATAAAATGAACCCCAGAACACTCAACACTTGATTCAGATTAAAAATACCCAGAAACTATAACTTACAGAAATATAAATTACTGTGCAAAAAGATAGGACAATTTCCACTGTACGGCCGCGGTTCCGCGGCCCAAGCAAGTATTGGCCGCGGAACCGCGGCGGTCCGTATGATTTGGCCTGTCATTTTTTACATAATTTCTTATAATTTCCTGCTGGTATTTTTAAGAATTTTTAATTCATAAAAAATCACAGTTTTAAAAATTATCCAGAGAGGGGGTCGTTTCGTCGTTTCGGGGTTCGATCGGAGTTTTAACTTCGTATACATGTCGCCTAATGATCTAGCTTGTCTCTGATACCACTATAGGGTTCCTAGACACTCTTGTGAATGTTCATAAGGCATCAACCATGCCCGAATAAAATTTTAGAGGTGCCGAACAACCCAAAGCCGGGATCTTTACTAGATTATTAGAGTTTAACATGTAAGTAAACATCTTTACTACTAAGTGTGAGGGATTACAATCTTTGTAGTCCTCTCCTTCGCTTCATAAGCTCCGAGTAGAAATCCCTTTGCCGTGATCCACGATCTCCCGGACTCAAGAGAGGCTCCACGACTCGAACGATCCATGATAGCTTGTCGTATTCCTTTTCTCTGATGATCTACGTCGAAGTTGCAATAACTCAAGCTTTCTCACTCTAATGAGGTGAACGCCCTAATCTAATTGTCTAGGTTAGATGAGGATGATGGAGTAGTATTTATGCTAACTTTTTATATCATATTCTCACAAGAAATCATCACAAAAGGAAAATCTAGCAAGCTTTCTCAAAGCTCAAGAGAGAAGAAGATGATGAATAGTGAGATAATCCTTTTGTTATGAATAATAGAAATGTATATATCAATTAACAATGTAACCATAGTTTAGTATGACAAGGATAACCCTTGTAGAGTATAAACTAGAGCTAGGGTTTGGTTTGGTTAAAGAATGAGTCATGGATAAATATCATCCATAGTATCTTAACCAAGACAAAAGGAATTCCTTTTAGAATGTGCAAGAAGGAGCTAACCCTAATCAAACCCTAACCATGTTTAATCTTCACTAAACATGTTCCATTATTAATCATATCATGTCACAATAATATATATCACATATATATTATATATTTGCAACAAAAGAAAATAATACAATTAACATATATCGCATATATATCAATATATTATCCGGTGAGAAAATGAAATAATAAAGCGAGCCAATATTATATAATGTAATACAATATATCCTATATATTATTATACATTAAATCATCGAATAAACACTTGATCTGACAATCCGGCTATATCGAATATAACCGACTAATATATCATGTACTGATTCATCGAATCAACACTTGATCCGATGTCCCGGTTCATATCTAAATATCGCGAGAATATAATACGGTATCTCATATCACATTATCCTCGGTCCTGCGCATATCACATATGTGCCTCTACTCCATTTTTCCTAAGCTAAGAAATCTCTGTGTAGGACTCTAAAGAATCGACAATACGTCGGTAGCAGGTGATGATCATATCAAACACCCACAAGCTGCAAGTGGTCAGCTAAACGTAACAGCCACCCAGGTATTGAGCGATCAGAAGATCAACAAGCTAGCATGTACGTTCTCCTGTGAATCCAATTAGTAACACTCCCGTACAGTCCGGTCTGTTCGTCTGATATGTCGCATATCAAGTCTAGGGGTGGCATACGTCAGACCCCAATAATCGATAAGTCGTGTCGATGTGAGGCTCATAACGGGTCGAGAAACTTCTGGTAACACTAACCAGTAAATCTCTATATCAGCCCTGGCCAGGGACTTCCAGTTATAGCCAATCGAACACAGCACAACATCAACTCCCTATACCGGGAGAGACGAATCCCCTCATTTCGTTCATTGCCTCCCTGTGATTCGGGACTACACCCAAAAGCCACCATTTTGCACGCCCTCTTGGACGTGGTAAGATGGAAATCAAAGCACAGTGGTAATCACACAAGACTCTATGACGATCTCGGGTCTACAGACTACCCTGTACCAGTGTCATCGGAGAACTGCCATATGACGTGTGGTATATCACCATCTGGGAGTTCTCGGCGAGTCCGTCTAGTGTACCCAGTCTCCACTTAGCACCCGTACACCATCCTTGTTGTCTAACACCGATGGATATGGGATCATCCATCGCCCATCATATGGGTCAAGATGCATATACGCTAGTCTACTCTAGTGTATCGATGCCCTGTCTCGATATACCCTCGACTAGGAACAGTTATAGGATGTACTCATCGACTACCGTGGCCCCACTAGTATGATCTCATCATAGTCCCGGTAGTCGAGTAAAGATCCTAAGGGCTTTATCAACATGTCAGAGAAAGACAGTAAACCAATACAAGTCAACAAGTTAAGATAAAGTGAAACCAAATAGCATACTATCATGACGAGCAAGAATGTCCTCTCTATATATATCCAAGCATCCATCATAATATACATCAAATGTACAACAATGGCCTCTAGGGCATATACATAACTAATACAGAAATCTCATGAAAACAGCATATCTCAATGCGTAAAAGCGTAAAGCATGATGTATGCGACATATAACAGAAATGTAAGCATACCAATATATCATGCAACCTGGTCAATGATATGACTTATTAAAGGAAAATCGCTCTTTTAAATGACTCCAGTTTTCAAAATATATCCTGCGGTTCCCAATCTCCCAATAAAACCAGTGATCTATATAGGTACAATATGTATATGCGCAATTATAGATGTACCAATGTATGTATGCACCAATATGGATATACAAATGTATATATATGCGCAAGTATGAATATATCAATGTATATGTGCACCAATGTGGATATACAATGTGTATGTGCGTAAGTATGAATATATCAATGTATATGTACACCAATGTGGATATACAATGTGTATGTGCGCAAGTATAAATATATAAATGTATATGTGCACCAATATGGATATACAATGTGTATGTGCGCAGGTATGAATATATCAATGTATATGTGCACCAATGTGGATATACAATGTGTATGTGCGCAGATATGAATATATCAATGTATATGTGCACCAATGTGGATATATAATGAGTATGTGCGCAAGTATGAATATATCAATATATGCGCAAGTATGAATATATCAATGTATATGTGCACCAATGTGGATATACAATGCGTATGTGCGCAAGTATGAATATATCAATGTATATGTGCACCAATGTGGATATACAAGGTGTATGTGCGCAAGTATGAATATATCAATGTATATGTGCAAGCAGGTTATGCGAGGAATCATATCATGATGCAGCAATCCTACTGTGTAGTGGCATGTCAATTATCGATGATGAAGTGTGTGAGCCTACAGTCTGCGTGTGTGTAACGTACGCATCATCGATAATGTTGTAGGTGTACTATCACAGGTATATGCAATGCAATGATAATATCATAAATGCAACATAAGGCAAAACATCAGCTAAAAGCTATAAGGTATACGTAACTATCATATGTCTGAGTCGGTGAATCTATCAGTCGGCATCTAGCCTCAGAGCATCACGTACGGTATAATCCATCGTACGGCATCCTCTAGTCAAGGGTATGGATAAACATCAAGTCAAATTCATCACGCATGGAAAATCATCGTGCGGCGGCATTAAACCAATAGGGATCCTATCATCTTATACGACAAATGAGGGTACGACCTACACGTACGGCCTATCATCCATGATTCACAACAATCTACATATGTATACAAATATACTAACCTATGTCCCGGTTCACATCCGCAATAATCTCATATTAGGGGACCGGCAGGGTATGAATAATCTCGATCGACCCGCATCCGTATACCATCAAACCATCAATCATCATATCATCATACCATCATACCATCATACCATCATATCATCATATACGTCTTATATCCTTTCGTCACATTAATATCTCACATCATGTTGAGTTTACATAACATTCTATCTCTACTATAAATATAGGTATCTGATCTAGCATACACACATCCGAACCATACAATCAGGATTTTAAAGAAGCGAATTTTAGTTTTGAAAATAGGGGCTACGGTGTTTTTAAGGAAAAGATATCATTTGAAATTCCGTAACGTCCCTAAAGGTATCTGTTTAAAAGATACATACGATTCTTTAGTTTAGAAAATATGTATGGTTCGGATGACACATCTATGTCGACTATCTAGTCCTATAATATCCTAAACGGCAATATCGACAAACGCCATCCTCAATTTCCGTAATCCTATAATAGTCGTAACATATCTCTTCTAACTATCCTCTAGTTTCTAATATGGTTTCATAGATATCTTCATTCTAACCCTAGTTTCCTAGTCTAGGTTTCCTAACCATATTCTATAAATCAGTTTTCCATCAAAACTTTGCGGGGGTGCTATACTCCATCCACCCGACTTCCCCCGTGGATATAGATCCACTCACCTGGTCTTCGCTTGCCGAAATCGATGACGCCACGCTCCGTCACCTCGGAATCCATGCGAAGGTACCTACAATAATAAACAATCGCAATGCGCATTAAAATCAAGACGGAAAAACTAAAACGGTACACGTTTCGCTCATAGGTCAAAACCTATAGCTTTGCGTGCAAAACACGACAATTAACCCTGGTCGCTGACGTCCAAACGCCACACGACGGAAACACAATACTAAATACAAAAATCAAGTTAAAACGAAGTCGTAAAACATTGCATCAACTTATAGAAATGGTCCCAGATTTTATCCCAAGTCAAATTGGTCAATTCTGCATATATGGAGGGCCTAATTTACATCTAAAGGGACCCCAGAACAAATACAGATCAAATCTGATCTACCCTAGCCGCAAATTGCGGTCAAATTGAATAAATCTGTAGCGTGGGCACATGGGATGGGGCTCAGGTATTGGTGGTAGCTTCCTAGGTGCCTGCACGACTCCCAGTAATTGCAAAATCATTTCTGGTGTCCCCGGGTTCCAAAATACCCTCACAATTCACATATTTATCCGAAGTCGGGGTTTCTAAATCTGTGTTTTGGGGTTTCTAAGCTCTATTCCAGGTCATTAAACAGCCCCCAAGTCTAGTTAACAGCCACAACATCACCAATTTCAAACAAACACTCAATCCTCTACTAGGGTTTCCCAAACTTCACTAAACATCATAATTTCATATCTAAACACATATGAATACTAAAGTAGATGAAAAACTACCCAATTGGTGAAGAGATTACCTCATATAGCACCCATGAATCCCTAAGGTCATCGAAATCTGAATTTTCTTGGTCTCTTGTGTAGAGCTTGAAGAGGGGATTAATTTTTGTGAAGAGTGTGTAGGGTTTTAGGGCTTACTAGGAGATAGATCTAGGGATGGAAGGGGAGGGTTGTGAGCTTGAGGAGATGAAGGAGAGAAGATGAAAAAAAGATAGGGAAGGAAGTGGCAGCCGCAGCCCCCCCTCTCTCTCACAAATTCACACACTCTCTCTCTCACATAATCTACCTAACCTAATCATTTTGTCCCCTTTGACTTTTTCTTTTTCTTTTCTTTTTTCTTTTCTCTCCACCAATAACCCAAATAAAATGAAACATATAATAAAATGAAACATGTCATGGTGCACTAACCACGAAAAACTGTAGAAATGCGGATTTGGCTTAATCGCGATTAGCAGTGTACTAAACGGGTTTTTATCAAAATTGCATATAATAAATTTTTAAAATGCCAAATCGTTTAAATATATTTTTAAATCAATAAATTATTTTAATTTCTATTTATTTCACAATTATTGGTATATATTTATACCCTTTTTCGAAAACCCCAATTTCACAAATCGGGCAGTTTTCAGGAAATATATCATTTTAATATTAAATTCCCAAAAATAATATTTTATATTTTTTGAAATGTTACAATAAAAATCAATAAAAGGCAAAAACAGTGAAATACAATGCCTAATTATATTTTATAAAAATTCTTTTCAAAGATGGGGGGCGATGCTCTCCCATTGTGGACTCCAAAATCTGTTTAGCGGTGGACCGACGCTTTCGCTTTCGGTCGTCGCGCGGTTGTGTTTTAAAAATACAGTTTGAATGTGTTTGAGCCATTACCAAAGTAGAGAATAACTTTATCTTATTTAGCAATGATCCAAAGAACTCAAGACTTTAGTCCTCTTTAGTTTGTTAAATGAATGTCATATGGAGTGAATATGATTAATTCAATACTCGAAAAAATACAGAACCACAAATACTTCTCTTTACTCGGCATGCAATTCCAATCTTTAACTGCGTTAGCCGATAAAATAGGGCAAAGAAAAATAAACAGCTATTCTCTATAATTTTGAGTAAGGCTTTTATAAAGTACATAGCCAATCTCTATAATAAAGTAGGGCTTTTAGTGAAGTTGCATAAAACTGTATTTTTTGTACATTAAAAGATAGAAAATAAGAAGGATGTGTTGCGCATTTCCAAAATAACATGTAAATTATATTTTTTTACTATTATGCTTTGTTGATTACATCTTTTTAAGAATACCCTCGATTAAGAAAAGAAGTGTATAAAATATAAACGGAAAAGGGAGCGATATTTTAAAGACTTCCATCATTAACAAACAAATATATTCATCGATTTATAGCGTTCTATTTGATCACACATAAGGCGTAAAACTACATAATAATAAAAAGAACAAGAAAGGAGAAGGGTAGAGGATTGTCGGGAATCATCCCGCCATCCTTACCCTTCGAAAAAAATATAGAAGTCAAGAAAAGAATGAGATAAAACTTTTCTCTTTATTTCTTTAAAATAAGAATGAGTACAAGCGGTTTTTATGTAATGGGTAGAGTGTTGTGAGAATTTTTGTAGAATGAAAATATGTGTAATAGTGAGACATCCACCCTCCTTTTATAGGCTATAGGGGTGACACAATGGTAAATAAAAAGAAGAGAAAACCCTCTTGAAATTTAAAAAAGATAACTACTCCCTCCCAAACAATAAGAAACGAGCATTTGTAAAAAGTTTTGTACAGATACAAGTGTAGAGCATTGTTTATTATTTTCTAATCCAACATGCACCAAACCGGCCTCGAGGGGGACCGCCCCACCAAGACGGCCCCCTTAAGGGGGGCCAGACCACCCAACCGCCCTCCTTGTGTGGGACAGAATACCAAGACAACCCACTACGGGGGCCGGACCACTGACCTGACCACCATGTGGAAGGACGGTTCACCAAGCTGGTCCCCATGGGTGGACAGTTCACTGTCGTGGCTAAACACTATAAGGGTCTGGGCTTCACTTGATTGGACTTTAAGATGTTTGGGCTTCTTGGTCGAACTGAAAGGGGTCCAGGCTTCCTTGATCGGACTTTAAGGGGTCCGAGCTTCTCGGTTGACCGGACTTTACGGGTCTTGGTTGACCGGCCATTAAATGGGACGGGTCGTGGTTGACCGGACCTTAAGGTGTTCAGGACTTGGTTGACCGGCCATTGAAAAGGTTGGGTCTTGGTTGACCTGACTTTAAGGGGTCCGGGTCTTGATTGATTGGACGTTGAAAGGGCAGGAATAAGTTGATTGGCCTGTGAAAAGGTCAGGAATGAGTTGACCAACCTTTTTAAGGGGCCAGGAATGAGTTGACCGGCCCTTTTAAGTAGTTGGAACTAGTTGATCGGCCCTTTTAAGGGGCCGTAATAAGTTGACCGGTCATTGAAGGTGCCGGGAATGAGTTGACAGAAATTTTTAATGGGCTCTGAATGAGTTGACTGAATTTTTTAAGGGGTCGGAATAAGTTGACCGGACCTTTTAAGTGGTCGGAATAAGTTGATCGGTTGTTGAAGGTGTAAGTAGATGCTTGTGCTCATGGCTGTAACTAGGGACCAAGTCGGAATATAAAACAAAAAATTCATTACAAAGAGCACAAACTTCTATGAGGTAGAATCAAATCCAAACTCAAAAAGCTAAACTAGAGAAGGTTAACTACTCTAATAGTGATAGCTACCTTTGTAGTTGTGTCCTTCTTCTTCTTTGCACTTCTTTTTCTCCTAGGTCCACCGAGAACGAGCTTAGGGTTAGTTTTCCTTGTCGAAGATGATCCACTGAAGAGAACCCTAATCTAGGCTTTAGCTTCACACAAAAATATAAGAAGTGAAGCAACTGGTGATCAAGACTTGCTAGGATTTGATCACTAGATGATGTAGTGACTAATCTCTATATTTCTCTCTCTCTCTTTTCCTTTTCCTTTCTCAACTAAAGAAAACTCAAGAAGAGAGGAGGAAAAAGATAATGGTGTTGGTGATGATAAACTCAAGCCTGGCTTACAAAAATATCATCATCTCCTTTTCTTTTTCTCTTTTCTTTTATGTGTGAAAATGGATAGAGTTGTGACTCACTATGTTAAGTAATAAGCCCACACCATTCTCTCACATTCAAGAAGAGATGAGAAGTAAAGAGAGAGCCACCTCATGTGTACACATATAATATGTATATGTATATATATAAATATATATGCAAATACACAAATACACGTATATGCTATAAATACATACACCCGTATTCGTATTAAGACACGAATACCGTATTATACCTCGGTAGCATATTATCGAGCTTGATAAAATGTGATAATCTGGCTATCTTTCAAACCTGCTAGTATTAACAAAATGTCCGATTAAAAGTACATATAAAAACACTTATTTAATCGAACCCGAGTACGTATCAAAATGTGTACACTATATCGTTTCGCCTAAGCTGGGAAACCCTTTATGTTGGACTCTAAAGACTCGATAATACACTGGCAGTGGGTTTAACCACAAGTACGTCAGCGGGACAAGCTGTACGTATTCGGGTATACATATAATATGTATATGTATATATATAAATATAGATGCAAATACACTAATACAAGTATATGCTACAAACACGAATACCCGTATTCGTACTAAGACACGAATATATGTATTTATACAAATACCCGTATTCGTATAAATACCGTATTCTGTCAAAATACGAATACGAAAAGAGAGATACTAAAATAGATATATAATACCATATCACATTTTATCCAAATGTGATAATCTGGCTATCTTTCAAACCTGCTAGTATTAACAAAATGTCCGATTAAAAGTACATGTAAAAACACTTATTTAATCGAACCCGAGTACGTATCAAAATACGTACACTATATCGTTTCGCCTAAGCTAGGAAATCCTTTATGTGGGACTCTAAACACTCGATAATACGCTGGCAGTGGGTTTAACCAAAAGCACGTCAGCGGGACAAGCTGTACGTAACGGCTACCCAGGTATTGAACGAAAGGAAGGCCGACAAGCAAACTTGTCTGTATCCCTACTGAGCCTGAAAGTGACAATCTACGTACAATCTTGTCTCTTTGAGAGTATCCCATACTGGGTCTAGGGGGTGGAGAACGTCAGACTCCTAATAACCCAATAAGTCGTGTCGATGTGGCCCAAAACCATCCTGAGGAACTACTGATCTCACAATCAGTAAATCTCAACTGCCTTGGCCAAGGTTTTATGGTGATGAACAATCAAACACGGCGCGACATCAAATCCCTATACCGGGAAAGATGAATCCATTCTATCGCTCACTGTCCCCAAGAGCTTTAGGTTTGTACCCAACCAAAACCTGTTTGCATGACTCTTTAAAGTCGTGGTAGGGTAGTTATCTAAGTACAGTGGGAACACACCCAGGACGAATGGCGATGTCAGTTCTAAAGATTAACTTGTACCCATGTCACTAGAGAACTACTATCTGACGATAGGTATATTACCATCTAGAAGTTTTCGGTGAGTCCTTGCAGTGTAACTCATAACCTAATGAGCACTTGTAAACTATCTTTGGTGCCGAACACCAAAGGCTGTAGGACATACCACATTCCCTCATGAGAATAAAAAACCTATACACTAGTCTATTCCGGAGTATCAATACCCTATCTCGAAACTCCAACGACTATGGACAATTTAAGTATGTGCTTATAGACTACTTAGATCCCACAAGTATGATCGCCATTATAACTCTAGAAGTCAAGGAAAGATATTACGGGCTTTACCAATATGTAATTGACATACGTAATATAAAATAGGACATATACACTGTCACGTCCCGAAAGTACGGAATATGGCCGGCACTTAAACTACGAACGTCTCGAGGCGTACGTAATCTAAGTAAGCCGAAAACTCAGAAATCCAAACCAAGAAAAGTAGTAGAGTGAAGAAAAACCAATTAAAACAAGTGGTTTCAATAGCATAAGCCGAATTATGCGCTTTAAAAAAAAACATCAAACATTTCCAGAAAATTTCGGCAGAGTCGCCTTTGTAAAAACTGGCCCCCAAACGGGATACAACATGAATAGTATACGAAATCAAAAAGGCATCCCCAAGCGGGAGCTAGCTCTTCGTCAATCGACGGTCACAACCACACAAGCAATAATATACAACGCCAAGGGCGAGGATCAAAACTCAAAAGGAAACTCAAAACCACCAGAAATCCACAGAAATATAACGCGCGACTCTAAGGTCGAAATAACTAACATCACTGGTCTCTATCTCTGAAATAAATACATGTTTGGTTGATAGAACTTCTAGATACAACAGAATAATGATATACAAGATATATAATGGGGGTACGATACAAGTAAACCCACCTACTAGCAGTCACCCGGAAATGGGAAGCAGTGCCAGCAAAGCCGTAATGAAACCTGTACGGCAAAACCTGCAAGAAACTGGGGCACAACGGGGGTGAGTTGCCAACTCGTGAATAGAAAAACATCTACGGAAAGAAATCGCATAAATAACGCAACCTAGGTCAATGATCATAATATATCCTCAATTATATATATAACATGCAGCCTATAACAAAGGCTAGGGTAAATATCTAACCCGAGTGTAATCTCATGTGCCCGTATCAGTGCCTCAGGTAGCAATATATCATGTGAATGAGGTATGAATGCATGAAAACCGAATACATGTAAATGAAGAAACTGTTTTCATAATTTAGTGAGATTTCCTTTGTATTTTTAAAATGAGGTATCATAATGAAATCAGCATAAAACAGTGCCAAGCATCGGCACAAAACGTAATCCCAATATCAAGATATCTCTGTATCACAGTCTCTGTACCTCAATATCTCGAAATCTCAATGTCTCGATCACAATATTTAGGGCGCCGTCAGTCCAGACCGGCCCCTACCATCCATCTCAAGACCACGACGGTATCCTCCGGATATCCGACGCGTCGGGTAAAATCACCGGTAGGTAGTGCTCCCGTGCCAGGCTCACATCATCATCATCACGCGCTTCTTGCCCCGGGATACCTTACCGGGTCCACCATGTACCTGAAACGGTTCATCCGCCTCCTCGAATCGGATCTCGAAATTCATCAGCAAACTCATGGTGGACGACTCATACAGCATGGGAAAAACCGCACTTTTTATTTAAAAAGAGCGAAATCAGTTTATATAAGTTTTGCGGTTTTCCCCCAAATCCAGAAAATCTCATAGAAATCCGAATCCAAATCATCAATAGCATATAAACCCATGAATATAGGCATAAGAATCCATGAATACGGCATAACAATGAATAACAGTATGCATGAAGTGACAAGTAATAACTACAATATCTAAGCTGGCATATAAGGTAAGTACACTAATATTATGTCAAACTACAAGCTATCAAACTAAGTTAAGCAATAATATTTTCGAAGGTGTACGTGACATGGCAATTACCGATGAAGATGTGTGTGAGCCGGCAAGTAAGTGTACGTGGTACATACGCATCATCGGTAATGGTGCTGGTGTCCTAACAGCATAATGTCAACAATGCAATATGAAATAACAATGTAAGTATGCGATGCGGAGCGAACCACAATAATAAGCGGGAGCTGAATACTAGACGCAACTGTAACTAACCTTCTTTAATCTAATATAAGTCCTACAAATGGTGCCTTTTGAAATAACACAAATCATGGGGTTTTGAAAATAGGGGCTACGGTGTTTTTATGAAAAGATACGTCTTTTGAAATATCCGTAGGATCCTTTGGGCTGTCTTTTAAAATACCCACGATCTGTTAGTTTTTGAAATAGGTAAGAAGTCTAATCTAATCTAACAAGTACACTAAACTATACGGCTGAACTAACAAGCTGAACTACAGGTAAGGAAACCGCCTATCATCTGAGTCGATACATATACATACCTGTATATGTATAGTCGGTGATCCCGCCTCAATAATATCATATCTATAACCAGACATCCTAAGTCAAGAGTGCGGATCAATCATCAATATATAGCTCGTACGTAAAACCGTCGTACGGCATCCCAAATCTGGGTACGGGTCAAAATCATATTTATAACACTATTCACCCATATCGCTGCCCCAAGATCCGCTATAATACTAGGACGTACCTCAAGTACGAATCCAGTCATATCACCGATATCACAACCACAAAACAAATCTCATCGACTCAGCTCAATCCTAAGTATCATCCTCAAATCCGTATGTGAACACATAGTCCCATACCCATGTGAACACATAACTATAAAGAATCCCATGAGCACATATAAATAGGAATGTATGCAAGTATGTATGTGTGTATGTGTAGTGCAACACTACCCTAGGGTTCGCAACACTAAAATAATCCAACACATCAATATCCATCCTAAACATCGTTATTAATCCCAAATAACATATAATAATTGTTGGTGTGTATACGCATTCGTATACACCACCACGGACTACGGGGGTGGTATACGCCATCCACCCGACTTCTCCCCGTAGATATAAATCTACTCACGTGGTCCTCGCTCGCCGGTGCCGACGTCGTCACGCGCTTGCTTGTCGTCTCGAAGTCCACATGGGGTACCTACATATCATAACGCACCATATCGCATTAAAATCCGTCCCATGACCAAAACGACGCACGAATCCCACATAGGTCAAAACCTATGGTTGCTTTCACAAATCGACCCAAAAACCCTCGACGTCGGTGTACAAACGCCAAACCATCGAGAAAAACCCAAACACACCCATTTATACATTCAAAAACACTAATTATAATATGAAATAGGTTGCAATTCACAAAAACCTCAAACTCACTTTAAAAGCTATTTTTCCGAAAATCTAGCAAGCAAAATTAACCGTTTTAGTACAAAACTCGATGTTTAAACAAATTTAGCGGCCACAATATCCACTAAATATCATAACTAAGTCATATAAACCATTTCTATAATTTATTCTCATAAATTTGCATAATTTCCAAAATCCTAGTTTGCAAAAATATCAATTTTTAACACCTTTTATAGCAAAATTCACAATTCATCAATTAAGCTTGGTTTTGCATGATCTAAATTGCTAAACAACAAATTAAAATGTTAATAAAGTCATCAAAACCTTAATTAGATTTTAAATCACCCTTTTGGAACCAAAAGCTAAAAACTAGTTTGTTTAAATAAAGCTAAATTGGATATTTTAATGTTACAATTAGCACTAAGCAACAAGATTACATTTTGCATGCCCTAAGATACAAAAATACATCACATAACCAAGCACAATTGATCACCATTCAACTCCAAAACAAAACCTCACTTCAATTTCATAAACCCTAATCTTGAATTTGGACTTGAAATTTAAAATCTAAACTAAACCCTTCATTAACATAATTTGAAGTAATAACAAACAACTCAAAAAAAAAAGAACAAGATTTATACCTCATAACCATCTTGAGATCAACATGAAACTTGTCTCCAAAATGCAAACTTTTCACCAAGATCCATGCTTGATAGGTTAAGGAGAAATGGGTAGGACTCGGATTTGAGTTTTAGCTTGATTTTTGATGTAATTTTAAGCATTTTGATGAATTTTTTGTGATGAAATGAGAGGAGAAAAAATGGGGGCAGCAAGAGGGAGGGGTTTCGGCCAGAATTTTTGAGGGAGGATGAGAAAGAGTGAGGTGGGGGTGTTGGTAAGGTCAAAGGAGCCATATCTCAAGTCAACACTTAAACATCTTTTCCTTTATTTTATTTTTTTCCTTTTCTTTTCTTGGTTTCCTTTGACTTTTAAGTGAGGAGATGAGTGGGGGCTGCTGAATTCAGCCCTAATAAGGGAGAGGGTGAGGGTGTGTGTGTGTATATGAGGAATATTAAGCTACATGCAACCATACCCCAATTCTATTTAGCTATATTTCACCATTTAAGCCATTTTTCTTCGATATTTTCTAAACCGTTTTGGCAAACGATTTCGTTACAAAAAGCACATGATAAAATTTTATTTAAAGTTTTATGATGCACAAAATTTGTTTCAACTCATTCCAATTTGTAATTTTCCCTAATTAAATATATTAGTGACGGCTTAAAATAATATTAAAATAATTAATTTCGGAAAATTTTTCAGAAAATTTGAAATTTCACCAGTGGCTCAATAAACATCAAATACTAGCAATTATATAGCTAGAATATGTATATTTAATTTTTATAATAAGATATTTGTATTTTGACTTTTTACAGAAAACCCATTTATTTTACCGATTTTCCGAAATTTCACCGAAACGATTTTCAAAATGCTACATACACATGTTGAGGTAAAGACAATCCAGATAACATAGTATCATATCTAGCAAGATTGACTTGTACATAAATATCCCAAGCATCCACATGTAATATACAATTCTTTACTATACAATATTGGCTTCTAAGGCATATACATTCAACAATCTCCTACTTGCAATAAGGCCATGTATAGGCATATCGAAGACCAATCATCTTCAATAGCCGCTCGAGCTGAGTGTGAGGAAGTGCCTTTTTGAGTTAGTTCGCTGTGTTGTCCTTTATGTCTACTCTCCTGACCTCGATGTCCTGATGATCAATAATCTTCCTGATCAGTTGATACCGCCTTAAGATTTGTGTAGCATTTCAGAAAATAAAATATTATTTTGGGAATTTAGGTAATTAAATAATAAATATTAGGGATATTTTAAAAGTATGGAGATTAGTTTTAATGAACAAGTAAAATTATATAGCGATAATTTGGAAAATAATTGGGAAATTAATAATAATTATTGATTTGAAGGTATTTGTGTGATTTGGGCATTTTATGAATTATTATACAATTATTTGTAAATGGGTTATTTACTAAACTCGATTATTATTTCACTAATTTTACGTTAATCTTGTTATGCAGAAGACACGCAACAAATCATGTTTCAAATGACTTGCTACATTTTTAGTTATGAACCATGAATTTTTATTTTCCAAATAGTTGTGTTTTTAAAATGAAAAAGAGAAAAAGAAAAGGGAAAAGAAAAATAGATGAGAGAGAGAGAGAGTGAGGTGACCTGTGTCATATGAGGGTGAGAGAGAGAGAGAGAGAGGGTGAGAGACTTATACACAATTCTCATGCCTTCATCTCTTCATTTCTTCATTCCTCTTCTTCTTCCTTCCTTCATCTCCTTTTCATCCACCACCTCTACACCATAGCCACTCCAAAAATCCTCAAACAAAACCTTATACCCTCTGCACAAAAAATGTCCACAACATCACAACAAACCCTATGGAGGCCTCAAGTTTGGACCTTGAAGACTTTGGGGAACTCAAGAAAATTCTTGAGTTACCAATTGAGGTATATATCTACACCTTTAATGAAGTTAGTAGCATGTAGTACATTCTAGTATGGTTTAGAGTTAAGAAACTTTGATTTAGTGGTGTTTGAAGTTTCCAGATTGACGTTTAGAGAATAGAATGAGTTGTGATGGTGCATATGAGGTATAGTGGTGACCACAGACCCTTAGTGTTAATCCTGGACCAACTTGAGCGTAGAAAACAAAGACTTGAACTTTGATACGGCCGATGTCGGTTTTGTGACTATTGTGAGGACTACATGGAATCTGGAGCAACCTGAGGTATTTTTAAGAAAATCAAACATGTAGAATAACCCAGATAGACCACTAGAAGACCACCACGAGAAAACGAGACCCTAATTCTAATAAATGGCCGGTGACACCGGGTGTTTTCATGATCTCGCCGGACCTATGGAGGGCAATGGTTATAGATCACCCACCTTGTAAACTATCCCCTGTATTGTTAGTTTAGCCTTTATTTACCTGAGTCAAAAGCTGGAGCTAGCTTTCTAAGTTGTTGTTTTGAGTTTTGTAGATTCTAATAATTTGACTTTTGATGTTGTGTTTTATCTCGATCGATTGGCGTTCGTACGTCGATGTTGAGTGTTATTTGGTTTTTCTTGCATATGTAGGCCATAGGTTCTAACCTATGTGTGTCTCGTGTGCCGTACCGGGTTTTCTTGTATTTTATTCTTATTTTACAATATAACGTATTGAAAACTGTAGGTACCCCGCTTGGAATTTGGGACGACGAGGGAGAGCGTGGCGTCATTGACTTCGATAAGTGAGGATCAAGGTGAGTAGATGTATATCTACGGGTGAAGTCGGGTGAATGGCGTATAGCACCCCCTCAACAGTAGAATAGGGTATTACTATATTAGTAAGTTTGGATGCGATATTTGGATACTTAGCGAATAGAGTATTTAGAAAACCTTAATTTAGATTAGGTTAATCTAGGAAGACCTATCCAAAAGATGATTACCTTGGTGGCGAATCGTAGGTTATACGTAGTCACACGCACGCGCCCGCGCGCACACACATGATTTTTTTATGTATATGTATATATGTGTGTGTGTGTGTGTGAGTTTGTGTGTGTATATATATATTTACATATACACGGGTGATGAGGATAGCACGTGATATGTGGAGATGAGTCGATATGATCGTGCATGATGCCGTGAGATTTTGATATGTGATTGATTCGTGATATGGTACATGATATGATATTATAATGGATCGTTTGGCGATATGTATTCAAACAAATGATAATATGTGAGTTGATAATATTTGAATGTGCGAGACTTTAGAACCTTACCCCTGATATTGATGTTGTACGATGATAATACCGTATAAAGGATTATGTATATATGATTTTGACCTGTACCTACGATTTTGAGGATGACGTACGAAGGATATTATCGTACGAGACATATAAGATGATTGATCTTCACTCTTGACTCGAGGATGCCGTTCTATGTATTATACAGTACGTGACGGTATGAGGCTGGATCGCCGACTACAAGGTATATCGACTCGGAATATATATTGATTTTCTTATCCTTCCGACTAGGACCTTAGTTTAGTCTCTTAGTTGTTTAAATAGATGTTAGACTAGGCTCGATTCCTACCTATTTTCAAAACAAAAGTATCGTGAGTATTTTCAAAAGACAGCCCGTGGGACGCTACGGACTTTTCAAAAGGACATATCTTTTCTCAAAAACACTGTATCCCCCACTTTTCTAAAAACCACGATTCGTGCTATTTCAAAACACTAAAACCGTATGACTAGTACACCGATATTTATATTTTACAATGTTACTTTTAATTTTCACTTTCCTGTTATATTTATGTCGTTCTCATTGCATTGCATATTTATTACATGTGCTTCTTTAGCTATTATGAATCCTGTCTGCTAGGATACCTACACCATTACCGATGATGCGCATGTTACACGTACACTTGCTTGCCAGCTCACACACATCATCATCGGTAATTTCCATGTCACGTACACTTTAGAAAACGCTACTTCATTGGTATAACCTGCTAGCTGGTAGTTTCAATATAGTACTAGTATGCTTACTCTCATATGCTAGTTTAGATATTTCATTACTTACTTGGATACCCCATGCATTTATATATTCATTCTGTTATGCAATATTGTGGGCTTTATGCCTGTATTCACTGCTTATTGACTCTTGATTTTGGGATTTTTGATTTTCCATGAGATTTCTGGATTTGGGGAAAACCGCAAGAATTTTACAAACACATTATCATTTTAAAAAAATTACTAGTTGCGGTTTTCTCGTGATATGATGTATATGGCGTCCACCATGAGTTTTCTTGATTTAGTTGGTTTTCATGACCCGATTCGAGGGGTAGGATGAACCGTTTCGGGTACATGTTGGACCCGGTAAGGTACCCCGGAGAAAGAAGCTCGAGTTGTAGACGATGAGCCTGGCAAGGGAAGACTACCAACCGGTGATATTTGGCGCGACAGATATCCGGAGGATACCGACCGTAGTCGTGAAATTGGATGATATGGGCCGATCCAGACTGACGGAGTCCGGGGTTTGAGGATTTTGTTTCGACGTTTGACATGGATTTCTGTCGATTTTATTGATGATACTCAAGTTTTTATACTAAAATCTTACTGAGATAAGAATACAGTTTTCTTGTACAGATATATTCTAATTTCATTCTTGATGTATTCATACATCATATATATGACATGTTGCTACATGAGGTACTGACACGAGTATTTGGTATGACACTTATGCTTAGATAATTACCCTTGCCACTGCTAGATGTTTCAGTGTTATATTTGAGTATGCTACTATATGACCTAGGAGATCGTCATACATGCGAGTTCTACTCGGTGATGTCTTCTACTCACGATTTGGAAACTCACTCCCATTGTGCCACAGTTTCTTACAGGTCCGGCCATACAGGTTTTGTTGCGGCTTGCTGGCACATCATTTTTTTCGGGTGATTTCTTGGTAGGTGGGTTCACTTGCATCGTGACCACCATTGCACATGTACTTTATATTTCAGTTGTATCTAATTAAGAGCTCCATCAACCAGACTTGTATATTTAATAGATTTAGATAACCACAGTTGTATATTCTTTCGGTCATATAGTCGCGCTTATGTATTTATTATTGTTTCTGGTTTTCTTATGATGCTTAGTTTTCTCGCTTTCATTCTGAGTTTTGATCCTTGCCTTCAGCGTTGTATATTTGCTTTACTTGCGTGGTAGTTTCCGCCTTTTAGCGAAGAGCTAGCTCCCGCTTCGGCATGCCTTATATTATATTGCTTATACTGTTTTCGGGCTAAAATTTACAAAGGAGGTGCTGCCCAAATTTCAAACGACAAAAAGGATTTTCAAGTTAGATACAAATATAGCGTTTTCATATATTACTACTTATCAAACATGTCCAATTCAAAATTTTCTATGTGCTGAGAAACTCTAGACTAGATCGTTACTAGAGGTAAGGCGAAACAACAAGCAAGTTAACAACTTAACTACAAGTGAAAGTGACTACAAGATTTGTAGATCCGGTCCTCCACCTCTTTATCTCCGTGATGACGTCCCTCCGCTGCGATCAACCGGATCCCGGACTCTAGCGATGGTTTCGTCGGAGAAATGATCGGGCTAGGTCGTTGAATTCGATGCCGAAGATGATCTACGTCGAGGCAACTCAAACTCAAGCTCCATCTTCACTAAGTTATGAAACATGTGAAGAAAACACCCTATAAAACATGGCAAGTGTTAGAGGATGAAGAAATAGGAAGTGGGTTTACTTTGGATTTGGATTTCTCACTTGGATTCATCACTTGGAATTTTCTAGCAATGGTTTTCTTCTTCATGAAGAAGATGAAGAAGAAGAAAAAAAAAATGAAATGAATAATCTCAAAATAGAAAATCAAGTGATGGTTATCATTTAGCAACCATGGGTGAGGTAACTAATGTAGAGAATAAACTAAGGTTTAGTTGAAATGGTTAGGTTATGGAATAAAAACAAAATGGTTACCTTTTTCAAAGATGCATGAAGCATGATGAAGCTTTTTGCATAAAACAAAAGCAACCATATAGTTTATTCTTTTTAACCAAAAATAAATAAAGTAAATAAAACCCTAACCATTTACCTAAACATGGTTTAAAGCATACACACACCCAAGTTTGCTTGTATCATCAAACATGATACAAACTAGTGCACAAAAATATATCACATATACAACTTGTGCAAATCAAGTGAGAAAATCCATCTTAAGTGAACTAATACTAGTTAATGTAAAGTAATATATCAAATATATAATTATACATTAAATCATTAAATCAACACTTGATTTAATGATCCGGTCATACTGCATATAACCGACTAATATCAAGCGTATCAATATATCGAATCAACATTTGATTCGGTAACCCGGCTATATCTTATATAACCGTCCGATGATACAAATCGCGAGAATAGAATCCAGTATCATATATTGGTATTATTCTCGGTCCCGCACATATCTCAAATGCGCTCTTATTTCGTTTCGCTTGAGCCAGGAAACCTCTGTGTAGGACTCTAAAGACTCGTCAATACGCCGGCAGTAGGTGATGATCATATCAAACACCCACAAGCCGCAAGCGATCTGCTAAACGTAACGGCCACCCGGGTATTGAGCGATCAGAAGATCAACGAGCAAGCCCGCTCACACTCCTGTGAATCCAACCAGTAACACTTACCGTACAGTCCGGTCTGTTCGTCTGATATGTCGCATATCTCGCCTAGGGGTGGTAAACGTCAGGCCCCAGTAGCTTGATAAGTCATGCCGATGTAAGGTCCATAACAATCATGAAACTACTGATAACTCTTACCAGTATATCACTGCGACCCTGGCCAGGGATTTCCAGTTATGGCCAGTCGAGCATAGCGCAACATCAACCCCCAATACCGGGAGAGACGAATCCCCTCCAATCGCTCATTGCCTCCATATGAATCGGGACTGTACTCAAAAACCACCTTTTTGCATGACTCGGTAGAGCCGTGGTAAGGTGGAAATCAAAGCACAGTAGGAGACATACAAGACTCTATGACGATCTCGGGTCAATAGACTAAGCTGTACCAGTGTCACCAGAGAACTGCCATCTGACGTGAGATATAATACCATCTGGGAGTTCTCGGCGAGTCCGTTTAGTGTACCCAGTCTCCACTGAGCACCCGCAGACCATCTCTGATGTCAAACACTAATGGATATGGGATCATCCATCGCCCATCACATGGGTCGAGAAGATATACGCTAGTCTACTCTGGAATATCGTTGCCCGGCTCGATATTCCCACGACTACGAACATTGAAGGATGTACTCATGGACTACCCAGGCCCCACTAGTATGATCTGCATCATAGTCCTGGAAGTCGAGTACACATCCTAAGGGCTTTATCAACATGTAACAGAGAGACAAAAAGTATACATGTTAAGATAAAGAGGAACCAGATAGCGTACTATCACGTCGAGCAAGAAAGTCCTACCTATATATGTCCCAGCATCCACTACAATATACATCCTATGTACAGTAATGGCCTCTAGGGCATACATATAACTAACAATCTCCCACTTGCACTAGGGCCATCTGTAGCAGTGGTTGGAGTATCTAATACTCAACCATCCCATATAAGTCTCTTTCCGGGAAAAAGCCTTTGTGAGTGGATCCGCCGTGTTGTCCTCTGAGTCTACTCTCCTAACCTCGATCACCCTGGAGATCAACTATCTCCATGATCAGGTGATGCTGCCTCAGAATATGTCTGGGTCACTGATGGGACCAGGGTTCCTGGGCCAAAGCCACACTTCCATTGTCACACAATGGTAGAAACCTAGTTCATCTTATGAACCAATATACACCCAAACTGCTTCTTTGGTAGTATTTTTAATAGCGATGTTACCAGCCTTTATCGTCTAGTTTGCCACGGTATCTAGCTTGGAACTCTTCCAACATACCGTCCCTTTACTGAGGGTAAAGACAATGCCTGCGACTGACATTCAGTCGTCCTTATCACCCTGGAACCTTTCCAGTGATTCTCCCCAGGATCGATTCATACCATCTCACTAAACCTAGTGAGAACCCTAACATCCTTTTAGTTCTATCTCATAGATCCAAATCCCAGGATTTAGGAGGTATCACATAGATCCTATATCGAGAATCCTTGTGATAAGAGGAGATTGACCGTTCGTAGCATAGGAAACTCCTTTTCCTATCAAGAGTATGTTGTCCACATACAATACGAGGATGACCACCTTACACTCTACTACCATTTGTATATACAAGGTTCATCTACCATTTTGATGAAGTCAGACACTTTGACTATCACATCAAAACAGACGTTCCAACTCCGCGATGCCTGCTTTATACTGTAAAGCAACTTGCACATGTTTCCGCTGCTCCCACTGGTTACGAAGCCCTCTGGCTGTGTTCTTATAGACGTTATCTTCTAAATCATTATTTAGAAAAGCAGTCATGGCACCCAACCACCAGATATCGTAGTCATGGTAAGTAGCAATGGCAAGTAGGATCTGGATGGACTTAAGCATAGCCACTGGAAAAGGTTTCATCATTTTCAATGCCTGGTCGATGACGAAAACCTTTAACAAGTCTAGCTTTGAAAGTCTCAACTTTTCCATCTACACCAAGTAATCTTCTCAAGATATACTTGCTCCTGATGGGGATTTCACCCTTCAGATATAGCAACCAAAGTCCATACTTTGTTGGTGTACATGGATTCCATCTCAGATCGCTAAGCATCCAGCCATTCTTACAGAGTCCCCACTCTTGATAGCCTGCTCGAAACTAGTTGGGTCATCATTTCATGATGCATTCCTCGCTCCCACTGTCATCGAGAAAACAAAGTATCTCTCAGGCGGATGAGGAACCCTGCTAGATCGGCGGAGAGGCTGAGGTTCGTTGGGGACTATTGAATTCTTTGGTTCTGTCAAATCATCTGCTGCAGTTTGTATAGATGGAACCTTTCCAGTTCTACAGAACTGACCTTGCCTCGATCTTGTCCGGATTTTGCTTTTGACATAGGCAGGACAATCCCAAATCTTAACTTACTTAAGAGATAGGCTCTTCCCATACCATATCTTATATGGAGTGGTAGGCACCAATTTGATTCGAACCCAGTTCAATAGGTATGCAGCTACTCAAGTGCATAACCCCCCAAAAAGAAATAGGTAACTCAGTAGTACTCATCATAGAGCGCACCATATCTTATAGGGTGCGATTGCTCCGCCCTGATATACCAACGTGCTATGGTGTATACAGAGGAGTAATGCTGAGAGAGAGAATCTCATTCTCCTTTAGAATAGTCCAGGAATTCCGTGCACAAGTATTCTCCTCCTTGATCTCATCATAGGACGTAATACTTATACCCGTATTTTGGTTCTCTACTTCTAATTTATATTCTGTGAATATCTCAAAAGTTTAGGACTTATCTTTCAACAGGAACATATGACTGAATCTTGAGAGATCATCAGAGAATGTAATGAAGTACAAAGAACCGGTCATGGCATTTGTAGACAGGGAACCTTACATACATCACTATGTATCAGTCCCAAGAGTTCACTAACTCTTTCTGTGTTTCCAATAAACAGAGCTATGGTCATATAATCTTTGTGACATGACTGGCAAGTTTCACAAGATGTAAATTCAAACTGATTTAAATATGCATCTAAAATGTAACTTCAGCCAGTCGGGTCGCATTGATATGACCTAGTCTACAATGCCTCAAGAAGGAATCGTTCATCTCTGAACTCTTCCTCTTGTGTGTGTTCTGTATACTAGGAACTGTAGTTTGATTTTAGAACGTCAATGCTTTTAGATAACGTGCCTGAACCGAGCAACTTTTGAAATGTTCAAAATAATATTCAACAATACAAAATTTTATCATTTCTTTACTAATAAAGAGACTGATATGATTTTGTATATCAGGTTCAGTATCTAATAACATTCGTTCAGAATCAATGTATTTGGAATACAGGGTGACAGTGACCAACAGACTTGGCTACAATACTTGCACCGTTTTCTGTCTCATGAAACTTATCACCCGTTCTCAGTTCTCTACCTATCTGTAGCCCATATAACAGATTACATATGCGGGATCCTGATCTGGTATATCATACCCAGGACGTAAAGGATACTGAGAAACAGTTCTCTGTAACGAACAAACCCGAAGATGATGCATCAGTATGCACTTTCTTCGTTTGGACGGCACGGGAAATCTGGTATTCCCTAATTTCCTGCTCTGTCTTATAACAATTATAAGTTGGAGCGGGACCAACGTTCCCCAGCTTAGTATAACAAGCGGGTTCGGTCAATACATCCATATTATTATCTTGATTAAGGTGTGATATGGTCACTACCTGGAGAGAGAGAGAAGAAAACACTCTGCGTGTGCTCTTGCAAGATTAGATTGGTTATTTATTTTATCTAATCAAGATGGCTCCCACTATTTTTATCAAATCTTCCTCCAAACCCTAAAAGGAAAAACTAGCCGGGATTAATTACACTCTACAAGTTAGCCAATCTTTC
This sequence comes from Agapanthus africanus, assembly GCA_030015575.1. Lineage (NCBI taxonomy): Eukaryota > Viridiplantae > Streptophyta > Magnoliopsida > Asparagales > Amaryllidaceae > Agapanthus > Agapanthus africanus. The sequence continues at coordinate 247,254,593 of CM057348.1, read as the reverse complement.
AGCCAGGCCAGTGTCGGTACTTTGAGGGAGGTTCCCCGTGCTTTCGTACGGACCTAATTACAATAAACCTCGTTTTCCCTGAGGCGTAACCCTGTTAACACCTTTCTAGACACCTACTTGATCGGATAATTGTAATGTATAAAACTCTCCACGAGTAACTCTTACTCGCCGCGGGTATCGGGATCCAACTATCTCATAGAAGGTATGCAATCTCATTGCAAATTTCAACACTTGAAATTCCCGATAATATTTTTCCCCTAACGTGCTATGACCTTGACGAAAGCCAACAAACCATAGCCCGCTAGTCAAGTTCAACCCGTACATTTCTTGGCTGAATTAAATCCACCGGCACGACCCTTGACGAAAGCCAACAAAGCCGTATGACTACCCTAATCCAATCGCATCGTATGCTGCAGATAAACAGCATGTAGCTACTGCACACTACACCTTGACGAAAGCCAACAAATGTAGCACGAATACTATATACAACTTATCTGAAATGACGGAGGGCTACGACAGGTTTTTCTGAAAACCTATTGCCTAATGAACTTGATATCGTTGTAGAATCAAATGATTTTAAAATAGAGTGTTTTTTAGGCTTTTGCTAGTTTCGCTAAGGAGGTCACTCCCGGTGAAGGGATCGTCGGCTCTTTCCTCATCGAATAAGGTGCAGGATATATCATACATATCACTATGCAAAGCCAAAGCTCCAAAAGCAATCAAAAACCAAACCGAGGGGTGTAGCATCTGCCAGTTATTGCTAAAGGGGTCACTCCCGGTGAAGGGATCTCGGCCCTTTCCTTATCGAATAAGGTGCAGTATGTTCTACAAGGAACACCGCGATGCAAAGCAAGAACTGTAGCTACCTGTTTTTGAAAATTCGATTCCACAACATCTTTTAGGTTTCTTTTCTTTCATTAATCACATTAATGAAGTCACATCATTTAAATCACCTAAACATCACAGATAAATACGACGTACACTTATGCCATTTGCATTCGCCTCGATGTCCCCTCGTGCACTGTTAGGTTAGGTAACTAACGGCAGAGCGGGGCAGGGCTAGCGCGGGTGTAAAACAAAAGTAATGCCTATATAATATATCGTATATACTATATACTATCTATCTGTACAAATCACATGATCACATCACAGATAACGCAGCAGAAAATATCATATTAAATATTGGATATACTAGGACGTCCGTGTTTTATTTTGAGCCTGTATAAAACACGGATTCCACGGTCGTGATGAATAACCAATCCCACACCCCTAGACCCCTACGAGAGCGGCAAGCAACCCTACCAATTCTAGAGTTACGAGACCCGGACTCGACTCCTCGAGATGGTCTCCTACTGGACCCCAGAACCCGGTTACTTATGCTCCCCTCCTTGGGTCTATCCTAATGCGGAAAAGTAAATAATATACAAATGGTGACATCATCCGCAACCTGGAAGTGCCCCAATAAAAGAATATTACATACAAGTTTTTACATCAATGAAAATGAAAAACACTCATCTCACATAAAAAAAAACCCGGCTATTCAAACACGACGATCCAATATAACATATCCAGCAACACATAACATCACATGTCATCCACGTAAGCAAATATGCCCATCCCAATTGTCGTTGATATATAGCAATGAAAAGGGCGATATCACATATTACACTTACGGTTACAGAAAAGAAAGTGTAAAACTACAACAGTTGGAATCCGCAACATCTTTAGACATCGGATGCCTAATCAAATGAATTCCTTAGTCATCACATGCCTAACAATTATAAACCCCGCATTTTAGTCTCATTTATCGAAAACTCTTTTCAATATGAAGTCGGCCAATTCAATAAGATTCCCGGCATCCTGACCGAATGCTTGTCGCAAACTTTAGTAGACGGCCGCACCCCCGGTACCGTCGACGAAGTGCACTAAGGCGGAACACCGTTGCCGCGAGCACCCAAACGGATGCTTTTTGGCGACGGGGTTCTTCTACAGTCACTTGGTCGGGGCTATAGGGTATGGCTGTCAATTAAGTTTACCCGGCGAGTATCCACGTACGCTATGTGATTGCGATGGACTTTTGATCACATCAAAATTCCGTGGCAATCGATCAAGTGAGTCTAAATTGCTATGTTTATAACATTCATTCAATTATCTCATAACAACTTGTGAATTCCAAATATTGTATCACATTCCGGATAAATATAAAATGTTAAATTTTCCGATCGAACAATCAAACACCCAAGTTTTCCCGAAACATCTCAACACTTGAAATAAGTTCAAAAACATCCATTTCATGCCACAGTACCAACCGTCCAGCCGTAGAAGGGTCAAGCCAACGCCTCACATGTGGCATGTCGTACTGCCCCAAACCCTAAGGTTCAAAGGGCAGTTCAAGACGGTCACATAATCGAGTTAAGGTTTTTTGTCTTCTAAAGGGTCCATCGCGTTACTTACACTACTTAGAACGTTATTAAACTATGAAAAAATCCAACAATTGGAAATTTCCCGGCAGGGGATAAATTGGGTATTTACATCCGGTCGAACTTTTTAACATATTCTAAATTACCCGGAAAAACACATAGACGCAGTTAAACAATCCGATCGAATCATCGAGTCCCCAATACACCCCAGATAACTCAACTCTTGAGTGTAATTTAAAAATTCCCAGAAAACACAGGAAATTAAGTTGGACATTACTGTGCAGAGCACGTGACAAGAGTCACAATTATGGCCGCGGAACCGCCGCGAATGCCAGGGTGGCGCCGCGGTTCCGCGGATCATTAGCCGACTTAGGAGCACGTGCTCTACAGTAACTCCTATAATTACCTGCTGTAATTTTTGGATATTTTTAATTAGGAAAAATCCACTGTTTTGAAAAATGTACAGAGAGGGGTCTTGGTTAGGGTTTCGTGACTCGATCGGATTTGTAACATCGTCTACACATTGCCTAAAGCTCTAGCTAGGCTTTGATACCACTGTAGGGTTCCTAGGCACACTCATGAGGTTCTACAACTGATCAAACATGTCCAATTCAAAATTTTCTATGTGCCGAGAAACCCTAGACTAGATCGTTACTAGAGGTAAGGCGAAACAACAAGCATGTTAACAACTTAACTACAAGTGAAAGTGACTACAACCTTTGTAGATCCGTTCCTCCATCCCTTTAGCACCGTGATGACGTCCCTCCGCTGCGATCAACCGGATCCCGGACTCTAGGGATGGTTTCTTCGGAGAAATGATCGGGCTAGGTCGTTGAATTCAATGCCGAAGATGAACTACGTCGAGGAAACTCAAACTCAAGCTCCATCTTCACTAAGTCATGAAACTTGTGAAGAAAACACCCTATACAACATGTCAAGTGGTAGAGAATGAAGAAATAGGAAGTGGGTTCACTTTGGATTTGGATTTCTCACTTGGATTCATCACTTGGAATTTTCTAGCAATGGTTTTCTTCTTCATGAAGAAGATGAAGAAGAAGAAAGAAAAAAAATGAAATGAATAATATCAAAATAGAAAATCAAGTGATGGTTATCATTTAGCAACCATGGGTGAGGTAACTAATGTAGAGAATAAACTAAGGTTTAGGTGAAATGGTTAGGTTAAGGAATAAAAACAAAATGGTTACCTTTTTCAAAGACGCATGAAGCATCATGAAGCTTCTAGCAACCATTTAGTTTATTCTTTTTAACCAAAAATAAATAAAGTAAATAAAACCCTAACCATTTACCTAAACATGGTTTAAAGCATACACACACCCAAGTTTGCATGTATCATCAAACATGATACAAACTAGTGCACAAAAATATATCATATATACAACTTGTGCAAATCAAGTGAGAAAATCCATCTTAAGTGAACTAATACTAGTTAATGTAAAGTAATATATCAAATATATAATTATACATTAAATCATTAAATCAACACTTGATTTAATGATCCGGTCATACTGCATATAACCGACTAATATCAAGTGTATCAATATATCGAATCAACATTTGATTCGGTAACCCGGCTATATCTTATATAACCGTCCGATGATACAAATCGCGAGAATAGAATCCAGTATCACATACTGGTATTATTCTCAGTCCCGCACATATCTCATATGCGCTCCTATTTCATTTCGCTTGAGCCAGGAAACCTATGTGTAGGACTATGAAGACTCGTCAATACGCCGGCAGTAGATGATGATCATATCAAACACCCACAAGCCGCAAGCGGTCTATTAAACGTAACGGCCACCCGGGTATTGAGCGATCAGAAGATCAATGAGCAAGCCCGCTCACACTCCTGTGAATCCAACCAGTAACACATACCGTACAGTCCGGTCTGTTCGTCAGATATGTCGCATATCTCGCCTAGGGGTGGTAAACGTCAGACCCCAGTAGCTTGATAAGTCATGCCGATGTAAGGTCCATAACAATCATGAAACTACTGATAACTCTTACCAGTATATCACTGCGACCCTGGCCAGGGATTTCCAGTTATGGCCAGTCGAGCATAGCGCAACATCAACCCCCAATACAGGGAGAGACGAATCCCCTCCTATCGCTCATTGCCTCCATATGAATCGGGACTGTACTCAAAAACCACCTTTTTGCATGACTCGGTAGAGCCGTGGTAGGGTGGAAATCAAAGCACAGTGGGAGACACACAAGACTCTATGACGATCTCGGGTCAACAGACTAAGCTGTACCAGTGTCACCAGAGAACTGCCATCTGACGTGAGGTATAATACCATCTGGGAGTTCTCGGCGAGTCCGTTCAGTGTACCCAGTCTCCACTGAGCACCCGCATACCATCTCTGATGTCAAACACCAATGGATATGGGATCATCCATCGCCCATCACATGGATCGAGAAGATATACGCTAGTTTACTCTGGAATATCGATGCCCCGTCTCGATATTCCCACGACTACGAACATTGAAGGATGTACTCATGGACTACCCAGGCCCCACTAGTATGATCTGCATCATAGTCCTGGAAGTCGAGTACACATCCTAAGGGCTTTATCAACATGTAACAGAGAGACAAAAAGTATACATGTTAAGATAAAGAGCAACAAGAGAGCGTACTATTGTAAGTGCACGGCGGCGCCCCGGCCGTCAATCCGACGGCCAAATGCGGAAGCGGTGATAAACTTTAATTTTTTACTTGAACTGGCAAACCGCCGCGCACTAATACCCGGAACGAACCATTAATTAGTCCTAGCTATCTATAAGAAAGGGAAGAGAGATATACCGACAGATCCGAGTCCTCCGGCCTTCTCGTCGTCGTCCCGATCTCCTGCGGAATGTCCCGTCTCCTTCTCGTCGCCGGAAGTGCACCACATCGCCTACTTCTTTTACGGGCTACCACCTCAATGCCGAGGCAACTCGGGCACGAAGCTGGCTAGTCGACGTGCCCAAGATTTGCTATAGAATGTAGTGTAGAGACTTGTGTCTCATTTGGGGTTCTTGGAGGTGCCACTTTGGTAGAGGGATGATACAAGAAGTATATGGAGGAGCTTGGAGAATTTTGGTGTATGAAATGAACAACAATTCCCCACTACAATTTTTGGACAGCCCTACAAGTAATGGCCGGCCATGTTTTTGGTGGGGATTGGAATGAGAGAGCAAAGTGATAGAATGAGATAGATCACACCATAATGCAAGAGGGAAACAAAAGCCATCATGAAAGAACATGATCACTAACACCAAAACCACACTCAACATACTAATCATCAACAACCACGATGCTTACAAAGTCAAGCCATCATGAAGTGATCAAGTCAAAAAGGTCAAGGTATGGTGCTCATCATGAAAACCATCATGATGCAACAAGATGCAAAGAACCCCCTCCACAAATGCCTATTTGCAACAATGCAAATAAGCCCTCCTCCACCAAACTTCGGCCGATGAACGATACAAAGGAAATTGGCCGAAACGGAAAGCAAACTGGCAACACCAGAAAACTGGTCCCGTAATAAATTACAGGAAAACCCCGATACTGTGCATACACACCCGCATTTGTATTCCGACCGAAATACAAATGGAATGAGACAAAATCTACACTGTACTATACTAGGATCCAGCTTAAACCAAAGCCGGCTAGTGATATCTGTTCGATCCTGATCCGTGCAATACCGCACGTATCTGATCGAACCCTGCCATATATCCATACGGCCTATAGTACAAACTGTCCGATCCTGATCCGTGCAATACCGCACGTATCTGATCGGACCTTGCCATATCTCCATACGGCCTCTACAACCTTTCGCCCGAAAGCTGAGTAACAGAATGTGGGGGACTCTAAAGACTCGTCAATACCTTGGTTGTGGATTTAACCACTAGTACGTCAGAGGTATAAGCCAATACGTAACGGGCTACCAGGTATTGACTAAAAGGGACGTCTGTGAGCGAACTCAGCCTGACAACCCTACTGAGCCTGTCAGTGACAATATCCGTACAGTCCGGTCCGTTCGTCTATGAGTATCGCATGGCGGGCCTAGGGGGTTGGTAAAAGTCAGACCCCCAAAAGCGGTACAAGTCGTGTCGGAGTGTAGCCCAGAACACCCTGAGATACTACTGGAATACCTACCAGTAAATCTCCTTGCCTCGGCCGAGGGCTTCGTGTAATGGCTCTCCTAGACACAGCACGACCTCACCCCCAATACCGGGAGAGACGAACCCCTGAAGATATGCTCACTGCCTCCATGTGGCTCGGGACTGTACCCAACTAAAACCTGTTTGCACGACCCGTTTGAGCCGTGGTAGGGTAGTAATCAAAGTACAGTGGGAACTCACACAAGACAAATGACGATCCCCAGGTCGATGAACTAACCTGCACACATGTCACCAGGGAACTGCCATCTGACGTCTGGTATATGACCAACTAGCATGTTCCCGGCGAGTCCTGTCCGGTGTACTCATAACCCAATGAGCACCTGTATACATCTTAGGTGATCCAACTGACACTAGTGGCTTGTGAGACCGGCCACCGCCCCTCATCGGGGTCTCGACTGTATACACTAGTCTACTCTGGAGTATCGATGCCCTGTCTCGAAACTCACACGACTAGGGACCATTTAAGGATATGCTTGTAGACCCCCAGCTCCCACTTATATGATCGCCCTCATACTGCTGGTGGTCAAGCAAGAATCCTAGGGGCTCTATCAACGTGTAATAGCGACTTGTCAGGTCACCTAAAGCAGTACACGATGATAAAGGTAAACCAGATAGCATACTATCATCTCGAGTAAGACTGTCCTACCGGGATAGGTCCTCCATCAATCATTGCAATCACGTACCTGTGACCTAATAATTGACTCTGAGGGCACTATCTCCAACAATCTCCCACTTGCACTCAAGGCTAATTATTGCGATGTCGCATACTCACAGCCCGTGTGATACCGAACACCCAACTCCTCTACTAGTCAGTCTCACAAAGCTCGTTTGCGAAACAATTGCGTTCGAGGAATAGCCTTAGTGAGTGGATCCGCTTTGTTGTCTCTTTCCATGTCTCTCTATATCTCAAGTTCGCGGAGAAACCCATCTCCCGAAATGAGCAATACCTGTCTTAGAATGTGTCTGGATGTCTGATGGGACCTAGCTCATAAATGAACTCCAAATCCAAACTTCTTAGACTGTATCGTCAACTGAACTTAATTAGTATCCTGCGCCATGCCTCCCTCAGTATTGCCTTGGACCACCTGTCCAAAATACCGCCCCTCGTCAGAAGGAAAAACTATAGCTCTGACAACCTCCTTGTCGTCCATGTCACCTTGGAAACCTGGAATGATAACTGTCTCCCACATGAGGCTGTCGTTATCATGTCCCTAGAACATCCACTTATGTTCTAAAACTGCTTCCGACCGTTTCTCCAGGATTGGATCAATGTCAACTTATTGCATCTAGTGCAAGAACAACATCTGGTGTGGTACTTGACATCTCATGATTGACTCAATTGCCTGGGCAAGTGATCTGCCAATCATGCACATCCCTCTCCCCTTTAGTCTATAAGACACCTTTAGAGAAGGTGACTCCATCTTCTGCAGGTACACTACCGTGCATGCAGTCGTCCATTCTAAATACCCTTAGAATGTTGTCTAAGTACCCTGATTGGGAACCCACCCAAATCTAGATCTAAAACCATAGATCTAGTCACCAGTATGTCTGATATAATATCCAAGTCCTGTGTGGATAAAACATTGTGTGACGACCAAAGTATAACCGATTGTAGCATAGGAGTTTCCTTTCCTACTCTGTGTATGTCATCCAAATACCAGGATATCACACCCTACTACCTTCTCAACAGATCCATCCCCTATTCTGATGAAGTCAAACCTATGACTGTCACGTCAGAAATAGATGATCTATCTCCGCTATATCTGCTTTAGTCTATAAATAGACATAAGCTACCTGTCCACCAATGCTTCCGCTGCTCCTACTGACTACGACAACCCTCTGGCAGAGTCATATACACGTACACTTCTGAAGCGAGTTCAGAACGACGCTACACTCATCCTCCTGCCGGGTCTCATAGTCTGGAACAACAGCAATGGCAAGTGTGGGTAAACAAGAACTTCCCTGTCACCGTCCTTGAGGCTACCGTAGTACCTCTCGGGTGCCTGAAGTTACCCACCTTATCTGCGGAGTGGCCAATGGAATGTCAATCCAGATTGAATCTTTAGGTTCCTTATCAAATCTTCAGTAATCGTTTGTGGTTATGGAATCACATCCAGTTCTACCATACTCCCACTACTGTTTTTCTGAAAAAATCCATTTTTATTAAAACTGTGGCGAGTCTAGAACAATATTGCTATTGTTCACCCAGATGGTAGAAAGTCAGCCCGCGTCATAGCCTGGGTCAACCCACAAACAACCATTACAGAAACGTGCCTTGAGTTGTCCAGTGTATGGTTTTAAGCATAAACCGGACAACTCCCCGTACGTTAACATCGTTAAGATATGAACTGTTCTATATCCAATATAGAAACAGAGGCACTGATTTAATTGAACTAGATTCAAATCATGCAGCTGTCTCCAGTGCATGTCAACTAAATGGAAGAAGTCTGATCAGCGTTACTCAACTTAGGAATGCTTCCAATTATGAGTAACCTGAAAGAGAAGCAAGATCTCTTTATCATTACTATCAACTGAATACCATTCACAAGTATCTACATCTTCGATCACTTTGAAGAATCCCGATACTTGCTACACTTGGTTCTCTACTCTATTCAAATACCTATAACTTCTCAAAATTCGGACCCTGTGTTTCCACGAAACACCTGTCTAAAAACTAGAGAAGTCATAAGTAAACCGAATATAGTACGAGGACCTATCCCTCTGTCCTGATGGACCCTGGACAACATACAATACTCTGTATAAGTCCCTTGAGTCTGATAACTCATTCACTGTGTGTTGTAGGTTGAAAACTGTACTTATGGTTAAGAAGAATTATACCGCTGTTTAATGCTCCTTACCTAACCATCCACTGATATAGGTAAATGTCACAGACATAATTTCAAAAGGGTATATCTCACTCTATGAAAATAGACGTACAGATATATCGATTTGAAATTGGTGCATAACAGCGGATATTCAAAACCAAATATTTGCCGTCCGGCAAACAACCCAGGTGACTTCCTCAAATATCACCGATTACAACGAATCCCGATATAATGAGGATGATCACCCAATTCCCAATAACTTACTCCCACTCATCATCTGTAAAACCATACAGATGTGAGAATCATACCTGGTAAATACATACCCTGGAGCAAGTGTCTAATCGGGAAATCAGTTTTCCTTCAACAGTACACAGTGAAACTGAAACATTGAAATATTTTGATGGGGTATCCTGGTATTCATAGTAATGCCTCTTCCAGATCCACGACTGTAACCGTATAGTTTTTTGCCACCTTTCCAAATCCCTTCATATGTCTTTAGTCATTACCTTCTGCACACCCCTTTAGGCCAAATGGTTTTCTTCCTTCCCTACCGTTCGGCACCAGCCTATGGTTTGGAAGAAGACTATCCAATAAGCATAATGGGTGTACTGTCCTAATCCTAGGAGCACTCGCAATGCGAGAGAAGGTGAAGACAAAAGACACCTGAATAAATCTTATTCCTATTTCTCCTGAACCAGAATCCATCCCCGAACTGGAACAAGTTCCTTTCGAGTTCGTATATAACCATACGATGGAGTATCCAATAAACTGTGGATCTTCGTAGTGATACGGAGCGTCCTGGAGAAATACTAAGGTGATTTAGGATTGGCGAAGGAATACTTGGTTTGGTCGTGAATATCTGTTGCAATTTACTTTGCCCTCTTACTAATCCCTTGCTTTGTCTTAACTTAATACCTTCTGTACACCATCGTTAGGCTAATTGGTTTTCTTCATTCCCTACCGGTCGGCACCAGCCTAAGGTTTGGAAGAAGACTATCCAATTTGCATAATAGGTGTACCACCCCTAAACCGAGGAGTACTCATAACCTGAGAGAGGGTAAAAAGGAAAAGACAACTGAATGATCCTATCCGTTTTCTCCAGAACCGGAAACCATCCTCGAATAAATTCTTTCGAGTTCGTATCTAACCATACGATGGTTTTGTTCAATGGAAGTGGACGTTCGTAGTAAAACGGGGTGTCCTGGAGAAAAGGGTAAAAGTAGGAGTGGCAAAGAGGTTTGCAACTCTGACAATCCAAAAGCCAGTGTTTAAGAAGGTTCGGTCAACTTGGTCACTGAGTCATAGTCTTAGGGTCGGGTCAATGGTCGCTGCCAAAGAGAGAGAGAAAAGAAACACTCAGCGTGCACTCTAACCTAGATCAGAATGGTTACCAATTTATCTAATTAGGAAACCTCCCACTGTACCTCAAATTCTCCTCCAAACCTGAAAGAAGAATTAGTCGGAATCACCCGAGGAGTAAACCAACTCATCAGTGGGAATCGGGATCCAACTCTCATCGCATGATAACGTGACGGAATCCGCTCACGCTATCACACTCCAGAAGGTATGCGCATATCTGGCAAGTTTCAGTTCTTTTGAAACTCCCGATGTGATTTCTGCCCCATGCTCTTATGACCTTGACTTTGGCCAACAAATCATAAGTCACATGTCAAGTTCTACCCGTCATTCTCCAGGTTGATTCGAATCCACCCGCACAAGCCCTTGACTTTGGCCAACAAGGCTATACGACTGTTCCAAACCAACGCACCTATCTATGCTGCATATGAATAACCAACAGCTACCAAACACTGTGCCTTGACTTTGGCCAACAAACACAGCTTGAATACTATTGACTACCCATATGAAACGACGGAGGGCTACGAATGGTTTCTGGCGAAAACCTTTAACGTAAAGAAGTTGATATCGTTGAAGGAACTGATAGCTTTTAAAAATATAGTGACGAAAACCGTTGCTAAAGAGGTCACTCCCGGTGAAGGGATCTCGGCTCTTTCCCCGTAGAATGGGGTGCAGGATATTCCATCTGAATACCACGGTGCAAAGAAAAAGTAATCGGTTATAGTGAAGTTAATGCCCTGACGCAAACTTTTTGTCCAAGGGGTCACTCCCGGTGAAGGGATCTCGGCCCTTGCCTCGTCGACTGAGGAGCAGGATATTCCAACTGAATATCACGATGCAAAACAAAAGTGAACGTCCTTGCAATAACAGCTTTTGAAAATGTGTTCCAACAACATCAGATTAGGTTTGTTTTTAACTTGCATTGATTCGAATCAACGCAGTCCCACCAATTGATCACACCAAAAAGAACGAAAATATACTGATGTACGTATATGCCATCCGCATTCGCCACTGGGTCCCGTCATTACCCGTTAGGTTAGCTAACTAACGACAGAGCAGGGACTGGACTAGCGCGGATGCAAAACATATACTACATCTACTAATATATATACCAATATATTATATTCGCTCAAGGCGTGAAAAAAAATGCAACATCACAGAAAATGTACAGCATCACGGAAACAATACAGATATCTGGGATCCCCGGGTTTCACAGAGCCACTACTGAAACCCGACGTTCCCCTGGTCGTGTGGATAGCCTGTGCAATGAAATCCTAGACCCCTACGGGCGCGGCAAGTCACCCGCCAAAACCTGAAGCGAGGCAGCCCTCTTCAGCACCGTGAATGGACCACCCGGCACTTCACGGAATCCGGCAACTTGGGCACCCCTCCTGGGTCAACCTGTACCCCCTACGAGTGCGGCGAATGGCCCGCCAATCCTAGAGTGAAGCCCCCTCCGTCTCAATGCCATGAGATGCGGGCTTGTTGCCCTCTAGAACCCGGCTATCCGTGCACCCCTCCGCGGGGTAACCCTAGTACAGAAAGTAAAATATACATACAACGGGTACATCGACCGCAACCAGGTCGTGCCCCAAAATAATAATACAATCAGGCAGTGACGGCAGTCCACATGTCGGACGCTCGCCCCGCAATATCAAATGTACATAATACAACAGAACTGTACTAGCATTGCATCCAGGCTATCCCCACGACCGATCCGCAACATCACAGCAAAAACAGAACATCAACGTGAAAGTCACGTTCGCAAATCCGTCTAACCGGGCTATAGCAGTTAGACCGGATTTACCGATCGAGTGACATTCACGGTCGCAGATATAATGTAAATACTGTGAAATAATGTGTTTAAAATATCCGATCGATCAAAAATTAACAAGTGGGCCCCTAAGCAATACTGTAGCGCTCACAGAAATTCTGGGCCCAATTTTAATATTCCAAAACCCTAATTTTCACCCCAGAAAGCCTCTGTAAAAATTTGGTGCAGTGAACCCAATAGTGTGCGGCGGAACCGCGGCCCAAAGGGGTGTTTGGCCGCGGTTCCGCGCTCCTACAGTGGAGACACTTCATCGAATTTTCACAGAACTCTTATATTTTCCAGTACATCACTATTTTACAACCTGAAAAATTTTTGGGGACCAAAAAATTTCAACAGAAAACTGTCGCTTCGAAAAATGTAGATTTTGGAATTTTGGTCGATCGGAAATGCAAAACACATTAAACCAAGCTAGACTAAGTTAATGGCGAGGCTCTGATACCACTGTAAGTGCACGGCGGCGCCCCGGCCGTCAATCCGACGGCCAAATGCGGAAGCGGTGATAAACTTTAATTTTTTACTTGAACTGGCAAACCGCCGCGCACTAATACCCGGATCGAACCATTAATTAGTCCTAGCTATCTACAAGAAAGGGAAGAGAGATATACCGACAGATCCGAGTCCTCCGGTCTTCTCGTCGTCGTCCCGATCTCCTGCGGAATGTCCCGTCTCCTTCTCGTCGCCGGAAGTGCACCACATCGCCTACTTCTTTTACGGGCTCCCACCTCAATGCCGAGGCAACTCGGGCACGAAGCTGGCTAGTCGACGTGCCCAAGATTTGCTGTAGAATGTAGTGTAGAGACTTGTGTCTCATTTGGGGTTCTTGGAGGTGCCACTTTGGTAGAGGGATGATACAAGATGTATATGGAGGAGCTTGGAGAATTTTGGTGTATGAAATGAACAACAATTCCCCATTACAATTTTTGGACAGCCCCTACAAGTAATGGCCGGCCATGTTTTTGGTGGGGATTGGAATGAGAGAGCAAAGTGATAGAATGAGATAGATCACACCATAATGCAAGAGGGAAACAAAAGCCATCATGAAAGAATATGATCACTAACACCAAAACCACACTCAACACACTAATCATCAACAACCATGATGCTTACAAAGTCAAGCCATCATGAAGTGATCAAGTCAAAAAGGTCAAGGTATGGTGCTCATCATGAAAACCATCATGATGCAACAAGATGCAAAGAACCCCCTCCACAAATGCCTATTTGCAACAATGCAAATAAGCCCTCCTCCACCAAACTTCGGCCAATGAACGATACAAAGGAAATTGGCCGAACCGGAAAGCAAACTGGCAACTCCAGAAAACTGGTCCCGTAATAAATTACAGGAAAACCCCGATACTGTGCATACACACCCGCATTTGTATTCCGACCGAAATACAAATGGAATGAGACAAAATCTACACTGTACTATACTAGGATCCAGCTTAAACCAAAGCCGGCTAGTGATATCTGTTCGATCCTGATCCGTGCAATGCCGCACGTATCTGATCGAACCCTGCCATATATCCATACGGCCTATAGTACAAACTGTCCGATCCTGATCCGTGCAATACCGCACGTATCTGATCGGACCTTGCCATATCTCCATACGGCCTCTACAACCTTTCGCCCGAAAGCTGAGTAACAGAATGTGGGGGACTCTAAAGACTCGTCAACACCTTGGTTGTGGATTTAACCACTAGTACGTCAGAGGTATAAGCCAATACGTAACGGGCTACCAGGTATTGACTAAAAGGGGCGTCTGTGAGCGAACTCAGCCTGACAACCCTACTGAGCCTGTCAGTGACAATATCCGTACAGTCCGGTCCGTTCGTCTATGAGTATCGCATGGCGGGCCTAGGGGGTTGGTAAAAGTCAGACCCCCAAAAGCGGTACAAGTCGTGTCGGAGTGTAGCCAGAACACCCTGAGATACTACTGGAATACCTACCAGTAAATCTCCTTGCCTCGGCCGAGGGCTTCGTGTAATGGCTCTCCTAGACACAGCACGACCTCACCCCCAATACCGGGAGAGACGAACCCCTGAAGATACGCTCACTGCCTCCATGTCGCTCGGGACTGTACCCAACTAAAATCTGTTTGCACGACTCCTTTGAGCCGTGGTAGGGTAGTAATCAAAGTACAGTGGGAACTCACACAAGACAAATGACGATCCCCAGGTCGATGAACTAACCTGCACACATGTCACCAGGGAACTGCTATCTGACGTCTGGTATATGACCAACTAGCATGTTCCCGGCGAGTCCTGTCCGGTGTACTCATAACCCAATGAGCACCTGTATACATCTTAGGTGATCCAACTGACACCAGTGGCTTGTGAGACCGTCCACCTCCCCTCGTCGGGGTCTCGACTGTATACACTAGTCTACTCTGGAGTATCGATGCCCTGTCTCGAAACTCACACGACTAGGGACCATTTAAGGATATGCTTGTAGACCCCCAGCTCCCACTTATATGATCGCCCTCATACTGCTGGTGGTCAAGAAAGAATCCTAGGGGCTCTATCAACGTGTAATAGCGACTTGTCAGGTCACCTAAAGCAGTACACGATGATAAAGGTAAACCAGATAGCATACTATCATCTCGAGTAATACTGTCCTACCGGGATAGGTCCTCCAACAATCATTGCAATCACGTACCTGTGACCTAATAATTGACTCTGAGGGCACTATCTCCAACAACTATCATGTCGAGCAAGAAAGTCCTACCTATATATGTCCCAGCATCCAGTACAATATACATCCTATATACAGTAATGGCCTCTAGGGCATACATATAACTAACAATAAGAATAAGTTTTATTTCAGTAAACCTTATTTCAAAAATGCACTTCCATTATTTTCCCCTCTAAAGGGTTTAGATTTCTAGGCTTTTTGGCTTATTTGAATTAGGTCCTATAGACTTCACATGATTCAAATGCCAGTTACGTGCCTTTTCTGGGTCGTGACAAAGTTGGTATCAGAGCGTTAGGTTTAACCTTGGTTCTATTTAAGGTTTGACTATGCGGAGTCTAGGGCGTATATATATTCGAAACCTGGGCTAGACCTTACGGAACTTAGACTTGGCGAGGGGGTATTAGACCCAACCTTTCGTTGCGTAGGTTGACCTTAGTTGATGGAGTAAGTGACTTAAGTAGAGTGGCGTACCGTGTGTATGTTCCGCGGTATACTTATGATACGCTACTCCGCTTAAGAAGCCTTAGAATGTACATTTCTTAGGCGCTGTATTTCTATTCATTCCTGTAATCTATCCTCATCGATGTCGGATTGTGGTTTCTGTTACCACGGTTACACGAGCAGAGAGAACTGCGGCTAGAGTTGCGGTCAGCACAAGCTCGTCAGGGTCGAGGACAGACCAGGTTGTTTTCCGGTAGCATACGAAACAAGTCGATATATTGCTATTTAGATTTTTCGTTGACACGAGCATTTGGGATATTCCCCAGATTATTGGGCTATTGCTATAGGCCATCGTATTGTAAAGACTACTAGGGTACCGTTAACTCCAGATGGTTGAGGTGTTGTCTACCGTGCAGAAAGAGGAGCCAGCTGTTGCTGAATTTGATAAGATATCGCCTCCAGATGTTTGAAAGCTATTGCAACATGCGGTAACACTCAGGAATGTGATAGAAGATCGCTAGTCACCCTTGGATAAGATTAGGACCTTTTATTCGTTGGATGCTTCGATGCGAGATCATCAGATTGACTAACTTCAGCTAGAAGAGGACTTCACACAGACGTGCTGTGAGTCAATCAAGAAAGGCGTTATTCATTGGATACTCCGATATAAGGTCAGTTGGTTGGCCAGCTTTGGATGGAAGGACCTCACAAAGATGCATTATGAGTCGATCGAAAATGGACGAATGATGTATATTCCATCGACGATTTGGAAGAGTTCCCGAAGAAGAAATTGACCAGATGCCTTCTACACAGAATATAGGAGACACCATGTTCGTAGCTTCGAAAGAGACTCTAGATATGACTATTGTCAATTGGAGCGCACTCCACACATATATGAGGAGATGATGCCGAATTGGTCCATACTGATGAGAAGCGAAGTAAGAGGTTCGTGTGAGATCCTTACGAGTTGACGTTCCTTTCCGTTGATGTTAGAGACTTATTACGCGCGCCAAGGCGTTGGATGCAAACGTACTTCCAGAGAGAGGTCATGATGAGTATGCAGCTGTTCCGGAACAAGAAATGGATTAAGTAAAGGGTGATCCGGGTAGTTCGACAGAGAAAAGATTGGGAGGAGACCCTGACAGGATCTTTTGTGAATACTACATGATAAAGACTTGGACCCAGGATCAGATGTATCGCACACACTCACTAGGCCGGAGGTTTCCATCATTTAACGAGATACGTTACGAGTGACCATGAAATTAGTCAGGAGATCTTCAGAGAAGCGTCAGAGAGGAATGGTTTCCATCATTACTCCGTTGGGCTATTATGCCGAGGAGTCATGTAACTGGTAAGCCGTAGAAAGAAACAAGACCTAAGGGCAGAAGGCGCCAAACCAAGAACAGGAGGCAAGTAGATACTTTCTCTCCTAGCTTTGGATGCACCGACACCCTTCGGCATTGAAGGAGGAGGAAATCGACGACAGTATTTATGATTTGCGATTTGGTGATTCAAATATCACGTTTCCGTTATTTTTCTTTCTAGTATTTTGAGGATTTCTTTTTAAGATTGATATTCACTATGTACACCACAGTTGCACATGATTCTTATTTCTATGTATTAGATGTGCTGATTTTTGTTTTGTGCACATTCATTGAACTCAATTTCGATTTTATGTGGTCCGAGATGTTTGATTTTTATTTCATGCATATAGTGTACATATGATTGATTTATGCTTTCGGCATAATTTGCACGAGCTTTTAGTACTTGATATGGTTTTGTGCATACAGTTGCACATGTTTATGAATTATATACCACGGTATACATGATTTTGAGTTCGTCTATGCCGTATACCGTTGATTTCGATTTTATACTTGATATTCGTTTTCGTGCACCCTGTGCACTTGACTGGGATTCTTGCGCACACCTGGTGCACTTGATGCGATTTTGTGCACAACAGATGCACTAAATTAAGATTTTTCGTGCCTATCAGATCCACCTGATATGATTGTTGTGCACACCCGTTACACTTGACAGATGTTTTGGTACGCACCCGTTGCACTCAGTTTTGTTTCTGTGCACATTCGTGCCACCTGTATTTGGTTTTGATTTCCGTGCGCACCAGACGCATGTGACACTTTTGTACACGCTATTTGAGTTTGATTTCTTTCAAGCATCATGTTTTCATTACTTATATGCTATATTGTTTAGTAACCCAGCGGGGCTGTTCTGAGAACAGTACCTAAGCGTCTTTGCATGCATCGATAATTGCCGAAGGGATTTCCAAAAAGGAGCTATAGTCTTAATATTTTCTTACATGTCCGAGATGACACGAAAACATTACAAAGGAAACCCTTTTAAATTATTTTTAAATGGCGGGACGTGTACGTTAAACAAAGAATATATCTATGTAGCTATTTCTTATAAATGAACGTCCGCTACTTGTGTCGTGATACACGCATCGCACAGCCATTTGAAAAAGGTTTTGCATGTATTTCTATTTGGATGTTTTGATGATTTCACGAGATGCGTACTATACATACGTTATAATCTTAATTTTATCCTATGTGATTTTAGTAATGGTTTCGACACTAGTGTTTTCACTTTAACTCCCAGGATGGCGTGACGCTTGACAGGGTTTTGATTTTGAGTTCTACACTCATTTCTCATGTGCATGCATTGCGCTAAGATGTGTTTTAACTATTCATAATTTCGGAGCCTCGACGATTCGATCATTTTACTGAAATGTTTTAGTATTTATAGGGTTTAAATTTAAATTCGGGGGCCGAATTTATTTAAGAGGGGAAGATCGTAACATTTCAGAAAATAAAATAATATTTTGGGAATTTAAGTAATTAAATAATAAATATTAGGGATATTTTAAAAGTATGGAGATTAGTTTTAATGAATAGGTATAATTATATACCATTAATTTGGAAAATAATTCGGAAATTAATAATAATTATTGATTTGAATGTATTTATGTGATTTGGGCATTTTATGAATTATTATACAATTATTTGTAAATGGGTTATTTACTAAACTCGATTAGTATTTCACTAATTTTTTATTAATCATGTTATCCATGAGACATGCAAAAAATCATGTTGCAAATGACTTTGCTACATTTTTAGTTATGAACAATGGCCTTTTCTTTTCATAATAGTTGTGTTTTTAAAATGAAAAGGAGAAAAAGAAAAGGGAAAAGAAAAATAGATGAGAGAGAGAGTGAGGTGACTTGTGGCATATGAGGATGAGCGAGAGAGAGGGTGAGAGGATTCTACACAGTTCTCATGCCTTCATCTCTTCATTTCGTCATTTTCTCTTCTTCTACCTTCCTTCATCTCCTTTTCATCCTCCACCTCTAACCCTTGGCCAGCCCCAAAATCCCCAAACAAAACTATATACCCCTTCATAAAAAATGACCACAACATCACTACAAACCCTATAGTGGCCTCAAGTTTGGACCTTGAAGACTTTGGGCAACTCAAGAAAATTCTTGAGTTGCCAATTGAGGTATATATCTACACCTTTAGTGAAGTTAGTAGCTTGTAGTACATTCTAGTATGGTTTAGATTTAAGAAATTTTGATTTAGTGGTGTTTGAAGTTTCCAAGTTGATGTTTAGAGAATAGAATGAGTTGTGATGGTGTATATGAGGTATAATGGAGACCACAAACCCTTAGTGTTAATCCTGGACCAACTTGAGCTTAGAAAACAGAGACTTGAACTTAGATATGTCCGATGTTGGTTTTGTGACTATTGTGAGGACTACAGGGAAACTGGAGCAACCTAAGGTATTTTTAAGAAAATCAAACAACTATAATAACCTAGATAGACCACTAGAAGAACACCACGAGAAAACGAGACCCTAATTCCAATAAATGGCCGGCAACACCGGGTGTTTTCATGATCTCGCCGGACCTATGGAAGGCAATGGTTATAGCTCACCCACCTTGTAAACTATCCCCTGTATTATTAGTTTAGCCTTTATTTACCTGAGTCAAAAGATGGAGCTAGTTTTATAAGTTGTTGTTTTGAATTTTGTGGATTTTAATAATTTGAGTTTTGATGTTGTGTTTTAACTCGATCGACTGGCGTTCGTATGTCTATGTCGAGGGTTATTTGGTTTTTCTTACATACGTAGGCCGTAGGTTCAAACCTATGTGTGTCTCGTGTGCCGTATCGGGTTTTCTTGTATTTGATTCTTGTTTTACGATATAACGTATTGAAAACTGTAGGTATCCAGCGTGGGCTTCGGGACGACGAGGGAGTGCGTGGCATCATTGACTTCGACAAGCGAGGATTAAGGTGAGTAGATGTATATCTACGGGTGAAATAGGGTGGATAGCGTATAGCACCCCCACAACAGTAGAATATGGTATTACTATATTAGTAAGTTTGGATGCGATATTTGGATAATTAGCGAATAGGGTATTTAGAAAACCTTAGGTTAGATTTGGTTAATCTAGGAATACCTATCCAAAAGATGATTACTTTGGTGGCGAATCGCAGGTTATACGTAGTCACATACGCACGGACACACACACACACACTTGATTTAGTGTGTATGTGTGTGTGTGTGTATATATGTACGTATGTTAGTATGTGTGTGTGTGTATATACACATATACACGGGTGATGAGGATAGCATGTGATATGGGAGTTGGGTCGATATGATCGGGCATGATGCCGTGAGATGTTGATATGTGATTGATTCGTGATATGGAAATTGATATGATATTATAATGGATCGTTGGGCGATATGTATTCTTACATACGATAATATGTTAGTTGATAATATTTGAATGTACGAGACTTTAGAACTGTACCCCTGGTAATGATATTGTACGATGATGATACCGTATAAAGGATGATGTATATATGATTTTGACCCATACCCTCGATTTTGAGGATGCCGTACGATGGATATTACCGTACGAGACATATAAGATGTTTGATTCTCACTTTTGACTCGAGGATGCCGTACTATGTATTATACAGTACGTGATGCTACGAGGTTGGATCGCCGACTAGTAGGTATATCGACTCGGAATATATTTAGATTTTCTTATCCTTCCAACTAGTCCCTTAGTTTAGTCTCTCAGTTGTTTAAATAGATGCTAGACTAGGCTCGAGTAATACCTATTTTCAAAACTAACGAATCGTGATTATTTTCAAAAGACAAACCGAAGGATGCTACGGACTTTTCAAAAGGACATATCTTTTCTCAAAACCACCGTAACCCCTACTTTTCTAAAAACTACGATTCGTGCTATTTCAAAACACTAAAACCGTATAACTCGTACACCGATATGTATATTTTACCATGTTACTTTTACTTTTCACTTTCCTGTTATATTTATGACGTTCTCATTGCATTGCATATTTATTACATGTGTTTCATTAGCTATTATGAATCCCGTCTGCTAGGGCACCTGCACCATTACCGATGATACGCATGTTACATGTACACTTGCATGCCTGCTCACACACATTATCATCGGTAATTTCTATGTCACGTACACTTTAGAAAACGTTACTTCATTGGTATAACCTGCTAGCTGGTAGTTTCAACATAGTACTAGTATGCTTACTCTCATATGCTAGTTTAGATATTGCATTACTTACTTAGATACCCCATGCATTTATATATTCATTCTGTTATGCAATATTGTGGGCTTTATGCCGGTATTCACTGCTTATTGACTCTTGATTTTGGGTTTTCGGATTTTCCATGGGATTTCGGATTTTCCATGAGATTTCTGGATTTGGGGAAAACCACAAGAATTTTATAAACTCGTTATCATTTTTAAAAAAGTGCTAGTTGCGGTTTTCTCGTGATATGATGTATATGGCGTCCACCATGAGTTTTCCTAATTTAGTTGATTTTCAAGACCCGATTCGAGGGGTAGGATGAACCGTTTCGGGTACATGGTGGACCCGGTAAGGTACCCCGGGGAAAGAAGCTCGAGTTGTAGACGATGAGCATGGCAGGGGAAGACTACCAACCGGTGATATTTGGCGCGGCGGATATCTGGAGGATACCGATCGTAGTCGTGAGATTGGATGATATGGGCCGATCCAGATTAACGGAGCCTGGGATTTGAGGATTTTGTGTCGATATTTTACACGGATTTCTGTCGATTTTATTGATGATACTCCAGTTTTAAAACTTAAATCTTACTGAGAGAAGAACACAGCTTCTCATACAGATATATTCTGATTTCGTTCTTCATGCATTCATACATCATATATATGACATGTTGCTACTTGAGGTACTGACACGAGTATTTGGTATTACACATATGCTTAGATGATTACCCTTGCCACGGCTAGATGTTTCAGTATTATATTTGAGTATGTTACTGTATGACCTAGGAGATTGTCATACATGCGATTTCTACACGGTGATGTCTTTTACTCACAAGTTGGCAACTCACCCCCGTTGTGCCACAGTTTCTTACAGGTTCGGCCGTACAGGTTCTGCTGCGGCTTGCTGGCACATCATTTCTTTCGGGTGATTGCTTGGTTGGTGGGTTCACTTGCATTGTGAGCACCGTTGCATATGTACTTTATATTTCCAGCGATGCCGCAAAAGAGGCTGTCAATTTTAAAGTACATGTGCAACGGTGGTCACGATGTGCAACGGTGGCATATCCTTGTCGCTTTGGAAGATTGAATCGGTAAAGGACTCCATTTGGAGGTCTCCATTACCGTACACTAAGAACATATCCTTGTTGGAAATGTATGCCCTAGAGGCCATTATTGTATATTGGACATTAGGGATATATGTATGTATAGAATAATCTTTATCAAAATTATAGTATATTATATGGTTTTGACTTTATCTTAACGTGTATGCATTTATTTCTTGCTCCTAAATATACATTTTGATAAAGCCCTTAGGATTTTTTTCTTGGCTGCCAAGACTATGCTGTCGATCATACTAGTGGGCCCTGGGTAGAAAATAAGCACGTCCTTAAAAGTTCCTAGTCTTAGGGGTATCGAGACAGGGCATCGATATTCTAGAGTTGACTAGTGAATATGTTTCTCGGCCCCATACCGGGTGATGATTGATCCTACAACCATTCGTGTTTTACACAAAAGATTGTATGCAGGTGCTCATTAGAGACTGATTACACCGAAAGGACCAGTGAGAGCTCCTAGTTGGTACTATACCAATTGTCAGATAGCAGATCTCAGGTGACACAAGCACAGGTTAGTCTGTAGATCTGAGATCGTCATAGTGTCTCATATGGTCCCCACTGTACTTAGATTACTAGCCTACCACAACCTTAAAGGGCTGGTGCAAACAGGTAGTGGTTGGGTACTGTCATGACCCAAAATGACACTTGACTGGCACTTGAATCATATGAAGTCTATAGGACCCCATCTAATTCAAGTAAGCCAAAAACCCAGAAATCTGAACCATATTTAAAGAAAGTGTTTTGCTAAAATAAGCCAAATAAGCATTTTTAAAACATCAAGTCTTTTCTGAAAATTTCGGCAGTGTTTCCGTTGTAAATACTGGCCCCAAACGGGGTATAACATGAATAGTATACGAAATGATAAAAGGCATCCCCAAGCGGGAGCTAGCTCTTCGTCAATTGACGGTCATAACCACGCAAGTAACATAATATACAACGCCGAAGGGCGAGGATCAAAACTCAAAAGAAAACTCAAATTAGCTAGAAACCCATAATAGTACAACGCGCGACTCTAAGGTCGGAAGAATATACAACTGGTCTCTAAGGTTATAAATAATACAAGTCTGGTTGATGGAATTTCTAGAAACAACAATGTAAGTAAAATACATGGGTGGACACGATGTGAGTGAACCCACCTACCAAAGCAATCACCTGGAAAGGAGCAATGTGCCAGCAAAACCGCAACGAAACCTGTACGGCAAAACTGCAAGAAACTGTGGCACAACGGCGGTGAATTGCCAACTCGTGAGTAGAAAACATCACAGAGCAGAAATCGTATGTATGACTCAATCCAAGGTCAATATGATCAGTAATAAATATCCTCAATATGATATGGTCTGAAGCATGAAATGGTGGCAAGGGTAAACATCTTTACATAAGTGTAATCCCATGTGCTCGTGTCAGTGCCTCAGGTGGCAATATATCATATGTATGAGGTATGAATGCATGAAAACAGAATACACGTAAATGTAGAAACTGTTTTCTTAATATAGTGAGATTTCTGTATATTTAAAACGAGGTATCCTCAATAAATTGATATAAATCAGTATCTAGTATCGACACAAAACATATATCAAATATCTAATATCTCAGGCTCCGGCTATCCGGACTGACGTATATCATAAAATCTCTAATACCTTAAATATCCATGTCTAGGGCTCCGGCTATCCGAACTAGCCCCTGGGCTCTGGCTATCCGGACTGGCCCGACTCCGATCGGTATCCTCCGGATATCCGTCGAGCCACACTAAAATCACCGGTCAGTAGTGCACCTCTGTCATAGGCTCAACGCCATCATCTGCGACCTTCTTGCCCCTGGGTACCGCACCAGGTCCACCATGCACCCACAGACGGTTCCTCCTCCTCCTCGAATCGGGTGTATGATATCGCTCAAGAGCCGAGAAAACTCATGGTGGATATATCTCAAATCATATCATGAGAAAACCGCAATTTATATCTTTTGAAATGAATAATAAGTTTATAAAATGTCGCGGTTTCTCCAAATCCAGAAATCTCATGGAAATCCGAAATCCCAATCTCAAGTATAAATAAACAATGAATTAAATGTATTGGGCTCCGGCAATCCGGACTGGCCCTAATAATAATCCATGACAATGAATACATAAATATGCATGACAATCACAGTAATAAATGCAATGTCTAAGGTAGCAATAACAGCAAGTACACAAATACCATGTCGAAACTAGCAGCTAACAATTTGTACTAAGGACTGGTATTTTCTAATGTGTATGTGACATAGCAATTACCGATGAAGATGTGTGTGAGCCGGCAAGCAGGTGTACGTGGAACATACGCATCATCGGTAATGGTGCTGGTGTCCTGACAGCATGATTTCAATAATTGCATATGAAAACACAATATAAGCATGTGATGCCATGCTAACAACAAGAATATGTGGGAGCTGAATAACAAACACGATGATAACGAATCTGCATTTATATAAATAATGAGTGACACAGTTTTGCCATTTGAAATAAGACGAATCGTGTGTTTAGAAAATAGGGACTACGGTGTTTTTAAGAAAATGTACATCCTTTGAAATATCCGTAGAATCTCTTGGCCTGTCTTTAAAATACTCATGATTCGTTAGTTTTGAAATAGGTATGACTTGAGTCTAGTCTAATATCTATAAGTAAAATACTGGACTAAACTAACAGACTAAACGAAAAGGGGTAGGGACATCCACCTATGTCTGAGTCGA
Organism: Agapanthus africanus; assembly: GCA_030015575.1. NCBI lineage: Eukaryota > Viridiplantae > Streptophyta > Magnoliopsida > Asparagales > Amaryllidaceae > Agapanthus > Agapanthus africanus. The sequence continues at coordinate 247,229,412 of CM057348.1, read as the reverse complement.
TATATATATATATAATAGTCGGTGCTCCCACCTCAATAGTATCATATACGATACAATATATCTAATATGACATCCTCGAGTCAAGAGTGCTGATCTATCATCAATATATAGCTCGTACGGTAAATCTGTCGTACGGCCTCCCAAATCTGGGTACGAGTCAAATATCACATTTATCGCATTATTCACTTGGTATCCTTATCATCATATATCATGATCTGGGGGTACTTGTTAGTTATATGTATGCCCTAGAGGCCATTACTGTACATATGATGTATATTGTAATGGATGCTTGGACATATATATGGAGGACTTTCTTGCTCGACATGATAGTATGCTATCTGGTTGTACTTTATCTTAACATGTACTCTGATTGTCTCTATGTTACATGTTGATAAGGACCTTAGGATATGTACTCGACTACTGGGACTATGATGAGATCATACTAGTGGGGCTACGGTAGTCGACGAGTACATCCTATAACTGTTCCTAGTCGAGGGTGTATCGAGATAGGGCATCGATACACCAGAGTAGACTAGCGTATACGCATCTTGACCCATATGATGGGCGATGGATGATCCCATATACATCGGTGTTTGACATCAAGGATGGTGTACGGGTGCTCAGTAGAGACTGGGTACACTGGACGGACTCGCCGAGAACTCGCAGATGGTATTACACACCACGTCAGATGGCAGTTCTCTGGTGACACTGGTACAGAGTAGTCTGTAGACCCGAGATCGTCATAGAGTCTTATGTGATTCCCAATGTGCTTTGATTTCCATCATACCATGTCCAAGAGGGCATGCAAAAAGGTGGCTTTTGGGTACAGTCCCAAATCACATGGAGGCAATGAGCGATAGGAGGGCATTCGTCTCCCCCGGTATAGGAAGTTGATGTTGCGCAGTGTTCGATTGGCTATAACTGGAAATCCCTGGCCAGGGTTGCTGAGATTTACTGATAAGTGTTATCAGTAGTTCCTCAAACTGTTATAGACCTCATGTCGTTCCCTAGGTGGGATATGCGACATATCAGACAGAGAGACCGGACTGTATGGGAGTGTTACTGATTGGATTCGCAGGGGAATGTACAGGCTTGCTTGTTGATCTTCTGATCGCTCAATACCTGGGTGGCTGTTACGTTTAGCTGACCATTTGCAGCTTGTGGGTGTTTGATATGATCATCACCTACTGCCGGCGTATTGACGATTCTTTATAGTCTTACACAGAGGTTTTTTGACTCAACCAAAACGGAGTAGGAGCAGATATATGATATGTGCGGGACCGAGAAAAATACGTGTATGTGATACTGTATTAGATTCCTGCGATATGAGATATCGACCGGGTATATGTGATATAGCCAGGTCATCGGATCAAGTGTTGATTCGATAAACTGATACACATTATATTAGTCGGTTATTTGTGAAATAGCCTGATTATCAGATCAAGAGTTGATTCGATAATTTAATGTATAATTATATATTTGATATATTAAATTACATTAACTGATATAAGCTAACTAAAAGATTCTTTTTCTCACTCGGGTAATACATTGATATATATATGCGATATATGTTAATTGTATTATTTTATTTTGTTACAATAAATATTGTATATGTGATATATAATATTGTAACATGTTAGGGTTATTAATGCAACATGTTTAGTAGGGATTAAACGAGGTTAGGGTTTGATTTGGGTTAAACTTTTCTTGAGGCTTCTAGAAGCTTTTATTTTGTTTCTTGCAAAGATATTTGGTTTAGATATTTTGCAAGATATTCTTTAACCCAACCCAAACCCTTAACCCTAGTAAACTCTCTACAATGGTTAAGTCTTCTCACTAGAATCATGGTTGCATTTCTAACCTCACACAACTTTCATTATTCATCACAAAAGGATTAGATCTTCTTCTTCCTTCTTCTTCTTTCATGGAAAAGCTTACTAGCTTTTTCATTAGTGATGATTTTGAGTAAGATTAAGAAAACAAAAGAGTGCTAAAATCCTACTTCATCATTCTAATCTATCCTAGCCATTTAGATTAGGGTGTTCACTTCATTTAGTGAGTGAGAGCTTGTGTTAAAGAAATTTCAAGGTAGATCATCTTTGATATCGAAGATTGGAAGCAAGCTTGCATCTTTCTCTTTGTGGAGCCTCTCTAGAGTCCGGATACTCGATGATGGTAGCGAAGGGACCTCAACACGGAGCTTTAGAAGTGAAGGACCGGACTACAAAGGTTGTAATCCCAAACTCTTAGTGTTAAACTGTTTAACATACTTTGTTTCGCCTAACCTCTAGTTTAAAGATCTTGGTTAGGGTTGTTCGGCACGTCTAAATTTCGATCGGCCATGGTTGATACCTTATAGACCCTTGTGAGAGTGCCTAGAATTCCTGCAGTGGTATCAGTGCCAAGCTAGAGCTTTAGGCGAAGTCTAGACGAAGTTTAATGTCCGATCGAACTCCGAATACCCGTAAAACCCTAGTTTCTGGAAATTTTTCAAAAAGTTGATTTTTTTCATATTAAAAATGCTCAAAAAATTCAGCAGGTAATTTTATGGATCTTTGTGAAAAATGACAACGTAATTCGCCCAAGGCGCCGCGGAACCGCGGCATGAGCATGGGTCGCGCGGCGGTTCCGCGGCCGTACAGTGAAATCATTGTTTTCTTTTTGCACAGTAAAATCCACAGGTGTTTCCTGATGCTTCTGGGAATTTTTAAATTTACTCAAGTGTTGAGTTTTCTAGGTTGTATTAGGGACTCGTTGATTCGATCGGATAATTTAACTTCGTTTAAGTTTTTTCCGTATAATTTTAGAACGTGTTAAAAAGTTCGAACGGATATCAATAACTCACTTTTTCCCCTGTCAGAAATTTTTTCAAAAGTTGGATTTTTTCTCAAGTTTGAAACTTCCGAAAAATCATGCAAGTAACGCGGTGGACCCTCTAGATGAAAACAAACCTTAACTCGATTATGTGACCGTCTGAACCGCCTCTGAAACTTAGGGTTTAGGGCTGTACGGCATTGCCACATGTGAGGCGTTGGCTTGACCCTTCTACGGCTGGACCATTGGTACTGTGGCATGTGATGGATATTTTTTGAACTCCGCTCAAGTGTTGAGCTATTTAAGAAATCTTGGGAGTTTGATTATTCGATCGGGAAGTTTAACACTGTCTTTTTATCTGGAATGTGATACAATATTTTGAATCCACATGTAGTTATGAGATAACTAATTTGAATGTTATAAATCTAGCAGTTTAGTCTCATTTGATCTGTTGCCACAGAATTTGATGTGATCAAAAGTCCGTCGCAATCACATAGCGTACGTGGATACTCGCCGGGTAAACTTAATAGATAGCCACGCCCCATAGCCCTGACCAAGTGACTGTAGGAGAACCCCATCGCCAAAAGCATCCGTTTGGTTGCTCGCGGCAGCAGTGTTCCGTCTTAATGCACTTCGTCGACGGCATCCGGGGGTGCGGCCGTCTACTAAAGTTTGCGACGAGCATTCGATCAGGATATCGGGAATCTTATTGAATTTCCCGACTAGATATTGAAAAGTGTTCTCGATAATGAGACTAAAATGCGGGGTTTATAATTGTTAGGCATGCGATATCTAAGGAATTCATTTGGTTAGGCATGAGATGTCTAAGGAAGTTGTGGATTCCAACTGTTGTAGTTTTACACTTTCTTTTATGTGACCGTAAGTGTAGTATGTGGTGTATCGCCGGCTTCGTTGCTATACATCAACGACAATCGGGATACGCATACTTGCTTACATTGATGATATGAGATATTATGTGTTGCTGTGATATGTTATATTGGATCGTCGCGTTTTGAATAGCCGGGGGTTTTATGTGAGATGAGGGTTTTTATTTTCATTCATGTAAAATTCATTTGTATGTAATATTCTTTTATTGGGGCACTTCCGGGCTGAGGATGATGTCACCAATGTATATTATTTACTTTTCCGCATTAGGTAGACCAAAGGCGAGGAGCACAAGTAACCAGGTTCTAGGGTCCTGTGCGAGGGTCCAGTGGGAGACCATCTCGAGGAGTCGAGACCGGGTCTCCTAACCCAAGAATTGGCAGTGCTGCTTGCCGCTCTCGTAGGGGTCTAGGGATGTGGGTTTGGCTATTTATCGCGACCGTGGAATCCGTGTTTTATACAGGCTCGTATTAAAACACGGACCTCCTATAATATCCAATATTCCATATATGTTCTTCTGCTGCAATGTTCTGTGATGAGATCATATTACTGCCTGAGACGAATGTTTATATTATATATATGAGATATATTTTATATTGCTGATTTCGTTTTTAATGTGATGCTTGAGAAGTATAATAAAATGGGACTTCATCAATGAGATTAATGAAACTAAAAGAAACCTAAAGATGTTGTAGAAACATATTTAAAAACTGGTAGCTCTAGTTCTTGCTTTGCATAGCGGGGTTCCTTGTAGAACATCCAGCAACATATTCGATATGGAAAGAGCCGAGATCCCTTTACCGGGAGTGACCTCTTTAGCGAAACTAACAGATGCTACAAACTCGGTTTGTCTTTTGATTGTTTCTATAGTTTTTTCTTTGCATAGTGATATTTGTGAAATATCCTGCACCTTATTCGATGAGGAAAGAGCCGACGATCCCTTCACCGGGAGTGACCTCTTTAGCAAAACTAGAAAAGGCCTCAAAAACATTCCATTCAAACTCACTCGATTCTACAACGATATCAAGTTCATTACGCAAAGGGTTTTCTTAAAAACCTGTCGTAGCCTCCATCATTTCAGACAAGTGATAGTTAGTATTCGTGCTGCGTTTGTTGGCTTTTGTCAAGGCGTAGTGTGTGGTAGCTGATTATTGCTTATCTGTATAAGCATATGATGCAATTGAGTTTGGGTAGTCGTGTGACCTTGTTGGCCTTTGTCAAGGGTCGTGCGGGTGGGTTTAATTCAATCAAGAAATGACGGGTTGAACTTGACTAGCATCCTATGGTTTGTTTGCCTTTGTCAAGGTCATAGGAAGTTAGGGGTAAAATATTATTGGGAATTTCAAGTGTTGAAATTTGCAACGAGATTGCATACCTTCTATGAGATAGTTGGATCCCGATACCCGCTGCGAGTAAGAGTTACTCCTGGGAGAGTTTTACACTTTACAATTAACCGATCAAGTAGGTGTCTAGAAAGGTGTTAACGGGGTTACGCCCCTGGGAAAACGAGGTTTACTTTAATTAGGTCCGTGCGAAAGCACGGGGAACCTCCCTCAAAATACCGGCACTGGCCTGGCTGAATGATTGGCGAACTTGTAGAGTGTAATTAATCCCGGATAGTATTTCCATTTAGGGTTTGAAAGAAGATTTGACTAAAACAGTGGGAGACATCCTGATTAGATAAATTGGTAACTAATCTAATCTTATGAAAGCGCACGCTGAGTGTTTTCTTCTCTCTCTCTCCTGGTTGCGACTATGTCACACCTTAATCAAGATAATAATACGGATGTATTGACCGAACCCGCTTGTTATACTACACAAGGGAACGTTGGTCCCGCTCCAACTTATAATTGTTATAAGACAGAGCAGGAAATAGGGGATTACCAGAATTCCCGTGTCGCCCAAACGAAGAAAGTACAGGCTGATGCATCTTCTTCGAGTGTGTTCATTACATAGAACTGTTTCTCAATATTCTTTACGTCCTGGTTATTTGATACCGGATCAGGATCCCACATATGTAATTTGTTACATGGGCTACAGATAGGTAGAGAACTGAGAACGGGTGATAAATTTCATGAGATAGAAACGGTGCAAGTGTTGCAACCAAGTCTGTTGGTAGTTATCACCCTGTATTACCAGAATACATTGATTCTGAACGAATGTTTTTAGATACCGAACCTGAAATACAACATCATATCACTCTCTTTATAAGTAAAGAAAAGATAAAATTTTGTATTGTTGGATAATGTTTTGAACATTTCCTATATCAAGAGTTGATCGGTTCAGGCACGTTATCTAAAAGTATAGACGTTCTAAATCAAACTACAGTTCTTAGTAGACAGAACACACACAAGAAGAAGAGTTCAGAAATGAACGAATCCTTCTTGAGGTATTGTAGACTAGGTCATATCGATGCGACCCGATTAGCTGAAGTTACATTGAGATGCATATTTAAATTAGTTTGAATTTACATCTTGTGAAACTTGCCGGTCATGTCACAAAGATAACATGACCACAGCTCTGTTTATTGGAAACAGAGAAAGAGTTAGTGAACTCTTGGGATTGATACATGCTGATGAATGAAGGTCCCCTGTCTACACATGCCAAGACCGGTTCTTTGTACTTCATTACATTCACTGATTATCTCTCAAGATTCGGACATATGTTCCTGTTGAACCACAAGTCTGGAACTTTTGAGAAATTCAATGAATATAAGTTAGAAGTAGAGAACCAAAAACGGGTATAAGTATTATGTCCTTTGATGAGATCAAGGAGAAGAATACTTGAGCACGGGGATTCCTGGACTATTCTAAAGGAGAATGAGATTCTCTCTCAGCATTACTCCTCCGTATACACCACAGCACGTCGGTGTATCGGGGCGGAGCAATCACACCATATTTGATATGGTGCGCTCTATGATGAGTACTACTGAGTTTCCTATTTTTCTTTTGGGAGTTATGCACTTGAGAAGTTGCATACCTATTGAATAGGATTTAAATCAAATCAGTTGCCTACCACTTCATATGTGAAATGGAATGGGAAGAACCCATATCTTAAGTATGTTAAGATTTAGGGTTGTCCAGCCTATGTCTAAAAGCAAAATCCGGACAATCTCGAGGTAAAGTCAGTTCTGTAGAAGTTTGTTGGATATCCCAAGCATTAGCAAGGGAATATCTTTTACCACATCAAGGAACAAAAGATGTTTTGTTTCTCAACATGCCACCATTGTGAAAGAGAATTTCTTGTGAAGAAATTAATGGTCATGAGGTAGAACTGGAAAGAGTTCCAGCTATACAAACTGCAGCTGATGATTTGGTAGAACCAAAGGATTCAATAATTTCCAACGAATCTCAGCCTCTCCGTCGATCTAGTAGGGTTCCTCACCCACCTGAGCGATACTTCGGTTTCTCTATGACAGTGGGAGCGAGGATTGCATCATGAGATAATGACCCAACTAGTTTCGAGCTGGCCATCAGGAGTGGGACTCTTTAAGAATGACTGGATGCTTAGCGATCTGAGATGGAATCCTTATACACCAACAAAGTATGGACTTTGGTTGCTTTATCTGAAGGGTTAAATCCTCATCAGGAGCAAGGGTATCTTGAGAAGATTACTTGGTGTACATGGAAAGGTTGAAACTTTCAAAGCTATGCTTAAGTCCATCCAGATCCTACTTGCCACGGCTACATACCATGACTACAATATCTGGCGGTTGGGTGTCATGACTGCTTTTCTAAATGTTGATTTGGAAGAGAGCGTCTATAAGTACACTGCCAGAAAGCTTCGTAGACAGTGGGAGCAGCGGAAACGTGAGCAAGATGTTTTATGTGATAAATCAGGCATCGCGGAGTTAGAACGTCTGTTTTGATGTGGTAGTCAAAGAGTTTGACTTCATCAAAATGGTAGATGAACCTTATATATACAAAAAGGTAGTAGAGAGTATGGTGGTGATCCTCGTAGAGTACGTGGATGACATATTCTTGATAGGGAAGGAGTTTCCTATGCTACGCTCGGTCAATCTCCGCTTATCATAAGAATTCTCCATATAGGATCAAAGCGATGCCTCTTAAATCCTGGGTTTTGGATCAATGAGATAGATCTAATTGGATGTTAGGATACTCACAAGTTGCAGCGAGATGGTATCAATCGATTCTGGGGAGAATCACTGGAAAAGTTTCAGGGTGATAAGGACGACTGAATGTCAGTCGCAGGTATTGTCTTTACATTCAGTGGAGGGACGGTATGTTGGAAGAGTTCCAAACTAGATACCGTGACTTACTAGATGATTAAAGGCAAGATACATCGTTACCAAGGATGCTACCAAAGAGGCAGTCTGGATATATAAAAGTTCATGAGATGAACTACCTTCCTACCATTGTGTGACAATGGAGTTGTGGCTTCAGCCAAGGAACCCCCGTCCCATCAGAAATCCAGATATAATTCTTAGGCAGTATCACCTGATTATGGAGATGGTTGATCTCCAGGGAGATCGAGGTTAGGAGAGGAGACACAGAGGACAACAGCGCGGATCCACTCACAAAGGCCTTTTTCCCAGTAGAGACTGTTATGGGATGGTTGAGTATGAGATACTTCAACCACAGCTAATTGTTGGGTATGCGATACCACAACAGATGGCCCTAGTGCAAGTGGGAGATTATTAGTTATATGTATGCCCTAGAGGCCATTACTGTAAATATGATGTATATTGTAATGGATGCTAGGACATATATAGTGAGGACTTTCTTGCTCGACATGATAGTATGCTATCTAGTTGTACTTTATCTTCTCATGTACTCTGATTGTCTCTATGTTACATGTTGATAAAGCCTTTAGGATATGTACTCGACTACTGGGACTATGATGAGATCATACTGTTAGTTATGTATATGCCCTAGAGGCCATTGTTGTACATATGATGTATATTATAATGGATGCTTGGATATATATAGAGATGACTTTCTTGCTCGTCATGATAGTATGCTATTTGGTTTCACTTTATCTTAACATGTTGACTTGTATTGGTTTACTGTTTTACTCTCACATGTTGATAAAGCCCTTAGGATCTGTACTCGACTACTGGGACTATGATGAGATCATACTAGTGGGGCCATCGTAGTCGATGAGTACATCCTATAACTGTTCCTAGTCGAGGGTATATCGAGACAGGGCATCGATACACCAGAGTAGACTAGCGTATACGCATCTTGACCTATATGATGGGCGATGGATGATCCCATATCCATCGGTGTTAGACATCAGAGATGGTGCACGGGTGCTCAGTGGAGACTGGGTACACTGGACGGACTCGCCGAGAACTCCCAGATGGTGATATACCACACGTTAGATGGCAGTTCTCCGGTGACACTGGTACAGGGTAGTCTGTAGACCCGAGATCGTGATAGAGTCTTGTGTGATTCCCACTGTGCTTTGATTTCCACCTTACCACGTCCAAGAGGGCGTGCAAAACGGTGGCTTTTGGGTACAGTTCCGAATCACATGGAGGCAATGAGCGATAGGAGGGGATTCGTCTCTCCCGGTGTAGGGAGTTGATGTTGTGCTATGTTCGATTGGCTATAACTGGAAGTCCCTGGCCAGGGCTGATATGGAGATTTACTGGTAAGTGTTACTAGTAGTTTCTCGACCCGTTATGAGCCACACATCGACACGACTTATCGGTTACTGGGGTCTGACGTATACCACCCCTAGACTTGATATGCGACATATCAGACGAACAGACCGGACTGTACGGGAGTGTTACTGATTGGATTCAAAGGAGAACGCACAGGCTAGCTTGTTGATTTTCTGATCGCTCAATACCTGGGTGGCTGTTACGTTTAGCTGACCGCTTGCAGCTTGTGGGTGTTTGATATGATCATCACCTGCTACCGGCGTATTGACGATTCTTTAGAGTCCTACACAGAGGTTTCTTGGCTCAGGCGAAACGGAGTAGAGGCACATATGTGATATGTGCAGGATCGAGAATAATGCGATATGAGATACCGTATTATATTCTCGCAATATTTGGATATGAACCGGGACATCGGATCAAGTGTTGATTCGATGAATCGGTTATGATATATTAGTCGGTAATATTCGATATAGCCGGATCGTCATATCAAGTGTTGATTCGATGATTTAATGTATCATAATATATATGATATATTATTACATTATCTAATATTGGCTCGCTTTATTATTTCATTTTCTCACTAGATGATACATTGATATATATGCGATATATGTTAATTGTATTATTTTCTTTTGTTGCAAATATATAATATATATGTGATATATATTATTGTGACATGATATGATTAATTGTTAAACATGTTTAAGGATGATTAATTGAGGTTAGGGTTTGATTTGGGTTAGATGCTTCATGCACCTTCTAGAAGCTTTTTGTTTTGTCATTCTTAAGATATTTTAGGATGACACATTCTTTAACCAACCAAACCCTAACTCTAGTTTATTCTCTACTAAATCTTGACCACTCATCCTTGACCATGGTTAATAAATCAATCATATAGCTTTCATTCTATTCATCACAAAAGAATTAATCTTATTATTGATTTTCCATTATCATCTTCTTCTCTCTTGAAAAAGCTTACCAGATTTTCTTTATGTGATGAAATAATATGAGAAAATGATTTAAAAAGAAAGCAAAATTTCTACTCTCTCATCCTCATCTCATCTAGCCCATGAGATTAGTGTGTTCATCTCTTTAGAGTGAGAAAGCTTGAGTCTTTGCAACTTCAAGGTAGATCATCGGAGATTTGGAATACTTCAAGCTAGCATGGATCGTTCGAGTCGTGGAGCCTCTCATGAGTCGGGGAGATCATGGATCGCGGCAAAGGGACTTCTACTCGGAGCTTGTGAAGCGAAGGAGCGGACTACAAAGGTTGTAATCCCTCACACATAGATAAAAGTTATCATCTTGCATGTTAAACCCTAATAATCTAGCAAAGATCCCGGCTTTGGGTTGTTCGGCACGTCTAAATTTTTATCCGGGCATGTTTGATGCCTTATGAACCTTCACAAGAGTGCCTAGGAACCCTACAGTGGTATCAGAGCCTAGCTAGAGCATTAGACGATGTGTTTACGAAGTTAAAACTCCGATCGAACCCGAAACGACAAAATTGGACCCCTCTCTGGAATTTTTTTAAATTTTGGGATTTTTCTGAATTAAAAATATGTAAAAAATTCAGCAGGGAATTCTAAGAATTACCATAAAACCCGAGCCCCCAATTCGACCAAACGGCGGCGGAACCGCGGCGCAAGCTTGCTTGCGCGGCGGTTCTGCGGCGGATTGATGGATTGGCGACACGTGGCTTTTGTGGTAATGTCCGTAGGTGCTTGTTGATGCTTCTGGGTATTTTTAATCTGTTTCAGGTGTTGAATCTTCTGGGGTTTATTTTGTAATAGTAGATTCGATCGGAATATTGAAATTCGTATTTCTTTCCGGATATTTAGAAACTGTTAAACTATTTGAACGGATATCATTAACTCACTGTTTCCCGGTACGGCAAACTTTCAAGTGTTGAATTTTTATTGGGTTTAAATCTTTCGGAAAAATTGTACAAGTTAAGCGGTGGACCCTCTAGAAGACAACAAACCTTAACTCGACTATGTGACCGTCTTGAACTGCCTTTTGAACCTTCGGGTTTGGGGCAGTACGGCGTGCCACATGTGAGGCGTTGGCTTGACTCTTCTACGGCTGGATAACCGGTACTGTGACATATTCTGGGATTATTTGAGCTCTGCTCAAGTGTTGAGCACTTTGGGAAATTTTGGGTATTTGATTATCTGTTCGGAAAGTTTAATACTGTCTATTTATCTGGAATGTGATACAATATGTGGAATTCATAGAGTTAGGCATGAAATGCGAAGTATGTGATATTTCAGATTTACGATGTCTAAAGTGATTGTGGATTCCAAATATTGTAGTTTTACACTTTCTTTTCTGTGACCGTAAGTGTAATATGTGATATCGCCGGTTTCGTTGCTATATGTCAACGACAATTGGGATGCGCATATTTACTTACGTTGATGATATGAGATATTATATGTTGCTGTGATATGTTATATTGGATCGTCGCGTTCTGAACAGCCGGGGGTTTTATGTGAGATGAGGGTTTTTATTTTCATTCATGTAAAATTCATTTGTAAAGTAATATTCTTTTATTTGGGGCACTTCCAGGTTGCGGTTGCTGTCACCAGTGTATATTATTTACTTTTCCGCATTAGGTAGACCCAAGGAGGGGAGCACAAGTAACCGGGTTCTAGGGTCCAGTGGGAGGCCATCTCGAGGAGTCGAGACCGGGTCTCCTAACCCTAGAATTGGCAGTGTTACTTGCCACTCTCGTAGGGGTCTTGGGATGTGGGTTTGGCTATTCGTCGCGACCGTGGAATCCGTGTTTTATACAGGCTCGTATTGAAAACACGGACGTCCTAGTATATCAAATATTTCATATATGTTCTTCTGCTGCAATGTTCTGTGATGAGATCATATTACTGCCTGAGACGAATGCTTACACTATATATATATGCTGATATATAAATATTACTGCTTTCGTTTCTTCTGTGATGCTTAGGAAGCATAAGCTGATGGGATTTTTATTAATGAGATTAATAAATGAAAAGAAACCTAAAGATGTTGTAGAATCAAAACTTTATAAAAAGGGTAGCTACAGTTTTGTTTTGCACAGTGATATATATGATATATCCTGCACCTTATTCGATGGGGAAAGAGCCGACCATCCCTTCACCGGGAGTGACCTCTTTAGCGAAACTGGCAGATGCTACAAAACGCGGTTTGTCTTTTGATTGCTTTTAGAGTTTTTCTTTGCACAGCGGTATATATGATATATCCTGCACCTTATTCGATGAGGAAAGGGCCGACGATCCCTTCACCGGGAGTGACCCCTTTAGCGAAACTAAGAAAAGCCTCAAAAACACTCCTTTTCAAAACTTCACTCGATTCTACAACGATATCAAGTTCATTACGCTCGGGGTTTTCTGAAAAACCTGCGTAGCCCTCCGTCATTTCAGATAGATATTATTTAGTATTCGTGCTACGTTTGTTGGCCTGCGTCAAGACGTGGTGTGCGGTAGCTAACTAGTATTTATCTATTTATGCATATGATGAAGATTGGATTAGGGTAGTCGTGCGACTTTGTTGGCCTGCGTCAAGGGTCGTACGGGTGGGTTTAATTCAATCAAGAAATGACGGGTTGAACTTGACTAGCGCGCTATGGTTTGTTGGGCTGTGTCAAGGTCATAGATCGCTAGGGGCAAAATATTATCGGGAATTTCAAGTGTTGAAATTTGCAATGAGATTGCATACCTCCTATGAGATAGTTGGATCCCGATACCCACTGCGAGTAAGTGTTACTCCTGGGAGTGTTTTACACAGGACAATTAGCCGATCAAGTAGGTGTCTAGAAAAGTGTTAACGGGGTTACGCCTCTGGGAAAACGAGGTTTACATTAATTAGGTCCGTGCGAAAGCACGGGGAACCTCCCTCAAAGTACCGACACTGATCTGGCTGAAAGATTGACGAAATTGTAAGGTGTAATTAATCCCGGCTAATCTTACCTTTTAGGGTTTTAAGGTAGATTTGATAAAACCAGTGGGAGACATCCTGATTAGATAAGATAATAACCAATCTAATCTTGCAAGAGCATACGCTAAAAGTGTTTTCTTCTCTCTCTCTCTAGGTAGCAACCATGTCATGCCATAATCAAGATAATAAAATGGATGTATTGACTGAACCCAATTATTGTACTGAGCTAGGGATTGTTGGACCCGTTCTTTCTTATAAGAGTTATAAGACTGAACAGGAAACAGGAGAATATCTGGATTCTCACGCCGTCCAAAAGAACATGCATGTTGATGCATCTTCTTCGGGTGTGTTAGTTATTGAGAACTGTTTCTCAGTTCACCCTACGTCCTGAGTATTAGATACCGGATCAGGATCCCACATATGTAAACAGTTACATGGGCTACGTAAAGGTAGAGAACTGGGAAAGGGTGATCATTCCGTTCAAGTAGGGAACGGTGCAAGTATTGTAGCCAAAGCAGTTGGCGAATATCACCTTGTATTGCCAAGTCGTAATATACTGATTCTAAATGAGTGCTATTATATACCGAACATGATGTGCAACATTATATCAGTTTCTTTATTAAGTAAAGAAGGATATAATTTTGTAGTAAAGGATAATGTTATGAACATATTCCTAGATCAAAAGTTGATTGCATCAGGCTCGTTACATAATGGCATATTCATTCTAAATCAGAATACAGTCCTGAATATACAAAACACACACAAGAGGAAAAGTTCAGAAATGAACGAATCCTACTTGTGGCATTGTAGACTTGGTCATATTAATGCGACACGACTGGCTAAGTTACATAAAGATGGTTATTTAAATCCGTTCGAATTATCATCTTATGATACTTGCCATTCATGTCTCAAAGGAAAAATGACCAAAGCTCCGTTTCGTGGACACGGAAAAAGAGTTACCGAACTCTTAGGACTAGTACATAGTGATGTATGTGGTCCCATGTCTACGCATGCCAGGAACGGTTCTTCCTACTTCATTACATTCACTGACGATCTCTCAAGATTCGGATATGTGTTCCTGATGAAACACAAGTCTGAAGCTTTTGAGAAATTCAGAGAATATAAGCACGAAGTAGAGAACCAAACGGGCAAAAGTATTAAGATTCTTCGATCTGATCGAGGAGGCGAATACTTAAGCAATGAGTTCCTAGATTATCTAAAAGAGAATGGGATTCTCTCTCAACTTACTCCTCCTTATACACCACAGCACAACGGTGTATCGGAGCGGAGAAATCGCACCGTATTAGATATGGTGCGCTCGATGATGAGTACAGCTGAGTTACCTATTTCCTTCTGGGGGTATGCACTGGAGACAGCTGCAGACCTATTGAATATGGTTCCTACCAAATCTGTGCCAACCACTCCATATGAGATATGGAAAGGAAAGAGACCATATCTTAATTATGTTAGGATATGGGGTTGTCCGGTATATGTGAAAACACAAAATCCGGACAAACTCGGCGCAGTGTCTATTCTGTGCAAGTTTATTGGATATCCCAAACATTCACACGGGTATATCTTCTGTTGCGCCACGGCAGCGCCCCGGCCGTCTTACTCGAGGCCAAATTGCGGAATCAAAAATTTTCCTTACTCGGAAACCGGCGCTACCGCGGACAAAGAAAACCCGGATCGAAACCATTAACCTAATGCTAGCAATCAAGAGATAGGGTGAGAAGTATACCGAGTGATCCGAGTCCTCCGGTCTTCTCTTCATCGTCCCGATCTCCCGCGGAAAGTCTTGTCTCCATATCGTCGCCTCCTCGCCGGAAAGGGCACCACATCGCCTGCGTCTTTTACGGGCTCCCGCCTCAATACCGAGGCAACTCGGGCATGAAGCCGGCAACTCGACATGCTCAAGATATGCTGTAGAATGTAGTGTAGAAGATGCTTGTCTCTTTGGGGTTATGTTGTTGCCATTGAGGATGATGGAGGAAACAAGGATTAGAAAAATGGTGCTTGCATTTTTCTAGCATGAAAATGAGATCAAGAAAGAAACTCTCAAGAATGAAGCTCTCTTCTTCTTCTTCTCTCTTTCTTTTTCTTCTCATGAAAAACTTCTCCTCTCTTAGAAAATGGTGGAGGAAAGATTATGAAGTAAGAAGGGAGGTGAGTGTAGGAGATGTAGAAAGGGTGACCACAAACAAACATGAACCATGCTTGTTACTATTAAACCCATACCCTCATCTAATCCTAATAAATGCATCATGGATGAAAGATATCAATCCTATCATAATCAATCCTTTTGCAATAAAACCCTCCACAAAGTGTTATTTGCAAACTTGCAAATAACCCCCTCCATCAGAAAAGTCCGGCCGGGAAAGAACAAAGGAAAACCGGCCGGAACGGAATGCAAACTGGCAACTCCAGAAAACTGGTCCCGTAATAAATTACAGGAAAACCCCGATACTGTGCATACACACCCGCATCTATATTCCGTCCGGATACAAATGCAAAAAGACAAAATCTACACTGTACTAAACTAGGACCGGCTTAAACCAAAACCGGCTAGTAAAAACTGTCCGATCCTGATCCGTGCAATACCGCACGCATCTGATCGAATCTTGCCATATATCCATACGGCCACTAGTACAAAGCAGTCCGATCCTGATCCATGCAATACCGCACGTATCTGATCGGACCCTGCCATATCTCCATACGACCTCTACAGCATTTCGCCCGAAAGCTGAGTAACTGAAAATGTGGTGGACTCTAAAGACTCGTCAATACAATGGCTGTGGATTTAACCACTAGCACGTCAGAGGTATAAGCCAATACGTGACGGACCACCAGCTATTGACTAAAAAGGACGTCGATGAGGGAACTCATCCTGACACCCTACTGAGCCTGTCAGTGACAATATCCGTACAGTCCGGTCCGTTCGTCTATGAGCATCGCATGTCGGGCCTAGAGGGTTGGTAAAAGTCAGACCCCCAAAAGCGGTACAAGTCGTGTCGGAGTGTAGCCCAGAACGCCCTGAGATACTACTGGAATACCTACCAGCAAATCTCCTGCCTTGGCCGAGGGCTTTGCGTAATGGCTCTCCTAAACACAGCGCGACCTCACCCCCAATACCGGGAGAGACGAACCCCTGAAGATCCGCTCACTGCCTCCATGTGGCTCGGGACTGCACCCAACTAAAACCTGTTTGCACGACTCATTTTAGCCGTGGTAGGGTAGTAATCAAAGCACAGTGGGAACTCACACGAGACAAATGACGATCCTCAGGTCGATGAACTAACCTGTACACATGTCACCAGGGAACTGCTATCTGACGTCAGGTATAAGCCCAACTAGCAGGTTCCCGGCGAGTCCTGTCCGGTGTACTCATAACCCAATGAGCACCTGTATACATCTTAGGTGAACCAACTTACACCAGTGGCTTGTGAGACCGGCCACCGCCCCTCGTCGGGGTCTCGACTGTATACACTAGTCTACTAATGGAGTATCGATGCCCAGTCTCGAAACTCCCACGACTAGGGACCATTTAAGGATGTGCTTATAGACCCCAGCTCCCACGTATATGATCGCCATCATACTGCTGGTCGTCAAGCAAGAATCCTAGGGGCTCTATCAACGTGTAATAACGACATGTCAGGTCACTTAAAGCAGTACACGATGATAAAGATAAACCAGATAGCATACTATCATCTCGAGTAAGACTGTCCTACCGGGATAGGTCCTCCCTCAATCATTGCAATCACGTGCCTGTGATCCAATAATTGACTCTGAGGGCACTATCTCCAACAATCTCCCACTTGCACTCAAGGCTAATTATTGCGATGCCGCATACTCACAGCCCGTGTGATACCGAACACCCAACTCCTCTACTAGTCAGTCTCACAAAGCTCGTTTGCGAAACTATTGCGTTCGAGGAATAGCCTCAGTGAGTGGATCCGCTGTGATGTTTCTTTCTATGTCTCTCTATATCTCAAGTTCGCGGAGAAAGCCATCTCCCGAAATGAGCAATACCTGTCTTAGAATGTCTGGATGTCTGATGGGAACTAGCTCATAAATGAACTCCAAATCCAAACTTCTTAGACTGTATCGTCAACCGAACTTAATCAGTATCCTGCGCCAAGCCACCCTCAGTATTGCCTTGGACCACCTGTCCAAAATACTGCCCCTCGTCGGAAGGAAAACTAAAACTCTGACAACCTCCTTGTCGTCCATGTCACCTTGGAAGCCTGGAATGATAACCGTCTCCTAAAGGAGGCTGACGTTATCATATCCCTAGAACATCAACTTATGTTCTAAAACTGCTTCCGACCGTTTCTCCAGGATTGGATCAATGTCAACTTATTGCATCTAGTGCAAGAACAACATCTGCTGTGGAACTTGACATCTCATGATTGACTCAATTGCCTAAGCAAGTGATCTGCCAATCATGAGTATTCCTCTCCCCTTTAGTCTATAAGACACCTTTAGAGAGGGTGACACCATCAACTGCAGGTATACTACCGTGCCTGGAGTCGTCCATTCTAAATACTCATAGAATGCTGTCAAGGTACCCAGATTGGGAAACCACCCAAATCTAGATCTAAAACCATAGATCCAGTAACCAGTATGTCTGATATAATGTCCAAGTCCCTTTTGGAGAAACCACTGTGTGACGACCAAAGTATAACCGATCGTAGTATAGGAATATCACTTCCTACTACCTTCTCAACAGATCCATCCCCTATTCTGATGACGTCAAACCTATGACTGTCACATCAGAAATAGATGATCTATCTCCGCTACATCTGCTTTAGTCTATAAATAGATATAAGCCTGATGTCCACCAATGCTTCCGCTGCTCCCTCTGACTACGACAACCCTCTGGCAGAGTCATATAGATGTGCACTTCTAAAGCTAGTTTAGAACGACGCTATACTCATCCTCCCACCGGGTCTCGCAGCCTGGAACAACAAAAATGGCAAGTGTGGGTAAACAAGAACTTCCCTGTCACCGTCCTTGAGGCTACCGGAGTACCTCTCGGGTGCCTGAAGTTACCCACCGTATCTGCGGAGTGGCCAATGGAATGTCAAATCAGATTGAATCTTTAGGTTCCTTATTAAATCTTCAGTAATCGTTTGCGGTTCTGGAATTACTTCCAGTTCTACCATACTCCCACTGCTGTTTTTGAAAAAATCCATTTTTAATAAAACTGTGGCGAGTCTAGAACAATATTTCTATTGATCTGCCAGATGGTAGAAAGTCAACCCTCGTCATAGCCTGGGTCAACCCACAAACAGCCATTACAGAAACATGTCTTGAGTTATCCGGAGTCTGGTTTTAAGCATAAGCCGGACAACTCCCCGTACCTTAACATCGTTAAGATATGAACTGTTCTATATCCAATATAGAACCAGAGGCACTGATTTAATTGAACCAGATTCAAATCATGCAGCTATCTCCAGTGCATGTCAACTAAATGGAAGGAGGCCGATCAGCGTTACTCAACTTAGGAGTACTTCCAATTATAAGTAACCTGAAAGAGAAGCAATTTCTCTTTATCATTACTATCAACTGAATACCGTACACAAGTATCTACATCTTCGATCACTTTGAAGAATCCCGATACTTGCTATACTTGGTTCTCTACTCTATTCAAATACCTATAACTCCTCAAAACTTAGACCCTGTGTTTCCACGAAACATATGTCTAAGAACTAGAGAAGTTAAAAGTAAACAGAATATAGTATGAGGACCAACCCCTCTGTCCTAATGGACACTGGACAACATACAATACTCTGTATAAGTCCGCTGAGTCTAACAACTCTTTCACTGTGCGTCGTAGGTTGAAAACTGTACTTATGGTTAAGAAGAATAACACCGCTGTTTAATGCTCCTTACCTAACCATCCACTGATATAGGTAAATGTCATCGACATAATATCAAAAGGTATATCTCACTCTATGAAAATAGACGTACAGATATATCAATTTGAAATTGGTGCATAACCGCGGATATTCAAAACCAAAAAAATTGCCGTCCGGCAAACAACCCAGGTGACTTCCTCAAATATCACCGACTACAATGAATCCCGATATAGTGAGGATGATCACCCAATTCCCAATAACTTACTCCCACTCATCATCTGTAAAACCATACAGATGTGAGAATCATACCTGGTAAATACATACCCTGGAGCAAGTGTCTAACTGGGAAATCAGTTTTCCATTAACAGTACACAGTGAAACTGAAACATTGAAATGTTTCGTCGGGGTATCCTGGTATTCCTAGTAATGCCTCTTCCATTATCCTGATTCACAACTGTAACCGTATAATTCTTTGCCATCATTCTTAATCCCTTCATATGTCTTTAGTCATTACCTTCTGTACACCCCTTTAGGCCAAATGGTTTTCTTCCTTCCCTACCGTTCGGCACCAGCCTATGGTTTGGAAGAAGACTATCCAAAAGGCATAAAGGGTGTACTGTCCTAATCCTAGGAACACTCGCAATGCGAGAGAAGGTGAAGATAAAAGACACCTGAATGTACTTTATTCCTATTTCTCCTGAACCAGAATCCATCCCTGAACTGGAACAAGTTCCTTTCGAGTTCGTATATAACCATATGATGGAGTATCCAATAAACTGTGGATCTTCGTAGTGATACGGAGTGTCCTGGAGAAATACAAAGGTGATTTAGGATTGGCGAAGAAATACTTGGTTTGGTCGTGAATAGCAGTCGCAACTTACTTTGCCCTCTTACTAATCCCTTGCTTTGTCTTAACTTAATACCTTCTGTACACCGTTTAGGCTAACTGGTTTTCTTCATTCCCTACCGGTCGGCACTAGCCTATGGTTTGGAAGAAGACTATCCAATTTGCGTAATAGGTGTACTACTCCTAAACCAAGGAGTACGCGCAACTTGAGAGAAGGTAAAAGGGAAAAGACAACTGAATAATCCTATCCGTTTTCTCCAGAACCGGAAACCATCCTCGAATTCCTTCGAGTTCGTATCTAACCATACGATGGTTTTGTCCAATGGAAGTGGACGTTCGTAGCAATACGGGGTGTCCTGGAGAAAAGGGTAAAAGTAGGAGTGGCAATGAGGTTTGCAACTCTGACAATCCAAAAGCCAGTGTTAAGAAGGTTCGGTCAACTTGGTCACTGAGTCAAAGTCCAGGGTCGGGTCAATGGTCGCTGCCAAAGAGAGAGAGAAAAAAAACACTCAGCGTGCACTCTAACCTAGATCAGAATGGTTATCACTTTGTCTAATCTGGAAACCTCCCACTGTACCTCAAATTCTCCTCCAAACCTGAAAGAAGAATTAGTCGGGATCACCCGAGGAGTAAACCAACTCATCAGTGTGAATCGGGATCCAACTATCATCGCATGATAACTTGACGGAATCCACTCAAGTCACCACACTCCAGAAGGTATGCGCATGCCTGGCAAGTTTCAGTTCTTTTGAAACTCCCGATGTGATTTTTACCCCAAGCGGTTTATGACCTTGACTAGGTCAACAAACCATAAACCGCCAGTCAAGTTCAACCCGTCATTATTCTGGATTGCATTAAACCCACCCGTACGTGCCCTTGACTAGGTCAACAAGGCCGCACGACTGTCTTAACCAATCCCACTTATGCAACAAACAAGTACCACTTAGCTACCGAACACTACGTCTTGACTAGGTCAACAAACGCAGCACGAATACCAAATAATACCTGTAGGAAATGACGGAGGGCTACGTCTAGTTTTTGGCGAAAAACTTTTAACGTAATGAACTTGATATCGTTGAAGGAACTGCATAGCCTTTTATAAAATATAGTGACGAAAAACCTTTGCTAAAGAGGTCACTCCCGGTGAAGGGATCTCGGCTCTTTCCCCGTAGAATGAGGTGCAGGATATTCCAACTGAATACCACGATGCAAAGCAAAAGTAATCGGCTATAGTGAAGTTATTGCCCTGACGCAAACTTCTGTCCAAGGGGTCACTCCCGGTGAAGGGATCTCGGCCCTTGCCTCGTCGACTGAGGAGCAGGATATTCCAAATGAATACCACGATGCAAAACAAAAGTGAACGTCCTTGAAATAACAGTTTTTTTTTTTTTTTGAAAAATGTTCCAACAACATCAGTTTAGGTTTGTTTATCTTGCATTGATCCGAATCAACGCAGTCCCATCAATTAATCACACCACAAAGAACGAAAATATACTGACGTACGTATATGCCATCCGCATTCGCCACTGGGTCCCGTCATCACCCGTTAGGTTAGCTTACTAACGGCAGAGCGGGGACTGGACTAGCGCGGATGTAAAACATATACAACATCTACTAATATATATACCAATATATAGTATTTCGCTCAAGGCGTGAATAAAATGCAACATCACAGAAATGTACAGCATCACAGAACAATACAGATATCTGGAAGCCCCGGGTTTCACAGAGCCGCTGCTGAAACCCGACGTTCCCCTGGTCGTGTGGATAGCCTGTGCAATGAAAACCTAGACCCCTACGGGCGCGGCAAGTCACCCGCCAAAACCTGAAGCGAGGCAGCCCCCTTCAGCACCGTGAATGGACCACCCAGCACTTCACGGAATCCGGTAACTCGGGCACCCCTCCTGGGTCTACCTGTACCCCCTACGAGTGCGGCGAATAGCCCGCCAATCCTGGAGTGAAGCCCCTTCCGTCCCAATGCCATGAGATGCGGGCTTGTTGCCCTCCAGAACCCGGCTATCCGTGCACCCCACCGCGGGGCAATCCTAGTACAGAAAGTAAAATATACATCACCGGGTACATCGACCGCAACCAGGTCGTGCCCCAAAAGAATAATACAAACAGGCAGTGACGGCAGTCCACATGTCGGACGCTCGCCCCGCAATATCAAATGTACATAATACAACAAAACTGTACTAGCATTGCATCCAGGCTATCCCCCACGACCGATCCGCAACATCACAGCATAAACATAGAACATCAACGTGAAAGTCACGTTCGCAAATCCGTCCAACCGGGCTATAGCAGTTAGACCGGATTTACCGATCGAGTGACATTCACGGTCGCAGATATAATGTAAATACTGTGAAATAATGTGTTTAAAATTTTCCGATTGACCAAAAATTAACAAGTGGGCCCCCAATCAAAACTGTAGCACTCACAGAAAACCTGGGCCCAATTTTAACATTCCAAAACCCCTAATTTCAGCCCATAAGCCCACTGCAAAAAAATAATCACACGATCCCACTGTACTGCGGCGGAAGCGCGGCCAAAAGGGGGTTTTGGCCGCCCTTCCGCGGTCGTACAGATGAGTCATGTCACAAAATTTTTTCAGTGTTCTTAGAACTCCCTGCACATCATTCTGAGACCACCTGAAAAATTTTTGGACTTCAAAAAATTTCGACAGAAACTGATGTGCTAGAAAAATACGGTTTTTGGAAATTTCGGTCGATCGGAAACGCAAACACATCAAACGAAGCTAGGTAAGGTTAATGGCGTGGCTCTGATACCATGTTGCGCCACGGCAGCGCCCCGGCCGTCTTACTCGAGGCCAAATTGCGGAATCAAAAATTTTCCTTACTCGGAAACCGGCGCTACCGCGGACAAAGAAAACCCGGATCGAAACCATTAACCTAATGCTAGCAATCAAGAGATAGGGTGAGAAGTATACCGAGTGATCCGAGTCCTCCGGTCTTCTCTTCATCGTCCCGATCTCCCGCGGAAAGTCTTGTCTCCATATCGTCGCCTCCTCGCCGGAAAGGGCACCACATCGCCTGCGTCTTTTACGGGCTCCCGCCTCAATACCGAGGAAACTCGGGCATGAAGCCGGCAACTCGACATGCTCAAGATATGCTGTAGAATGTAGTGTAGAAGATGCATGTCTCTTTGGGGTTATGTTGTTGCCATTGAGGATGATGGAGGAAACAAGGATTAGAAAAATGGTGCTTGCATTTTTCTAGCATGAAAATGAGATCAAGAAAGAAACTCTCAAGAATGAAGCTCTCTTCTTCTTCTTCTCTCTTTCTTTTTCTTCTCATGAAAAACTTCTCCTCTCTTAGAAAATGGTGGAGGAAAGATTATGAAGTAAGAAGGGAGGTGAGTGTAGGAGATGTAGAAAGGGTGACCACAAACAAACATGAACCATGCTTGTTACTATTAAACCCATACCCTCATCTAATCATAATAAATGCATCATGGATGAAAGATATCAATCCTATCATAATCAATCCTTTTGCAATAAAACCCTCCACAAAGTGTTATTTGCAAACTTGCAAATAACCCCCTCCATCAGAAAAGTCCGGCCGGGAAAGAACAAAGGAAAACCGGCCGGAACGGAATGCAAACTGGCAACTCCAGAAAACTGGTCCCGTAATAAATTACAGGAAAACCCCGATACTGTGCATACACACCCGCATCTGTATTCCGTCCGGATACAAATGCAAAAAGACAAAATCTACACTGTACTAAACTAGGACCGGCTTAAACCAAAACCGGCTAGTAAAAACTGTCCGATCCTGATCCGTGCAATACCGCACGCATCTGATCGAATCTTGCCATATATCCATACGGCCACTAGTACAAAGCAGTCCGATCCTGATCCGTGCAATACCGCACGTATCTGATCGGACCCTGCCATATCTCCATACGGCCTCTACAGCGTTTCGCCCGAAAGCTGAGTAACTGAAAATGTGGTGGACTCTAAAGACTCGTCAATACAATGGCTGTGGATTTAACCACTAGCACGTCAGAGGTATAAGCCAATACGTGACGGGCCACCAGCTATTGACTAAAAGGGACGTCGATGAGCGAACTCATCCTGACACCCTACTGAGCCTGTCAGTGACAATATCCATACAGTCCGGTCCGTTCGTCTATGAGCATCGCATGTCGGGTCTAGAGGGTTGGTAAAAGTCAGACCCCCAAAAGCGGTACAAGTCGTGTCGGAGTGTAGCCCAGAACGCCCTGAGATACTACTGGAATACCTACCAGCAAATCTCCTGCCTCGGCCGAGGGCTTTGCGTAATGGCTCTCCTAGACACAGCGCGACCTCACCCCCAATACCGGGAGAGACGAACCCCTGAAGATCCGCTCACTGCCTCCATGTGGCTCGGGACTGCACCCAACTAAAACCTGTTTGCACGACTCCTTTGAGCCGTGGTAGGGTAGTAATCAAAGCACAGTGGGAACTCACACGAGACAAATGACGATCCTCACGTCGATGAACTAACCTGTACACATGTCACCAGGGAACTGCTATCTGACGTCAGGTATAAGCCCAACTAGCAGGTTCCCGGCGAGTCCTGTCCGGTGTACTCATAACCCAATGAGCACCTGTATACATCTTAGGTGAACCAACTTACACCAGTGGCTTGTGAGACCGGCCACCGCCCCTCGTCGGGGTCTCGACTGTATACACTAGTCTACTAATGGAGTATCGATGCCCAGTCTCGAAACTCCCACGACTAGGGACCATTTAAGGATGTGCTTATAGACCCCAGCTCCCACGTATATGATCGCCATCATACTGCTGGTCGTCAAGCAAGAATCCTAGGGGCTCTATCAACGTGTAATAGCGACATGTCAGGTCACCTAAAGCAGTACACGATGATAAAGATAAACCAGATAGCATACTATCATCTCGAGTAAGACTGTCCTACCGGGATAGGTCCTCCCTCAATCATTGCAATCACGTGCCTGTGATCCAATAATTGACTCTGAGGGCACTATCTCCAACATCTTCTACCACACCGAAGAACAAAAGGTGTTTGTTTCTCGGCACGCCACCTTTTTAGAAAAGGAATTTATTGAAAAAGAAATTAGTGGCTCTGAGGTAGAACTGGAAGAAGTTCCAGCAGAACAAACTACAACAGATGATTTAGTGGAACCAGAGGATTCAGTAGTACCCGACGAACCCCAGCCTCTCCGCCAATCTAGTAGGGTTTTTCGTCCACCTGAGAGATACTACGGTTTTCTCATTGATGGTGGAAGCGAAGATTGCATCATGGATGATGATGACCCCACTAGTTTCGAGCAGGCCATCACGAGTGGTGACTCTGTGAAATGGCTGGATGCAATGCGATCTGAGATGGAATCCATGTACACCAATAAAGTATGGATTTTAGAAAATGCTCCTGAAGGGGTAAAACCCATTGGGAGCAAGTGGATTTTTAAAAAGAAATTTGGTGTAGATGGAAAAGTTGAGACTTTCAAAACTAGACTTGTAGCAAAGGGTTTTCGTCAACGACCAGGTGTGGATTATGACGAAACCTTTTCTCCACTGGCTATGCTTAAGTCCATCCGGATCTTACTTTCCATTGCTGCATACCATGACTATGAAATCTGGCAAATGGATGTTAAGACCGCCTTTCTAAACGGTGATTTAGAAGAGAGCGTGTACATGACTCAGCCAGAGGGCTTCGTAGATAGTGGGAGCAGCGGAAAGGTGTGCAAGCTGCTTATATCCATTTATGGGTTAAAGCAAGCATCGCGGAGTTGGAACATCTGTTTTGATGTTGTAGTCAAAGAGTTTGACTTCATCAAAAATATAGATGAACCTTGTATCTATAAGAAGGTAGCAGAGGGTAAGGTTGTCTTCCTCGTATTGTACGTAGATGACATACTCTTAATAGGAAATGATATTCCTATGCTGCAATCAGTCAAGCTCTTCTTATCACAGAGATTCTCAATGAAAGATCTAGGTGATGCCACCTGCATATTGGGAATCATGATCTATAGAGATAGATCTAAACGGATACTGGGATTGTCCCAATCCAGATACATTGACACCATACTAAAGAGGTTTAGTATGGAAGAATCCAAGCGTGGGAACCAACCCACGATCTCTGGACTCACTCTCTCCAAAGAGATGTCTCCCAAGACTGATTTGGAGAGAGGTCGCATGCAAGGGATACCCTATGCTTCGGCAGTAGGCTCTATCATGTATGCGATGCTATGTACCAGACCCGATGTAGCATACTCACTAAGTGTAGTGAGTCGGTATCAAGCAGATCCTGGAGATAGTCACTGGACAGCTGTGAAGAACATTCTCAAGTACTTGCGAAGGACTAAGGAGATGTTCTTGGTGTATGGTAACGGAGAACTCCAGGTGGAGTCCTTTACCGATTCCAGCTTCCAAAGTGATAAGGACGACTCTAAGTCGCATTCGGGTTTTGTCTTTACCCTCAATGGAGGGGCGGTATGTTGGAAGAGTACCAAACAGGATACCGTTGCAGACTCGACGATGGAGGCTGAATACATCGCTGCCAACGATGCTGCCAAGGAGGCTGTCTGGATAAAGAAGTTCATTACTGAACTTGGAGTGGTTCCATCCATTGAGCATCCAATACCTCTGTATTGCGATAACAATGGAGCTGTGGCTTTGGCCAAGGAACCCAGATCCCATCAAAAGTCCAGACATATTCTGAGGCGGTATCACCTGATCAGGGAGATAGTTGATCGCCGGGAGATCGAGGTCAGGAGAGTAGATACGAAGGACAACACTGCGGATCCATTCACGAAGGCTATTCCCCAGATACAGTTTGAGAGATTATTCGGGATGCTAGGTATGAGATACTACAGCGGCTGGCCTTAGTGCAAGTGGGAGATTGTTAGTTATGTATATGCCCTAGAGGCCATTGTTGTACATATGATGTATATTATAATGGATGCTTGGATATATATAAAAATGACTTTCTTGCTCGTCATGATAGTATGCTATTTGGTTTCACTTTATCTTAACATGTTGACTTGTATTGGTTTACTGTTTTACTCTCACATGTTGATAAAGCCCTTAGGATCTGTACTCGACTACTGGGACTATGATGAGATCATACTAGTGGGGCCATCATAGTCGATGAGTACATCCTATAACTGTTCCTAGTCGAGGGTATATCGAGACAGGGCATCGATACACCAGAGTAGACTAGCGTATACGCATCTCGACCCATATGATGGGTGATGGGTGATCCCATATCCATCGGTGTTAGACATCAGAGATGGTGTACGGGTGCTCAGTGGAGACTGGGTACACTGGACAGACTCTCCGAGAACTCCCAGATGGTGATATACCACACGTCAGATGGCAGTTCTCCGGTGACACTGGTACAGGGTAGTCTGTAGACCCGAGATCGTCATAGAGTCTTGTGTGATTCCCACTGTGCTTTGATTTCCACCTTACCACGTCCAAGAGGGCGTGCAAAACGGTGGCTTTTGGGTACAGTCCCGAATCACATGGAGGCAATGAGCGATAGGAGGGGATTCGTCTCTCCCGGTATAGGGAGTTGATGTTGTGCTGTGTTCGATTGGCTACAACTGGAAGTCCCTGGCCAGGGCTGATATGGAGATTTACTGGTAAGTGTTACTAGTAGTTTCTCGACCCGTTATGAGCCACACATCGACACGACTTATCGGTTACTGGGGTCTGACGTATACCACCCCTAGACTTGATATGCGACATATCAGACGAACAGACCGGACTGTACGGGAGTGTTACTGATTGGATTCACAGGAGAACGCACAGGCTAGCTTGTTGATCTTCTGATCGCTCAATACCTGGGTGGCTGTTACGTTTAGCTGACCGCTTGCAGCTTGTGGGTGTTTGATATGATCATCACCTGCTACCGGCGTATTGACGATTCTTTAGAGTCCTACACAGAGGTTTCTTGGCTCAGGCGAAACGGAGTAGAGGCACATATGTGATATGTGCAGGATCGAGAATAATGCGATATGAGATACCGTATTATATTCTCGCGATATTTGGATATGAACCGGGACATCGGATCAAGTGTTGATTCGATGAATCGGTTATGATATATTAGTCGGTAATATTCGATATTGCCGGATCGTCGGATCAAGTGTTGATTCGATGATTTAATGTATAATAATATATATGATATATTATTACATTATCTAATATTGGCTCGCTTTATTATTTCATTTTCTCACTGGATGATACATTGATATATATGCGATATATGTTAATTGTATTATTTTCTTTTGTTGCAAATATATAATATATATGTGATATATATTATTGTGACATGATATGATTAATTGTTAAACATATTTAAGGATGATTAATTGAGGTTAGGGTTTGATTTGAGTTAGATGCTTCATGCACCTTCTAGAAGCTTTTTGTTTTGTCATTCTTAAGATATTTTAGGATGACACATTCTTTAACCCAACCAAACCCTAACTCTAGTTTATTCTCTACTAAATCTTGACCACTCATCCTTGACCATGGTTAATAAATCAATCATATAGCTTTCATTCTATTCATCACAAAAGAATTAATCTTATTATTGATTTTCCATTATCATCTTCTTCTCTCTTGAAAAAGCTTACCAGATTTTCTTTATGTGATGAAATAATATGAGAAAATGATTTAAAAAGAAAGCAAAATTTCCACTCTCTCATCCTTATCTCATCTAGCCCATGAGATTACTGTGTTCATCTTTTTAGAGTGAGAAAGCTTGAGTCTTTGCAACTTCAAGGTAGATCATCGGAGATTTGGAATACTTCAAGCTAGCATGGATCGTTCGAGTCGTGGAGCCTCTCATGAGTCCGGGAGATCGTGGATCGCGGCAAAGGGACTTCTACTCGGAGCTTGTGAAGCGAAGGAGCGGACTACAAAGGTTGTAATCCCTCACACTTAGATAAAAGTTATCATCTTGCATGTTAAACCCTAATAATCTAGCAAAGATCCCGGCTTTGGGTTGTTCGGCACGTCTAAATTTTTATCCGGGCATGTTTGATGCCTTATGAACCTTCACAAGAGTGCCTAGGAACCCTACACATACTAGTGGGGCCACGGTAGTCGACGAGCACATCCTATAACTGTTCCTAGTCGAGGGTTATCGAGACAGGGCATCGATACACCAGAGTAGACTAGCGTATACGCATCTTGACCCATATGATGGGCGATGGATGATCCCATATTCATAGGTGTTTGACATCAAGGATGGTGTACGGGTGCTCAGTAGAGACTGGGTACACTGGACGGACTCGCCGAGAACTCGCATATGGTATTATACACCACGTCAGATGGCAGTTCTCTGGTGACACTGGTACAGAGTAGTTTATAGACCCGAGATCGTCACAGAGTCTTGTGTGATTCCCACTGTACTTTGATTTCCATCATACAACATCCAAGAGGGCGTGCAAAAAGACGGATTTTGGGTACAGTCCTGAATCACATGGAGGCAATGAGCGATAGGAGAGGATTCGTCTCTCCCGGTATAGGGAGTTGATGTTGCGCAGTGTTCGATTGGCTATAACTGGAAATCCCTGGCCAGGGTTGCTGAGATTTACTGGTAAGTGTTATCAGTAGTTTCTCGAACTTGTATAGACCTCATATCGACACGACTTATCAAGCTACTGGGGTCTGACGTTTACCACCCCTAAGCGAGATATGCGACATATCAGACAGAGAGACCAGACTGTACGGGAGTGTTATTGATTGGATTCGCAGGAGAATGTACAGGCTTGCTTGATGATCTTCTGATCGCTTAATACCTGGGTGGCTGTTACGTTTAGCTCACCGCTTGCAGC
The DNA here is from genome assembly GCA_030015575.1 of Agapanthus africanus. Classification (NCBI taxonomy): domain Eukaryota; kingdom Viridiplantae; phylum Streptophyta; class Magnoliopsida; order Asparagales; family Amaryllidaceae; genus Agapanthus; species Agapanthus africanus. Next base: position 247,199,615 of record CM057348.1, on the reverse strand, counting down.
TTGTGAGTGTTTGATATGATCATCACCTACTGCCGGCGTATTGACGATTCTTTAGAGTCCTACACAGAGGTTTCTTGACTCAGGAAAAATGGAGTAGGAGCACATATATGATATGCGCGGGACCGAGAACAATACGTGTATGTGATACCGTATTAGATTCTCGCGATATGAGATATCGGCCGGGTATATGTGATATAGCCGGGTCATCGGATCAAGTGTTGATTCGATGAACAGATACAGATTATATTAGTCGGTTATTTGCGAAATAGCCGGATTATCGTATCAAGAGTTGATTCGATAATTTAATTTATAATTATATATTTGATATATTAAATTACATTAACTGATATAATCTCACTAAAAGATTCTTTTTCTCACTCGGGTAATACGTTGATATATATGCGATATATGTTAATTGTATTATTTTATTTTGTTGCAATAAATTTTGTATATGTGATATATAATATTGTAACATGTTAGGGTTATTAATGCAACATGTTTAGTGGAGATTAAACGAGGTTAGGGTTTGATTTGGGTTAAACTTTTCTAGAAGCTTCTAGAAGCTTTTATTTTGTTTCTTGCAAAAATATTTAGTTTAGATATTTTGCAAGATATTCTTTAACCCAACCCAAACCCTTAACCCTAGTAAACTCTCTACAATGGTTAAGTCTTCTCACTTGAACCATGGTTGCATTTCTAACCTCACACAACTTTCATTATTCGTCACAAAATGATTAGATCTTCTTCTTCCTTCTTCTTCTTTCATGGAAAAGCTTACTAGCTTTTTCATTAGTGATGATTTTGAGTGAGATTAAGAAAACAAAAGAGTGCTAAAATCCTACTTCATCATCCTAATCTATCCTAGCCATTTAGATTAGGGTGTTTACTTCATTTAATGTGTGAGAGCTTGTGTTAAAGAAACTTCAAGGTAGATCATCTTTGCTATCGAAGATCAGAAGCAGAAGCAAGCTTGCATCTTTCTCTTCGTGGAGCCTCTCTAGAGTCCGGATACTTGATCGCAGCGAAGGGACCTCAACACGGAGGTTTAGAAGTGAAGGACTGGACTACAAAGGTTGTAATCCAAAACTCTTAGTGTTAAACTGTTTAACATGCTTTGTTTCGCCTAATCTCTAGTTTAAAGATCTTACTTAGGGTTGTTCGGCACGTCTAAATTTAAATCGGGTATGGTTGATGCCTTATAGATCCTTGTGAGAGTGCCTAGCATCCCTGTAGTACCGATCTACGTCTAGTACATACTGATACCATCTACATATATGTATGCATGTTTATGAAAACACCACGCCTAAAGGACCCGCTATAACATCGTGTCGTGTCTTATAATACGAACCACGTCATATCACCGACCTCGTGGCATCAAGCCCAAACTCATGGACTCATCTCCAAATATCATATACTATCCTCATCATCCAAGCATACGTATACGTATATAAATATATATATATATACACACATAGTTCCATACCTATGTGTGTGTATGTGTATACATATACCCATATACGCACAATAATAAAATGTATGCAAGAGTGTATGCTGATTGAATGATTTTTAATCGGCTTATGCGCTTTTAAAAGATGAATCAAAGAATATATATAACCGCAATCAAGAACGGCATCACTTGGTAGCTAGCCAGTGAGTACGGGTCGGTCCACAGGGATTTTGTGAATTTCCTAATTGCTCTTACTAGTTAATTCCGATGGGTGTCGGATTGATTATCTCTAAAGCCTAAATTGATTTATACTAAGATTATCTAAATCTAAGTCTTGCTAGGGTTAGGTCTAGGGTAAGTTGGGAGATTGAATGTTTCCTCACCACTTTCAATGCCCTATTTTAGATTTATTAGGTTTTATGGTAATTATCAATAAAGGGGATTAGTACCATTCGGGAAGATGTTTCTTTCTCTAGATTCTTGTCCTTCCTTTATCGATCCTTACCCTAAGCTCTGTGGAAAACATACACAACCGGTCCTTTATACTACGGTATCACCGTTACCTCTAGGGGTAAGGTGCCGCAAGGAACGGTGTGTGTATGTATGCATGGAGTCCTAATTATTATGTGTGATGGGGCAAGAAAGGGGTGAAAGAGTTCATCTCTCAAACCTTTCCCTAAAGCTAACCCTAACAAGCGAGGAGACTACTCGCTCATTAGGGAATTGAAAAACATTCTAACTATTAAAAGTAAACTAAGAATAAATAGAAAACTTACTAATTTATTGATGGCTCTCTCCAAACATCAACACAGTACAGATCTGAATTTATGAAATGAAAAGAGGCATACCACAAAAGAGGTATTAGGGCTTCTATTTATAGATTCATAGAAACCCTCGGTTACAATTGACTCGCAAATCTGCTTTTACAAAAATACCCCCTAAGAAAAAGACCTATTTAACGCACCGCCAGCGCTACGAAACTCTGTGCCGACACGAGCACAACCCGGCCGCGGTTCCATGGCCAATAGCATGCCTTGGCCGCGGTTCCGCGGCCAAGTTTGGAGTTTAATGCTTCAATATTTTGTGTGCTGCTTCTTGTCTTATTTGTATCCCAATTTCTTTGGTTGTTTTCTCAAATTGGCTTCTAGGTTTCTTCCAGATCTCCACAGTGAACAATTGTAGTGAACTTTTACCGTTGCTTCGTGACGAAGTCTTGAACCTTGCGCTGCCTTGTACTTTGTGAACTGACCTTCGTGTAGGCTTGATCAAGATTCCACTTTTGTATCGTCTTTTGTCTTTTTCACTGTTTTTGTCCCGAGAATCTGTAACCTGTAACTATGTAGCAGACATACGTCAAAAGCACCTGTTTATTTCTAAAATGACTAGGATTGGGGAATATAATAATGCAATATTATGATATGAACAAATACCACCAAACTTATCTTTTGCTCGTCCTCGAGCAAACCTAGTTTTTATTCTCAACAAAAACCTAACCTCACTTTCGCAGGGAAACGCGATTGCACTGAGCTCGTGCAACAAGCCGTTAAACCTCCAGGTGTCCCTAGTAGAAGGAGTGTTGTCTCCTGATGGTTTTCAGCGGATACTACCCACAAAATCCTATCAATTCGGCCCATTGACTTTTCTTCTCCAATTAGGTTTTCCAACAAGAAACTCTATTATCTTCGACTCATAAATTATCCACCCGTCTTCTTCACGCTTCCTTATCATTAAACTTAAGATTATATATGTTCTGCAGACCTATTTAGCTTTTGGCATCTCTTAAGTTTTCCTTCTAGGGTTCTATCTCAACTTAGGAATTTTTATCATCTCTATTAAATATACAAGTCCTATTCTTCATTCCTATCTCTTATCTAAATCCCAATCACATACCCCTACGTGTGTGTATGTATCACCCCTACACTTGGAATTTCAAATCAAGCAATCATACTCTTATCCGTTCTCCAAAGCACTTCTTAATTGGTGAATTTTTAGATGAATTTTGCTCACACATCCTTCATGCGATCGTTAATACTTCTTGAGGTTCTAACAACCGATTACAAGATGTGTTTGCACATTAAAGCGTAATTCCTAGTCTTGTAACACCTAAGGCTTTAGCAGTGACTCCTAAACCAGTTGATCTAAGGCACCAGGTGATGAAGCACCCTCGCTAAATATTTTTCTATTTTTGCAGCCTTAAGTAATCACAAAAACCAATGTTCATTTTTTTATTATCTCTTTATTCACACTTGTATTTTTTTATTTTATTTTCTTCGTACTAAGTACTTTAGACAAGAGCATTTCAAGGTCTCTTCTACTATTCCATGTTTAAAGGTTCGTGTTTGTGCAAGTTGTAGGGTATATATTTTCAGAATTTAGACTTAGGCTAGGAATTATTTTTCAAACTTATACTTTAATAAAAACATCAATAGTCTTCCCTTGTTTTAACTCAGCCAAAGAACTGAACTCAAAATTTGCCTATTTCTAGATAAACTACAAAGACATATACTTTCTACCGTTAAACTTTAAGAAAACTTATTTTTAGAGTTTTTAATTTACTAAGTCTAAGATCTAGTTGTTCCTAACTAGTTAACCTATTTGTCAAACTCAAGTCAATTAAGGCCAAAATTGAATACTTTAATTTTTATAATTTTTAAAATTTTCAAATTTTTATGTGTTTAAAAATAAGTATGCAAATGCAAGAATATGCACATGAATGCGAAGGAAGAAGGCTTACCGAGCATACCCCCAAACTTAAACTTAACAGTGTCCTCACTGTCATGCTACACCAAGAGATTTTTTTAAATGTCGGCACTCCCCTGTTTATTTATCAATAATATTTTTTTTATTTTAATTTTTTTTGTTAAAAGAAAAACAAAAATATATATACAGAAAGGCGCCCCCCCCCCAAACTTTATTAAAACAATGTTAAACGTCATTGCCAAACTTTGCAAAGACCAAACGTCAACACCAACCAGTCGAAAAATTTATCTGTATAGAGTATCGGTTGGTGATAGAAGAATTGGGAAAGATAAAATTGGTGGTATGGAAAGTATGGAATTAAATAGATAGGAGGTGATGATGAATCAAAATGAGAATGGGAATGATCAATAATCAGTGGAATATTTGCATTCTCGCAGCTTATTAAAAGAAAAGGGGGTGGTTCAACTTCTAAAGGAGGAGGTTGACTATCCACACTATCCTCAAGATGCTTCTGTGGATCCTTTATCGACTTGGTATCATCCATCATATGCATACAATATTCAATTTTGAGGGAACTAATCTCCTCGATGTCCACCATAGTCCAGCCGAAAGCTTGCTGCTTATCTTGTAAGACCATTAAAAGGTCTTTCTCTTGCTCGAGGGCTAGAGAGGCCGATATGATAATGGGAAAGGTCTCATTCTCACTTAGGTAAGCATATTTAAGGTGAGACGGCAAGGGCTTTAGTTCGAGTTTTGGAGGCGAAACAATCAAAGGCAAAATTGGGAAATCTACCTCGAACTCAAAGGACTCCAACACAGGTTCGAAATCACTGCAAACAACCGATTCAGATGGTTCAACTAACTCATCCAAAAATTCAAAAGACTCATATTCGGGCGGTGAGACGTCAAAATCATCCGAAAATCGAAACATTCATAATCAATATCGGTTGTGTCAACAATGGTAGATTCAAGGAGGGACGCACTAGTGACGTCAAAACTGTTTTGGTCAAACATAAATCTTTCAAGCTCGCAGTCCTCCTGCGTGATTTCGTGAATAGAGCAAACTTCTCGTCTACTAGTTTTAGGCACGGGGAGCAGACTTCCTAACTTGTAAATATTGAACTCACTAGATGTCTTCCCGAAGGATAGAGTCATGGAACCATTGCGACAATTTATTACGGCATTGGAAGTGGCCAAAAATGGTCGACCGAGGATCACCGGAATTTGGTTCCGTGGGTTAGCAACAGGTTGTGTGTCCATAACAATAAAATCATCGGGGAATATGAAATCCTTTACTTTGATCAACACATTCTCTAACTCACCTCTAAGATGGGTGATTGATCGATCAGCCATTTGGAGAGTACAACGAGTGGGTTTCAACTCTCCAACCCCTAATTGCTCGTACACGGAGTAGGGAAGCAGGTTAACACTAGACCCAAGATCTAAAAGTGCTCGATTGATTTTCTTATCCCTAATTGTTATTGAAATTGTAGGACAGCCAGGGTCCTTTCGTTTTTGGCATAAGGGTTGAGATTGGTTAATAGCATTGCTCACTGCACTAGCCACTAGAAGTTTCTTGGGTATTTGAGACTTTCTCTTCGAGGAGCATAATCCCTTTAAGATTTTCGCGTTCGAAGGGACTTGTTGGATTGCATCCAAGAGAGGTATATTTATGCTAACCTGTTTAAATAACTCCACAATCTTCTCCATTTGTGGAGTTGGTTTATTGGGACTCAACCTGTTTGGAAATGGAGCATTTTAAAAATCAGTTGAATCCAATGTCTTTGGAGTAGAATGTGGAGTTGGAACGGATCCCAGTGTGGGTGTGTTCGTGAAGTGAGAAGTGGGTCCATTCGGAGAAGAAGAAGAGCCTTTTGAAGAATGAAGAATAGGCTCTAGCGGAGAAGATGAAGGTGAAGAAGAAGAGGATGGAGAAGAAGTAGAAGGAAGAGAACCACCGGCGGGGGTGTCATCACTAATACCCACGTTATTTTGCAACACTCTCCCAGATCTCAACATGGTCACCGCATTTACATTATGATTTTGATATTCATATACGACATGTGCGTTGTGTGTGTGACCGGGATTTGGCAATGGTTGAGATGGAAGCTTTCCCTTTTCTCTCTCGCTCAACGCAGCAGTTAGTTATGCAATTTGTGCCTCAATAGACTTGATGCTTTGATCGTATGAAGCATTGTTGTGCACCAAAGACTGGATGGAATTTTCCAACCTTGCTGCGGATTCTGTAGATTGTTTAAGAAACACATCTAGACTTTTTTCTAGCGAGGTAACCTTATTATCATTTGGTTGGACAAAATTGTTCGTTTGATTTGGATAAGGTTGTGGTTGGAAAGGTTGCTGGTATTGAGTTTGTTGGGGTGCTTGTTGTTGTGGAGGAGGAGGCCTTTGAAAGTTGTTGTTTCCTTGGAATTGTTGATTTTGATTCCAAGCAAAATTTGGGTGACTCCTCCAACCCGGATTATAAGTCGAAGAGTAAGGATCATTTCTTTTTCGTTGCTGAAAGGCAGCATTGACTTGATCATGTCCTTGAACAGGTAGATTGTAAGGACACTCTTCGGTAAGGTGTGATGGATCCGAACAACAAGTACAAACAGTTCGTGGGGGTAAAGCAGGGGCAGGAGAAGACGATGAGATTTTGGTCTCAATGGCTTCTAGCTTTTTCGTAAGTGCCGCCATCTTGGCCTTCATAGCAATCGACATATGTAATTGATGTATGCCAGCCCTAGATTGACCAATAGAAGAAGATGAGGTGGTCTTTGTGCTTTCTCACTGAAGTGTTTGTTCAGCAAGATTCTCGAGAAACTGCCACGCTTCCTCACTAGATTTGGTTAGAAAGTGACCTTGACAAATGGTTTCTAGCAACTGCTTCGTTGCCGGGTTCAATCCCTCGTATAATGTTTGGCAAAGTTGCCAATTTTCGATCCCATGGTGAGGGCATTGAACAAGTAGGTTTTTGAATCTTTCAAAACACTTCCAAAATGGTTCGGAAGGAAGCTGGGAAAATTGTATTATCTCATTGCAAATTCTCGCGGTCTTGTGATGAGGATAAAACTTTTTAAGAAAAGATTTAACAAACTTGTCCCAATTTCTAATTGAATGTGATGCTGTGCTGTATAGCCACTTCTCGGCTAAGTCACATAAGGTGAAAGGAATGACCCTTAGCCTTATAACATCATCTGATAATTGGGTTGTTTTCATCATGGCGCAAATGTTTTGGAATTTATTGATAAAGATATAGGCATCTTCGGATTCCAATCCGTGAAATTTTGGCAGCATATTGATGAAGTGGGGTTTTATCTCAAAATTGTCCCCATTTGCCGGTCGGGGTGAAAGACAGGTAGGTAAGGAGGTGCGGACAGGGTAGAAGAGATCCTGGAGCGCGATTCGTTGGGGCGCTACAACAGGCGGATGATTCAGGTTATTCGCACCTAACGTAGGTGGAATCAGTCCCGTGGGTAAGGTGCTGTTGGGATTATATCCCGACATACCTTCCGAAGAAGAATTTGATGGTGGAGATAAAGAAGTGGAAGGAATTTCGACTTCGGAGTCGAAAGATTCGTCGTTCGGTACCAACGAAACACGAACTAATCGGGCGCTAGTGCCCCTAGTCCACACGGACGTACACTAAAGAGGTAATGTAGTCAAAAAGGTAAAAAACAGAATATGGGGGTAAGAAAATGTTAATGAGAAGAAAGTAGGTGGTGGTGGGGTGCACGGAATTTAAGCGGCAAGTTGCAAGTTTTTTATATAAAAAAAAATTTCCTTTTTTTCTTTTTCTCTTTATTTGGAACTGTTTGCAAAAAATATTTTCGATAAAAGGCTTTGATAAAAATGCAATCAACTACAAATGCACAATCAGGCCTTGATCTAGGGTCACCTAGGTCAGCTAGACTGCTCCTAACTGTTCCAAAGGGCTAGAAATAGGACCTCAAACCGCCTCTTCACCGCCAATTGCGGCCAGGTAAGTGCCAGGTGAGTGGGAGGCTCCCCACTATGAAATTAGTGGTCTTAATTAAGTAACCACTCGCCTTAGACACACTTGCCAAGACACCGCAAAGTCAGGTTAGGATCAACGGTCGATGCCTACAACTAGTCCTCTGTCCTATTGAGCGCGACGTCCTTAGGGCTGAGTCTAGTATTTTTTTAATTAAAGATTGGTCAATGCAAATACCTTATGTGATTTCCGGGGCACTGGGAAAGGAGATGAAATCCCCACCCAATCTGAATTGGTCTCAAGCCCCTTAAAGTCCTATTAAAATATGCAAAACAGTATAAATCACTTGCAATCAAAAAAAAATTATTTTAAGCGCGGCGCAAATAATCCTGCAGAAGATCAATTATTGGAAGGGGAGAGATTTTTTTTTTAAACGCAAAGAATCCTGCAGATGGTTTGACAGAAGATATATCAGGATTTGCAGAGGAGAGATAAAGAGATCTTACAGTGCAAATTTCACGCGATGACGTCACAGGCCCGCCGGGTTTCCGCCGCCAGATGGCCTTTCCAACCGCGGTTCCGCGGTCTTTTGTGAGGCTCGGTTCCCGAGAATTTTTTGTACGTGCTGAATCATCCAGGCCGCGGCGGTTCCGCGGTTTCTAGCGCTTTTTGCGGCGGATCCGCTGTTGGGTTTGCTGATCAGACTCCAAGAAAAATTCCACTCCTCTGTTGTGGTGATCCTCTGTCGTTGAGATCTTTATTTTTTCTGTTTCGCTCTCTGGATTTTTCCAGATCCGTCGATCCTGCAAAGATTCACACAAAAAAAATACCCATCAAACAATAAATGATAAAATTTTTATATTTATTATTTTTTCCGTTTTTCAGATTTTTTTAATCTATATTAACCCGAAATTGCAAAAAGGAAATACTACGCCATACCCGGCAACGACGCCATTTGATTAAAGATTTTAATTAGCTTATGGACCAAAAATATAATTACCGCAATCAAGAACGACGTCGCTTGGTAGCTAGCCGGTGAGTACGGGTCGGTCCACAGGGATTTTGTGAATTTCCTAATTACTCTTACGAGTTAATTCCGATGGGTGTCGGATTGATTATCTCTAAAGCCTAAATTGATTTATTCTAAGATTATCCAGATCTAAGTCTTGCTAGGGTTAGGTCTAGGGTAGGTTGGGAGATTGAATGTTTCCTCACCGCTTTCAATGCCCTATTTTAGATCAATTAAGTGTTATGGTAATTATCAATAAAGGGGATTAGTACCATTCGGGAAGATGTTTCTTCCTCTAGGTTCTTGTCCTTCCTTTATCGATCCTTACCCTAACCTCCATGGAAAACATACACAACTGGTCCTTTATACTACGGTATCACCGTTACCTCTAGGGGTAAGGTGCCGTAGGGAACGGTGTGTGTATGTATGCATGGAGTCCTAATTATTATATGTGATGGGGCAAGAAAAGGGTGAGAGAGTTCATCTCTCAAACATTTCCCTTAAGCTAACCTAACAAGCGAGGAGACTACTCGCTCATTAGGGAGTTGAAAAATATTCTAACTATTAAAATTAAACTAAGAATAAATAGAAAACTTACTAATTTTATTGATGGCTCTCTCCAAACATCAACACAGTACAGATCTGAATTTATGAAATGAAAAGAGGCATACCTCAAAATGGGTATTAGGGCTTCTATTTATAGATTCATAGAAACCCTAGATTACAATTTACTTGCACATCTTCTTTTACAAAAATACCCCTAAGAAAAAGACCTATTCAACGCACCGCCAGCGCTACGAAACTCTGCGCCGACACGGGCACAACCCGGCCGCGGTTCCGCGGCCAATAGCATGCCTTAGCCGCGGTTCCGCGACCAAGTTGGGAGTTTAATGCTTCAATTTTTTTGGTGCTGCTTCTTGTCTTGTTTGTATCCCAGTTTCTTTGGTTGTTTTCTCAGATTGGCTTCTAGGTTTCTTCCAGATCTCCACAGTGAACAATTGTACTGAACTTTTACCGTTGCTTCGTGACGAAGTCTTGAACCTTGCGCCGCCTTGTACTTTATGAACTGACCTTCGTGTAGGCTTGATCAAGATTCCACTTTTGTATCATCTTTTGTCTTTTTCACTGTTTTTGTCTCGAGAATCTGTTAAATGTAACTTTGTAGCAGACATGCGTCAAAAGCATCTGTTTATTTGTAAAATGACTAGGAATGGGGAATATAATAATGCAATATTATGATATGAACATATGTGCGTGTATGTAAACCTTATTCTAGGGTTCGCGACTACAACTAACTAACGACGCTATCAATCAGGTCCTCTAAGGCATTCCTAGCTAAGTAATCGCATCATATAATAATATATAAGTATATATCTATATATGTATATCATAACGCATTCGCGTTCTATACCACGAAACTGCGGGGGTGCTATATGCCATCCACCCGACTTCCCCCGTAGATATATATCTACTCACCTGCTCTTCGCTTGCTCGAGTCGATGACGCCATGCTCATCCTCGTAGTCTCGAAGTCCACGTAGGGTACCTACATATCACACATAGTAACGTAAACTGAAATCGCGAACGAAAACCAAAACGATACTCGAAACGTACATAGGTTAAAACCTATGGACTATGCATTCAAAACCACCAAACAACCCCCGTCGCTGACGTACAAATATCAGACGATGGAACACACTATCAAATACCAAATTTCAATTCATTAAAGTCGCAAAATGAAATCGGAAACTGAAAACAACTCCAGATTTTACCCTAGGTGAAATTAGCAAATTTTGCATATGTAAAGGGTCTAGTTTACTGGAAATGAAGGCATGAACCAAACAAGCACCCCATTGCTCCAGGTTTGGCCGCAATTTGCGGCTAGAAAGGTTATAATTGCGGCCTTGTTGAGGATATAGGGGCTAGAGTTTTTGTTAATGCTTCTAGGTTGCCTGCTTGTATCCCAGTCTTTGCTAAATATATTTCCAGGTCTCCGAGTGTTAGCAGATTCAATTTTCTCATCACAATTTCCACAAAATACGATATCGGTAGAATTTCAAAGTTCGCGAATTGGGGTTTGTCTCTGGTTTTGTGTCTAAAATACTATCACTAAGGGGGTTTAAGGTCACTACTGGCTCAATTACACTATCACAATTCAATTCAAACCCTAACCCTAAACTTAGAATTTTCAAAATTCACTAAACCGAAATAAATCACTTCTAAACATGCATGGACACTAAAGTAAATGAAATACAACACAAATGGTGAAGGGATTACCTCATTTGGCAACAAGAATTTTCTTGAGTTGCCCCAAGTGTCAAAAATCCGATTTTTCTTTGTCCAAAGTGTAGTTAGTGGGCTTGTGCACATTTTTAATGAAGTGTGTATGGACTTTGACTTGATTTTGGTAGTCTTTCGTGAGGTTGAAGAGGAGGGGGGAGCGCTGCCATGGGGAGGGAATGAGGAGGGAAAGATGAAGGAAATGAAGAGAGAAAGAATGAGTCATGACTATGGCTGACCCCTCACCCTCACTCTCTCTCATGTCCATACCTTTTTCTTTACTGTTTTCTTTTTCATTTCTTTTCTTTTCTTCTCTTTTCTTTTCTTTTAAAAGCCATGCATGATAAAATGAAGAAAAGACCATATTAGAAAATGTGACAAATGCTAGTTAATATGATATGGTGCATGTCATGTGCACAAAACCGGATTAATGCGAGATTAGCGATATTTAATCGCGATTAGCATTAAAATTGTATAATATAAATTATAAAAATTCATAATTTACTTAAATCCAATAAAACACCGTTATTTTAGTAATTTCTATAATTTTTCAAAAATTTTCCCAATTTATCGGTATTTAATTATACCGCAATATTAAAATATTCTTAATATTTATTATTTAATTATAAAAATTCCCAAAAATAATATTTTATTTTTCTGAAATGTTACAGTCTTCCGCCCTTAAAGAAATTCGGTCCCCGAATTTAAATTTAAATCCCTCAAATACTAAAACATTTCAGTAAAAGACTAAGTCGTCGGGGTCCCGAAATCATAAATACATAAAGCACATAGTGGCGCAATGCATGCGCATGGAAACGAGTATATCAATCAAAAGCAAAACTCCATCAAGCATCCGCAATCATTAGAGTTATGGGGAAGACGTCAATGTCAAAGCCCAAAACGAAAATGAACATGATATACATCATTAAAAAATCTAAAAAAAAATGCATGCTAAACCTTTCCTGTTGTTGTACGATGCGCGTATCGCGACACAGTGGCGAACGTTTATTGTAAGAAAATAACTATATATATATATATATATCATTTGTTTAATATGCACGTCTCGCCGTTTTGAAAATAATTTAGAAGGGTTTCCCTGTTTTAAACGTTTTGTGTCATCTCAAACACGTAGGTAAATACTGAGACTGTAGATCCTTTTTGGAAATCTCTTCGATAACTATAAATGCATGCAAAATATGTTTTGGTACTGTCCTCTAACTAGTCCTGTTCAGCTACTATCCAAATAGTAAATATCATAAAAATATACTGCTCCAACCGAAATCAATCCTAAATGAGCATAAGAATGCCACGTGCGTCTGGAGTGCACGGAAATCGAAACCCATAAATGTGCCATACATGTGCACATAAACAAAATCTAAGTGCAACAGGTGTGTACGAAACACCTATCATAGGCAACGAGTATGCCTGACAGTAATATCAGGTGCATCTGATATGCACAAAGAATCCCGACTTAGTGCATCTAGTGTGCACCAAAATCGCATCTCATACCATGCACCCAACATGCGTGAAATGCAAATCAAGTGCATCCATCATGCATGAATAAAATCTAAATCAAGTGCATCCAACCTACAAGAAACCCAATATCAAGCGCCGAAAATGCGCAAAAATCCAATCCCAGCGCGTCAAATATGCGCAAGAATCCAATCAAGCGCACAAAGTGTACAAAAACAAATATCCTGCATCCCAATGGAAATCGACGGTATACAACACATTTCAATCCAAATCCAAATAAGGTATACCGTGGTATATAATCTCGCAACTGTGTGTATCTGCGTGGACAAAATCGAATCGAAAATACTAAAAGTGCATGAAAACTATGCTGAAAACGCAAGTCAAATCATATGCATACCATAGGCATGAAATCAAAATTAGCATCTCGAATGACATCAAATCGAAATCAACTGCAACTGTGCTGCACAAAATCACAATCATGCAAATAAATCGCCCAAAATATCAAAATCAAGGATGACGAAAATAGTCCCGCTGTAGCACATCCTCTAAAGATCTCTTGCCCACTATCAGGGTCACTCATAATATGTCTCGTCGATGATGCCAAACTCTGGCCTACTGGGTGTGCGTAATATGACCGATCCTGGGTCCAAATCTCCTCGTATAGTATTCCAGAAAGGTTTTGTCGAAGTCTCTCCCAAATCTCATTTTTGCTGAACAGTCCGGAAGTTATTATCTTTTACCAAATCTATTTCTCGTTCCAGAACGGCTGCATACTCGTCGCGACTCGTTCTGGAAGGTATATCCATGTACAACGCCTTTGCATGTGTATCACGTCTCTGATGTCAGCGGAGTGGAATGTCACCTCATCAAGATCTCGTACGAACCGCTTACTCCACTTTTCTCTAATGTCGACTGCTTCAAACTCATCTCTTCGTGGCTGTATGGACTGCGCTCCAACGTCTATACACGTATCTGGAGTCTCTAAAGCAATGTATCCTATCATATGATATCCGAATGGCGTCGAACCTTTCGATCGATTCGTCAAAGTTCCATAGTCTCCCAAGAGCTCAACTCTTGAGTACAGTTTAATAGTATCCAGTACATGCCACAGTACCTGTGGACCAGTCGTAGAAGGGCAAACCCAAGCCTCACTAATGGTACCGCTGAACTGCCGCAAACCCTAGGTTTTCAAGCGTTCTCATGGTCATTATGTCGAGTTAAGGTTCATTCTCCTAGAGGGTTCATAGAATTACTTGCATTTGTCTCTGAATACTTTAAACTTAGAAAATGGGCTTCTGACATTCGATCATCTCTATCGACTCTCAACGTACCTGCGTGAAGTCTCCTCAAGCTGGAATCAATCAATCTGATGACCTCGCATCGGGGTAAGCAACGAATAACATGTTCTAGTCATTCCACCTTAGGTGACTAGCGATCTTCTATCATATCTCTAACTATAACTCGTGCGGCAGTAGCTCCAAACTTCTTGGGCGATATCTCGTCATTCGCAGCCGCAACTGGCTCAATTATCCGCACGCTGAACAGTGCCTAAATAATCAAATAATCGGTGCATTGACGGTCATCACATGCTAGCTGGCCTCTAGCAGTAGCCTGATCCTCTGGTGCTGATCTGCACGTCCGAGAAATCTCATAAAACCGATCCATCAAACGCTCATGGCGCGAAAATACTGTAGGTCGATACATCTTTGCAATCGTGTGTCCCTGGAATCACGCCCTGGTCAATCCTCGTCCGTGACGAGCTTGTGCTGACGCAACTCTAGTCGTAGCTCTCTCTGACCGTGTAATCGTGGCAGCAAAACCATAAACCAATATCGATGAGGATAGATCATAGGAATTAATATAATGTTGTGCAAGGTAATGTACATCCTAAGGCTTTTTAAGAGGAGTAGCGTATTGTAAGTATGCCGCGGAACATACACACGGTACGTCACTCTCCTTAAGTCACCTACTCCATCAACCAAGGTCAACCTATGTGATGAATGTTCGGGTCTAATACCCCCTCGACTAAGTCTACGTTCCATAAGGTCAAGCCTAGATTCCGTATATATACAAACGCCCTAGGCTCCGCATAGTCAAACATAGACTCGAACTAAGCTTAACCTAGCGCTCTGATACCAACTTTGTTACGACCCGAAATGACACGTGACTTGCACTTGAATCATATGAAGTCTATAGGACCCCATCTAATTCAAGTAAGCCAAAAACCCAGAAATCTAAACCATTTTTAAAGAAATCGTTCTGTTAAAATAAGCCGAATATGCGTTTTTAAAACATGAAGTCTGTTCTGAAAATTTCGGTAGAGTTTCCTTTGTAAATAATGGCTCCAAAAGGGGTATAACATGAATAGTATACGAAATGATAAAAAGCATCCCCAAGCAGGAGCTAGCTCTTCGTCAATTAACAGTCACAACCACGTAAGCAATATAATATACAACGCCGAAGGGCGAGGATCAAAAATGAAAATAAACACAAATCAGCAAGAAACCCATAATAATACAACACGCGACTCTAAGGTCGAAAGAATATACAACTGGTCTCTAAGGTTATAAATAATTCTGGATGATTGAGTTTCTAGATACAACAATGTAAATAAAATACAAGGGTGGACACAATGCGAGTGAACCCACCTACCAAACCAATCACCCGGAAAGGAGCAATGTGCCAGCAAAGCCGCAACAAAACCTGTACGGCAAAACCTGCAAGATACTGTAGTACAACGGGGGTGAGTTGCCAACTCGTGAGTAGAAAACATCACACAGCAGAAATCGTCAGTATGACTTAATTCTAGGTCAATACGATCAGTAATAAATATGCTCAATATGATAAGGTCTGAAGCATGAAAAGGTGGTAAGGGTAAACATCTATACATAAGTGTAATCCCATGTGCTCGTGTCAGTGCCTCAGGTAGCAATATATCATATGTATGAGGTATGAATGCATGAAAACAGAATGCATGTAAATGAAGAAACTGTTTTCTTAATTTAGTGAGATTTCTGTATATTTAAAACGAGGTATCATCAATAAATCGATATAAATCAGTATCTAGCATCGACACAAAACATATATCAAATATCCAATAACTCGGGCTCCGGCTATCCTGACTGACCCATATAATAAAATCTCAAATACCTAAAATATCAATGTGTAGGGCTCCGGCTATCCGGACTGGCCCCTGGGCTCTGTCTATCCGGACTGGACCGACTCCGATCGGTATCCTCCGGATATCCGTCGGGTCACACTAAAATCACCGGTCAGTAGTACTCCCCTGTCACAGCTCAACGCCATCATCTGCGACCTTCTTGCCCCGGGGTACCGCACCGGGTCCACCATGCACCCACAGACGGTTCCTCCTCCTCCTCCTCGAATCGGGTGTATGATATAGCGCAAGAGCCGAGAAAACTCATGGTGGACATATCTCAAATCATATCATGAGAAAACTGCAATTTATATCTTTTGAAATGAATAATAAGTTTATAAAATATTGTGGTTTCTCCAAATCCAGAAATCTCATGGAAATCAAAAATCCCAATCTCAAGTATAAATAAGCAATGAATTAAAAGTATTGGGCTCCGACAATCCGGACTGGCCCTAATAATAATGCATGACAATGAATACATAAATATGCATGACAATCACAGTAATAAATGCAATGTCTAAGGTAGCAATAGCAGCAAGTACACTATTACCATGTCGAAACTATCAGCTAACAATTTGTACTAAAGATTTGTATTTTCTAATGTGTACGTGACATGGCAATTACCGATGAAGATATGTGTGAGCCGGCGATGATGCGTACGTGGAACATACGCATCATCGGTAATGGTGCTGGTATCCTGACAGCATGATTTCAATAATAGCATATGAAAACACAATATAAGCATGCGATGCGATGCGAACAGCAAGAATATGCGGGAGCTGAATAATAAACACGATGATAACGAATCTGCATTTATATAAATATGAGTCATACAGTTTTTCCATTTGAAATAACACGAATCGTGTGTTTAGAAAATAGGAACTACGGTGTTTTTAAGAAAATGTACATCCTTTGAAATATCCGTAGAATCCCTTGGCCTGTCTTTAAAATACTCACGATTCGTTAGTTTTGAAATAGGTATGACACGAGTCTAATCTAATATCTACATGTAAACTACTGGACTAAACTAACAAACTAAACGAAAAGGAGTAAGGACATCCACCTATGTCTGAGTCGATATATATATATATATATATAATATTCGGTGATCCCGTCTTAATAGTATCACATACGATACAGTATATCTAATATGGCATCCTAGAATCAAGAGTGCGGATATATCATCAATATATAGCTCGTATGGTAAATCCGTCGTACGGCCTCCCAAATCTGGGTACGGGTCAAATATCACATTTATCTCATTATTCACTTGGTATCTTTATCATCATATATCATGATCTGGGGGTACTAATCTACGTCTAGTACATATTGATACCATCTACATATATGTATGCGTGTGTATGAAAACGCCGCGCCTAAAGGACCTGCTATAACATCGTGTCGTATCTCATAATATGAACCACGTCATATCACCGACCTCGTGGCTTCAAGCCCAAACTCATGGACTCATCTCCAAATATCATATACTATTCTCATCATCCAAGTATACGTATAAGTGTGTGTGTGTGTGTGTGTGTGTGTATACATATATAGTTCCATACCTATGTGTGTGTATATATATACATATCCCCATATACGCACAATAATAAAATGTATGCAAGTGTGTGCATGTATGTAAACCTTATTCTATGCTTCGCGACTACAACTAACTAACGACGCTATCAATCAAGTCCTTTAAGGCATTCCTAGCTAAGTAATCACATCATATGATACTATATAAGT
Organism: Agapanthus africanus; assembly: GCA_030015575.1. NCBI lineage: Eukaryota > Viridiplantae > Streptophyta > Magnoliopsida > Asparagales > Amaryllidaceae > Agapanthus > Agapanthus africanus. The sequence goes on along the minus strand of CM057348.1, from coordinate 247,181,852 downwards.
ATAAATCTATATATGTATATCATAACGCATTCGCGTTCTATAGTACGAAACTGTGGGGGTGCTATTCGCCATCCACCCGACTTCCCCCATAGATATAAATCTACTCACCTGCTCTTCGCTTGCTGGAGTCGATGACGCCACGCTCATCCTCGTCATCTCGAAGTCCACGTGGGCTACCTACATATACACATAGTAATGTAAACTGAAATTGCGAACGAAAACAAAAATGATACTCGAAACGTACATAGGTTAAAACCTATGGACTAGGCCTTCAAAACCACCAAACAACCCCCGTCGTTGATGTACAAACATCAGACGACAGAACACAATATCAAATACTAAATTTCAATTCATTAAAGTCGCAAAATGAAATCGGAAACTTAAGAAAACAACTCCAGATTTTACACTAGGCGAAATTAGCAAATTTTGCATATGTAAAGGGTCTAGTTTACTGGAAATGGAGGCATGAACCAAACACGAACCCCATTGCTCTAGGTCTGGCCGCAAATTGCGGCCAGAAAGGTTATATTTGAGACCATGTTGAGGATATACGGGCTTGGGTTTTGGTTAATGCTTCTAGGTTGCCTGCTTGTATCCCAGTCTTTGCTAAATAAGTTTCCAGGTCCCCGAGTGTTAGCAGATTCAATTTTCTCATCACAATTTCCACAAAATACGATATCGGCAGAATTTCAAATTTCGTGAATTGGGGGTTGTCTCTTGTTTTGTGTCTAAAATACTATCACTAAGGGGGTTTAAAGTCACTAATGGCTCAATTACACTATCACAATTCAATTCAAACCCTAACCCTAAACTTAGAATTTTCAAAGTTCATTAAACCGAACTAAATCACTTCTAAACATGCATGAACACTAAAGTAAACGAAATACATACAAATGGTGAAGGAATTACCTCATTTGGCAACTCAAGAATTTTCTTGAGGTGCCCCAAGTGTCCAAAATCCAATTTTTCTTTGTCCAAAGTGTAGTTAGTGGGCTTGTGCACAATTTTAATGAAGTGGAGATGCACTTTTGACTTGATTTTGGTGGTGTTTTTTGAGGTTGAAGAGGAGGGGGGAGGGAGTGCTGCCATGGGGAGGGAAAGAGGAGGGAAAGATGAAGGAAATGAAGAGAGAAACAATGAGCCATGACAATGGTTGACTCTTCACCCTCTCTCTCTCATGCCCATACCCCTTTCTTTATTGTTTTCTTTTTCATTTCTTTTATTTTCTTTTCTTTTAAAAGCCATGCATGATAAAATGAAGAAAAGACCATATTAGAAAATGTGACAATTGCTAGTAAATATGATATGGTGCATGTCATGGGCGCAAAACCGGATTAATGCGAGATTAGCGATAATTAAGCGTGATTAGCATTAAAATTGTGTAAAATAAATTATAAAAATTTATAATTTACTTAAATCCAATAAAACACCCTCATTTTAGTAATTTCTAAAAGTTTCCAAATTTTTCCCCAATTTATCGGTATTTAATTATACCGCAATATTAAAATATTCTTAATATTTATTATTTAATTATAAAAATTCCCAAAAATAACAATTTATTTTTCTAAAATGATACAGGACTGTCCCGGATCATGTGGAGGCAATGAGCGATCGGAAGGAATTCGTCTCTCCCGGTATGAGGAGCTGATGTTGCGCTGTGTAAGACTAGCTATAACCATAAGTCCTTGGCCAGGGCAAGCAAGATTTACTGATAAGCGTTGTCGGTAGTTTCTCATTTGGTTATGAATTTTATATTGGCAAAATTCATTGGGACTGGGAGTCTGACGGATACCACCTCCCAGACCGGATGTGCGACATTCTCAGACGAACAGATCAGACTATACGATAAGTGTCAGCGGTAGGCTCTGTAGGGTACGGGCAAGTTTTCTTGTCGACCTTTCTTTTTTTTCAATACCTGGGATACCGTTACGTAAAGCTAGTACCGCTGACGTGGTTGTAAGTTGGGGATGCGAGCTGACAACTCACTGCCAGCGTGTTGATGGGTCTTTAGAGTCCCACACAGATGATGTTTTGTCCACTCGAGCGAAATAATGTAGTGCACGCATGGGATGCGTGCAGGGTTCAGTTAGACATTCGTCATTAGCCGGACGGATTATGATACTAGCCGGTTTATTGAATAAACCGGGTCATTGAATTAATTGTTAATTTAATGGACCGTTTAATTATGTGATAAATTAACATGTAATTAACCAAATATCATTTTTTCCTCTCTCTCTCTCTTTATCTTTTGTTCCATGTCATGTGAACATATTTGTTTGTCATGGCTAATATTTATTAATCATGATATATCTATTTCTCTTTTTCTTATATCTTTTTTTCTTTCTCATTTATGCATGCCTATGGGTGATGTGTAAATATTTCACACACCTTAGGGCACATGTTAGCATGATAAAAGAGAGGTGGCATGGCTTAGGTTATGGAAGCATATTGAGTTGAGCCATAACTTAACTCTCTCTCTCTCTCCATCATGCTTGCAAAATTCTTGAGAAAAAGAAAAAGACAAAGAAGATAAAGAATAGAGAGAAACGAGTGAAACACTTGATCATCAACATCTATGTAATACTTCTCTTTGCTATTTAGCAACTAGTAAGGAAGAAGGAGTAGCTCGAGTCGCCATTCATCGCCGTGGATCGTCTTCGACGGAAAGGGCCGATAACGAGAGTTAAACTGGTGAACTCTAAGAGACCAAGCTAGGAGTTCAAATCAAAAGAGACATCTTACGACACAAATTGGAGCTCAAATGATGAAGCATCAAAGGTTGTATGATTTTTCTCTCTTATCTTATAGTTTTTATTCTTGCAAGTTATAGTTTTAGGATGATCACTAGGGAAGCATGTCATGTTAGCTAGATTTTTCTTTGATTTTACCATTCCGCGTCGTGCTTCTTGCTTTAGTGAAGTGCATGACATCTTTACATGGTATAAGAGCCTACCCTAGAATTTTAACTTGCTTTTATCGATATTTTGGTTTCGAATCATTGAGTTTAGTCCGTTTTTCTTATTTCCATAAACTGGTCTCTGTCCATTTTTTAAATTGCTTTATTTTTTTTCAAATAATACCAGAGGGGCATGAAGGCACCACGAAGCATCCACCAGAAGGCTGGGGGCCCAAGGAGCTAGAAAAACCGCCCGGAGAGGGTAACCGGCGGTTCTTCTTGCTTTATTGGCCGCCATTCTTCTTGTGTTGCTCTGTTTTTTTGAAACTAGTAAACTGGTTTGTTTGTTTTTCCCCAGGTTGTGTATTTTGGAATCTGGGGTTGTTATGGTTTTACGGATGAACTTGATGATCGAAATCAAAATATCATAGTTGTTCCGTATAGTGTTGAAACGTTATTAAACGTCATCTAACTGCTATAGATCAGTTAGAAGGGGTTGTGTATTCAACAAATCGCGATGATGTTGTTGTTGTTGTGATTGTAAGACGAATTTTCGTGTGAATAGCCGGTTGTGTAATGTTTTATATGTAATTCATTCAAGTGTAAATTTTTAATATTCTTTTATCGGGGAAATTTCGGGAGTGAGGTGGTTTCCACCGACTGATGTATATTTGTATTTACTTTTCTTCATCTAGGAGCGACCCACGAAGAGGTGCACAATTTACCGGATTCTAGAATTCAGTGGGTGACCTTCTCAAGGAGTTGAGATCCGGGTCACCCAATTCTATGATTGGCGGGTATGTTACCGAACTCGTAGGGGTCTAGGATAGATGTGGTTGTGGCTATTCGCACGAATGTGGAATTTCGTATTTCGGTTGATGGCTTGATCAAAAGCGTTATTTCCTAGTATGTTCGTTTTTCCTTTACTCTGTGATGTTTTTGTAATTCTTATATCTGAGATGAATAATATATTTATATATAATATAAATAAACGCTATTTATATTTTGCATCCACGTTAACTCTGCCCCCGCTCTACCGTTAGTTAAGTAACCTAACGGTGCATGACGGGACCCCATGGCGAATGCGGATGTCATAAATATGTATTCTATTTTCGTTTCTTTTCTGGTGTGGATAGGTTTTTTAAATGATCGGACTTCATTAATGAGATTAATGAAAAGATATAAATCTAATATTCACATTGTAAGAACCACATTCGAAAACTACTCGGTTTTTTTCCTATCAAAAACTAAACTTTTAAAATATGGAGATTAAGCCACTCCTGTTCAAATATCACACGGTTCTAACAACGATATCAAGTTCTCTACGTCAAAGGTTTTCATCAAAACCAGCCATAACCCTCCATCATTTCAAATGAGTAGAGTACTTAGTATTCGTATTACGTTTGTTGATCTTTAGTCATGGCGTAGTGTTCGGTAACTAAGTGATGTCTCATTTTCTACATTAGATGCGATTAATTAGGACATTCATACGGATTTGTTGATCTTCAGTCAAGGGTTGTATGGGTGGGTCAAAATTAAATCATGAAATGACGGGTAGAACTTGACTAGGAACTTTTTTGATTTGTTGATCTTTAGTCAAGATCAATAGGGTCCCAGTGGTAAAAACTATATCGGGTGTTTCAGATAAAGAAATTTGCAATGAGATTGTATACCTTCTATACGATTGTTGGATCCCGATTCCCAATGGAGTAAGAGTTACTCCCGAGAGAATTTTCACATTGCAATTAGCTAAATTATGTTGGTGCCTAGAAAGGTGTTACTGGGGCAACGCCTCTAGGGAAAAGAGGTTCTCTGTAATTAAGGAACACGGTGAAAGCCTTGGAAAATCTCCCACGAAGTACGATACTAGCCTAGACAAATGATTAAGCGAACTTGTAGGATGCAATTAATTCCGGCTAATCTTTCCTTTTATAGGTTTTAAGGAAGATTTGATAAAAACAGTGCGAGCTATCCTGATTAGATAAGTTAATAAACCATTCTAATCTTGCACGAGCATACGCTGAGCGTTTTCTTTTCTCTCCCTCTAAGAGGCAGCGATCATGACTGGACTAAAACTATTATTAGAAAAGAATACGTTGACTGGAGCTAATTACAAGGACTGGCTAAGGAATGTCACTATTGCCCTCATACATGACAAAGTGGCATATGTCCTTATCGGTAAAGCACCTTAGAGCCCAGGTTCCAATCCCTCGATTGTAGACATCGAGGTCCGTAAAACATATGTTATGCCTAAGATTTCGGTTTGTGTTAGTTTAGACGATAATGCGGGTTTACTGTAAAAAGTTTACCAATTTGGGTTCCTCATATTTTATAACATTTAATTAATAATTTATTTTTATTTGTAATGGCATGCACACACGTGTGCAGGTTAATGTGAGGGTGTGTTTGTATAATCTTGTTCTTAGCAACCATGACAACTTAACCCTTAACCTAATCCTTTGCTATAATCTAATTCCTTGGTTTTCCTTAACCCTAAATATCTAGACATTTATTTTGTTATCAGAAGATATTTGTTTTGGAGAGAAGATGTGGCATGATAGTGTGAATGCATTAATGGTGCATTAATGCAAGGGTTACACTCACCTCTTACTCGCACCTCTCTCTTTCCCTTTATTTTTTCATTTTCTCTTTCTCCCACACTCATTTCCTTTCTTATATTCTTCATCTCTTTCTTACTTCAAACTGAACACTTGAGTTTCCATCACAAATCCATCTCAAAACCTCATCCAATCTCACAAAAATCACATCTTTTGCTTGGATTTGCCTTTTGTATACCTTGGAGCTTGGGAAGTAAGGATCTTTGAGTTCTTTTGGTTAGGTAATATTCTCTTTCTGTTAAGTAGGTGTTTTTTGTGTTGTGTAGCCTAGTCGTTTCAGTTTAGATCGCGTATCGTATCATTTCAGGTAAATATCGTATTTTTAGTGTTGTTTTGGGTCTGGGATGATCTGCTATCAAACTAGATAATTGTTGCAAAAGTTCCCAACACAGTGACCTACTGTAGTGACCTAGAACCTACTCTCAAAATACGAGCCCCTTTCCTTTCCGTACGGCCGCAGATTTATTGCTTCTGGCCGTAATTTGCGGCCAGACTAGGGAGTTGGAGTTTGGGTTTTTGTGTAGGGGTCTCTGAGGTTGTATGTGGTCTTATGGTACTTGCAACTTTTACAAATTATTGGTACAGAAAAATCTGGGACCACTTGCTTGTTTTCTGGTGCTTCATTTTACACGTTACGTTATCCGATACGGTCCATGTTCTGTGTTCTGTTGCTCTTGAGTTGGCTTCGTAGTGTCTCTATGAAGGTTAGGTACAATACGAATACTTGAGAGTATGTTTGTGTTGTCGCGTTGGTCCGTGTAGTTTGTACGTGTTTTGGGTCTATTGCTAATATATACTTGTTTTGTTGTGTTATACTTTAGGTTCGCAGGCGGGGACGTCAGACGCTGCGAAGAAAGGGAAACAGGTGGTAGGCTTCACATAGCCAGGAGCCGTGGTGAGTAGATTTAGCAACTTCAGGGGATCGCCCGCATGGCGTTATGTGTCTGCGCTAGAGATGTTATGATATTGTCGCATATTTTATTTCATATATAGAGTTGCGCATACACCTTATTACTTAGTTACTTATTGTGCTTGGACTAGTACCCTTAGGACGCTGCACTATTATTGATGGCTCATGTTGCACGGGTACTGATTGTATGCCAAACACACCGTCAATAATTGCCATGACACACACAACACACATACCTATATGATATTGTTTGGTTAGGGACATTGTGACATTGATTCATATTTTTTTATGCATATGACATATAGCATATCTGTATATCTACATGCTTACACATATGCCTTGACATGCTTACATGCTAGTTACCTGTATACCTATAGGGTTTTGTACCATTTGCGATAGGTACATACACACGTAATAACATAGCTACATGTATACTTTGCATACATACTTCACTTATACCTGGAGGGTATATTGCATCAGTACTGATGGGTAGATACTTATATCTTGCTATGCCTTTATGTTTACATATACATCTGGTTATAGCTACATGTTTACTTTTACTTGATGTTATATAGACTTGGAGAAATTAGGAACCGCATAATATATATTTTTACTTGTTGCAGTTAAATAACGGCTTTTCCTTTATATGATTACATTACAATTTTCTGTTGCATATATTATATTCATGGATTTTCGCATTGAGATATGGATTTTTCATGATATTTTCTTGATTTGAGGACCGTGGTAGTTTTATGAAATTATGCATTATTTGAAAAACCTGGTTTCTCTTTATATGATATTTCAGCAGCCACCATGAGTTTTATCGGTTCTGATATATATACCCCATGCGAGGAGCGTCGTGGGCCGTATGAGGGTACATGGTGGGGCCCAGAGGTACCCCGAGGAAAGAAAGGGATGTCGATGTAACATGCCGATGAGGCCTGGCAGGGGAACCATACTCTCCGGTGACATTACCTATGACTCGGCGGTTATCGTGGGGATACCGACGGGAGTCATGTATGTATAGATACGTCGAAGGATGAGGGTCGAAGCTGGGTACTCGGGTTTTCGGATAGCTTATGATACGTGTCTATCGGGTGCCAGTCGTAGTGACAGCACCTGATAGATCAGCCTTTATGTGTCGATACTTGGTACAGATTTTCATGACATTTTTACTCCTAAGTATATATAACAGTGGAATGGGACGCTGTTATATATGCATATATATATATATATATATATAAGTGGAATGGGACGCTAATATATATGTATACATAAAAATTCATATACTTCATCATAATTATTCATGCAAACATACTTCCTTAGGATATATGAGATTTATTTGAGATTGGATACAGGATATATATGAAATTGCTGATTTTGTACATTCAGGATATATGTTTTTTACTTGATATTGTACATTCAGGGTTTGTGAGACTTACATGATATGAGAGCCAATTTGGGGGCTGATTTGAAGAATTAGGATTTGGATTGTCTTGATGGATTTTGGTCCTACCACGATGTCAGGATTCCGTGGAAATGACATGTTTCATCACATACTTCGCATTTATTGTTTATGCACTACTTCATGTATTAGTAATACCTGATAGAGTACCTTCCATGACTGTTGCATTTACATACTTTACTTTATATGTATTGCTTCATGTATTAATTTTACCTGCTAGAGTACCTTTCATGACTGTTGCATGTATACATTGTCATATCATTGTTTCATGTATTAGTTGTACCTGATGGGGTACATTACATGACTGTTGCATAAATATTGTCATATTACTGCTTCATGTATTAGTGATACCTGCTAGTGTACCTTTCATGACTATTGCACACATATGTCTTTTATTGCTATTAGTTTGCATATGTTAGATTCGTGCTGTACGTGCATACTTGCGATTACCTGCATATGTTATTTACTATTCACGAGTTGGCAACTCACCCCCATTGTGCCAAGTGTTTTGCAGGTTGATCCTCACAGTAGTCAGATGCAGGGCTATTATCATCTATCATATCATCTTTTGCTGCGGATACCGCTTCGGCTCACAGTGTGCGGTTTTGCTTTAGGTGGGTTTTGTGGTTATCCGTTCATGTTGTTTATTGTATATTTGTTGTATCTTGTACTCTCCATCTACCATTATCTTTTATGACTTAGAGACTTGATGTGAGGACGATATTTTGTATTATTTTCTGACTTGGATGTCTTTTATGCAATTTTATTTATATCGTCTTTTATTTCTTCGTTACTGCGTCGTATATCTGTCGTGGTGGTTGTTTTCCGCCGTTGGGCGTGGATTTGCTCCCGTTTAGGGATGCTTTACTTTTATTTATGTTGTACCCATTTTTTAGGCTAGTTTTTATAAAGGAGGTGCTGCCAAAATTTTAAAGGAAATAAAGTTGGACTTCTTAAGAATTTGGGTTGAGATTTCAAAGGTTTCGAAAAGGCTATTATTTCTTACTACTTTTGATGGTTTAGATTGCTGGGTTTTCGGCTTACTTAAATTGCGTTAAGCCTGTGGACGTTGCGTAGTTTAAGGGCCGTCACGTGCCAATTTCGGGTCGTGACAAAGTTGGTATCAGAGCGCTAGGTTTTACCTTTCGGAGTGTAGGATGACCTTGGTATGATGGAGTAGGTAGCTTAAGCAGAGTAACGTAGTGTGTATATATCCGCTGTATACTCATGATGCGGTAATCCGCCTAAAGTGACCTAAGTACAAATTTCTTGAAATTCCTTCCTTGATGATATATATCTTTGTGATTCAATTTCCGTGTTCTCATCAAATCCTTTTTCCATTTATAGCCTTTGCCGCTGATGACTATGGGGACTCAGAGTGATGCAGCGAGGGCTGAGGTCAGAGTCGACTCGGGTGGGACGAGGACTGACCAGGATGGCACGCTCGTTGCACTGGAGTAGATGGATCCGCCTTCGACAGATCGTATCGATAGGCTGCGCCAGACGATGAGGTCTTTGGTTGAGGCTAGCAGAGCGCAGCGACAGAAAGTTTTCACCCCTGTTACCCAGTTGTTCCTTGCGATCAGCACACAGCGTTCTGCCACCTACATAGCACCAGTGGATGTAGCCCCAGTTGACGAGGCACGTCTTCCACAGACTTTGGGAGTTCTGGAACATTGGAGGACTCATACCGGTGTACAAGCTCAGAGACAGAGGCTTAGTCGTCGAGACAGATTTCGGGCATGTCGCGGGAGTAGCGGAGGCTTGGGACGAGGTCAGTCTTTTAGCTCGTATTCCTACGTGGGTCGGCAGCCATGGAGAGGATGCTATCGGTGCGGGAACCTTCATCACCACATCAGGAGTTGTTCCCTAACACCGTGTCAGGGTCGTATTCAGAGAGGTCGTGGATATGGAGGGTTCGCTGAGAGTGGACAGGTTGGCAGAGGATGATTTCAGCCAGTTGCGGGTAGGGGGCAGACACGGGAGTTTGCTTCTACTCATCGGGATGCGCGGGCGTCCAATGCAGAGTTTCAGGTATTCTTAATTCGTTTGTTCTTTGGTGCACTTGTTCGTTTTACACACTTTGTGCCGTGGTTGTGCTGAGAGTCGTGTTTGCTAGATCAGCCGCTTGTTGCGTTAACTTCTGTCAGCGTTCCTTTGGTTGCGCGACACATATATCGGTTATGTGCCTATCGGATAAGAGATAGAGATTCGTCCGTCATTTTAATCCTTCTAGAGATGTTTCTCCTGGCCACGGACTGGTTAGCTATGAGCTAGGCATCTGTACACTGCCGTGAGAAAATAGTCATGTTTTTTTTTCCGGCGAATCAGTTCTTGTTGTGCGGGGTGACAGTGGTGCCTCCTTTCACACTTGAATTCATCCTTTTTCGCTAGTCGGCTTTTGACGAGAAGATGTCAAGGATTCTTGGTTTTCATTCGTGATACCGGAGCCACAGTGGGTTTGTTGGACCGGATGCCTTTTGTGCGAGAGTTTTCCGACGTTGTTCCAGATGAGCCGACGGAGTTTAGGGAGCTTAAAGATCAGCTGCAGAGTTGTTTGTTGGGGGGCTTGTGCGTCTGACTGTTTCTCTTTGGGGAGCTCCTATTCTGTTCGTCAGGAGAAGGACGGCAGTTTGAGGTTGTGTATTGATTGATCGTCAATTGAATCGGCTTACGGTGCGGATAGGTATCCTTTACCTCGCATTGACGATTTCTTCTATCAGCTCCAGAGTGAAAGACATTTTTTCTATGTTTTTTTGGGAACAGGTCATCATTTGTTGCGGATTCGAAGTGATATCATTTCGAAGTCTGCTTTTATGCGTGCTACGGGCAGTTTGTGTTTTGGTGGTGTCATTGGACATACCAATGCCCTAGCATCATTCAGGGATATGATGAACCAGATTTCATCAGGGTGTTCCTCCACCAGTTTATTGTTCTGTCATTGATGACATTCTGGTCTATTCCAAGAGTCGTGAGGAATAGGAGCAGCACTTGAGCATTTGTTTTGCAGATACTGGGAGAGCACCAGCTGTTTGCTAAATTCTCGGAGTGTTCCTTCAAGCTTAATTGTGTTGACTCCTAGGTCTTCTAGTTACGGGAAACAGTTTTTGTATGGTCCCGAGGAAGATCGAGGCCGTACAGCTTTGGCCCAAACTTATGTACGGGACGGAGGTCCACAGATTTTTGGGCTTACCAGATTTTTACCGCCGTTTCGTGCTGTATTACTAGTGTATCGCTGCACCGTTGACTGGACTGACCGGAAAGGAGGTTTTTTCTTTGGACTGAGGCATGCGTGCGGAGTTTTTAGCTGTTGAAGACTCGGTTGACAACTGCACCGGTTTTTCTTTACTTTCTGGTTCGGGCGACATTGTTGTTTACTGTGATGTTTCGCGAGTGGGGCTCGATTTTGCGTTGATGTGGCATTATAGAGTTATCGCTTTTGCTTCTCGACAGTTAGAGGAAGTACGAGCAGGATATCCCACTCATGATCTGGAGATGGCAGCGGTGGTCGTGCATTGATGATTTGGGACACTACTTGTTTGGAAAGTCGTGTCAGATTTTTCATGGACCACCAGAGCTAAATATACATCTTCCTGCAGTGGGTTCTGATTGTTGAAACTGTCATCTGGAGATTTACAGTTCTTGTGTGGTCATTGAGTACAGCTTAAGTTTGCCTCTACTAAGGGGACAGCTTGCTCATGTCCGCGCCCGTCCATTTTCCTTAATCATTTTCGCGAGGCACAGCCAGCCGATGCTGTTTTGTCAGATATTCTTGAGCATACTCAGCTGGGTAAAGATTCGGAGTCCTTGATTTGTGACCAGATGTGCTTCGTTTAGGGACGCGTTTGTGTGTACCTGTTGCTGATGGGCATAGACGCGAAATCCTAGAGAAGGCATATCAGTAAGCTTTCGATGTTCATTCAAGTTCCACCAATTCTGTAGCGTGACTTGTGAGATAGTTACGGGTGGACAGGGATGAAGAGTGAAGTTTCGGATTTCGTTTCAAGGAGTCTGTCTTATTGTGAGCTAAGGTTGAGCATCTGAGACCGTCTTGAGAGTTGCAACCTTTAACCGTTCTGGAGTGAGAATGGGAGCAGATCTCCATGAATTTTGTTGTGGTGTCTACCCCGGTCTAGACAGGGTGTGACTCCATTTGGGTGTTTGTTGTCCGGTTATACTCGGTTTGCTCAGCTGATCTTTGTTAAGTTTGTGCGTTTGCACGGAGTTCCTTCATGCGTTGTATCCAATAGAGGCACCATGTTCGCTTGGCGTCTTGGGCAGAAGCTTCAGGAAGCTTTAGGTACTGTTTGAGTTTTAGCTCCGCTTTCCCTCCGTTGGCTGATGGTTAGACAGAACGGACTATAACGACTCTGGAGGATATGCTTGTGCGTACGTACTAATTGTTGTTGGCAGTTGGGATCGTCACTCGCCATAGTTAGGATTCTCCTTCGATAACTGTTATCAGGAGGCACTCCAATTGGCAACCCATAGGTTTTTTTTGGTAGGTTGTGTCGATCGTCAGTCTGTTTTTCTGACTCTGCGAAAGTAGGATTTTTGGACCCAGCTAGTCTAGAGACTTCGGAGAAGATCCATTTGATTCAGGTCAGGATGAGAGTAGGCCAGTGCAGACAGAGGTCTTATGCCGACCGTGGTGGTCGCAGACTTTAATTCGCAGTGGGAGATCATGTATTCTAATGGATTTTCTGATGAATGACGTGTTGAGTTTTGGGAAGCTTATCCCAGGATTGTAGGTCCTTTTGAGATCCTTAAGCGAGTTAGTTCCGTTGCGTTTAATTTGGCACTTCCGCCCAGATTATTGAGGATTCACCCCGTATTCCTTGTGTCGATACTTCGCAAATACCTTCATGACCTTTCTCACTTGATTCAACATCAAACCATATAGCTGGGACACGATCTTTTCGTTCACCGGCAGCCATTTGTGTCAGTGGTTCGGCTGGTGGAGAAATTTCGGTCAAGGGTCTTGCCATCTGTGGAGGGTTTTCTTGGGTATAGCCGTATAGTGAGGTGATCATTTGGGAGGCTGCGAGCGAGATTTGGGAGTTTTGTAATCTTCTCTTTAAAGGTACGCTTAGCGAGAATTTTAAATTCGGGGACGAATTTTTATAAGGGGGAGATTGTAACGCTTTAGATTTTGTTTAGTGTTAGTTTAGACGATAATGAAAGTTTACTTTAAAAACTTTACCAATTTGGGTTCCTCACCTTTTATAACATTTAACTAATAATTTATTTTTATTTGTTATGGCATGCACGCACGTGTGCACGTTAATGTGAGGGTGTCTTTGTAGAATCTTGTTCTTAGCAACCATGACAACTTAACCCATAACCTAATCCTTTGCTATAATCTAATTCCTTACTTTGCCTTAACCCTAAATATCTAGATATTTATTTTGTTGTGAGAAGATATTTGTTTTGGAGAGAAGAGGTGGCATGATAGTGTGAATGCATTTATGGTGCATTAATGTAAGGGTTACACTCACCTCTTACTCTCACCTCTCTCTTTCCCTTTATCTTTTCCTTTTCTCTTTCCCTCACACTCATTTCCTTTCTCATATTCTTCATCTCTTTCTTACTTCAAACTGAACACTTGAGTTTCCATCACAAATCCATCTCAAAACCTCATCCAAACTCTCAAAAATCACATCTTTTGCTTGGATTTGCCTCTTGTATGCCTTGCAGCTTGGGAAGCTAGGATGTTTGAGTTCTTTTGGTTAAGTAATGATCACTTTCTGTTAAGTAGGTGTTTTTTGTGTTGCGTAGCTTAGTCGTTTCAGTTTAGATCGCGTATAGTAATGTATTGGGTAAATATCGTATTTTTAGTATTGTTTTTGGTCTGGGATGATCTGCTATCAAGCCAGGTAATTGTTGCAAAAGTTCCCATCACAGTGACCTAGTGTAGTGACCTAGAACCTACCCTCAAAATACGAGCCCATTTCCTTTCCGTACGGCCGCAGATTTGTTGCTTCTGGCCGCAATTTGCAGCAAGACTAGGGAGTTGGGGTTTGGGTTTTTGTGTAGGGGTCTCTTGGGTTGTATGTGGTCTCATGGTTCTTGCAACTTGGGTACAGAAAAATCTAGGACAACTTGCTTGTTTTCTTGTGTTTCATTTCACGCGTTACGTTATCCGATACAGTTCGTGTTCTGTGTTCTGTTGCTCTTGAGTTGGTTTCGTAGTGTCGCTATGCACGTTAGCTACAATACGAACACTAGAGAGTACGTTTGTATTGTCGCGTTGGTCCGTGTAGTTTGTACGTGTTTTGGGTCTATTTCTAATATATACTTGTTTTGTTGTGTTATGCTTTAGGTTCGCAGGCGGAGATGTCAGACGCTGTGAAGAAAGGGAAACAGGTGGTAGGCTTCACTTAGCCAGGAGCGTTGGTGAGTAGATTTAACATCTATAGGGGAATCACCCATATGGCGTTATGCGTTTGGGCTAGAGATGTTACGATATTGTCACATATTCTATTTCATATATAGAGCTGCACATACACCTTATTGCATAGTTACTTGTTATGCTTGGACTAGTACGCTTAGGACATTGCACTAATATTGACAGCTCATTTTGCATGAGCACTGATTGTATGCCACACACAGTTAATAATTGCAATGACACGCACAACACACATAGCTATATGATATTGTTTGGTTAGGGACATTGAGACATTGATTCATATTTCTTTTTGCATATGACATATAGCATACTTGTATACCTACATTCTTACACATATGCCTTGACATGCTTGTTGGAGATAGTGCCCTCAGAGTCAATTATTGGATCACAAGCACGTGATTGCAATGATTGAGGGAGGACCTGTCCCGGTAGGACAGTCTTACTCGAGATGATAGTATGCTATCTGGTTTATCTTTATCATCGTGTACTGCTTTAGGTGACCTGACATGTCGCTATTACACGTTGATAGTGCCCCTAGGATTCTTGCTTGACCACCAGCAGTATGAGGGCGATCATATAAGTGGGAGCTGGGGTCTATAAGCACATCCTTAAAAGGTCCCTAGTCGTGGGAGTTTCGAGACAGGGCATCGATACTCCAGAGTAGACTAGTGTATACAGTCGAGACCCCGACGAGGGGCGGTGGCCGGTCTCACAAGCCATTGGTGTCAGTTAGATCACCTAAGATGTATATAGGTGCTCATTGAGTTATGAGTACACCGGACAGGACTCGCCGAGAACATGCTAGTTGGTCTTATACCTGACGTCAGATAGCAGTTCTCTGTTGACATGTGTACAGGTTAGTTCATCGACCTGAGGATCGTCATTTGTCTCGTGCGAGTTCCCACTGTACTTTGATTACTACCCTACCACGCTCAAAGGAGACGTGCAAACAGGTTTTATTTGGGTACAGTCCCGAGCCACATGGAGGCAGTGAGCGTATCTTCAGGGGTTCGTCTCTCCCGGTATTGGGGGTGAGGTCGCGCTGTGTCTAGGAGAGCCATTACACATAGCCCTCGGCCGAGGCAGGAGATTTACTGGTAGGTATTCCAGTAGTATCTCAGGGTGTTCTGGGCTACACTCCGACACGACTTGTACCGCTTTTGGGTGTCTGACTTTTACCAACCCCCTAGGCCAGCCATGCGATGCTCATAGACGAACGGACCGGACTGTACGGATATTGTCACTGACAGGCTCAGTAGGGTTGTCAGGCTGAGTTCGCTCACAGATGTCCCTTTTGGTCAATACCTGGTAGCCCGTTACGTATTGGCTTATACCTCTGACGTGCTAGTGGTTAAATCCACAACCAAGATGTTGACGAGTCTTTAGAGTCCCCCACATTCAGTTACTCAAGTTTCGGGCGAAAAGCTGTAGAGGCCGTATGGAGATATGGCAAGGTCCAATCAGATACGTGCGGTATTGCACGGATCAGGATCGGACAGTTTGTACTACAGGCCGTATGGTTATATGGCAGGGTTCGATCAGATACGTGCGGTATTGCACGGATCAGGATTGAACGGATAATACTAGCCGGCTTTGGTTTAAGCCGGATCCTAGTATAGTACAGTGTAGATTTTGTCTCATTGCATTTGTATTCCGGTCGGAATACAGATGCGGGTGTGTATGCACAGTTGTGGGGTTTTCCTGTAATTTATTACGGGATCAGTTTTCTGGAGTTGCCAGTTTGCTTTCCGTTTCGGCCATATTTCTTTGTATCGTTCATTGGCCGAAGATTGGTGGAGGAGGGCTTATTTGCATTTGTGCAAATAAGCTTTTGTGGAGGGGGTCTTTGTATATTCTTGTATCATGATAATTCCTCCACCATTTGACTTCTCCTTCTCATCATGGCTAGTCTTGTAGTGTCATGATGGCATGACTTTTGTGGACATGATTGTTGATGATGGTTGTGGTTGAGTGTGGATGTTTTTGTGATCATGTTCCTTCATGATTTCATTTTGATTCCCTCTTGCATTATTGATCAAGCCACTCACTCCCTCATTGCTCTCACTCTCATTCTCTCCATTCTATGGTCATGGCCGGCCACATAGAGGGAAAGGGGCTGTCCCAAATTCTTGTGATGGGAATTTTGTTCTTCTAGCTTTGCAAAATTCCCACAAGTTCCATCTCCAAACTCCATAGTTCATCCCTCCACCAAAAGGCAATTCCATAAACCCCAAAATGAGACTTGAGCACTACACATTCTACAGCAAATCTTGGGCACGTCGACTAGCCAGCTTCATGCCCGAGTTGCCTCGGTATTGAGGTGGGAGCCCGTAAAAGATGCAGACGATGTGGTGCCCTTCCGGCAAGGAGGCGACGACCGGAGCTTCCGCGGGAGATCGGGACGATGACGAGAAGACCGGAGGACTCGGATCAGTTGGTATATCTCTCTTCCCCATCTTGTAGTTAGCTAGAACTAGTTAATGGTTCGATCCGGGTATTTAGTGCGCGGTGGTGCCGGTTTGCTAGTTTGCAAAATTAAAGTTTTTCGCTTCCGCATTTTTAGCGTCGGATTGACGGCCGGGGTGCCGCCATGCACTTACAGTGGTATCAGAGCCTCGCCATTAACTTAGTCTAGCTTTGTTTAATGTGTTTACATTTCCGATCGATCAAAATTCCAAAATCCGTGTTTTCTTCACATCAGTTTTCTGTTGAATTTTTTCTTGCTCGAAATTTTTTTCAGGTTGCAGAAAAGTGATGTACTGGAAATTATAAGAACACTGTAGAAATTCGATATAGTGACTCCACAGTGGGAGCGCGGAACCGCGGCTAAACACCCCTTTGGCCCGCGGTTCTGCCGCACTCTGTTGAGATCACTGCATCAAATTTCTGCAGTTGCTCTCTGGGTTGATTTTAGGGTTTTTGGAATATTATTTTTGGGCCCAGAATTTCTTGATGTGCTACAGTATTGCTTGGGGGCCCACTCGGTAAAATTTGATCGATCGGATATTTTAAACATATTAGTTCACAGTTTTTACATTATATCTGCGACCGTGAATGTCACTTGATCGGTAAATCCTGTCTAACTGCTATAGCCCGGTTAGACGGATTTGCGAACGTGACTTTCACGTTGATGTTTTGTGTTTTGCTGTAATGTTGCGGATCGGTCGTGGGGGTAGCCTGGTTGCAGTGGTAGTACAGTTTTAGTTGTATTATGTACATTTGATATTGCGGGACGAGCGTCCGACATGTGGACTGCCGTCACTGCCTGTTTGTATTATTATTTTGGGGCACGGCCAGGTTGCGGTCGATGTACCCGTTGTATGTATATTTTACTTTCTGTACTAGGATTACCCCGCGGAGGAGTGCACGGATAGCTGGGTTCTAGAGGGCAACAAGCCCGCATCTCATGGCATTGAGACGGAGGGGGCTTCACTCTAGAATTGGCGGGCTATTCGTCGCACTCGTAGGGGGTACAGGTTGACCCGGGAGGGGTGCCCGAGTTACCGGATTCCGTGAAGTGCTGAGTGGTCCATTCACGTTGCTGAAGGGGGCTGCCTCGCTTCAGGTTTTGGCGGGTAACTTGCCGCGCCCGTAGGGGTCTAGAGTTTTCATTGCACAGGCTATCCACACGACCAGGGGAACGTCGGGTTTCAGCGGCTCTGTGAAACCCGGGGATCCCAGATATCTGTATTGTTCTGTGATGCTGTACATTTCTTTGATGCTGTACATATATATTAGTAGATGTTGTATATGTTTTGCATCCGCGCTAGTCCAGTCCTCGCTCTGTCGTTAGTTAGCTAACCTAACGGGTAATGACGGGACCCAGTGGCGAATGCGGATGGCATATACGTACATCAGTATATTTTCGTTCTTTGTGGTGTGATCAATTGATGGGACCGCGTTGATTTGGATCAATGCAAGTTAAAAACAAACCTAATCTGATGTTGTTGGAACACTTTTCAAAAAGCTGTTATTGCAAGGACGTTCACTTTTGTTTTGCATCGTGGTATTCAGTTGGAATATCCTGCTCCTTAGTCGACGAGGCAAAGGCCGAGATCCCTTCACCGGGAGTGACCCCTTGGACGAAAATTTGCGTCAGGGCAATAACTTCACTATAGCCGATTACTTTTGCTTTGCATCGTGGTATTCAGTTGGAATATCCCGCACCTCATTCTACGGGGAAAGAGCCGAGATCCCTTCACCGGGAATGACCTCTTTAGCAAAGGTTTTCGTCACTATATTTTTATAAAGCTATCAGTTCCTTCAACGATATCAAGTTCACTACGTTAAAGGTTTTCGCCAGAAACCATTCGTAGCCCTCCGTCATTTCATATGGATGGTCAATAGTATTCAAGCTGTGTATGTTGGCCAAAGTCAAGGCACAGTGATTGGTAGCTATTGGGGTATTCATATGCAGCATAGATAGATGCGTTGGCTTGGGATAGTCGTACTGCCATTTTGGCCAAAGTCAAGGGTAGGTACGGATGGATTCAAATTAACCTGGAGAATGACGGGTAGAACTTTACATGTGACTTATGATATGTTGGCCAAAGTCAAGGTCATAAGAGCATGGGGCAAAAATCACATCGGGAGTTTCAAAAGAACTGAAACTTGCCAGATATGTGCATACCTTCTGGAGTGTGATAGCATGAGCGGATTCTGTCACGTTAACATGCGATGATAGTTGGATCCCGATTCCTACTGATGAGTTAGTTTACTCCTCGGGTGACCCCGACTAATTCTTCTTTCAGGTTTGGAGGAGAATTTGACGGTACAGTGGGAGGTTTCCAGATTAGATAAATTGGTAACCATTCTGATCTAGGATAGAGTGCACGCTGAGTGTTTCTTTTCTCTCTCTCTTTGGCAGCGACCATTGACCCGACCCTAAGACTATGACTCAGAGACCAAAATTAACCGAACCTTCTTAAACACTGGCTTTTGGATTGTCAGAGTTGCAAACCTCATTGCCACTCCTACTTTTACCCTTTTCTCCAGGACACCCTGTATTACTACAAACGTCCACTTCTATTGGACAAAACCATCGTATGGTTATATACGAACTCGAAGGAATTTATTCGAGGATGGTTTCAGGTTCTGGAGAAAACGGATAGGACTATTCAGTTGTCTTTTCCTTTCACCTTCTCTCGCATTGCGAGTGCTCCTAGGATTAGGACAGTACACCCATTATGCTTATTGGATAGTCTTCTTCCAAACCATAGGCAGGTGCCGACCGGTAGGGAATGAAAAAAACCAATTAGCCTAACAGTGGTGTACAGAAGGTATTAAGTAAAGACATATCAAGGGATTAGTAAGAGGGCAAAGTAAATTGTGACTGCTATTCACGACCAAACCAAATATTTCTTTGCCAATCCTAAATCACCTTTGTATTTCTCCAGGACACTCCGTATCACTACGAAGATCCCAAGTTTATTGGATAATCCATCGTATGGTTATATACGAACTCGAAAGGAACTTGTTCCAGTTCGGGGATGGATCCTGGTTCAGGAGAAATAGGAATAAGGTTTATTCGGTTGTCTTTTATCCTCACCTTCTCTCTTATTGCGAGTGCTCCTAGGATTAGGACAGTACACCCATTATGCTTATTGGATAGTCTTCTTCCAAAGCATAGGCTGGTGCCGAACGGTAGGGAAGGAAGAAAACCATTTGGCCTAAGGGGTGTGCAGAAGGTAATGACTAAAGACATATAAAGGAATTTGGAGAGGTGGCAAAGAATTATACGGTTACAGTCGTGAATCTGGAAGAGGCATTACTAGGAATACCGGGATACCCCATCGAAACATTTCAATGTTTCAGTTTCACTGTGTATTGTTAATGGAAAACTGATTTCCCAATTAGACACTTGCTCCAGGGTATGTATTTACCAGGTATGATTCTCCCATCTGTATTGTTTTACAGATAATGAGTGGGAGTAAGCTATTGGGAATTAGGTGATTGTCCTCATTATATCGGGATTCGTTGTAATCGGTGATATTTGAGGAAGTCACCTGGGTTGTTTGCCGGACGGCAAATATTTGGTTTTGAATATCCGCTGTTGTGCACCAATTTCAAATTGATATATCTGTATGTCTATTTTCATAGAGTGAGATATACCTTTTGAAATTATGTCTATGACATTTACCTATATCAGTGGATGGTTAGGTAAGGAGCATGAAACAGCGGTGTAATTCTTCTTAACCATAAGTACAGTTTTCAACCTACGACGCACAGTGAATGAGTTATCAGACTCAAAGGACTTATACAGGGTATTGTATGTTGTCCAGGGTCCATCAGGACAGAGGGGTTGGTCCTCGCATTATATTCGGTTTACTTATGACTTCTCTAGTTTTTAGACAGGTGTTTCGTGGAAACACACGGTCCGAATTTTGAGAAGTTATAGGTATTTGAATAGAGTAGAGAACCAGGTGTAGCAAGTATCGGGATTCTTCAAAGTGATCGAAGATGTAGACACTTGTGTACGGTATTCAGTTGATAGTAATGATTAAGAGAACTTGCTTCTCTTTTAGGTTACTCATAATTGGAAGCATTCCTAAGTTGAGTAACGCTGATCGGCCTCTTTCCATTTAGTTGACATGCACTAGAGACAGCTGCATGTTTTGAATCTGGTTCAATTAAATCAGTGCCTCTGGTCCTATATTGGATATAGAACAGTTCGTATCTTAACGATGTTAAGGTACGGGGAGTTGTCTGGCATATGCTTGAAAACCAGACTCTGGATAACTCAAGGCACGTTTCTGTAATGGCTGTTTGTGGGTTGACCCAGGCTTTGACCAGGGTTGATTTTCTACCATCTGGAAGATCAATAGTGATATTGTTCTGAACTCGCCACAGTTTTAAATAAAATGGATTTTTCAGAAAACAGTAGTGGGAGTATGGTAGAACTGGAAGTGATTCCAGAACCACAAATGATTACTGAAGATTTGATAGGAACCAAAAGATTCAATCTGGTTTGACATTCCATTGGCCACTCCACAGATATGGTGGGTAACCTCAGGCACCCGAGAGGTACTCCGGTAGCCTCAAGGACGGTGACAGGGAAGTTCTTGTTTACCCAGACATGCCATTGCTGTTGTTCCAGACTGTGAGACCCGGCAGGAGGATGAGTATAGCGTCGTTCTAAACTTGCTTTAGAAGTGTACGTTTATATGACTCTGCCAGAGGGTTGTCGTAGTCAGTGGGAGCAGCGGAAGCATTGGTGGACAGGTGGCTTATGTCTATTTAAAGACTAAAGCAGATTTAGCGGAGATAGATCATCTATTTCTGATGTGACAGTCATAGGTTTGACTTCATCAGAATAGGGGATGGATCTGTTGAGAAGGTAGTAGGGTGTGATGTCATGGTATTTAGATGACATACACAGAGTAGGAAGTGATATTCCTATACTACGATCAGTTATACTTTGGTCTTCACACAGTGGTTTCTCCACACAGGACTTGGATATTATATCAGACATACTGGTTACTAGATCTATGGTTTTAGATCTGGATTTGGGTGGTTTTCCAATCAGGGTACTTAGACAGCATTCTAAGAGTATTTAGAATGGACGGCTCCTGGCACGGTAGTGTACCTGCAGGTGATGGAGTCACCCTCTCTAAAGGTGTCTTACAGACTAAAGGGGAGAGGGATGTGCATGATTGACAGATCACTTGCTCAGGCAATTTAGTCAATCATGAGATGTCAAGTACCACACCAGATATTGTTCTTGCACTAAATGCAATAAGTTGACATTAATCCAATCCTGGAGAAACAGTCGGAAGCAGTTTTAGAACATAAGTGGATGTTCTAGGGATATGATAACGACAGCCTCATGCAGGAGACAGTTATCATTCCAGGCTTCCAAGGTGACCTGGACGACAAGGAGGTCGTCAGAGTTATTGTTTTCCTTCTGACGAGAGACAGTATTTTGAACAAGTGGTCCAAGGCAATACTGAGGGAGGCATGGCGCAGGATACTGATTAAGTTCAGTTGACGATACAGTCTAAGAAGTTTGGATTAGGAGTTCATTTATGAGCTAGGTCCCATCAGACATCCAGACATATTCTAAGACAGGTATTGCTCATTTCGGGAGATGGTTTTCTCCGCGAACTTGAGATATAGAGAGACATAGAAAGAAACATCAAAGCGGATCCACTCGCTGAGGCTATTCCTCAAACGCAATAGTTTCGCAAACGAGCTTTGTGAGACTGACAAGTAGAGGAGTTGGGTGTTCGGTATCACACAGGCTGTGAGGATGCGACATCGCAATAATTAGCCTTGAGTGCAAGTGGGAGATTTTTGGAGATAGTGCCCTCAGAGTCAATTATTGGATCACAGGCACGTGATTGCAATGATTGAGGGAGGACCTGTCCCGGTTGGACAGTCTTACTCGAGATGATAGTATGCTATCTGGTTTATCTTTATCATCGTGGACTGCTTTAGGTGACCTGACATGTCGCTATTACACGATGATAGAGCCCCTAGGATTCTTGCTTGACCACCAGCAGTATGAGGGCGATCATATAAGTGGGAGCTGGGGTCTATAAGCACATCCTTAAAAGGTCCCTAGTCGTGGGAGTTTCGAGACAGGGCATCGATACTCCAGAGTAGACTAGTGTATAAAGTCGAGACCCCGACGAGGGGCGGTGGCCGGTTTCACAAGCCATTGGTGTCAGTTAGATTACCTAAGATGTATATAGGTGCTCATTGGGTTATGAGTACACCGGACAGGACTCGCCGGGAACATGCTAGTTGGCCGCTAGTTGGTCTTATACCTGACGTCAGATAGCAGTTCTCTGGTGACATGTGTACAGGTTAGTTCATCGACCTGAGGATCGTCATTTGTCTCGTGTGAGTTCCCATTGTACTTTGATTACTACCCTACCACGCTCAAAGGAGACGTGCAAACAGGTTTTAGTTGGGTACTGTCCCGAGCCACATGGAGGCAGTGAGCGTATCTTCAGGGGTTCGTCTCTCCCGGTATTAGGGGTGAGGTCGCGCTGTGTCTAGGAGAGCAATTACACATAGCCCTCGGCCGAGGCAGGAGATTTACTGGTAGGTATTCCAGTAGTATCTCAGGGTGTTCTGGGCTACATTCCGACACGACTTGTACCGCTTTTGGGGGTCTGACTTTTACCAACCCCCTAGGCCCGCCTTGCGATGCTCATAGATGAACGGACCGGACTGTACGGATATTGTCACTGACAGGCTCAGTAGGGTTGTCAGGCTGAGTTCGCTCACAGACGTCCCTTTTGGTCAATACCTGGTAGCCCGTTACGTATTGGCTTATACCTCTGACGTGCTAGTGGTTAAATCCACAACCAAGGTATTGACGAGTCTTTAGAGTCCCCCACATTCAGTTACTCAAGTTTCGGGCGAAAAGCTGTAGAGGCCGTATGGAGATATGGCAAGGTCCGATCAGATACGTGCGGTATTGCACGGATCAGGATCGGACAGTTTGTACTACAGGCCGTATGGATATATGGCAGGGTTCGATCAGATACGTGCGGTATTGCACAGATCAGGATCGAACGGATAATACTAGCCGGCGTTGGTTTAAGCCGGATCCTAGTATAGTACAGTGTAGATTTTGTCTCATTGCATTTGTATTCCGGTCGGAATACAGATGCGGGTGTGTATGCACAGTTGTGGGGTTTTCCTGTAATTTATTACGGGACCAGTTTTCTGGAGTTGCCAGTTTGCTTTCCGTTTCGGCCATATTTCTTTGTATCGTTCATTGGCCGAAGATTGGTGGAGGAGGGCTTATTTGCATTTGTGCAAATAAGATTTTGTGGAGGGGATCTTTGTATATTCTTGTATCATGATAATTCCTCCACCATTTGACTTCTCCTTCTCATCATGGCTAGTCTTGTAGTGTCATGATGGCATGACTTTTGTGGACATGATTGTTGATGATGGTTGTGGTTGAGTGTGGATGTTTTTGTGATCATGTTCCTTCATGATTTCATTTTGATTCCCTCTTGCATTATTGATCAAGCCACTCACTCCCTCATTGCTCTCACTCTCATTCTCTCCATTACATGGTCATGGCCGGCCACATAGAGGGAAAGGGGCTGTCCCAAATTCTTGTGATGGGAATTTTGTTCTTCTAGCTTTGCAAAATTCCCAAAAGTTCCATCTCCAAACTCCATAGTTCATCCCTCCACCAAAAGGCAATTCCATAAACCCCAAAATGAGACTTGAGCACTACACATTCTACAGCAAATCTTGGGCACGTCGACTAGCCAGCTTCGTGCCCGAGTTGCCTCGGTATTGAGGTGGGAGCCCGTAAAAGATGCAGACGATGTGGTGCCCTTCCGGCAAGGAGGCGACGACCGGAGTTTCCGCGGGAGATCGGGACGATGACGAGAAGACCGTGTAAGTCCATGCTACCTCTCCCGGTACTTTCGGGAATGCGGAATTTGGTAAAAAACGATTTTTACGGAGGTGGTAACATGGACCTAAAACCCGGATCTTGGTTAAACATCTATCTAACAACCTAACTATGAATTTCTAGCTACTCGGTTAGGGGGTTATACCTTGCTTGTCTTCAACTCCTTCGTCTTCAAGCTCCGATGGTGGTCCGGATTGACTTCTTCTCGTCGTCTCCGTACGCCGAAGATAGATCCACCTGAAAGCTCCAACCTTTGGCTCCTTCTTCGTTCTTTGAAGAAACTAGTTCACTCGGTTTGCTAAACCTTGTGAACTAGAATGAGTAGAGAATAGTTTGTGTGGGATTTTATCTATGGTTCTTGATTCTCAACTCATGAGACAAGAGAACCATAGATTAAAGAGAGGGAAAAAGAGCAAGAGGGTGAGAGCAAAAGGAGAGCTCAAGAACAAGAGAGAGAATGAGCAAGAAAGAATGAGCAAGTCTTTTGTCTCTAACCCTCTCATAATTCAAAGTCATGATAACTCATCATACTACAAAAGTCTTATGTGATGGTTGAAGCAACCATAACCATATCATTTCATGCACTCATTTTACACAAATGAGCAAGAAAGAATGAGCAAGTCTTTTGTCTCTAACCCTCTCATAATCCAAAGTCATGATAACTCATCATACTAAAAAAGTCTTATGTGATGGTTGAAGCAACCATAACCATATCATTTCATGCGCTCATTTTACACAAATGAGTAAGCAAACAAAAGTCTTTGCCATGAAATGATGGCTATGGTTATCATGATGGTCAACTAGTCAAGCCTAGTCAACCGGTCAACAAAGTCAACAAGTCAACAAAAGTCAACAAGTCAACAAAATCAACAAAAGTCAACAACCATGTCACCATAATACTTAATTAATATAATAGTTAATCACATATCAAATTCTCATTAGGGTTGAGCAAAAAGTCAAATAGTCAACGGTCAACTGTCAACAACCCTAATGAGAATCCGCTGCCTCTGCCTCCCTGTCAACTGTGCATACACACCCGCATCCGCGTTTCGAGGAACACGAATGCAAACCGGATAAATCCAATCCCAAAAGGTACACTAGGATCTGGCTTAAACCAAAGCCCGCTAGTGTAAACTGTCCGGACACTGTACGTGCACAAGTGCACGGATGTGACCGAACTCTGTCGCAAAACCATGCGACCTGTCGCAATACCATGCGACCTCTACTCTTTTGCCTAAAGGCGAAAAGCTTTCTGTGTGGGACTCTAAAGACTCGACACTACGCTGGCAGTGGGTTTAACCACAGACCGCAAGCGGCACTAGCTGTGCGTAACGGTCCCCAAGTAGTGCCGACAAGAAGACCGACGAGGCGAAACCCATCTGAACTCCTACTGAGCCTGAGTGTGACATTCTCCGTACAGTCCGGTCTGTTCGTCTGATACATCGCATGGCAGGCCTAGGGGGCGGTAAACGTCAGTCCCCCAATAGCGGTACAAGTCGTGCCGGAGCGAATCCCAAAACACCCTAAGATAACACTGGAAACCTACCAGTATATCTCGTTTGCCCTGGCCAGGGACTACTCGTGTAATGGCTCTCCTAGACACAGCGCGATGTCAACCCCCAATACCGGGAGAGACGAATCCTGTCTAACCGTCACTGCCTCCAAGTGCTTCGGGACTGCACCCAACCACTACCTGTTTGCACGACTCCTTTGAGCCGTGGTAGGGTAGTGATCAAAGTACAGTGGGAACACACTCGAGGCGAAGTGACAGTGTCAAGTCAGCGGACTAAGCTGTACTCATGTCACCTGGGAACTGATAACTGACGATAGGCATAATACCAACTAGTCAGTTCCCGACGAGTCCTGTCCAGTGAACCCGTAACCTAACGAGCACCCGCATACTATCTCAAGTACGACGTACTGACGGCTGTGGGACAGACCGTCTCCCACACTGGGATGAGAAGCGCATGCGCTGGTCTACTCCGGAGTATCGATGCCCTGTCTCGATAGTCCTGCGACCAGGGACCTGCATAAGGATGTGCTTATAGATTACCCAGCCCCACTAGTGTGACGGCCATCACATCGCTGGTAATCAAGCAAAGATCCTAAGGGCTCCACTAATGTGTATAGGCGATATACAAAAATAAACACATGTACACATTGAAGTAGAAACAAACCAAGTAGCATACTACTATTTTGAGCAAGATTGTATATACAAGGTGAATATCCCAAGCTTCCATTAAGTAATATACAAACTAGTATGATACAGTAATGGCCTCTAGGGCATATACACTAACAATCTCCCACTTGCACTAAGGCCATGTACTGGCGTATCGAAGACCTATCATCTCGATCAGCCGCTCGAACTGAGTCTGGGGCAGGGCCTTGGTGAATGGATCTGCAGTGTTATCTTCTGAAGCGACTCTCCGAACCTCGATCTCCTGGCGATCTACGATCTCCCTGATCAGGTGATACCGCCTCAAGATGTGCCTGGATCTCTGATGGGACCTGGGTTCTTTTGCTAAAGCTATAGCCCCGTTGTTGTCGCAATACAGAGGTATTGGATCAACAATGGACGGAACCACCTGAAGTTCTTTCAAGAACTTCCTCATCCAGACAGCTTCTTTTGCGGCATCAGATGCAGCGATGTATTCCGCTTCCATCGTCGAGTCTGCAACGGTTTCTTGTTTGGAACTCTTCCAACACACTGCCCCTCCATTGAGGGTAAAGACAAAACCCGACATGGACTTGGAATCATCCTTGTCACTCTGGAAGCTGGAGTCAGCAAAGGCCTCGATCTGGAGGTCTTTTCCGCCATACACCAAGAACATCTCCTTAGTCCTTCTCAGGTACTTGAGAATGTTCTTTACCGCTATCCAGTGTTTCTCCCCAGGGTTTGACTGATACCGTCTTACCACACTAAGTGCATAAGCTACATCCGGTCTGGTACACAACATCGCATACATTATAGAGCCTACCGCAGAAGCGTAGGGTATAATAGACATGCGATCCCTCTCCAAATCAGTCTTGGGAGACATCTCTTTAGAAAGGGTGATCCCGTGACAAGCCGGTAGGTTACCGCGCTTGGAATCTTCCATACTGAATCTTTTCAGTATGGTGTCGATGTACCTGGACTGTGAAAGTCCTAATATCCTCTTGGATCTATCACGATGGATCCGGATCCCCAGGATGTATGAGGCATCACCCAGGTCTTTCATGGAGAACCTGTGCGACAAGAACCCCTTGACAGATTGTAGCATATGAATGTCATTTCCTATTAAGAGAATGTCATCAACGTATAAAACGAGGAATACTACAGTTCTCGCTACAAATCTACTATAGATGCATGGTTCATTTGGATTTTTGATAAAGCCAAATTCTTTGACCGTCTCATCAAAGCAGATGTTCCAACTCCGCGATGCCTGCTTTAGTCCATAGATGGACTTAAGCAACTTGCACACCTTTCCGCTGCTCCCACTCTGAATGAAACCCTCTGGCTGGTCCATATAGACACACTCCTCTAAATTTCCATTTAGAAAAGCTGTCTTTACGTCCATTTGCCAGATCTCATAATCGTGGAAGGCAGCAATGGCAAGAAGGATCCAAATGGATTTCAGCATGGCTACTGGAGAAAAGGTTTCGTCATAGTCCAAGCCAGGTCTTTGACGAAAACCCTTTGCTACCAGCCTAGCTTTATAGGTCTCAACCTGTCCATCTACACCAATCTTCCTTTTGAAGATCCACTTGCATCCTACGGGTTTTACCCCGTCTGGAGCAATGTCCAACGTCCATACCTTGTTGGTGTACATGGACTGCATTTCTGTCCGCATTGCATCCAGCCATTTTACTGAGTCAACGCTCTGAACGGCCTGCTGGAAGCTAGTGGGCTCATCATAATCTATGATGCAATCCTCTCTATCCCCGTCTATGAGAAAACCGTAGTATCTCTCGGGCGGATGAGACTGCCTACTACTCCTGCGGAGCGGCGTTGGAATGTCCTGTTCTTCCGAACCCTCTGGTTCCACTAAACTTTCAGTAATAGTCCGTGGCTCTGGAATTTCTTCCAGTTCTACTGCGCTCCCACTTATCTGGTTTTCCAAAAACTCAGTTTCCAAGAAGTAGGCATGACGAGAAACAAGAACTTTTTGTTCCTCTTCACAGTAGAAGAAATATCCTTTGGAATTCTTTGGATATCCCACAAACTTGCACTGTACTGAGCGTGCCTCGAGCTTGTCCGCATGCTGCTTTTTGACAAAAGCTGGACATCCCCATGTCTTAATGTGCTTAAGATAGGGTCTCTTCCCACACCACATCTCATATGGCGTAGTAGGCACAGTCTTAGTAGGAACTCAGTTCAAAAGATATGCGGCTGATTCTAGCGCATATCCCCAGAATGATCGCGGTGACTCAGCATTACCCATCATGGACCGCACCATATCCAATAGGGTGCGGTTCCGTCTTTCCGATACATCGTTATGTTGTGGAGTGTATAGAGGAGTAAGCTGAGAGAGAATTCCGTTCTCTTTTAAATAGTCCAGGAACTCGGCACTTAAGTATTCTCCACCTCGATCCGATCTTAGAATCTTAATACATTTGCCGGTCTGTTTCTCTACTTCATTCTTATACTCCTGGAATTTTCCAAAGGCTTCGGACTTATGTTTCATTAAGAAGACATAACCGTACCTTGAGAAGTCATCCGTAAAAGTAATGAAGTAAGAATAGCCGCTTCGCGCATGTGTAGACATTGGACCGCACACGTCACTGTGTACGAGTCCCAAGAGCTCGCTCACTCTTACTCCATGTCCAGTAAACGGAGTCTTTGTCATCTTTCCTTTGAGACAAGATTGACAAGTGGCATACGATTGATATTCGAACGCATTCAAATATCCTTCTGTATGTAACTTAGTCAACCTTCTCTCATTGATGTGACCCAGTCTACAATGCCACAAGAAAGTCTGATTTATTTCTGGAGACTTTCTTTTGTGTGTATTCTGGACATTGAAAATCTATGGTTGGTTCAATACGTATATACCATTACTCAATGTACCTGACCCAATCAGAACTTAATTAAGGTGAATGTTTACAACATTACTTACAAACGAAAATTCATAACCTTCTTTAGAAACTAAAGATACAGAAATGATATTACAAGTTGCGTTGGGTACAAAAAAGCAATTACGCAAAACCAAAACATGTCCATCTGACATTCCCAGGTGATAGTCCCCTACGGCTTTAGCATCCATGCTAGCTCCGTTCGCAACTCTGAGGGTCATGTCACCTGCCTTCAAAACCCTACGGTTTCTCAATGCCTGCAAAGAATTACAGATATGAGATCCTGATCCGGTATCCAATACCCAGGAAGAAGAGTTTATTGAAAGACAGTTTTCAATAACATACACACCTGAAGCTGATGCTGCAACCTGCTTCAATTCCTGTGTTCTAGCCTTCCAGGCCCTGCAATCATTCTTCCAGTGTCCTTTCTTATGACAATAGAAGCATTCTTCCTTATCCACAAGCTTCCCCGCTATTTTTTTTGCTTTAGCTTTTCCCTTCGTATCCACTTTACTAACACCGCCCCTTGGTTTGGCGGGGGCTTTCTTCTTCTTTCCCTTGGCTTTCGCCTTGGTCCTAGAAGAAGATGATCCTCCTACAAACAAAGTGGATGTTTCCCTACCTTTCTGTAGGGTGCCCTCTGCGCTCCTCAGCATGTTGAGGAGCTCTGAATGTTCAACCTCTTTTTCTTGTAAGTTGAAGTTCAGTATAAACTGGGCGTAAGTGGAAGGAAGGGACTGGAGAACTATATCCGTATAGAGTTCACTCTCCAATGTGGTCCCTAGGTCCGCGAGCTCCTCAATGTAGCCGATCATCTTTAGCACGTGCTCGGCTACTGATGATCCGACGGCCATCTTTGCCGAAAATAACTTTTTCGACGCTTCGTATCTTGCGATACGTGACTGCTCTCCATACAGTTCTTTTGTATGGAGAAATATGGATTCAAGGTCCATATTCTCATGCCTCCTCTGATGTTCGTTGTCCATCGAGGCAAGTACGAGGCACTTGGCCTTCGCGCTATCAATCTCCCAAGTCTTGCGGATTTCCTTATCCGCGACGCTGGAAGTAGGACCAGGGACAGGGGGAGCTTCGGTGGTAAGAAGATACCCCAGCTTGTCGTAAGTGATTGCTATCTTGACATTCCTGAGTCAATCTTTGTAGTTTGGCCCTGTCAGTTTGTTTTTATCTAGAAGTAACTTAAGTCCAGTCATGTCGATGGGTCGCTGCAATTAGGAGAGAGAAGAAGAAACACTCAGCATGATGCTCTTGCAAGTTTAGAGTGGTTTTTAGTTTGTCTAAACAGGATGGCTCCCACTGTTTCTCGAATCCCTCCTCAAACCATAAAGGAAGAATTAGTCGGGATCAATCCCACCGCACAATACTTGCTTAACCGTTCAGCCAGGCCGGTGTCGGTACTTCGAGGGAGGTTTTCCAACGCTTTCGCAAAGTTCCTTAATTAAAGAACGTCTTTTTCCTGGGGGCATAGCCCCGCTAACACCTTTCTAGGCACCTACTAGGTTTATAGCATTGATCGATTAGTGAGAAATTTCCCGAGGAGTAGCATATACTCACAGTAGGATCGGGATCCAAATATCATCGTGTGACGAAACTGAAGGAATCCTACCAGAATCATCACACTCCAAATGGTATGCAAATCTAGCAAGTTTCAGTACTTATGAAACTCCCGATGTGGATTTTTGCCCCATGCTCTTATGACCTTGACTTTGGCCAACAAATCATAAGTCACATGTCAAGTTCTACCCGTCGTTCTCCAGGTTAATTTGAATCCACCCGCACCTACCCTTGACTTTGGCCAACAAGGCAGTGCGACTGTTCCAAACCAACGCATCTATCTATGCTTCACATGAATACCCAATAGCTACCAATCACTATGCCTTGACTTTGGCCAACAAACACAGCTTGAATACTATTGACTATTCATGTGAAACGACGGAGGGCTACGAATGGTTTTGGCAAAACCGTGAACGTAGTGAACTTGATTTGGTCGATGGAACGAGATAGCTTTTAAAAGGAGTGGCTCAAGCTCCGCATTTAAAAGTTGGTTTTGAAAAGAACCGAGTGGTTTTTCGAAAGTGTTCCAACGACTTTAACTTGGTTTATTATCTTGCATTAGTTCTTTTAATGCGTGATATTCTTGCATTAGTTCTTTTAATGCGTCCCATCATTTAATCCTACCATTGCAGAAAACAACCAAAATATGACGTACGCTTATGCCATTCGCATTCGCCACGGGGCCCCGTCATTACCCGTTAGGTTACTTAACTAACGACAGAGCGGGGGCTGGGCTAGCGCGGCTGTAAAACATAAGCAACGCCTAAATAATATCATATATAGATATACTGCAATGATAAACATTTCAGATCACAGATGAATACATTGGATATACTAGGAATCTGTAATTCGCACGAGCCTGTAACGAAAAAAAGATTACACGGTCGCGGTGAATAGCCAAATACCCCACCCAAGACCCCTACGGGTGCGGCAAACTACCCGCCAAGTACCCGAAGCGTAGTAACCTCCCTCATCTCCATGAGTAGGCCACTCGACACTTCGGCATACCCGGTAGTTTGTGCACCCCCTCCATGGGTCTATCCTAGGAGCAAAAACAGTAAAAAGAAATTATACAATGACGGCTATAACCCCGACCCGGTTGTGCGGCCATACAAATAATTATTACATCAATTTACAAATTTACATGAATTGAAAGAAAAGAAAAACTCTCGTCTCACAACCCCCGGCTATTCACCCGCGACAATCCAACATATTCATATACACATTCCATCAACATTACAGATCACAGATTTGTATAACCCCCACTAATCGACATATAGTGATTAGTAGACGTTCAATACAAATATCACATTACAGGAAAAACCTGTTAGCTTAAGTCTTTTCGAAGTTCGATCAAAAATACGGATTTTCGGGCCCCAAAATAAAATTTTCGTTCTGGAAAATCTGGGTTGAAAATATATATTCCAAAAATCCCAAAATATACCCCCAGAAGCACACTGTAGCAAAGAAACACCAGAGAGGGGGCAAGGAGGCCGCGGAACCGCGGCAATAGCAAGCTATTGCCGCGTTTCCGCGGTCGTTTAGGGGGATCTCTTGGTCATTTTTCTACAGTGGCTTTTAAAAACCCTGAGCCGATTTTAGGTGTTAAAATAATCAACTTTTGAACAGTAAAAAAATCGACAGAAACTCGAATTTTTGGGGTTCGTTTTCGGGACTTTTTCTTTGATCGATCTTCTAGTTACTTGCTAACATGTTAGATAGAGTTTAACTAGGCTCTGATACCACTGTAAGTCCATGCTACCTCTCCCGGTACTTTCGGGAATGCGGAATTTGGTAAAAAACGATTTTTACGGAGGTGGTAACATGGACCTAAAACCCGGATCTTGGTTAAACATCTATCTAACAACCTAACTATGAGTTTCTAGCTACTCGGTTAGGGGGTTATACCTTGCTTGTCTTGAACTCCTTCGTCTTCAAGCTCCGATGGTGGTCCGGATTGGCTTCTTCTCGTCGTCTCCGTACGCCGAAGATAGATCCACCTGAAAGCTCCAACCTTTGGCTCCTTCTTCGTTCTTTGAAGAAACTAGTTCACTCGGTTTGCTAAACCTTGTGAACTAGAATGGGTAGAGAATAGTTTGTGTGGGATTTTATCTATGGTTCTTGATTCTCAACTCATGAGACAAGAGAACCATAGATTAAAGAGAGGGAAAAAGAGCAAGAGGGTGAGAGCAAAAGGAGAGCTCAAGAACAAGAGAGAGAATGAGCAAGAAAGAATGAGCAAGTCTTTTGTCTCTAACCCTCTCATAATCCAAAGTCATGATAACTCATCATACTAAAAAAGTCTTATGTGATGGTTGAAGCAACCATAACCATATCATTTCATGCACTCATTTTACACAAATGAGCAAGAAAGAATGAGCAAGTCTTTTGTCTCTAACCCTCTCATAATCCAAAGTCATGATAACTCATCATACTAAAAAAGTCTTATGTGATGGTTGAAGCAACCATAACCATATCATTTCATGCACTCATTTTACACAAATGAGCAAGCAAACAAAAGTCTTTTCCATGAAATGATAGCTATGGTTATCATGATGGTCAACTAGTCAAGCCTAGTCAACCGGTCAACAAAGTCAACAAGTCAACAAAAGTCATCAAGTCAACAAAGTCAACAAAAGTCAACAACCATGTCACCATAATACTTAATTAATATAATAGTTAATCACATATCAAATTCTCATTAGGGTTGAGCAAAAAGTCAAATAGTCAACGGTCAACTGTCAACAACCCTAATGAGAATCCGCTGCCTCTGCCTCCCTGTCAACTGTGCATACACACCCGCATCCGCGTTTCGTGGAACACGAATGCAAACCGGATAAATCCAATCCCAAAAGGTACACTAGGATCTGGCTTAAACCAAAGCCCGCTAGTGTAAACTGTCCGGACACTGTACGTGCACAAGTGCACGGATGTGACCGAACTCTGTCGCAAAACCATGCGACCTGTCGCAATACCATGCGACCTCTACTCTTTTGCCTAAAGGCGAAAAGCTTTCTGTGTGGGACTCTAAAGACTCGACACTACGCTGGTAGTGGGTTTAACCATAGACCGCAAGCGGCACTAGCTGTGCGTAACGGTCCCCAGGTAGTGCCGACAAGAAGACCGACGAGGCGAAACCCATCTGAACTCCTACTGAGCCTGAGTGTGACATTCTCCGTACAGTCCGGTCTGTTCGTCTGATACATCGCATGGCGGGCCTAGGGGGCGGTAAACGTCAGTCCCCCAATAGCGGTACAAGTCGTGTCGGAGCGAAGCCCAAAACACCCTGAGATAACACTGGAAACCTACCAGTATATCTCGTTTGCCCTGGCCAGGGACTACTCGTGTAATGGCTCTCCTAGACACATTGCGATGTCAACCCCCAATACCAGGAGAGACGAATCCTGTCTAACCGTCACTGCCTCCAAGTGCTTCGGGACTGCACCCAACCACTACCTGTTTGCACGACTCCTTTGAGCCGTGGTAGGGTAGTGATCAAAGTACAGTGGGAACACACTCGAGGCGAAGTGACAGTGTCAAGTCAGCGGACTAAGCTGTACTCATGTCACCTGGGAACTGATAACTGACGATAGGCATAATACCAACTAGTCAGTTCCCGACGAGTCCTGTCCAGTGTACCCGTAACCTAACGAGCACCCGCATACTATCTCAAGTACGACGTACCGACGGCTGTGGGACAGACCGTCTCCCACACTGGGATGAGAAGCGCATGCGCTGGTCTACTCCGGAGTATCGATGCCCTGTCTCGATAGTCCTGCGACCAGGGACCTGCATAATTATGTGCTTATAGATTACCCAGCCCCACTAGTGTGACGGCCATCACATCGTTGGTAATCAAGCAAAGATCCTAAGGGCTCCACTAATGTGTATAGGCGATATACAAAAATAAACACATGTACACATTGAAGTAGAAACAAACCAAGTAGCATACTACTATTTTGAGCAAGATTGTATATACAAGGTGAATATCCCAAGCTTCCATTAAGTAATATACAAACAAATATGATACAGTAATGGCCTCTAGGGCATATACACTAACAGACCGGAGGACTCGGATCAGTCAGTATATCTCTCTTCCCCATCTTGTAGTTAGCTAGAACTAGTTAATGGTTCGATCCGGGTATTTAGTGCGCGGTGGTGCCGGTTTGCTAGTTTGCAAAATTAAAGTTTTTCGCTTCCGCATTTTTGGCGTCGGATTGACGGCCGGGGCACCGCCGTGCACTTACAATGCTTACATGCTCGTTACCTGTATACCTATAGGGTATTATACCATTAGCGATAGGTACATACACACATAATGACATAGCTACATGTATACCTTGCATACATACTTCACTTATACCTGGAGTGTATATTACATCACTACTTATAGGTAGATACTTATACCTTGCTATACCTTTATGTTTACACATATATCTAGTTATAGCTACATCTTTACCTTTACTTGATGTTATATAGACTTGGAGAAATTAGAAACCGCATAATATATATTTTTACTTGTTGCAGTTAAATAGTGGCTTTTCCTTTATATGCTTACATTACAGTTTTCGGTTGCATATATTATATTCATGGATTTTCGCATTGAGATATGGATTTTTCATGATATTTTCTAGATTTGAGGACCGTGGCAGTTTCATGAAATTATGCATATTTGAAAAACCCGGTTTCTCTTAATATGATATTTCAGCAGCCACCATGAGCTTTATCGGTTCTGATATATATACCCCATGCGAGGAGCGTCGTGGGCCATTTGAGGGTAAATGGTGGGGCCCGGAGGTACCCCGGGGCAAGAAAGAGATATCGATGTAATATGCCAATGAGGCCTGACAGGGGTACCATACTCTCCGGTGACATTGCCTATGACACGGCGGTTATCGTGGGGATACCGAAGGGAGTCATGTACGTATAGATACGTCGAAGGACGATGGTCGAAGCTGGGCACTCGGGTTTTCGGATAGCGTATGATACATACCTATCAGGATTCCAGTCATGGTGACAGCACCTGATAGATCAGCCTTTATGTGTCGATTCTTGGCATAGGTTTTCATGATATTTTTATTCCTAAGTATATATAACAGTGGAATGCGACGTTGTTATATACGCATATATATATATATATATATATATATATATATATATTAGTGGAATGGGATGCTAATATATATGTATACATATAAATTCATATACTTCATCATAATTATTCATGCAAACATATTTACTTAGGATATATGAGATTCACTTGATATTGGATTTTGGATATAGGAGATTCATTTGAGATTGGATACAGGATATATATAAGATTGCTGATTTTGAACATTCAGGATATATGAGTTTTACTTGGTATTGTAAATTCAGGGTTTGTGAGAATTACATGATATGAGAACCAATTTGGCGGCTGATTTGAAGAATTTTGGAATTTGGATTGTCTTGATGGATTTTGGTCCTACCATGATATCAGGATTCCGTGGAAATGACATGTTTCATCTCATACTTCACATTTATTGTTTATGCACTGCTTCATGTATTAGTAGTACCTGATAGAGTACCTTCCATGACTGTTGCATTTACATACTTTACTTATATGCATTGCTTCATGTATTAGTTGTATCTGCTAGAGTACCTTTCATGACTATTGCATATATATATTGTCATATCATTGTTCCATGTATTAATTATAACTGATGGGGTACATTACACGACTGTTGCATACATATTGTCATATTACTGCTTCATGTATTAGTGATACCTGCTAGTGTGCCTTTCATGACTATTGCACACATATGACTTTTAATGCTATTAGTTTGCATATGTTAGATCCGCGCTCTACGTGCATACTTGCGATTACCTGCATATGTTATTTACTATTCATGAGTTGGCAACTCGCCCGCGTTGTGCTACAGTATTTTGTAGGTTGATCCTCACATTTGTCAGAGGCAGGGCTATTATCATCTATCATATCATCTTTTGCTGTGGATACCGCTTCGGCTCACAGTGTGCGGTTTTGCTTTAGGTGGGTTTTGTGGTTATCCGTACATGTTGATTATTGTATATTCGTTGTATCCTGTACTCTCCATCTACCATTATCTTGTATGACTTAGATACTTGATGTGAGGACGATATTGTATATTATGTTATGACTTGGATGTCTTTTATGCAGTTTTATTTATATCTTCTTTTATTTCTTCGCTACGTCGTCGTATATCTGTTGTGGTGGTTGTTTTCCGCCGTTGGGCGTGGATTTGGTCCCGTTTGGGAATGCTTTACATATATTTATGTTGTACCCATTTTTGCGGTTGGTTTTTACTAAGGAGGTGCTGCCAAATTTTAATGGAAATAAAGTTAATCTTTTAAAGAATCTGGGTTGAGATTTCAAAGGTTTCCAAAATGCTATTATTTCTTACTACTTTTGATGGTTTAGATTGCTGGGTTTTCGTCTTACTTAAATTGCGTTACGCCTGTAGACGTTGTGTAGTTTAAGGGTCGCCACGTGCCAATTTCGGGTCGTGACAACATGGGATGAAGATTGCGCGCAAGCCAAGTGCATAGTGCTGGCTTCACTGAATAATGAACTTCAGAAACAGCATGATAATATGGACGTAAAGTCAATATTCCTCCATTGCAAGAATTTGTATGGAGAGCACTTTCGTATCGCAAGATACAAGATCTCAAAGAAATTGTTTCAAATGAGGATGGCTCTCGGATCATCAGTAGGAGAACACATCTTAATAATGATCATTCTTATTGAAGAACTCGCAAACATGGGGTTCGTGTTAGAAAATGAGTTATACGTTGATTTAGTTCTACCGTCCCTTCCTTCGGCCTATACTCATATTGTATTGAATTACAATATGCACGCTATGGAAGTTGATCTTCCAAAACTTCTCAATATGTTGAGGATAACAGAGAGCACCTTAAAGAAGAAAAAGGCACCCGTTCTTATTGTTAGTAATTCTTTTTTTCCAAGTCCAAGGTAAGGCCAAGGGATGAAAGAAGAAGAATCCCATCAAACGGACAGGTGGGGTCAAAAAGGCGAAAGGTAAGGACAAAGCTGGGGTTGTGAAATCGGAGAAAGGAGAGTGTTTTCATTGTCATAAGCAAAGGCACTGGAAGAGAAATTGCAGGGCTTATATGCCCTCACTCAAGGTCAAGAAGCAGGACGATACTTTAGCTTCAGGTGTGCTTGTAATAAAAAACTGTTTTTCCATTAACTCTGCTTTCTGAGTATTGGATACTGGGTCAGGTTCTCATATCTGTAACTCTTTGTAGGCATTGAGAAGTAGTCGGTTTTTGAAGAAAAGAGATATGACCCTCAGAGTTAGGAATGGTACAAACATTAACGCCACAGCTGTTGGGGCTTATCATCTAGGATTGCCAAGTAGCAACATTTTGATTTTGAAAAACTGTTATTTTGTACCAATTATGATGTGTAATATTATATCAGTTGCTTTATGTCACGACCCAAATGTGGAACGTGGCCGGCACTTAAATCACGCAACGTCTAAAGACGTAACGTAATTCAAGTAAGCCGAAAACCCAGATTCTAAACTGTAATTTAAAATAGAGTGGTAAAAATCTTTGTTTTAAGTGTTAATTTAAGGTGCCAAAGAGTTATATCGAAAACCTTTTGAAGGTTGAGTTATTGTAAAAATTACGGCAGCATCTCCTTTGTAAAAACTGATCAAAACCGATACATAAGCATAATATATTTGAACATCCTCACTTGGGAGCAATCTTAACGCCATCCAGTGGAACGCAATCACAAAACAAGATATACGACACCGCAGGCGAAGAAATAAGGAAATAAGAAGGGAAAACAACATCCACAATAAAAACATAAAAGTCGGCTCACATGAGCATGACACCCAGAGTGAAATATAATACAAGTCTATCTGTCTCATCACTAAGTCAAATATACAAGTGGTAGATGGAGTATACTAGATACAATGAGAAATGTACAAGGTAGAAGATAAAATAATACTCGCAACCTATCTACAAAATTTCACGTCCAAAAAAGTCATAGCAAAAGTAGTAGCAGTATGCCCCGCCGTGACTATACTGGCAGATCGGCCCTGCAAGACACTGTGGCACAACGGGGATGAGTTTCCAGCTCGTGAGTAGTAAGTAACATCATAAGTGGCAATCGCAAGCATGTACGTGCCAGGGACAGATCTTATGTATGAATTTATGATGCGGTGTATTAGTATAGATGCAACAAGAATAAGTGAGCGAGGTATGAAAATCCGGGGTGTAGCTGCTATAAAATACTGAATATATCATAATAAATTCAATATGGTATAACTAAAAATATCATCTATAAAACAGCATAAAACCTTTGTCAAACAATGAGAATAAAAATCTCAATATCTCAGGGACCGTCTCTCAGATCGGCCTTCAAATCCATCTGATCACACGAATCCGGTCGGTATCTCCGGAGATCCACCTAGCCTAAACTATCACCGGTAGGTATTATTCCCCTGCCAGGCTCAACGTCTCTCTATACGATTTTCTTTCCTCGGGGTACCGTACTGGGTCCACCATCTACCCGCAGAAGGTGCCTCTTCTCTTCTCGAATCTGGTATACACATATCTCATAATCGAGAAAACTCATGGTAGATGCCACACATCATATGAAGAGAAACTGCGTTTTTAAAACAATCATAAGTTTTTAAAATGTATATGCGGTTTCCCAAATCAAGAAATCTCATGAAAACAGAAATCTCACAAAACATCATAATATATGAATTTGGCGATGGTGGAAAATGTACATGATATTGATATGATCCAAACTAGATAAATTACGCGAAGATCTATATATCAATAAGATGCAATGCAATACAAGATATCATGCAAGTTCTATAGTGTATGTGACATAGAAATTACCAATGGCGTGTGTGTGTACGTATAGCTTAGTGCACGTGCGACATGAACAATTTGTAATGGTGCAAGTGTCCTAATATAGAGATATCAATATGCATGATGATGCGTATGCAATATGGAAATGTTTATGGGTATATGTATATATGATTTGTAACTAGATTCTAAAATCTGGCGCTTAACGCCATCCGAACGATTCCCCCATAGATATTAAATCTACTCACCAGAACGTCCTTGGATACATGAATCCGACCACCTCCTTTTCTTTCCTAGTCGCGTACTAAGTCTCCACAACCGATCCTAGAATCACACAAAACTTAGCACATGAGGCTATAAATACGATATGACACACAAACATATACGACACAAACGAACTAACTCTCACAAGTTGATACATGTGAACTTAGCATGTTAAACGTGTTCAACAGCATCTAAGACAAGCCTTAAGGGCTGTTAACCACACAAAACGCTAAAACGAGAATCAGAATATCCGTATTGCATGTTAACATAACGTCTAAAATAAGGTAAAACGGTCCTTGATTTTTATATATACATTAATTAGAAAAAGTTGCACATGCCTAAGGCCTAATTGGAGTTCCAGAGAGCACCCAACAAAAACCCATGACCAAACTCACTGGAGGGGCCGCAATTTGTCGCCAAAGCAGATAAATTGGCGGCCAAAGCTTGGAGATAGTGGCTCGGGTTTTGAGGATGTATTCACGGTCCTATAACTAGCTCCTAGTAAATGCAATTTCTCTCTGTAGTCCCTGGTTTGATAGAAGATTCTAATTGGAACCCTAATCTTTAACTACTACTAGTTTTGACACTAATTTGAAAACATTAAGGTGGTTTAGTGAAAACATGGTAGTTAAACAAGGATATATTGCACTCAAATATTCTTACCTAACTTATTTAAGTTATGGTTTCCCTACAACTTATCATAACCCCAAACTTAGCTCCAAACCTCACATTAAATTTTAGAACTACTCAAAACACAACCTTTAATCTAAATTATGAATGATTAAGGAAAAAGATTAGTAAAACAAGTTTAAACTTGGCTCATACCTCAAAATGAAATGAGTGAGATCCTAACTTGAAAAGGTTACCTCTAGATAAAGACTTGCTTCAAAAAGAACTCTTGAAGAGATTTAAAACTGGATTTTGAGATGATTTGTGAAGGATTTTGTAGTGATTTTTGTAGGGTTTTGGAAGGTAAAGAAGAGATTAAGTGAAGGAGTTGAAGAAGAAAGAAGAAGAGAGAATGAGGGAGAGAAGGATCTAGAGAGAAATGGCTAAACATAACCATGGCACAAACACAACCCTTCATTTATTGCCTATACCTCCATGTTTCCCATTTTCATTATTGTTTTCTTTTTCTCTATTTTTCTACAACCATCCTAATATATTAAATATCTAAAAGAAAATATAAAATGGTTTAAATTGTTATGGTTGCTAAAACAAGTTTTAAGTTAAACTAACATCATGTTAACAATAGATTAGTGTGTGTGTGCATGTGTAAAAAATAATTTAATAATTAAATATATATATATATATTTATATATATATATATATATATCTGTGTGTGTGTGTAAAAATAATTATTAACTATGTTTTATCGAAAATGCATGTTATATCAGTAATTGAATTATAATTAACTCTAAACAAATTTTATGTCATTACAATCTTCCTCCTTAAGGAAATCCGGTCTCTGAATTTAAAATTTAACTAGGCATACCTTTCAAAGAGTTGGGAAAATTTCTTCCGCATCTCGCTCTCGGCTTCCCATGTGACATCTTCACTGTTCGGACTACGCTATAGAACCTTCACGAACGGTATGGCTTTTGTTCAGACCAGAATATTGCACTTTAATACAGCCCATTCATTATATATTTTTTGTATATATCAGTACTATTAACCGGTGTTAGCTCAGTAATACAGATTACAGGTATCCGTGACAAAATATTAGAAATACATTCAGAATCACGGATATATCATTTGTGAGCCGACACTGCAATCAGAACAGAGAACCGACTGATATCCTAAGAGTTATTTTGCAAATAAAGTGTGTGAACATACTTTCGGTCCAACACAATACATGTTGCACACAACTCTTGGAACATGGACCTAGTAGGGGCTGCCATGAATCATGGCACAAGTGGGCATGATGTGACGTGGGTGTGACATGCATTTAATGCAATAAAGTGGGTGTTGACTTTATGATTCAAGTTTCCCTCCAATTCCTTGTGCACCACAAGTTCAAAACGAAGTAAATAAACTGCACCAAAACGATATGAGGGGACACTCAAACCCACACTGCAAATACGGGACCCACCAATCGGATTTGGGCCGATATCTTCATAGCCAAAACCGGCCTGGCCGGCCCCACCTATTCCTCTGGCCTCCAGCTTTCTGTAGGCCCTTCCTTGCTACCAGGTTGCCCTATTTTTATGGTTTATTTTCTTTTCTTCTTTGCCTATAAATAGTAGGCAGCGGGCAAGGGTTCATGGTCATTCTTTAGTCTTGGATTGTGCTTTCATTCTTCATTCTTTGTCCAAGTTTTCTTTTCTCTTTTCTTGTAAATAGCTTAGTCCCCTTGAGTTCATAACCTTCTCTTGATCTTTCAACCACTTCATTGAGCTTGAAAATTTAAGGGTTGGTTATTGATCTCAAAGGGTTGTATCATTTTTGAAGTTTAATAAAGTGTTCTTTTGTGCTTCATTCACCATGAGTTCTTTGCCTCTTCTTGATTTTGCAACCTCTTAATTGAGCTTGCAAGTTTAAGATTAGGTTATTGAACCCATGTCTTGTATATTGTTCTTGGGTTCCTAGTTCTTTCTTTCTTGCTTGTTTATTTCTTGCTCTTTTATTACTTGCTTTACATTCATGCAATTTATTACCTTGCTTTACTTTCTTGCACTTTAAATTCCATGTCATTTAATTACTTGCTTGTAATCTTTTCTTTTCTTTGCTTATCTTTTCTTTTGCTCTTTTTGGTTTGTTTTGTGAAAGCTTGTTAATATGTGTTGTTAGGAAAAGAGAGAGATATTGTAAGTTAATGTTTCGTTCCTCATTTCCTTTTCCCATCTTTTCCATTTGAAACTCCGCCCAAACCTTATGCAAGCGCTCCGTTAGGCACCATACCCTACCAAGGTAACGGTGATTCCTAACTGCGACCGGTTGCGTTCGGTTTGGCCGGAGGCGAAAGCAAGAGACAAGAATGGACGAACAAGGGTCAATAAGCCGGATTCCATGAATACCATGCTTAAGCACCCTAATCCACGTTGTTGCCGATTGTTCTGGCTTCAATCGTTAAGTTCGGCTCAAAGGTTTTGAGTGCGGATTTTCTTAGCTTACACTTTTGTATTATTTCCTAACTATTTTATATTTGCATATAATACATAGGTTAGATTTGAACAATCCGCCCTCGCGCGTTAACTTGTTACGACAAGAACGTAAAACGTCCCTTCTCCCTGTGGACCGACCCGTGCTCAAC
This sequence comes from Agapanthus africanus, assembly GCA_030015575.1. Classification (NCBI taxonomy): domain Eukaryota; kingdom Viridiplantae; phylum Streptophyta; class Magnoliopsida; order Asparagales; family Amaryllidaceae; genus Agapanthus; species Agapanthus africanus. The sequence continues at coordinate 247,138,155 of CM057348.1, read as the reverse complement.
CGACTAGCAGCAAAGCGACACCGTTTTGATTGCGGTTAACACTAAAATTCTACCAATCAAATGGCGCCGTTGCCAGGGAGACGGTAACGCTTTACTTCTTGTTATTTCGGGTTAATCTCTGTACATTTCATTTATACTTCTAACCCTATTTTCAAAAACAAACATAAAAATCAAAAATTTCAAAAACCAAAAAAAAAAAATAACTAAACTAACAATTTTGCTCTCTAGAAATTGGACCTGCTTGCACTCTGGAACTGAACTAAAAAACCAAACAATACCAGTGAAACACTAGTGGAGCACTGTGAACACAGAAGAAAATTGAAGCCCCTTTGCAAGAAGAAATCCGGCGACATCTCCTCCAAATCCGGCGTCGCCGGCCGTAATGCCTCCTTCTGCTTCCAATTTTTATTCTTTTCTCCATTGTTCTCTTTTTGTCCCATTTGTATTGTTTGCTTTTTTTAAATTTTATTGTGCAGGTATTTGGGCATTCGTATCGCTTATTCGCACTAATATCTGTTTTCCCGACATCTGTAGATTTTTGCGGATTTGCGAACGGCGATTGTAGGGAGCAAAGTGTACACTTTGCTCCCTACAATCGCCTCGAATGTACAATTCCCAGGTGACAGGAGTACAGCTTAGTCGGTCGACTTGACACTGCTACTTCGCCTCGAGTGTGTTCCCACTGTACTTTGATTACTACCCTACCATGGCTCAAAGGAGTCGTGCAAACTGGTAGTAGTTTGGTGCAGTCCCGAAACAATTGGAGGAAGTAGCGGTTAGATAGGATTCGTCTCTCCCGGTATTGGGGGTTGATATCGCGCTGTGTCTAGGGGAGCCATTACACAAAGTCCTTCGACAGGGCAAGCGAGAATTACTGGTTGTGTTTCCAGTAGTTTCTCAGGGTGTTCTGGGCTACACTCCGGCAGGACATGTACCGCTATTAGGGGTCTGACGTTTACCAACCCCAAAGCCTGAGATGCGATACTCTTAGACGAACAGACCGGACCGTACGGAGTTTGTAACATTCAGGCTCAGTAGGAGTTCGGATGGGTTTACCTCATCGTCCTTCTTATCGTCATCTACCTGGGGACCGTTACGTACAGCTAGTGCCGCTTGCGGTCTGTGGTTAAACCCACTGCCAGCATAGTGTCGAGTCTTTAGAGTCCCACACAGAGAGTTTCCCTGCACTGGGCGAAAGGTGTAGAGGCCGTATGGTTTTACAACAGGGCTACGATCACTTAGGTGCACTTGTACGCGTATGCTGTTCGAGCAGACAATGCTAGTGGGCTTTGGTTTAACCCGGATCCTAGTATTGTATGTATGGATTAGTTTTGTCTTCAGTGCATTCGTATTCTACGGAATGCGGATGCGGGTGTGCATGCATAGTTGTGAGCAGCGAAGAAGAAGGAGGTGCCTCATTAGGGTTTTGACCGTTGGTTCGGAAAAAACCATTATGAGGTGAGGAAAATGTTTACTAATCATTTTAATGATAATTATGTTATGGTAATTGCTTTGACCATTTGACCATGCTTGACCATTTGACCTAATTGACCATTGTTGACTTGGACTTTTCTTGAGAGCACTAGATCCTTCTTTTGCTTTTGGCCTTGGATTTGATTTGAGATGATAATGGTCAAATCAATGTAGCCATAAATATTATCATGATAAAAGATTAGTAATTATTTAGTTTATGGATCATTATTTTTCATCTCACTCTCTATCTTCAAGTGAGAGCTCCCATGGTTCCTCCTTCTTTTTCCTCTCTTGAATTTTCTATAGCTCTCATGTGTTGAGAAAAATAGAAACAAAATAGACAAACAAATCCACCACCATCTTCTACACCTCCTAGTACATCAAGAATAGCAAACTTGTTGCCCTACTTACCTCGGCTTGAGGTGGAGCTCGGATTACAGACTCTCAGGTGGATCGTCTTCGACTCAAGGAGGCCACGGAGGTGACCAAGATCCGGATCGACCCATGGCGCCTACGGAGACGAGGAGGGTAACGGAGAAGACCCAAAGGACTTGTTGCATAAGGTATAATCTCCTAAGTATAGTAGATAGAACCTCTTGTTGTTTGTTAGCAATGGTTCGGCAAAGATCCTCAAGTTTTAGTCCATTTTACCTTGTGTTAAAAATTTGATTTTTTCCTTTTCCACCTCCCCGTAAGCACCGGGGTGGGTAACGTGGACTTACAGTGGTATCAAAGCCTCGCTAAACCATCACTAACTTGTTAGCAAAGTGTTAGAAATTCGATCGCCGAAAAAAATCGCAAAACATGTCTAAAATTGCACTTTTCTGTTGTTTTCAAAAACTGGTCCAAAATTTTTTCCAAGGACCTTAAAAATACGTGCAGGCTTTTCTAAGGACACACAAGAAAACTGAGCCCATGAATCGGTCAAACCGCAGCAGAAGCGCGGCCAAACCAAGGGTTTGGCCGCAGATCCGCGGCCGAGTTGACGCCGAGTCAACTCAGTTTTCCTGCATCATGTCCAGATTTCTTTTTTGTGATTTTTTTGATAGTTTGTTTCTGCCTAGATTTTTCTGAGTACTGTGTTGTGCTTAGGGTAGTTTCAAATCTAGTTATCGATCGAAATTCTAAGTACTTTTGCTAATCGGATCTTCTGTGTTGTGATATATGTATTGAACGTCTGCTAATCGCTATACGTCGATTAGTGGGGGTTACGTCGATTAGTGGGGGTTATACATATCTGTGATCTATCATGTTGGTTTGTGTATATGAACTTGTTGGATTGTCCTGATGAATAGCCGGGGATGTGAGATGAGAGTTTTCATTTTTCATTCAATGTAAAATTTGTAATTTGATGTAATATTATTTTATGGCCGCACATCCAGGTTGAGGTTTTAGCCGCCATTGTATATTATTTCTTTTACTGTTTTTACTCCTAGGATAGACCCAAGGTGGGGTGCACAAATTACCGGGTACATTGAAGTGCCGAGTGGCCTACTCACGTTGTTGAGGGAGGTTGCTTCACTTTGGGTACTTATCGGGTAGTTTGCCGCACCCGTAGGGGTCTAGGGTCGTGTTTGGCTATTCATCGCGACCGTGTAATCCGTTTTTCGTTGCAGGCTCGAACGAAACGCGGATTCCTAGCATATCCAATGTGTTCATCTGTGATCTGGAATGGCTATCATTGCATCTGACGAATGTATATATTTATATATGATATCTAGTAGGCGTTGCTTATGTATTGCATCTGCGCTAGTCCAGCCCCCACTCTGTCGTTAGTTAAGTAACCTAACGGGTGATGACGGGGCCCAGTGGCGAATGCGGATGGCATAAGCGTACGTTATATTTTCGTTGTTTTCTGCAATGGTAGGATTAATTGATGGGACGCATTATATTATTGCAAAGAAAATAAACCGCAGCTGAGTCGTTGGAACAATTTCAAAACCACTCGGTTTTTTCAAAAACAGAAAACTTTTAAAAACGCGGGGCTTAAACCACTCATTTTAAAAGCTATCAAGGTTCCTTCGATTATATCAAGTTCACTATGTTCACGGTTTCGTCAAAACCATTCGTAGCCCTCCGTCATTTCATATGAATATTCAATAGTATTCAAGCTATGTTTGTTGACCTTCGTCAAGGCATAGTGATTGGTAGCTGCTGGGTATTCATATGTAGCATAGATAGATGCGTTGGTTTGGGACAGTCGTATTACCTTGTTGACCTTCGTCAAGGGTATATACGGGTGGGTTAACCTGGACAATGACGGGTAGAACTTGACATGTGACTTATGATTTGTTGACCTTCGTAAAGGTCATAAGAGCATGGGGAAAAATCCACATCGTGAGTTTCTAAAGAAACTGAAACTTGCTAGTGCTGCATACCATTTGGAGTTTGATAATGTTGGTAGGATTCCTTTAGCATTATCTCACAATGATATTTGGATCCCAATCCTACTGTGAGTATCCGCTACTCCTCGGGAAACTTTTCACTTAACGATCAATGCTATAAACCAAGTAGGTGTCTAGAAAGGTGTTAGCGGGGCGACGCCCACAGGGAAAGGAGGCTATTTAATTAAGGATCTTCGCGAAAGCGTCGTAAAACCTCCCTCGAAGTACCGGACACCAGCCTGGCTGAATGGTTAAGTAAGTATTGTACGGTGAGATCATTCCCGACTAATTCTTCTTTTATGGTTTGAGGAAGGATTCGAGAAACAGTAAGAACCATCCTGTTTAGATAAAATAAAAACCAATCTAAACTTGCAAGAGCATCATGCTAAGTGTTTTCTTCTCTCTCTCTTAATTGCAGCTACCCAGTGACCAGACATAGGTTACATCAAGATAATAAAATGACTAAATCAGACTGTTAGGACTGGAAAAGGTCTGTCCAGATGTCCATTACCCATGACAAGCTGGGGCACCTCTTAACTAATCAAACCCCTGCCGTCTCAGGACCAGTTTCCCCTGTCACGGATATTGATATCCGTAAGACATCGGAAAAAGACTGTGCGAATACCAAGTGCCTTGTATTGGCCTCGGTTGATGGTGCATACCAGAGGCAGCACGAGAAGATGGACTTAGCTTCTGTCTTCCTCCATAACAATGATTTATATGGAGAGCAATCTCGTATCGCAAGATATGAGACCTCGAACGAATTGCTTCAAGCGAGGTTGGCTTTCGGGTCATCTGTAGGGGAGAACGTCCTTACAGAGACTGGCTATTTTGATGAGCTCATGGACCTGAAGACCACGTTGAAGAATGGGTCAAATACTGACTTGATTCTATAGTCTCTGCCCTCTAATTATACCCTGAAGGAAACCAGGGAAGAAGGAGGAAAGGGACGGTCAAAAGCTTCGGGACTTGATGTAAAGGAGGGACGTTTCTATTGTTACGGCAATGAACAGTAGCAGAAGGATTGCAGGGCTAGCAAAGCCAGTAGCCAGGATTCGAAGCATGCTGTGGCTTTGGTTTCGGGTGTGTTTGTAATAGAAAACTGTATGTCAATTAACCCTACTTCTTGGGTATTGGATACCGGATCATGATCTCACATATGTAATTCATTACAGGTTTTGAGAAACCGTAGAGTTATCAGGATAGGTGATATGACTCTCAGTGTTGCCAATGGAATGAGCGTGGATGCTGAATCCGTAGGGGAATATCACCTTGGATTGACAAGTGGGCAGATATTGATTTTGCGTAACTGTTTGTATGTACCTAGTATGGCTTGTAATATCATATCTTTATCCTTACTTTCTAAGGAAGGATATGATTTTACTTTTGTAAGCGATGTGGTCCACATCCACCTAAATCAAGTTCTGATTGGATCAGGTACATTAGAAAACGGAATATACGTATTGAATCAAGCTCAGGTTTTCAGTGTCCAGAACACACTTAAAAGAAAGTCTCCGGAAACAAATCAGGCTTTCTTATGGGATTGTAGACTAGGTCACATTAATGAGACACGGTTAACAAAGTTATATTAAGAAAGATACTTGAATCCGTTCAAGTATTAGTCTTATGCTACTTGTGAATCTTGTCTCATAGGAAAGTTGACAAAGACTCCGTTCACTGGACACGGAGTAAGAGCTAGCGAGCTCTTGGGACTCATACACAGTGATGTGTGTGTTCCAATGTCTACACATGCGCGAAGTGGTTATTCATACTTCATTACTTTTACGGATGATTTCTCTAGGTATGGACATGTCTTCCTGATGAAACATAAATCTGAGGCCTTTGAGAAATTTCAGGAATACAAGAATGAAGTTGAAAAACAAACAGGCAAAAGTATAAAGACACTGAGATCTGATCGAGGTGGTGAATACTTGAGTGCCGAGTTTCTGGGCTACTTAAAAGATAATGGAATTCTCTCTCAACTTACTCCTCCATACACACCACAACACAACGGTGTATCAGAAAGGCGGAATCGAACTCTATTAGATATGGTTCGTTCCATGATGAGTAAGGCTGAGTTACCGCTATCTTTCTGGGGTTATGCACTAGATACAGCTGCATATCTTTTGAACCAATTTCCAACCAGGACTGTGCCCACCACTCCATATCAGATGTGGAATGGGAAGAAACCCTGTCTTAGGTATCTTAAGACATGGGGATGTCCAGCTTTTGTAAAGAAGCAGCATGAGGACTAGCTCGAGGCACGCTCAGTACTGGTTCAGATTATTTGCTTGCATCCATGCTGTTACCCTCCTAAATTGGTTCGTCAATTCCATATATTGCTCTAATATCTGCTCAAGACTAGACTTCGGTCGATAAAGAGTTTCAGGATAAGATTGAAATTCTTGTGGACAAAAACACCCAAATGACCGATCAGAAGGACCGTTTAGAGAAGGTGGAAAAGTCGGATTTGATTGATAGGAACAGAATGGTTAGGAAAATTGGGTAGGAGTAGGAGTAGGGTCAATATTGTGATAAGAAGAATTTTGATATTGGTTTGTCGGTTTGTTATTGGACATCATGCATTCCACAAACCGCCTATCAAACTCTTCTTTGGAAAGTGGAGGTGATGGTTGATATTGGTCCGGGTTGAAACTTTGGCCTCTAGCCCTAGCTATATGCTCAGCAATGGAAATTCGCCTAGGGGCTTCCTCACTCGGGGTATCAACAGGAACGGGTGCAGAATTGGGATACAGTTGATAGGAGTTCGGATTGAAACTTTGGCTTTTAGCCCTAGCTATATGGTCAGCAATGGACATTCGTCTCGGGGCTTCCTCACTCTGCGTATCAACTGAAATGGATGTAGGATTAGGATACGGTTGATATGACCTAGACCGAGGTGGCCAACTGTTTCTTCCTGCTTGTTCTATATGATCTCTTAAGGATATGGAAGAATCGGCCGGTATACCGAAGGGATAACGAAAACATTTAATATCTGGTTGTGGACACCAATGCTCGGCAAGAGATTTTCTGTTCGGGTAACCCATTATAAGAAGAGAGGAGAGGAAAAAAGGGTAAAAAGGGTAAAAGGGGGGAGAAATTAATTGGTTTGTTGGAAAAAGAGACGGATTTTTGAAAATTCACACAAACATGCACAATCAACCCTATTATCTAAAGGTCATCTAGGTCAAGTCTCTAGACCGCTCCTAACTACCAGAAGACAAATCGCAGGATAAATCCTCTACTAGCTCTTTGTCCCTCCTGTGGCTAGGTAAGTGCCAGGTAAGTAGGAGGTTCTCCACTACGTAAATAGTGTGCCTAATTAAGTAACCACTTGCCTTAGACACCACAAAAGAAACACGGATAAGCAATAGATTACCCACGACCTCCTTCTGTCCTAAATGAGCGTGACGGTCCTGAAAGTCATGTCTAGATATTTTTTAATTAATGAGGGTGATGCGGATGCAATTGTGTGATTTCCGGGGCTTAGGATGGGTAATGAAGTCCCCACCTAATCTGAATTTGGTCGTGCCCCTTAATTTCCGTATAAAAATATACAAACAACCAATTTCAAGTGTCGCAACAAATTTATTTTTTTTTGCGGCGCTGAATTTAGGCAAAGAATCCTGTAAGAAATTGATTATTGGAAAAGATCAGAGAGAAGAGGGGAACACAGAGAACATACCTGAGAATTTTGGAAAAGAGCAAGCCCTCAATGGCGGCGGTTCCGCCGCAAAAACCACACAACGGCTGCAGATCCGCGGTGCTCTGGGGAGATTAGGGTTTGGAAAAATTCCTGTAGGTCCCTGAACTTCTCTGTAATTTGTAAAACTCCCCATAATCTTGATTCCCTCAGTAGAATAATTCCAGATTCCCTCGCAAAAATTCAAACGCTAAAGTTAAGCACACGATGCGAATCTTGAATGAAAATTCGATGGAATAATAATTTTTTCAACTCAAATAACAAAAGCAAACAAAATTGCACACATCCCCGGCAATGGCGCCATTTGATTGAATGAACTCTTTGTGTGTCGTGTTTTAGAAAATGTGTAAAGATCACAACCAAAGAAATTTGTAAACCGCAATCAATAACAGTGTCAATTGTAGGTTCGTTAGTGAGTGCGGATCATCCACAGAGATCTGTGTTTTGCTTGCTATTGTTGGAGATAGTGCCCTCAGAGTCAATTATTGGATCACAGGCACGTGATTGCAATGATTGAGGGAGGACCTATCCCGGGACGACGGTCTTACTCGAGATGATAGTATGCTATCTGGTTTACCTTTATCATCGTGTACTGCTTTAGGTGACCTGACAGGTCGCTATTACACGTTGATAGAGCCTCTAGGATTCGTGCTTGACTGCCAGCAGTATGAGGGCGATCATATAAGTGAGAGCTGGAGTCTATAAGCACATCCTTAAAAGGTCCCTAGTCGTAGGAGTTTCGAGACAGGGCATCGATTCTCCAGAATAGACTAGTGTATACAGTCGAGACCCCGACGAGGGGCGGTGGCCGGTCTCGCAAGCCACTGGTGTCAGTTGGATCACCTAAGATGTATACAGGTGCTCATTGGGTTATGAGTACACCGGACAGGACTCGCCGGGAACATGCTAGTTGGTCTTATACCTGACGTCAGATAGCAGTTCCCAGGTGACATGTGTACAGGTTAGTTCATCGACCTGGGGATCGTCATTTGTCTCGTGTGAGTTCCCACTGTGCTTTGATTACTACCCTACCACGGCTCAAAGGAGTCGTGCAAACAGGTTTTAGTTGGGTACAGTCCCGAGCCACATGGAGGCAGTGAGCGGATCTTCAGGGGTTCGTCTCTCCCGGTATTGGGGGTGAGGTCGCGCTGTGTCTAGGAGAGCCATTACACGAAGTCCTTGGCCAAGGCAGGAGATTTACTGGTAGGTATTCCAGTAGTATCTCAGGGAGTTCTGGGCTACACTCCGACACGACTTGTACCGCTTTTGGGGATCTGACTTTTACCCACCCCCTAGGCCCGACATGCGATGCTCATAGAAGAACGGACCGGACTGTACGGATATTTTCACTGACAGGCTCAGTAGGGTGTCAGGATGAGTTCGCTCATCAACGTCCCTTTTGGTCAATAGCTGGTGGCCCGTCACGTATTGGCTTATACCTCTGACGTGCTAGTGGTTAAATCCACAGCCATTGTATTGACGAGTTTTTAGAGTCCACCACACATTCAGTTACTCAGCTTTCGGGCGAAACGCTGTAGAGGCCGTATGGAGATATGGCAGGGTCCGATCAGATACGTGCGGTATTGCACGGATCAGGATCGGACGGTTTGTACTAGAGGCCGTATAGATATATGGCAGGGTTCGGTCAGATACGTGCGGTATTGCACGGATCGGGATCGAACGGATATTACTAGCCGGCTTTGGTTTAAGCCGGATCCTAGTTTAGTACAGTGTAGATTTTGTCTCTTTGCATTTGTATCCGGACGGAATACAGATGCGGGTGTGTATGCACAGTATCGGGGTTTTTCCTGTAATTTATTACGGGACCAGTTTTCTGGAGTTGCCAGTTTGCATTCCGTTCCGGCCGGTTTTCCTTTGTTCTTTCCCGGCCGGACTTTTCCGATGGAGGGGGTTATTTGCAAGTTTGCAAATAACATTTTGTGGAGGGGTTTATTGCAAAAGGATTTATTATGAGAGCATCTTTTCTTTTGTTGCACCATTCTTGCATTGAATGAGATTAGAAAGGGTATGGGTTGGATTTAAATGAAGTATGGTTAATGTTTGTTTATGGTCACCCTCTTTTCTTCTCCTACCATCACCTCCCTTCATGCTTTGTTTTTATCCCTCCACCATTCCTCATTAAGTATTGGCCGGCCACTTTTGAGAGAGGAGATGAGAAAAATGAGAGAGATTCATTTTTGTGTATAGCATTCTTCATCTCATTCCATTTGCTAGAAAATTGAAAGCACCAATTTTCTTTAGACCATTCCTCCGTCTATGGCAACCAACCCCAAAGTGACATACTCTACACTACATTCTATAGCACTTCTTGGGCATGTCGACTTGCCAGCTTCATGCCCGAGTTGCCTCGGTATAGAGGCGGGAGCCCGTAAAAGATACAGACGATGTGGTGCCCTTCGGCGAGGAAGCGACGACCGGATTTTCCGCGGGAGATCGGGACGATGACGAGAAGACCGGAGGACTCGGATCACTCGGTACATCTCTTCCCTATCTTGTTACTTTGCTAGATCTAGTTTAATGGCCCGATCCGGGGTTTAGTGCGCGGTGGTGCTGGTTTGCAAAGTTCGCAAAATTAAAGTCTATCACCGTTTCCGCATTTGGCCGTCGGTTTGACGGCCGGGGCACCGCCGTGCACTTACAGTGGTATCAGAGCCTCGCCATTAACTTCGTCTAGCTTCGTTTGATGTGTTTTGCATTTCCGATCGACCAAAATTCCAAAATCTACAATTTTGTTAACATCAGTTTTCTGTTGAAAATTTTTTAAGCCCAAAAATTTTTCAGGTTGCAAAAATGTGATGAACTTGAAAACCTAAGACTACTGCAGAAATCCGAGTCATTGATCTTTCATCGAGAGCGCGGAACCTCGGCCAATACCCACTTTGGGCCGCAGTTCCGCCGCAACATGAAAGGATCAATGGGCCAGGTTTTTCCAGTGGGTTTCTGGGTTAATTTTAGGGGTTTTGGAATATTAATATTGGGCCCAGTTTTTCTGTGAGTGCTACAGTATTGCTTGGGGGCCCACTTGTTAATTTTTGATCGATCGGATATTTTAAACACATTTTTCACAGTATTTACATTATATCTGTGACCGTGAATGTCACTCGATCGGTAAATCCGGTCTAACTGCTATAGCCCGGTTAGACGGATTTGCGAACGTGACTTTCTCGTTGATGTTCTGTGTTTTGCTGTGTTGTTGCGGATCGGTCGTGGGGGATAGCCTGGATGCAATGCTAGTACAGTTTTGTTGTATGATGTACATTTGTTATTGCGGGGCGAGCGTCCGACATGTGGACTGCCGTCACTGCCTGATTGTATTATTATTTTGGGGCACGACCTGGTTGCGGTCGATGTACCCGTTGTATGTATATTTTACTTTCTGTACTAGGTTTTCCCCGTGGAGGGGTGCACGGATAGCCGGGTTCTAGAAGGCAACAAGCCCGCATCTCATGGCATTGGGACGGAGGGGGCTTCAGTCTGGAATTGGCGGGCTATTCGCCGCACTCGTAGGGGGTACAGGTTGACCCAGGAGGGGTGCCCAAGTTACCGGATTCCGTGAAGTGCTGGGTGGTCCATTCACGGCGCTGAAGGGGGCTGCCTCGCTTCAGGTTTTGGCGGGTGACTTGCCGCGCCCGTAGGGGTCTAGGATTTCATTGCACAGGCTATCCACACGACCAGGGGAACGTCGAGTTTTTAGTAGTGGCTCTGTGAAACCCGGGGATCCCAGATATCTGTATTGTTTTGTGATGCTGTACATTTCTGTGATGTTGCATTTTATTCACGCCTTGAGCGAAATACTATATATTGGTATATATATTAGTAGATGTTGTATATGTTTTTCATCCGCGCTAGTCCAGTCCCCGCTCTGCCGTTAGTTAGCTAACCTAACGGGTGATGACGGGACCCAGTGGCGAATGCGGATGGCATATACGTACGTCAGTATATTTTCGTTCTTTGTGGTGTGATCAATTGATGGGACTGCATTGATTCGGATCAATGCAAGATAAACAAACCTAATCTGATGTTGTTGGAACACTTTTCAAAAAGCTGTTATTGCAAGGACGTTCACTTTTGTTTTGCATCGTGGTATTCATTTGGAATATCCTGCTCCTCAGTCAACGAGGCAAGGGCCGAGATCCCTTCACCGGGAGTGACCCCTTGGACAGAAGTTTGCGTCAGGGCATTAACTTCACTATAGCCGATTACTTTTGCTTTGCACAGTGATATTCGGTTATGAATATCCAGCACCCCATTTGACGGGGAAAGAGCCGAGATCCCTTCACCGGGAGTGACCTCTTTAGTAAAGGTTTTCGTCACTATATTTTCTAAAAAGCTATCCGTTCCTTCAACGATATCAAGTTCATTACGTTAAAGGTTTTCGCCAGAAACCATTCGTAGCCCTCCGTCGTTTCAGACGGGTAGCACGTAGTATTCATGCTATGTTTGTTGACCTTCGTCAAGGCATAGTGTATGGTAGCTGCTTGTTGCCTTTCTGCTGCATAGATAGATGTGTTGGTTTGGGACAGTCGTATAGCCTTGTTGACCTTCGTCAAGGGCTTGTACGGGTGGGTTCAAATTAACCTGGACAATGACGGGTGGAACTTGACATGTGACTTATGATTTGTTGACCTTCGTCAGGGTCATAAGAGCATGGGGCAGAAATCTCATCGGGAGTTTGAAAAGAACTGAAACTTGCCAGATATGCGCATACCTTCTGGAGTGTGATACCGTGAGCGGATTCCGTCACGTTATCATGCGGTGATAGTTGGATCCCGATTCCCACTGATGAGTTGGTTTACTCCTCAGGTGACCCCGACTAATTCTTCTTTCAGGTTTGGAGGAAAATTTGAGGTACAGTGGGAGGTTTCCAGATTAGATAAAGTGATAACCATTCTGATCTAGGTTAGAGTGCACGCTGAGTGTTTCTTTTCTCTCTCTCTTGGCAGCGACCATTGACCCGACCCTAAGACTATGACTCGGTGACCAAGTTGACCGAACCTTCTTAACACTGGTTTTTGGATTTTCAGAGTTGCAAACCTCATTGCCACTCCTACTTTTACCCTTTTCTCCAGGACACCCCGTATTACTACGAACGTCCACTTCCATTGGACAGAACCATCGTATGGTTAGATACGAACTCGAAGGAATTCGAGGATGGTTTCCGGTTCTGGAGAAAACGGATCGGATTATTCAGTTGTCTTTTCCCTTTTACCTTCTCTCAAGTTGAGAGTACTCCTTGGTATAGGAGAGAGTACACCTATTATGCAAATTGGATAGTCTTCTTCCAAACCTTAGGCTGGTGCCGACCGGTAGGGAATGAAGAAAACCAATTAACCTAAACGGTGTACAGAAGGTATTAAGATTAAGACAAAGCAAGGGATTAGTAAGAGGGCAAAGTAAATTGCGACTGGTATTCACGACCAAACCAAATATTTCTTCGCCAATCCTAAATCACCTTTGTATCTCTCCAGGACACTTCGTATCACTACGAAGATCCACAGTTTATTGGATACTCCATCGTATGGTTATATACGAACTCGAAAGGAACTTGTTCCAGTTCGGGGATGGATTCTGGTCCGGGAGAAATAGGAATAAGGTTTATTCGGTTGTCTTTTATCTTCACCTTCTCTCGCATTGCGAGTACTTCTAGGACTAGGACAGTACACCCATTATGCTTATTGGATAGTCTTCTTCCAAACCATAGGCTGGTGCCGAACGGTAGGGAAGGAAGAAAACCAATTGGCCTAAAGGGGTGTGCAGAAGGTAATGACTAAAGACATATAAAGGGATTTGGAGAGGTGGCAAAGAATTATACGGTTATAGTTGTGAATCTGGATAATGGTAGAGGCATTACTAGGAATACCAGGATACCCCATCGAAACATTTCAATGTTTCAGTTCAACTGTGTACTGTTAAAAGAAAATTGATTTCCCGATTAGACACTTGCTCCAGGGTATGTATTTACCAGGTATGATTCTCACATCTGTATGGCTTTACAGATGATGAGTGGGAGTAAGTTATTGGGAATTGGGTGATCATCCTCATTATATCGGGATTCGTTGTACTCGGTGATATTTGAGGAAATCACCTGGGCTGTTTGCCGGTCGGCAAATATTTGGTTTTGAATATCCGCTGTTGTGCACCAATTTCAAATTGATATATCTGTACGTCTATTTTCATAGAGTGAGATATACCTTTTGATATTATGTCGATGACATTTACCTATATCAGTGGATGGTTAGGTAAGGAGCATTAAACAGCGGTGTAATTCTTCTTAACCATAAGTACAGTTTTCAACCTACGACACACAGCGAAAGAGTTGTTAGACTCGGCGGACTTATACAGAGTATTGTATGTTGTCCAGTGTCCATTAGGACAGAGGGGTTGGTCCTCATACTATATTCTGTTTACTTTTAACTTCTCTACTTCTTAGACATGTGTTTCGTAGAAACACAGGGTCTAAGTTTTGAGGAGTTATAGGTATTTGAATAGAGTAGAGAACCAGGTGTAGCAAGTATCGGGATTCTTCAAAGTGATCGAAGATGTAGATACTTGTGTATGGTATTCAGTTGATGGTAAAGATAAAGAGAAATTGCATCTCTTTCCGGTTACTCATAATTGGAAGCATTCCTAAGTTGAGTAACGATGATCGGCCTCTCTCCATTTAGTTGACATGCACTGGAGACAGCTGCATGATTTGAATCTGGTTAAATTAAATCAGTGCCTCTGGTTCTATATTGGATATAGAACAGTTCATATCTTAACGTTGTTAAGGTACGGGGAGTTGTCCGGATTATGCTTAAAACCAGACTCTGGATAACTCAAGGCACGTTTCTGTAATGGCTGTTTGTGGGTTGACCCAGGCTATGACGAGGGTTGACTTTCTACCATCTGGATGAACAATAGCGATATTGTTCTAGACTCGCCACAGTTTTATTAAAAATGGATTTTTTCAGAAAACAGTAGTGGGAGTATGGTAGAACTGGAAGTGATTCCAGAACCGCAAACGATTACTGAAGATTTGATAAGGAACCTAAAGATTCAATCTGATTTGACATTCCATTGGCCACTCCGCAGATAAGGTGGGTAACTTCAGGCACCCGAGAGGTACTCCGGTAGCCTCAAGGACGGTGACAGGGAAGTTCTTGTTTACCCACACTTGCCATTGTTGTTGTTCCAGGCTGCGAGACCCGGCAGGAGGATGAGTATAGCGTCGTTCTAAACTAGCTTTAGAAGTGCACGTCTATATGACTCTGCCAGAGGATTGTCGTAGTCAGTGGGAGCAGCGGAAGCATTGGTGGACATCAGGCTTATGTCTATTTATAGACTAAAGCAGATGTAGCGGAGATAGATCATCTATTTTTGATGTGACAGTCATAGGTTTGACGTCATCAGAATAGGGGATGGATCTGTTGAGAAGGTAGTAGGAAGTGATATTCCTATACTACGATCGGTTATACTTTGGTCGTCACACAGTGGTTTTTCCACAAGGGACTTGGACATTATATCAGACATACTGGTTACTAGATCTATGATTTTAGATCTGGATTTGGGTGGTTTCCCAATCAGGGTACCTTGACAGCATTCTAAGAGTATTTAGAATGGACGACTCCTGGCATGGTAGTGTACCTGCAGGTGATGGAGTCACCCTCTCTAAAGGTGTCTTATAGACTAAAGTAGAGAGGGATGTGCATGATTGGCAGATCACTTGCTTAGGCAATTGAGTCAATCATGAGATGTCAAGTACCACACCAGATGTTGTTCTTGCACTAGATGCAATAAGTTGACATTGATCCAATCCTGGAGAAACAGTCGGAAGCGGTTTTAGAACATAAGTGGATGTTCTAGGGATATGATAACGACAGCCTCATTTGGGAGACAGTTATCATTCCAGGCTTCCAAGGTGACATGGACGACAAGGAGGTTGTCAGAATTATAGTTTTCCCTCTGACGAGGGGCAGTATTTTGGACAGGTGATCCAAGGCAATACTGAGGGAGGCATGGCGCAGGATACTGATTAAGTTCAGTTGACGATACAATCTAAGAAGTTTGGATTTGGAGTTCATTTATGAGCTCTGTCCCATCAGACATCCAGACATTCTAAGACAGGTATTGCTCATTTCGGGAGATGGCTTTCTCTGCGAACTTGAGATATAGAGAGACATAGAAAGAAACATCTGAGCGGATCCACTCACTGAGGCTATTCCTCGAACGCAATAGTCTTCCAAAAAGGCTTTGTGAGACTGACTAGTAGAGGAGTTGGGTGTTCGGTATCACACGGGCTGTGAGTATGCGACATCGCAATAATTAGCCCTGAGTGCAAGTAGGAGATTGTTGGAGATAGTGCCCTCAGAGTCAATTATTGGATCACAGGCACGTGATTGCAATGATTGAGGGAGGACCTATCCCGGGACGACAGTCTTACTCGAGATGATAGTATGCTATCTGGTTTACCTTTATCATCGTGTACTGCTTTAGGTGACCTGACAGGTCGCTATTACACGTTGATAGAGCCCCTAGGATTCTTGCTTGACTGCCAGCAGTATGAGGGCGATCATATAAGTGAGAGCTGGAGTCTATAAGCACATCCTTAAAAGGTCCCTAGTCGTAGGAGTTTCGAGACAGGGCATCGGTTCTCCAGAATAGACTAGTGTATACAGTCGAGACCCCGACGAGGGGCGGTGGCCGGTCTCGCAAGCCACTGGTGTCAGTTGGATCACCTAAGATGTATACAGGTGCTCATTGGGTTATGAGTACACCGGACAGGACTCGCCGGGAACATGCTAGTTGGTCTTATACCTGACGTCAGATAGCAGTTCCCAGGTGACATGTGTACAGGTTAGTTCATCGACCTGGGGATCGTCATTTGTCTCGTGTGAGTTCCCACTGTGCTTTGATTACTACCCTACCACGGCTCAAAGGAGTCGTGCAAACAGGTTTTAGTTGGGTACAGTCCCGAGCCACATGGAGGCAGTGAGCGGATCTTCAGGGGTTCGTCTCTCCCGGTATTGGGGGTGAGGTCGCGCTGTGTCTAGGAGAGCCATTACACGAAGTCCTTGGCCAAGGCAGGAGATTTACTGGTAGGTATTCCAGTAGTATCTCAGGGTGTTCTGGGCTACACTCCGACACGACTTGTACCGCTTTTGGGGGTCTGACTTTTACCCACCCCCTAGGCCCGACATGCGATGCTCATAGACGAACGGACCGGACTGTACGGATATTGTCACTGACAGGCTCAGTAGGGTGTCAGGATGAGTTCGCTCATCAACGTCCCTTTTGGTCAATAGCTGGTGGCCCGTCACGTATTTGCTTATACCTCTGACGTGCTAGTGGTTAAATCCACAGCCATTGTATTGACGAGTGTTTAGAGTCCACCACACATTCAATTACTCAGCTTTCGGGCGAAACGCTGTAGAGGCCGTATGGAGATATGGCAGGGTCCGATCAGATACGTGCGGTATTGCACGGATCAGGATCGGACGGTTTGTACTAGAGGCCGTATAGATATATGGCAGGGTTCGGTCAGATACGTGCGGTATTGTACGGATCGGGATCGAACGGATATTACTAGCCGGCTTTGGTTTAAGCCGGATCCTAGTTTAGTACAGTGCAGATTTTGTCTCTTTGCATTTGTATCCGGACGGAATACAGATGCGGGTGTGTATGCACAGTATCGGGGTTTTTCCTGTAATTTATTACGGGACCAGTTTTCTGGAGTTGCCAGTTTGCATTCCGTTCCGGCCGGTTTTCCTTTGTTCTTTCCCGGCCGGACTTTTCCGATGGAGGGGGTTATTTGCAAGTTTGCAAATAACATTTTGTGGAGGGGTTTATTGCAAAAGGATTTATTATGAGAGCATCTTTTCTTTTGTTGCACCATTCTTGCATTGAATGAGATTAGAAAGGGTATGGGTTGGATTTAAATGAAGTATGGTTAATGTTTGTTTATGGTCACCCTCTTTTCTTCTCCTACCATCACCTCCCTTCATGCTTTGTTTTTATCCCTCCACCATTCCTCATTAAGTATTGGCCGGCCACTTTTGAGAGAGGAGATGAGAAAAATGAGAGAGATTCATTTTTGTGTATAGCATTCTTCATCTCATTCCATTTGCTAGAAAATTGAAAGCACCAATTTTCTTTAGACCATTCCTCCGTCTATGGCAACCAACCCCAAAGTGACATACTCTACACTACATTCTATAGCACTTCTTGGGCATGTCGACTTGCCAGCTTCATGCCCGAGTTGCCTCGGTATAGAGGCGGGTGCCCGTAAAAGATACAGACGATGTGGTGCCCTTCGGCGAGGAAGCGACGACCAGATTTTCCGCGGGAGATCGGGATGATGACGAGAAGACCGGAGGACTCGGATCACTCGGTACATCTCTTCCCTATCTTGTTACTTTGCTAGATCTAGTTTAATGGCCCGATCCGGGGTTTAGTGCGCGGTGGTGCCGGTTTGCAAAGTTTGCAAAATTAAAGTCTATCACCGTTTCCGCATTTGGCCGTCGGTTTGACGGCCGGGGCACCGCCGTGCACTTACAGCTATTGTTTTAGATGAGTCGAAATGAAAAGAAGAAAAGAAAATGATTCATGAGTTTTGAAATTTAGTTTTAAGAATTTTACAGAAATACTAAAGATCAAGAATCGAGAATCAAGAATTATCCAAATTGAATTAGTTAGCAAGATTTGAAATGAGGCTCGTAGGAATCGATCGAATCGATAGTAGTGATGAAAACTTGTGGTTACGTTTTCTTATCCATTGATGATTTGATGCTAGATCGTTGATGATCAACGAGAATTAGGGATTTCTTGCGGAAACTTGGGTTTCATCATCTATCACTTTTCCTTTCGTTGATTTCATTCACATTCTAGCCTCTAGTAAATTCAAGAATCGATCGTGGATCACTAATTAAGAGCGAACACAATCACGAAAGCATTGCTCGAAACTAGGTTGTCGATTCTTCAATTTACTAGAGTTTACAAAACTCATTGGACTTAAGAATCATTTCAAGATTTGTAACATCATCATCTATTGATTCTCTCGACTCCTTCACGAGCGGAGTTTTTACTCAAACATCATATCAAAGACACAATCAAGAATTGAGATCTAATCATGATGCAAGAAAGTAAAGCAAGCAAGATAAAGAATTTCACCTTTTATTTATCAACAATTTTGTTACAATTCTCTCAAAATCTACATTGAGGAAAGAACTTGATCGTCGATTTGGCTTCGCACGTCTTCGTGAGTCGCGGATCGTCTTGGGTCACTTGCTCGGATGAAGATCGACTTCGCTCCTAAAAGGTTGATGGCTTCTTGCTTGAATTATACTCGGTGATATTAATTTTGGCTTTGGATTTTGGATTAGGGTTAGGGTTTGAATGCACAAGTTGTGTCACTCAATTTGTGGGATTTTAGGCTCAATTTTCAACCACTAACAATGAACAATTAATGAACTAACTCATTAACCCCTAAAACCCTAGATCTAGGTCTCCTTTTATAACCACCTCAACCCTAGATCTAGAATTCAAATTCAAATTTCCCTCCAAAATGAACCACTTTTCCCTCCAAAATTAACCACCTCATTTGAATTTTCCCTCCAAAATGAACTACCTCATTTGAATTTTCCCTCCAAAATGAGGTTGTTAGAAAGAATCATCTAGAAGAAATTTGTTGGAGGGAATATTCTAGAATGGGGTTGTTATAAGGAGGCTTCTAGAAGAAGGTTGTTATAAGGAGGCTTCTAGAAGAAATTTGTTGGAGGGAATATTCTAGAATGAGGAATATTATTGGGTAAGGTTGTTAGGCCGAGCCTTCTGGATGAAGCCACGTGGTCATTCTTGAGTCTTCTGGAAGCTGAGCCGTTAAAGGGAGACACGTGGAGGAAATCTGCAAAGATGACGTCACCAACTAGCCGCAGATCCGCGGCGCTTTAGAGGCTTTGCTGCTTGCAACTTTTGTGCTCTTTTTGTGCTGCTCTTGTGGAACTTTTATGATATGTGGAATCTCATAAATCTTTCTTGTTCACTGCCAGATCACAAGTCTTGGACTTGACGTATTTTTGTCAGCACTTTTCACAGTTTCGGCTCTTTTCCTGGAATTTCCTGCACAGATTCTCGAGACAAGTGTTGCGCTACACAAAGATTATGCGATGCAATGATAAACACTCAATTTCCCTTAAAAATGTCGGTTATAATATATAACACATGTTATTTGGTATTTTACAGATGTTTTGCTAATATGTGCTATATTAATACTGAACACCTCTGGATGAGTGCAAATGGTAGGGAAATTGTCATGTTAAAAATTCAATATTTTCAACTGATCAAATTCCCCCAAACTTATTTTCGGTCGTCTCGAGCGAACTGTTTTATTAAAATGAGAAGAAGAAAATATAAGAAAAAGAAAAACTAACTAGCACACTTTCGTAGGCAACACGATTGCATCGAGCACGTGCAACAAGCCTTTAAATCTCTAGGTGTCCCTAGCAGGAGGAGTGTTGTCTCCTGAGGGTTTTCAGCGGATTACACCCACAAAATCCAATAATAAAAGGAAGACCGTGAAAGTTACATTTAAAGATAAGAATTGTAAAAGAAAGACTTTTAAAATTAGAGTTTCCAACTATGCTAGCTTTTCGGTTGTCATGAGCCCTATCTTAATAGTCATGAAAAAATTTCAGAAATCACATCATCCCTTAATAAAACATCGTCTTTTTTCTTCATTCCTATCTTTCTTCCAAATATCGATCATATCACCCTACTTGTGTGTAAAGAACATCCCTACACCCGGAGAATTCAATTCAAGCTATCATACTCTTGTCCATCTGCCTCAGTACTTTTTAATTTGATGAATATTTAGATTTGCTCACACATTTTCATGCGACCGTTAATACTTCTTGAGGTACTAAACAATCGATTACTCATGTGCTTGTTTATACGGTGTTTTTCCTCGTCTTGCACCATCTAAGGCTTAGCAGTGACTCCCAGATCAGTTGGACTAAGGCACTAGGTGAAGAAGCACCCTCGCTATATTTTTTTATTACTGCCTTGGCGATAACAAAACCAGTGTTCATTTTTCTCACCATTTTATTTTTTTATTCATTTTTTTTTAATTCCTTCATACTTTGGTTTTTAGACAAGAGCATTTCAAGGTATCCTCTACTATCTCGAGTTTCAAGACGTGTGTAAGTGCGTATAGTAGGGTATCAACGTTCAAATGTTTGGCTTCCAGAATAGGAACAATTTTTCAGACTTATTTTTATCCTCAGATTACTGACTTCCTTCATCTTACTAACTCTTGGGACAACGGCTCATAACTACTTATTACTAGTTCGTATAAGAAAACTTCTAATTTTGTAGGGTTCCTAGGCACGCTTAAAAGGTCTCACAAGGCATCAACCATGCCAATTTCAAATTTTACAAGTGCCGAGAAACCCTAATACGGATCGTTAACTAGATTTTAGGCGAAACAAGCAACTAGTTAACAATTTAACTAAGTGAACGGAAATACAACCTTTGTAGATCCGGTCCTCCACCTCCATAGCTCCATGATAAAGTCTCCTTGCTGTCCAAATCGAATCCTGGGCTCTAGCGTCGGCTTCATCGGAGAAATGGACGGGCTAGGTCATCGACAACGATGCCGAAGATGATCTACGTCGAGGCATCACAAGATCAAGCTCCCACTTCACCAAGTCATGAAACTTGTGAAGAAAACACCCTATACTACTTGGCAAGAGGTAGAGGATGAAGATATAGGAGGTGGGTTCACTTTAGAATTGGATTTCTCACTCTTTTCATCAAATCACCATTGATGGTTGCAAGCTTCTTCATCTTGAAGAAGAAGAAGAAGAAGAAAATATTATGATAAGTTAATTTAATCCAAAAGAAAAATCAATACTTATCATAATATGAACCATGGTTAGGTGTAGAGAATTGACTAAGGTTAGATGAATGGTTAGGGTTAAGCATGAAGACAAAATGGTCACTTTGGTCAAAGCTTCATGAAGCTTCCACAAGCTTCATGAAAGAAAGAAAGAAACCATTTTGTTTTTCTTTTATCTATTTCTCAAAAATGAATAGATAAATAAATAAGTGAATAAATCAAAACCCTAACCATTATCATAACCATGGTATAAGTCTTTACACAAAGCCAATTTTGCATGTATCATCAAACATGATACAAACAAGTGCACAAAAATATATCACATATACAATGTGCACATCAAGTGAGAAAATCCATTTAAAATGAACCAATACTAGTTAATGCAAAGTAATATATCAAATATATAATTATACATTAAATCATCAAATCAACACTTGATTCAATGATCCGGTCATGTCGCACATAACCGACTAATATCCAATGTATCGGCTTATCGAATCAATCCTTGATTCGATAACTAGGTTATATCGCAAACAACCATTCGACACATTCATCGCGAGAATGTAATATGGTATCACATACACGCATTATTCTCGGTCCCGCACATATCTCATATGCGCTCCTATTTCGTTTTGCTTGAGCCAGGAAACCTCTGTGTAGGACTCTAAAGACTCGTCAATACGCCGGCAGCAGGTGATGATCATATCAAACACCCACAAGCCGCAAGCGGTCTGCTAAACGTAACGGCCACCGGGGTATTGAGCGATCAGAAGATCGACGAGCAAGCCCGCTCATAGTCCTGTGAATCCAACCAGTAACACTTATCGTACAGTCCGGTCTGTTCGTCTGATATGTCGCATATCTCGCCTAGGGGTGGTAAACGTCAGACCCCAATAGCTCGATAAGTCGTGTCGATATGAGGTCTATAACAGTTCGAGAAACTACAGGTAACACTTACCAGTAATTCTCAGCAACCCTGGCTAGAGATTTCTGGTTATAGCCAATCGAACACAGCGCAACATCAACCCCCTATACCGGGAGAGACGAATCCCCTCCTATCGCTCATTGCCTCCATGTGATTCGGGACTGTACCCAAAAACCACCGTTTTGCACGCCCTCTTGGATGTGGTAAGGTGGAAATCAAAGCACAGTGGGAACCACACAAGACTTTATGACGATCTCGGGTCAACAGACTACTCTGTACCAGTGTCACCAGAGAACTGCCATCTGACGTAAGGTATAATACCATCTGGGAGTTCTCGGCGAGTCCGTCCAGTGTACCCAGTCTCCACTGAGCACCCGTATATCATCTCTGATGTCAAACACCAATGGATATGGGATCATCCATCGCCCATCTGTATGGGTCGAGAAGGTATACGCTAGTCTACTCTGGTATATCGATGCCCCGTCTCGATATACCCACGACTAGGGACCTTGAAGGATGTACTTATGGACTACCCTGTCCCCACTAGTATGATCCGCATTATAGTCCAGGTAGTCAAGTACACATCTTAAGGGCTTTACCAACATATAACAGAGAGACAATCAGTGTACACGTTAAGGTAAAGATCAACCAGATAGCATACTATCATGTCGAGCAAGAAAGTCCTCCCTATATATGTCCAAGCACCCACTACAATATACATCCTATGTATAGTAATGGCCTCTAGGGCATACATATAACTAACAATCTCACACTTGCACTAGGGCCATCTGATAGCAGTGGTTGTAGTATCTCATACTCAACCATCCCTTAATAGTCTCTCTCTGGGAAAAAGGGCTTTGTGAGTGGATCCGCCGTGTTGTCCTCTGACTCTACTCTCCTAACCTCGATCACCCTGGAGATCAACCATCTCCATGATCAGGTGACACTGCCTTAGAATATGTCTGGATCACTGATGGGACCGGCGTTCCTTGGCAGAAGCCACAACTCCATTGTCTCACAATGGTTGGAACGTAGTTCATCTCATGAACCAATATACACCCAAACATCCTCTTTGGTAGTATCTTAAGTAGCGATGTATCCTGCCTTTATCGTCTAGTATGCCACGGTATCTAGCTTGGAACTCTTCCAACATACCGTCCCTTTACTGAGGGTAAAGACAATGCATGTGACTGACTTTCAGTCGTCCTTATCACCCTGGAACCCTTCCAGTGATTCTCCCCAGGATCGGTTGATACCATCTCACTACAGCTAGTGAGAATCCTAACATCCAATTAGATCTATCTCATAGATCCAAAACCCAGGATTTAGGAGGCATCACATTTATCCTATATGGAGAAGCATTGTGATAAGCGGAGATTAACCGAGCGTAGCATAGGAAACTCCTTCCCTATCAAGAGCATGTGATCCACGTACTCTACGAGGATCGTCACTATACTCGCTACTACCTTTTTGTTTATACAATGTTCATCTACCATTTTGATGATGTCAAACTCTTTGACTAACACATCAAAACAGATGTTCCAACTCCGCGATACCTGCTTTATCCTATAAAGCATCTTGTACACGTTTCCGCTGCTCCCACTGTCTACGAAGCCCTCTGGCTGTGTACTTATAGACGTTCTCTTCTAAAACAGCATTTAGAAAAGCAGTCATGGCACCCAACCGCCAGATATCGTAGTCATGGTATGTAGCCATGGCAAGTAGGATCTGGATGGACTTAAGCATAGCCACTTGAAAAGGTTTCATCATTATCCTCGCCTGGTCGATGACGAAAAGCTTTAACAAGTTTAGCTTTGAAAGTCTCAACTTTTCCATCTATACCAAGTAATCTTCTCAAGATTTACTTGCTCCTGATGGGGATTTAACCCTTCAGATATAGCAACCAAAGTCCATACTTTGTTGGTGTACATGGATTCCATCTCAGATCGCTAAGCATCCAGCCATTCTTATAGATTCCCACTCTTGATGGCCAGCTTGAAACTAGTTGGGTCATCATCTCATGATGCAATCCTCGCTCCCACTGTCATAGAGAAACCGAAGTATCTCTCAGGTGGGTGAGGAACCCTACTAGATTGGCGGAAAGGCTGAGGTTCGTTGGAATCTACTGAATCCTTTGGTTTTATCAAATCATCAGCTGCAGTTTGTTTGGCTGGAACATTTCCAGTTCTACATAACAGACCTTGCCTCGAGTTTATCCGGATTTTGCTTTTAGACATAGGCCGGACAACCCCAAATCTTAACTAGCTTAAGACATGGGCTCTTCCCATACCATATCTCATATGAAGTGGTAGGCAACTGATTTGATTCGAACCCTCTTCAATAGGTATGCAGCTTCTCAAGTGCATAACTCCCAAAAGGAAAATAGGAAACTCAGTAGTACTCATCATAAAGCACACCATATCAAATAGGGTGTATCTGCTCCGCCCCGATATACCATCGTGCAATGGTGTATTCGGAGGAGTAATACTGAGAGAGAATCTCATTCTCCTGTAGAATAGTCCAGGAATTCCGTACTTAAGTATTCTCCACCTTGATCTCATCAAAGGACATAATACTTATACCCGTATTGGTTCTCTACTTCTAGCTTATATTCTGTGAATATCTCAAAAGGTTTGGACTTGTGTTTCAATAGGAACATATGTTTGAATCTTGAGAGACTATCAGAGAATGTAACGAAGTACAAAGAACCGGTCTTGGCATGTGTAGACAGGGGACCTTTATACATCAACATGTATCATCCCAAGAGTTTACTAACTCTTTTTCTGTTTCCAATAAACAGAGCTGAGGTCATTTTATCTTTGTGACATGACTCGCAAGTTTCATAAGATGTAAATTCAAACTAATTTAAATATGCATCAAAATGTAACTTCAGCCTGTCGGGTCGCATTGATATGACCTAGTCTACAATGCCTCAAGAAGGATCCGTTCATTTCTGAACTCTTCCTCTTTTGTGTGTTCAGTATACTAAAGAACTGTAGTTTGATTTAGAACGTCAATACTTTTAGATAACGTGCCTGAACCGATCAACTTTTGATATAGGAAATGTTCGAAACATTATCCAACAATACAAAATTATATCCTTTCTTTACTAATAAAGAGACTGATATGATTTTGTATATCAGGTTCGGTATCTAATAACATTTGTTCAGAATCAATGTATTGGTAATACAGGGTGACAGTGACCAACAGACTTGGCTGCAACACTTGCCCCGTTTTCTGCCTCATGAAACTTATCACCCGTTCTCAGTTCTCTACCTTTCTGTAGCCCTATGTAACAGATTACATATCTGGGATCCTGATCGGGTATCAAATACCCAGGACATAGAGGATAGAGAAACAGTTCTGTATAAAGAACACACCCGAAGATGATGCATCAGCATGCACTCTCTTCGTTTGGGTGGCACGGGAATTCTGGTAATCCCCTATTTCCTGCTCTGTCTTATAACAATTATAAGTTGGAGCGGGACCATCGTTCCCCGGCTCAGTACAACAAGCGGGTTCAGTCAATACTCCGTATTATTATCTTGGTTAAGGCGTGATATGGTCGCTACCTGGAGAGAGAGAGAAGAAAACACTCAGTGTATGCTCTTGCAAGATCAGATTGGTTATTATTTTATCTAATCAGGATGGCTCCCACTGTTTTTTTTATCAAATCTTCCTTCAAACCCTAAAAGGAAAGACTAGCCGGGATTAATTACACACTACAAGTTCGCCAATCTTTCAGCCAGGCCAGTGTCGGTACTTTGAGGGAGGTCCCCTATGCTTTCGCACGAACCTAATTAATGTAAACCTCATTTTCCCAGAGGCGTAACCCCGTTGACACCTTTCTAGACACCTACTTGATCGGCTAATTGTAATGTGTAAAACTCTCCCAGGAGTAACAATTACTCGCAGCGGGTATCGGGATCCAACTATCTCATAGAAGGTATGCAATCTCATTGCAAATTTCAACACTTGAAATTCCCGATAATATTTTGCCCCTATCGTGCTATGACCTTGACGAAAGCCAACAAACCATAGTCCGCTAGTCAAGTTCAACCCGTACATTTCTTGATTGAATTAAACCCACCAGCATGACCTTTGACGAAAGCCAACAAGGCTGCACGACTACCCTAATCCAATCGCATCGTATGCAGCAGATAAGCAGCATATAGCTACCGCACACTGCACCTTGACGAAAGCCAAAAAATGCAACACGAATACTATATACAACTTATCTGAAATGACGGAGGGCTACGTCAGGTTTTTCTGAAAACCTATTGCGTAATGAACTTGATATCGTTGTAGAATCAAATGATTTTAAAATGTAGTGCTTTTGAGGCTTTTCTAGTTTTGCTAAAGGAGTCACTCCCGGTGAAGGGATAGTCGGTCCTTTCCTCGTCGAATGAGGTGCGGGATATATCATATATATCACTGTGCAAAGCAAAAACTTTTAAAAGCAATCAAAAGACAAACCGAGGGTTGTAGCATCTGCCAGTTATTGCTAAAGGAGTCACTCCCGGTGAAGGGATCTCGGTCCTTTCCTCATCGAATAAGGTGCAGGATATATCTCATATACCGCTATGCAAAGCAAGAACTGTAGCTACCTGTTTTATTTTTGAAATTCAATCCTACAACATCTTTATGTTTCTTTTACTTTCATTAATCACATTAATGAAGTCCCATCATTTAAGTACCTAAACATCACAGATAAATACGACGTACACTTATGCCATCCGCATTCGCCTCGATGTCCCCTCGTGCACCGTTAGGTTAGGTAACTAACGGCATAGCGGGGCAGGGCTAGCGCGGGTGTAAAACATAAGTAACGCCTATATAATATATCATATATACTATATACAGTATCCATCACAGAACATATCACATGATCACATCACAGATATCGCAGCAGAAGAATCATATGAAACATTGGATATACTAGGACGTCCGTGTTTTCAATACGAGCCAGTATAAAACACGGATTCCACGGTCGCGATGAATAGCCAAACCCACACCCCTAGACCCCTACGAGAGCTGCAAGCAACCCTACCAATTCTAGAGTTAGGAGACCCGGACTCGACTCCTCGAGTTGATCTCCCACAGGACTCCAGAACCCGGTTACTTGTGCTCCTCTCCTTGGGTCTATCGTAGTGCGGAATAGTAAATAATATACAGAGGGTGACATCTTCCGCAACCTGGAAGTGCCCCAATAAAAGAATATTACATACAAGTTTTTACATGAATGAAAATGAAAAACACTCGTCTCACATAAAAAACCCTGGCTATTCAAACACGACGATCCAATATAACATATCCAGCAACACATAACATCACATGTCATCAACGTAAGTAAACATGTGTATCCCAATTGTCGTTGACATATAGCAACGAAACCGGCGATATCACATATTACACTTACGGTCACAGAAAAGAAAGTGTAAAACTACAACAGTTGGAATCCGCAACCTGCATAGACATCGCATGCCTAATCAAATGAATTCCTTAGACATCGCATGCCTAACAATTATAAACCCCGCATTTTAGTCTCAAAATCGAAAACACTTTTCAATATCAAGTCGGGCAATTCAACAAGATTCCCGACATCCCGATCGAATGCTCGTCGCAAACTTCAGTAGACGGCCGCACCCCCGACGCCATCGACGAAGTGCACTAAGGCGGAACACCGCTACCGCGAGCACCCGAACGGATGCTTTCGGCGACGGGGTTCTTCTACAGTCATTTGGTCGGGGCTATGGAGTGAGGCTGTCTATTAAGTTTACCCGGCGAGTATCCGCGTACACTACGTGATTGCGACGGACTTTTGATCACATCAAAATTCCGTGGCAACCGATCAAGTGAGACTAAACCGCTAGATTTATAACATTCATTCAGTTATCTCATAACTACTTGTGAATTCCAATTATTGTATCACATTCCGGATAAATAGAAAATGTTAAACTTTCCGATCGAACATTCAAACACCCAAGTTTTCCAAAACATATCAACACATGAAATTAGTTCAAAAACATTCACTTCATGCCTCAGTACCAACGGTCCAGCCGTAGAAGGGTCAAGCCAATGCCTCACATGTGGCACGCCGTACTGCCCCAAATCCGAAGGTTCAAAGGGCAGTTCAAGACGGTCACATAATCGAGTTAAGGTTTGTTGTCTTCTAGAGGGACCATCGCGTTACTTTCACTACTTAGAACTTCTTTAAACCATGGAAAAATACAACACTTGGAATTTTTCCGGCAGGGGAAAGATTGGGTATTTATATCCGGTCGAACTTTTTAACATATTCTAAAATTATCCGGAAAAGCACACAGACAAAATTAGACAATCCGATCGAAATACCGAGTCCCTAATACAACCCAGAAAACTCAACTCTTGAGTAAATTTTAAAAATTCTCATAAAACTCAGCATTTAAATAAAGAAGTTACTGTGCAAAAATGGTTGACTGAAGAGACTAAATGGGCGCAGAACCGCCGCAATAGGCGGCTAATGCCGCGGTTCCGCCGCGCTTTAGAAAGATCATTAGGTAATTTTTGCACCGTCATTCTTAGAATTTCCTGCTGAATTTTTTAAGCATTTTTAATTTGGAAAAAACCACTTTTTCAGAAAAAGTCCAGAGAGGGTTAAAAGTTAGGGTTTCGGGGTTCGATCGGGTTCCTAACATCGTCTACGCATCGCCTAAGGCTCTAGCTAGGCTCTGATACCACTGTAGGGTTCCTAGGCACGCTTAAGAGGTCTCACAAGGCA
Organism: Agapanthus africanus; assembly: GCA_030015575.1. NCBI lineage: Eukaryota > Viridiplantae > Streptophyta > Magnoliopsida > Asparagales > Amaryllidaceae > Agapanthus > Agapanthus africanus. Next base: position 247,109,016 of record CM057348.1, on the reverse strand, counting down.
TCAACCATGCCAATTTCAAATTTTACAAGTGCCGAGAAACCCTAATACGGATCGTTAACTAGATTTTAGGCGAAACAAGCAACTAGTTAAAAATTTAACTAAGTGAACGGAAATACAACCTTTGTAGATCCGGTCCTCCACCTCCATAGCTCCATGATGAAGTCTCCTTGCTGTCCAAATCGAATCCCGGGCTCTAGCGTCGGCTTCATCGGAGAAATGGGCGGGCTAGGTCATCGACAACGATGCCGAAGATGATCTACGTCGAGGCATCACAAGATCAAGCTCCCACTTCACCAAGTCATGAAACTTGTGAAGAAAACACCCTATACTACTTGGCAAGAGGTAGAGGATGAAGAAATAGGAGGTGGGTTCACTTTAGAATTGGATTTCTCACTCTATTCATCAAATCACTATTGATGGTGGCAAGCTTCTTCATCTTGAAGAAGAAGAAGAAGAAGAAGAAGAAGAAAATATTATGATAAGTTAATTTAATCCAAAAGAAAAATCAATACTTATCATAATATGAACCATGGTTAGGTGTAGAGAATTGACTAAGGTTAGATGAATGGTTAGGGTTAAGCATGAAGACAAAATGGTCACTTTGGTCAAAGCTTCATGAAGCTTCAACAAGCTTCATGAAAGAAAGAAAGAAACCATTTTGTTTTTCTTTTATCTATTTCTAAAAAATGAATAGATAAATAAATAAGTGAATAAATCAAAACCCCAACCATTATCATAACCATGGTATAAGTCTTTACACAAAGCCAATTTTGCATGTATCATCAAACATGATACAAACAAGTGCACAAAAATATATCACATATAAAATGTGCACATCAAGTGAGAAAATCCATTTAAAATGAACCAATACTAGTTAATGCAAAGTAATATATCAAATATATAATTATACATTAAATCATCAAATCAACACTTGATTCAATGATCCGGTCATGTCGCACATAACCGACTAATATCCAATGTATCGGCTTATCGAATCAATCCTTGATTCGATAACTAGGTTATATCGCATACAACCATTCGACACATTCATCGCGAGAATGTAATATGGTATCACATACACGCATTATTCTCGGTCCCGCACATATCTCATATGCGCTCCTATTTCGTTTCGCTTGAGCCAGGAAACCTCTGTGTAGGACTCTAAAGACTCGTCAATACGCCGGCAGCAGGTGATGATCATATCAAACACCCACAAGCCGCAAGCAGTCTGCTAAACGTAACGGCCACCCGGGTATTGAGCGATCAGAAGATCGACGAGCAAGCCCGCTCATACTCCTGTGAATCCAACCAGTAACATTTATCGTACAGTCCGGTCTGTTCGTCTGATATGTCGCATATCTCGCCTAGGGGTGGTAAAGTTCAGACCCCAATAGCTCGATAAGTCGTGTCGATATGAGGTCTATAACAGTTCGAGAAACTACAGGTAACACTTACCAGTAATTCTCAGCAACCCTGGCCAGGGATTTCCGGTTATAGCCAATCGAACACAGCGCAACATCAATCCCCTATACCGGGAGAGACGAATCCCCTCCTATCGCTCATTGCCTCCATGTGATTCGGGACTGTACCCAAAAACCACCGTTTTGCACGCCTTCTTGGACGTGGTAAGGTGGAAATCAAAGCACAGTGGGAACCACACAAGACTTTAGGACGATCTCGGGTCAACAGACTACTCTGTACCAGTGTCACCAGAGAACTGCCATCTGACGTAAGGTATAATACCATCTGGGAGTTCTCGGCGAGTCCGTCCTGTGTACTCAGTCTCCACTGAGCACCCGTATATCATCTCTGATGTCAAACACCAATGGATATGGGATCATCCATCGCCCATCTGTATGGGTCGAGAAGGTATACGCTAGTCTACTCTGGTATATCGATGCCCCGTCTCGATATACCCACGACTAGGGACCTTGAAGGATGTACTTATGGACTACCCTGTCCCTAGTAGTATGATCCGCATCATGGTCCAGGTAGTCAAGTACACATCCTAAGGGCTTTACCAACATGTAACAGAGAGACAATCAGTGTACACGTTAAGGTAAAGATCAACCAGATAGCATACTATCATGTCGAGCAAGAAAGTCCTCCCTATATATGTCCAAGCACCCACTACAATATACATCCTATGTATAGTAATGGCCTCTAGGGCATACATATAACTAACAAATTTTCTAGGTTTTCTTAAATTTTTCTAATCTTTTGGATGTAATTTTTCACTATCTAATCTTTTATTAACTTATTTATGTACAAATTTTTTTATTTTATTGTTGATATTTTTTAAATTTTTATATGTTTTAAATTTTTTTTAAATGATATGTTTTGTGCTTATGCGAAGTATGCGAAGTGATACGAAAATAAGCACAAACCTCCCCAAACTTGTTTTCAACAGTGTCCTCGCTTTTGCTATCTGCTAAACCTCAAAAAACCTGTAAGCTTGGGAGGACATTTATTAATGGGGGCAAAATATTTAAGTGAAGATCCTCCCCCAAACTTATTTTTGGCTCTCAATATTGAGGACAACAGTTATTTCAACAGCCAAAAAATACACCCCCCTCAAACATGAGTTGGACAATATGAAGCATTTTAAGAGGGGGTGAGTCATTTGGTCAAAGTAAGACTTTACAAAGATCAAAAGTTAATACCAACCATTAAAACATTTTATCAGTAAAGCGTATAGGTTGGTGGAAGAGTGTGTTGTATCGAGTTAAGAAAAATTGGGGAAGGGATAAGAGATTGTCTAAAAATGGTTTGAATTTTAAATTCGAGAAAAGGAAGAATGAGGATGAATGTGAATGATTAGGAAGAAGAAATGGTGGCGGTTCAACTTCTATAAATTGAGGTTGATCGATCACAAAATCCTTATTGTTTAGAAATTCAAGTTCGTCAGCAAAAAGTTCTTCAAAACTTTCATCAATGATATGATCGAACATTTTACTGTTAAAAAGTTTTGTGCCGGATTTTACCATACTTGATTTGTCAAAATATGTGGAGGTGAAAAACTCATCGACCTCACTTTCAAAAATATCCAAATCAAGTTGGCTTTCTGGGCTTGTCAAACTTGAGCTATCAAATTGTGATTCATCAACACTCACTATCATTTGAGGAACGGAAGAAGAACCAGAGATAGTGGAAGATGAAATGGGTGAACCTATCGATTTGTCGAGTGTCGTTAAACCATATGTGGGAGATGAAGGATGGATTTCGGTCTGCTCTTCGGGTATACAAATATCAACAACTTCACGACGTATTTGGGGTTCAGGAAGAATTAAAGGCTCAAGATGATGACCACAAGGAAGTGAAAGGATCTGATGAATTGGTGGGACAAAATCATCCAGAATTTCGGGTTCATTAATCAATATATCCCGAACGTCAATCATCTCATTCAAGTGAAGGTTAAAATTCTCAAACATCTCATCAAAAGTATGGTTTTCAATCAATTTCGGTTCAAGAGTGGAGGTGTAGAGATCACAAGGTTTTGGCATGGTTTCACTTGGAATGGACCCTTCACAGTCGGGTAAATCAAGCATTGCATTATTACACAACTTGTTATACATTCTATCGTCAATTGGTGAATCCTTTGGTGCACTCCATGAATCTGTGAACCTGGAGTTGTGGATTTCAGTTTGGAAAGGGAATGTTTGATTGGGAAAGGTGTACATCCCTCTCTCACTACCCAAATTCTCATTTTTTTCCCACTCCCGAATTATATACCGGAAAATTTTGGGCTGGTTCGGGATTATTTGCTTGCATCCATGCTGTTACCCTCCTAAATTGGTTCGTCAATTCCACATATTGCTCTAATGTCTGCTCAAGACTAGACTTCGGTCAATAAGGAGTTTCAGGATAAGATTGAAATTCTTGTGGATAAAAACTCCAAAATGACCAATCAGAAGGACCGTTTAGAGAAGGTGGAAAAGTCGGATTTGATTGATAGGAACAGAATGGTTGGGAAAATTGGGTAGGAGTAGGAGAAGGGTCAACATTGTGATCAGAAGAATTTTGATATTGGTTTGTCGGTTGGTTATTGGACATCATGCATTCCACAAACCGCCGATCAAACTCTTCTTTGGAAAGTAGAGGTGATGGTTGATATTGGTCCGGGTTGAAACTTTGGTCTATAGCCCTAGCTATATGCTCAGCAATGGAAATTCGCCTAGGGGCTTCCTCACTCGGGGTATCAACAGGAACGGGTGCGGAATTGGGATACGGTTGATAGGAGTTCGGATTGAAACTTTGGCTTCTTGCCCTAGCTATATGCTCGGCAATTGACATTCTTCTCGGGGCTTCCTCACTCTGGGTTGTAGGGTGTTTTTCGTCACCCCATTGAGATGGGAATACGCACGTGCTTGTCAGGCGTACTACAGATTCCCCCTGCCTGGGGTAGGACGGGATTTATTGATTGTGGGGATCCGAAACTCCGGCAGCCGCGGACTAAGCTGCCGTTAATTACCCCTCGCCTTTGGGGCGAGGGAACCTCTGATTAACGGGTTAAACTGGTCATGCGAACTCAATGTGCGGTGTGCGTGTGTTGTGTTTTGAAAAGGGGTTTTGGATATATCGGGAACCACGCAGAGTTTTTACGGGGGTCCCGCTACCCGGATAGCGTGCTGAGGGTCAAGGTGGCTAGCAGCCCCCCTGTGGGGTGCGGGGCAGCGCCCCGTTAGAAATTTTTTTCTAACAGGGACAGTGTCGTGGAGCACGTGTGTGTGCAAATATGTATACATATGTATATGTATATGTATGTACATATATATAAAAAAAAAAGAGGGGGAAAAGACATCCAAAGGATACGTGGTGGCCAGCGCCTCGAGCGCTGTGCGCTTAGGTGCTGTGCGCTTAGGCGCTTCGCGCCACGTGTCGGCACGTGGGCGCTTCGCGCATGAGCGCTGGGCGCTCGAGCGCAAGCGCGCCACGTGTGGGCACGTGGGCACTTTGCGCTCGGGCGCAGTGCGCTTGAGCGCAAGCGCGCCACGTGTCGGCACGTGGGCGCTTTGCGCTCGGGCGCAGTGTGCGGGAGCGCAAACGCGCCACGTGTCGGCATGTGGGCGCTTTGCGCTCGGGCGCAGGGCGCCGGAGCACAAACGCGCCACGTGGCGGCACGTGGGCGCTTTGCGCTCGGGCGCACGGCGCCGGAGCGCAAACGCGCCACGTGTGGGCACGTGGGCGCTTTGCGCTCAGGCGCAGGGCGCTGGAGCACAAACGCGCCACGTGTCGGCACGTGGGTGCTCGGCGCTTGAGCGCTTGGGCGCCGGCGAGGAAAAGGGGGCTTTTAGTCCCAGAAACAGAAGCTATGCTTCAGAAAGGAAATATTTATTGTTATATATATATATATATATATATATATATATAGAACTCCTAGGATGTTTTGAAGCTGATGAAGTGGGTTCTTCTTCTTCCTCCTGTTGTTTGGCCGGATCTTGAAGATCAAGAAGTTGGAGATTTTAAAAATCACTCCTTTTTGAGATCTGGTGGGAGATCTGAGTTCCCCTTTGTAGGTTTTGTGGTGGAAAACTACTTAGTTTTGGAAAAGAAAGAGTAAAACTCTTGATTTAATTCAAAAGAAATGAGAAGGTTCAGAACCTTGGAGAAAGAGCAGGAGGCACAAAGAACCCTAGTTTTTTGCGGGAATTAAAAGTATATCCTTTATTCATCATCATGTTGCCTTTTATAGGCCTACATATTTACATATAGCCCCTTGGGCTTCACAAAATGGCATTTTAGCCATCCCATGGCTCATGTGCCATTTCATTTTTGCACATAAGCCATGGGCTTACAAAATATTGGCTTTATACCCAATTTGTTTACATTCATGCATAAACAATTACATAAAAATTATTTATTACATTATTTTGTTGTTGGCATGGGGAGGCTGGCTGCGGGCTCGACTTGGGCATGGGCCCGCTTGACCTGGGCTTGGGCCCACCTGGCTTGGGGTTGACTTTGATTTTTGACTTGGTCAACCGGGGTGTAAATTTTTACCCCAACAAATTTGCCCCCATCAATAAATGCACACAAAATATGTGGGTCGTGTGCATGAAATTGATGGATCTTCTTTTGCGTGGAGGCGACGCTTTGGTTCCCACTTTTTGGGATGTACTGCCCTTTTTACGACGTGGACGGTCGGCGCTTAACGCGTCTCCGAGACGGAGTGTCCGTGGTAGACGTTTCCCTGGCCCGGAGCGATCCGGTTCCTGCTTTGTAGGAAGCCTGTAATGCCATTTTTGTGACGTGGACGGTCGACGCTTGACGCGTCTCCGAGACGGAGTATCCGTGGTAGACGTTTCCCTGACCCGGAGTGATTTGGTTCCCGATTTGTGGGGAGCCTGCACTGCCCGTTTTGCGCCATGGACGGTCGACGCTCTGATCCGGAGCGATTTGGTAGACGTGTCCCCGGCACGGAGTGTCGCTGGTCGACGTTTCCTCGAGGCGGAGTGTCGTTGTTGGACGTTTCCCTGATGCAGAGTGTCTATGTTGGACGTTTCCCCGATGCATAGTGTCGCTTGTCGAAGTTTTCCCAAGGCGGAGTGTCGGTTGGTTGACGTATCCCCAAGACGAAGTGTCTGTGTTGGACGTTTCCCTGATGTGGAGTTTCTGTGTTGGACGTTTCCCCAATGCAGAGTCTCGCTTGTTGACGTGTCCCCGGTACGGAGTGTCGCTGGTTGACGTGTCCCCGAGACGGAGTGTCTGCTCGACGTTTCCCCATTACGGAGTGTCGCTGTTGGACGTTTCCCTGATGCGGAGTGTCTGTGTTGGACGTTTCCCCGATGTCGAGTGTCACTTGCTGACGTGTCCCCAGCACGGAGTGTCTGCTTGATGTTTCCCCGGCACCGAGTGTCGCTGTTTGACTTTTCCCCGGCACGGAGTGTCGCTGATCGACTTTTCCCCTGCGCGGATTGTCGGGTTGACTTTTCCCCGGCCCGGAGTGTCGCTGATCGACGTTTCCCCGGCGTGGAGTGTCGGGTTGACTTTTCCCCGTCACGGATGTAGGGTTTTCTTAACACCTCTATTAAGGTTTAGAAGCATCATACATGCTATAACAATAAAATTATTGAGGTGCTAAGCAAACTATACAAAGAATCGAACTAGAATATATGAAGTAACAATTAATAGTATCAAGATTAAGAGTTAAGTTATACTAAGTGATGAGACTACAACCTTTGTAGACCTCTTTGGAAGACTCCTTGGCTTTGAAAAGGTTCGCTTGATCAACTCCTCGTCCACGACGATCCACCCGAAGCACTTTGCTCTAAGCTTGATGCTTCCTTCGATTTTTGACAAACTTGAAGCACAACACCCTACACAAGATAGCTAAGGTTGTGTAGGATGATGAAGTGGTTGCTATTCGTATTTATTACCATTTCTTTTCTTTTTCTAACTCCTTTTTAACATTTAAAAGAGAGCTAGGGTTTTTGAGGAAGAAGATGGCTCATTTTTCTTTTGGAATGATAATGATAATGTTGTAAAAGAAAAATGAGAGAGAGAAAAAAGATCTTATCATAACCACAACCATGGTTAAAATAATATCTAGATATTTCAACTAAGGTTAAAGGGCAAAAGGAAAAGAAACCATGGTTGAGTCAAATTCAACCATGGAATTGTGCAGAAGAGTGTGGAAAAGAATGAGTCATTTTCCTTTTTCTTTTGCCTTTTATCTTTATTGAAAATATCCATATATCATTTTATCTACAATATGATTCTTATATTGCCATCCTCTTTGTATCATCAACCATGATACATTTCATGTATGTATGTATGCACATCATCATGTACATATACATGCATGTATCCATAAGAAGAAATGGATTTAAATAAATAATATAAAAGCCAATATTAAATCAACACTTGATTTAATAAATTGGTCATATCTTATACGACCCGACTAATATTAAATGCCCGATTAAAATACAGTATCATATACTAGTATTTAATCGAGGCTCCGCGCATATCTCATATGTGCACCACTTCGTTTCGCCAGAGCCGAGAAACTTCTATGTGGGACTCTAAGACTCGTCAATACGCCAGCAGTAGATGATGATCATATCAAACACCTACAAGCCGCAAGCGGTCAGCTAAACGTAACGGCCACCCGGGTATTGAGCGATCAGAATAAGAACAAGCGAACCTGTCAAAACTCCTGTCAATCCATCCGGCAACACTAACCGTACAGTCCGGTCTCTTCGTCAGATATGCTGCATATCGAGTCTAGGGATAGAATCGTCGACCCCAATAACTCAATAAGTCATGCCGGTATATGGTCTATAACAGATCGAGAAACTTACTGATAACACTTATCAGTAATATCTCAGCAGCCCTGGCCAGGGACTTCCCGTTATAGCCAATCGTGCACAGCACAGCATCAACCCCCAATACCGGGAGAGACGAAACCCCTCCTATCGCTCACTGCCTCCACATACCTTGAGACTATACCCAAAATCCACCTGTTTGTACGACTCAGTAGAGCCGCAGTAGGGTGGAGATCAAAGTACAGTGGGAGGACACACAAGACTCTATGACGATCTCGGGTCTACAGACTAACATGTACCAGTGTCAGCTGAGAACTGCTATCTGACGTATGATATAATACCATATAGGAGTTCTTGGTGAGTCCGTTCAGTGTACCCAGTCTCACTGAGCACCCGTATACTATCTTCGGTGTCAACACACCAGACGGATATGGGATCATCCATCGCCCATCATATGGAACAAGAATGGTATACGCTAGTCTAAGCTGGAATATCGATGCCCTGTCTCGATATACCTACGACTAGGAACATTTCAAGGATATGCTTATAAACTACAGATGTCCCACTAGTATGATCCGCATAATAATTCCAGTAGTCAAGCCAATATCCTTAGGGCTTTATCAACATGCACCAAATGAATATAAACATGATCAAGTGAACATATGATAAAGTAAAAACCAGATAGCATACTATCATTTTGAGCAAGACTGTCCCTCGAATATATATATATATATATATATATATATATATATATATATATATATACACACACATCAGTACATACACTATCTCATAATGGCCTCTAGGGCATACATATACCCAACAATCTCCCACTTGCACTAAGGCCAGTTATTGGCATATCTCATACCTAACATCTCAAAAAGTCGCTCATGCTGCGGCTGAGGGAGGGCCTTGGTGAATGGATCCGCAGCGTTGTTCTTTGTGTCTACTCTCTTAATCTCGATCTCGCGGCGATCAACTATCTCCCGGATCACATGATATCTCCTCAGGATGTGTCTGGACTTCTGATGGGACCTGGGCTCTTTGGCCAACGCCATAGCCCCATTATTGTCACAATACAGAGGTATTGGATCAATAATGGTTGGAACTACTCCTAGCTCCACGATGAACTTTCTCATCCAGACGGCTTCCTTGGCAGCATCATTTGCAGCAATATATTCAGCTTCCATCATTGAGTCTGCAACGGTATCCTGTTTGGAACTCTTCCAACTCACCGTCCCTCCATTGAGGGTAAATGCAAACCCTGAGATAGACTTGCTGTCATCCTTGTCATTCTAGAAGCTCGAATCGGTAAAGGCCTCCATTTGGAGATCTCCATTACCATACACTAAGAACAATTCTTTAGTCCTTCGCAAGTACTTAAGAGTGTTCTTTACAGCAATCCAGTGATTCTCCCCTGGGTTAGATTGATACCTGCTTACTACACTAAGTGCATAAGCAACATCAGGGCGTGTACATAACATTGCGTACATTATCGATCCTACTGCCGAAGCATAGGGAATAATGCTCATGCGAGCTCTCTCTATGTCAGACTTTGGGCAATCGTCTTTTGAGAGAGTGACTCCATGGCAAGCGGGTAAGGCACCCCGCTTGGAGTCTTCCATACTAAATCTCTTTAGGATGGTATTTATGTACTTGGTTTGGGACAATCCCAATAACCGTTTGGGTCTATCCCTATAGATCCGTATACCCAATATGTATGTGGCATCTCCTAGGTCCTTCATGGAGAACCTTTGTGATAAGAATGACTTGACCGACTGTAGCATAGGAATGTCATTTCCTATCAGAAGTATGTCATCTACGTACAATACGAGGATTGCGACATTTCTTCCTACAGTCTTCTTATAAACACAAGGTTCATCTGGATTTTTGATGAAATCAAACTCTTTGATAACATCATCAAAACAGATGTTCCAACTCCATGATGCCTGCTTTAATCCATAAATGGATTTAAGTAGCTTACATGCTTTACCGCTGCTCCTACTATCAATGAATCCCTCTGGTTGATCCATATAAACGCATTCCTCTAAATCACCATTTAGGAATGCAGTCTTAACGTCCATCTGCCAGATTTCATAGTCGTAGTGAGCAGCAATAGCAAGTAGGATCCGAATGGATTTAAGTATGGCTACCGGAGAGAAAGTCTCGTCATAGTCCAAACCTGGTCTTTGACGAAAACCTTTCGCTACCAACCTTGCCTTATAGGTTTCTACCTGTCCATCTACACCGATCTTTCTTTTAAAGATCCATTTGCATCCCACAGGTTTTATCCCGGAGGGTACATCTTCCAAAGTCCATACTTTGTAGGTGTACATGGACTCCATTTCGGATCTCATGGCATCCAGCCAATTCACAGAGTCACCACTCGTGATAGCCTGATGAAAACTGGAAGGATCATCATCATCCATGATGCAATCTTCTCTATCACTATCAACGAGAAAACCATAGTATCTCTCCGGTGGGCGAGAAATCCTGCCAGATCTACGGAGTGGCTGAGGTTCATTAGATTCTGTTATAACTTCAGGTTCAGCCAAGTTGTCATTTGTAACTTGTGTTTCTAGAACTTCTTCTAGATTTACCACATTGCCATTTGTATTGTTTGAAAAAATCTCATCTTCTAAAAAGGTGGCATACTGAGAAACAAATACTTTTTGTTCCTCTTTGTGGTAAAAAAGATACCCAAACGAATGTTTAGGATATCCTACAAATATACATTTGATTGATCGTGTCTCGAGTTTGTCTGGATTCTGCTTTTTAACAAAAGCCGGACAACCCCAAATCTTAACTCTTTTAAGAGATGGTTTCTTCCCATGCCATATCTCATATGGAGTGGTAGACACGGTTTTTGTTGGAACTTTGTTTAACAGAAAAGCTGCTGTTTCCAATGCATGCCCCCAAAACGAGAGAGGTAACTCAGCATCACTCATCATGGATCGTACCATATCTAATAGGGTACGGTTCCTTCGTTCTGACACAGCGTTGTGCTGTGGTGTGTAAGGTGGAGTGATGTCACGACTCGAAAGAGCACGTGACTGGCCCTTGAACCATATGAAGTCTATAGGACCCCATCTGATCCAAGTAAGCCAAAAGCCCAGCAATCTAAAACCATTTTAAGAGTAAATAAGGAAAACTGTTTTTGAAAAGTAAGGAAATCATGTTTGGAAATCAAAGTTTTTAAATAACTAAGCCGAATATGCATTTTTAAAAATGTGTAACCTTTCCTGAAAATTTCGGCAGAGTTTCCTTTGTAAAAACTGGCCCCGAACGGGGTACAACAAGAATAATATATATGAAATGATAAAAGGCATCCCCAAGCGGGAGCTAGCTCTTCGTCCATCGACGGTCACAACCACGCAAGCAATAATAATATACAACGCCAAAGGGCGAGGATCAAAACCCAAAAAAAAAAAAACTCAAACAGCCAGAAAACCGTAATACTACTAGCGCGACTCTAAGGTCGAAATAAAACAACACTGTTTTCTAAGTCTGAAACAATATACAAGTTTTGGTTGATGGAAATTCTAGATACAATAAATGATACATGAACAATGGCGGTTCTGATACAAAAGAACCCACCTATCCAAGCAAGTCACCCATAAGGAAGCAGTGTGCCAGAAATACCGCTATGGAATCTGTACGGCAAAAACCTGCAAGGACTGGGGCACAACGGGGGTGAGTTGCCAACTCGTGAATAGAAAATATCTACAAGCAGAGATCGAATGCATGACCCATCCTAGGTCAATACGATCAGATATAAATAAACCTCAATATGTATAAAGCTGAAGCATGCTAAACTGGCAATGTAATCTATACATGAGTGTAATGCCAAGTGCTCGTGCTAGTGCCTCAGGTAATAGCATGTCATGAATATGAGGTATGATCAATGTAATCAAATTTGCACACACGTGGATCCCGTCCACTCGTCACCCAATGACAATAACCATCATGCAAGTAAATATCATGAAACCTGTGCATGGAAATATGAGGATATAACCCACCCGTGTCCCTCGCGACACGTCAAAATCATGGAACCGGAGTGCCCAGCATCGGCACTTGAAAACATCATGAAAACTGTGCCCAGCATCGGCACGTAAATCCTCATATATCGGGCTCCGTCAGTCCGGATCGGCCCGCGGGCTCTGTCTGCGGTATCGGCCCTCGGCCCCGGCAGGACGCCCAAATCTATCCATCGACTCTGGTCAGTATCCTCCGGATAACCGCCAGGTCCAACCAATCACCGGTAGGTACTCGCCCGCCTCCAGGCTCAATCGGCAAAGCTCATCGATCATCTTGCCGAGGGGAACCATACCGGGTCCACCATGTACCCGCAATCGGCTCATCCACTCCTCGATTCGGGTTTCACATGTCGCTCTCAGCACCGAGAAAACACATGGTGGACGCACTGAAATATCATATCAAGGGTAACCGGGTTTTTAAAGCAATGACATATTCTCTTTTGAAACACTCTCGGTTCCCAAATCCAGAAATATCATAGAAACAACATATCTCAATGCGTATAATCAAAAGCATGAAGTATGCGACATGTAAAGGAAGGTATGCATATCATCATGTCATGCAAAGATCATATACTGAATGCAATAGTACTACAGTGTAGTGACATGGCAATTATCGATGATGAGTGTGTGAGCCGGCAACAAGTGTATGTGGAACATATGCATCATCGATAATGGTGCTGGTGTCCTAGCAGCATGACTGAAATATAACCACAGTACAAGCGATGCAATGCAAATAGCATGAATATGCGGAATCGAATAATCAACGCAAAAGTAAAGAATCTACACCAATCTGTACAAGTCATGCAGGGGTGCCATTTGAAATAAGACGAATCAGGGCTTTTGGAAAAACAAGGGCTACGGTGTTTTAAGAAAAGATACATCATTTGAAAATATCCGTATGACCCTTCTGCCTATCTTTAAAATATCCCCGATTCGTTAGTTTGAAATAGGTATGACTCGGTCCAGTCTAATGTCTACTAAGTAATCTAGACAGGAGGGGTAAGAAACCACCTAATCTGAGTCAATATATATAGATATGATAGTCGGTGATCCCGCCTCAATAACATATCGTAAGATATCGTCGAGTCATGAGTGCGGATCTATCATCAATATCGGCTCGTACGGTAGATCGTCGTACGGCATCCCAATAGCGGGTAGGGGTCAATATCACAGTACCTCAACACATATCAGGTATCACTATCATCAGATCGCATAATCTGGGGTACTACTCTAAGTCTAGTACAAATCGATACCATCTATAAAAATATGAATGCGGGTAAAGCACATGTCCAAAGGCCCGCTAAAACTATCATATCGCACCTCGAAGACAAGCTATGTCACATCGCCGATCTCACGGCCTCACATCAAGTATCATCTCAAACCACGTATCATCCTCAAATCCCGTATATAAACACATAGTCCCATACCCTTGTGTAGATATACGCACCATCATATGCACTCTAATAAATAAAAGAATGAATGCAAGTATGTGTGTAAATGTATGTGTGAGTGCAACCACTACTCTAGGGTTCGCACTATACTAAACCATTATATTCTTATCATCAAAATATCATTATTACCATCAATAACCCTAAACAACACATAATAAATATTCGTGTGTATACGTATTCGTATACATCACCACGGACTGCGGGGGTGCTATACGCCATCCACCCGACTTCTCCCCGTAGATATAAATCTACTCACATTGCTTCTCGTGTGCCAAAGCCGATGTCGCTATCTTCACCTCCTTTGCCTCAACATCACGCGGGGTACCTACAAGTATATCACAATGCTAAAGCACATGAAAATCACATCGGAAACCAAAATAGCACACGCTACCCGCATAGGTAAAAACCTATCGACTCGCATGTAAACACAATCAAAATCCACTTGTCGTTGACGTCCAAACGCCACCCGACAGGAATGAATCACCAAATACCAAAATCCATGCTAAAACAAGTCCCAAATTATACACCAACATAGGAAAATCAACCCAGATTTCACCCTAGATGGAATCAGTCAAAACTAGACATACTCAGGGTCAAAACTAGAGGAAATGGGGGCATGCACAGAAAACGAGGCAATTCCTTAAAATACCTTATTTTAGAATTTTCCATAATTTTTCCCCATTTATCTGTATTTAATTATACCAGAAAATTAAAATATTCATTAAAATAATATTAAATTATAAAATTTCCCAAAAATCATATTTTATTATTTTGAAGACGTTACAATCTACCCCCCTTAAAGAAATTCGGTCCCCGAATTTAAATTTAAACCCCTAAATACTAAAATATTTCAATACAAATTCCAAGTCATCGGGGCTCCGAAATCATCTATACATAAAACATCATAGCGCAATGCATGCGCATGAGTACTGAGCAGATAACTCAAAAGCAACACTCCATCAAGCATCCGCAATCATCGGAGTCATGGTGACGACACAATGTCAAATCCAATACAAAATCAATATGATATGGACCAAGACTATACATGTAGACACCCAATCTATACATGTAATTAGCTGATGCAACTGTATGCCAAATCTTTTTAAGTCGCTGTGCGATACGCGTAACACTGCAGAGTGGCGGACGTTTCTCATAAGAAAATAACTATATATGTGTATATATATCCTTTGTTTAATAAGCACGTTCCACCATTTTGAAAATAATCAGAAGGGTTTCCTTGTTTTTAAAACGTTTTGTGTCATATCGGACACGTAGGTATATACTGAGACTATAGCTCGCTTTTCGGAAATCCCTTCGATAACTATCGATGCATGCAAAATATATCCAGGCACTGTCCACTGACTAGTCCTGCTCAGTATGAAAGCAAATATCCCACATCATAAAAATGTACTGCTCCAAAAGGAATAAATTCCAAAAATGCACATAACACCACCCTGTGCGTCTGACGCGCACGGAAATCAAAATCCATATATGCGCTAAACATGTGCACAAAACAACATCTAGGTGCAACGGGTGTGCACAAAGCATCTGTCATAGGCAACATGTGTGCCTGACAGCCAAAACAGGTGCATCTGACATGCACGAAGAATCTCGATTTAGTGCATCTGGTGTGCCCCAAAATCGTATCTCAAAACATGCGCCCAACATGCGCGAAAATCCAAATCGGTGCATCCATCATGCACGAATGAAAATCTAGACCCTGCGCACTCAATATGCACGGAATCACAAAATCCAATAGCAACGTCGAATATGCGTAAGTCCAGTCAAAAGCACGGAGTGCAAGAATCCACATCAATATCACAATCAAAATCGACATACCGAAAGGCATCAAATCGAAGTCAGGTGCAATCGTAATACACAAAATATAAATCCGGTACAACAAAGGCACGAAATATAAATCTGATGCGATAAACGCAAGAAACATAAAACTGGTGCGACAAATGCACGAAGTATAGAACTGGTGCATCCCATGCACAAATACCAAGCAATAACTCAAATACATAAGCAGCAACACCAAGTGTATCCAGATATGAAGAAAATCATAAACGTGTGCAGCTGCGGGCACAAAACACATATCGATGCACTACAAGCACATATAAGCTATACCGAGTGCAAAATCAAAACACTAAAATTACATGAAACTCTGCTGGAAGCGTAAATCAAATCACCAGCATAAAATAGGCATGAAATCGCAATCAACAGCTCAAGAGTAATAACTATGTACAAGGTATAAATACCCAGTAGGTGCAACCATGGTGCACAAAATCAAATATCATGAAACTCAGTCATCAAGACTAAATCATGAGAATAGATCGCCCAAAATACCGAAATCCAAAGCAACGGATACGTGATAATCAAATCACAAAATCACAAATCATAATTACCGTCGTCGGTATACCCTCCTTCAGGGTCGAGAAGGTACCGGTACATCCGATGCTAGCGGCGCAAGATATCTACTTGCCTCTTGCTCGCGGCTGGCGTCCTCTGCCTCTGGTTCCTGATCTTTCTTGTAGATTACCAACTCGCAATTCATCGGCTCATCGGCCCGGTCAGGTGTGCTGACAGGAACGATTCTGTTCTTGCACTTCCCTGGTCATCTCTCGGTCAATCCTCACGACCGCTCGTAAAGCAGCACATCTCTGGCGCCGACCTCAGGTCCTCTGAATGCATATCACACATCCGATCCTGGGTGCAACTCTTATTGCAGCAGTGTACTGGAAAGAATCCTACTCAAGGTCTCTTCTGATCTTGCCTAAGCCAAACTGTAAGGAGGCTGGTACTCTGGCGAAATCTTTTCTCGCTCTCTGGATCTCTGCGTCCTTAGTACAACATCTCCTCGGAAGCTGGTCGCATCTCTGCCCCTCTGTATGCATGTCCGGCCTTTAATCTTAACGGGGTGTAGTGACAGCTCTCCTGCCTCTCGCACGAACTTCTCGTCCCGCTTGTCTGTATCATCGACCATTCGACGTCGCGTCTTTATCTGCACACTGCAATGTCCTCGGCTACGGTCCACCCGAAGTCTCTAACACGGACTCGAAATCACGAACTCAGTATCTTCATCACTCAGTAGAAGATATCTAGCCGAACACGTCCTCAACGTGCATGTCACATCTCTGATGTCAGCGGAGTGGAACGTCATCTCGTCGAAATCTCGTGCGAACTCTTTACTCCACCTTGCTCCAATATCGACTGGTTCGGACTCATCTCATCATGGCTACACAGACCGCGCTCCGACGGCTATGCTCGTATCTGGAGTCTCCCAAGCAGTGTCCCATCACATGATATCCGAATGATGTCGAATCATCCGATCGACTCGTCAGAACCTCACAATCCCCCAAGAGCTCAACATCTCGGGTACAGTTTAATAGTATCGAGTACATGACACAGCGTCGGTGGTCCAGCCGTAGAAGGGCAAACCCAAGCCTCACTAATGGCGCCGAGGAACTGCCACAAACCCTAAGGTTCAAATGCTTTCACACGGTCATTAAGTCGAGTTAGGGTTTCATTCTTCTAGAGGGTCCATAGAATCACCTGCATGTCTTTCCGTATACTTTAAACTTGGAAAATGGGTTCCTGACCTTCGATCGTCTCAATCGACTCTCAACGAATCTGCGTGAAGTCGCCTCTAGCTGGAATCAATCTATCTGATGACCCCGCATCGGGGTAAGCGAACGAACCACATGTCCTAGTCATTAATCCTCGGTGACTAGCGACTCACTATCACATCTCTAAGAATATGCTCATGCTGCAGTAGCTCCAATCATCTGGGCGATATCTCATCACTCGCAGCAACAACTGGCTCATTCGTCGGTACGCTAAGCAGCGCCTCAACCATCATGAATAAGCGATACATCAATGGTCATCACATCCTGGCTGGCCTCTATCAGTGGCTCAATCCTCTGGTACCGTCCGGTACATCCTAGAAATCTCACAGCAGCGATCTGTCAAACGCCCATAGTGCGGAAACACAAAATACGAAGCCTCAATGCAACCGTATGTCTCTGGAATCATGCCCCAGTCAGCCCTCGTCCCCGACGAGCTCATGCTGACAACTCGAGCCGTAGCTCACTCTGCCCGTGCACTCGCGGCAGCAAAACCATAACCAGTATCGATGAAGATAGATCATAGGAAGGAATATGACACAATGCAAGGAAATGTACAACCTAAGGTTTCTTAAGCGGAGTGGCGTGTCGTAAGTATGCCGCGGAACATACCCACGGTACGTCACTCTACTTTAGTCACCTATTCCATCAACCAAGGGTCATCCTACACGACGAAAGTTCGGGTCTAATACCCTCTCGACCAAGTCTAAGTTCCGTAAGGTCAAGCCTAAGTTCCTTATATAGATAACGCCCTAGGCTCCACATAGTCAAACTTAGACTCGAACCAAGGTCAACCTAGCGCTCTGATACCAACTTTGTCACGACCCGAAAGAGCACGTGACTGGCCCTTGAACCATATGAAGTCTATAGGACCCCATCTGATCCAAGTAAGCAAAAAGCCCAGCAATCTAAAACCATTTTAAGAGTAAATAAGGAAAACTGTTTTTGAAAAGTAAGGAAATCATGTTTAGAAATCAAAGTTTTTAAATAACTAAGCCGAATATGCATTTTTTAAAATGTGTAACCTTTCCTGAAAATTTCGGCAGAGTTTCCTTTGTAAAAACTGGCCCCGAACGGGGTACAACAAGAATAATATATAAGAAATAATAAAAGGCATCCCCAAGCGGGAGCTAGCTCTTCGTCCATCGACGGTCACAACCACGCAAGCAATAATAATATACAACGCCAAAGGGCGAGGATCAAAACCCAAAAAAAAAAAAAACTCAAACAGCCAGAAAACCGTAATACTACTAGCGCGACTCTAAGGTCGAAATAAAACAACACTGTTTTCTAAGTCTGAAACAATATACAAGTTTTGGTTGATGGAAATTCTAGATACAATAAATGATACATGAACAATGGCGGTTCTGATACAAAAGAACCCACCTATCCAAGCAAGTCACCCATAAGGAAGCAGTGTGCCAGAAATGCCGCTATGGAATCTGTACGGCAAAAACCTGCAAGGACTGGGGCACAACGGGGGTGAGTTGCCAACTCGTGAATAGAAAATATCTACAAGCAGAGATCGAATGCATGACCCATCCTAGGTCAATACGATCAGATATAAATAAACCTCAATATGAATAAAGCTGAAGCATGCTAAACTGGCAATGTAATCTCTA
Organism: Agapanthus africanus; assembly: GCA_030015575.1. NCBI lineage: Eukaryota > Viridiplantae > Streptophyta > Magnoliopsida > Asparagales > Amaryllidaceae > Agapanthus > Agapanthus africanus. Next base: position 247,090,019 of record CM057348.1, on the reverse strand, counting down.
CATGAGTGTAATGCCAAGTGCTCGTGCTAGTGCCTCAGGTAATAGCATGTCATGAATATGAGGTATGATCAATGTAATCAAATCTGCACACACGTGGATCCCGTCCACTCGTCACCCAATGACAGTAACCATCATGCAAGTAAATATCATGAAACCTGTGCATGGAAATATGAGGATATAACCCACCCGTGTCCCTCGCGACACGTCAAAATCATGGAACCGGAGTGCCCAGCATCAGAATTCGAAAACATCATGAAAACCGTGCCCAGCATCGGCACGTAAATCCTCATATATCGGGCTCCGTCAGTCCGGATCGGCCCGCGGGCTCTGTCTGCGGTATCGGCCCTCGGCCCCGGCAGGACGCCCAAATCTATCCATCGACTCTGGTCAGTATCCTCCGGATAACCGCCAGGTCCAACCAATCACCGGTAGGTACTCGCCCGCCTCCAGGCTCAATCGGCAAAGCTCATCGATCATCTTGCCGAGGGGAACCATACCGGGTCCACCATGTACCCGCAATCGGCTCATCCACTCCTCGATTCGGGTTTCACATGTCGCTCTCAGCACCGAGAAAACACATGGTGGACGCACTGAAATATCATATCAAGGGTAACCGGGTTTTTAAAGCAATGACATATTCTCTTTTGAAACACTCTCGGTTCCCAAATCCAGAAATATCATAGAAACAACATATCTCAATGCGTATAATCAAAAGCATGAAGTATGCGACATGTAAAGGAAGGTATGCATATCATCATGTCATGCAAGGATCATATACTGAATGCAATAGTACTACAGTGTAGTGACATGGCAATTATCGATGATGAGTGTGTGAGCCGGCAACAAGTGTACGTGGAACATATGCATCATCGATAATGGTGCTGGTGTCCTAGCAGCATGACTGAAATATAACCACAGTACAAGCGATGCAATGCAAATAGCATGAATATGCGGAATCGAATAATCAACGAAAAAGTAAAGAATCTACACCAATCTGTACAAGTCATGCAGGGGTGCCATTTGAAATAAGACGAATCAGGGCTTTTGGAAAAACAAGGGCTACGGTGTTTTAAGAAAAGATACATCATTTGAAAATATCCGTATGACCCTTCTGCCTATCTTTAAAATATCCCCGATTCGTTAGTTTGAAATAGGTATGACTCGGTCCAGTCTAATGTCTACTAAGTAATCTAGACAGGAGGGGTAAGAAACCACCTAATCTGAGTCAATATATATAGATATGATAGTCGGTGATCCCGCCTCAATAACATATCGTAAGATATCCTCGAGTCATGAGTGCGGATCTATCATCAATATCGGCTCGTACGGTAGATCGTCGTACGGCATCCCAATAGCTGGGTAGGGGTCAATATCACAGTACCTCATCACATATCAGGTATCACTATCATCAGATCGCATAATCTGGGGTACTACTCTAAGTCTAGTACAAATCGATACCATCTATAAAAATATGAATGCGGGTAAAGCACATGTCCAAAGGCCCGCTAAAACTATCATATCGCACCTCGAAGACAAGCTATGTCACATCGCCGATCTCACGGCCTCACATCAACTATCATCTAAAACCACGTATCATCCTTAAATCCCGTATATAAACACATAGTCCCATACCCATGTGTAGATATACGCACCATCATATGCACTCTAATAAATAAAAGAATGAATGCAAGTATGTGTGTAAATGTATGTGTGAGTGCAACCACTACTCTAGGGTTCGCACTATACTAAACCAATATATTCTTATCATCAAAATATCATTATTACCATCAATAACCCTAAACAACACATAATAAATATTCGTGTGTATACGTATTCGTATACATCACCAAGGACTGCGGGGGTGCTATACGCCATCCACCCGACTTCTCCCCGTAGATATAAATCTACTCACATTGCTTCTCGTGTGCCAAAGCCGATGTCGCTATCTTCACCTCCTTTGCCTCAACATCACGCGGGGTACCTACAAGTATATCACAATGCTAAAGCACATGAAAATCATATCGGAAACCAAAATAGCATACGCTACCCGCATAGGTAAAAACCTATCGACTCGCATGTAAACACAATCAAAATCCACTTGTCGTTGACGTCCAAACGCCACCCGACAGGAATGAATCACCAAATACCAAAATCCATGCTAAAACAAGTCCCAAATTATACACCAACATAGGAAAATCAACCCAGATTTCACCCTAGATGGAATCAGTCAAAACTAGACATACTCAGGGTCAAAACTAGAGGAAATGGGGGCATGCACAGAAAACGAGGCAATTCCTTAAAATACCTTATTTTAGAATTTTCCATAATTTTTCCCCATTTATCTGTATTTAATTATACCAGAAAATTAAAATATTCATTAAAATAATAATAAATTATAAAATTTCCCAAAAATCATATTTTATTATTTTGAAGACGTTACAAGTGAGCTGAGAGAGAATCCCATTCTCTTTTAGGAAGTCTAAGAACTCAGTACTTAAGTACTCTCCACCTCGATCTGATCGAAGTATCTTGATACTCTTTCCCGTTTGGTTTTCTACTTCATTTTATACTCCTTGAATTTCTCGAAAGCTTCAGATTTATGTTTTATCAAATATACATGACCAAATCTTGAGAAATCATCAGTAAAAGTTATGAAGTATGAAAAACCGCCTCTTGCATGTGTAGACATTGGTCCGCATACATCACTATGTATGAGGCCTAGGAGCTCAGTAGCTCTTTCTCCGTGTCCTGTAAACGGGGTTTTGGTCATTTTACCTTTGATACAAGACTGGCAAGTTGCATAAGATTTATACTCAAATGAATTTAAATATCCATCTTTATGAAGCTTGTTTAGTCTTGTTTCATTAATATGACCAAGTCTACAATGCCAAAGAAAAGCTTCATTTATCTCTGAAAATTTTCTTTTATTTTTGTGTTGTACGTTGAAAACTGTGTGTTGATTAAGGACGTATATCCCGTTATTTAATGTACCACAACCAATCAACTCTTGATTCAGTCTAATGTTCATAACATTGAGTTGTACAGCAAAATGATACCCTTCATTGTCTAACAAGGAAACAGATATAATATTACAAAGCATACTTGGTACAGAATAACACGGGTTCAAAACCAATATACAACCCGAAGGCAAACCTAGGTGATACTCTCCTACTGAAACTGCATTTACATTGGAACCATTTCCAACTTGGAGAGTATGATCACCTGTCTTCAGAACTCTGCTATTTCTCAACGCCTGCACAGAATTGCAAATATGAGAACCCGAACCGGTATCCAATACCCAGGAAGCAGAATTAATAGAAAAACAGTTTTCAATTACGAACACACTTGAAGCTGAACCATCATCATGCTTCTTCTTGAGTGCTAGGTACTCGATACAGTTCCTCTTCCAGTGTCCCGTCTTCTTGCAATGGAAACATTCACCTTTCTCTGTTGCCCCAACCTTGGACTTGCCTTTTCCCTTTACCTTTTTGACTCCACCCTTAGGTTTGGTGGGTTTCTTCTTCATCTTTCCCTTGGCCTTAGCCTTTGGGTAAGATGAGGAGGATTGCCCAACAGACATAACGGGAGTCTTCACTGACTTCAGTGTGCTCTCTGTACTCCTTAACATATTAAGGAGTTCAGGCAGTTCCTTCTCCATGTTGTGCATGTTGAAGTTAACGATGAACTGAGCAAAGGTGGAGGGGAGAGACTGTAGAATAATATCTGTATACTGTTCATTGTCCATTGTCCACCCAAGGTCCTCAAGCTTTTCTATGAGAGCTATCATTTTCAGAACATGGTCTCCTACTGCTGTGCCAGCGGTCATGCTCATCTGAAACAGTTTCTTAGACGCTTCGTATCGTAATACGCGGGATTGGTCTCCATACAACTCTTTTGTATGGAGGAATATGGCTTGTACGTCCATATTCTCGTGCTGCTTCTGATGTGTGTTATCCATCGATGCAAGCGCGAGGCATTTTGCCGTGGCACAGTCAGCGTCCCATGTCTTGTGGATTTCTATATCCGCAACTGAAGGTTTAGGACCTAGGGGGACAAGGCTGGAGCTTTAAGGACATATGATACTTTATCATAAGTCAAGGCTATGTTTAAATTCCTCAGCCAGTCTTTATAGTTGGTCCCATTCAGCTTGTTTTTATCTAATAGAAGCTTAAGTCCTGTCATGGGTATCTGCCATTAAGAGAGAGAAAAGAATACACTTAGCGAATGCTCTTACAAAGATCAGATTGGTTATTATCTTGTCTAATCGATGTCTCCCACTTTTTTTATCAAATTTTCTTTAAAACCTTTTAAAAAGAAAACTAGCCGGGATTAATTACATTCTACAACTTCGCCAACCTCTCAGCCAGGCCAGTGCCGGTACTTGAGGGAGGTTCCCCGTGCTTTCGCACGGACCTAATTAAAGTAAACCTCGTCTTCCCAGAGGCGTAGCCCTGTTTAGCACCTTTCTAGACACCTACCGAGTCAGCTAATTGTAAAGTGCAAAATTCTCCCGGGAGCAACATTTGCTCGCAGTGGGATCGGGATCCTATTATCATATAGTAGGTATACAATCTCATTGTAATTTTTAACTCTTGAAATTCCCGATATGATTTTTACCCCTAGTACTTATGACCTTAACTAAAGTCAACATATCATAAGTACTAGTCAAGTTCTTCCCGTTATTTCGTGATTAACTAGACCCACTCATATGACCCTTAACTAAAGTCAACATAATCATATGAATGTCCTAACTAATCTGCATCATATGCAGGGTAGGAAGACATCACTCAGCTACCGTTCACTGCGCCTTAACTAAAGTCAAAATACGCAGTACGAATACTAAGTACTCTGCTTCCTAAAATGATGGAGGGTGGCGGATAGTTTTTAAGAAAACTTTTGACGCTTTGAACTTGATAACATTGTAGAATCTAATGGGTTTAAAAAGGAGTGGCTTAAGCTCCGCATTTAGAAACTTGCTTTTTGTAAAAAAGGCCGAGTGTGTTTCAAATCTTGATTCTACAATATCCTTTTAGGTTCATTTATCTTTTACATTAATCTCATTAATGTAGTGCCATCATTTAAATCCTTAGCCATTACAGAGAGAAACGAAAATATAACGTACACTTATGCCACTCGCATTCGTCACAGTGTCCTGATATGCACCGTTAGGTTACTTAACTAACGGCATACCGGGACGGGGCTAGTGCGGGTGTAAAACATAAGTAACGTTTAAAATATATCATATATAAAATTTCATTCGTCTTAGACATGTATTAAAAGATCACATCAGATAATGAAAACAGCAGAAGCACATAAAGGATATCTAGGAGGTCCGTATTTTATATTTAGCCAGCAATAAAAATACGGATTCCACGGTCGCAATAAATAGCCAAGCCCACACCCTTAGACCCCTACGAGAGCGGCAAGCGACCCTGCCAATTCTGGAGTTTAGGAGACCCGGTCTCGACTCCTCGAGATGGCCTCCCACTGAACCCAAGAACCCGGTCACTTGTGCCCTCCACCTTGGGTCTGTCCTAATGCGGAAAAGTAAATAATATACAACACTGGTGACAACAACCTCACCCCGGAAGTGCCCCAAATAAAAGAATATTACATACAAATTAATATTACTTGAATTAAAATAATACTCTCATCTCACATAAAAAGAAAACCCCCGGCTATTCATTCCGACAATCATGCATATCAAATCTCATCCACACAGAGAAATAAAATGAAAAAAAAATACAACAATTGGAATCTTTAACCGCCTTTAGACAACACAAATCCGGAATATCACATATACAAGATTTCATGCCTAAATAATGTAAAGCTCGCATTTGGGTCTCATTCAAGAAAACACCTTTTCAAAACAAACCGGATAATTCAACAAGACTTCCGTTTATCCCGAGACCGAACTGCTAGATTTACACGCAACAAACAAATTTGTAGATTTCAATTATTGTAACACATACTATTAAACTATGCGACGTTGGAACATCCGATCAAACAAATTAAACAACCACAAACTACTCTGAAATCTCAACACCAGGGCAGATTATAAAAATACCAGTAATAACAGAGAACACATACGGGCCAGTACAAGAAAATACGGCCCATGAGTCAACTATACCGCTGCGGAACCGCCGCATAAAGCCCCTTGGGCCGCGGTTCCGCGGCCGTATGGTCGATTTATGGGATCGTTTTTCTGGTCAGCTCTTATATTTCCCTGCTTAATTTTTTACATATTTTTAATTTGAAAAATTCCAGGTTTTTAAAAAATTTCCAGAGAGCACCCTCCGGGTGTCGATTTTCGTCCGTTCGATGTTTTCAACGTCGTTTAGGTTACCACAAAGCTCTAGCCTGGCTCTGATACCATGTAGGGTTTTCTTATTTATTACCTTTTCTTTTCTTTTTCTAACTCCTTTTTAACATTTAAAAGAGAGCTAGGGTTTTTGAGGAAGAAGATGGCTCATTTTTCTTTTGGAATGATAATGATATTGTTGTAAAAGAAAAATGAGATAGAGAAAAAAGATCTTATCATAACCACAACCATGGTTAAAATAATATCTAGATATTTCAACTAAGGTTAAAGGGCAAAAGGAAAAGAAAGCATGGTTGAGTCAAATTCAACCATGGAATTGTGTAGAAGAGTGTGGAAAAGAATGAGTCATTTTCCTTTTTCTTTTGCCTTTTATCTTTATTGAAAATATCCATATATCATTTTATCTACAATATGATTCTTATATTGCCATCCTCTTTGTATCATCAACCATGATACATTTCATGTATGTATGTATGCACATCATCATGTACATATACATGCATGTATCCATAAGAAGAAAATGATTTAAATAAATAATATAAAAGCCAATATTAAATCAACACTTGATTTAATAAATTGGTCATATCTTATACGACCCGACTAATATTAAATGCCCGATTAAAATACAGTATCATATACTAGTATTTAATCGAGGGTCCGCGCATATCTCATATGTGCACCACTTCGTTTCGCCAGAGCCGAGAAACTTCTATGTGGGACTCTAAGACTCGTCAATACGCCAGCAGTAGATGATGATCATATCAAACACCTACAAGCCGCAAGCGGTCAGCTAAACGTAACGGCCACCCGGGTATTGAGCGATCAGAATAAGAACAAGCGAACCTGTCAAAACTCCTGTCAATCCATCCGGCAACACTAACCGTACAGTCCGGTCTCTTCGTCAGATATGCTGCATATCGAGTCTAGGGATGGAATCGTCTACCCCAATAACTCAATAAGTCATGCCGGTATATGGTCTATAACAGATCGAGAAACTTACTGATAACACTTATCAGTAATATCTCAGCAGCCCTGGCCAGGGACTTCCCGTTATAGCCAATCGTGCACAGCACAGCATCAACCCCCAATATCGGGAGAGACGAAACCCCTCCTATCGCTCACTGCCTCCACATGCCTTGAGACTATACCCAAAATCCACCTGTTTGTACGACTCAGTAGAGCCGCAGTAGGGTGGAGATCAAAGTACAGTGGGAGGACACACAAGACTCTATGACGATCTCGGGTCTACAGACTAACCTGTACCAGTGTCAGCTGAGAACTGCTATCCGACGTATGATATAATACCATATAGGAGTTCTTGGTGAGTCCGTTCAGTGTACCCAGTCTCACTGAGCACCCGTATACTATCTTCGGTGTCAACACACCAGACGGATATGGGATCATCTATCGCCCATCATATGGAACAAGAATGGTATACGCTAGTCTAAGCTGGAATATTGATGCCCTGTCTCGATATACCTACGACTAGGAACATTTCAAGGATATGCTTATAAACTACAGATGTCCTACTAGTATGATCCGCATCATAATTCCAGTAGTCAAGCCAATATCCTTAGGGCTTTATCAACATGCACCAAATGAATATAAACATGATCAAGTGAACATATGATAAAGTAAAAACCAGAAAGCATACTATCATTTTGAGCAAGACTGTCCCCCGAATATATATATATATATATACACATCAGTACATACACTATCTCATAATGGCCTCTAGGGCATACATATATCCAACAACGGAGTGTCGCTGATCGACTTTACCCCGGCGCGGATTGTCGGATTGACTTTTCACCGGCCCGGAGTGTCGCTGATCAACGTTTCCCCGGCGCGGAGTGTCGGGTTGACTTTTCCCCGGTACGGAGTGTCGCTGATCGACTTTTCCCCGGCACGGAGTGTCGCGGGTTGACTTTTCCCCGGCACGGAGTGTCGCTGATCGACTTTTCCCCGGCGCGGAGTGTCGGGTTGACTTTTCCCCGGCACGGAGTGTCGCTGATCGACTTTTCCCCGGCGCGGAGTGTCGCGGGTTGACTTTTTCCCGGCACGGAGTGTCGCTGATCGACTTTTCCCCGGCGCGGAGTGTCGGGTTGACTTTTCCCCGGCACGGAGTGTCGCTTATCGACTTTTCCCCGGCGTGGAGTGTCGGGTTGACTTTTCCCCGGCACGGAGTGTCGCTGATCGACTTTTCCCCGGCGTGGAGTGTCGTGGGTTGAATTTTCCCCGGTACGGAGTGTCGCTGATCGACTTTTCCCCGGCGCGAAGTGTCGCGGGTCGCGGGTTGACTTTTCCCCGGCACAGAGTGTCGCTGATCGACTTTTCCCCGGCGTGGAGTGTCGGGTTGACTTTTCCCCGGCACGGAGTGTCGCTGATCGACTTTTCCCCGGCGCGGAGTGTCGCGGGTTGACTTTTCCGAGGCGGAGCATAATTCCGGCAGGGAAGGTAGATATCCCGAGACGAAGCATGATTTCGACACGTGGCAAATTCTGGGACGGAGCATGATTCCGCCATAGAGGTCGTTGGTTTGATTTGATTTGGGTTGACATCAGCATCGCTACACTGGAATATGGTACCAGGAGCGAATCATCATCTGTCTTTGAGAGGATTTGGGAATTGGGGTTTTTGTTTGGCATCTGCATTGCTGCACTGGAATAATTCCAGGAGCAACTCATCATTTTCCCCGAGAGGATTTGGGAATTGTTTTTTTTTTTGTTTGGCATCTGCATTGCTGCACTGGAATAATGCCAGGAGCAACTCATCAATTTCCCCGGGAGGATTTAGGAATTGGTTTTTGTTTGGCATCTGCATTGCTGCACTGGGATAATGCCAGGAGCAACTCATCATTTGCCCCGGAAGGATTTGGGAATTGGTTTTTTTTTGGCATCTGCATTGCTGCACTGGGATTATGCCAGGAGCAACTCATCATTTGCCCCGGGAGGATTTGGATTTGGTTTGTTTGGCATCTGCATTGCTGCACTGGAATAATGCCAGGAGCAACTCATCATGTGCCCCGGGAGGATTTCGATTTGGTTTGTTTGGCATCTGCATTGCTGTACTGGAATAATGCCAGGAGCAACTCATCATGTGCCCCGAGAGGATTTGGGAATTGGTGGCTTAGGAGACAGGTTTAGATCCCTGTTACCTAAGGCTTTTCTATTTTGTGAGCTGTAAGGGTCTCACAAAGCATTTTCTCCCTACGGGTCGTAAGGATCCCGTAGGTGTATTTTCTCCTTAGGAGTCATGAGGACTCCTAAGTGTATTGCTCCTTTGTGAGTCGTAGGGATCTCACGCGGTAATTTTCTCCCCACAAAGTCGAGAGGACTTTGCGAATGCATTTCATTTCTTCTTTTTTTTTCTTTTACGAGTTTGCGCCCTTTCGGGTTTTCACAAACTCGCCGGCAGTCCAGCTGTTTTTACTCACGGAGCCCTTTCGGGTTTTCATCCGTGTCCATTTTGCTTGTGGACATACCGTTCTCTTTTTTTTTGGAGAGATCGGGATTGATTTACGCCCGTGGATTGTATACGGTTTTGCAGGATGTTTGATCCAGACCGTAGGGCCATAAAAATTTCGGGACTTTGTTGGCGTCTACCTCGCTGCACTGGAATATGGTACCAGGAGCGACTCATCATTCGCCATCGGGGTATGGGATTTGGAATTCGGTTGGCGTCTGCATCAATGGACAAGAATATGGTACTAGGAGCGACTCATCATTCGCCACTTGGGAATTTGGATTTGGAATTTGGTTGGCGTGTGCATCACTGCACTGGAATATGGTACCAGGAGCGACTCATCATTCACCACTTGGGGGTTGGGGAGCGATGGCTCAGGAGACAGGTTTAGATCCCTATCACCTAAGACTTTTCAATTTTATGGGCCGTGAGGGTCCCATAAAAGCATTTTCTCCCTGCGAGTCGTAAGGATCCCGCAGGTGTACTTTCTCCTTAGGAGTCGTGAGGACTCCTAAGTGTGTTTTTCCTTTGTGACTCGTAAGGATCCCACAAAGGTTTATTCTCCTCATGTATCGTGAGTACACATGAGTGGATTTCCCTCATTCCCAGTTTAATGACTTAGAGGTCGACTGTTTCCAGTTTAACGACTTAGAGGTCATCTGTTTCCAGTTTAACGACGTGGTGGTCATCTGTTTCTAGTTTAACGACTTAGAGGTCTACTGTTTCCAGTTTAAAAACTTAGAGGTCTACTGTCTCCAGTTTAACGACTTAGAGGTCATCTGTTTCCAATTTAACGACTTGGAGGTCATCTGTTTCCAGTTTAACGACTTGGAGGTCACCATTTTCCAGTTTAACGACGTGGTGGTCATCTGTTTCCAGTTTAACGACGTGGTGGTCATCTGTTTCCAGTTTAACGACTTGGAGGTCATCTGTTTCCAGTTTAAAGACTTAGAGGTCTACTGTTTCCAGTTTAACGACTTGGTGGTCGTCTGTTTCCAGTTTAAAGACGTAGAGGTCATCTGTCTCCAGTTTAACGACGTAGAGGTCATCTGTTTCCGGTTTAACGACGTGGTGGTCCTCTGTTTCCAGTTTAACGACTTGGAGGTCATCCGTTTCCAGTTTAACGACATAGTGGTCATCTGTTTCCAGTTTAAAGACTTAGAGGTCATCCGTTTCCAGTTTAACGACGTGGTGGTCATCTGTTTCCAGTTTAACGACTTGGAGGTCATCTGTTTCCAGTTTAAAGACTTAGAGGTCTATCATAGGTATGATGAAAATTATTTGAGCCCGTGGATTGTATACGGTAGTCAATTTGGGGACTAACCGTAGGGCCAAGGGAATTTTGAAAAATTGGATTTTGGTTTGTGTTTTTTTTTGTTTTACTGCGATTGCTCTATCCTTTCAGCTTTTCTTATCGCGAAGATCGCGATTGCCCTATCATTTAGGCTTTTATTCGCGGTTGCCCCATCATTTCGGCTTTTCTCTATTTTTTTTTTATTTACACATTTTTTTTATTTACATATATATACATATGTATATTTTTACATTCCCAGTTTAACAACGTAGAAGTCGATTGTTCCCATTTTAACGACTTGGTGGTCAGCTGTTCCCAGTTTAGCGACGTGGTGGTCCTTTTTGCTTATCCCAGCTCCTTGAAGTTTGATCTTGGCGGAGTTGTGTTGATGATCTATCTCTGTGGCTTGCCGATACATCCGAGGATTGTAAGGTTTTTCCAAGCTTATATTGGTCCTCTGTCCAATCTTTGAAAATATAGCAGTCTTCGATGGTATGACCCACCACTCTATGATATGGGCAGTATATGGGATTGCCGGTCATGTTCATTTCCTGTGGCCTCTTTGGAACAGGCAGTTGCAGACCGCTGTTCAGGGCGTCCATGAATATTTTGCGGACTTCATCCCTTTTGAAGGAATAGACATTTTCTAGTTTCTCTTTCAGAGGCGATTCCCCCCGGCATATGTATCGGAGGGACTGGAGACTGATTGCGGCCGTTTTTCGCGAAGGCGCTCTGCTTGTAGGTTGAAAGGGATATCAGTTGGCTGCCCCCGGATATCAATCCTTGGCTCAAGAGTCAAAATTTGATTCTGCTGTAATTTCCATCGGGCGACTTGGGTCGCGAGATCTGCCACGACGTTTGCCAGCTCGTCGACTTTGGAATTGACCTCGGCCATCTTCTCATCCCTGTCCTGAAATTTCCTTTGAAGCCATTGGAATAATGCTTGTTCTGTAGTTCCGGCTATGACAACCGGGTAATCTTTATTGCCTGAGCTCAATTCCGTAGGAACCATGGGCTCCTCTGGCTTATCGGCCTGAGCAGGCTCTTCATCATTTAGATCGAGCCGATGCTGGGTGGCGTCAACTATATCATCACCATGGCTGTGAAGAAGAGGAGGGTTCGTTTCTTCATATCCGGCCATGTAGACAGTGTGGATAACACATTCAGCCATTCTTTCATCACTGGCAGCTGGTTTCGCGGAGCGTTCCGGGCTTTGGATATTCACAAATTCTAACATGGCCAGAGCCTTAGCCCTATTGTTGGCTCTGTGTCTGAGCCGCTTCTTCTTCAGTTTCTCTGTCTTGAGCGCTTGGCAGGCTTCTGCTCTTTGGGAAGCCGCCATATGCCGAGCGATGGGGATGCTTGAGAAGACATTTGCCAGTGTGTCCGTCGAAGGTATGGCCTGGGCTTGCCCACGACGTCTGGCAACTTCTTTTGTTCCGATGGCTTTGCCCCCAGTTGGGGCCATGGAAAGCCGTCCAGACACCGATTTGCGTTTGGGTTGGGACGCCCTCGAGATTACCACATTCGGTCTCCTGCCTTTCGAGACTGGTCTGTCTGTTGCTGGAGCTTGAGGAGCCGGGATGGCGTTAGCTGACACGAACAGGATAGAGCCGAATAGTAGCGGTTCCTCCTCATATTGTCGCCCGAGACTAGCCGGAATGACCGTCCTGGAGTCCATCTTCATCGTGTAGGAGACGGGAGTCGTGCTGAGAGCTGAGATCGTCCTTGGAGACATTGTTGGAGAGTGATTGCTTGAAAATTTGCAAGAAAAAGCATTATTTTAGTTTAAATATAGGTATGTATATTGATTGAGTTCGCATGAACGTTTTACCCGAAATATGGGAGGAGAGATTGGGTCCCACCGGGCGTGCCAGAATCTGTAGGGTGTTTTTTGTCACCCCATTGAGATGGGAATACGCACGCGCTTGTCAGGCGTACTACAGATTCCCCCTGCCTGGGGTAGGCCGGGGTTTATTGATTGTGGGGATCCGAACCTCCAGCAGCCGCGGACTAAGCTGCCGTTAATTACCCCTCGCCTTTGGGGCGAGGGAACCTCCGATTAACGGGTTAAACTGGTCATGCGAACTCAATGTGCGGTGTGAGTGTGTTGTGTTTTGAAAAGTGGTTTTGGATATATCGGGAACCACGCAGAGTTTTTACGGGGGTCCAGCTACCCGGATAGCGTGCTGGGGGTCAAGGGGGCTAGCAGCCTCCTTACGGGGTGCGGGGCAGCGCCCCGTTAGAAATCTTTTTCTAACAGGGACAGTGTCGTAGAGCACGTGTGTGTGCAAATATGTATACATATGTATATGTATATGTATGTACATATATATAAAAAAAGAGGGGGAAAAGCCATCCAAAGGATACGTGAGGGCCAGCGCCTCGAGCGCTGTGCGCTTAGGTGCTGTGCGCTTAGGCGCAAGCGCACCACGTGTCGGCACGTGGGCGCTTTGCCCATGAGCGCTGGGCGCTCGAATGCAAGCGCGCCACGTGTTGGCACGTGGGCGCTTTGCGCTCGAGAGCAAGGCGCTGGAAAGCAAGCACGCCACGTGGGCGCTTTGCGCTCAGGGGCAGTGCGCTGGAGCGCAAACGCGCCACGTGTCGGCAGGTGGGTGCTTTACGCTCGGGCACAGGGCGGTGGAGCGCAAACGCGCCACGTGTCGGCACATGGGCGCTTTGCGCTCGGGCGCAGGGCGCAGGAGCTCAAACGCGCCACGTGTCGGCACGTGGGCGCTCGGCGCTTGGGCGCTTGGTCGCCGGCGAGGAAAAAGGGGCTTTTAGTCCCAGAAACAGAAGCTATGCATCAGAAAGGAAATATTTATTGTTATATATATATATATGGAGTTAGAACTCCTAGGATGTTTTGAAGCTGATGAAGGGGGTTCTTCTTCTTCCTCCTGTTGTTTGGCCGGATCTTGAAGATCAAGAAGTAGGAGATTTTAAAAATCACTCCTTTTTGAGATCTGGTGGGAGATCTGAGTTCCCCTTTGTGGGTTTTGTGGTGGAAAACTACTTAGTTTTGGAAAAGAAAGAGTAAAACTCTTGATTTAATTCAAAAGAAATGAGAAGGTTTAGAACCTTGGAGAAAGACAAGGAGGCACAAAGAACCCTAGTTTTTTGGGGGAATGAAAAGTATATCCTTTATTCATCATCATGTTGCCTTTTATAGGCTTACATATTTACATATAGCCCCTTGCGCTTCACAAAATAGCATTTTAGCCATCCCATGGCTCATGTGCCATTCATTTTTGCACATAAGCCATGGGCTTACAAAATATTGGCTTTATACCCATTTTGTTTACATTCGTGCATAAACAATTACATAAAAATTATTTATTACATGATTTTGTTGTTGGCATGGGGAAGCTGGCTGCGGGCTCGACTTAGGTATGGGCCCGCTTGACCTCTTGGGCCCACCTGGCTTGGGGTTGACTTTGATTTTTGACTTGGTCAACCGGGGTGTAAATTTTTACCCTAACATGGGTATCAACTGAAATGGATGTAGGATTAGGATACGGTTGATATGACCTAGACTGAGATGGCCAACTGTTTCTTCCTGCTTGTTCTATATGATCTCTTAAGGATATGGATGAACCGGACGGTATACCGAAGGGATTACGAAAACATTTAATATCTGGTTGTGGACACCAATGCTCGGCAAGAGATTTTCTGTTCGGGTCACCCATTATAAGAATAGAGGAGGGGAAAAAAGGGTAAAAAGGGTAAAAGGGGGGGAATTAATTGGTTTGTTTGAAAAAGAGACGGATTTTTAAAAATTCACACAAACATGCACAATCAACCCTATTATCTAATGGTTACCTAGGTCAAGTCTCTAGACTGCTCTTAACTGCCAGAAGACAAATCGCAGGATAAATCCTCTATTGCCTCTTTGTCCCTCTTGTAGCCAGGTAAGTGGGAGGTTCTCCACTACGTAAGTAGTTTGCCTAATTAAGTAACCACTTGCCTTAAACACACTTGCCTTAGACACCACAAAAGAAACGCGGATAAACAATAGATTACCCACGTCTTCCTTCTGTCCTAAATGAGCGCGACGGTCCTTAGAGTCATGTCTAGATATTTTTTAATTAATGAGGGTGATGCGGATGCAAGTGTGTGATTTCCGGGGCTTAGGAAGGGCAATGAACTCCCTACCTAATCTGAATTTGGTCACGCCCCTTAATTTCCGTATTAAAATATGCAAACAACCAATTTCAAGAGTGGCAACAAATTTAAATTTTTTTTTTGCGGCGCTGAATTTATGCAAAGAATCCTGTTTGAAATTGATTATTGGACAAGATCAGAGAGAAGAGGGGAACACAGAGAACATACCTGAGAATTTTGGAAAAGAGCAAGCCCTAAACGGCGGCGGTTCTGCCGTAAAAACCACACAATGGCCGCGGATCCGCGGTGCTCTCGGAAGATTAGGGTTTGGAAAAATTCCTGTAGGTCCCTGTACTTCTCTGTATTTTGTAAAACTCCCCTGAATCTTGATTCCCTCATTAGAATAATTCCAGATTCCCTCGCAAAAATTCAAACGATAAAGTTAAGCTCACGATGCGAATCTTGAATGAAAATTTGATGGAATAATAATTTTTTCAACTCAAATAACAAAAGCAAACAAAATAGCACATATCCCCGGCAACGGTGCCATTTGATTGAATGAACTCTTTGTGTGTCGTGTTTTAGAAAATGTGTAAAGATCACAACCAAAGAAACTTGTAAACCGCAATCAATAACGGTGCCAATTGTAGGTTCGTTAGTGAGTGCGGATCATCCACAGAGATGTGTGTTTTGCTTGCTATTGTTTTAGATGAGTCGAAATGAAAAGAAGAAAAGAAAATGATTCATGAATTTTGAAATTTAGTTTTAAGAATTTTAAAGAAATACTAAAGATCAAGAATCGAGAATCAAGAATTATCCAAATTGAATTAGTTATCAAGATTTGAAATGAGGCTTGTAGGAATCGTTCGAATCGATAGTAGTGATGAAAACTTGTGGTTACGTTTTCTTATCCATTGATGATATGATGCTTGATCGATGATGATCAGCGAGAATTAGAGATTTCTTGCGGAAACTAGGGTTTCATCATCTATCGCCTATCCTTTCATTGATTTCATTCACATTCTAGCATCTAGTAAATTCAAGAATCGATCGTGGATCACTAATTAAGAGCGAACACAATCAAGAAAGCATTGCTCGAAACTAGATTGTTGATTCTTCAATTTACTAGAGTTTACAAAACTCATAGGACTTAAGAATCGTTTCAAGATTTGTAACATTATCATCTATTGATTCTCTCGACTCCTTCACGAGCGGAGTTTTTACTCAAAAATCATATCAAAGACACAATCAAGAATTGAGATCTAATCATGATGCAAGAAAGTAAAGGAAGCAAGATAAAGAATTTCACCTTTTATTTATCAACAATTTTGTTACAATTCTCTCAAAATCTACATTGAGGAAAGAACTTGATCGTCGATTTGGCTTCGCACGTCTTCGTGAGTCGCAGATCATCTTGGATCACTTGCTCGGATGAAGATCGGCTTCGCTCCTAAAATGTTGATGGCTTCTTGCTTGAATTGTACTCGGTGATCTTGATTTTGGCTTTGGATTTTGGATTAAGGTTAGGGTATGAATGCACAAGTTGTGTCACTCAACTTGTGGGATTTTGGGCTCAATTTTCAACCACTAACAATGAACAATTAATGAACTAACTCATTAACCCCTAAAACCCTAGATCTTGGACTTTTTTTATAACCACCTCAACCCTAGATCTAGAATTCAAATTCAAATTTCCCTCCAAAATGAATAAGTTTTCGCTGCAAAAATGAACTACCTCATTTGAATTTTCCTTCCAAAATGAACTACCTCATTTGAATTTTCCCTCCAAAATGAGGTTGTTAGAAAGAATCTTCTAGAAGAAGTTTGTTGAAGGGAATATTCTAGAATGAGATTGTTACAAGGAGGCTTCTAGAAGAAGGTTGTTATAAGGAGGCTTCTAGATGAATTTTGTTGGAAGGAATATTCTTGGGTAAGGTTGTTAGGCCGAGCCTTCTGGATGAAGCCACATGGTCATTCTGGAGTCTTCTGGAAGCTGAGCCGTTAAAAGGAGAAACGTGGAGGAAATCTATAGAGATGATGTCACCAACTAGCCACGGATCCGCGGCGCTTTAGAGGCCTTACTGCTTGCAACTTTTGTGCTCTTTTTGTGCTGTTCTTGTGGCACTTTTATGATATGTAGAATCTCATAAATCTTTCTTGTTCACTGCCAGATCACAAGTCTTGGACTTTGCGTATTTTTGTCAGCACTTTTCATAGTTTCGGCTCTTTTCCTGGAATTTCCTGCACAGATTCTCGAGACAAGTATTGCGCTACGCAAAGATTATGCGAAGCAATGATAAACACTCAATTTACCTCAAAAATGTCAGTTATAATATATAACACATGTTATTTGGTATTTTACAGATGTTTTGATAATATGTGCTATATTAATACCGAAAACCTCTGGATAAGTGCAAATGGTAGGGAAATTGTCGTGTTAAAAATGCAATATTTTCGACCGATCAAAACCTATAAAGCTAGACTTGTTGCAAAGGGTTTTTGCCAAAGACCTGGTTTGGACTATGACGAAACCTTTTCTCCAGTGGCTATGCTCAAATCCAATCGGATCCATCTTTCCACTGCTGCCTTCCACGATTATGAGATCTGGCTGATGGACGTAAAGACGGCTTTTGTAAATGGAAATTTGATAGAGTGCGTCTATATGGATCAGCCGAAGGGTTTCATTCAGAGTGGGAGCAGAGGTAAAGTGTGCAAGTTGCTTAAGTCCATTTATGGACTAAAGCAGGCATCGCGGTGCTGGAACATATGCTTTGATGATACTGTCAAAGAATTCGACTTTATCAAAAATCTGGATGAACCATGTGTTTACAGTAAGATTGTAGGGAGAACTGTGGTATTCCTCGTCTTGTACGTGGATGACATTCTCCTAATAGGAAATGACATTCCTATGCTACAGTCAGTTAAAGGATTCTTATCACAGAGGTTCTATATGAAGTACCTGGGTGATGCCAACTATATTCGGGGGATCCTGTGACGCTGTGAAAATCGTTTTGGTGAAATTTCGGAAAAATCGGTAAAATAAGGGTGTTTTCTGTAAAAATTCAAAATACAAATATCTTTATTTTAAAATTAAATATAAATATTCTAGTTATGTAATTGCTAGTATTTGGTGTTTATTGAGCCAATGGTGAGATTTCAAAAATTTTGAAAATTTTTCCGAAATTAATTATTTTAATATTATTTTAAGCCGTCACTAATACATTTAATTCGGGAAAATTACAAACTGGAATGAGTTGAAACAAATTTTGTGCAACATAATATATTAAACAAAATTTGATCATGTGGTTTTTTATTTGAAATAGGGTTGTTAACCGGTGTAAGAAAATATCGAAGAAAAAGGCTTTTTTTCGGTGAAATTAGTGCAAATGGAGTGCGGTATAACTTTTATCTTTTTCCAAACAAAACCACACTCTCTTTTACTCCCTCACACCATTTTGTTCAGCCTTCGCATCCCCTCTCTCATCATGTTTCAAGTGGGTTCTAGAAATTTGGTTTTATGGAAAAATAAAAAGATTGAGAATGAATGAAACTTGAAATGACATAAAGAAGGTTACGATGTAGAACTTTCCACACCTCTCCGCACCCTCACTCCCTCACTCTCCTCCCTCTAGCTCTGGCCGAAACCAGGTCCCCCCCCCCTTCTACACAATTTCCACTTCAATTTTCTACAAAAGCCATCAAAAATTCTTCAAAAATTCAATAAAAATTCCACAAAATCCTAATAAATTCCTACCCTCTATTCTTTGCTCATCTTTACATGGATTTTGGAGATGGAAAATATTTGTTTTGGAGACTCATTTTCATGTTTGGATTACATGTTGTGGAGGTATAAATCTTCTTCTTTTGATTTATTGTTATTAGATGTTTCATTTAAGCATAATTAGATTTAATAAATTAATTCTATCTACAAGTTTTAAAAATTCAAGTTAGGGTTATAAAATTAGGTTATGGTTTTTATTAATTCAGAGGGGTTTTAATAATTAGTTTATCACTTTTTGAATTGGAAAATCTTGCATGGTTGTTGAATTATAATTTGTTCATTTAAAATTGTTTAAATTAAATATTTTTGCTAACTAAGTTTCTATAAAACATATATATTGGTGTTAATAAATTATAATTTTTATTTTTATCACTATATTGTGTTTTTAATGAGAGTATTAACTTGTTGGTGGAATGAAAAACTCAATTTGGTTACTAGTTTTTATTGATAATTGATAAATTGTAAAAAAAATGCTATTTTTGCTAACTAGAATTTGGAAATTCTTAAATAAATGAGATTTAAAATCTAATTTATGGTTTCATTATATTACCATCATTATAAATTGTAGTTTGAAAAGTTAATTCATGCAAAATCAAGTTTTGTTGTGGAATTGTGGAATTTTGCTTGTAAGATGTGGAAAATTGATAAAGGTTGCAAACTAGAAATTCCAAATTAATACAAATTTGTGTAATAAAAATATAGTAGTGGTTTGTATAATCTAGTTATGCTATTTAATATATATTATGACCATTAGTTTCTTTTAAACATCAAGTTTTGAAGTAAAACTGTAAATTGGCGTTTTCGGGTTTTACGAAATCGGACTGTTTGATCGATTTTTAGGGTTTCGATGGATTAAATCATGTTTTATATTGTATGTAATGAGTTTTAAACTACGAGTTGTTTGTTGATGTTTATCTCGGTTACTCGGAGTTTGTACGCCGATATCGAGCGATATTTAGTTCTTTTGCGTGAACGGGACATAGGTTTTAACCTATGTGCTTTCCGTGCGTGGTGTTGACTTTTGTCCGTGATTCAGTTTACGATACTATATATTTTTGCGTATAGGTACCTCTCGCGTGGACTGCGGGCGATGAAGAAGAGGATGGCGATACTGTCTTCGGCAGACATAGACCAGGTGAGTAGATGTATATCTACGGGGGGAAGTCGGGTGGATGGCGTTTAGCACCCCCGCAAACGTAGAATAGGAATAGTACTTATTGTCATTAGGAAGCCTGACGTGACCTTAGAATTTCGGTGAGTAGGACCCTAGTAATGACCCGAGGATGAATATCTTGGAGGAGATTTCGTAGGTTTAGGTAGATACGCGCACACGCACACACTAAGACTCGATGTGATGTATACGTGTATGTGTATATATATAGGACTAGGTGTAGGTATATATATATATATACACAATACGTATATGTGATACAAGGATGTGATATGATACATGGGGATGAAACAATATAACTGGGCTGATGCCGTGATTCTTGGCTACGGTCGTGTTATGATGTTAGCGGATCATTAGGAAATGAGTTAATGAATAGGTATGCATAGATAATAAAGGGTGGTGATGATATTGAGGTACATTGGACTCTAAAATAGCACCCGGGCCGTAACATGTGATTGAAATTCTGATATGATATATGTGTCACTTGATTACGACATCATATAGGTGTAACTTAATGGCGATATCATAAAGGTGTTACTTGATTTCGATATCTTATAGGAGTGACTTAATCACGACTTGTCATATGTGACATGATCAAGATATGAAATATGTGACATGACATTTCTGAGGACAAATTAACGATGTATATTTATGCTGACAATGATATATGATTGATGTATGCGATTACAGTATAGCTCCTTGATCTTGACATGTGTTGATGATGATATTATACGAATGATGAGACACGTAGGTGATACTTGACCCGTACCCCGATATTGAGATGCCGTACGATGGATTTTATTGTACGAGGCATAGATGTGATGATTGATCCGCACTCTTGTTTCGAGGAAATCGTACTACGTACGTGACGCTATTGAGGCTGGATCGCCGACTATTAGAGATATGGACTCAGACTTTAGGTGTACTCCTATTTCTTATCAACTAGTTTCTTGGGTTTAGTTCCTTAGGAGGTTAGATGGACACTAGTTTAGGTTTGAGTCATATAGTGGTAGTGGTACTTGTATGTCACAGATGAGTGGTTATTATACATCCGTCTTTACATTCATACCGTATCCATAATGTGCATGTTCATACATATGTTTCTATAATCAGCATAAAATTTGCCTGTTAGGACACCAGCACCATTACCGATGATGCGCATCTTTCACGCACACTTATTTGCCGGCTCACACACATTATCATCGGTAATTGCTATGTCACGTACACTTTAGATCATATTATCTTTTATTGATAGAATCAGCTAACAGCTATATCGATATAATATTGAGATTACTCTCTGGTGTTAGTAAGGACATGGTATTTATTACTTAGACATTTCATGCATTCGCATTTCCATGTTATCTTGCGGTATTATGGGCATATGCCGACACTTATCATATACTTACTCATGATTTTAGGATTTTGGTTTTCTATGAGATTTCTGGATTTTGGGGAAAACCGCAAGAATATATAAAAACTTCTCTCTCTCCTCCTCTCTTTTTAAAACATAAGATGCGGTTTTCTCGTGATGTATGTGTCGTCCACCATGAGATTTCATGTTTTCTGTTGGATTTCGAGACCCGATTCGAGGAGTGGATGAACCGTCTCGGGTACATGGTGGGCCCGGTATGGTACCCCGGGGAAAGAAGATCGAGTTGTAGACGATGAGCCTGGCAGGGGAAGGCTATCTAACGGTGATGTATGGCGCGGCGGATATCCGGAGGATACCGACCATTGTCGTAAGATTTGATGATATGGACCGATCCGGACTGACGGAGCCCGAGATATTGAGACTATGAGATATTGAGACTTGAGATTTACATGTTTTGTGTCGATGCTTGACACGGATTTCCATGGATTTCATCCTTGATATTTCAGATTTCTATACACATTTTACCAGGATAAAAGCTAAAGATTTCTTATACAGATATATCTAGATTTCAGGACTGGTTACTTTACATTCATGGTACATGCATACTCATTCATATGACATAGTACTATATAAGGCACTGACAGGTGCACGGAGTATTTGCATTTACACGTAGCTTATTATCCTGTCTTACTTGATGACTAGTAGTATATTAGTATATTATTATGACCTAGGATAGCGTCGTGCATTTGATTTCTTTTCGTAGATGTCTTCTACTCACGAGTTGGCAACTCACCCCCGTTGTGCCAAATTTTATTACAGGTTGATGTACAGGGTTCCTTGGCTGGTTGCTGGCACATCATTTCATTTCGGGTGATTTGCATGGTAGGTTGGTTCATTTGTATCTGGACCGCCGTTGTATTTTTATTATTTCATTTGTATCTAGAAAGCTCCATCAACCAAACTTGTTTTACTTGATAGATTACTGGACCATTGATTTGTTTCGACCTTAGAGTCGCGCTTGTATTATTATGAAATATGGTGGTTTTGTTTTCTTTTAAGTTTTGAGCCTCGCCCTTTGGCGTTGTATATTATTATGCTTGTTGTGGTTGTTTCTACCTGTTGGCGTTGAGCTAGCTCCTGTTTGGGGATGCTTTTTATTGCTTGTGTATATTATACTTGTTGTACCCGTTTTGGGCCAGTTTTTACAGAGGAGACTCTGCCGAAATTTTTGGGAAAAATTGCTGATGCTTTTAAACTTGTTTTCTTCATGTCTTCTTCTTCTTCTTTTTATGGTTTAGATTTCTGGGCTTCGGCTTACTTAGGTTACGTTGCGCCTCTAGACGCTTCATAATCTAAGTGCCGGTCACGTTCCGTACTTTCGGGTCGTGACAAAATTGGTATCAGAGCGCTAGGTTTAACCTTGTATAAGTCTAGGTGACCCTTGGTTGATGGAGTAGGCGACTTAAGTAGAGTAACGTACCGTGGGTATGGTCTGCGACATACTTACGATATGCTACTCTGCTTAAGAAGCCTTAGGATGTACATTTCTTTACACTGCATTTCATTCGTTTTTTGATCTATCTTCGTCGATATCGGATGGTGGTTTCTGTTACCACGGGCGCACTGGCAGAGGGAGCTACGGCTCGAATGCGATAACCATTAGGGTATTGGTTATTCTTGAGGATTGAAGCATTGTTTAGCGTGCGGATGAAGGGTATTCACATGCCATCCAGACGAAGTTAAAGGATTCGAACGATTATCAGAAAACCCATTTTCCCAAGTTTAAGGTATTCGGAAGAACATGCTGGTATTTCTATGGACCCTCTAGAAGAATGACACCCTAATTCGACATAATGACGACGAGAACGCCCTTGAACCTTAGGGTTTACGGCAGTTCCGCGGTGCCATTAGTGAGGCTTGGGTTTGTCCTTCTACGGCTGGACCATCGATGCTGGAGTATGTACCGGATACTTTTAAACTGTACTTGAGTGTTAGGCTCTCAGGGAATTATAGGATTTTGATTGATCGATCGAAAAGTTTAATGTAGTCCGGATATCAGGTGAAGGGATCGTCTTTGTGGGAGACTCTAGACATGAGTATTGTCGTTGGTAGCACAGTCAGCACACCTATGAAGAGACGAGTTCGATGCAGTCGACATCAGAGGAAAGAGGCGCACATTGATGATAGTATTTACGATTGCGATTTGGTGATTTGAATTTCATATTTTCGTTGATTGGATTTTGGTATTTTGAGGACTTTGTTCTACGATTGGTTTTTCTTATGTGTACCTTCATTACATTCTATTTGTTTTTCATATATCAGTTGTATTGATGTTGTTTAGTACACACCCAATACACTCGATTTGGTTTTATACATTTTGAGATTTTTGATTTGATTTCGTGCATATGGGTTACATATGATTTTGACATATGCTTCGACTTAGTTTTCATGCATTTTCGTACAGTGATTTCGATTTTGATATTCGGTGTATGTTTTCGTGCACCATGTGCATCTGATTGAGATTCTTGCGCACATTCGGTGCACTTGATGTAATTTTGTGCACACCAGATGCACTAAATCGGGGTTTTGTGCAGATTAGATGCACCTGATATTAGAGTCGTGCATGCCCGTTGCACTTGACAGATGTTTTTGGTGCACACCTGTTGCACTTAGTTTGGTTTTTATGTGTATTCGTGGCATCTGTATTTGTTTTCGATTTCAGTGCGTACCGGACGCACATGACATTTTTATGATGTGATCGGGATTTATATATATTATGTTGGATTTCGTATTGGGTTTTGATATTTTATCTTTACCATAACTCCGATGAATGCGTTATTCTTGACGGAGTTGATTTTAGTTATGTATTGATGATTTCGGAGCTCCGACGATTTGAGTATTTTGCTAAATGTTTTAGTATTTGGAGGGGGAGTTTTAATTTAAATTCGAGGACCAAATTTCTTTAAGGGGGGAATATTGTAACGTTCTGAAAATCGTTTTGGTGAAATTTCGAAAAAATCGGTAAAATAAGGGTGTTTTCTGTAAAAAGTCAAAATACAAATATCTTTATTTTAAAATTAAATATAAATATTCTAGTTATGTAATTGCTAGTATTTGGTGTTTATTGAGCCACTGGTGAGATTTCAAAATTTCTGAAAATTTTTCCGAAATTAATTATTTTAATATTATTTTAAGTCGTCACTAATACATTTAATTCGGGAAAATTACAAACTGGAATGAGTTGAAACAAATTTTGTGCATCATAATATATTAAACAAAATTTTATCATGTGGTTTTTGAATTGAAATAGGGTTGTTAACCGGTGTTAGAAAATATCGAAGAAAAAGGCTTTTTTTCGGTGAAATTAGTGCAAATGGAGTGCGGTATAACTTATATCTTTTTCCAAACAAAACCACACTCTCTTTTACTCCCTCACACCTTTTTGTTCAGCCTTGGCAGCCCCTCTCTCATCATGTTTCAAGTGGGTTCTAGAAATTTGGTTTTATGGAAAAATAAAAAGAAAGAAAATGAATGAAACTTGAAATGACATAAAGAAGGTTATGATGTAGAACTTTCCACACCTCTCCACACCCTCACTCCCTCACTCTCCTCCCTCTAGCTCTGGCCGAAACCAGGGCCCCCCTTCTACACAATTTCCACTTCAATTTTCTACAAAAACCATCAAAATTTCTTCAAAAATTCAATAAAAATTCCACAAAATCCTAATAAATTCCTGCCCTCTATTCTTTGCTCATCTTTACATGGATTTTGGAGATGGAAAATATTTGTTTTGGAGGCTCATTTTCATGTTTGGATTACATGTTGTGGAGGTATAAATCTTCTTCTTTTGATTTATTGTTATTAGATGTTTCATTTAAGCATAATTAGATTTAATAAATTAATTCTATCTACAAGTTTTAAAAATTCAAGTTAGGGTTATAAAATTAGGTTACGGTTTTTATTAATTAAGTGGGGTTATAATAATTAGGTTATCACTTTTAGAATTGGAAAATCTTGCATGGTTGTTGAATTATAATTTGTTCATTTAAAATTGTTTAAATTAAATATTTTTGCTAACTAAGTTTCTATAAAACATATATATTGGTGTTAATAAATTATAATTTATATTTTTATCACTATATTGCGGTTTTAATGAGAGTATTAACTTGTTGGTGGAATGAAAAACTCAATTTGGTTAATAGTTTTTATTGATAATTGATAAATTGTAAAAAAAATGCTATTTTTGCTAACTAGAATATGGAAATTCTTAAATAAATGAGATTTAAAATCTAATTTATGGTTTCATTATATT
The DNA here is from genome assembly GCA_030015575.1 of Agapanthus africanus. Lineage (NCBI taxonomy): Eukaryota > Viridiplantae > Streptophyta > Magnoliopsida > Asparagales > Amaryllidaceae > Agapanthus > Agapanthus africanus. The sequence goes on along the minus strand of CM057348.1, from coordinate 247,064,198 downwards.
ACCATCTTTATAAATTGTAGTTTGAAAATTTAATTCTGCAAAATCAAGTTTCGTTGTGGAATTGTGGAATTTTGCTTGTTAGATGTGGAAAATTGATAAAGGTTGCAAACTAGAAATTCCAAATTAATACAAATTTGTGTAATAAAAATATAGTAGTGGTTTGTATAATCTAGTTATGCTATTTGATATATATTATGACCATTAGTTTCTTTTAAACATCAACTTTTGAAGTAAAACGGTAAATTGGCGTTTTCGGGTTTTACGAAATCGGACTGTTTGATCGATTTTTAGGGTTTCGATGGATTAAATCATGTTTTATATTGTAAGTAATGAGTTTTAATCTACGAGTTGTTTATTGATGTTTATCTCGGTTAATCGGAGTATGTACGCCGATATCGAGCGATATTTGGTTCTTTTGCGTGAACGGGACATAGGTTTTAACCTATGTGCGTTCCGTGCGTCGTTTTGAATTTTGTCCGTAATTCAGTTTACGATACTATATATGTTTGCGTATAGGTACCTCTCGCGTGGACTGCGGGCGATGAAGAAGAGGATGGCGATACCGCCTTCGGCAGACATGGACCAGGTGAATAGATGTATATCTACGGGGGGAAGTCGGGTGGATGGCGTTTAGCACCCCCGCAAACTTAGAATAGGAATAGTACTTATTGTCATTAGGAAGCCTGACGTGACCTTAGAATTTCGGTGAGTAGGACCCTAGTAATGACCCGAGGATGAAAATCTTGGAGGAGATTTCTTAGTTTTAGGTAGATACGCACACACGCACACACTGAGACTCCATGTGATGTATACGTGTATGTGTATATATATATAGGACTAGGTGTAGGTATATATATATATATACACAATACGTATATATGATACAAGGATGTGATATGATACATGGGGATGAAATAATATAACTGGGCTGATGCCGTGATTCTTGGCTACGGTCGTGTTATGATATTAGCGGATCATTAGGAAATGAGTTAATGAATAGGTATACATAGATAGTAAAGGGTGGTGATAATATTGAGGTACATGGGACTCTAAAATAGCACCCGGACCGTAACATGTGATTGAAATTCTGATATGATATATGTATGACTTGATTACGACATCATATAGGTGTAACTTGATGGCGATATCATAAAGGTGTAACTTGATTTCGATATCTTATAGGAGTGACTTAATCACGACTTGACATATGTGACTTGATCAAGATATGATATAAGTGACATGACACTTCTGATGACAAATTAACGATGTATATTTGTGCTGACAATGATATATGATTGATGTATGCGATTACAGTATACCACCTTGATCATGACATGTGTTGATGATGGTATTATACGAATGATGAGACACGTAGGTGATACTTGACCCGTACCCCGATATTGAGATGCCGCGCGATGGATTTTACTGTACGAGGCATAGATGTGATGATTGATCCGCACTCTTGTTTCGAGGAAATCGTACAACGTACGTGACGCTATTGAGGCTGGATCGTCGACTATTAGAGATATGGACTCAGACTTTAGGTGTACTCCTATTTCTTATCGACTAGTTTCTTGGGTTTAGTTCCTTAGGAGGTTAGATGGACACTAGTTTAGGTTCGAGTCATATAGTGGTAGTGGTACTTGTATGTCACAGATGAGTGGTTATTACACATCCGTCTTTACATTCATACCGTATCCATAATGTGCATGTTCATACATATGTTTCTATAATCAGCATAAAACTTTGCCTGTTAGGACACCAGCACCATTACCGATGATGCACATCTTTCATGCACACTTATTTGCCGGCTCACACACATCATCATCGGTAATTGCTATGTCACGTATACTTTAGATCATATTATCTTTTATTGATAGAATCGGCTAACAGCTAGATCGATATAATATTGAGATTACTCTCTTGTGTTAGTATAGACATGGTATTTATTACTTAGACATTTCAGGCATTCGCATTTCCATGTTATCATGCAGTATTATGGGCATATGCCGACACTTATCATATACTTACTCATGATTTTAGGATTTTGGTTTTCTATGAGATTTCTGGATTTTGGGGAAAGCCGCATGAATATATAAAAACTTCTCTCTCTCTCTCTCCTCCTCTCTTTTTAAAACATAAGATGCGGTTTTCTCGTGATGTATGTGTCGTCCACCATGAGATTTCATGTTTTCTGTTGGATTTCGAGACCCGATTCGAGGAGTGGATGAATCGTCTCGGGTATATGGTGGGCCCGGTATGGTACCCCGGGACAAGAAGATCGAGTTGTAGACGATGAGCCTGGCAGGGGAAGGCTATCTACCGGTGATGTCTGGCGCGGCGGATATCCGGAGGATACCGACCGTTGTCGTGAGATTTGATGATATGGGCCGATCCGGACTGATGGAGCCCGAGATATTGAGACTATGAGATATTGAGACTTGAGATTTACATGTTTTGTGTCGATACTTGACACGGATTTCCATGGATTTCATCGTTGATATTTCAGATTTCTATACACATTTTACCAGGATAAATGCTAAAGATTTCTTATATAGATATATCTAGATTTCAGGATTGGTTACTTTACATTCATGGTAATGCATACTCATTCATATGACATAGTACTATATAAGGCACTGACACGAGCACGGAGTATTTGCATTTACACGTAACTTATTATCCTGTCTTACTTGATGACTAGTAGTATATTATTATATTTTTATGACCTAGGATAGCGTCGTGCATTCGATTTCTATTCGTAGATGTCTTCTACTCACGAGTTGGCAACTCACCCCCGTTGTGCCAAATTTTATTACAGGTTGATGTACAGGGTTCCTTGGCAGGTTGCTGGCACATCATTTCATTCCGGGTGATTTGCACGGTAGGTTGGTTCATTTGTATCTGGACCGCCGTTGTATTTTTATTATTTCATTTGTATCTAGAAAGCTCCATCAACCAAACTTGTATTACTTGATAGATTACTGGACCATTGATTTGTTTCGACCTTAGAGTCGCGCTTGTATTATTATGAAATCTGGTGGTTTTGTTTTCTTTTAAGTTTTGAGCCTCGCCCTTTGGTGTTGTATATTATTATGCTTGTTGTGGTTGTTTCCGCCAGTTGGCGTTGTGCTAGCTCCCGTTTGGGGATGCTTTTTATTGTTTGTGTATATTATACTTGTTGTACCCGTTTGGGGCCAGTTTTTACAGAGGAGACTCTGCCGAAATTTTTGTGAAAAATTGCTGATGCTTTTAAACTTGTTTTCTTCATGTCTTCTTCTTCTTCTTTTTATGGTTTAGATTTCTGGGCTTCGGCTTACTTAGGTTACGTTGCGCCTCTAGACGCTTCGTAATCTAAGTGCCGGTCACGTTCCGTACTTTCGGGTCGTGACAGATCCAGATCTATCGTGATAGATCTAAAAGGATATTGGGGCTTTCGCAGTCCAGGTACATCGACACCATACTGAAACGATTCAGTATGGATGATTCAAAGCGTGGTAATCTACCGGCTTGTCACGGAATCACCCTCTCCAAAGAGATGTCTCCCAAGACTGATTTGGAAAGGGCTCGCATGTCATTTATACCCTACGTATCTATGGTAGACTCTATAATGTATGCGATGTTGTGTACTGGACCAGATGCAGCATACGCATTAAGCGTTGTAGGCCGGTCTCAGTCGGACCCAGGGGAGAAACACTGGATAGCAGTAAAGAACATTCTCAAGTACCTGAGAAGGACTAAGGAGATGTTCTTGGTGTATGGTGGAAATGACCTCCAGATCGAGGCCTTTGCTGACTCCAGCTTCCAGAGTGACAAGAATGACTCCAAGTCCATGTCGGGTTATATCTTTACCCTCAATGGAGGGGTGGTTTGCTGGAAGAGCTCCAAGCAGGAAACCGTTGCAGACTCAACAATGGAAGCGGAGTACATAGCTGCTTGCGATGCCGCAAAGGAAGCTGTCTGGATGAAGAAGTTCCTCACGGAGCTTAAGGTGGTTCTTACCATTGTTGATCCAATACCTCTGTATTGTAACAACAACGGCGCTGTAGCTTTAGCGAAGAAACCCAGCTCCCATCAGAAGTCCAGACACATTTTGAGGCGGTACCACCTGATCAAGGAGATCGTAGATCGCCGGGAGATCGAGGTGAAGAGAATAGATTCGGAGAATAACACTGCAGATCCATTCACGAAGGCCATACCCCTGACTCAGTTCGAGCGGCTGATCGAGATGATAGGTCTTCGATACGCCAGTACATGCACCTAGTGCAAGTGGGAGATTGTTAGTGTATATGCCCTAGAGGCTATTACTGTATCATACTAGTTTGTATATTACTTAATGGAAGCTTGGGATATTCACAGTTGTATAGACAATCTTGCTCAAAATAGTAGTATGCTACTTGGTTTGTTTCTACTTCAATATGTGCATGTGTTTCTTTTAGCATATCGCTTATACATATTAGTGGAGCCCTTAGGATCTTTACTTGATTACCAGCGTTGTGATGGCAGTCACACTAGTGGGGGCTGGGTAATCTACAAGCACATCCTTATACAGGTCCCTAGTCATAGGATTATCGAGACGAGGCATCGATACTCCGGAGTAGACTAGTGTATACGCTTCTTATCCCAGCAGGGGAGATGGTCTATCCCATATCCATTAGCACGTCGTACTGGAGATAGTATGCGGGTGCTCGTTAGGTTACGAGTACACTGGACAGGACTTGTCAAGAACTGTTGGTTGGTACTATATCTATCGTCAGGTAACAGTTCCCAGGTGACAAGAGTACAGCTTAGTCCGTCGACTTGACACTGGTAATTCGCCTCGAGTGTGTTCCCACTGTACTTTGATTACTACCCTACCACGGCTCAAAGGAGTCGTGCAAACTGGTAGTTGTTGGGTGCAGTCCCGAAGCACTTGGAGGCAGTAACGCTTAGATAGGATTCGTCTCTCCCGGTATTGGGGGTTGATATCGCGCTGTGTCTAGGAGAGCTATTACATAAAGTCCCTGGCCAGGGCAAGCGAGAATTACTGGTAGTGTTTCCAGTAGTTTCTCACGCTGTTCTGGGCTACACTCCGGCACGAATCGTACCGCTATTAGGGGTCTGACGTTTACCGCACCCCTAGGCCCGACATGCGACACTCTTAGACGAACAGACCGGACCGTACGGAGATTGTCACATTCAGGCTCAGTAGGAGTTCGGATGGGTTTACCTCATTGGCCTTCTTATCGATATCTACCTGGGGACCGTTACGTATAGCTAGTGCCGCTTGCGGTCCGTGGTTAAACCCACTGCCAGCGTAGTGTCGAGTCTTTAGAGTCCCACAAAGAGAGTTTCCCTGCACTGGGCGAAAGGTGTAGAGGCCGTATGGTTTTACGGCAGGGCTACGATCACTTACGTGCACTTGTGCGCGTATGCTGTTCGGGCAGACAATGCTAGTGGGCTTTGGTTTAAGCCGGATCCTAGTATTGTATGGATGGATTAGTTTTGTCTTCTGTGCATTCGTATTCTACGGAATGCAGATGCGGGTGTGTATGCACGGTTGTGAGGAGCGAAGAAGAAGGAGGTGCCTCATTAGGGTTTTGACCGTTGGTTCGGTCAAAACCATTATGAAGTGAGGAAAATATTTACTAATCTTTTTAATGATAATTATGTTATGGCTAATTGCTTTGACCATTTGACCATGCTTGACCATTTGACCTAGTTGACCATTGTTGACTTGGACTTTTCTTGAGAGCACTAGATCATTCATTTGCTTTTGGCCTTGAATTTGATTTGAGATGATAATGGTCAAATCAATGTAGCCATCAACTTTATCATGATAAGAGATTAGTAATTATTTAGTTTATGGATCATTAATTTTCTTCTCACTCTCACTCTCTCTCTTCAAGTGAGAGCTCCCATGGTTCCTCCTTCTTCTTCCTCTCTTGAATTTTCTATAGCTCTCATGTGTTGAGAAAAATATAAACAAAATAGACAAACAAATCCACCACCATCTTCTACACCACTAGGACATTAAGAATAGCAAACATGTTGCCCTAGTTACCTCGGCTTGAGGTAGAGCTCGGATTACAGACTCTCAGGTGGATCGTCTTCGACTCAAGGAGGCCGCGGAGGTGACCAAGATCCGGATCGACCCATGGAGCCTACGGAGATGAGGAGGGTAGCGGAGAAGACCCGAAGGACTTGTTGCATGAGGTATAATCTCCTAAGCATAGTAGATAGAACCTCTTGTTGTTTGTTAGCAATGGTTTGGCAAAGATCCTCAAGTTTTAGTCCATTTTACCTTGTGTTAAAATTTTGATTTTTACCTTTTCCGCCTCCCCGTAAGCACCGGGGTGGGTAACGTGGACTTACAATTTTTGTGTCGTGATTGTTTTTGTCCAGATTTTTTTTGTGTGCATACATTATTCTTTCGTTAATAACTAACTAAAAAAATTCACATTCTTTTTCCCCTCCTTTTCTCTTCCTTTTTTCTTCTTCCGCTCTTCATATCATGGGTTCCCCACCTCGCAAAACTCTTGCCGAACTTTGGTACCCACAACCAGACATAACTTCACACGGTTCTTGCTTTAGCCGAATTTCGAATGACCCCTCCATGGCCAAAATTTCATTGAAAGATCGCATAGACACGTCTAGGACGAACAACTGGATCCCGCAATCTACTTCGTATCAACCATTTCAAACATTCACCCCTTCTTACGTTGATACCACTTTTGAGAGTCCAGTTGTAACCCCAAGACCTATGTCTCTTGCTGAACATATTAAACAATCTCGTAACCGATCATTCACTCGTTTCACCACTGCAAATTCTTTGGATCAACAATTCCATTCACCTTCTTATCCGTATGTTGATTCTACTCCTGTCCAGCAATTAAATTCTTATCCATACTACCTAACTTTTGCACCTTCCCTAGACATTGCTTCTGAACAGCCTTTTGGGGGTTTCCAGTATCCAAACAACTTCGAATCTTTTACTAAAACCCCATCACAGCCTATGTCTAGTCTGGAACAATCGTTGGAAGACTTTAGGGTAGCGTCGTACCAACAGATAATGGATGTGAATGCATCAATGGCCGCCCTCATACAACTTACTAATCCGGTAGCTAGTTTCCAACTACCTCCAAATTTTCTAATGTATAATGAGGCGGTAGGACAGGCTGAGAATTTGAGTGGAGAGAGTGAGCTGTATACCCTTCCAAATCAAACCTACCCATACCAAATTGAATCCCACAACTCCTTTTTTGAAAGTCTATCGAGTATCCCAAATGATTTATCAATTGAAGATAGAATGGTTAAAAAGCTGTATGACTTTGTAGTGTTTGATTTGCCCGATTATGAAGGGTCCCATCCAAGTGAAACCAATCCTAAATCTTTTGACCTCTACACCTCCATCTTAGAACCTAAATTGATTGAAATCTATGCTTTCGATAAGGTGTCTGAGAAAATTGATTTTCACTTGATTGAGGATATTGACGCTGGGAATATTTTGGATGATGAACCCACTGCTTTGGATGAGTTTTTCTTTCCAATTCATCATCCCGAGTCTTTAACTATTTTTCCCGAACTTCATATGCGCCTTGATATTGATGAAATTTTCATGGATGAAATAATTTTTGAGGAGACTTTTGAGGATATTTTTGAGGATGAAACAGTTTTACTTGATGAGTCAGATTTTTCAATTCATCCTATCCTTTTGATTAATTGTGTACACCCTCCAGAACCCTTAACCGATACCCTTCCTCAATCACTTCCTTACATCCTTTCCGTCGTTACAACCTTGCAACAAACCATGTCACTTTCAATTCCAGTGTCTGGTTTACCGAGTTCGGCGTACCCATGTTTTCTCGTGAATCTTGAGGGATTTGACCCCATTTCTCGATGGGTTAATAGATTAACACAAACGCTTCTTACACATCGGTCATCACATATTGTGCTAATCTATTCACTCCATTTTCACCATCAAGTTCGTATTCCAATTCTTTTTCCCTTCCGCCATTCTTCTTCTCATATACCGGGACCGTATCCCGCTTCTATCTCCATACGGTTTCGCGTATTTTCCATTTCTTTCCTCTTCACCTTCTATCACCAACCACACCATTATAACGATAAGATCTTTGAATGGTTGGTGCTCACTTTTGGCCTTTGTAAGGCCTTGTATAGTTTGATACTGTTCTCTTCCCCCTAATCCTGAACTCCAATACTTAACGGTGGAAACACTGTTTCATTTAAAGTTTGGGGGGGACCCTTTTTGTGTATATATTTTTGGTTTTCCTTTTTGTTTTGTATATAATTTGTTTTTTGGGAGCGCCGACAATTTTGACCCTCTTGGTGTAGCCTGACAGTGAGGGCATTGTCAAGTTTAAGTTTAGGGGTGTGCTCGGTAAGCTTTCTTCCTTCGCATTCATTTGTATATTCTGCATTTGTATACCTTATTAAAAACCCACAAAAAATCGAATTTTTTTCCAAAAAAATATAAAAATTTTGTCGTCAAGTTAGCTAATGGGGTAACTTAGATTTTTATTCCGATAGTGTAGTTGATACGTTAGGAATAACTAAATCCTAGGTTTAGGAATTGAAAACCCTAAAAATAACCCTCCTTCTATTCAAACTTGGTAAGTATACGGCCTTACAGTTTTTTTGAGAAATAGGTAATCTTGAGTTCAGTTCTTGAGTTAAGTCAAGATGAAGGGAAAGTATTGAAGCTTTATTGAAGGATAAGTCTTAAAAATAGTTTCTATTCTTGAGTCCAAAATTAGAAAGTATATACCCTACAAACTGCACTTACACGCACCTTGAAACTTGGGATAGTAAACGATACCTAAAAATACTCTTGCCTAAAAACCTAGTATTTAAGAAAAACGGTATTTAAAGCCAAACACTAAAAGAGCATCATTGAAAAATATATCCGGTCTTGAAAAAAAGTAAAAGAAAAAGAAAAGGAAAAATAAATAAAATCAAGACCTGGAAACTGCTATTACGCTTTAAGCTCACGCATTCAGTAATCGGCCGTTAGTGCCTCAAGAAGCGTTAATAGTCGCATGAAAGATGTGTGAGCAACACCGTCCATCCTTAACGAAAATAAGTAGTATTAGGTATTAGGGCAAGGGTATTTTAGCTTGAATTGAATTCTTGAGTGTAGGGGTGAAAATTTACACACACGCAGGGGTATACAATCGATGTTTGGATAAAAGATAAAAATAAAGAATAAGACTTATGTTTTGAGTAAAGTTGATAAAAATCCCTGATTTGAGACCGCACTTTAGAAGGAAAACTCAGGAGATACCAATATCTTTCTAAACTTTTTTGGAACGTATAAGATCTGGGGTTAAATAGATAGGAGGTGTGAAAAATAAGGGTTAGATATTTCTAACTTAGGATGATAGAATTTCTAACGTAAATACTAAGCTGTAGACATAGAACCATTGTTAACTTATGAAACTAGCTTGGCGGGATTTTGTGGGTTGTATCCACTAAAACCCTCAGGAGACAACACTCCTCCTACTAGGGACACCTAAAGGTTTAACGGCTTGTTCCACGCGCTCAGTGCAATCGCGTTCCCAGCGAAAGTGAGGCTAGGATTTTGTTTTGCCTGGGACGAGCAAAATTTAAGTTTGGGGGTAATTGTTCAGACCAGAATATTGCATTTTAATACCGCCATTTCATTATCTATTTTTGGTATATATCGGTACTATTAACCGGTGTTTGCTCAGTAATACAGATTACAGGTATCCGTGACAAAATACTTGAAATACATTCAGAATCATGGATATATCATTTGTGAGCCGACACTGCAATCAGAACGGAGAACCGACCGATATCCCAAGAGTTATTTTGCTAATAAAGTGTGTGCACATACTTTTGGTCCAACACAATACATGTTGCACACAACTCTTGGAACATGGACCTAGTAGGGGCTGCCATGAATTATGGCACAAGTGGGCATGAGGTGATGTGGTTGTGACATGCATTTAATGCAATAAAGTGTGTGTTGACTTTATGATTCAAGTTTCCCTCCAATTCCTGGTGCACCACAAGTTCAAAACGAAGTAAATAAACTGCACAAAAATGATGTGAGGGGGCACACAAACCCACACTGCAAATACGGGACCCACCCATCGGATTTGAGCCGATATCTTCACAGCCAAAGCCGGCCTGGCCGGCACCACCTCTTCCTCTGGCCTCCAGCTTTCTGTGGGCCCCTCCTTGCTGCCACGTTGCCATATTTTTATTGTTTATTTTCTTTTCTTCTTTGCCTATAAATAGCAGGCAGAGGGCAAGGGTTCATAGTCATTCTTTAGTTTTGGATTGTGCTTTCATTCTTCGTTCTTTGTCCAAGTTTTCTTTTCTCTTTTCTTCTAAATAGCTTAGTCTCCTTGAGCTCCTGACCTTCTCTTTATCCTTCAACTTCTTCATTGAGCTTGAAAATTTAAGGGTTGGTTATTGATCTCAAGGGGTTGTATCATTCTTGAAGTTTAATAAGGTGTTCTTTTGTGCTTCATTCACCATGAGTTCTTTGCCTCTTCTTGATCTTGCAATCTCTTAATTGAGCTTGAAAGTTTAAGATTAGTTTATTGAACCCATTTCTTGTATATTGTTCTTGGGTTCCCAGTTCTTTCTTTCTTGCTTGTTTATTTCTTGCTCTTTTATTACTTGCTTTACATTCATGCAATTTATTACCTTGCTTTATTTTCTTTGACTTTAAATTCCATGTCATTTAATTACTTGCTTGTAATCTTTTCTTTTCTTTGCTTATCTTTGCTTTTGCTCTTTTTGGTTTGTTTTGTTAATGCTTGTTAATATGTGTTGTTAGGAAAAGAGAAAGATATTGTAAGTTAACATTTCGTTCCTCATTTCCTTTTCCCGTCTTTTCCATTTGAAACTCCGCCCAAACCTTATGCAAGCGCTCCATTAGGCACCCTATCCTATTAAGGTAACGGTGATTCCTAACCGCGACCGGTTGCGTTCGGTTTGTCCGGAGGCGAAAGCAAGAGACAAGAACGGACGGACAAGGGTCAATAAACCGGATTCCACGAATACCGTGCTTAAGCACCTAATCCATGTTGTTGCCGATTGTTCTAGCTTCAATCATTAAGTTCGGCTCAAAGGTTTTGAGTGCGGATTTCCATAGCTTACAGTTTTGTATCATTTCCTAACAATTTTATACTTGCATATAACACCTAGGTTAGATTTGAACAATCCGCCCTCGCGCATTAACTCGTTACAAAAAGAACGTAAAACGCTCCGTCACCTTATGGACCGACCCGTGCTCAACCGGCTAGCCTCAAAGCGACACCGTATTGATTGCGGTTAACACTAAAATTTTACCTATCAGCTTTCGACAACAATCTCTGCCCCTGCCAGTCCAGGATAACTACCGGCTGCTCGGTGAAGGAAAGATTACGCTCCAGCTGGATCTCCTGGTGCTGAATCGCGTGAGAAGGGTCATGAAGCTACTTACAAAGTATTGATACATGAAATACGTGGTGTACATCCCGAAAACTAGGCGGAAGTGCTAAACGATTGGCGAAGGTACCGACTTGCTTAAGAATATCAAAAAGACCCACATATCTGTGACTATGTTTCCCTTATGTTCCGATCCTCATCACACCCTTCATCGGCAACACCCGTAAGAAAACTGTTGGGTTGTCTACCACGGCAGCAAGGTTTCGGGAGGCATCTTTAATGGCAAATTAAAATTTTAGCCGTACAAGCTAACCGTAATCTAGAATCGTATACTACAAAATGTGACAAAATGAAATGCAAAAAACTTTGCATAAGAAGTGAACAAGGAATACAACCTTTGTAGACCGGTCTTCACTTCTAATGCTCCGTGTAGTAGTCCCTTCGTTGCGAATCATGAACTCCCGAATTCTTGAAAGGGTTCTCTTGAAGAAATGAGCAATCTTGCACGAAGTCTTCGAGTCCGAAGATGATCTACGTCGAGTAGACACTAACCCAAGCTACCCCTTCACTAATTATGGAATTAGTGAAGCAAACACCCTATACTGAATGGCTAGTAGTAGAGGATGATGAACTAGGAATTTTAGCCACTTTAGAAATAATTTTCTCACATATTTTCTTCATTTTCCATTGGTGCTAGAAAGCTTGAGAGGAAGAAGATGAAGAAATCTCTCATGATAAATTATCAAGTCAAGAATGGCAACCATCGGTGAGTTAACATCATATGCTAACCCTTGTAGAGAGTTAACCATGGCTAAGAGATAATGTTTTGGTTTATAAATATCTTAGGTAAAACAAATTAGTGGACTTGGTCAATGAACATTACAAGATTCTATAAGCTAATAGTCATGACAAAATCCCACCATTTTGTAATTACCAAAATAAATAAAAACCCTAATTATCATCATTAGCATGTGTGTGTCTCATACAACCATCTTGCATGTATCATCAAACATGACACAATATCAAGTACACAAATATATATATCACATATATACAATGTACACAAATCAAGTGAGAAAAGAAATCTTAAGTGAATTAATATTAGTTAATGTAACTTAATATATCAAATATATATAATTATATATTAAATTATTAAATCAACAATTGATTTAATAATCTGGCTGTATCACATATAACCGACTAATATCATGTGTATCATCTTATCGATTCAACACATGATTCGATAATCCCGCTATATCACATATAACGGACTGATAACACTAATCACGAGAATAGAATACGGTATCGCATATCGTATTAATCTCGGTCCCACACATATCGCATATGTGCTCCTACTCCATTTTTCTTGAGCTAGGAAACCTCTGTGTAGGACTCTAAAGACTCGTCAATACGCCGGCAGTAAGTGATGATCATATCAAACACCCACAAGCCGTAAGCGGCCTGATAAACGTAACGTCCACCCGGGTATTGAGCGATTAGAAGATCAACAAGCAAGCCTGCTCATACTCCTGCGAATCCAATCAGTAACACTACCATACAGTCCGGTCACTTCATCTGATATGTCGCATATCTCGTCTAGGGGTGGTAAACGTCAGACCCCAGTAAATTGATAAGTCGTACCGATGTGAGGCTCATAACAGGCCAAGAAACTACTGATAACACATACCAGTATATCTCTGAAGCAACCCTGGCCAGGGACTTCCTGTTATAGCCAATCGAGCACAGCGCAACATCAACCCCAAATACCGGGAGAGACGAAACCCCTCCTATCGCTCATTGCCTCCATGTGATTCGGGATTGTACCCAAAAGCCACCATTTTGCACGTTCTCTTGAATGTGGTAAGGTGGAAATCAATGCACAGTGGGAATCACACAACACTCTATGGCGATCTTGGGTCTACAGACTGCTATCGACGATAGGTATAATACCTTGTAGGAGTTCTCGGCGAGTCCGTTCAGTATTCCCAGTCTTCACTGAGCACCCGTATACCATATCTGATGCCAAACACCAATGTATATGGGATCATCCATCTCCCATCTGTATGGGTCGAGAAGCTATACGCTAGTCTACTCTGGTATATCGATGCCCTGTCTCGATACACCCACTACTAGGAACATTTGAAGGATGTACTTACCGACTACTCTGTTCCCACCAGTATGATCTGCATCATAATCTTGGTAGTCAAGTACTCATCCTAAGAGTTTTATCAATATGTAATATAGAGACAATCAGTGTACATATTAAGATAAAGAGCAACCAGATAGCATACTATCATGTCGAGAAAGAAAGTCCTCCTTATATATGTCCAAGCATCCACTATAATATACATCGTATGTACAGTAATGGCCTCTAGGGCATACATAAAACTAACAATCTCCCACTTGCACTGGGGCATTCTGTTGTAGTATCCAATACCTAACATATCTACAGTGGTTGAAGTATCTCATACTCAACCTTCCCATAAAAGTCTCTCCTGAGAAAAGGCCTTTGTGAGTGGATCCGCCGTGTTAACCTCTAAGTCTACTCTCCTAACCTCGATCTCCCTGAAGATGATCCATCTCCATGATCAGGTGATACTGCCTAAGAATATGTCTGGATCACTAATGGGACGGGGGTTCCTAGGCTTAAACCACAACTCTATTGTCACACAATGGTATGAACGAAGTTCATCTCATGAACTAATATTCACCCAGACTGCCTCTTTGGTAGCATCGTAGGTAGCGATGTATCCAGCCATTATCGTCTAGTTCGCCACGGTATCTAGCTTGGAACTCTTCCAACATACCGTCCATCCACTGAGGGTAAAGACAATGCCTGTGATCGACATTCAGTCGTCCTCACCACCCTGGAAACCATCCAGTGATTCTCCCCAGGATCGATTGATACCATCTTACTACAATTAGTGAGAATCCTAGCATCCACATAGATCTATCTAATAGATCCAAAACTTAGGATTTAGGAGGTATCATCTTGATCCTATATGGAGAATCAATGTGATAAGAGGAGATTGACCGAGTGTAGCATAGGAAACTTTTTTCCTATCAGGAGTATGTCATCCATGTACAATACAAGGAAGACCACCTTACTCACTACTTCCTTTTTGTATATACAAGGTTCATTTACCATTTTGATGAAGTCAAACTCTTTGACTACCATATCAAAACAGATGTTCCGACTCAGCGATGACTACTTTAACCCATAAAGAAACTTGCACACGTTTCTGCTTCTCCCACTGTTTACGAAGCCCTCTGGCTGTGTACTTATAGACGCTCTCTTCTAAATCACCATTTAGAAAAGCAGTCATGACACCCAACCGCCAGATATCGTAGTCAAGGTATGTTGCAATGGCAAGTTAGATCTGGATGGATTTAAACATAGGCACTAGAAAAGGTTTCATCATTACCCACACCTGGTCGATAATGAGAACCTTTTTGCAATAAGTCTAGGTTTGAATGTCTCAACTTTTCCATCTACACCAAGTAATCTTTTCAAGATATACTTGCTCATGATAGGGATTTAACCCTTTAGATATAGCAACCAAAGTCCATACTTTGTTGGTGTACATAGATTCTTTCTCAGATCGCTTAGCATCCAGCCATTCTTACAGAGTCCCCTACTCTTGATGGCCTGCTCGAAACTAGTTAGGTCATCATCTCATGATGCAATCCTCGCTCCCACTGTCATAGAGAAAACTGAAGTATCTCTCAAGTGGATGAGGAACCCTACTAGATCGGCGGAGAGACTAAGGTTTTTTGGGAACTATTGAACCCTTCGGTTCTACCAAATCATCAGCTGCAGTTGTATAGCTGGAACTCCTTCCAGTTCTACCTTATGACCACAAATTTGTTTCCAAAAAAATTCCTTTTCTAAAAATGTGGTTATGTCGAGATATAAAACACCTTTTGTTTTGTTGGTTTAGCTCAGCACCTTACCAAGGTTTTGGCAAGCATCAATCATGCTATTTTAAAATTTTAGGGTGGTAAACAAACGCTAACCAAGATATTAACTAGAGACTTAGGGTTAAACAGGATATGTAAACTCTTTACATCTAAGTGAACAAGGAATACAACCTTTGTAGACTGATCCTTCATTTCAATAGCTCTATGTGGTAGTCCTTTCGCTGCGATCACGATCCCCGCACTCTAGAAAGGCTCCATTGAAGAAACGAACAAGCTTGCTTCGAAGTCTTCGAGGCCGAAGATGATCTACGTCGAGGAGACACTAGCTCGTGCTATCTCTTCACTAATTATGTAGATTAGTGAAGAAAACACCTTAAACTAAATGCCAAGTAGTAGAGGATGATGAAGTAGGAAGTGGGTTCACTTTAGTTTTATTTTTCTCATAATAAATCATCACTTAGAAAAAGCTAGTAAGCTTTTTCACTTGAAGAAGAAGAAGAAGAAGTGATGAAGCTCAAGTGAATGAATGGGATGGTTAGAATTGCAACCATGGGTGAGTTAGTGTCATGCCTAACTCATGTAGAGAATAAACTATAGTTATAAGTTAAGGGTTGGGTTAAAAAATATCTTAAGCATTGACAAAAGAGTGGACTTTGTCAATGTTTTCTACAAGCTTCTCCAAACTTCATCAATAACTCATTTTCAATCTTTTGTGAATTACTTAATGACAAATAAAACCCAAACATAAAACCTAGCATGGTATTAGTCTCTCACATACATGTTGCAAGTGTAACCTATCATGACAAAACAATATATATCATATATATATTTTGTGTACAAGTAAAAAATAATACAATTAACATATATCACACATATATTAATGTATCATCGAGTGAGAAAAATTAATACTAAAGTGAGCTAATATTAATTAATGTAATTTAATATATCACATATATAATTATATATTAAATTATCAAATCAACTCTTGATTTAATAATCCGTCTATATTACATATAACCGACTAATATCATTTGAATCAACTTATCGAATCAACACTTGATCCGATACCCCGGCTATATCATATATAACCGACCGATATCATATATCGTGAGAGCAGAATGCAGTATCACATACTCGCATTAATCTCGGTCCCGCACATATCACATATGTGCTCCTACTCCATTTCGCTTGAACCAGGAAAGCTCTGTGTAGGACTCTAATGACTCGTCAATACGCCGTCAGTAGGTGATGATCATATCAAACACCCACAAGCCGCAAGCCGTCTGCTAAACGTAACGGCCACCCGGGTATTGAGTGATCAGAAGATAAACATGCGAGCCTGCTGCAACTCCTGGGAATCCAATCAGTAACACTACCGTACAATCCGATCTCTTCGTCTTAGATGTCGCATATCACAGCCTGGGGTTGGTATAACGTCAGACCCCAATTTCATGATATGTCATGGCGATACGAGGTCCATAACGGTTCGAGAAACTATTGATAACACTTACCAGTAAATCACAGCAACCATGGCCAGAGATTTTCTATTATGGCCAACCGAGCATAGCGCAACATCAACACCCAATACCGGGAGAGACGAAACCCCTCCTATCGCTCATTGCCTCCATGTGACTCGGGACTGTACCCAAAAGCCACCGTTTTGCATGATCTCTTGACCGTGGTAAAGTGGAAATCAAAGCACAATGGGAATCATACAAGACTCTATGACGATCTCGGGTCTACAGACTAACCTGTACCAGTGTTACCAGAGAACTGCTATCAGACGATAGTTATAATACCATCTAGGTGTTCTCGGCGTGTCCGTCCACTGTACCCAGTCTCCACTGAGCACCCGTATGCCTTCTCTGATGTCAAACACTAATGGATATAGGATCATCCATCGCCTATCATATGTGTAGGGTTCCTATCGACGGCAGCAAGGTTTCGGGAGGCATCATCCATGCCATTTTAAAAAATTGCCGTTAAAAGGAACTCTAAACACGATCGTTAACTAGAATACAATACGGAAACATAGTAAACCATTTACTATCTAAGTGAAAATGGAAATACAACCTTTGTAGATCGGTCCTTCACTTCATAAGCTCTTTGTAGTAGTCCTTTCGCTGCGATCGTCGAACTCCCGGACTCTTGCATGGCTTCGCGTAGAGAAATGAGCGATCTTACTTGAAGTCTTCGAGGCCGAAGATGATCTACGTCGAGAGAATACTAGCTCAAGCTTCTACTTCACTAACTAGAGAATTAGTGAAGCAAACACCCTAAACTAAAGTGCTAGTCTGGTAGAGGATGAAATAGGAAGTGGGCTAACTTTAGAATTTTTTTTCTCACTTTACTTTCTTACTCAATCAAAACCCTAGCTAGCTTTTTGAGCTTGAGGAAGAAGATGAACTAAAATGAGATGAGAATAATGATCAAGTGAGAGAGTGAACCATGGCGAGTGAGTATCATATACTAACTCATGTAGAGACATAACCATGGCTAATTGTGATGGTTAGGTTACTAAATATCTTATGTAAAACAAAACAAATGGACTTAGTCAAAGCATCCACAAGCTTCCACTAGCTTCATGCTTTCAACTAATATTTCACTAATTTTGTTTTCACTTTAAATAATAAAACCCATTATCACAAATAGAATGGTGTATGTCTTACACACCTATGTTTGATGTATCAACAACCATGATACAAAATGAAACCAAATTTTAATATATCACACACACACACACACACACACATATATATATTAGGTTTTGCATAAGTGAGAAAAACAAATGCTTAAGTGAACCAATGTTAGTTAATGTAAATTAGCATATCACATATACAATTATACACTAAATTATTAAATCAACACTTGACTTAATAATCCGGATATATCACATATAACCAACTAACATCCAATGCATCGACTTATCGAATCAACCCTTGATTCGATAACCCGGCCATATCACATATAACCGACCGATACAAAAGTCGCGAGAATAGAATACGGTATCACATACACGCATTATTCTCAGTCCCGCACATATCACATATACGCTCCTATTTCGTTTTGCCAGAGCCAATAAAACCTCTATGTAGGACTCTAAAGACTCGTCAATACGCCGGCAGTAGGTGATAATCAAATCAAGCACCCACAAGCCGTCAGCGGTACTAGCTGGACGTAACGGCTACCCGGGTTTTAAGCGATCAGAAGATCAGCAAGCAAGCCGGCTTCAACTCCTGCAAAAGACTGATGGTAACACTTGCCGTACAGTCCGGTCTCCTCGTCTGATATGTCGCATATCAAGTCTAGAGGTGGTAAACGTCAGACCCCAATAACCGATAAGTCATGCCGATGTGAGGCCCATAACGGGTCGAGAAACTACTCGTAACACTTACCAGTAAATCTCTAAAACAGCCCCGGCCAGGGACTTCCCTTTCATGGCCAATCGAGCACAGCGCAACATCAACTCCCAATACCGGGAGAGATGAAACACCTCCTATCGCTTATTGCCTCCATGTGACTTGGGACTGTACCCAAAAACAACCGTTTTGCACGCCCTCTTGGATATGGTAAGATAGAAATCAAAGCACAGTGTGAATCACACAAGACTCTATGAGGATCTCGGGTCTACAGACTAACCTGTACAAGTGTCACCAGAGAACTGCCATCTGACGTGAGGTATAATACCATCTGGGAGTTCTCGGCGAGTCCGTCCAGTGTACACAGTCTCCACTGAGCACCCGTATACCATCTTTGATGTCAAACACTAATGGATATGGGATCATCCATCGCCCATCTCATGGGTCGAGAAGCGTATACGCTAGTCTACTCTGCTATATCGATGCCCTGTCTCGATACACTCACGACTAGTTATGTTAAAGGATGAACTTATGGACTACCATGGCCTTACTAGTATGATCTGCATCATAGTCCTGGTAGTCAAGTACACATCCTAAGGGCTTTACCAACATGTAACCATAAGACAGTATCAAGAGACAAGTATACATGTTAAGATAAGGAGCAACCAGATAGCATACTATCATATCCAGCAAGAAAGTCCTCTCTATATATGTCCAAGCATCCAATATAATATACATCATATGTACAATACTGGCCTCTAGGGCATACATACAACTAACAATCTCCCACTTGCACTTGGGCCAGCTGCTGTAGTATCGCATACCGATCATCCTGTAGAGTCTCTCGAACTGTATCTGGGGAATGGCCTTCGTGAGTGTTTCTACTGTGTTATTCTTCATGTCAACTCTCCTAACCTCGATCTCCCGGCGATCAACTATCTCCCGGATAAGGTGATACCGCCTCAGAATATGCCTGGATCGCTGATGGGAGCAGGGTTCCTTGGCTAAAGCCACCACTCCATTGTTATCACAATACTAAGGTATTAGATGCTCAATGGATGGAACCACTCCAAGTTCAGTAACGAACTTCTTGATCCAGACAGCCTCTTTGGCAGCATCGTTGGCAGCGATGTATTCAGCCTCCATCGTCAAGTCTGCCACGGTTTCCTGCTTGGAACTCTTCCAGCATACCGTCCCTCCGTAAAGGGTGAAGACAAATCCCGAGTGCGACTTAGAGTCGTCCTTATCACTCTGGAAGCTTGAATCGGTAAAGGACTCCACTTGGAGTTCTCCGGTACCATACACCAAGAGCATCTCCTTAGTCCTTCGTAAGTACTTGAGAATGCTCTTCACAGTTGTCCAGTGACTCTCTCCAGGATCATCTTGATACCTACTCACTACACTTAGTGAGTGTGCTATATTGAGTCTAGTACATAGCATCGTGTACATGATAGAGCCTACTGCCGAAGCATAGGGAATCCCTTGCATGCGAGCTGTCTCCAAATCAGTCTTGGGAGACATCTCTTAAGAGAGAGTGGGTCCAGAGATCGTGGGTAAAAACCCACGCTTGGATACTTCCATATTAAACCTCTATAGTATGGTGTCAATGTACCTGGATTGGGGCAATCCAAGTATCCGTTTAGATCTATCTCTATAGATCTTAATCTTCAAGATGTTGGACGCATCCCCTAGATCTTTCATTAAGAATCTTTGTGATAAGAAGAGCTTGATCGATTGGAGCATAAGAATGTCATTTACTATCAAGAGTATGTCATCCACGTACAATATAAGGAAGACAACCTTAAGCTCTGCCACCTTCTTGTATAAACAAGGTGTCACGACCCGAAAAGTACGGAACATGGCCGACACTTAAATTACGAAAAGTCTCGAGGCGTACGTAATCTAAGTAAGCCGAAAAACCCAGAAATCCAAACCAAGTAAAGTAGTAGAGTGAAGGAAAGACCATTTTAAATCAAATAGTTTGCAACCCAGGCTGAAATATGCATTTTTAAAATCACAAGTCTTTTCTAAAAATTTCGGCAGTGTTTCCTTTGTAAATACTGATCCTAAACGGGTACAAAACCTCATAAAGCATATATAATGAATAAAGACATCCCCAAGCGGGAGCTAGCTCTTCGTCAATCGACGGTCACAACCACGCAAGAAATATAATATACAACGCCAAAGGGCGAGGATCAAACTCAAAAGGAAACCCAAGACAGCAAGAAATCCATAGAAATACAACACGAGACTCGATGTTCGAAAGAATAAAAATCACTAGTCTCTTTCCTTGAAATAAATATACAAATTTGGTTGATGGAGTCACTAGATACAACTGAATAAAATAAGGGTACAATAGT
This sequence comes from Agapanthus africanus, assembly GCA_030015575.1. Lineage (NCBI taxonomy): Eukaryota > Viridiplantae > Streptophyta > Magnoliopsida > Asparagales > Amaryllidaceae > Agapanthus > Agapanthus africanus. Next base: position 247,043,155 of record CM057348.1, on the reverse strand, counting down.
GGTCACGATACAAGTGAACCCACCTACCAAAGCAAATCACCCGGAATGGAAGCAGTGTGACAGCAAAGCCGTAACGAAACTTGTACGGCAAAACTTGCAAGAAACTGTGGCACAACGGGGGTGAGTTGCCAACTCGTGAGTTGAAAACATCACAGAGCAGAAATCGCATGTATGACGGAATCCTAGGTCATACGATCAACATCTATATAATCCTCAAAATGATAAGTCTGAAGTATGAAAAGGTGGCAAGGGTAACCATCTAACCCAAGTGCAATCCCATGAGCTCGTGTCAGTGCCTCAGATAGAAATATAGCATATGGATGAGGTATGTATGCATGAAAACAGAATACATGTAAATGAAGAAACTGCTTTCATAACTTAGTGAGATTTCTGTATATTTAAAACGAAGTATCATAAATGAAATCAGCATAAACAGTGTTTAGCATCGACACAAAAAACAAATCTCAATATTGTTGGAGATAGTGCCCTCAGAGTCAATTATTAGGTCACAGGTACGTGATTGCAATGATTGATGGAGGACCTATCCCGGTAGGACAGTCTTACTCGAGATGATAGTATGCTATCTGGTTTACCTTTATCATCGTGTACTGTTTTAAGTGACCTGACACGTCGCTATTACACGTTGATAGAGCCCCTAGGATTCTTGCTTGACCACCAGCAGTATGAGGGCGATCATATAAGTGGGAGCTGGGGGTCTATAAGCATATCCTTAAAAGGTCCCTAGTCGTGAGAGTTTCGAGACAGGGCATCGATTCTCCAGAGTAGACTAGTGTATACAGTCGAGACCCCGGCGAGGGGCGGTGGCCGGTTTCACAAGCCATTGGTGTCAGTTGGATCACCTAAGATGTATACAGGTGCTCATTGGGTTATGAGTACACCGGACAGGACTCGCCGGGAACATTCTAGTTGGTCATATACCAGACGTCAGATGGCAGTTCCCTGGTGACATGTGTACAGGTTAGTTCATCGACCTGGGGATCGTCATTTGTCTCGTGTGAGTTCCCACTGTACTTTGATTACTACCTTACCACGGCTCAAAGGAGTCGTGCAAACAGGTTTTAGTTGGGTACAGTCCCGAGCCACATGGAGGCAGTGAGCGTATCTTCAGGGGTTCGTCTCTCCCGGTATTGGGGGTGAGGTCGTGCTGTGTCTAGGAGAGCCATTACACGAAGCCCTCGGCCGAGGCAAGGAGATTTACTGGTAGGTATTCCAGTAGTGTCTCAGGGTGTTCTGGGCTACACTCCGACACGACTTGTACCGCTTTTGGGGGTCTGACTTTTACCAACCCCCTAGGCCCGCCATGCGATGCTCATAGACGAACGGACCGGACTGTACGGATATTGTCACTGACAGGCTCAGTAGGGTTGTCATGCTGAGTTCGCTCACAGACGTCCCTTTTGGTCAATACCTGGTAGCCCGTTATGTATTGGCTTATACCTCTAACGTGCTAGTGGTTAAATCCACAACCAAGGTGTTGATGAGTCTTTAGAGTCCCCCACATTTCAGTTACTCAGCTTTCGGGCGAAAGGTTGTAGAGGCCGTATGGAGATATGGCAGGGTCCGATCAGATACGTGCGGTATTGCACAGATCAGGATCGGACAGTTTGTACTATAGGCCGTATGGTTATATGGCAGGGTTCGATCAGATACGTGCGGTATTGCACGGATCAGGATCGAACGGATATTACTAGCCGGCTTTGGTTTAAGCCGGATCCTAGTATAGTACAGTGTAGATTTTGTCTCATTGCATTTGTATTTCGGTCGAAATACAGATGCGGGTGTGTATGCACAGTATCGGGGTTTTCCTGTAATTTATTACGGGACCAGTTTTCTGGAGTCGCCAATTTGCTTTCCGTTTCGGCCGATTTCCATTGTTCCGTTCATTGGCCGAAGTTTGGTGGAGGAGGGCTTATTTGCATTGTTGCAAATAAGTATTTGTGGAGGGGGCTTTTGCTTTTTGTTGCATCATGATAGCCATTCTTTGACCTTGACTTTTAAAGTCATGATTGTTGATGATGATGAGGGGTGAGGTTGGTTGTGTGTGGTTTTTGTTTTGGTGACCATGTTCTTTCATGATAACCATTCCTCTCTCTCTCTCTTGCATGATATGAGTATGGCTCCCATTATTTTTGTTCCTCTCTCCATTCTCACTCTCCTCTCTATTGTAGTGGCCGGCCTTAGCTCTTGGTGGCTGTCCAACATTTTTGAGTGTGGGATTTTGGTTCATTTCATGTTGCAAAATCCCACAAGATCAATCTCCAAAGCTCCAAGTATCATTTTTCCACCAAATGGCAATTCCACAACCCCAAAGTGAGACTTGAGGACTACATATTCTACAGCGAACCTTGGGCACGTCGAGTAGCCGGCTTCGTGCCCGAGTTGCCTCGGCATTGAGGTGGGAGCCCGTAAAAGAAGTAGGCGATGTGGTGCCCTTCCGGCAAGGTGGCGACGACCGAAGATTCCGCAGGAGATCGGGACGATGATGAGAAGACCGGAGGATTTGGATCGTCGGTATATCTCTATTCATCTTCATGTAGATAGCTAGGACTAATTAATGGTTCGATCTGGGTATTAGTGCGCGGCGGTTTGCCAGTTCAAGAAAAATTAAAGTTTATCACCGCTTCCGCATTTGGCCGTCGGATTGACGGCCGGGGCGCCGCCGTGCACTTACAGTGGTATCAGAGCCTCGCCATTAACTTAGTCTAGCTTTCTCTAGTGTGTTTGCAATTCGGATCGATCAAAAATTCCAAAACCGTATTTTTCAAAGTGACAGTTTTCTGTTGAAATTTTTCAGTCTCGAATTTTTTTTCAGGTTGTATAAAAGTACTGTACAGGAAGTTCTAAGCTCTCTGGAAAAATTCGACAAAGTGATCTTTTAAGTGGAGCGCGGAACCGCGGCCAAATCCCACTCAGGGCCGCGGTTCCGCCGCAGTTTGGAATCTTCTGTTGGTCGAAATTTTCCAGTGGGCTTCTGGGCTGGAAACAGGGTTTTTGGAATATTAATATTAGGCCCAGAAATTCTTGATGTGCTGCAGTAACACTTGGGGCCCACTTGTTAAAAATTTGATCGGTCGGATATTTTAAACACATTATTTCACAGTATTTACATTATATCTGCGACCGTGAATGTCACTTGATCGGTAAATCCGGTCTAACTGCTATAGCCCGGTTAGACGGATTTGCGAACGTGACTTTCACGTTGATGTTCTGTTTTTGCTGTGATGTTGCGGATCGGTCGTGGGGGATAGCCTGGATGCAATGCTAGTACAGTTGTGGTTGTATTATGTACATTTGATATTGCGGGGTGAGCGTCCGACATGTGGACTGCCGTCACTGCCTGTTTGTATTATTATTTTGGGGCACGACCTGGTTGCGGTCGATGTACCCCTTGTATGTATATTTTACTTTCTGTACTAGGTTTGCCCCGCGGAGGGGTGCACGGATAGCCGGGTTCTAGAGGGCAACAAGCCCGCATCTCATGGCATTGAGAGGGAGGGGGATTCACTCTAGGGTTGGCGGGCTATTCGCCGCACTCGTAGGGGGTACAGGTTGACCCTGGAAGGGTGCCCAAGTTACCGGATTCCGTGAAGTGCTGGGTGGTCCATTCACGGTGCTGAAGGGGGCTGCCTCGCTTTAGGTTTTGGCGGGTGACTTGCCGCGCCCGTAGGGGTCTAGGTTTTGTTGCACAGGCTATCCACACGACCAGGGGAACGTCGGGTTTCAGTAGTGGCTCTGTGAAACCCGGGGATCCCAGATATCTGTATTGTTTCTGTGATGCTGTACATATCTGTGATGTTGCATTTTATTCACGCCTTGAGCGAATATAATATATTGGTATATATATTAGTAGATGTTGTATATGTTTTGCATCCGCGCTAGTCCAGTCCCCGCTCTGTCGTTAGTTAGCTAACCTAACGGGTAATGACGGGACCCAGTGGCGAATGCGGATGGCATATACGTACATCAGTATATTTTCGTTCTTTGTGGTGTGATCAATTGATGGGACTGCATTGATTCGGATCAATGCAAGTTAAAAACAAACCTAATCTGATGTTGTTGGAACACTTTTCAAAAGGCTGTTATTGCAAGGACGTTCACTTTTGTTTTGCATCGCGGTATTCATTTAGAATATCCTGCTCCTCAGTCGACGAGGCAAGGGCCGAGATCCCTTCACCGGGAGTGACCCCTTGGACAATAAGTTTGCGTCAGGGCATTAACTTCACTATAGCCGATTACTTTTGCTTTGCATCGTGGTATTCAGTTGGAATATCCTGCACCCCATTCTACGGGGAAAGAGCCGAGATCCCTTCACCGGGAGTGACCTCTTTAGCGGAAGTTGTCGTCACTATATTTCTAAAAAGCTATCCGTTCCTTCAACGATATCAAGTTCATTACGTTAAAGGTTTTCGCCAGAAACCATTCGTAGCCCTCCGTCATTTCAGTTAAATATTCGGTAGTATTCAAGCTATGTATTTTGACCTCACGCCAAGGCATAATGATTGGTAGCTGCCGGGTATTTATCTGTTGCATAGATAGATGCGTTGGTTTGGGACAGTCGTACTACTATTTTGGCCTACGTTAAGGGTATGTACGGGTGGGTTCAGATTAACCTGGATAATGACGGGCAGAACTTGACATGTGACTTATGATATTTTGACCTCACGCCAAGGTCATAAGAGCATGGGGCAGAAATCACATCGGGAGTTTCAAAAGAACTGAAACTTGCCAGATATGCGCATACCTTCTGGAGTGTGATGACGTGAGCGGATTCCGTCACGTTATCATGCGATGAGAGTTGGATACCGATTCCCACTGATGAGTTAGTTTACTCCTCGGGTGACCCCGACTAATTCTTCTTTCAGGTTTGGAGGAGAATTTGAGGTACAGTGGGAGGATTCCAGATTAGATAAATTGGTGACCATTCTGATCTAGGTTAGAGTGCACGCTGAGTGTTTCTTTTCTCTCTCTCTCTGGCAGCGACCTTTTTGACCCGACCCTAAGACTATGACTCAGTGACCAAGTTGACCGAACCTTCTTAAACACTGGCTTTTGGATTGTCAGAGTTGCAAACCTCATTGCCACTCCTACTTTTACCCTTTTCTCCAGGACACCCCGTTTTACTACGAACGTCCACTTCTATTGGACAAAACCATCGTTTGGTTAGATACGAACTCGAAAGAATTTATTCGAGGATGGTTTCCGGTTCTGGAGGAAACGGATATGATTATTCAGTTGTCTTTTCCTTTTACCTTCTCTCAAGTTGTGAGTACTCCTTGGTTTAGGAGATAGTACACCTATTACGCAAATTGAATAGTCTTCTTCCAAACCATAGGCAGGTGCCGACCGGTAGGGAATGAAGAAAACCAATTAGCATAACGATGGTGTGCAGAAGGTATTAAGTTCAGACAAAGTAAGGGATTAGTAAGAGGGCAACGTAAAATGCGACAGATATTCACGACCAAACCAAGTATTTCTTCGCCAATCCTAAAATCACCTTTGTATTTCTCCAGGACACTCCGTATCACTACGAAGATCCACAGTTTATTGGATACTCCATCGTATGGTTATATACGAACTCGAAAGGAACTTGTTCCAGTTCGGGGATGGATTCTGGTTCAGGAGAAATAGGAATAAGATTCATTCAGGTGTCTTTTATCTTCACCTTCTCTCGCATTGCGAGTGTTCCTAGGATTGGGACAGTACACCCATTATGCTTATTGGATAGTCTTCTTCCAAACCAAAGGCTGGTGCCGAACGGTAGGGAAGGAAGAAAACCATTTGGCCTAAAGGGGTGTGCAGAAGGTAATGACTAAAGACATATGAAGGGATTTGGAGAGGTGGCAAAGAATTATACGGTTACAGTCGTGAATCTGGAAGAGGCATTACTAGGAATACCGGGATACCCCATCGAAACATTTCAATGTTTCAGTTTCACTGTGTAATGTTAAAAGAAAACTGATTTCCCGATTAGATACTTACTCCAGGGTATGTATTTACCAGGTACGATTCTCACATCTGTATGGTTTTTCAGATGGTGAGTGGGAGTAAGTTATTGGGAATTAGGTGATCATCCTCATTATATCGGGATTCGTTGTAATCGGTGATATTTGAGGAAATCACCTGGGCTGTTTGCCGGTCGGCAAATATTTGGTTTTGAATATCCGCAGTTATGCACCAATTTCAAATTGATATATCTGTACGTCTATTTTCATAGAGTGAGATATACCTTTCTGAAATTATGTCTACGACATTTACCTATATCAGTGGATGGTTAGGCAAGGAGCATTAAACAGCGGTGTAATTCTTCTTAACCATAAGTACAGTTTTCAACCTACGACACACAGTGAATGAGTTATTAGACTCAAGGGACTTATACAGAGTATTGTATGTTGTCCAGGGTCCATCAGGACAGAGGGGTTGGTCCTCGTACTATATTCGGTTTACTTATGACTTCTCTAGTTTTTAGACAATGGTTTCGTGGAAACACAGGGTCCGAATTTGGAGAAGTTATAGGTATTTGAATAGAGTAGAGAACCAGGTGTAGAAAGTATCGGGATTCTTCAAAGTGATCGAAGATGTAGATACTTGTATATGGTATTCAGTTGATAGTAATGATTAAGAGAAATTGCTTCTCTTTCAGGTTACTCATAATTGGAAGCATTCCTAAGTTGAGTAACGTTGATCGGCCTCCTTCCATTTAGTTGACATGCACTGGAGACAGTTGCATGATTTGAATCTGGTTCAATTAAATCAGTGCCTCTGGTTCTATATATGATATAGAACAGTTCATATCTTAACGATGTTAAGGTACGGGGAGTTGTCCGGCTTATGATTAAAACCAGACACTGGACAACTCAAGGCACGTTTCTGTAATGGCTGTTTGTGGGTTGACCCAGGCTATGACGAGGGTTGACTTTCTACCATCTGGATGAACAATAGCGATATTGTTCTAGACTCGCCACAGTTTTATTAAAAATGGATTTTTTCAGAAAACAGTAGTGGGAGTATGGTAGAACTGGAAGTAATTCCAGAACCACAAACGATTACTGAAGATTTCAAAGGAACCTAAAGATTCAATATGGTTTGACATTCCATTGGCCACTCCGCAGATGCGGTGGGTAACTTCAGGCACTCGAGAGGTACTACGGTAGCCTCAAAGACGGTGACAGGGAAGTTCTTGTTTACCCACAATTACCATTGCTGTTGTTCCAGGCTGCGAGACCCGGCGGGAGGATGAGTATAGCGTCGTTCTAAACTAGTTTTAGAAGTGTACGTCTATATGACTCTGCCAGAGGGTTGTCATAGTCAGTGGGAGCAGCGGAAGCATTGGTGGACAGGTAGCTTATGTCTATTTATAGACTAAAGCAGATATAGCGGAGAAGGATCATCTATTTCTGACGTGACAGTCATGGGTTTGACTTCATCAGAATAGGGGATGGATCTGTTGAGAAGGTAGTAGGGTGTGATATCCTGGTATTTGGATGACATACACAGAGTAGGAAAGGAAACTCCTATACTACAATCGGTTGTACTTTGGTCGTCACACAGCGGTTTCTCCACACAGGACTTGGACATTATATCAGACATACTGGTTACTGGATCTATGGTATTAGATCTAGATTTGGGTGGTTTCCCAATCAGGGTACTTAGACAGCATTCTAAGGGTATTTAGAATGGATGACTCCTGGCACGGTAGTGTACCTGCAGGTGATGGAGTCACCCTCTCTAAAGGTGTCTTACAGACTAAAGGGGAGAGGGATGTGCATGATTGGCAGATCACTTGCTCAGGCAATTGAGTCAATCATGAGATGTCAAGTACCACACCAGATATTGTTCTTGCACTAGATGCAATAAGTTGACATTAATCCAATCCTGGAGAAACGGTCGGAAGCAGTTTTAGAACATAAGTAGATGTTCTAGGGATATGATAACGACAGCCTCATTCGGGAAACAGTTATCATTCCAGGCTTCCAAGGTGACATGGACGACAAGGAGGTTGTCAGAGCTATAGTTTTTCCTTCTGACGAGGGGCAGTATTTTGGACAGGTGATCCAAGGCAATACTGAGGGAGGCATGGCGCGGGACACTGATTAAGTTCAGTTGTCGATACAGTCTAAGAAGTTTGGATTTGGTGTTCATTTATGAATTAGGTCCCATCAGACATCTAGACACATTCTAAGACAGGTATTGCTCATTTCGGGAGATGGGTTTTCTCCGCGAACTTGAGATATAGAGAGACATAGAAAGAAACATCAAGGCGGATCCACTCACTGAGGCTATTCCTCGAACGCAATAGTTTCTCAAACGAGCTTTGTGAGACTGACTAGTAGAGGAGTTGGGTGTTCGGTATCACACGGGCTGTGAGTATGCGACATCGCAATAATTATCCTTGAGTGCAAGTGGGAGATTGTTGGAGATAGTGCCCTCAGAGTCAATTATTAGGTCACAGGTACGTGATTGCAATGATTGATGGAGGACCTATCCCGGTAGGACAGTCTTACTCGAGATGATAGTATGCTATCTGGTTTACCTTTATCATCGTGTACTGTTTTAAGTGACCTGACACGTCGCTATTACACGTTGATAGAGCCCCTAGGATTCTTGCTTGACCACCAGCAGTATGAGGGCGATCATATAAGTGGGAGCTGGGGGTCTATAAGCATATCCTTAAAAGGTCCCTAGTCGTGAGAGTTTCGAGACAGGGCATCGATTCTCCAGAGTAGACTAGTGTATACAGTCGAGACCCCGACGAGGGGCGGTGGCCGGTCTCACAAGCCATTGGTGTCAGTTGGATCACCTAAGATGTATACAGGTGCTCATTGGGTTATGAGTACACCGGACAGGACTCGCCGGGAACATTCTAGTTGGTCATATACCAGACGTCAGATGGCAGTTCCCTGGTGACATGTGTACAGGTTAGTTCATCGACCTGGGGATCGTCATTTGTCTCGTGTGAGTTCCCACTGTACTTTGATTAGTACCCTACCACGGCTCAAAGGAGTCGTGCAAACAGGTTTTAGTTGGGTACAGTCCCGAGCCACATGGAGGCAGTGAGCGTATCTTCAGGGGTTCGTCTCTCCCGGTATTGGGGGTGAGGTCGTGCTGTGTCTAGGAGAGCCATTACACGAAGCCCTCGGCCGAGGCAAGGAGATTTACTGGTAGGTATTCCAGTAGTGTCTCAGGGTGTTCTGGGCTACACTCCGACACGACTTGTACCGCTTTTGGGGGTTTGACTTTTACCAACCCCCTAGGCCCACCATGCGATGCTCATAGACGAACGGACCGGACTGTACGGATATTGTCACTGACAGGCTCAGTAGGGTTGTCAGGCTGAGTTCGCTCACAGACGTCCCTTTTGGTCAATACCTGGTAGCCCGTTATGTATTGGCTTATACCTCTAACGTGCTAGTGGTTAAATCCACAACCAAGGTGTTGATGAGTCTTTAGAGTCCCCCACATTTCAGTTACTCAGCTTTCGGGCGAAAGGTTGTAGAGGCCGTATGGAGATATGGCAGGGTCCGATCAGATACGTGCGGTATTGCACGGATCAGGATCGGACAGTTTGTACTATAGGCCGTATGGTTATATGGCAGGGTTCGATCAGATACGTGCGGTATTGCACGGATCAGGATCGAACGGATATTACTAGCCGGCTTTGGTTTAAGCCGGATCCTAGTATAGTACAGTGTAGATTTTGTCTCATTGCATTTGTATTTCGGTCGAAATACAGATGCGGGTGTGTATGCACAGTATCGGGGTTTTCCTGTAATTTATTACGGGACCAGTTTTCTGGAGTTGCCAGTTTGCTTTCCGTTTCGGCCGATTTCCATTGTTCCGTTCATTGGCCGAAGTTTGGTGGAGGAGGGCTTATTTGCATTGTTGCAAATAAGTATTTGTGGAGGGGGCTTTTGCTTTTTGTTGCATCATGATAGCCATTCTTTGACCTTGACTTTTAAAGTCATGATTGTTGATGATGATGAGGGGTGAGGTTGGTTGTGTGTGGTTTTTGTTTTGGTGACCATGTTCTTTCATGATAACCATTCCTCTCTCTCTCTCTTGCATGATATGAGTATGGCTCCCATTATTTTTGTTCCTCTCTCCATTCTCACTCTCCTCTCTATTGTAGTGGCCGGCCTTAGCTCTTGGTGGCTGTCCAACATTTTTGAGTGTGGGATTTTGGTTCATTTCATGTTGCAAAATCCCACAAGATCAATCTCCAAAGCTCCAAGTATCAGTCCTCCACCAAATGGCAATTCCACAACCCCAAAGTGAGACTTGAGGACTACATATTCTACAGCGAACCTTGGGCACGTCGAGTAGCCGGCTTCGTGCCCGAGTTGCCTCGGCATTGAGGTGGGAGCCCGTAAAAGAAGTAGGCGATGTGGTGCCCTTCCGGCAAGGTGGCGACGACCGAAGATTCCGCAGGAGATCGGGACGATGATGAGAAGACCGGAGGATTTGGATCGTCGGTATATCTCTATTCACCTTCTTGTAGATAGCTAGGACTAATTAATGGTTCGATCCGGGTATTAGTGCGCGGCGGTTTGCCAGTTCAAGAAAAATTAAAGTTTATAACCGCTTCCGCATTTGGCCGTCGGATTGACGGCCGGGGCGCCGCCGTGCACTTACAAATATCTCAATATCTCAGGCTCCGGCTATCCGGACTGGCCTGTATCATCAAATCTCTAAATTTCAATGTCTCAATCTCATTATCTAGGGTGCTGTCAGTCCGAATCGGCCCCTAACATCAATCACAGGACCACGACGGTATCCTCCGGATATCCAACGCGTCAGATAAAATCACCGGTAGGTAGTCTTCCCCAGCCGGGCTCATCGTCTACTACTCGATCTTCTTGCCTCGGGGAACCTTACCGGGTCCACCATCTACCCGAGACGGTTCATCCGGCTGCTCGAATTGGGTCTCGAAATCAACAGAAAACTCATGGTGGACGACTCATACATCAGGAGAAAACCACAGATTTTATTTTAAAAAGAGAGTGAAATTTATAAATGTTCTTGCGGTTTTCCCCCAAATCCAGGAAATCTCAGGAAAATCCGAAATCAAATCATCAATAGCACGTAACCAGTGAATGTAGGCATAAAACTCCATAATACGGCATGCCAGTGAATAATATGCACGAAGTAGAAAGTAATAACTGTAATGCCTAAACTGGTATATAAGGCAAGTACACTAATATTATGTCGAAACTATCAACTAACAAGCTATGTCAATGTAATAATATTTTCTAAAGTGTACGTGACATGGCAATTACCGATGATGATGTGTGTGAGACGGCAAGTAAGTGTACGTGGTACATACGCATCATTGGTAATGGTGCTGGTGTCCTAACAGCATGATATCAATAATGGTATATGAAATCACAATATAAGTATGCGATGCGGAGCGAACAGCAGAAATGTGCGGGACCTGAATACCAAACACAATGATAACTAATCTGCATTTAATATAATATAAGTCATACAGTAGTGCCTTTTGAAATGACATGAATCGTGGTGTTTTGAAATAAGGGATACAGTGTTTTTAAGAAAAAATACGTCCTTTGAAATATCCGTAGAATCCCTTGGCCTGTCTTTTAAAATAGCCATGATTCGTTAGTTTTTGAAATAGGTAGGAATCGAATCTAGTCTAACAACTACACTAAACTATAGGGCTGAGCTAACCGGCTAAGCGAAAGGTAAGGAAACCGCCAAACATCTGAATCGATACATACATATATATATATATATATATATATATATATATTAGTCGGTGATCCCGCCTCAATAGTATCATATCCGGTACAGTATCTATTATAAGACATCCCAAGTCAAGAGTGCGGATCTATCATCAATATATAGCTCGTACGTAAATCCGTCATACGGCATCCCAAATCTGGGTACGGGTCAATATCACATTCATCGCATTATTCGTCTGGTATCTTCTTTATCAAAGATTATAATCCGGGGTACAGATCTACGTCTAGTACAATACTGATACCACCTAAGTATGCAAGCACGTGTATGAAACATTACGTCAAAGGACCCGCTAAAACATCATGTCGTATCTCAAATATAAACCTTGTCATATCACCGAACTCACGGCCTCAAATCAAATCTCATCGATTCCTTTCAAATCCCAAGTACTATCCTCATAATCCAGTATATGTACACATAGTCCCATACCCATGCGAACAGATAAATAAATATTCCCATATACGCACATGTGAAAGAAAAATGTAAGCAAGTATGCGTGTGTGTGTGTGTGTGGGTGCAATCACTACTCTAGGGTTTCGTAACTAACACTAAACCAATCCAAGAGCACCTAGAATCCATCTTTATCATCAATAAACTCATATCAACATATAAAATATATATGTATGTATATGTATTTGTGTAAGTCCACGTTGCCCACCCTGGTGCTTGCGGGGAGGCGGAAAACGGAATAAAAAACGGATTTTTATCACTTTAGGCAACATGGAATAGACAAAGAAGGATCTTTGCTAAACAAAAACAAGCTAAAGCTAACTAGAAACTAGCTAAGGGTAGAATGGTTATACCTAGGGCTTTATGTCCTTCTCCCCTTGCTCCTTGGAGTAGTAGAAAGGGATCACCTTTGTCGTCTTCTCACGCCGAAGAAGGATCCACCCGAAAGCCTCAACCTTTGGCTTCAACTCCAAGCTAGAAGTGACTAGGGTGCTAGAAGTGCTAATCCTAGAACCATAGATGAGAGTAGAGATTATCAAGAAGAGGTTTTTCTCAAGCTCAAGTGTTTCTCAACACATGAGAGGGGAGAGCTTGAGGGAGAGGAAGAACAAGAGAGAGAAAATGAATGATAGAATGAGAGAATAAAACAACAATTCTTACATATATGTGTGAATTATTATAAATTGATAATTAGCTAGATAATTGTCATGGTTAATCAAGACATGACTATTATCATTTCATATTTAATGCTAATTGCAAGGATCAAAGAGTATCTTTTATATGGAATGATGATGGTCAACATGTTAACTAAGGTCAACAAGTCAAGATAGTCAAATGGTCAACAACCATAACCATGCACAATTATATTAAACTAATATCAATTAACCATAATACACACATAAGCAATAGGGTTAATAAAATGACAATAGTCATTAACCCTAATCAAAGTCCTCTCCCTCTGTCTCAAGCAACTGTGCATACGCACCCGTATTCGTGATCCGAGGAACACGAATACAAAGAGAAAAAACCAATCCCAAATCATATACTAGGATCCGGCTTAAACCAAAGCCCGCTAGTATAAGCTGTCCGGACAGCAAACGTGCACAAGTGCGCGGATGTGAACGAACCCTGTCGCAAAACCATCCGACCTCTACTCATTTTGCCTAAAGGCGAATAGCTCTCTGTGTGGGACTCTAAAGACTCGACACTACGCTGGCAGTGGGTTTAACCACAGACTGCAAGCGGCACTAGCTGTACGTAACGGTCCCCAGGTAGATGCCGATAAGAAGACTGACGTGGTGAACCCCATCTGAACACTTACTGAGCCTGTATGTGACAGTCTCCGTACAGTCCGGTCTGTTCGTCTGATACATCGCATGGCGGGCCTAGGGGGCGGTAAACGTCAGTCCCCTAATAGCGGTACAAGTCGTGTCGGAGTGTAGCCCAGAACACCCTGAGATAACACCGGAAACCTACCAGTATATCTCGCTTGCCCTGGCCAGGGACTACTCGTGTAATGGCTCTCCTGGACACAGCGCGATGTCAACCCCCAATACCGGGAGAGATGAATCCGGTCTAACCGTCACTGCCTCCAAGTGCTTCGGGACTGCACCCAAAAACTACCTGTTTGCACGACTCCTTTGAGCCGTGGTAGGGTAGTAATCAAAGTACAGTGGGAACACACTCGAGGCGAAGTGACAGTGTCAAGTCAGCGGACTAAGCTGTACTCATGTCACCTGGGAACTGATAACTGACGATAGGTATAATACCAACCAAGAGTCCCCGACGAGTCCTGTCCAGTGTACTCGTAACCTAACGAGCACCCACATACTATCTCAAGTACGACGTACTGACGGCTGTGGGACAGACCGTCTCCCACGCTGGGATGAGAAGCGCATACGCTAGTCTACTCCGGAGTATCGATGCCCTGTATCGATAGTCCAACGACCAGGGACCTGTATAAGGATGTGCTTATGGATTACCCAGCTCCCACGAGTGTGAGCGCCATCACAACGCTGGTAATCACGCAAAGATCCTAAGGGCTCTACTAATATGTATATCAGCGATATGCTAAAAGAAACACATGCACATATTAAAGCAGAGACAAACCAAGTAGCATACTACCATTTCGAGCAAGATTGTATATACAACTGTGAATATCCCAAGCTTCCATCAAGTAATATACAAACTAGTATGATACAGTAATGGCCTCTAGGGCATATACACTAACAATCTCCCACTTGCACTAAGGCCATGTACTGGCGTATCGAATGTTAGTTGTATGTATGCCCTAGAGGACAGTATTGTACAGATGATGTATATTATATTGGATGCTTGGACATATATAGAGATGACTTTCTTGCTCGATATGATAGTATGCTATCTGGTTACTCTTTATCTTAACATGTACACTTGTCTCTTTAAACCGTCTTATAGTTATATGTTGATAAAGCCCTTAGGATGTGTACTTGACTACCTGGACTATGATGCAGATCATACTAGTGGGGACATGGTAGTCCATAAGTACATCCTTCAAGGTCCCTAGTCGTGGGTATATCGAGACAAGGCATCGATATAGCAGTGTAGACTAGCGTATACGCTTCTCGACCGATGAGATGGGCGATGGATGATCCCATATCCATTGGTGTTTGACATCAGAGATGGTATACGGGTGCTCAGTGGAGACTGGGTACACTGGACGGACTCGCCGAGAACTCCCAGATGGTATTATACCTCACGTCAGATGGCAGTTCTCAGGTGACACTTGTACAGGTTAGTCTGTAGACCCGAGATCGTCATAGAGTCTTGTGTGATTCCCACTGTGCTTTGATCTCCACCTTACCACGTCCATGAGGGCGTGCAAAACGGTGGTCTTTGGGTACAGTCCCGAGTCACATGGAGGTAATGAGCGATAGGAGGGGTTTCGTCTCTCCCGGTATTGGGGGTTGATGTTGCGCAGTGCTCGATTGGCCGTAACAGGGAAGTCCCTGGCCAGGGCTGATCAGAGATTTGCTGGTAAGTGTTACCAGTAGTTTCTCGACCCGTTATGAGCCTCACATCGGCACGACTTATCGGTTATTGGGGTCTGACGTATACCACCCCTAGACTTGATATGCGACATATCAGACGAACAGACCGGACTGTACGGTAAGTGTTACTGGTTGGATTCACAGGAGTGTGAGCGGGCTAGCTCGTCGATCTTCTGATCGCTCAACACCCGGATGGCCGTTACGTTTAGCAGACCGCTTGCGGCTTGTGGGTGCTTGATATGATCATCATCTGCTACCGGCATATTGACGAGTCTTTAGAGTCCTACACAGAGGTTTCCTGGCTCAAGCAAAACGAAATAGGAGCGCGTATGAGATATGTGCGGGAGCGAGAATAATGCGTGTATGTGATACCGCATTTCATTCTCGCGATAAATGTTTCGATTGGTTATATTCGATATGACCTAGTTATCGAATCGTTGATTCGATAAATCGATACATTGAATACTAGTCGGTTATGTGCGACATGACCGGATCATTGAATCAAATGTTGATTTAATGATTTAATGTATAATTATATATTTGATATATTGCTTTGCATTAACTAGTATTGGTTCACTTTATACGGATTTTCTCACTTGATGTGCAAGTTGTATATGTGATATACTTTTGTGCACATATATGTATCATGTTTGATGATACTTGCTCACATGGTTAAGTGTAAAGAATTAAACCATGGTTAAGAAGATAATTAGGGTTTTGATTTATTCTCTCATTTATTTATCCATTCTTTATTTATTTAAATGGATAAATGAAAATAAAATGGTTTGTTTTTTTCATGAAGCTTGTTGAAGCTTCATGAAGCTTTGACTAAAGAAACCATTTTGTCTTCTAGCTTAACCCTAACCTTTCTCATTTACCATGGTCTTTTCTCTACACTTAACCTTGGTTAAGATATGATAAGTATTGATTTATTTTTCTATTTTAAACAACACTTATCATATTCTAGCTTCATCTTCTCCTTCTTCTTCAAGAGAGAAAACTAGATGCCATCAATGGCAACTGGAGCAAAAGTGAGTGAAATCCAATTCTAAAGTGAACCCACCTCTTATTTCTTCACCCTCTACCTCTTGACAAGTTGTTTTGGGTGTTTTCTTCACAAGTTTCACAACTTTGTGAAGTCAGAGCTTGAACTTGTGATGCCTCGACGTAGATCGTCTTTGACACGAAGCCGACGACCTAGCTCGCTCGTTTCTCCGATGAAGCCGACGAATGTGTTCGGGATTCATGATGGACAGCGAGAGGACACCCATGTGGAGCTAAGGAAGTGGAGAACTGGATCTGCAAAGGTTGTAGCATCTAACTTTTAGTTAAGTAGTTAACTAGATTATCTTTTCGCCTAGATTTCTAGTCAACGATCCGCATTAGGGTTTCTCGGCACCGATAGTTTTTGAAATTGGCATGGTTGATGCCTTGTGAGACCTCTATAGTGTGCTTAGGAACCCTACATCGAAGACCTATCATCTCGATCAGCCGCTCGAACTGAGTCTGGGGTAAGGCCTTGGTGAATGGATCTGTTGTGTTATCTTCTGAAGCAACCCTCCGAACCTCGATCTCCTGGCGATCCACGATCTCCCTGATCAGGTGATACCGCCTCAAGATGTGTCTGGATTTCTGATGGGACCTGGGTTCCTTCGCTAAAGCTAAAGCCCCGTTGTTGTCGCAATACATAGGTATTGGGTCAACAATGGACGGAACCGCCTGAAGTTCTTTCAAGAACTTCCTCATCTAGACAGCTTCTTTTGCGGCATCAGATGCAGCGATGTATTCCGCTTCCATAGTCGAGTCGGCAACGGTTTCCTGTTTGGAGCTCTTCCAACACACCGCCCCTCCATTGAGGGTGAAGACAAAACCCGACATGGACTTGGAATCATCCTTGTCACTCTGGAAGCAGGAGTCAGCAAAAGCCTCAATCTGGAGGTCTTTTCCGCCATACACCAAGAACATCTCCTTAGTCCTTCTCAGGTACTTGAGAATGTTCTTTACTGCTATCCAATGTTTCTCCCCAGGGTTTGACTGATACCTGCTTACCACACTCAGTGCATAAGCCACATCCGGTCTGGTACACAACATCGCATATATTATAGAGCCTACCGCAGAAGCGTAGGGTATAATAGACATGCGATCCCTCTCCAAATCAGTCTTGGGAGACATCTCTTTGGAGAGGGTGATCCCGTGACAAGCCGGTAGATTACCGTGCTTGGAATCTTATATACTGAATCTCTTCAGTATGGTGTCGATGTACCTGGACTGTGAAAGTCCTAATATCCTCTTGGATCTGTCACGGTAGATCCGGATACCCAGAATGTATGAGGCATCACCCAGGTCTTTCATGGAGAACCTGTGTGATAAGAACCCCTTGACAGATGGTAGCATAGGAATGTCATTTCCTATTAAGAGAATGTCATCCACGTATAAAACGAGGAATACTACAGTTCTCACTACAAATCTACAATAGATGCATGGTTCATCTGGATTTTTGATAAAGCCAAATTCCTTGACCGTCTCATCAAAACAGATGTTCCAACTCCGCGAATCCTGCTTCAGTCCATAAATGGACTTAAGCAACTTGCACACCTTTCCGCTGCTCCCATTCTGAATGAAACCCTCTGGTTGTTCCATATAGACACACTCCTCTAAATGTCCATTTAGAAAAGCTGTCTTTACGTCCATCTGCCAAATCTCATAATCGTGGAAGGCAGCAATGGCAAGAAGGATCCGAATGGATTTCAGCATATCTACTGGAGAAAAGGTTTCGTCATAGTCCAAACCAGGTCGCTGATGAAAACCCTTTGCTACCAGTCTAGCTTTATAGGTCTCAACCTGTCCATCTACACCAATCTTCCTTTTGATGATCCACTTGCATCTTATGGGTTTTACCCTATCTGGAGCAATGTCCAACGTCCATACTTTATTGGTGTACATGGACTCCATTTCGGTCCGCATTGCATCCAGTCATTTTACCGAGTCGACGCTCTGAACGGCTTGCTGGAAGCTAGTAGGCTCATCACAATCTATGATGCAATCCTCTCTATCCCCATCAATGAGAAAACCGTAGTATCTCTCGGGCGGATGAGACTGCCTAGTACTCCTGCGGAGTGGCGTGGGAATGTCCTGATCTTTCGAACCCTCTGGTTCTACTAAGCTTTCAGTAATAGCTTGTGGTTCTGGAATTTCTTCCAGTTCTATTGCGCTCCCACCTATTTCATTTTCTATGAACTGGTGTTCTAGAAAGTGGGCATGGCGAGAAACAAAAACCTTTTGTTCCTCTTCGCAATAGAAGAAATATCCCTTAGAGTTCTTTGGATATCCCACAAACTTGCACTGTACTGAGCGTGCCTCGAGCTTGTCCGCATGCTGCTTTTTTACAAAAGCTGGACATCCCCATGTCTTAATGTGATTAAGATAGGGTCTCTTCCCATACCACATCTGATATGGTGTAGTAGGCACAGTCTTAGTTGGAACTCGGTTCAAAAGGTATGCAGCTGATTCTAGCGCATATCCCTAAAACGATCGCGGCAACTCAGCGTTACTCATCATGGACCGTACCATATCCAATAGGGTTCGGTTCCGTCTCTCCGATACACCGTTATGTTGCGGAGTGTATGGAGGAGTGAGCTGAGAGAGAATTCCATTCTCTTTTAAGTAACCCAGGAACTCGGCACTCAAGTATTCACCACCTCGATCAGATCTCAGTGCCTTGATACTTTTGCCTGTTTGTTTTTCTACTTCATTCTTGTATTCCTGGAATTTTTCAGAAGCCTCGGATTTATGTTTCATTAAGAAGACATAACCTTACCTTGAAAAGTCATCCGTAAAAGTAATGAAGTAAGAATAACCGCTTCGTGCATGTGTAGACACTGGACCGCACATGTCGCTGTGTACGAGTCCCAAGAGCTCGCTCGCTCTTACTCCGTGTCCAGTGAACGGAGTCTTTGTCATCTTTCCTTTGAGACAGGATAAACAAGTTGCATACGATTGATATTCGAACGGATCCAAATATCCTTCTGTATGTAACTTAGTCAACCTTTTCTCATTGATGTGACCCAGTCTACAATGCCATAAGAAAGTTTTATTGATTTCTGGAGACTTTCTTTTGTGTGTATTCTGGACATTGAAAATCTGTGGTTGGTTTAATACGTATATACCGTTGTTCAATGTACCTGACCCAATCAAAACATGATTAAGGTGAATGTTCACTACATTACTTACAAATGCAAATTCATAACCTTCTTTAGATAATAAAGATACAGAAATGATATTACAGGTTGCATTTGGTACATAATAACAACTACGCAAAACCAAAAAGTGTCCATCCGACAGTCCCAGGTGATAGTCCCCCACGGCTTCAGCATCCATGCTAGCACCGTTTGCAACTCTGAGGGTCATGTCACCTGCCTTCAAAACTCTACGCTTTCTCAACGCCTGCAAAGAATTACAGATATGAGATCCTGATCCGGTATCCAATACCCAGGATGTAGAGTTTATTGATAGACAGTTTTCAATAACATACACACCTTAAGCTGAAGCCGCAACTCGCTTCAAATCCTGTGTTCTGGCCTTCCAAGCCTTGCAATCCTGTTTCCAGTGACCACTTTTGTGACAGTAGAAGCATTCTTCCTTCCCCACCAACTTTCCTGCTACCTTTGTTGCTTTTCCTTTTCCCTTCGTATCTACTTTACTCACACCGCCTCTTGGTTTGGCGGGGGCTTTCTTTTTCTTGCCCTTGGCTTTTGCCCTGGACCTAGTAGAGGAAGATCCTCCTACAAACAAAGTGGATGTCTCCCTACTTTTCTGTAGGGTGCCCTCTGCACTCCTCAACATGTTGAGGAGCTCTGAAAGTTCAACTTCCTTTTCCTGTAAGTTGAAGTTCAGGATGAACTGGGCGTAAGTGGAAGGAAGGGACTGGAGAATCAAGTCCGTATAGAGCTCATTCTCCAACGTGGTCCCATGTTCTGCGAGCTCCTCTATGTAGCCAATCATCTTAAGCACGTGTTCCGCTACCGATGATCCGACGGCCAACCTTGCCGAAAACAACTTCTTCGACACTTCGTATCTGGCGATACGAGACTGCTCTCCATACAGTTCTTTTGTATGAAGAAATATGGACTCTAGGTCCATATTCTCGTGCCTCCTCTGATGTTCGTTGTCCATCGAGGCAAGTACGAGGCATTTGGCCTTCACGCAATCTATTTCCCAGGTCTTATAGATTTCCCTATCTACGACACTGGTTTTGGGACCTGGGACAGGGGGAGCTTTGGTGGTAAGGAGATACCCCAGCTTGTCGTAAGTGATTGCCATCTTGACATTCCTGAGCCAATCATTGTAGTTCGGCCCTGTCAGTATGTTTTTATCTAGTAATAACTTAAGTCCGGTCATGTTGAATGGTCGCTGTAATTAGGAGAGAGAAAAGAAACACTTTAGCATGTTGCTCTTGCAAGTTTAGAGTGGTTTTTAGTTTGTCTAAACAGGATGGCTCCCACTGTCTCTCGAATCCCTTCTCAAACCGTAAAGAAAGGATTAGTCGGGATCAATCTCACCGTACAATACTTGCTTAACCGTTCAGCTAGGCCAGTGTCGGTACATCGAGGGAGGTTTTCCAACGCTTTCGTGAAGTTCTTTAATTAAGTAACCTCTTTTCCCTGTGGGCGGTAGCCCCGCTAACACCTTTCTAGATACCTACTAGGTTTATAGCATTGATCGTTAAGTGAGAGTTTTCCCGAGGAGTAGCATATACTCACAGTAGGATCGGGATCCAAATATCATCGTGTGATAAAACCGAAGGAATCCTACCAGAATTATCACACTCCAAATGGTATGCAGAGCTAGCAAGTTTCTGTACTTATGAAACTCCCGATGTGGATTTTTGCCCCATGCTCTTATGACCTTGACTTTGGCCAAAATATCATAAGTCACATGTCAAGTTCTACCCGTCATTCTCCTGGTTAATTTGGACCCACCCGTACCTACCCTTGACTTTGGCCAAAATGGCAGCACAACTATCCCAAACCAACGTATCTATCTATGCTGCACATGAATACCCAGTAGCTACCAATCACTATGCCTTGACTTTGGCCAAAATACATAGCTTGAATACTTTTGACCATTCATGTGGAATGACGGAGGGCTACGAATGGTTTTGGCGAAACCGTGAACGTAGTGAACTTGATATAATCGATGGAACGAGATAGCTTTTAAAAGGAGTGGTTCAAGCTCCGCGTTTAAAAGTTTAGTTTTGAAAAGAACCGAGTGGTTTTCAAAGTGTTCCAATCGACTTTTACTTGGTTTATTTTCTTGCATTAGTTCTTTTAATGCGTCCCATCATTTAATCCTACCATTGCAGAAAACAACCAAAATATGACGTACGCTTATGCCATTCGCATTCGCCACGGGGCCCCGTCATCACCCGTTAGGTTACTTAACTAACGACAGAGCGGGGGCTGGGCTAGCGCGGCTGTAAAACATAAGCAACACCTAAATAGTTATAATATAAATATATAGCAATGATAGACATTACAGATCACAGATGAATACATTGGATATACTAGGAATCCGCAATCCGTTCGAGCCTGCAACGAAAAGCGGATTACACGGTCGCGGTGAATAGCCAAATACCCCACCCAAGACCCCTACGGGTGCGGCAAACTGCCCGCCAAGTACCCGAAGCGAAGCAACCTCCTTCACCACTGTGAGTAGGCCACTCGGCACTTTGAGATCCCCGGTAGTTTGTGCACCCCCTCCATGGGTTATCCTAGGAGCAAAAACAGTAAAAAGAATTATACAATGACGGCTACAACCCCGACCCGGTTGTGCGGCCAAATAAATAATATTACATCAATTTACATATTACAATGAATGAAAGAAAAAGAAACACTTATCTCACATCCACCCCGGCTATTCACCCGCGACAATCCAACGCATTCATATACACATACCATCATCAAACACAGATCATAGATATGTATAACCCCCACTAATCGACATATAGTGATTAGCCGACGTTGAATACATATAAACATCACAGATATAACCCTTTAGTCAAAGTGTATTGAAGTTCGATCAAAAATACGGATTTATAGGCCCCCAAAAATAAATTTCTTTTCTGGAAAACCTGGGCACATATATACCATCTTAAAAATCCCAAAACCAAGACAGAAAAACACTGCACCAAACTCGACCCAGACCCGAGCCAAAACGGCCGCGGTTGTGCGGCGATAGCTTGCTATTGCCGCGGAACCGCGGCTCTTTGAGCGAGTTACTGGATCGTTTTTGGTGGCTTTCTTCACAAAACCCTGAGATGATTTTTGGAGTATGATTTATTTTATTTTGAACAGAAAAAAAATTAACAGAAAGTTAGGGTTTTGAAAACTCGGTTTTTCGATTTTTCCGATTGAACTTCTATACACTTTACTACCTAGCTAGTTTATGTTTAGTTAGTCTCTGATAGCACAGTAAGTCCACGTTGCCCACCCCGGTGCTTGCGGGGAGGCGGAAAACGGAATAAAAAACGGATTTTTATCACTTTAGGCAACATGGACTAGACAAAGAAGGATCTTTGCTAAACAAAAACAAGCTAAAACTAACTAGAAACTAGCTAAGGGTACAATGGTTATACCTAGGGCTTTATGTCCTTCTGTCCTTGCTCCATGGAGTAGTAGAAACGGATCACCTTTGTCGTCTTCTCATATCGAAGAAGGATCCACCCGAAAGCCTCAACCTTTGGCTTCAACTCCAAGCTAGAAGTGACTAGGGTGCTAGAAGTGCTAATCCTAGAACCCTAGATGAGAGTAGAGATTATCAAGAAGAGGTTTTTCTCAAACTCAAGTGTTTCTCAACACATGAGAGGGGAGAGCTTGAGGGAGAGGAAGAACAAGAGAGAGAAAATGAATGATAGAATGAGAGAATAAAACAACCATTCTCACATATATGTGTGAATTATTATAAATTGATAATTAGCTAGATAATTGTCATGGTTAATCAAGACATGACCATTACCATTTCATATTTAATGCTAATTGCAAGGATCAAAGAGCATCTTTTATATGGAATGATGATGGTCAACATGTCAACTAAGGTCAACAAGTCAAGATAGTCAGATGGTCAACAACCATAACCATGCACAATTATATTAAACTAATATCAATTAACCATAATACACACATAAGCATTAGGGTTAATAAAATAACAATAGTCATTAACCCTAATCAAAGTCCTCTCCCTCTGTCTCAAGCAACTGTGCATACGCACCCGTATTCGTGATCCGAGGAACACGGATACAAAGAGAAAAAACCAATCCCAAATCATATACTAGGATCCGGCTTAAACCAAAGCCCGCTAGTATAAGCTGTCCGGACAGCAAACATGCACAAGTGCGCCGATGTGAACGAACCCTGTCGCAAAACCATGCGACCTCTACTCATTTTGCCTAAAGGAGAATAGCTCTCTGTGTGGGACTCTAAAGACTCGACACTACGCTGGCAGTGGGTTTAACCACAGACCGCAAGCGGCACTAGCTGTACGTAACGGTCCCCATGTAGATGCCGATAAGAAGACTGACGAGGTGAACCCCATCTGAACTCCTACTGAGCCTGTATGTGACAGTCTCCGTACAGTCCGGTCAGTTCGTCTGATACATCGCATGGCGGGCCTAGGGGGCGGTAAAGGTTAGTCCCCTAATAGCGGTACAAGTCGTGTCGTAGTGTAGCCCAGAACACCCTGAGATAACACTGGAAACCTACCAGTATATCTCGCTTGCCCTGGCCAGGGACTACTCGTGTAATGGCTCTCCTGGACACAGCGCGATGTCAACCCCCAATACCAGGAGAGACGAATCCTGTCTAACCGTCACTGCCTCCAAGTGCTTCGGGACTGCACCCAAAAACTACCTGTTTGCACGACTCCTTTGAGCCGTGGTAGGGTAGTAATCAAAGTGCAGTGGGAACACACTCGAGGCGAAGTGACAGTGTCAAGTCAGCGGACTAAGCTGTACTCATGTCACCTGGGAACTGATAACTGACGATAGGTATAATACCAACCAACAGTCCCCGACGAGTGCTGTTTAGTGTACTCGTAACCTAACGAGCACCCGCATACTATCTCAAGTACGACGTACTGACGGCTGTGGGACAGACCGTCTCCCACGCTGGGATGAGAAGCGCATACGCTAGTCTACTCCGGAGTATCGATGCCCTGTCTCGATAGTCCAACGACCAGGGACCTGTATAAGGATGTGCTTGTGGATTACCCAGCTCCCACGAGTGTGAGCGCCATCACAACGCTGGTAATCAAGAAAAGATCCAAAGGGCTCTACTAATATGTATATCAGCGATATGCTAAAAGAAACACATGCACATATTAAAGCAGAGACAAACCAAGTAGCATACTACCATTTCGAGCAAGATTGTATATACAACTGTGAATATCCCAAGCTTCCACCAAGTAATATACAAACTAGTATGATACAGTAATGGCCTCTAGGGCATATACACTAACAATTTGTATACATCACAACGAACTACGGGGGTGCTATACGCTATCCACCCGACTTCCCCCGTAGATATAGTCAACTCACCTTGCATCCCGCGTGCCGGTGTCGATGTCGCCTTCATCTTCTTCATCATATGAAACCCTCGTGAAGGTACCTACAAAAATAAAACAATCGCAAAAGCACATGAAAATCACATCGGAAAACCCAAAACGACACACTAAGGCCTATTGGTTAGAACCTATGGACTACGCTTCCAACACCATCAACACCCTCGATATCGTCGTACAAACGTCAAGTGATCGAGGAAAAACACAAATACGAAAATCCAGAATTCAAAATAAGAGAAACGAAACCTTGAATCAAAACAACAACTATTGTAAATGGTACCAGATTTTACCCTAGGTCAAACCAGACAATTTTGCATATGCCAAGGGTCTAATTTACTGATGAGGGGACCACAGAACAAGAACGAGGCCAAACGGCCCAGGTCTGCCCGCAATTTGCGTCCAGAAGGATTATTTTTGCGGCCTGAAGGTGGAGTCAGGGACAGGGGTCTTGGGGTTATCTTCCTGGATGCCTGCACATCTCTCTATCCATGCAAAAAAAATTTCAGAATCTCGGGATGATAGCAGATTCCATTTAACCTTCACAGAATCACAGTTTTTCCGATATCGGCTTTCTAAATCCGTATTCCGGGTTTAAGTTTCAGGTTTTAGTCCAATATGATATCACTAACAGGGGTTTAAGGTCACTACTTGCCTCTATTTCACTTTACAACTCCATTCAAATCCTAACCCTAACTAGAAATTTCTAAGTCCACTAAACATCGATATATCGGTTCCAAACAAACATAGGTGCTAAAGTGAATGGAAAACTATGGTAAGGGTGAAGGAAATACCTCATTTGGCAACTCAAGAATTTTCTTGAGTTGCCCAAAGTCCTCAAAACTCGATTTTTCTTGGTCCAATGTGCTTCCCTTGAGGTAGTGAACATTTTTAATGAAAGAGAGATAGGGCTTTGGGTTTGTTTTGGGTGTGTTTTGAGGGTTTGAAGAGGAGGGAGGAGTGTGTGCTGCCATAGATGGTGAGAGAGTGAGAAAGACGAAGGATAAATAAAGAGAGAACAATCAGCCATCACTTTGGTTTGACCCCTCACCCCCTCTCTCTCATGCCCACACCCATTGCCATCATTGTGTCTCCTTTGACTTTCTTTTCTTTTCTTCTCTCAAATAAAACAAGAACCATGGTATGAAACAAGAAGAAAAGCCATGATAAAATGTAACAAGTGTAAAAATGACATGGTGCATGTCATGTGCACAAATCCGGTTTAATACATGATTAGCGTTTTATAATCGCGATTAGCACTAAAAGTGAATATATAAAAATCATAAAAATTCATAATTCGCCCAAATCACATAAAACACCCTCATTTCAGTAATTTCCATAATTTTCCAAATTTTTCCCAATTTATCGATATTTAATTATACCGCCTTATTAAAATATTCAATATTCTATTATTTTAATTATAAAAATTTCAAAAATAATATTTTATTTTTCTGAAATATTACAATCTTCCCCCTTAAAGAAATTCGGTCCCTGAATTTAAATTTAAACCCCTCAAATACTAAAACATTTCAGTAAAACGTCCAAGTCGTCGGGGTCCTGAAATCGTCAATACATAAAACGCATCATAGCGCAATGCATGCTCATGAACAATGAGCAGATAACTTAGAATCAAATCTCTGTCAAGCATCCCGCAATCATCGGAGTCATGGTAAAGACACCATGTCAAAATCCAAAATAAAACCAATATGATATAAATCAGAACTATACATGTAGACATCAAATCTATACATGTAAATAACTGAAGTAAATGCATGCCAAATCTTTTTAAGTCGCTGTGCGATGCGCATAACACTGCACAGTGACGGTCGTCTATTATAATAAAATAACCATATACGTATATATCCTTTGTTTAATATGTACGTTCCGCCGTTCTGAAAACAATTTAGAAGGGTTTCCTTGTTTTAAACGTTTCGTGTCATCTCAGACACGTAGGTAAATACTGAGACTATAGCTCTCTTTTTGGAAATCCCTTCAATATCTATCAATGCATGCAAAATATACTCAGTTACTGTCATCTGACTAGTCCTGCTCAGTACGAAAACAATAATAAATATCATAAAAACGTACTGCTCCATAAGAAATCAATCCCAAAATGTGCATATGAATACTACGTGCGTGTGGAGCGCACGGAAATCAAAATCCATACATGTGCCATACAGGTGCATAAAACAATATCTAGCTGCAACGGGTGTGCACCCAACATCTGTCATAGGCAACGTGTGTGCCTGACAGCAAAATCAGGTGCATCTGATATGCACGAAGAATCCCGATTTAGTGTATCTGGTGTGCACCAAAATCGTATCTCAAAACATGCGCTCATCATGCACGAAAATCCAAATCAAATGTACGGAGTGCAAGAAATCAATATCAATATCAGAATCGAAATCGACGGTATACAATACGGCTCAATCAAAAGCAGGTATACCGCGGTGTATAATCTCACAACCATGTGCATCAGCGTGCACAAATTAAATCAAAAACACTAGAAGTGCATGAAAACTATGCTGGAACCATAAATCAAATCATAGGCATGAAATCACAATCAATACCTCAAGCGTAATAACTATAAGCAAAAATATAAATACCCCGTAGGTGCAACCATAGTGCATAAAAACAAATATTATGAAACTCAGCCATCAAAACTAAATCATGCGAATAAATCGCCCAAAATACCGAAATCCAAAGTGACGGATACGTGATAATTGAATCACAAAATCACAAATCATAAATACTGTCGTCGATATTCCCTCCTTGTAGTCGAGAAGGTGTCAGTGCACCCAATGCTAGCAGCGCAAGATATCTACTTGCCTCTTGCTCACGTTTGGCGTCCTCTGTCTCTGGGTCCTTATCTTCTCTGTGGATTACCAATCTCGCAATCCATTGGCTCGTCGGCCCAGTCAGGTGTGCTAACAGGGACGATTCCGTTCTGGCACTTCTCTGGTCATCTCTCGGTCAATCCTCATGACCACTCGTAAGGCAGCACGTCACTGGCGCCGACCTCTGGTCCTCTGAATGCACATCACACTTCTGCTCCTGGTGCGAATCATATTGCAGCAGTGTCCTGAAAGGAATCCTGCTCCAGGTCTCTTCCGATCTTGCCTATGCCGAACTGTACGGAGGCTGGTACTCTTGCATAATCTTTCCTCGCTCTCTGGACATCTGCGTTCTCAGTACAGAATTTACTCGGAAGCTGGTCGCATCCCAACGCCTCTGTAGACATATTGCATCTCTGATGTCGGCGGAGTAGAACGTCATCTCGTCGAAATCTCGTGCGAACTCTTTACTCCACTTTATTCCAATGTCGACTGATTCGGACTCGTCTCGTCGTGGCTGCATGGACTAAGCTCTAACGGCTATCCTCGTATCTGGAGTCTCCCAAGAATTGCATCTCACCACATAGCATCCGAAGGAAGTCGAACCATTCGATCGATTCGTCAAAACCTCATAATCCTCTAAGAGCTCAATATCTTGGGTACAATTTAATAGTATCGAGTACATACCACAGCATCGGTGGACCAGCCGTAGAAGGGCAAACCCAAGCCTCACTAATGGCGCCGCGGAACTGCCGCAAACCCTAAGGTTCAAAGGCTTTCACATGGTCATTATGTCGAGTTAGGGTTTCATTTTTCAAGAGGGTCCATAGAATTTCCTGCATGTCTTTCCGAATACTTTAAACTTGGAATATGGGTTTTCCGACATTCGATCGCCTCTGTCGACTCTCAACGTATCCGCGTGAAGTCGCCTCTAGCTGGGATCAATCTATCTGATGACCTCGCATCAGGGTAAGCGAACGAACCACATGTCCTAGTCATTCATCCTCGGTGACTAGCGACCTTCTATCATATCTTTAAGTACAACTCATACAGCAATAGCTCCAACATCTGGGCGATATCTTGTCGTTCGCAGCAACTACTGGCCTATTCGTCTGCACGCTGAACAGTGCCACAATCATCATGAACAAGCGACACCTCCAAGGTCATCACATTCTGGTTGGCCTCTATCAGTGGCTCAATGCTCTGGCGCAAATCTGCACGTCCGAGAAATCTCATACAGCGATCCATCAAACACTCGTGGCACCAAAACACAATAAAAAGACACATCTCTGCAATCGTCTGTCGCTGGAATTACGCCCTGATGAGTCCTCGTTCGTGACGAGCTCGTGCTGTCCGCAACTCTAGCCATAGCTCCCCCTGCACGTAATCGTGGCAGTAGAACCATAACTGCTACCGATGAGGCTAGATCATGAATGAATATCATACTGAGAAAAGAAATGTACATCCTAAGGCTTCTAAAGTGGAGTAGCGTATCGTAAATATGCCGCAGAACATACGTATGGTACGTCACTCTACTCAAGCTACCTAATCCATCAACCTAGGGTCATCCTATACTCCAATGGTAAAACCTAACGCTCTGATGCCAACTTTGTCACGACCCGAAAAGTACGGAACATGACCAGCACTTAAATTACGAAACGTCTCGAGGCGTACGTAATCTAAGTAAGCCAAAAAACCTAGAAATCCAAACCAAGTAATGTAGTAGAGTGAAGGAAAAACCATTTTAAATCAAATAGTTTGCTACACAGGCCGAAATATGCATTTTTAAAATCACAGGTCTTTTCTAAAAATTTCGGCAGAGTTTCCTTTGTAAATACTGACCCCAAAAGGGTACAAAACCTAATAATGCATATATAATGAATAAAGGCATCACCAAGCGAGAGCTAGCACTTCGTCAATCGACGGTCACAACCATGCAAGCAATATAATATACAACGCCGAAGGGCGAGGATCAAACTCAAAAGGAAACCCAAGAGAGCAAGAAATCCATAGAAATACAACGCGCGACTCTTAGGTCGAAAGAATAAACATCACTGGCCTCTATCCATGAAATAAATATACAAGTTTGGTTGATGGAGTCACTAGATACAACTGAATAAAATAAGGGTACAATAGTGGTCACGATACAAGTGAACCCACCTACAAAAGTAAATCACCCGGAATGGAAGCAGTGTGCCAACAAAGCCGTAACGAAACCTGAACGGCAAAACCTGCAAGAAACTGTGGCACAACGGGGGTGAGTTGCCAACTCGTGAGTAGAAAACATCACAGAGCAGAAATCGCAAGTATGACGCAATCCTAAGTCATACGATCAATATATATATAATCCTCAAAATGATAAGTCTGAAGTATGAAAAGGTGGCAAGGGTAACCATCTAACCCAAATGTAATCCTAAGTGCTCGTGTCAGTCCCTCAGGTAGCAACATAACATATGGATGGGGTATGAATGCATGAAAACAGAATACATGTAAATGAAGAAACTACTTTCATAACTTAGTGAGATTTCTATATATTTAAAACGAAGTATCATAAATGAAATAAGCATAAACAGTGTCTAGCATCAAAAAAAAACATAAATCTCAATATCTCAATATCTCAGGCTCCGGCTATCCGGACTGGCCTGAATCATCAAATCTCAAAATCTCAGTGTCTCAATCTCACAATTTAAGGCGTCGTCAGTCCGGATCGACCCCTATCATCAATCACAGGACCACGACGGTATCCTCCGGATATCCGACGCGTCAGATAAAATCACCGGTAGGAAGTCTTCCCTAGCCGGGCCCATCGTCTACTACTCGATCTTCTTGCCCCGGGGTAACTTACTGGGTCCACCATGTACCCGAGACGGTTCATCCGGCTCCTCGAATCGGATCTCGAAATAAAACAGAAAACTCAAGGTGGACGACTCATACATCATGAGAAAACCGCAGTTTTTATTTTGAAAAGAGAGAGAAGTTTATAAATGTTCTTGGGGTTATCCCCCAAATCCAGGAAATCTCAGGAAAATCCGAAATCTAATCATCAATAGCACGTAACCAGTTAATGTAGGCATAAAACTCCATAATACGGCATGCCAGTGAAAAATATGCATGAAGTAGCAAGTAATAACTGCAATGTCTAAACTAGCATATAAGGAAAGTACACTAATATTATGTCAAAACTATATGCTAACAAGATATGTCAATGTAATAGTATTTTCTAAAGTGTACGTGACATGGCAATTACCGATGATGAAGTGTGTGAGCCGGAAAGTAAGTGTACGTGGTACATACGCATCATCGGTAATGGTGTTGGCGTCCCAACAGCATGATATCAATAATGGTATATGAAATCACAATATAAGTATGCGATGCGGAGCGAACAACAGTAATGTGTGGGAAATGAATACTAAGCACAATGACAACTAATCTGCAGTTAATATAGTATAAGTCATACAGTAGTACCTTCAGAAATGACACGAATCGTGGTGTTTTGAAAATAAGGGCTACGGTGCTTTTAAGAAAAGATACGTCCTTTGAAATATCCGTAGAATCCCTTGGCCTGTCTTTTAAAATACCCACAATTCGTTACTTTTTGAAATTGGTAGGAATCAAATCTAGTCTAACAACTGAACTAAACTATAGGGCTGAGCTAACAGGCTAAACGAAAGGTAAGGAAACCGCCTAACATCTAAGTCAATACATATTTATATATATGTATTAGTCGGTGATCCCGTCTCAGTAGTATCATATCCGGTACAGTATCTATAATAAGACATCCCCAAGTCAAGAGTGCAGATCTATCATCAATATATAGCTCGTACGTAAATCTGTCGTACGGCTTCCCAAATCTGGGTACGGGTCAATATCACATTCATCGCATTATTCATCTGGTATCCTCTTTATCAAAGATCATAATCCGGGGTACTGATCTACGTCAAGTACAATACTGATACCACCTAAGTATGCAAGCACGTGTATGAAACACTACGTAAAAGGACCCACTAAAACATCATGTCGTATATCAAATACGAACCCTGTCATATCACCGATCACACGGCCTCAAATCGAATCTCATCGACTCCTCTCAAATCCCAAGTACTATCCTAATAATCCAGTATATGTACACATAGTCCCATAACCATGTGAACACATAAATAAATATTCCCATATACGCACATGTGAAAGAAAGAATGTAAGAAAGTATGCGTGTGCGTGTGTTGGTGCAACCACTACTCTAGGGTTTCACAACTAACACTAAACCAATCCAAGAACACCTAGAATCCATCTTTATCATCGATAAACTCATATCAACATATAAAATATATATGTGTGTATACGTATTCGTATATATCATAACGAACTGCGGGGGTGCTATACGCTATCCATCCGACTTCCCCCGTAGATATAATCTGCTCACCTTGCATCCTGCATGACGGTGTCGATGTCGCCTTTATCTTCTTCATCATATGAAACCCACGTGAAGGTACCTACAAAAATAACACAATCGCAAAAGCACAAGAAAATCACATCGGAAAACCCAAAACGACACGGTAAGGCCTATAGGTTAGAACCTATGGACTACGCTTCCAACACCATCAACACCCTCGATATCGTCGTACAAACGTCCAGTGATCGAGGAAAAACACAAATACGCAGATCAAGAATTCAAAATACGAGAAACTAAATCTTGAATCAAAATAGCAACTATTGTAAATGGTCCTAGATTTTACCGTAGGTCAAAACAGACAATTTTGCATATGCAAAGATGTAAGTGCACGGCGGCGCCCCGGCCGTCAATCCGAAGCCAAAATGCGGAAATGAAAATTTACTTTAACTTTGAACCGGCACCACCGCACACAAAAATCCCGGATTGGGCCATTAATCTAGTTCTAGCTAACTAAAGAACGGGGGTAGAGAGATATACCGAGCGATTCGAGTCTTTCGGTCTTGTCGTCGTCGTCCCAATCTCCCGCGGAATCTCCGGTCTTCACGTCCTCGCCGGAAGGGAACCACATCGCCGGCTTCTTTTACGGGCTCCCACCTCTAGACCGAGGCAACTCGGGCACGAAGTTGGCGAGTCGACGTGCCAAAGATTTGCTGTAGAATGAGTGTAGTGCTATGTCTCATGGGGTTTGAGGAAGTTGCCTTCTGGTGGAGAAAATGAAACATGAACTTTTGTAGATCAACTTGGGGATTTTTCAAGCATCAAGAGAACAAAATCCCCTTTCCAAAAATTTGGACAGCCCCATCAAAAATGTGGCCGGCCCACTCATGTGTGGAAGTGAGGAATGGAGAGAGCGAGAGGAAAGGTCAAACGGTGGGAAAGCAACTAATACAAGCAAAACGGAAAATGATTATCATATGAAATGATGATCACAATCCAATCCAAAACCACTTCCATCATCAACAACCATGATGAACCAAAAGTCAAGCCATAATGAAAAGAAGAAGTCAAATAGTGGTAGAATTATCATGATACAACAATATGCAAATAACACCCTCCAAAATACTTATTTGCACAAATGCAAATAAGCCCTCCTCTACCAATTTTCAGCCAATGAAAGATAAAAAGAAATATGGCCGAAACGGAAAACAAACTGGCAACTCCGAAAAAATGATCCCGTAATAAATTATAGGAAACCCCGCTACTGTATATACATACCCGTATTTGTATTCCGACCGAAATACAAATGCAATGAGACAAAATCTACACTGTACTATACTAGGATCCGACTTAAACCAAAGCCTGCTAGTATAAACCGTCCGATCGTGATCCGTGCAATACCGCATGTATCTGATCGAACCCTGCCATATCTCCATACGGCCTCTACAGCGTTTCGCCCGAAACTTGAGCAACTATCTGTGGGGGACTCTAAAGACTCGTATATACTTTGGTTGTGGATTTAACCACTAGCACGTCAGAGGTATTAGCCTATACGTAACGGGCTACCAGGTATTGACCAAAATGGACGTCGATGAGCGAACTCATCCTGACACCCTACTGAGCCTGTCAGTAACAATATCCGTACAGTCCGGTCCGTTCGTCTATGAGCATCGCATGGCGGGCCTAAGGGGTTGGTAAAAGTCAGACCCCCAAAAGCGGTACAAGTCGTGTCGGAGTGTAGCCCAGAACACCCTGAGATACTACTGGAATACCTACCAGTAAATCTCCTGCCTTGGCCAAGGACTTCGTGTAAGGGCTCTCCTAGACACAGCGTGACCTCACCCCCAATACCGGGAGAGACAAACCCCTGAAGATCCGCTCACTGCCTCCTTGTGGCTCGGGACTGTACCCAATTAAAACCTGTTTGCACGTCTCCTTTGAGCATGGTAGGGTAGTAATCAAAGTACAGTGGGAACTCACACGAGACAAATGACGATCCTCAGGTCGATGAACTAACCTGTACACATTTCACCAAGGAATTGCTATCTGACGTCAGGTATAAGACAAACTAGCATGTTCCCGGCGAGTCCTGTCCAGTGTACTTATAACCCAATGAGCACCTGTATACATCTTAGGTGAACCAACTGACACCAGTGGCTTGTGAGACCGGCCACCGCCCCTCGTCGGGGTCTCGACTGTATACACTAGTCTATTCTGGAGTATCGATGCCCTGTCTCGAAACTCCCACGACTAAGGACCTTTTAAGGATGTGCTTATAGACCCCAGCTCCCACGTATATGATCGCTCTCATACTGCTGGTAGTCAAGCAAGAATCCTAGGGGCTCTATCAACGTGCAATAGTGACCTGTAGGGTCACCTAAAGAAGTACACGATGATAAAGATAAACCAGATAGCATACTATCATCTTGAGTAAGACTGTCTTACTGGGATAGGTCCTCCTTCAATCATTGCAATCACGTGCCTGTGATCCAATAATTGAGTCTGAGGGCACTATCTCCAACAATCTCCCACTTGCACTCAAGGTTAGTTATTGCGATGTCGCATACTCACAGCCCGTGTGTTACCGAACACCCAACTCCTCTACTAATCAGTCTCACAAAACCCGTTTGCGAAACTATTGCGTTCGATGAATAGCCTCAGTGAGTGGATCCGCTTTGATGTTTCTTTCTATGTCTCTCTATATCTCAAGTTCGCGGAGAAAGCCATCTCGCGAAATGAGCAATACCTATCTTATAATGTGTCTGGATGTTTGATGGGACCTAGCTCATAAATGAACTCCAAATACAAACTTCTTAGACTGTATCATCAACTGAACTTAATCAGTATCCTGCGCCATGCCTCCCTCAGTATCCCTTTGGACCACCTGTCCAAAATACTGCCCCTCGTCAGAGGGAAAACTACAATTCCGACAGCCACTCTGCCGTCCAGGTCACCTTGGAAGCCTGGAATGATAACTGTCTCCTGAATGAGGCTGATGTTAACATATCCCTTGAACATCCACTTATGTTCTAAAGCTGCTTCCGATTGTTTCTCTAGGATTGGATCAATATCGGCTTATTGCATCTGCTGCAACAACAACATCTGGTGTGGTACTTGACATCTCATGATTGACTCAATTGCCTAAGCAAGTGATCTGTCAATCATGCACATCCCTCTCCCCTTTAGTCTGTTAGACACCTTTAGAGAAGGTGTCTCCATCACCTACAGGTATACTACCGTGCCAGGAGTCGTCTATTATAAAAACTCTTAGAATGTTGTCTAAGTACCCTGATTGGGAAACTACCCAAATCTAGATCTATAGATCTAGTAACCAGAATGTCTTGATATTATATCCAAGTCCCATGTCCAGAAACCACTGTGTGACAACCAAAGTTTAACCGATCGTAGTATAGAAGTTTCCTTTCCTACTCTGTGTATGTCATCCAAATACCAGGACATCACACGCTACTACTTTCTTAACAGATCCATCCTCTATTCTGATGAAGTCAAACCTATGACTGTCATATCAGAAATAGATGATCTATCTCCGTTATATCCGCTTTAGTCCATAAATAGACATAAGCCGCTTATCCACCAATGCTTCCGCTGCTCCCACAGACTACGACAACCCTCTGGCAGAGTCATATACATGTACACTTCTAAAGCTAGTTTAGAACGACGCTATACTCATCCTCCTGCCGGGTCTCGCAGCCTGGAACAACAGCAATGGAAAGTCTAGGTAAACAAGAACCTCCCTGTCACCGTCCTTGGGGCTACCGGAGTACCTCTCGGGTGCCTGAGGTTACCCACCTTATCTGCGGAGTGGCCAATGGAATGTCAAACCAAATTGAATCTTTAGGTTCTTATCAAATCTGCAGTAATCGTTTGCGGTTCTGGAATCACTTCCAGTTCTAACATACTCCCACTACTGTTTTCTGAAAAAATCCATTTTTGTTAAAACTGTGTCGAGTCAAGAACAATATCACTATTGATCTTCCAGATGGTAGAAAGTCAACCCTCATCATAGCCTGGGTCAACCCACAAAAAGCCATTAGAGAAACATGCCTTCAGTTATCCAGAGTCTGATTTTAAGCATAAGCCGGACAACTCCCCGTGCCTTAACATCGTTAATATACGAACTGTTCTATATCTAATATAGGACAAGAGGCACTGATTTAATTGAACCAAATTCAAATCATGCAGCTGTCTCCAGCGCATGTCAACTAAATGGACGGAGGCCGATCAGCGTTACTCAACTTAGGAATGCTTCCAGTTATGAGTAACCTGAAAGAGAAGCAAGTTCTCTTAATCATTACTATCAACTAAATACCACACACAAGTATCTACATCTTCGATCACCTTGAAGAATCCAGATAGTTGCAATACCTGGTTCTCTACTTTATTCATATACCTATAACTTCTCAAAATTCGGATCCTGTGTTTCTACGAAACACCTGTCTAAAAACTAGAGAAGTCATAAGTAAATCGAATATAGTACGAGAACCAACCCCTTTGTCCTCATGGACGCTGGACAACATACAATACTCTGTATATGTCCCTTGAGTCTGATAACTCAATCCCTGTGTGTCGTAGGTTGAAAACTGTATTTATGGTTAAGAAGAATTACACCGCTGTTTAATGCTCCTTACCTT
This sequence comes from Agapanthus africanus, assembly GCA_030015575.1. Taxonomy (NCBI): domain Eukaryota; kingdom Viridiplantae; phylum Streptophyta; class Magnoliopsida; order Asparagales; family Amaryllidaceae; genus Agapanthus; species Agapanthus africanus. The sequence continues at coordinate 247,006,419 of CM057348.1, read as the reverse complement.
ACAATACACTGTTATAGGTAAATGTCATAGACATAATTTCAAAAAGGTATATCTCACTCTATAAAAATATACGTACAGATATATCAATTTGAAATTGGTGCATAACAGCGGATATTCAAAACCAAATATTTGCCATCCGGCAAACAGCCCAGGTGACTTCCTCAAATATCACCGATTACAACGAATCACGATATAATGAGGACGATCCCCCAATTCCCAATAACTTACTTCCACTCATCATCTGTAAAACCATACAGATGTAAGAATCAAACCTGGTAAATACATACCCTGGAGTAAGTGTCTAATTGGGAAATCAGTTTTCTTTTAACAATACACAGTGAAACTGAAACATTGAAATGTTTCGATGGGGTATCCTGGTATACCTAGTAATGCCTCTTCTATTATCCAGATTCACAACTGTAACCGTATATTTCTTTGCCAACTCTCCAAATCCCTTTATATGTCTTTAGTCATTACCTTCTGTACACCCTCTTAGGCTAAATGGTTTTCTTCCTTCCCTACCGTTCGGCACAAGCCTATGGTTTGGAGGAAGACTATCCAATAAGCATAATGGGTGTACTGTCCTAATCCTAGGAGTACTCGCAATGCGAGAGAAGGTGAAGATAAAAGACACCTGAATAAACCTTATTCCTATTTCTCCTGAACCAGAATCCATCCCCGAACTGGTACAAGTTCCTTTCGAGTTCGTATATAACCATACGATGGAGTATCCAATAAACTATGGATCTTCGTAGTGATACGGAGTATTTTGGAGAAATAGAAAGGTGATTTTGGATTGGCGAAGAAAAACTTTGTTTGGTCGTGAATAGCAGTCGCTATTTACTTCGCCATCTTACTAATCCCTTGATATGTCTTTACGTAATACCTTCTGCACACCATCGTTATGCTAATTGGTTTTCTTCATTCCCTATCGTTCGGCACCAGCCTAAGGTTTGGAAGAAGACTATCCAATTTACGTAATAGGTGTACTATCTCCTAAACCAAGGAGTACTCGCAACCTGAGAGAAGGTAAAAGGAAAAAACAACTGAATAGTCCTATTCGTTTTCTCCAGAACCGGAAACCATCCTCGAATAAATTCCTTCGAGTTCGTATATAACCATACGATGGTTTTGTCCAATGTAAGTGGACGTTCGTAGTAATACGGGGTGTCCTGGTGAAAAGGGTAAAAGTAGGAGTGGCAATGAGGTATGCAACTCTGACAATCCAAAAGCCAGTGTTTAAGAAGGTTCGGTTAGTTTTGGTCACTGAGTCATAGTCTTAGGGTCGGGTCAAGGGTCGCTGCCAAAGAGAGAGAGAAAAGAAACACTCAGCGTGCACTATAACCTAGATCAGAATGGTTATCAATTTATCTAATCAGAAAACCTCCCACTGTACCGTCAAATTCTCCTCCAAACATGAAAGAAGAATTAGTCGGGATCGCCCGAGGAGTAAACCAACTCATCAGTGGGAATCGGGATCCAACTATCATCGCATGATAACGTGACGGAATCCGCTCACGTTATCACACTCTATAAGGTATGCGCATATCTGGCAAGTTTCAGTTTCTTTGGAAACTCCCGATGTGATTTTTGCCCCATGCTCTTATGACCTTGACTTTGGCCAACATATCATAAGTCACATGTCAAGTTCTACCCGTCATACTCCAGGTTAATTTGAACCCACCCGTACATACCCTTGATTTGGCCAAAATAGTAGTACGACTGTCCGAAACAAACGCATCTATCTATGCTGCATATGAATACCCAATAGCTACCAATCACTGTGCCTTGACTTTGGCCAACATACACAGCTTGAATACTTATTGACTATCCATATGAAACGACGGAGGGCTACGAATGGTTTCTGGCGAAAACCTTTAACGTAATGAACTTGATATCGTTGAAGGAACTGGATAGCTTTATAAAAATATAGTGACAAAAACCTTTGCTAAAGAGGTCACTCCCGGTGAAGGGATCTCGGCTCTTTCCCCGTAGAAATTAGGTGCAGGATATTCCAACTGAATACCACGATACAAAGCAAAAGTAAACGACTATAGGGCACGCAAACTTCTGTCCAAGGGGTCACTCCCGGTGAAGGGATCTCGGCCCTTGCCTCGTCGACTGAGGAGCAGGATATTCCAACAGAATACCACGATGCAAAACAAAAGAGGACGTCCTTGCAATAACAGCTTTTTGAAAATAGTTCCAACATCATCAGAATAGGTTTGTTTAGCTTGCATTGATCCGAATCAATGCAGTCCCATCAATTGATCACACCATAAAGAACGAAAATAATGATGTACCTATATGCCTTCCGCATTCGCCACTGGGTCCCGTCATTACCCGTTAGGCTAGATAACTAACGACAGAACGGGGACTGGACTAGCGCGGATGCAAAACATATACAGCATCTACTAGTATATATATCAATATATAATATTTCGCTCAAGGCGTGATAAAATGCAACATCACAGAAATGTAATAAGCATCACAGAACAATACAGATATCTGCGATCCCCGGGTTTCACAGAGCCGCTACTGAAACCCGACGTTCCCCTGGTCGTGTGGACAGCCTGTGCAATGAAATCCTAAATCCCTACGGGCGCGGCAAGTTACCCGCCAAAACCTGAAGCGAGGCAGCCCCCTTCAGCAACGTGAATGGACCACCCAGCACTTCACGGAATCCGGTAACTTGGGCACCCCTCCTGGGTCAACCTGAACCCCTACGAGTGCGGCGAATAGCCCGCCAATTCTAGAGTGAAGCCCCATCCGTCTCAACGCCATGAGATGCGGGCCCGTTGCCCTCTAGAACCCGGCTATCCGTGTGTTAGTTATATGTATGGCCTAGAGGCCATTACTGTACATAGGATGTATATTGTAGTGGATGCTGGGACATATATAGGGAGGACATTCTTGCTCGACATGATAGTATGCTATCTGGTTGATCTTTATCTTAACGTGTACACTGATTGTCTCTCTGTTACATGTTGGTAAAGCCCTTAGGATGTGTACTTGACTACCTAAACTATGATGCGGATCACACTAGTGGGGACATGGTAGTCCGTAAGTACATCCTTCAAGGTCCCTAGTCGTGGGTGTATCGAGACGGGGCATCGATATACCAGAGTAGACTAGCATATACCTTCTCGACCCATACAGATGGGCGATGGATGATCCCATATCCATTGGTGTTTGACATCAGAGAAGATATACGGGTGCTCAGTGGAGACTGGGTACACTGGACGGACTCGCCGAGAACTCCCAGATGGTATTATACCTTACGTCAGTTGGCAGTTCTCTGGTGACACTGGTACAGATTAGTCTGTGGACCCGAGATCGTCATAGAGTCTTGTGTGATTCCCACTGTGCTTTGATTTCCACCTTACCACGTCCAAGAGGGCGTGCAAAACGGTGGTTTTTGGGTACAGTCCCGAATCACCTGGAGGCAATGAGCGATAGAAGGGGATTCGTCTCTCTCGGTATAGGGAGTTGATGTTGCGCTGTGTTCGATTGGCTATAACCGGAAATCCCTGGCCAGGGTTGCTGAGATTTACTTGTAAGTGTTACCAGTAGTTTCTCGAACTGTTATAGACTTCATATCGACACGACTTATCGAGCTATTGGGGTCTGACGTTTACCACCCCTAGGCATGATATGCGACATATCAAACGAACAGACCGGACTGTATGGTAAGTGTTGCTGGTTGGATTCACAGGAGTGTGAGCGGGCTTGCTCGTTGATCTTCTGATCGCTCAATACCCGGGTGGCCGTTACGTTTAGCAGACTGCTTGCGGCTTGTGGGTGTTTGATATGATCATCACCTGCTGCCGGCGTATTGACGAGTCTTTAGAGTCCTACAAAGAGGTTTCCTGGCTCAAGCGAAACGAAATAGGAGCGCATATGAGATATGTGCGGGACCGAGAATAATGCGTGTATGTGATACCGTATTCTATTCTCGTGATGAATGTATCGATTGGTTGTATGCGATATAACCTAGTCATCGAATCGAGGATTGATTCAATAAGTCGATACATTGGATATTAGTCGGTCATATGCGATATGACCGGATCGTTAAATCAAGTGTTGATTTAACGTATAATTATATATTTGATATATTACTTTACATTAACTAGTATTGGTTAACTTATGATTGATTATCTCACTTGAAAGTGCACATTGTATATATGATATATGTTTGTGCACTAGTTTGTATCATGTTTGATGATACAAGCAAACTTGGGTGTGTGTTTACTTTAAACTATTATTAGGTTAATGGTTAGGGTTTGATTCATTTATTTATTTACTTTATTCATTTTGGCAAAGAATAAAATGGAGGCATGCTTTGTTTTATCCATGAAGCTTCATGAAGTTTTGAAAGTCTTTGCCATTTTGTCTTTTGCCTTAACCTAACCATTAAACCTAAACTCTAGTTTATTCTCTACACAAGTTAACTCACCCATGGTTGCTAATTTATAAGATTCACTTGAATTATTTTAATTGATAATTCTTTTTCTTTCTTCTTCTTCATCTTCATCAAGAGGTGAAGAAAACTTACTTGAAAATTACAAGTGATGAATCCAAGTGAGAAATCCAAATCCAAAGTGAACCCACTTCCTATTTTTTCATCCTCTACCACATGCCATGTAGTATAGGGTGTTTTCTTCATAAGTTTCATGACTTGGTGAAGTTGGAGCTCGAGTTAGAGTCGCCTCGACGTAGATCATCTTCGGTATCGAAGTCATCGACCTAGCCCGATCATTTCTTCGATGAAACCACCTTGAGAGTCCAGGATTCCAATGGTTGCAGCGGAGAGACTTCATCACGGAGCTAAAGGAGTGGTGGATCTGATCTACAAAGGATGTAGTCCCTTTCACTTAGGAATAAAGTTGTTTACTTGCTTGCTTTTCGCCTAATCTCTAGTTAACGATCGCATTAGGGTTTCTTAGGCACCGGAAAAATTTGAATTTGGCATGGTTAATGCCTTGTGGAACCTCTTGAGTGTGCCTAGGAACCCTACAGTAGTATCAGAGCCTAGCTAGAGCCTTAGGCGATGTGTAGACAAAGTTAGAAACCCGATCGAACCCGAAACCCTAATTCAAAATCCTTCTCTGTACATTTTTCAAAACTGTGCATTTTTCCTAATTAAAAATATGCAGAAAAATAAGCTGGGTTTTATAAGAATTTCTGTGCAAAACGAGGTCCTAATTCCATCAAAGCGCCGCGGAACCGCGGCCTTACCCCAAGTGGCGCGGCGGTTCCGTGGCCATACTGTTGCTTCGTTGACCATACTTTGCACAGTAATGTTTCTATTAGACTCCTGTATTTTCTGGGTAATTTTAATCTTCACTCAAGAGTTGAGTAGTCTGGGGTCTTTTGGGGATTCGATGATTCGATCGGAAACTTTAACTGCGTCTATGTGTTTTTCCGGGTAATTTTAGAATATGTTAAAATGTTCGGCCGGATATAAATACCCACTTTTTCTCCTGCCGGAAAATTTCCAATTGTTGGATTTTTCCGTAGTTTAATGACGTTCTAAGAAGTGCAAGTAACGCGATGGTCCCTCTAGAAGACAACAAACCTTAACTCGATTATGTGACCGTTTTGAACTGCCCTTTGAACCTTAGGGTTTTGGACAGTACGGAGTGCTACATGTGAGGCGTTGGCTTGACCCTTCTACGGCTGGACCGTTGGTACTGTGGCATGAAATGAATGTTTTTAAACTTATTTCAAGGGTTGAGCTGTTTCGGGAAAACTTGGGTGTTTGATTGCTCGATCGAAAAGTTTAACATTTTCTATTTATCTGGAATGTGATGCAATATTTGGAATCCACAAGTAGTTATAAGATAACTGATTTGGATGTTATAAACATAGCACTTTAGTCTCACTTGATCGGTTGCCACGGAATTTTGATGTGATCAAAAATCCGTCGCAATCACGTAGCGTACGCGGATATTCGCCGGGTAAACTTAATAGATAGCTACACCCCATAGCCCCGACCAAGTGACTGTAGGAGAACCCCGTCGCCGAAAGCATCCGTTCGGGTGCTCCTGGCAGCGGTGTTCCGCCTTAGTGCACTTCGTCGACGGCATCCGGGGGTGCGGCCGTTTACTAAAGTTTGCGACGATCATTCGATCAGTTTATCGGGAATCTTGTTGAATTTCCCGAATAGATATTGAAAAGTGTTTCCGATATTGAGACTAAAATGCGAGGTTTATAATTGTTAGGCATGTGATATCTAAGGAATTCAGATGGTTAGGCATGCGATGTCTAAAGAGTTTGCGGATTCCAACTGTTGTAGTTTTACACTTTCTTTTCTGTGACCGTAAGTGTAATATGTGATATCGTCGGTTTCGTTGCTATATGTCAACGACAATTGGGATACGCATGTTTACTTATGTTGATGACATGTGATGTTTGTGTTGCTAGATATGTTATATTGGATCGTCGTGTTTGAATAGCCGGGTTTTTTTTTATGTGAGATGAGTGTTTTTCATATTCATTCATGTAAAAACTTGTATGTAATATTCTTTTATTTGGGCACTTCCAGGTTGTGGAAGATGTCATCCATTGTATATTATTTACTTTTCCGCACTAGGATAGACCCAAGGAGGGGAGCACAAGTAACCGGGTTCTGGAGTCCAGTAGGAGACCAACTCGAGGAGTCGAGTCCGGGTCTCCTAACTCTAGAATTGGTAGGGTTGCTTACCGCTCTCGTAGGGGTCTAGGGGTGTGGGTTTGGCTATTCATCGCGACCGTGGAATCCGTGTTTTATACTGGCTCGTTTTAAAAACACGGGCGTCCTAGTATATCCAATGTTTCATATGTTTCTTCTGCTGAGATATCTGTGATGTGATCATTTGATGTTGTGATAAATACAGTATATAGTATATATGATATATTATATAGACGTTACTTATGTTTTACACCAGCGCTAGCCCTGCCCCGCTCTGCCGTTAGTTACCTAACCTAACGGTGCACGAGGGGACATCGAGGCGAATGCGGATGGCATAAGTGTACGTTGTATTTATCTTTGATGTTTAGGTGACTTAAATGATGGGACTTCATTAATATTATTCATGAAACAAAAGAAACCTAAGATGTTGTGGAATCGAATTTCAATATTAGAAACAAGTAGCTACAGTTCTTGCTTTGCATCGCGGTGTTCATTGTAGAACATCCTGCACCTTATTCGATAAGGAAAGGACCGAGATCCCTTCACCGGGAGTGTCTCCTTTAGCAATAACTGGCAGATGCTACAACCCTCGGTTTGTCTTTTGATTGCTTCTATAGTTTTTGCTTTGCACTACGGTATATATGATATATCCTGCACCTTATTTGATGAGAAAAAGGCCGACGATCCCTTCACCGGGAGTGACCCCTTTAGCAAAACAAGAAAAGCCTAAAAAACACTCCATTTTAAAATCATTTGATTCTACAACAATATCAAGTTCATTACGCAATAGGTTTTCAGAAAAACCTGTCGTAGCCCTCCGTCATTTCAGATAAATACTATTTAGTATTCGTGTTGCAGTAGTTTGGCATGCGTCAAGGTGTAGTGTACGGTAGCTAACTAGTGCTTATCTGCTAGCATACGATGCGATTGGATTAGGGTATTCGCACGGCGTTGTTTAGCATGCGTCAAGGGTCGTGCGGGTGGGTTTAATTCAATCAAGAAATATACGGGTTGAACTTGACTAGCGGACTATAGGTTGTTTGGCATGCGTCAAGGTCATAGCACGCTAGGGGCAAAATATTATCGGGAATTTCATGTGTTGAAATTTGCAATGAGATTGCATACCTTCTATGAGATAGTTGGATCCCGATACCCACTGCGAGGAATTGTTACTCCTGGGAGTGTTTTACACATTACAATTAGCCGATCAAGTAGGTGTCTAGAAAGGTGTCAACGGGGTTACGCTAATAGGAAAACGAGGTTTACTGTAATTAAGTCCGTGCGAAAGCACGGGGAACCTCCCTCAAAGGACCGACACTGGCCTGGCTGAAAGATTGGCGAACTTGTAGCATGTAATTAATCCCGGCTAGTCTTTCCTTTTAAGGTTTGAAGGAAGATTTGATAAAAACAGTGGGAGCCATCCTGATTAGATAAAATAATAGCCAATCCGATCTAGCAAGAGCATACGCAGAGTGTTTTCTTCTCTCTCTCTCCTGGTAGCGACCATGTCACGCCTTAATCAAGATAATAATACGGATGTTTTGACCGAACCCGCTTGTTATACTGAGCTGGGGAACGTTGCTCCCGCTCCAACTTATAATTGTTATAAGATAGAGCAGGAAATAGGGGAACACCAGAATTCCTATGCCGCCCAAACGAAGAAAGTGCATATGATGCATCTCCTTCGGGTGTGTTCATTATAAAGAACTATTTCTCTGAATCCTCTACGTCCTGGGTATTTGATACCGCATCAGGATCCCAGATATGTAATCTGTTACATAGGGCTATAGAAAGGTAGAGAACTGAGAACGGGTGATAAGTTTCATGAGACAGAAAACGGTGCAAGCGTTGCAGCCAAGTCTGTTGGTCACTGTCACCCTGTATTCCAAATACATTGATTCTGAACGAATGTTATTAGATACTGAACCTGATATACAAAATCATATCAGTCTCTTTATTAGTAAAGAAGAATATAATTTTGTATTGTTGGATAATGTTTTGAACATTTCCTTTATAAAAAGTTGATCGGTTAAGGCACGTTATCTAAAAGCATTGATGTTCTAAATCAAACTACAGTTCTTAGTATAAAGAACACATACAAGAGGAAGAGTTCAGAAATGAACGATTCCTTCTTGAGGTATTGTAGACTAGGTCATATCAATGCGACCTGACTAGCTGAAGTTATATTTAGATGCATATTTAAATCAGTTTGAATTTACATCTTGTGAAACTTGCCAGTCATGTCATAAAGATAAAATGACCATAGCTCTGTTTATTGGAAACAGAGAAAGAGTTAGTGAACTCTTGGGATAGATACATGCTGATGTATGAAGTTCCCCTGTCTATACATACCAAGATCGGTCCTTTGTACTTCATTACATTCTCTGATAATCTCTCAAGATTCAGACATATGTTCCTGTAGAAACACAAGTCCGAACCTTTTGAGATATTCACAGAATATAAGTTAGAAGTAGAGAACCAAAAATAGGGTATAAGTATTATGTCCTTTGATATGATCAAGGAGGAGAATACTTGAGCACGGAATTCTTGGACTTTTCTAAAGGAGAATGAGATTCTCTCTCAGCATTACTCCTCCGTATACACCACAGCACGTCGGTGTATCGGGGCGGAGAAATCACACCCTATATGATAAGGTGTGCTCTATGATGAGTACTACTGAGTTACCTATTTCCTTTTGGGAGTTATGCGCTTGAGAAGCTGCATATCTATTGAATAGGGTTCCAATCAAATCAATTGCCTACCACTTCATATGTGATATGGAAAGGGATGAGTCCATATCTTAAGTTTGTTAAGATTTAGGGTTGTCGGGCCAATGTCTAAAAGCAAAATCCGGACAAGCTCGAGCCAAGGTAAGTTATGTAGAACTGGAAAGGTTCCAGCTATACAAGCTACAGCGGATGATTTGGTAGAACCAAAGGATTCAGTAGATACCAACGAACCTCAGCCTCTCCGCCGATCTAGTAGGGTTTCTCACCCATCTGAGAGATACTTATGTTTCTCTATGACAGTGGGAGCGAGGATTGCATCATGAGATGATGACCCAACTAGTTTTGAGCTGGCCATCAGGAGTGGGACTCTATAAGAATGGCTGGATGTTAAGCGATCTGAGATGGAATCCTTATACACCAGCAAAGTATGTACTTTGGTTGCTTTATCCGAAGGGTTAAATCCCCATCAGGAACAAGTATATCTTGAGAAGATTACTTGGTATAGATGGAAAAGTTGAGACTTTCAAAGCTAGACATGTTAAAGGTTTTCACCATCGACCAGGTGTGGATAATGATGAAACCTTTTTCAGTGGCTATGCTTAAGTCCATCCAGATCCTACTTGCCATGGCTACATACCATGACTACGATATCTGGCGGTTGGGTGTCATGACTGCTTTTCTAAAATGATGTTTTAGAAGAGAGCGTCTGTAAGTACACAGCCAGAGGGCTTCGTAGACAGTGGGAGCAGCGGAAACGTGTACAAGATGCTTTATAAGATTAAAGCAGGCATCGCGGAGTTGGAACATCTGTTTGTTAGTTATATGTATGCCCTAGAGGCTATTACTGTACATAGGATGTATATTGTAGTGGATGCTGGGACAAATATAGGGAGGACTTTCTTGCTCGACATGATAGTATGCTATCTGGTTGATCTTTACCTTAACGTGTACATTGATTGTCTCTCTGTTACATGTTAGTAAAGCCCTTAGGATGTGTACTTGACTACCTGGACTATGATGCGGATCTTACTAGTGAGGACATGGTAGTCCATAAGTACATCCTTCAAGGTCCCTAGTCGTGGGTGTATCGAGACGGAGCATCGATATACCAGTGTAGACTAGCGTATACCTTCTCGACCCATACAGATGGGCGATGGATGATCCCATATCCATTGGTGTTTGACATCAGAGATGATATACGGGTGCTCAGTAGAGACTGGGTACACTGGACGGACTCGCCGAGAACTCCCAGATGGTATTATACCTTACGTCAGATGGCAGTTCTCAGGTGACACTGGTACAGAGTAGTCTGTTGACCCGAGATCGTCATAGAGTCTTGTGTAGTTCCCACTGTGCTTTGATTTCCACATTACCACGTCCAAGAGGGCGTGCAAAACGGTGGTTTTTGGGTACAGTCCCGAGTCACTTGGAGACAATGAGCGATAGGAAGGGATTCGTCTCTCCCGGTATAGGGCGTTGATGTTGCGCTGTATTCGATTGGCTATAACCGAAAATCCCTGGCCAGGGTTACTGAGATTTACTGGTAAGTGTTACCAGTAGTTTCTCGAATTTCTATAGACCTCATATCGACACAACTTATCGAGCTATTGGGGTCTGACGTTTACCACCCCTAGGCGAGATATGCGACATATCAGACGATCAGACCGGACTGTACGGTAAGTGTTACTGGTTGGATTCAAAGGAGTATGAGCGGGCTTGCTCGTCGATCTTCTGATCGCTCAATACCCGGGTGGCCGTTACGTTTAGCAGACCACTTGCGGCTTGTGGGTGTTTGATATGATCATCAACTGCTGCCGGCGTATTGACGAGTCTTTAGAGTCCTACACAGAGGTTTCCTGGCTCAAGCGAAACAAAATAGGAGCGCATATGAGATATGTGCGGGACCGAGAATAATGTGTGTATGTGATACCGTATTCTATTCTCGCGATGAATGTATCGATTGGTTGTATGCGATATAACCTAGTTATCGAATCGAGGAATGATTCGATAAGCCGATACATTGGATATTAGTCGGTCATATGCGATATGACCGGATCGTTAAATCAAGTGTTGATTTAATGATTTAATGTATAATTATATATTTGATATATTACTTTGCATTAACTAATATTTGTTCACTTTAAAAGGATTTTCTCACTTGATCGGCACATTGTATATGTGATATATTTTTGTGTGCACTTGATTGTATCATGTTTGATGATACATGCTCACTTGTGTTTGTGTAAAGATTAAACCATGGTTGTTTAAATGGTTAGGGTTTTGATTATCTTAACTATTTATTTAGGTTATTTCCTTTTAAGGCATGAAAAGAGAAAATGGTTGCATTCATTCATGAAGCTTCATGAAGCTTTGACCTAGTGACCATTTTTTGTCTTCATACCTAACCTAACCATTCACTTAACCTTAGTTTAGTCTCTACACTTGACCATGGTTATTATTATGATAAGTATTCTTTTTCCATTTCCTTTTTTAATTAACTTATCATAATATTCTTTTCATCTTCTTCTTCTTCTTCACATGAAGAAGCTTGCTACCAACAATGGCAAAGTGAGAAAAAGAGTGAGAAATCCAATTCTACAGTGAACCCATCTCCTATTTTTTCATCCTCTACCTCTTGCCAAGTAGTATAGGGTGTTTTCTTCACAAGTTTCATGACTTGGTGAAGTGGGAGCTTGATCTAGTGATGCCTCGACGTAGATCATCTTCGGCATCGACGTCGACGACCTAGCCCGCCCATTTCTCCGATGAAGCCAATGCTAGAGTCATGGATTCGATTTGGACAGCGGAGAGGACTTCATTGCGGAGCTATGGAGGTGGAGGACCGGATCTACAAAGGTTGTATTTCCGTTCTTGTAGTTAAGTTGTTAACTAGTTACTTGTTTCGCCTAAATTTCTAGTTAACGATCCGTATTAGGGTTTCTCGGCACCCGTAAATTTGAAATTGGCATGGTTGATGCCTTGTGAGACCTCTTTAGAGTGCCTAGGAACCCTACAATGGTATCAGAGCCTAGCTAGAGCCTTAGGCGTTGCGTAGACGGAATTTCAAATCCGAACAAACCCCGAAGCCCTAATCCGACCCGCTCTCTGGACTTTTTTCAAAAACAGGGTTTTTCCAGATTAAAAATTCTTAAAAAATTCAGCAGGAAATTCTAAGAATTACGATGTAAAATTTATCGAGTGATGCTGCTACAGTGCGGCGGAACCGCGGCAGAAGCTTGGCTTCTGCTGCGGTTCCGCGTCCAATAAATGTGATCACTGTTTAATTTTTGCACAGTAATTCATGTTTTCTGGTGCTGAGTTTTCTGGGAATTTTTAATATTTATTCAAGAGTTGAATTTTCTGGGGTTGTTTTGGGGATTCGATGATTCGATCGGATTATCTGATTTTGTCTATGTGGCTTCCGGATAATTTTTGAATATGTTAAAAAGTTCGACCGGATATAAATACCCAACTTTTCCCCTGCTGGAAAATTTCCAAGTGTTGGATTTTTCTGTGGTTTAAGGACGTTCTGAGTAGTGCAAGTAATGCGATGGTCCCTCTAGGAGACAACAAACCTTAACTCGATTATGTAACCGTCTTGAACTGCCCTTTGAACCTTCGGGTTTGGGGTAGTACGGCGTGCCACATGTGAGGTGTTGGCTTAACCCTTCTACGGCTGGACCGTTGGTACTGAGGCATGAAGTGAATGTCTTTGAACCTATTTCATGTGTTGGACGGTTTCGGGAAAACTTGGGTGTTCCAATGTTCGATCGGAAAGTTCAATATTTTCTATTTATCCGGAATGGGATACAATAATTGGAATTCACAAACAGTTATGAGATAACTGAATGAATGTTATAAACATAGCACTTTAGTCTCACTTGATCGGTTGCCACGGAATTTTGATACAATCAAAAGTCCGTCGCAATCACGTAGCGTACGCGGATACTCGCCGGGTAAACTTAATAGACAGCCTCACTCCATAGCCCCGACCAAGTGACTGTAGGAGAACCCCGTCGTCGAAAACATCCGTTCGGATGCTCGCTGTAGCGGTGTTCCGCCTTGGTGCACTTCGTCGACGGCGTCGGGGGTGCGGCCGCCTACTGAAGTTTGCGACGAGTATTCGATCAGGATGTCGGGAATCTTGTTGAATTCCCCGACTTGGTATTGAAAAGTGTTTTCGATAATGAGACTGAAATGCGGGGTTTATAATTGTTAGGCATGAGATGTCTAAAGAATTCATTTGGTCAGGCATGCGATGTCTGAGGTGGTTGCGGATTCCAACTGTTGTAGTTTTACACTTTCTTTTCTGTGACCGTAAGTGTAATGTGTGGTATCGCCGGTTTCGTTGCTATATGTCAACGACAATTGGGATGCGCACATTTACTTACGTTGATGACATGTGATGTTATGTGTTGCTGGATATGTTGTATTGGATCATCGTGTTTGAATAGCCGGGGGTTTTTTTTTTATGTGAGATGAGTGTTTTTTCATTTTCATTCATGTAAAAACTTGTATGTAATATTCTTTTATTGGGGCACTTCCAGGTAGCGGAAGATGTCACCCTTTGTATATTATTTACTTTTCCGCATTAGGATAGACCCAAGGAGGGGAGCACAAGTAACCGGGTTCTAGGGTCCAGTGGGAGACCATCTCGAGGAGTCGAGTCCGGGTCTCCTAACCCTAGAATTGGTAGGGTTGCTTGCCGCTCTCGTAGGGGTCTAGGGGTGTGGGATTGGCTATTCGTCACGACCGTGGAATCCGTGTTTTATACTGGCTCGTATTGAAAACACGAACGTCCTAGTATATCCAATATTTCATATGTTTCTTCTGCTGCGTTATCTGTGATGTGATCATATGATGTTCTGTGATGGATACTGTATATAGTATATATGATATATTATATAGACGTTACTTATGTTTTACACCCGCGCTAGCCCTGCCCCGCTCTGCCGTTAGTTACCTAACCTAACGGTGCACGAGGGGACATCGAGGCGAATGCGGATGGCATAAGTGTACGTCGTATTTATCTGTGATGTTTAGGTACTTAAATGATGGGACTTCATTAATGAGATTAATGAAATAAAAGAAACATAAGATATTGTAGAATCGAATTTCAAAATAAAACAGGTAGCTACAGTTCTTGCTTTGCACAGTGATATATATGATATATCCTGCACCTTATTCGATGAGGAAAGGACCGAGATCCCTTCACCGGGAGTGACTCCTTTAGCAATAACTGGCAGATGCTACACACTCGGTTTGTCTTTTGATTGCTTTTAAGAGTTCATATATGTGATATATCCCGCACCTCATTCGACGAGGAAAGGACCGACGATCCCTTCACCGGGAGTGACTCCTTTAGCAAAACTAGAAAAGCCTCAAAAGCACTCCATTTTTAAATCATTTGATTCTACAACGATATCAAGTTCATTACGCAATAGGTTTTCAGAAAAACATGTCGTAGCCCTCCGTCATTTCAGATAAGTCCTGTTTAGTATTCGTGCTGCGTTTGTTGACCTTGTCAAGGCGCAGTGTGCGGTAGCTAACCAGTATTTATCTGCTTATGCATATGATGCAGATTGGGTTAGGGTAGTCGTGCGGCCTTGCTGACCTTGTCAAGGGTCGTGCGGGTGGGTTTGATTCAATCAAGAAATGACGGGTTGAACTTGACTTGCGGTCTATGGTTTGTTGACCTTGTCAAGGTCATAGATCGTTCGGGGCAAAATATTATCGGGAATTTCAAGTGTTGAAATTTGCAATGAGATTGCATACCTTCTATGAGATAGTTGGATCCCGATACCCGTTGCGAGTAAGAGTTACTCCAGGGAGAGTTTTACACATTACAATTAGCCGATCAAGTAGGTGTCTAGAAAGGTGTTAACGAGGTTACGCCTCTGGGAAAACGAGGTTTACATTAATTAGGTTCGTGCGAAAGCACGGGGGACCTCTCTCAAATTACCGACACTGGCCTGGCTAAAAGATTGGCGAACTTGTAGCGTGTAATTAATCCCGGCTAGTCTTTCCTTTTAGGGTTTGAAGGAAGATTTGATAAAAAGAAGTGGGAGCCATCCTGATTAGATAAAATAATAACCAATCTATTCTTGCAAAGAGCGCACGCTGAGTGTTTTCTTCTCTCTCTCTCCAGGTAGCGACCATATCACGCCTTAATCAAGATAATAATACGGATTTTGACCGAACCCGCTTGTTATACTGAGCTGGGGAACGTTGGTCCCGCTCCAACTTATAATTGTTATAAGACAGAGCAGGAATTAGGGGAAAACCAGAATTCCTATGCCGCCCAAACGAAGAAAGTGCATATGATGCATCTCCTTCGGGTGTGTTCATTACAAAGAACTGTTTCTCAGTATCCTCTGAATCCTGGATATTTGATTCCAGATAAGGAACCCAGATATGTAATCTGTTACATAGGGCTACAGAAAGGTAGAGAACTGAGAACGGGTGATAAGTTTCATGAGGCAGAAAACGGGGCAAGTGTTGCAGCCAAGTCTGTTGGTCACTGTCACCCTGTATTGTAATACATTGATTCTGAACGTATGTTATTAGTTACCGAACATGATATACAAAATCATATCTGTCTCTTTATTAGTAAAGAAACTATAAAATTTTGTATTGTTGGATAATGTTTTGGACATTTCCTATATCAAAAGTTGATCGGTTCAGGCATGTTATCTAAAAGAATTAATGTTCTAAATCAAACTACAGTTCTTAGTATATGGAACACACATAAGAGGAAGAGTTCAGAAATGAACGAATCCTTCTTGAGGCATTGTAGACTAGGTCATATCAATGCGACCCGACTAGCTGAAGTTACATATAGATGCATATTTAAATTAGTTTGAATTTACATCTTGTGAAACTTGCCAGTCATGTCACAGAGATAAGATGACCATAGCTCCGTTTACAGGAAACAGAGAAAGACTTAGTGAACTCTTGGGATGATACATGTTGATGTATGTAGGTCCCCTGTCTACACATGCCAAGACCAGTTCTTTGTACTTCATTATATTCTCTGATAATCTCTCAAGATTCAGTCATATGTTCCTGTTGAAACATGAGTCCGAACCTTTTGAGATATTCACAGAATATAAGCGAGAAGTAGAGAACCAAAATACGGGTATAAGTATTATGTCCTATTATGAGATCAGGGAGGAGAATACTTGTGCATGGAATTCCTGGACTATTCTATAGGAGAATGAGATTCTCTCTCAGCATTACTCCTCCGTATACACCATAGCACGATGGTATATCGGGGCGGAGCAATCACACCCTATATGATAAGGTGTGCTCTATGATGAGTACTACTGAGTTACCTATTTCCTTTTGGGAGTTATGCGCTTGAGAAGCTACATACCTATTGAATAGGGTTCCAATCAAATCAGTTGCCTACCATTTCATATCTGATATGGAAAGGGAAGAACCAATGTCTTAAGTTAGTTAAGATTTGGGGTTGACCGGCCTATGTCTAAAAACAAAATCCGGACAAGCTCGAGGCATGGTCTGTAATGTAGAACTAGAAAGGTTCCAGCTATGCAAACTACAGCATATGATTTGGTACAACCAAAGAATTCAGTAGATACCAACGAACCTCAGCCTCTCCGCCGATCTAGTAGGGTTCCTCACTCACATGAGAGATACTTCTGTTTCTCTATGACAGTGGGAGCGAGGATTACATCATGAGATGATGACCCAACTAGTTTCGAGCTGGCCATCAGGAGTAAGACTCTGTAAGAATGGCTGGATGCTTAGCGATCAGAGATGGAATCCTTATACACCAACAAAGTATGGACTTTAGTTGCTATATCTGAAGGGTTAAATCCCCATCAGGAGCAAGTATATCTTGAGAAGATTACTTGGTGTAGATGGAAAAGTTGAGACTTTCAAAGCTAGACTTGTTAAAGGTTTTCGTCATCGACCAGGCGTGGATAATGATGAAACCTTTTCCAGTACCTATGCTTAAGTCCATCCAGATACTACTTGCCACGGCTACATACCATGACTACGATATCTGGCGGTTAGGTGTCATGACTGCTTTTCTAAATGATGTTTTAGAAGAGGGAGTCTATAAGTACACAGCCAGAGGGCCTCGTAGACAGTGGGAGCAGTGGAAACGTGTGCAAGATGTTTTATGTGATAAAGTAGGCATCGCGGAGTTGGAACGTCTGATTTGATGAAGTAGTCAAAGAGTTTGACATTATCAAAATGGTAGATGAACCTTGTATAAACAAAAGGGTAGTAGGGAATATGGTGGCGATTCTCGTAGAGTACGTGGATGACATACTCTTGATAGGGAAAGAGTTTCCTATGCTACGCTCGATCAATCTCCGCTTATCATAATGATTCTCCACATAGGATCAAAGTGATACCTATTAAATCCTGGATTTTGGATCTATGAGATAGATCTAAGTGGATGTTAGGATACTCACTAGTTGTAGTGAGATGGTATCAGTTGATCCTGGGGAGAATCACTGGAAGGGTTCCAGGGTGATAAAGACGACTGAATGTCAGTCACAGGCATTGTCTTTACCCTCAGTAAAGGGACGGTATGTTGGAAGAGTTCCAAGCTAGATACCGTGGCATACTAGACGATAAAGGCAGGATACATCGCTACTGAAGATGCTACCAAAGAGGCAGTTTGGGTGTATATTGGTTCATGAGATGAACTATGTTCCTCCCATTGTGTGACAATAGGAGTTGTGGCTTATGCCAAGGAACGCAGGTCCAATCAGTGATCCAGACATATTCTAAGGCAGTATCACCTGATCATGGAGATGGTTGATCTCTAAGGGATCGAGGTTAGGAGAGTAGACTCAGAGGATAACACGGCGGATCCACTCACGAAGGCCTATTTCCAGAGAGAGACTTTTGTGGGATGGTTGAGTATGAGATACTACAACCACTACTATACAGATGGCCCTAGTGCAAATGGGAGATTGTTAGTTATATGTATGCCCTGGAGGCCATTACTGTACATAGGATGTATATTGTAGTGGATGCTGGGACATATATAGGGGGGACTTTCTTGCTCGACATGATAGTATGCTATCTGGTTGATCTTTACCTTAACGTGTACACTGATTGTCTCTCTGTTACATGTTAGTAAAGCCCTTAGGATGTGTACTTGACTACCTGGACTATGATGCAGATCATACTAGTGGGGACATGGTAGTCCATAAGTACATCATTTAAGGTCCCTAGTCGTGGGTGTATCGAGACGGGGCATCGATATACCAGTGTAGACTAGCGTATACCTTCTCGACCCATACAGATGGGCGATGGATGATCCCATATCCATTGGTGTTTGACATCAGAGATGATATACGAGTGCTCAGTAGAGACTGGGTACACTGGACGGACTCGCCGAGAACTCCCAGATGGTATTATACCTTACGTCAGATGGCAGTTCTCAGGTGACACTGGTACAGAGTAGTCTGTTGACCCGAGATCGTCATAGAGTCTTGTGTGGTTCCCACAGTGCTTTGATTTCCACCTTACCACGTCCAAGAGGGCGTGCAAAACGGTGGTTTTTGGGTACAGTCCCGAGTCATATGGAGACAATGAGCGATAGGAGGGGATTCGTCTCTCCCGGTAAAGGGAGTTGATGTTGCGCTGTATTCGATTGGCTATAACCGGAAATCCTTGGCCAGGGTTGCTGAGATTTACTGGTAAGTGTTACCAGTAGTTTCTCGAATTGTTATAGACCTTATATCGACACGACTTATCGAGCTATTGGGGTCTGACGTTTACCACCCCTAGGCGAGATATGCGACATATCAGACGATCAGACCGGACTGTACGGTAAGTGTTACTGGTTGGATTCACAGGAGTATGAGCGGGCTTGCTCGTCGATCTTCTGATCGCTCAATACCCGGGTGGCCGTTACGTTTAGCAGACCACTTGCGGCTTGTGGGTGTTTGATATGATCATCACCTGCTGCCGGCGTATTGACGAGTCTTTAGAGTCCTATACAGAAGTTTCCTGGCTCAAGCGAAACGAAATAGGAGCGCATATGAGATATGTGCAGGACCGAGAATAATGCGTGTATGTGATACCGTATTCTATTCTCGCGATGAATGTATCGATTGGTTGTATGCGATATAACCTAGTTATCGAATCGAGGAATTATTCGATAAGCCGATACATTGGATATTAGTCGGTCATATGCGATATGACCGGATCGTTAAATCAAGTGTTGATTTAATGATTTAATGTACAATTATATATTTGATATATTACTTTGCATTAACTAATATTTGTTCACTTTAAAAGGATTTTCTCACTTGATGTGCACATTGTATATGTGATATATTTTTGTGTGCACTTGATTGTATCATGTTTGATGATACATGCTCACTTGTGTTTGTGTAAAGATTAAACCATGGTTGTTTAAATGGTTAGGGTTTTGATTATCTTAAGTATTTATTTAGGTTATTTCCTTTTAAGGCATGAAAAGAGAAAATGGTTGCATTCATTCATGAAGCTTGTTGAAGCTTCATGAAGGTTTGACCTAGTGACCATTTTTTGTCTTCATACCTAACCTAACCATTCACTTAACCTTAGTTTAGTCTCTACACTTGACCATGGTTATTATTATGATAATTATTCTTTTTTTATTTCCTTTTTTAATTAACTTATCATAATATTCTTTTCATCTTCTTCTTCTTTTTCACATGAAGAAGCTTGCTACCAACAATGGCAAAGTGAGAAAAAGAGTGAGAAATCCAATTCTAAAGTGAACCCATCTCCTATTTCTTCATCCTCTACCTCTTGCCAAGTAGTATAGGGTGTTTTCTTCACAAGTTTCATGACTTGGTGAAGTGGGAGCTTGATCTAGTGATGCCTCGACGTAGATCATCTTCGGCATCGACGTCGACGACCTAGCCCGCCCATTTCTCCGATGAAGCCAATGCTAGAGTCATGGATTCGATTTGGACAGTGGAGAGGACTTCATTGCGGAGCTATGGAGGTGGAGGACCGGATCTACAAAGGTTGTATTTCCGTTCTTGTAGTTAAGTTGTTATCTAGTTACTTGTTTCGCCTAAATTTCTTGTTAACGATCCGTATTAGGGTTTCTCGGCACCCGTAAAATTTGAAATTGGCATGGTTGATGCCTTGTGAGACCTCTTTAGAGTGCCTAGAAACCCTACACTGTTTTGATGAGATAGTCAAAGAGTTTGACATCATCAAAATGGTAGATGAACCTTGTATATACAAAAAGATAGTAGGGAGTATGGTGATGATCCTCGTAGAGTACATGGATGACATACTCTTGATGGGGAAGGAGTTTCCTATGCTACGCTCGGTCAATCACCGCTTATCACATGGATTCTCCATACAGGATCAAAGTGATACCTCCTAAATCCTGAGTTTTGATCTATGTGATAAAGTAATTGGATGTTAGGATTCTCACTAGTTGTAGTGAGATGGTATCAATCGATCCTGGGGAGAATCACTGGAAAGGTTCCAGGGTGATAAGGACGATTGAATGTCAGTCACAGGATTTGTCCTTACCCTCAGTAAAGGGACGGTATGTTGGAAGAGTTCCAAGCTAAACACCGTGGCATACTAGACGATAAAGGCTGGATACATCGCTCCTTAAGATACTACCAAAGAGGCAGTCTGGATGTATATTTGTTCATGAGATGAACTTAGTTCCTCCCATTGTGTGATAATGGAGTTGTGGCTTATGCCAAGGAACGCCCGTCCCGTCAGTGATCCAGACATATTCTAAGGCAGTATCACCTGATCATGGAGATGGTTGATCTCCAAGGAGATCGAGGTCAGGAGAGTAGACTCAGAGGACAACACGGCGGATCCACTCACAAAGGCCTTTTCCCAGAGAGAGACTATTATGGGATGGTTGAGTATGAGATACTAGAACCACTGCTGCAGATGGACCTAGTGCAAGTGGGAGATTGTTAGTTATATGTATGTCATAGAGGCCATTACTGTACATAAGATGTATATTGTAATGGATGTTGGGACATATATAGGGAGGACTTTCTTGCTCGACATGATAGTATGCTATCTGGTTGATTTTTATCTTAACGTGTACACTGATTGTCTCTCTGTTACAAGTTGGTAAAGCCCATAGGATGTGTACTTGACTACCTGAACTATGATGCGGATCATACTAGTGGGGACATGGTAGTTCATAAGTACATCCTTCAAGGTCCCTAGTCGTGGGTGTATCGAGACGGGGCATCGATATACAAGAGTAGACTAGCATATACCTTCTCGACCCATACAGATGGGCGATGGATGATCCCATATCCATTGGTGTTTGACATCAGAGATGATATACGGGTGCTCAGTGGAGACTGGGTACACTGGACGGACTCGCCGAGAACTCCCAGATGGTATTATACCTTACGTCAGACAGCAGTTCTCTGGTGACACTGGTACAGGTTAGTCTGTGGACCCGAGATCGTCATAGAGTCTTGTGTGATTCCCACTGTGCTTTGATTTCCACCTTACCACGTCCAAGAGGGCATGCAAAACGATGGTTTTTGGGTACAGTCCCGAATCACATGGACGCAATGAGCGATAGGAGGGGATTCGTCTCTATCGGTATAGGGAGTTGATGTTGCGCTGTGTTCGATTGGCTATAACCGGAAATCCTTGGCCAGGGTTGCTGTGATTTACTGGTAAGTGTTACCAGTAGTTTCTCGAACTGTTATAGACCTCATATCGACATGACTTATCAAGCTATTGGGGTCTGACGTTTACCACCCCTAGGCAAGATATGCGATATATCAGACGAACAGACCGGACTGTACGGTAAGTGTTGCTAATTGAATTCACAGCAGTGTGAGCGGGCTTGCTCGTTGATTTTCTGATCACTCAATACCCGGGTGGCCATTACGTTTAGCAGACCGCTTGCGTCTTGTGGGTGTTTGATATGATCATCACCTGCTGCTGACGTATTGACGAGTCTTTAGAGTCCTACACAGAGGTTTTCTGGCTCAAGCGAAACGAAATAGGAGCGCATATGAGATATGTGCTGGACCGAGAATAATGCATGTATGTGATACCGTATTCTATTCTCGCGATGAATGTATCGATTGGTTGTATGCGATATAACCTAGTTAGCGAATCGAGAATTGATTCGATAAGTCGATACATTGGATATTAGTCGGTCATATGCGATATGACCGGATCATTAAATCAAGTGTTGATTTAATGATTTAATATATAATTATATATTTTATGTATTACTTTACATTAACTAGTATTGGTTCACTTAAGATTGATTATCTCACTTGAATGTGCACATTGTATATATGATATATGTTTGTGCACTAGTTTGTATCATGTTTGATGATACATGCAAACTTGGGTGTGTGTTTACTTTAAACAATGATTAGGTTAATGGTTAGGGTTTGATTCATTTATTTATTTACTTTATTCATTTTGGCAAAGAATAAAATGGAGGCATGCTTTGTTTTATCCATGAAGCTTCATGAAGCTTTGAAAGTCTTTGCCATTTTGTCTTTTGCCTTAACCTAACCATTAAGCCTAAACCCTAGTTTATTCTCTACACAAGTTAACTCACCCATGTTTGCTAAATGAAAAGATTCACTTGAATTATTTTAATTGATAATTCTTTTTCTTTCTTCTTCTTCATCTTCATCAAGAGGTGAAGAAAGCTTACTTGAAAATTACAAATGATGAATCCAAGTGAGAAATCCAAATCCAAAGTGAACCCACTTCCTATTTTTTCATCCTCTACCACTTGCCATGTAGTATAGGGTGTTTTCTTCACAAGTTTCATCACTTGATGAAGTTGGAGCTCGAGTTAGAGTCGCCTCGACGTAGATCATCTTCGGAAACGAAGTCATCGACCTAGCCCGATCATTTCTTCGATGAAACCACCGTGAGAGTCCAGGATTCCGATGGTTGTAGCGGAGAGACGTCATCACGGAGCTAAAGGAGTAGTGGACCGGATCTACAATGGTTGTAGTCCATTTCACTTAGCAATAAAGTTGTTTGCTTGCTTTTCGCCTAATCTCTAGTTAACGATCGCATTAGGGTTTCTTAGGCACCGGAAAAATTTGAATTTGGCATGGTTGATGCCTTGTGGAACCTCTTGAGTGTTCCTAGGAATCCTACAGTGGTATCAAAGCCTAGCTAGAGCGTTAGAAACCCGATCGAACCCGAAACCCTAATTCAAAATCCTTCTCTGTACATTTTTCAAAACTGTGCATTTTTCATAATTAAAAATATGCAAAAAAATAAGCAGGGTTTTATAAGAATTACTGTGCAAAACGAGGTCCTAATTCCATCAAAGCGCTGCGGAACTGCGGCCTTGCCCCACGTGGCGCGGCGGTTCCGCGACCATACTGTTGCTTCGTTGACCATACTTTGCACAGTAATGTTTCTATTGGACTCCTGTGTTTTCTGGGTAATTTTAATCTTCACTCAAGAGTTGAGTAGTCTGGGGTCTTTTGGGGATTCGATGATTCGATCGGAAACTTTAACTGCGTCTATGTGTTTTTCCGGGTAATTTTAGAATATGTTAAAAAGTTCGACCGGATATAAATACCCACTTTTTCCCCTGCCGGGAAATTTCCAATTGTTGGATTTTTCCGTAGTTTAATGATGTTCTAAGTAGTGCAAGTAACGCGATGGTCCCTCTAAAAGACAACAAACCTTAACTCGATTATGTGACCGTTTTGAACTGCCCTTTGAACCTTAGGGTTTGGGGCAGTACGGCGTGCCACATGTGAGGCGTTGGATTGACCTTTCTACGGCTGGACCATTGGTACTGTGGCATGAAATGAATGTTTTTAAGCTTATTTCAAGTGTTGAGCTGTTTCGGGAAAACTTGGGTGTTTGATTGTTCGATCGAAAAGTTTATCATTTTCCGTTTATCTAGAATGTAATACAATATTTGGAATCTACAAGTAGTTATGAGATAACTGATTTGGATGTTATAAACATAGCACTTTAGTCTCACTTGATCGGTTGCCACAGAATTTTGATGTGATCAAAAGTCCGTCGCAATCACGTAGCGTACGCGGTTATTCGCCGGGTAAACTTAATAGACAGCCACGCCGCATAGCCCCGACCAAGTGACTATAGGAGAACCCCATCGCCGAAAGCATCCGTTCGGGTGCTCGCGGCAGCGGTGTTCCGCCTTAGTGCACTTCCTCGACGGCAACCGGGGGTGCGGCCGTCTACTAAAGTTTGCGACAAGCATTCGATCAGTTTATCGGGAATCTTGTTGAATTGCCCGACTAGATATTGAAAAGTGTTTTCGATATTGAGACTAAAATGCGGGGTTTATAATTGTTAAGCATGTGATGTCTAAGGAATTCAGATGGTTAGGCATGCGATGTCTAAAGAGTTTGCGGATTCCAACTGTTGTAGTTTTACACTTTCTTTTCTGTGACCGTAAGTGTAATATGTGATATCGACGGTTTCGTTGCTATATGTCAACGACAATTGGGATACGCATGTTTACTTACGTTGATGACATGTGATGTTATGTGTTGCTGGATATGTTTTATTGGATCGTCGTGTTTGAATAGCCGGGGTTTTTTTATGTGAGATGAGTGTTTTTCATTTTCATTCATGTAAAAACTTGTATGTAATATTCTTTTATTGGGCCACTTCCAGGTTGCGGAAGATGTCACCCATTGTATATTATTTACTTTTCCGCAATAGGTTAGACCCAAGGAGGGGAGCATAAGTAACCGGGTTCTACAGTCCAGTGGGAGACCAACTCGAGGAGTCGAGTCCGGGTCTCCTAACTCTAGAATTGGTAGGGTTGCTTGCCGCTCTCGTAGGGGTCTAGGGGTGTGGGTTTGGCTATTCATCGCGACCGTGGAATCCGTGTTTTATACTGGCTCGTATTAAAAACACGGACGTCTTAGTATATCCAATGTTTCATATGTTTCTTCTGCTGCGATATCTGTGATGTGATCATTTGATGTTGTGATAGATACAGTATATAGTATATATGATATATTATATAGACGTTACTTATGTTTTACACCCGCGCTAGCCCTGCCCCGCTTTGCCGTTAGTTACCTAACCTAACGGCTCACGAGGGGACATCGAGGCGAATGCGGATGGATTAAGTGTACGTCATATTTATCTGTGATGTTTAGGCGACTTAAATGATGGGACTTCATTAATATGATTAACGAAACAAAAGAAACCTAAGATGTTGTGGAATCGAATTTCAAAATTAAAAACAGGTAGCTACAGTTCTTGCTTTGCATCGCGGTGTTCCTTGTAGAACATCCTGCACCTTATTCGATAAGGAAAGGACCGAGATCCCTTCACCGGGAGTGACTCCTTTAGCAATAACTGGAAGATGGTACAACCCTCGGTTTGACTTTTGATTGCTTCTATAGTTTTTGCTTTACACAGCGGTATATATGATATATCTTGCACCTTATTCGATGAGGAAAGGGTCGACGATCCTTTCACCGGGAGTGACCCCTTTAGCAAAACTAGAAAAGCCTAAATAACACACCATTTTAAAATCATTTGATTCTACAACGATATCAAGTTCATTATGCAATAGGTTTTCAGAAAAACCTGTCGTAGCCCTCCGTCATTTCAGATAAGTACTATTTAGTATTCGTGCAGCGGTAGTTTGGCATGCGTCAAGGCGTAGTGTACGGTAGCTAACTAGTGCTTATCTACTAGCATACGATGCGATTGGATTAGGGTATTCGCACGGCGTTGTTTGGCATGCGTCAAGGGTCGTGCGGCTGGGTTTAATTCAATCAAGAAATGTACGGGTTGAGCTTGACTAGCGGACTATGGGTTGTTTGGCATGCGTCAAGGTCATAGCACGCTAGGGGCAAAATATTATCGGGAATTTCAAGTGTTGAAATTTGCAATGAGATTGCATACCTTCTATGAGATATTTGGATCCCGATACCCACTGCGAGTAATTGTTACTCCTGGGAGAGTTTTACATATTACAATTAGCCGATCAAGTAGGTGTCTAGAAAGGTGTCAACGGGGTTACGCCTCTGGGAAAACGAGGTTTACTGTAATTAGGTCCGTGCGAAAGCACGGGGAACCTCCCTCAAAGTACCAACACTGGCCTGGCTGAAAGATTGGCGAACTTGTAGCGTGTAATTAATCTCGGCTAGTCTTTCCATTTAAGGTTTGAAGGAAGATTTGATAAAAATAGTGGGAGCCATCCTGATTATATAAAATAATAACCAATCTGATCTTGCAAGAGCATACCCTGAGTGTTTTCTTCTCTCTCTCTCCTGGTAGCGACCATGTCACGTCTTAATCAAGATAATAATACGGATGTTTTGACCGAACCCGCTTGTTATACTGAGCTGGGGAACGTTGGTCCCGCTCCAACTTATAATTGTTATAAGACAGAGCAGGAAATAGGGGAACACCAGAATTCCTATGCCGCCCAAACGAAGAAAGTGCATATGATGCATCTCTTTCGGGTGTGTTCATTATAAAGAACTATTTCTCTGTATCCTCTACATCCTGGGTATTTGATACCGGATCAGGATCCCAGATATGTAATCCGTTATATAGGGCTACAGAAAGGTAGAGAACTGAGAACGGGTGATAAGTTTCATAAGAGAGAAAATGGTGCAAGCGTTGCAGCCAAGTCTGTTGGTCACTGTCACCCTGTATTCCAAATACATTGATTCTGAACGAATGTTATTAGATACTGAACCTGATATACAAAATCATATCAGTCTCTTTATTAGTAAAGAAGAATATAATTTTGTATTGTTGGATAATGTTTTGAACATTTCCTTTATAAAAAGTTGATCAGTTAAGGCACGTTATCTAAAAGCATTGACGTTCTAAATCAAACTACAGTTCTTAGTATAAAGAACACATACAAGAGGAAAAGTTCAGAAATGAACGATTTCTTCTTGAGGTATTTTAGACTAGGTCATATCAATGCGACCTGACTAGCTGAAGTTACATTTAGATGCATATTTAAATCAGTTTGAATTTACATCTTGTGAAACTTGCCAGTCATGTCACAAAGATAAAATGACCATAGCTCTATTTATTTGAAACAGAGAAAGAGTTAGTGAACTCTTGGGATTGATACATGCTGATGTATGAAGATCCCCTGTCTATACATACCAAGATCGGTCCTTTGTACTTCATTACATTCTCTGATAATCTCTCAAGATTCAGACATATGTTCCTATTGAAACACAAGTCCGAACCTTTTGAGATATTCACAGAATATAAGTTAGAAGTAGAGAACCAAAAACAGGGTATAAGTATTATGTCCTTTGATATGATCAAGGAGGAGAATACTTGAGCACGGAATTCTTGGACTTTTCTAAAGGAGAATGAGATTCTCTCTCAGCATTACTCCTCCGTATACACCACAGCACGTCGGTGTATCGGGGCGGAGCAATCACACCCTATATGATAAGGTGTACTCTATGATGAGTACTACTGAGTTACCTATTTTCTTTTAGGAGTTATGCGCTTGAGAAGCTGCATACCTATTGAATAGGGTTCCAATCAAATCAATTGCCTACCACTTCATATGTGATATGGAAAGGGAAGAGTCTATATCTTAAGTTTGTTAAGATTTAGGGTTGTCCAGCCTATGTCTAAAAGCAAAATCCGGACAAGCTCGAGGCAAGGTAAGTTATGTAGAACTGGAAAGGTTCCAGCTATACAAGCTACAGCAGATGATTTGGTAGAACCAAAGGATTCAGAAGATACCAACGAACCTCAGCCTCTCCGCCGATCTAGTAGGGTTTCTCACCCACCTGAGAGATACTTATGTTTCTCTATGACAGTGGGAGCGAGGATTGCATCATAAGATGATGACCCAACTAGTTTCGAGCTAGCCATCAGGAGTGGGACTCTATAAGAATGGCTGGATGCTAAGCGATCTGAGATGGAATCCTTATACACCAGCAAAGTATGGACTTTGGTTGCTTTATCTGAAGGGTTAAATCCCCATGAGGAGCAAGTATATCTTGAGAAGATTACTTGGTGTAGATGGAAATGTTGAGACTTTCAAAGCTAGACATGTTAATGGTTTTCATCTTCGACCAGGCGTGGATAATGATGAAACCCTTTTCAGTGGCTATGCTTAAGTCCATCCAGATCCTACTTGCCACGGCTACATACCATGACTACGATATCTGGCGGTTGGGTGTCATGACTGCTTTTCTAAAATGATGTTTTAGAAGAGAGAGTCTGTAAGTACACAGCCAGAGGGCTTCGTAGACAGTGGGAGCAGCGGAAACGTGTACAAGATGCTTTATAAGATTAAAGCCGGCATCGCGGAGTTGGAACATCTGTTTTGATGAGATAGTCAAAGAGTTTGACATCATCAAAACGGTAGATGAACATTGTATATACAAAAAGGTAGTAGGGATTGTATATACAAAAAGGTAGTAGGGAGTATGGTGATGATCCTCGCAGAGTACATGGATGGAAAACTCTTGATGGGGAAGGAGTTTCCTATGCTACGCTCGGTCAATCTTCGCTTATCACAAGGATTCTCTATACAGGATCAAAGTGATGCCTCCTAAATCCTGAGTTTTGATCTATGAGATAGAAGTAATTGGATGTTAGGATTCTCACTAGTTGTAGTGAGATGGTATCAATCGATCCTGGGGAGAATCACTGGAAAGGTTCCAGGGTGATAAGGACGACTGAATGTCAGTCACAGGCATTGTCCTTACCCTCAGTAAAGGGACGGTATGTTGGAAGAGTTCCAAGCTAGATACCGTGGCATACTAGACGATAAAGGCAGGATACATCGCTACTTAAGATACTACCAAAGAGGCGTTCTGGATGTATATTGTTCATGAGATGAACTTAGTTCCTCCCATTGTGTGACAATGGAGTCGTGGCTTATGCCAAGGAACACCCGTCCCATCAGTGATCCAGACATATTCTATGGCAGTATCACCTGATCATGGAGATGGTTGATCTCCAAGGAGATCGAGGTCAGGAGAGTAGACTCAGAGGACAACACGGCGGATCCACTCACAAAGGCCTTTTCCCAGACAGAGACTATTATGGGATGGTTGAGTATGAGATACTGCAACCACTGCTACAGATGGTCCTAGTGCAAATGGGAGATTGTTAGTTATATGTATGCCCTAGAGGCCATTACTGTACATAGGATGTATATTGTAGTGGATGCTGGGACATATATACGGAGGACTTTCTTGCTCGACATGATAGTATGCTATCTGGTTGATTTTTATCTTAACGTGTACACTGATTGTCTCTCTGTTATATGTTGGTAAAGCTCTTAGGATGTGTACTTGACTACCTGAACTATGATGCGGATCATACTAGTGGGGACATGGTAGTCCATAAGTACATCCTTCAAGGTCCCTAGTCGTGGGTG
Organism: Agapanthus africanus; assembly: GCA_030015575.1. Taxonomy (NCBI): domain Eukaryota; kingdom Viridiplantae; phylum Streptophyta; class Magnoliopsida; order Asparagales; family Amaryllidaceae; genus Agapanthus; species Agapanthus africanus. The sequence continues at coordinate 246,976,646 of CM057348.1, read as the reverse complement.
TCTCGAGACGGGGCATCGATATACCAGAGTAGACTAGCGTATACCTTCTCGACCCATACAGATGGGCGATGGATGATCCCATATCCATTGGTGTTTGATATCAGAGATGATATACGGGTGCTCAGTGGAGAATGGGTATACTGGACGGACTCGCCGAGAACTCCCAGATGGTATTATACCTTACGTCAGACAGCAGTTCTCTGGTGACACTGGTACAGGTTAGTCTGTGTACCCGAGATCGTCATAGAGTCTTGTGTGATTCCCACTGTGCTTTGATTTCCACCTTACCACGTCTAAGAGGGCATGCAAAACAGTGGTTTTTGGGTAGAGTCCCGAATCACATGGAGGCAATGAGCGATAGGAGGGGATTCGTCTCTCTCGGTATAGGGAGTTGATGTTGCACTGTGTTCGATTGGCTATAACCAGAAATCCCTGGCCAGGGTTGCTGAGATTTACTGGTAAGTGTTACCAGTAGTTTCTCGAACTGTTATAGACCTCATATCGACACGAATTATCGAGCTATTGGGGTCTGACGTTTACCACCCCTAGGCAAGATATGCGACATATCAGACGAACAGACCGGACTGTACGGTATGTGTTGCTGGTTGGATTAACAGGAGTATGAGCGGGCTTGCTCGTTGATCTTCTGATCGCTCAATACCTGGGTGGCCGTTACGTTTAGCAGACCGCTTGCGGCTTGTGGGTGTTTGATATGATCATCACCTGCTGCCGGTGTATTGACGAGTCTTTAGAGTCCTACACAGAGATTTCCTGGCTCAAGCGAAACGAAATAAGAGCGCAAATGAGATATGTGCAGGTCCGAGAATAATGCGTGTATGCGATACCGTATTCTATTCTCGCGATGAATGTATCGATTGGTTGTATGCGATATAACCAAGTTATCGAATCGAGGATTGATTCGATAAGTCGATACATTGGATATTAGTCGGTCATATGCGATATGACCGGATCGTTAAATCAAGTGTTGATTTAATGATTTAATGTATAATTATATATTTGATATATTACTTTACATTAACTAGTATTGGTTCACTTAAGATTGATTATCTCACTTGAGTGTGCACATTGTATATATGATATATGTTTGTGCACTAGTTTGTATCATGCTTGATGATACATGCAAACTTGGGTGTGTGTTTACTTTAAACTATAATTAGGTTAATGGTTAGGGTTTGATTCATTTATTTATTTAATTTATTCATTTTGGCAAAGAATAAAATGGAGGCATGCTTTGTTTTATCCATGAAGCTTCATGAAGCTTTGAAAGTCTTTGCCATTTTGTCTTTTGCCTTAACCTAACCATTAAACCTAAACCCTAGTTTATTCTCTTTTCAAGTTAACTCACCCAAGGTTGCTAAATGATAAGATTCACTTGAATTATTTTAATTGATAATTCTTTTTCTTTCTTCTTCTTCATCTTCATCAAGAGGTGAAGAAAGCTTACATGAAAATTACAAGTGATGAATTCAAGTGAGAAATCGAAATCCAAAGTAAACCCACTTCCTATTTTTTCATCCTCTACCACTTGCCATGTAGTATAGGGTGTTTTCTTCATAAGTTTCATGACTTGGTGAAGTTGGAGCTCGAGTTAGAGTCGCCTCGACGTAGATCATCTTCGGCATGTAAGTCATCGACCTAGCCCGATCATTTCTTCGATGAAACCACCGCGAGAGTCCAGGATTCCCATGGTTGCAGCGGAGAAACATCATCACGGAGCTAAAGGAGTAGTAGACCGGATCTACAAAGGTTGTAGTCCCTTTCACTTAGCAATAAAGTTGTTTACTTGCTTGCTTTTCGCCTAATCTCTAGTTAACGATCGCATTAGGGTTTCTTAGGCACCGAAAAAATTTGAATTTGGCATGTTTGATGCCTTGTGGAACCTCTTGAGTGTGCCTAGGAACCCTACACCATGCACCCCACCGCGGGGTGATCCTAGTACAGAAAGTAACATATGCATACAACGGGTACATCGACCTCACCCCGGTCGTGCCCCAAAAGAATAATATACAAAAAGGCTGTGAAGGCAGTCCACATGTCGGACGCTCGCCCCGCAATATCAAATGTACATAATACAATCAAAACTGTACTAACATTGCATCCAGGCTATCCCCCATGACCAATCCGCAACATCACAGCACAACACAGAACATCAACGTGAATGTCACGTTCGCAAATCCGTCTAACCGGGCTATAGCAGTTAGACAGGATTTACCGATCGAGTGACATTCACGGTCGCAGATATAATATAAATACTGTGAACTAATCTGTTTAAAATTTTCGATCGATCAAATTTTACCAAGTGGTCCCCAAGCATAACTGTAGCACTTAAAAAAATTCTGGGCCCAAAAAGAATATCCCAAGAACCCTATTTTCAACCCAGAAGCCCACTGGAAAAAAATTGGTGAACTGAAACTTAATTCCTGCGGCGGAACCACGGCCAAAGTGTGGTTATGGCCGTTGTTCCGCGGCCCTATTGAAGGATCAGGTCACCAAATTTTTACAGTGATCTTATAAAACCCTGCACATGTTTCTGCAACAACCTGAAATTTTTTTCGAGCCCAAAAAATTTCGACAGAGAACTGATGCTTTTGAAAATGCGGTTTTCGGATTTTTGTTCGATCGGAAATGTAAACACGTTAGACCAAGCTAGACTAGGTTAATGGCATGGCTCTAATACCAGTGTAAGTGCACGGCGGCGCCCCGGCTGTCAATCCGAGGCCAAAATGCGGAAACGAAAATTTACTTTAACTTTGAACCGGCACCACCGCGCACAAAAATCCCTGATCGGGCCATTAATCTAGTTCTAGCTAACTAAAGAACGGGGGTAGAGAGATATACCGTGCGATCCGAGTCCTTCGGTCTTCTTGTCGTCGTCCCGATCTCCCACGGAATCTCCGGTCTTCACGTCCTCGCCGGAAGGGCACCACATCGCCGGCTTCTTTTACGGGCTCCCACCTCTGGACCGAGGCAACTCGAGCATGAAGTTGGCGAGTCGACGTGCCCAAGATTTGCTGTAGAATGAGTGTAGTGCTATGTCGCATGGGGTTTGAGGAAGTTGCCTTTTGGTGGAGAAAATGAAACATGAACTTTTGTAGATCAATTTGGGGATTTTTCAAGCATCAAGAGAACATAATCCTCTTGCCAAAAAATTGGACAGCCCCATCAAAAATGTGGCCGGCCCTCTCATGTGTGGACGTGAGGAATGGAGAGAGAGAGAGGAAAGGTCAAGGGTTGGGAAAGCAACTAATACAAGCAAAAAGGAAAATGATTATCATATGAAATGATGATCACAATCCAATCCAAAACCACTCCCTTCATCAACAATCATGATGAACCAAAAGTCAAGCCATAATGAAAAGAAGAAGTCAAATGGTGGTAGAATTATCATGATACAACAATATGTAAATAACACCCTCCAAAATGCTTATTTGCACAAATGCAAATAAGCCCTCCTCCACCAATCTTCAGCCAATGAATGATACAAAGAAATATGGCCGAAACGGAAAACAAACTGGCAACTCCAAAAAAATGATCCCGTAATAAATTACAGGAAACCCCGCTACTGTATATACAAACCCGTATTTGTATTCCGACCGAAATACAAATGCAATGAGACAAAATCTACACTGTACTATACTAGGATCCGGCGTAAACCAAGCCTGCTAGTATAAACCGTCCGATCGTGATCCGTGCAATACCGAACGTATCTGATCGAACCCAGCCATATCTCCATACGACCTCTACAACGTTTCGCCCGAAACTTGAGCAACTATCTATGGGGGACTCTAAAGACTCGTCAATACTTTGGTTGTGGATTCAACCACTAGCACGTCAGAGGTATTAGCCTATACGTAACAGGCTACCAGGTATTGACCAAAAGGGACGTCGATGAGCGAACTTATCCTGACACCCTACTGAGCCTGTCAGTGACAATATCTGTACAGTCCGGTCCGTTCGTCTATGAGCATTGCATGGCGGGCCTAGGGGGTTGGTAAAAGTCAGACCCCCAAAAGCGGTACAAGTCATGTCGGAGTGTAGCCCAGAACACCCTGAGATACTACTGGAATACCTACCAGTACATCTCCTGCCTTGGCCAAGAACTTCGTGTAAGGGCTCTCCTAGACACAGCGCGACCTCACCCCTAATACCGGGAGAGACGAACCCCTGAAGATCCACTCACTGCCTCCATGTGGCTCGGGACTGTACCAAACTAAAACCTGTTTGCACGTCTCCTTTGAGCATGGTAGGGTAGTAATCAAAGTACAGTGGGAACTCACACGAGACAAATGACGATCCTTAGGTCGATGAACTAACCTGTACACATGTCACCAGGGAACTGCTATCTGACGTTAGGTATAAGACCAACTAGCATGTTCCCGGCGAGTCCTGTTTGGTGTACTCATAACCTAATGAGCACCTGTATACATTTTAGGTGAACCAACTGACACCAGTGGCTTGTGAGACCGGCCACCGCCCCTCGTCGGGGTCTCGACTGTATACACTAGTCTATTCTGGAGTATCGATGCCCTGTCTCGAAACTTCCACGACTAGGGACCTTTTAAGGATGTGCTTATAGACCCCAGCTCCCACGTATATGATCGCCCTCATACTGCTGGTAGTCAAGCAAGAATCCTAGGGGCTCTATCAACGTGCAATAGTGACCTGTAGGGTCACCTATAGCAGTACACGATGATAAAGATAAACCAGATAGCATACTATCATCTTGAGTAAGACTGTCCTACTGGGATATGTCCTCCCTCAATCATTGCAATCACGTGCCTGTGATCCAATAATTGACTCTGAGGGCACTATCTCCAACACAAGAGTCTAATTTACTGATGAGGGGACTACAGAACAAGAACGAGGCCAAACGACCCAGGTCTGGCCGCAATTTGCGGCTAGAAGGATTATTTTTGCGGCCTGAAGGTGGAGTCAGGGGCTGGGGTCTTGGGGTTATACTCCTGGGTGCCTGCACATCTCTCTGTCCTTGCAAAAAAAAATTCAGAGTCTCGGGATGATAGCAGATTCCATTTAACCTTCACAGAATCACAGTTTTTCCGATATCGACTTTCTAAATCCGTATTCCGGGTTTAAGTTTCAGGTTTTAGTCCAATATGATATCACTAACAGGGGTTTAAGGTTACTACTAGCCTCAATTTCACTTTACAACTCCGTTCAAATCCTAACCCTAACTAGAAATTTCTAAGTCCACTAAACATCGATATATCGGTTCCAAACAAACATAGGTGCTAAAGTGAATGGAAAACTATGGTAAGGGTGAAGGAAATACCTCATTTGGCAACTCAAGAGTTTTCTTGAGTTGCCCAAAGTCCTCAAATGTCGATTTTACTTGGTCCAATGTGTATCCCTTGAGATAGTGAACATTTTTAATGAAAGAGAGATGGGGCTTTGGGTTTGTTTTGGGGGTGTTTTGAGAGTTTGAAAAGGAGGGAGGAGAGTGTGCTGCCATAGATGGTGAGAGAGTGAGAAAGATGAAGGAAAAATAAAGAGAGAACAATGAGCCATCACTTTGGTTTGACCCCTCACCCTCCCTCTCTCATGCCTACACCCTTTGCCGTCATTGTGTCTCCTTTGACTTTCTTTTCTTTTCTTCTCTCAAATAAAACAACAACCATGGTATGAAACAAGAAGAAAAGCCATGATAAAATGTAACAAGTGTAAAAATGATATGGTGCATGTCATGTGCACAAATCCGGTTTAATACATAATTTGCGATTTTTAATCGCGATTAACACTAAAAGCGAATATAAAAAAATCATAAAAATTCATAATTCGCCCAAATTACATAAAACACCACCATTTCAGAAATTTCCATAATTTTCCAAATTTTTCGCAATTTATCGATATTTAATTATACCGTCTTATTAAAATATTCAATATTTTATTATTTTAATTATAAAAATTCCCAAAAATAATATTTTATTTTTCTGAAATGTTACACAAGGTTAATCTACGTTTTTGATGAAATCAAACTCTTTGATAACGACATCAAAGTAGATGTTCCAACTTCGTGATGCTTGCTTTAATCCATAAATGGATTTAAGCAGCTTGCACACCTTCCCGCTACTCCTACTAGCTACGAAGCCCTCTGGCTGAGTCATGTACACGCTCTCTTCTAAATCACCATTTAGAAAGTCGGTCGTAACATCCATTTTCCAGATTTCGTAGTCATGATATGCAGCAATGGCAAGCATGATCCGGGTGGATTTAAGCATAGCCACTGGAGAAAAACTTTCGTCATAATCGACACCTGGTCATTGACGAAAACCCTTTGCAACAAGTCTAGCTTTGAAAGTCTCCACTTTCCCATCTACACCAAGTTTTTTCTTGAAGATCCACTTACTCCCAATGGGTCTTACCCCTTCAGGAGCATCTTCCAAAGTCCATACTTTGTTGGTGTACATGGATTCCATCTCGGACCACATTGCATCCAGCCATTTCACTGAGTCACCACTCATGATGGCCTTTTCGAAGCTAGTTGGGTCATCATCCTCCATGATGCAATCCTCGCTCCCACCATCCATGAGAAAACCGTACTATATCTCCGGTGGGTGAGGAACCCTAGTAGATCGGCGGAGTGGCTGGGGTTCATCGGGTACTACCGAATCCTCTGGTTCCACCAAATCTTCTGTTGTGGTTTGTACAGCTGGAACCTCTTCCAGTTCTACCTCCTTGCCACTAATCTCTTTTTCAAGAAATTCCTTTTCTAAAAAGGTGGCATGTCGAGAAACAAACACCTTTTGTTCCTCTGTGTTGTAGAAGATATACCCGTGTGAATGTTTAAGATATCCAACAAACTTACACAGAATGGACCTTGCCCCGAGTTTGTCCGAATTTTGCGTTTTTACGTATGCCGGACAACCCCATATCTTAACATAAATAAGATATGGTCTCTTTCCTTTCCATATCTCATATGGAGTGGTTGGCACAGATTTTGTGGGAACCATATTCAATAGGTCTGCAGCTGTTTCCAGTGCATACCCCAAGAAGGAAATAGGTAATTTAGTTGTGCTCATCATAGAGCGCACCATATCTAATTGGGTGCGGTTCCTCCGTTCCGATACACCGTTGTGCTATGGTGTATATGGAGGAGTCAGCTGAGAGAGAATCCCATTCTCTTTTAAGAAATCCATGAATTCATTGCTCAAGTATTCACTTCCTCGATCAGATCGAAGGATTTTAATACTTTTTCCGGTTTGGTTCTCGACTTCTTGTTTATATTCTCTAAATTTCTCAAAAGCTTCTGATTTGTGTTTCAACAGGAACACATATCCGAATCTAGAGAGATCGTCAGTGAATGTACTGAAATACGAAGAACCATTCCTGGCATGTGTAGACATGGGACCGCATATGTCACGACCCGAAAGTACGGAACGTGACCGGCACTTAGATTACGAAGCGTCTAGAGGCGCAACGTAATCTAAGTAAGCCGAAGCCCAGAAATCTAAACCATAAAAAGAAGAAGAAGTAAAGGAAAACATGTAGAAAACAAGTTTAAAAGCAACGTCCAATTTTTCTCAAAAATTTCGGCAGAATCTCCTTTGTAAAAACTGGGCCCAAACGGGTACAAACAAGTAAAATATATACAAACGATAAAATGGCATCCCCAAGCGGGAGCTAGCTCTACGCTAACAGGCGGAAACAACCACACCAAGCACAATAATATACAATGTGAAAGGGCGAGGCTCAAAACTCAAAAGAAAAAAAATCCACCAAACTACAATAAAACATGCGCGACTGTAAGGTCGAAATAAATAACTGGTCCTTACAACTTATCAAGTAATACAAGTTTGGTTGATGGAGCGTACTAGATACAATGAAATAATTAAAGTACAACGGCGGTCCAGATACAAGTGAACCAACCTACCTTGCAAATCACCCTGAATGAAAGGATGTGCCAACAAGCTGCCAAGGAAACCTGTACATCGAATTTGTAATAAAATTTGGCACAACGGGGGTGAGTTGCCAACTCGTGAGTAGACGACATCTACGAAAAGAAATCGAATGCACGACGCTGTCCTAGGTCATAAAAATACACTACTATATCACTAGTCATCTGGTAATGGCAGGGTAATAAACTACGTGCAAGTGCAAATACTCCGTGCTCGTGTCAGTGCCTCAAATAATAATATGTCATGTAAATGAGTATGCTTGCACCATGAATGTAAAACAATCAATCCTGACATCTAGATATATCTTTATAAAAAAAAATCTTTAACTTTTATAATAGTAAATTTGTATAAAAATCTGAAATATCATCGATAAAATCCATGGAAATCTGTATCAAGTATCGACATAAAACATGTAAATCTCAAGTCTCAATATCTCATAGTCTCAATATCTCGGGCTCCGTCAGTCCGGATCGGCCCATATCATCAAATCTCACAACAACGGTCGGTATCCTCCAGATATCCGTCGCGCCAGACAGCACCGGTAGGTAGGCTTCCCCTGCCAGGCTCATCGTCTACAACTCGATCTTCTTCCCCCGGGGTACCATACCGGGCCCACCATGTACCCGAGACGGTTCATCCACTCCTCGAATCGGGTCTCGAAATCCAACAGAAAACATGAAATCTCATGGTGGACGACACATACATCACGAGAAAACCGCAACTTATATTTTAAAAAGAGTGGAGGAGAGAGAAAAGTTTTTATATATATTCTTGCGGTTTTCCCCCAAAAATCCAGAAATCTCAAAGAAATCCAAAATCCCAATAACATGAGTAAGCAAATGATAAGTGTCGGCATAATCCCCACAATACTGCATGATAACATGAAAATGTGAATGCATGAAATGTTTAAGTAATAAATGCAATGTCTAGACTAACACCTGAGAGTAATCACAATATTATATTGATATAGCCTCTAGCTGATTCTATCAGTAAAAGATAATATGTTCTAAAGTGTACGTGACATAGCAATTACCGATGATGATGTGTGTTAGCCGGCAATAAGTGTGCGTGGAATATGCGCATCATCGGTAATGGTGCTAGTGTCCTAACAGGAAGAGTTTCATACTGATTATAGAAACAGATGTATGAACGTGCAACATGATGATTACGGTCTGAATGTAAAGACGGATGTGTATTAACCATTCATTTGCAATATACAAGTCAAACTACAACTATATGATTCGAGCCTAAACTAGTGACCATCTAACCCCCTAAGGAACTAAACCTAAGAAATTAATTGATAAGAAACAAGAGTCCACTTAAGTTCTGAGTCCATATCTCTAATAGTCGACAATCCAGCCTCAATAGCGTCACGTACGTTGTACGGCTTTCTCGAATCAAGAGTGCGGATCAATCATCACATCTATGCCTCGTACGGTAAAATCCATCGTACGACATTCCAATATCGGGGTACGGGTCAAGTATCACCTACGTACATCATCATTCATATGATATCATCATCAATAATGTCATGATCAAGGTACTGTACTGTAATCGCATACATCAATCATATATCATTGCCAGCATAAATATACATCGTCAATTTATCCTCAGAAATTTCATGTCATATATATCATATCTTGATTAAGTCACACTCTTATGATATCGTAATCAATCACCTATATATATCATATCGTGATTCAGTCACAGGTTACAGTCCGGGTTCTATTTTAGAGTCTCATGTACCTCAATATCATCACCACCTATTATTGTTTATGTATACATATCCATTATCTCATTTTCTAATGATCCGCTAACATCATAACACGACTGTATAGCCAGGAGATCACGGCATCAAGCCCAGTTATATTGTTTCATCCCCATGTATCATATCACATCCTTATATCACATATACATGCTGTGTATACATATACCTACACATAACCCTATATATATATACACACATACACATACACACCAAGTCAAGTTCTGAGTGTGCGTGTGTGTGTATCTACCTAAAACCTACGAACCTCCTCTAAGATATTCATCCTTTGGTAAGGTCTTTCTAAATCAGTCTAGTCCAACCTAAGGTCGTTACTAGGGTCCTACTCACCAAGATTCTAAGGTCATGCCTGACTTCCTAATGACAATAAGTACTATTCCTATTCTACGTTTGCTGGGGTGCTAAACGGCATCCACCCGACTTCCCCCGTAGATATACATCTACTCACCTGGTCCTTATCTGCTGAAAATGGTGTCGCCATCCTCTTCTTCATCGTCCACAGTCCACGTGAGGGGTACCTAAACGCAAACATATATAATATCGTAAACTGAGTCACGGACAAAATCAAAACGACGCACGGAACGCGCATAGGTTAAAACCTATGTCCCGCTCACGCAAAAGAACCAAATATCGCTCGATATCGGCGTACAAACGCCGATTGATCGAGATAAAACACCAACAACAACTCGTAGTTTTAAAACCCATTACTCATAATATAAAACTTGGTTTAAATCATCGAAACCCTAAAATCGATCAAATCGTCCAATTCCGAAAAACCTTGAAAATGTCAATTTACCGTTTTACTTCAAAACTTGACGTTTAAATGGAACTAATGGTCATAATACTCATTAAATAGCATAACTAGATTATATAAACCATCACTATATTTTTAACACCCTATATTGTATTAAATTGAAATTCTAGTTTCTAAACTTGCCCGATTTCGGTATTTTAAAGCAAAATTTCACAATTTCACTTCCAAACTTGATTTTGCATATTTTAAATCGTTAAACCACTCCTTGAAACCTTAAGGACGTTCTAAAACCCTAACTTTATTTTTAATCCCACGTTTCAAATAAATTTTCAAAACCTAGTTTAATAAAATAGCAATATTGTGACAATTTTTAAGGTGGAAGCTAGAAATTTGTAACTAGATTATGTTTCATACTCAATTTACATATAATCTACACACTAATCCCACAATCTAATAATAAAACCCTAATTATAATTTTTATCTAACAAATTTATATGTTTTGTAGAAATCTAGATTAAAAAAAGAACCTAATTAAAACAATTTTAATGCAACACTAGCAAATTGGCTACTAGATTAGGTTTAACATTTCCTAATAGGTTAAACTACAATTTTAGATCAACACCCAAGAATCAAAACCCTAATAATAATTTAATAAACATATTCTAGAAATTTAAATCTTGAACTTAAAACTATATTAAACAACACAATAATCAATTTTGGATTAAATAAACAACACTTTGACAAAAAGAATTAAAATTTTACCTCAACACATTGAGATCCAAACATGCAACTTGACCCTAAAATATGTCTCTCATGATTCCAAATCCAAGTTAAATAGGTTCTAGGGAAATTAGATAGGGTTTAGTGATGAATTGCGCTAATATATGTTGATTTTTGATGGATTTTGGAGGGTTTTTGAATTAAAATGAAATGGAAAGAAGTGGGGAGTGGGAGGACCTGGGCTCGGCCAGAAAATTGGGAGGGGAAAAGTGAGGGAGTGAGGGTATGGAGAGGTGTAGAAAGTTCTACCATCATATCCTTCTTTATGTCTTTTCAAGTTTTATTCATTTTCTTTTTCATTTTTCCATAAATCTAAAATTCTAGAAGTAACTTGAAGATTCAAGTGAGAGGGGGGCTGCCAAGGCCGGCCAAAATGGTGTGAGGGATTAAAAGAGAGTGTGGGTTTTGTTGGGGAAAAGATAAAAGTTGTACCCCACTTCCATTTGTAAGTCCGCGGGGGCGCCCCGGCCGTCGAACCGACGCCGGAAACACGGAAACAAAAACTTTCAAAAACTATTGAACCGGCACCACCGTGCACTTTTCACCCGGATCGGGCCATTAACCTAGCTACTAGCAAACAAGAAAAGAGTAGAGAAGCTATACCAAGCGATCCGTGTCCTTCGGTCTTCGTCTCCACTCCAATCTCCCGCGGAATCTCCGTCCGTCAACTCCTCGTCAGAAAGGCACCACGTAGCCGGGTTCATATATGGGCTCTCGTCTCTGGACCGAGACAACTCGGGCGCGAAGTTGGCTAGCCGACGCGTCCAAGATTTGCGGTAGGCTAGTGTAGAATGCTATGCCTCTTTGGAGGTCAAGAAGTTGCCATGGATGGAGGGATCAAGAAAGAACTTTGGAGAGTAGTGAGGGTTTTTGAAGCAAAACCAAAATGAGATGATGATTTTTCCACTCTCACAAAATGATCCTCCTCTTCTCTAGAATAGTGGCCGGCCCCTCTAAAAATGGTGGAGAGAATGGAATCAAAAACCAAGTGTTATCAAGTGGAAGAAAAAGAAAATGATAAAGGAAAAATGCTCACATCAATATCACACTCATTTCTCATTCTCATTTGATGCAAGACAAATGATGCAAAAGGAATATAATGATGATAGTCATATCATGAAGCCACAAAGTGCAAGAAAACCCCTCCACAATTGTTATTTGCAAATGTGCAAATAACACCCTCCATAGAAAGTCCGGTCATGAAGGAATAAAAGAAAACCGGCCGGAACGGAATGCAAACTGGCAACTTCAGAAAACTGATCCCGTAATAAACTACAGAAAAACCACACTACTGCATATACATGCCCGCATTTGTATTCCCACTGAACACAAATACAAAGAGACAAAACTACACTGTCAAATACTAGTATCCGGCTTAAACCAAAGCCGTCTAGTAAAAACCGTCCGATCACGATCCGTGCAATACCGCACGTATCTGATCGAACCCTGCCATATCTCCATACGGCCTCTACAGCATTTCGCCCGAAACCTGAGTAACTGTGTATGTGGTGGACTCTAAAGACTCGTCAATACTATGGCTGTGGATTTAACCACTAGCACGTCAGAGGTATCAGCCATACGTGATGGGCCACCAACTATTGACCAAAAGGGACGTCGATGAGCGAACTCATCCTGACACCCTACTGAGCCTGTCAGTGACAATATCCATACAGTCCGGTCCGTTCGTCTATGAGCATCGCATGGCGGGCCTAGGGGGTTGGTGAAAGTCAGACCCCCAATAGCGGTACAAGTCGTGTCGGAGTGTAGCCCAGAACATCCTGAGATACTACTGGAATACCTACCAGCAAATATCCTGCCTTAGCCAAGGACTTTTCATGTTCTGGCTCTCCTAGACACAGCGCGACCTCACCCCCAATACCGGGATAGACGAACCCCTGCAGATCCGCTCACTGCCTCCATGTGGCTCGGGACTGTACCCAACTAAAACCTGTTTGCACGACTCCTTTGAACCGTGGTAGGGTAGTAATCAAAGCACAGTAGGAACTCACACGAGACAAATGACGATCTCATGTCGATGAACTAACATGTACACATGTCACCAGGGAACTACTATCTGACGTTAGGTATAATACCAACTAGCAGGTTCCCGGCGAGTCCTGTCCGGTGTACTCATAACCCAATGAGCACCTGTATACATCTTAGGTGAACCAACTGACACCAGTTGCTTGTGAGACTGGCCACCACCCCTCGTCGGGGTCTCGACTGTATACACTAGTCTACTCCGGAGTATCGATGCCCTATCTCGAAACTCCCACGACTAGGGACCTTTTAAGGATGTGCTTATAGACTCCAGCTCTCACGTATATGATCGCCCACATACTGCTGGCAGTCAAGCAAGGATCCTAGGGGCTCTATCAACGTGTAATAGCGACTCGTAAGGTCACCTAAAGCAGTACACGATGATAGAGATAAACCAGATAGCATACTATCATCTCGAGTAAGACTGTCATACCGGTATAGGTCATCCCTCAATCATTGCAATCACGTGCCTGTGATCCAATAATTGACTCTGAGGGCACTATATCCAACAATCTCCCACTTGAACTCAAGGCTAATTATTGCGATGTCACATACTCACAGCCCGTGTGATACCGAACACCCAACTCCTCTACTAGTCAGTCTCACAAAGCTCGTTTGCGAAACTATTGCGTTCGAGGAATAGCCTCAGTGAGTGAATCCGCTGTGATGTTTCTTTCTATGTCTCTCTATATCCCATGTTCGCGGAGAAAGCAATCTCCCGAAATGCGGAATACCTGTCTTAGAATGTCTGGATGTCTGATGGGACCTAGCTCATAAATGAACTGCAAATCCAAACTTCTTAGACTGTATCGTCAACTGAACTTAATCAGTATCCTGCGCCATCCTTCCCTCAGTATCCACCTGGACCACCTGTCCAAAATACTACCCCTCGTCAGAGGGAAAACTATAACTCTGACGTCCACCATGTCGTCCATGTCACCTTGGAAGCCTGGAATGATAACCGTCTCCTAAAGGAGGCTGCCGTTACCAATTCCCTAGAACATCCACTTATGTTCTAAAACTGCTTCTGATTGTTTCTCCAGGATTGGATTAATATCAACTTATTGCATTTACTGCAAGAACAACATCTGGTGTGGTACTTGACATCTCATGATTGACTCAATTGCATAAGCAAGTGATCTGCCAATCATGCACATCCCTCTCTACTTTAGTCTATAAGACACCTTTAGAGAAGGTGACTCCATTACCTGCAGGTACACCACCATGCCAGGAGTCGTCCATTCTAAATACTCTTAGAATGCGGTCAAAGTACCCAGATTGGGAAACCACCCCAATCTAGATCTAAAACCATAAATCGAGTAACCAGAATGTCTGATATAATATCCAATTCCTTTGTGGAGAAACCACTGTGTGATGACCAAAGAATAACCGATTGTAGTCTAGGAATATCACTTCCTACTCTGTGTATGTCATCAAATACCAGGACATCACACATTACTACCTTCTTAACAGATCCATCCCCTATTCTGATGAAGTCAAACCTATGACTGTCACATCAGAAATAGATGATCTATCTCCGCTATATCTGCTTTAGTCTATAAATAGACATAAGCTAACTTGTCCACCAATGCTTCCGCTGCTCCCACTGACCACGACAACCCTCTGGCAGATTCATATACACGTACACTTCTAAAGCAAGTTTAGAACGACGCTATACTCATCCTCCTTCCGGGTCTCACAGTCTGGAACAACAGCAATGGCAAGTCTGGGTAAACAAGAACTTCCCTGCCACCATCCTTGAGCATACCGAAGTACCTCTCGGGTGCCTGAGGTTACCCACTTTATCTACGGAGTGGCCAATAGAATGTCAAACCAGATTGAATCTTTAGGTTCTTTATCAAATCTTCAGTAATTATTTGCGGTTCTGGAATCACTTCCAGTTCTACTATACTCCCACTACTGTTTTCTGAAAAAATCCATTTTTATTAAAACTTTGGCGAGTCAAGAACAATATCACTATTGATCTTCCAGATGGTAGAAAGTCAACCCTCGTCATAGCCCGGGTCAACCTACAAACAGCCATTACAGAACCGTGCCTTGAGTCATCCAGAGTCTGGTTTTAAGCAAAAGCTGGACAACTCCCCGTATCTTAACAATGTCAAGATATGAACTGTTCTATATCCAATACAGGAACAGAGGCACTGATTTAATTGAACCAGATTCAAATCATGCAGCTGTCTCCAGTGCATGTCAACTGAATGGAGAGAGGCCGATCAGCGTTACTCAACTTAAGAATACTTCCAATTATGAGTAACCTGAAAGAGAAGCCAGTTCTCTTAATCATTACTATCAACTGAATACCATTCACAAGTATCTACATCTTTGATCACCTTGAAGAATCCCGATACTTGCAATACCTGGTTCTCTACTTTATTCACATACCTATAATTTCTCAAAACTCAGACCCTGTGTTTCCACGAAACACCTGTCTAAGAACTACAGAAGTCATAAGTAAACCGAATATAGTACGAGGACCAACCCCTCTGTCCTAATGGACACCGGAAAATATACAATACTCCGTATAAGTCCCCTGAGTCTAATGACTCATTCACTGTGTGTCGTAGGTTGAAAACTATACTTATGGTTAAGAAGAATTACACCACTGTTCAATGCTCCTTACCTAACCATCCACTGATATAGGTAAATGTCATAGACATAATTTCAGAAAGGTATATCCCACTCTATAAAAATAGACATACAGATATATCAATTTGAAATTGGTGCATAACAACGGATATTCAAAACCAAATATTTGCCGACCGGCAAACAACCCAGCTGACTTCCTCAAATATCACCAATTACAACGAATTCCGATATAATGAGGATGATCACCTAATTCCCAATAGCTTACTCCCACTCATCATCTGTAAAATCATACGGATGTGAGAATCATACCTGGTAAATACATACCCTGGAGCAAGGTCTAATTGGGAAATCAGTTTCCTTTTAACAGTACACAGTGAAACTGAAACATTGAAATGTTTCGATGGGGTATCCGGGTATTCCTAGTAATGCCTCTTCCATTATCCAGATTCACAACTGTAACCGTATATTTCTTTGCCACCTCTCCAAATCCTTTTTTATGTCTTTAGTCATTACCTTCTGCACACCCCTTTAGGCCAAATGGTTTTCTTCCTTCCCTACCATTCGGCACCAGCCTATGGTTTGGAAGAAGACTATCCAATAAGCATAATGGGTGTACTGTCCTAATCCTAGGAGCACTCGCAATGCGAGGGAAGGTGAAGATAAAACACAACCGAATAAACCTTATTCCTATTTCTCCTGAACCAGGATCCATCCCCGAACTGGAACAAGTTCCTTTCGAGTTCGTATATAACCATACGATAGATTATCCAATAAACTTGGGATCTTCGTAGTGATACGGAGTGTCTTGGAGAAATACAAAGGTGGTTTAGGATTGGCGAAGAAATATTTGGTTTGGTCGTGAATAGCAGTCGCAATTTACATTGCCCTCTTACTAATCCCTTTCTTTGTCTTTACATAATACCTTCTGTACACCACCGTTAGGCTAATTGGTTTTCTTCATTCCCTACCAGTCGGCACCTGCCTATGGTTTGGAAGAAGAATATCCAATTTGCGTAATAGGTGTACTATCTCCTAAACCTAGGAGTACTCGCAACCTGAGAGAAGGTTAAAGGAAAAGACAACTGAATAGTCCTATCCGTTTTCTCCAGAACCGGAAACCATCCTCGAATTCCTTCGAGTTCGTATATAACCATACGATGGTTTTGTCCAATGGAAGTGGACGGTCGTAGTAATACTGGGTGTCCTGGAGAAAAGGGTAAAAGTAGGAGTGGCAATGAGGTTTGCAACTCTGACAATCCAAAAGCCTGTGTTAAGAAGGTTCGGTCAACTTGGTCACTGAGTCATAGTCTAGGGTCGGGTCAATGGTCGCTGCCAAAGAGAGAGGGAAAAGAAACACTCAGCGTGCACTCTAACCTAGATCAGAATGGTTATCACTTTATCTAATCTGGAAAGCTCCAACTGTAACATCAAATTCTTCCCCAAACCTGAAAGAAGAATTAGCCGGGATCACCCGAGGAGTAAACTAACTCATCAGTGGGAATCGGGATCCAACTATCATCGCATGATAATGTGACGGAATCCGCTCACGTTATCACACTCCAGAAGGTATGCGCATATCTGGCAAGTTTCAGTTTCTTTAGAAACTCCCGATGTGGATTTTTGCCCCATGCTCTTATGACCTTGACGTAGGCCAACAAATCATAAGTCACATGTCAAGTTCTACCTGTCATTGTCCAGGTTGATTTGAACCCACCAGTACAAGCCCTTAAAGATGGCCAACAAGGCTATACGACTGTCCCAAACCAACGCATCTATCTACGCAGTAGAAAGGTAACAAGCAGCTACCATACACTGTGCCTTAACGAAGGCCAACAAACATAGCATGAATAGTACGTGCTACCCGTCTGAAACGACGGAGGGCTACGAATGGTTTCTGGCGAAAACCTTTAACGTAATGAACTTGATATCGTTGAAGGAACTGATAGCTTTATAAAAATGTAGGGACGAAAACCTTTGCTAAAGAGGTCACTCCTAGTAAAGAGATCTCGGCACTTTCCCCGTAGGATGGGGTGCAGGATATTCCAACTGAATACCGCGATGCAAAGCAAAAGTAATCGGCTATAGTGAAGTTATTGCCATGAGGCAAACTTTTGTCCAAGGGGTCACTCACGGTGAAGGGATCTCGTCCCTTGCCTCGTCGACTGAGGAGCAGGATATTCCAACTGAATACCACTGTACAAAACAAAAGAGAACGCCCTTGCAATAACAGCTTTTTGAAAAATATTCCAACAACATCAGAATAGGTTTGTTTATCTTGCATTGATCCGAATTAACGCAGTCCCATCAATTGATCTCACCAATAATGAACGAAAATAATGTCGTAAGTATATGCCATCCGCATTCGCCACTGGGTCCCGTCATCACCCGTTTGGTTAGCTTACTAACGACAGAGCGGGGACTGGACTAGCGCGGATGCAAAACATATACAACATCTACTAGTATATATATAATACATAATTTTTTTGCTCAAGGCGTGATAAAAAACAACATCACAGAAATGTACAGCATCACAGAACAATACAGATATCTGGGATCCCCGGGTTTCATAGAGACGCTACTGAAACCCGACGTTCCCCTGGTCGTGTGGATAGCCTGTGCAATGAAATCCAAGACCCCTACGGGCGCGGCAAGTTACCCGCCAAAACCTGAAGCGAGGCAGCCCCTTTCAGCAACGTGAATGGACCACCCAGCACTTCACGGAATCCGGTAACTTGGGCACCCCTCCTGGGTCAACCTGTACCCCGTACGAGTGCGGCGAATAGCCCGCCACTTCTAGAGTGAAGCCCCCTCCGTCTCAATGCCATGAGATGCGGGCTCATTTCCCTCTAGAATCCGGCTATCCGGGCACCCCTCCGCGGGGTAATCCTAGTACCGAAAGTAAAATATACATACAACGGGTACATCGACCTCGACCCGGTCGTACCCCAAAAGAATAATACAAACAGGCAGTGACGGCAGTCCACATGTCGGACGCTCGCCCCGCAATATCAAATGTACATACAAAATAAAACTGTACTAATATTGCATCCAGGATATCCCCCACGACCGATCCACAACATCACAGCACAACACAGAACATCAACGTGAATGTCGCGTTCGCAAATCCGTCTAAAAGGGCTATAGCAGTTAGACAGGATTTACCGATCGAATGACATTCACGGTCGCAGATATAATGTAAATACTGTGAACTAGCATGTTTAAAATATCCGATCGAACAAATTTATCAAAGTGGGCCCCAAGCAGTACTGTAGCACTTACAGAAAATCTGGGCCCAAAAAGAATATCCCAAAACCCCTATTTTCAACTCATAAGCTATCTGCAAAATTTTGGTCAAATGATCTGTCAAAAGCGCGGCGGAACCGCGGCCCAAGCATGGGTTTGGCCGCGGTTCCACGGCGGTACAGTCAGATCTCGCAACCAAATTTTACCAGAATTCTTATTGTTCCATGCACAGTATTCTGCAACAACCTGAAAAATTTTTAGAGCTGAAAAAATTTCGACAGAGAACACATGTACAAAAAATACGGTTTTTGGGATTTTGATCGATCGAGGCTTTAAACATACTAGAGCAAGCTAGGTAGGTTAATGGCGTGGCTCTGATACCAATGTAAGTCCGCGGGGGCACCCCGGCCGTCGAACCGACGCCGGAAACGCGGCAACAAAAACTTTAAAAAACTATTGAACCGGCACCACCGCGCACTTTTCACCCGGATCGGGCCATTAACCTAGCTACTAGCAAAAAAGAAAAGAGTAGACAAGCTATACCAAGCGATCCGTGTCCTTCGGTCTTCGTCTCCACTCCAATCTCCCGCGGAATCTCCGTCCGTCAACTCCTCGTCGGAAATGCACCACATAGCCGGGTTCGTATACGGGCTCCCGCCTCTGGACCGAGGCAACTCGGGCGCGAAGTTGGCTAGCCGACGCGTCCAAGATTTGCTGTAGGCTAGTGTAGAATGCTATGTCTCTTTGGGGGTCAAGAAGTTGCCATGGATGGAGGGATCAAGAAAGAACTTTGGAGATTAGTGAGGGTTTTTGAAGCAAAACCAAAATGTGATGATGATTTTTCCATCCTCACAAAATGATCCTCCTCTTCTCTAGAATAGTGGCTGGCCCCTCTAAAAATGGTGGAGAGAATGGAATCAAAAACCAAGTGTTATCAAGTGGAGGAAAAAGAAAATGATAAAGGAAAAAGGCTCACATCAATATCACACTCATTTCTCATTCTCATTTGATGCAAGACAAATGATGCAAAAGGAATATAATGATGATAGTCATATCATGAAGCCACAAAGTGCAAGAAAACCCCTCCATAAATGTTATTTGCAAATGTGCAAATAACCCCCTCCATCGAAAGTCCGGTCGTAAAGGAATAAAAGAAAACCGGCCGGAACGGAATGCAAACTGGCAACTTCAGAAAACTGATCCCGTAATAAACTACAGGAAAACCCCACTACTTCATATACATGCCCGCATTTGTATTCCCACTGAACACAAATGCAAAGAGACAAAACTACACTGTCAAATACTAGGATCCGGCTTAAACCAAAGCCGGCTAGTAAAAACCGTCCGATCACGATCCGTGCAATACCGCACGTATCTGATCGAACCCTGCCATATCTCCATACGGCCTCTACAGCGTTTCACCTGAAACCTGAGTAACTGTGTGTGTGGTTGACTTTAAAGACTCGTCAATACTATGGCTGTGGATTTAACCACTAGCACGTCAGAGGTATCAGCCATACGTGACGGGCCACCAGCTATTGACCAAAAGGGACGTCGATGAGCGAACTCATCCTGACAGCCTACTGAGCCTGTCAGTGACAATATCCGTACAGTCCGGTCCGTTCGTCTATGAGCATCGCATGGCGGGCCTAGGGGGTTGGTGAAAGTCAGACCCCCAATAGCGGTACAAGTCGTGTCGGAGTGTAGCCCAGAACACCCTGAGATACTACTGGAATACCTACCAGCAAATCTCCTGTCTTGGTCAAGGACTTTTCATGTTCTGGCTCTCCTAGACACAGCGCGACCTCACCCCCAATACCGGGAGAGACGAACCCCTGCAGATCCGCTCACTGCCTCCATGTGGCTCGGGACTGTACCCAACTAAAACCTGTTTGCACGACTCCTTTGAGCCGTGGTAGGGTAGTAATCAAAGCACAGTAGGAACTCACACGAGACAAATGACGATCTCAGGTCGATGAACTAACCTGTACACATGTCACCAGGGAACTACTATCTGACGTCAGGTATAATACCAACTAGCAGGTTCCCGACGAGTCCTGTCCGGTGTACTCATTACCCAATGAGCACCTGTATACATCTTAGGTGAACCAACTGACACAAGTGGCTTGTGAGACCGGCCACCGCCCCTCGTCGGGGTCTCGACTGTATACACTAGTCTACTCCGGAGTATCGATGCCCTGTCTCGAAACTCCCACGACTAGGGACCTTTTAAGGATGTGCTTATAGACTCCAACTCTCACATATATGATCGCCCTCATACTGCTGGCAGTTAAGCAAGGATCCTAGGGGCTCTATCAACGTGTAATAGCGACTCGTAAGGTCACCTAAAGCAGCACACGATGAGAGAGATAAACCAGATAGCATACTATCATCTCGAGTAAGACTATCCTACCGGTATAGGTCCTTCCTCAATCATTGCAATTACGTGCCTGTGATCCAATAATTGACTCTGAGGGCACTATATCCAACACCATTTACACTAATTTCACCGAAAAAAGCCTTTTTCTTCGATATTTTCTAACACCGGTTAACAACCCCATTTCGATTCAGAAACCACATGTTAAAATTTTATTTAATGTGTTATGATGCACAAAATTTGTTTCAACTCATTCCAGTTTGTAATTTTCCCTAATTAAATGTATTAGTGACGGCTTAAAATAATATTAAAATAATTAATTTTGGAAAAAATTTCAGAAATTTTGAAATTTCACCAGTGGCTCAATAAACATCAATTACTGGCAATTATCTAGCTAGAATATGTATATTTAATTTTAAAATAAAGATATTTGTATTTTGACTTTTTACAGAAAACCCGCTTATTTTACCGATTTTCCGAAATTTCACCAAAACGATTTTCAAAACGTTACAGCATATATCACTATGTACCAGTCCTAAGACTTCCGTAATTCTTTCTCCGTTTCCCGTAAACGGAGTTTTGGTCATCCTGCCTTTAAGACATGACTTGCAAGTGTCATAAGATGAAAGTTCGAAAGGATTCAAATATCCATCCTTATGCAACTTAGCTAGCCGTGTCGCATTGATATGACCAAGTCTATAATGCCACAAGAAAGATTCGTTCATTTATGAACTCTTCCTCTTGTGTGTGTTTGTTATGTTCAGAACTGTTGATTGATTTAGAACATAAATGCCATTGCACAACGTAACTGATCCAACCAACTTTTGGTTCAGGAAAATGTTCATAACATTATCCTGTAATAAAAAATTATATCCCTCTTTATTCAAAAAAGAAACCGATATAATGTTGCATATCAGGTTCGGCATGTAATAGCATTCATTCAGAATCAATGTATTACCAGTTGGTAATACAAGGTGATATTCCTCGACGGTTTTAGCTGCAACAATTGCACTATTTCTAACCCTTATGTCTTTATCACCTTCTCCAAGTTCTCTACCTTTTCTCAGCCAATGTAACTGATTACATATATGGGATCCTGACCCGGTATCTAATAACCAGGACATAGAGCAAATGGAGAAATAGTTCTCTGTAACGAACACACCCGAAGATAATGCATCAACAGGTACTTTCTTCATTTGGGTGGCATGGGAATCCTGGTATTCCCCTATATCCTGTTCAGTTATATAACTTTTATATGAAAGAACGGATCCAACGTTCCCCAGCACAGTATAACATGCGGGTTCGGTTAATACATCCATATTATTATCTTGATTAAGGCATGATATGGTCGCTACCTGGAGAGAGAGAGAAGAAAAACACTTTAGCATATGCTCTTGCAAGATCAGATTGGTTATTATTTTATCTAATCAGGATGGCTCCAACTGTTTTTATCAAATCTTCCTTCAAACCCAAAAAGGAAAGACCAGCCGGGATTAATTACACCCTATAATTTCGCCAATCTTTCAGCCAGGCCAATGTCGGTACATTGAGGGAGGTTCCCCGTGCTTTTGCACGGACCTAATTAAAATAAAGCTCGTTTTTCCAGAGGCATAACCCCGTTGACACCTTTCTAGACACCTACTTGATCGGCTAATTGTCCTGTGTAAAACTCTCCCTGGAGTAACAATTACTCGCAGTGGGTATCGGGCTCCAACTATCTCATAGAAGGTATGCAATCTTATTGCAAATTTCAACATTTGAAATTCCCGATAATATTTTGCCCATAGCGTCCCATGACCTTGATGCAGGCCAACAAACCACAGTCCGCTAGTCAAGTTCAACCCGTCATTTCTTGATTGAATTAAACCCACCCGCACGACCCTTGACGCAGGCCAACAAAGTCGCACGACTACCCTAATCCAATCTGCATCATATGCATAAGCAGATAAATACTAGTCAGCTACAGCACACTACGCCTTGACGCAGGCCAACAAACGTAGCACGAATACTAAATAGGATTTATCTGAAATGATAGAGAGCTACGACCAGTTTTTCAGAAAACCAATTGCGTAATGAACTTGATATCATTGTAGAAACAAGTGAATTTTGAGAAGGAGTGTTTTTTAGTCTTTCATTAGTTTTTCTAAAGACGTCATTCCCGCTGAAGGGATCTCGGCTTATTCCTCATCGAATAAAGTGCGGGATATATCATATATATCACTATGCAAAAAAAAAAACTCCAAAAGAAATCAAAAGACAAACCGGGTGTTGTAGCATCTGCCAGTTTTGCTAAAGAGGTCATTCCCGGTGAAGGGATCTCGGCTCTTTCCTGATCGAATAAGGTGCGGGATATATCATATATATCACTATGCAAAGCAAAAACTGTAGCTACCCTATTTGAAAAATTTGATTCTACATCTTTTAGGTTTCTTTTCTTTCATTAATCACAATAATGAAGTCTCATCATTTAAGTAACCTAAATATCACAGATAAATACGACGTACACTTATGCCATCCGCATTCGCCTCGATGTCCCGTCATGCACAGTTAGGTTAGGTAACTAACGGCAGAGCGGAGCTGGGCTAGCGCGGGTGTAAAACATAAGTAACGTCTACATAATATATCATATATACTATATACATTATCTATCTCAATATATCAAATGATCACATCACAGATATCGCAGCAGAAGAAACATATGAAATAATGCATATACTAGGAATCCGTGTTTTATTTTGAGCCTCTATAAAACACGGATTCCACGGTCGCGATGAATAGCCAAACCCACACCCCTAGACCTCTACGAGAGCGGAAAGCAACCCTACCAATTCTAGAGTTAGGAGACCCGGACTCGACTCCTCGAGTTGGTCTCCTACTGGACTCTAGAACCCGGTTACTTGTGCTCTCCTCCTTGGGTCTATCCTAACGCGGAAAAGTAAATAATATACATCAATGGTGATATCAACCTCAACCCGGAAGTGCCCCAATAAAAGAATATTACATACATTTGATTTTACATGAATGAAAATAAAAACTCTCATCTCACATAAAACCCCCGGCTATTCAAAACGCGACGATCCAATATAACATATCCAGCATCACAGAACATCACATATCATGACATCACAGAGAAAAGCCTAGACGATGTTAAACATTCCAATCAAATCAACGAACACCCAAGATTACCCAAAAATCTCAACACTTGAGCGTAGTTTAAATTTATTCAGCACATGCCATAGTACCAATGAACCAGCCGTAGAAGGGCCAAACCAACGCCTCACATGTGACACCGTTGAACCACCACAAACCCGAGGGTTCAGTGGCGGTTCTGACGGTCACATAATCGAGTTATGGTTTTGTTCTTCTAGAGGGTCCATCGCATAACTTGCATGATCTTTGAAAGCTTTTTAACTACGGGAAAAATCCAACTCTTGGAAAATTTCCCAACAATGGTTAAAGCGGGTATTTGACATCCGATTGAACTTTTTAACAACGTATAAATATCCCGAAAACAGTTAAAATTATGATTACGAAACACTCCGAGTTGCCTTTGCATTGAGTTAATCATCACATGAAAAAGTAGCAAAAATAAACAACAACTGAAATACCAAAACCCAGAGGCCAGATCATGGAAAAAATTTAGGACCAATTCTACATGCAGGGGCCGGCCTCCTCGGTTTTCCAAGCCATGTGCTTGGCCAAATTCCGAGTACATGGTCCCAAGTTTTCTCCATGTTCTTATATTTGCTCAAATATGATTCTGCACTTGTTTGAAAAAATTTTGGATCTCGTTTTAAAATTGACAGAAACATGGGTTTGGGATTTCAAATTTCGGAGTTCTTTTCGTATTCGTAACCTAACGAAATCTGTATTATTTCCTAGCAAGGCTCTGATACCACTGTAGGGTTTCTATCGACAGCAGTAAGGTTTCGGGAGGCATCGTCCATGCCATTTAAAAAAATTGCCGTTAAAAGGAATTCTAAACATTATCGTTAACTAGAATACAATACGGAAACATAGTAAACCATTTACTATCTAAGTGAAAAAGGAAATACAACCTTTGTAGATCGGTCCTTCACTTCATAAGCACCTTGTAGTAGTCCGTTCGCTGCGATCGTCGAACTCCCGGACTCTTGCATGGCTTCGCGTAGAGAAATTAGCGATCATGCTTGAAATCTTCGAGGCCGAAGATGATCTACGTCGAGAGAATACTATCTCAAGCTTCTACTTCACTAACTAGAGAATTAGTGAAGCAAACACCCTAAACTAAAGTGCTGGTCTAGTAGAGGATGATGAAATAGGAAGTGGGCTCACTTTAGAATTTCTTTTCTAACTTTACATTCTCACTTAATCAAAACCCTAGCTAGCTTTTTGAGCTTGAGGAAGAAGATGAACAAAAATGAGATGAGAATAATGATCAAGTGAGAGAGAGAACCATGGTGAGTGAGTATCATATACTAACTCATGTAGAGACATAACCATGGCTAATTGTGATGGTTAGGTAATTAAATATCTTATGTAAAACAAAACTAATGGACTTAGTCAAAGCATCCACAGGCTTCCACTAACTTCATGCTTCAACTAATATTTCACTAATTTTGTTTTCACTTTAAACAATAAAACCCATTATCACAAATAGAATGGTGTATGTCTTACACACCTATGTTTGATGTATCGACAACCATGATACAAAATGAAAACAAATTTTAATATATCACACACACACACACACACACACACACATATATATTAGGTTGTGCACAAGTGAGAAAAACAAATGCTTAAGTGAACCAATGTTAGTTAATGTAAATTAGCATATGACATATACAATTATACACTAAATTATTAAATCAACCCTTGACTTAATAGTCCGGATATATCATATATAACCGACTAACATCCAATGCATCGACTTATCAAATCAACCCTTGATTCGATAGCCCGGCCATATCACATATAACCGACCGATACATAAGTCGCGAGAATAGAATACGGTATCACATACACGTATTATTCTCGGTCCCGCACATATCACATATGCGCCCCTATTTCTTTTTTCCTAAGCCAGTAAAACCTCTATGTCGGACTCTAAAGACTCGTCAATACGCCGGCAGTAGGTGATGATCACATCAAGCACCCACAAGTCGTCAGCGGTACAAACTGGACATAACGGCCACCCGGGTAATTGGCGATCAGAAGATCCGCAAGAAAGCCTACTCCAACTATAGCAAAATCCTGACGGTAACACTTGCCGTACACTCCGGTCTCCTCGTCTGATATGACGAATATCATGTCTAGGGGTGGTAAACGTCAGACCCCAAAAACTGATAAGTCATGCCGTTGTGAAGCCCATAACGGGTCGAGAAACTACTGGTAACACTTACCAGTAAATCTCTAAAACATCCCTGGCCAGGGACTTCCCTGTCATGGCCAATCGAGCACAGCGCAACATCAACTCCAAATACCGGGAGAGACGAAACCCCTATATCGCTCGCTGCCTCCATGTGACTCGGGACTGTACCCAAAAACCACTGATTTGCGCGCCCTCTTGGACATGGCAAGGTGGAAATCAAAGCTCAGTGGGAAGCACACAAGACTCAATAGCGATCTCGGGTCTACAGACTAACCTGTACAAGTGTCACCAGAGAACTGCCATCTGACGTGAGGTATAATACCATCTGGGAGTTCTCGGCGAGTTCGTCCAGTGTACCCAGTCTCCACTGAGCAACCATATACCATCTCCGATGTAAAACACCAATAGATATGGGATCATCCATCGCCCATCTCATGGGTCGAGGAGTGTATACGCTAGTCTACTCTGGTATATCGATTCCCTGTCTTGATACACACATGACTAGGAACGTTAAAGGATGAACTTATGGACCACCATGGCCCCTAGTATGATATGCATCATAGTCCTGGTAGTCAAGTACACATCCTAAGGGTTTTACCAACATGTAACCATAAGACAGTATCAAGAGACAAGTATACATGTTAAGATAAAGAACAACCAGATAGCATACTATCATATTGAGCAAGAAAGTCCTCTCTATATATATCCAATCATCCAATATAATATACATCATATGTACAATACTGGCCTCTAGGGCACACATACAACTAACAATATGGGTCAAGAAGCGCACACGCTAGCCTACTCTGGAGTAACGATGCCCTGTCTCGATTCTCCCACGACTAGGAACATTTGAAGGATGTACTTATCGACTACCCGGTCCCCACTAGTATGATCTCCATCATAGTCCAGGTAGTCAAGTACTAATCCTAAGGGCTTTATCAACATGTGATCACAAAACAGTATTTGTTTACATGTTACGATAAAGTGCTACCAGATAGCATACTATCATGTCGAACAAGAAATTCCTCCCTATATATGTCCAAGCATCCACTACAATATACATCACATGTACAGTAATGGCCTCTAGGGCATACATATAACTGACAATCTCCCACTTGCACTAAGGCCATTTGTTGTAGTATCCCATACCCAACAATTCAGCAGTGCTTGTAGTATCTCATACTCTACAATCCTAAAATCTCTCAAATAGTATTTGGGAAAGCAGCCTTGGTGAGTGGATCCACCATGTTAACCTCCGTGTCTACTCTCCATACATCGATCTCTTGGAGATCAACCATCTCCCTGATTAGGTGATACTTGCCTCAGAATATATCTGGAACTCTGATGGGACCTGCATTCCTAGGCCAAAGCCACAACTCCATTGTTGTCCCAATAACAGTTATTGGACACTCAATGGTAGGAACCTTGTTCATCTCATGTACAAGAAATATCCAGATAACCACTTTGGTAGAAATGTATTCAGCCTTTATCGTCTAGTATGTTACGGTATGTAGTTTGGAACTCTTCAAACATACCGTCCATCCACTGAGGGTAAAGACAATGCCTGTGACCGACTCTCAGTCGAACTTATCACTCTGGAAGCTGGAACCAATAACTTTCTTTTAGTGCTTCTCAAGTACTTAAGAATGTCCTCCACAGCTGTCTAGTTATTCTCCCAAGATCCGATTGATTCCTGATCACTAATCATTACACCTAGTGAGTCATCTACATCTAGTATGGTATATAATACCGTAAACTCTGATAGAGCCTACTGCCGAAGTATAAGGTATCCCTGGCGCGCGAGCTCTCTTCAAATCAGTCTCGGTAGACATCTTTTTGGAGAGAGTGATCCATGAGTATGTGGGCGTACCACCACACTTAGAATCTTCCACACTAACCCCCTTTAGTATGGTGTTTATGTACTTAGATTTGGGACATTCCCAAGATCCTCTTAGATCTATCATCATAGATCATAATCCACAAGATGTAGTAGGTATCATGCAAATCTTCTATTGAGAATCCCCGTGATAAGAGAAGCTTGACCGAGTGTAGCATAGGAAAGCATTCCCTATCAAGAGTATGTCATCTACGTATAATACGTAGAATACAACCTTACTCTCTACAACCTTCTTGTATATACAAGGTTCATCTACCATTTTGATGAAGTCAAACTCTTTGACAACTACATTAAAGCAGATATTCCAACTTCGCGATGCCTGCTTTATCCCATAAAGTAACTTGAACATGTTTCCGCTTCTCCCACTGTCTACGAAGCCCTCTGACTGTGTACTTATAAACGTACTCTTCTAAATCGCTATTTAGAAAATCAGTCATGACACCCAACTGCCACATATCGTGGTCATGGTATGTAGCAATGGCAAGTGGGATCCGGATGGACTTAGGCATAGCTACTGGAGAAAAGGATTCATCATAAACAACACCTGCTCGATGACAAGAACCTTTTACAACAAGTCTAGCTTTCAAAGTCTTAACTTTTCCATGTACACCAAGTAATCTTCTCAAGATATACTTGCTCCTGATGGGGATTTAACCCTTCAGATAAAGCAACCAAAGTCGATACTTTGTTGGTGCATATGGATTCCATCTCAGATCTCTTAGCATCCAGCCTTTTCACAGAGTCATCACTCCAGATGGCTTGCGTGAACCCGGTTGGGCCATCATCTCATGATGCAATCCTCGCTCTACTGTCACCGAGAAAACAGTAGTATCTCTCAAGTAGATGAGGAACCCTACCAGATTCGCGGAGAGGCTGAGGTTTGTTGGAGACTATTGAATCCTTTGGTTTCACCAAATCATCAGCTGTTAGTTTGTCTAGCTGGAACTCCTTCCAGTTCTACCTCTTGTCTACAAATTTCTTCACTAGAAATACCTTTCTAAAAAGGTGGCATGCTGAGAAACAAAACACCTTTTGCTCCTCAGAGTGTTAGAAGATGTAGGGTTCCTAGGCACTCTAATAAGGCTCTACAAGGCATCTACCATGCCCGATTAAAAATTAGACGTGCCGAACAACCCTAACCAAGATCGTATACTAGAGATTATGCGAAAACTAAAGCAAGAAAACAACTTTAACACTAAGTGAAAGAGATTACAACCTTTGTAGATCCAGTCCTTCACTTCTAAAGCTCCATGTTGACGTCCCTTCGCTGCGATCATCGTGATCCCGGACTCTAGCGATGGTTTCCTCGGAAAAATGAGCGGGCTAGGTCGTTGAGTTCGAGGCCGAAGATGATCTACGTCGAGGAGACTCAAACTCAAGCTCCATCTTCACTAGGTTATGAACTTTGTGAAGAGAACACCCTATACTAAATGGCAAGTGGTAGAGGATGATGAAATAGGAAGTGGGTTCACTTTGGATTTAAATTCCTCACTCTATTTCTTCACTTGAAAATTTTTCTGGCAAGCTTTTCTTCTTCTTGAAGAAGAAGAAGAAGAAAGAAAAGAAAAAGAATTATTTAAAAAGAATAATCAAGTGAAGTCTATCATAATGCAACCATGGATGAGCTAACCTTTGTAGAGACTAAACCATAGTTAATTATAATGGTTTGGTTAATGAATATCTTAATCAAGATAAAATGAGTGGACTTTGTCAAAGTTGCTTCAAGCTTCAAGAAGCTTCAAGCCATGACAAAAGAAGCCTCCATTTTGAATAATTAAGATAAATAAAAACCTAAATTATAATTAACATGGTGTATGTCACACACCCACCCATGTGTGCATGTATCATCAATCATGATGCAAACTAGTGCACAAACATATATCACATATACAACTTGTGCACATCAAGTGAGAAAGTCAATCTTAAGTGAACCAATAGTAGTTAATGTAAAGTAATTTATCAAATATATAATTATACATTAAATCATTAAATCAACACTTGATTTAACGATCCGGTCATAACGCATATAACCGACTAATATCTTGTGTATCAATATATCGAATCAACACTTGATTCGATAACACGGCTATATCACATATAACCGAGCGATGATACAAATCGCGAGAATAGAATACAGTATCTCATACTGGTATTAATCTCTGACCCGCACATATCTCATATGCGCTCTTATTTCGTTTCTCTTGAGCTAGGAAACCTCTGTGTAGGACTCTAAAGACTCGTCAATACGCCGGCAGTAAGTAGTGATCATATCAATCACCCACAAGCCGCAAGCGGTCTGCTAAACATAACGGCCACCCGGGTATTGAGCGATCAGAAGATCAATGAGCAAGCCTGCTCACACTCATGCGAATCCAATCAGAAACTCTTACCGCACAGTCCGGTCTGTTCGTCTGATATGTCGCATATCTCGCCTAGGGGTGGTTAACGTCAGACCCCAGTAGCTTGATAAGTCATGCCGATGTAAGGTCCATAACAAGCGTGAAACTACTGATAACACTTACCAGTAAATCACAGCAACCCTGTCCAGTGATTTCCAGTTATGGCCAGTCGAGCATAGCGCAACATCAACCCCCAATACCGGGAGAGACGAATCCCCTCCTATCGCTCATTGTCTCCATATGAATCGGGACTGTAACCAAAAACCACCTGTTTGCACAACTCAGTAGAGCCTGTAGGGTTCCTAGGCACTCTTGTAAGGGTTCATAAGGCATCACACATGCCCGAATAAAAATTTAGACGTGCCGAACAACCCAAAGCCAGGATCTTTGCTAGATTATTAGGGTTTAACATGCAAGTAAACATCTTTACTACTAAGTGTGAGGGATTACAACCTTTGTAGTCCGCTCCTTCACTTCATAAGTGTTAGTTATATGTATGCCCTAGAGGCCATTACTGTACATTGGATGTATATTGTAGTGGATGCTGGGACATATATAGGTAGGACTTTCTTGCTCGACATGATAGTACGCTATCTGGTTGCTCTTTATCTTAACGTGTATACTTTCTGTCTCTCTGTTACATGTTGATAAAGCCCTTAGGATGTGTACTCGACTTCTAGGACTGTGATGCAGATCATACTAGAGGGGCCTGGGTAGTCAATGAGTACATCCTTCATTGTTCCTAGTCGAGGGAATATCGAGACGGGGCATCGATATTCCAGAGTAGACTAGCGTGTATTTTCTCGACCCATGTGATGGGCGATGGATGATCCCAAATCCATTGGTGTTTGACATCAGAGATGGTATACGGGTGCTCAGTGGTGACTGGGTACACTGAACGGACTCGCCGAGAACTCCCAGATGGTATTATACCTCACGTCAGATGGCAGTTCTCTGGTGACACTGGTACAGCTTAGTCTGTTGACCCGAGATCATCATATAGTCTTGTGTGTCTCCCACTGTGCTTTGATTTCCACCCTACCACGGCTCTACTGAGGCATGCAAACAGGTGGTTTTTGGGTACAGTTCCGATTCACATGGAGGCAATGAGCGATAGGAGGGGATTCGTCTCTCCCGGTATTGGGGGTTGATGTTGTGCAATGCACGACTGGCCATAACAGGAAATCCCTGGCCAGGGTTGCAGTGATATACCGGTAAGAGTTATCAGTAGTTTCACGAATGTTATGGACCTCAAGTCGGCATGACTTATCGAGCTACTGGGGTCTGACGTTTACCACCCCTTGGCGAGATATGCGACATATTAGATGAACAGACCGGACTGTACGGTATGTGTTACTGGTTGGATTCACAGGAGTGTGAGCGGGCTTGCTCGTCGATCTTCTGATCGCTCAATACCCGCGTGGCCGTTACATTTAGCAGACCGCTTGCGGCTTGTGGGTGCTTGATATGATCATCATCCGCTACCGGCGTATTGACGAGTCTTTAGAGTCCTACACAGAGGTTTCCTGGCTCAAGCGAAACGAAATAGGTGCGCATATGAGATATGTGCGGGACCGAGAATAATGCGTGTATGTGATACCGTATTTCATTCTCGCGATGAATGTGTCGAATGGTTGTATGCGATATAACCTACTTATCGAATCAAGGATTGATTCGATAAGCCGATACATTGGTTACTAGCCGGTTATATGCGACATGACCGGATCATTGAATCAAGTGTTGATTTAATGATTTAATGTATAATTATATATTTGATATATTACTTTGCATTAACTGGTATTGGTTCACTTTAAATGGATTTTCTCACTTGGATTGTGCAAGTTGTATATGTGATATACTTTTATGCACAAGATTGTATCATGTTTGATGATACATGCAAGCTTGGGTTTGTGTAAAGTATTGACCATAGTTATATGAATGGTTAGGGTTTCATTTTATTTACTTATTCATTTATTTATTCTTTTTGTTAATTTTGGAAAAAGGAAATGACAAAGAAATTGAAATGGTGGCTTGATTTGTTTGTAGTTGAAGATTCTTGAAACTTTGATTAAGCAACCATTTTGTCTTCATCTCCTAACCCAACCATTCAACTAACTTGGGTTGACTCTCTACACATAACCATGGTTACTATCATGATAAGTATCATTTTATTTGATAATTTAAATATACTTATCATATTCTTTTTCTTCATCTTCTTCTTCTTCAACATGAGAAGAAAGCTTGCTACATCAATGGTGATTGATGAAAAAGTGTGAGAAATCCAAATCTAAAGTCTACCCACTTCCTATTTCTTCATCCTCTACCTCTTGCCAAGTTGTATAGGGTGTTTCCTTCACAAGTTTTCAAGGCTTGGTGAAGTTGGAGCTTGTTCTTGTGATGCCTCGACGTAGATCATCTTCGGCATCGAACCGACGATCAAGCCCGCCCATTCTTCGATGATGCCAATGCTAGAGTCAAGGGTTCGATTTGGACAGCGGAGGGAGATCATCGCGGAGCTTAGGAAGTGGTGGACCGGATCTACAAAGGTTGTAGTCACTTTCCCTTAGCATTTAATTCGATTACATGCTTGCTTCGCCTATATATCTAGTTAACGATCCGTATTAGGGTTTGTAGGCACCCGTAAAATTTGATTTGTGCATGTTTGATCACTTATGAAACTTCATTAGTGTGCCTAGGAACCCTACAGTGGTATCAGAGCCTAGCTAGAGCCTTAGGCGAAGTCTAGACGGAATTAGAACTCCGATCGAATCAAAACCCAAACCCTAATATTGCTCTCTGGACTTTTTCTGAATTTGTGGATTTTTTAGAATTAAAAATATGCAGAGAAATGTGCAGGAAATTCTAAGAAAAACTGCAGAAAACGACAGCCTAATTCTACAGTACGACCGCGGAACCGCGGCGTTGACCCCCCTTTTGCGGCGGTTCCGCGGCCGTCTGTGATGATCAGGCTGTGAGTTTTCTTCAGTTGTTTCTGTTGGTGTTTCTTGTGTGTTCTGGATGCTTTTAATATTTATTCCAGAGTAGTATTTTCTGAGTTGTATTGGGGACTCGGTGTATTCGATTGGACTGTCTAATTTTGCTTGTGTGTGTTCCCGGGTATTTTTTTAGAATATGTTAAAAAGTTCGATCGGATATAAATACCCACTTTTTTCCCTGCCGGGAAATTTCCAATTGTTGGATTTTTCCGTAGTTTAACGACGTTCTATGTAGTGCAAGTAACGCGATGGACCCTCTAGAAGACAACAAACCTTAACTCGATTATGTGACCGTCTTGAACTGCTCTTTGAACCTTCGGGTTTGGGGTAGTACGGCGTGCCACATGTGAGGCGTTGGCATGACCCTTCTACGGCTGGACCATTGGTACTGAGGCACGAACTGAATGTTGTTAGACTTATTTCATGTGTTGAGCTGTTTCGGGAAAACTTGGGTGTTCGATTGTTCGATCGGAAAGTTTAACATTTTCCATTTATCCGGAATGTGATACAATAATTGGAATTCACATTAAGTTATGAGATAACTGAATGAATGTTATAAACATAGCAGTTTAGTCTCATATGATCGGTTGCCACGGAATTTTGATGTGATCAAAAGTCCGTCGCAATCACGTAGCGTACGCGGATACTCGCCGGGTAAACTTAATAGACAGCCTCACCCCATAGCCCCGACCAAGTGACTGTAGGAGAACCCCGTCGCTGAAAGCATCCGTCCGGGTGCTTGCGGCAGCGATGTTCCGCCTTGGTGCACTTCGTCGACGGTATCAGGGGTGCGGCCGCCTACTAAAGTTTGCGACGAGCATTCGATCAGTTTTTCGGGAATCTTGTTGAATTGCCCGACTTGATATTGAAAAGTGTTTTCGATAATGGGACTAAAATGCGGGGTTTATAATTGTTAGGCATGCGATGTCTAAAGAATTCATTTGCTCAGGCATGCGATGTCTGAGGTGGTTGCGGATTCCAACTGTTGTAGTTTTACACTTTCATTTCTGTGACCGTAAGTGTAATATGTGATATCGCCGGTTTCGTTGCTATATGTCAACGACAATTGGGATGCGCATATTTACTTACGTTGATGACATGTGATGTTATGTGTTGCTGGATATGTTATATTGGATCGTCGTGTTTGAATAGCCGGGGTTTTTTATGTGAGATGAGTGTTTTTCATTTTTATTCATGTAAAAACTTGTATGTAATATTCTTTTATTGGGGAACTTCCAGGTTGCGGAAGTTGTCACCGTTGATGTATATTATTTACTTTTCCGCATTAGGATAGACCCAAGGAGGGGAGCACAAGTAACCGGGTTCTGGGGTCCAGTGGGAGACCAACTCGAGGAGTCGAGTCCGGGTCTCCTAACCCTAGAATTGGTAGGGTTGCTTGCCGCTCTCGTAGGGGTCTAGGGGTGTGGGCTTGGCTATTCATCATGACCGTGGAATCCGTGTTTTATACTGGCTCGTATTGAAAACACGGACGTCCTAGTATATCCAATATTTCATATGATTCTTTCTGCCGCGTTATCTGTGATGTGATCATGCGATGTTCTGTGCTCTGTTCAGATAGATGTAGTACATAGTATATTTGATATATTATATAGACGTTACTTATGTTTTACACCCGCACTAGCCCTGCCCCGCTCTGCCGTTAGTTACCTAACCTAACGGTGCACGAGGGGACATCGAGGCGAATGCGGATGGCATAAGTGTACGTCATATTTATCTGTGATGTTTAGGTAATTTAAATGATGGGATATTCATTAATGAGATTAATGAAAGAAAATAAACCTAATTGATGTTGTGGAATCGAATTTCAAAATAAAAACAGGTAGCTAGAGTTCTTGCTTTGCATCGCGGTGTTCATTATAGAACATCCTGCACCTTATTCGATGAGGAAAGGACCGAGATCCCTTCACCGGGAGTGACTCCTTTAGCAATAACTGGCAGATGCTACAACCCTCGGTTTGTCTTTGATCGCTTCTATAGTTTCCGCTTTGCACAGTGATATATATGATATATCCCGCACCTCATTCGACGAGGAAAGGGCCGACGATCCCTTCACCGGGAGTGACCCCTTTAGCAAAACTAGAAAAGCCTCGAAAACATTCCATTTAAAAAACCATTTGATTCCGCAACGAGATCAAGTTCAAAGCGTTAAAGGTTTTCATAAAAACCATACGCAACCCTCCGTCATTTTAGGAAGTAGAGTACTTAGTATTCGTGCTGTGTTTGTTGACCATAGTCAAGGTACAGTGTACGGTAGCTAAGTGATGTCTTCCTACACCGCATAAGATGCGATTAGTTAGGACAGTCGCGTGACTTTGTTGACCTTAGTTAAGGGTCATGTGGGTGGGTCTAATTAATCACGAAATGACGGGTAGAACTTGACTAGTACTTATGATTTGTTGACCATAGTTAAGGTCATAGGTGCTAGGGGTAAAAAACCTTTATCGGGAGTTTCAAGTGTTGAAATTTTCAATGAGATTGCATACCTTCTATATGATAGTTGGATCCTGATACCCACTGCGAGTAATTGTTACTCTTGGGAGAGTTTTGCACTTTGCAATTAGCCGATCAAGTAGGTTTCTAGAAAGGTGTCAACGGGGTTACGCCTCTGGGAAAACGAGGTTTACTGTAATTAGGTCCGTGCGAAAGCACGGGAAACCTCCCTCAAAGTACCGACACTGGCCTGGCTGAAAGATTGGCGAACTTGTAGAGTGTAATTAATCCCGGCTAGTCTTTCCCTTTAGGGTTTGAAGGAAGATTTGATAAAAACAGTGGGAGCCATCCTCATTAGATAAAATACATAACCAATCTAATCTTGCAAGAGCGCACGCAGAGTGTTTTCTTCTCTCTCTCTCTCCTGGTAGCGACCATATCACGCCTTAATCAAGATAATAAAATGGATGTATTGACTGAACCCGCTTGTTATACTGAGCTGGGGAACGTTGGTCCCGCTCCAACTTATAATTGTTATAAGACAGAGCAGGAAATAGGGGAATACCAGAATTCCTATGCCGCCCAAACGAAGAAAGTGCATATGATGCATCTCCTTCGGGTGTGTTCATTACAAAGAACTGTTTCTCAGTATCCTCTGCATCCTGGGTATCTGATACCGGATCAGGATCCCAGATATGTAATCTGTTACATAGGGCTACAAAAAGGTAGAAAAACTGAGAACGGGTGATAAGTTTCATGAGACAGAAACCGGGGCAAGTGTTGCAGCCAAGTCTGTTGGTCACTGTCACCCTGTATTACCAGTACATTGATTCTGAACAAATGCTATTAGATACCGAACCTGATATATAAAATCATATCAGTCTCTTTATTAGTAAAGAAGGATATAATTTTGTATTGTTGGATAACGTTTTGAACATTTCCTATATCAAAAGTTGATCGGTTCAGGCACGTTATCTAAAAGCATTGACGTTCTAAATCAAACTGCAGTTCCTGGTATATAGAACACACACAAGAGGAAGAGTTCAGAAATGAACGAATCCTTCTTGAGGCATTGTAGACTAGGTCACATCAATGCGACCCGATTGGCTGAAGTTACATTTTAGATGCATATTTAAATCAGTTTGAATTTACATCATGTGAAACTTGCCAGTCATGTCACAAAGATTAGATGACCATAGCTCTGTTTATTAGAAACAGAGAAAGAGTTAGTAAACTCTTGGGACTGATACATGATGATGTATGTAAAGTCTCCTGTCTACACATGCCAGGACTGGTTCTTCATACTTCATTATATTCTCTGATAATCTCTCAAGATTCAGTCATATGTTCCTGTTGAAACATAAGCCCGAACCTTTTGAGATATTCACAGAATATAAGTTAGAAGTAGAGAACCAAAATACGGGTATAAGTATTATGTCCTATGATGAGATCAGGGAGGAGAATACTTGTGCATGGCATTCCTGGACCATTCTAAAGGAGAATGAGATTCTCTCTCCGTATTACTCCTCCGAATACACTACAGCACAATGGTGTATCAGGGCGGAGCAATCACACAATATTAGATATGGTGTGCTCTATGATGAGTACTACTGAGTTTCCTATTTCCTTTTGGGAGTTATGCACTTGAGAATCTACATACCTATTGAATAGGGTTCCAATCAAATCAGTTGCCTACCGCTTCATATGTGATAT
Source organism: Agapanthus africanus (assembly GCA_030015575.1). NCBI lineage: Eukaryota > Viridiplantae > Streptophyta > Magnoliopsida > Asparagales > Amaryllidaceae > Agapanthus > Agapanthus africanus. The sequence continues at coordinate 246,938,316 of CM057348.1, read as the reverse complement.
GGAAAGGGAAGAGCCCATGTCTTAAGCTAGTTAAGATTTGGGGTTGACCGGCCTATGTCTAAAAGCAAAATCCGGACAAGCTCGAGGCAAGGTCTGTAATGTAGAACTGGAAAGGTTCCAGCTATACAAACTACAGCAGATAATTTAGTAGAACCAAAGGATTCAGTAGATTCCAACGAACCTCAGCCTCTCAGCCAATCTAGTAGGGTTCCTCATCCGCCTGAGAGATACCTTGGTTTCTCGATGACAGTGGGAGCATGGAATGCATCATGAGATGATGACCCAACTAGATTCGAGGAGGCCATCAAGAGTAGGGACTCTGTAAGAATGGCTGGATGCTTAGCGATCTGAGATGGAATCCATATACACCAACAAAGTATGGACTTTGGTTGCGATATCTGAAGGGTTAAATCCCCATCAGGAGCAAATATATCTTGAGAAGATTACTTGGTATAGATGGAAAAGTTGAGACTTTCAAAACTAGACTTGTTAAGGGTTTTCGTCATCGACCAGGCACGGATAATGATGAAACCTTTTCCAGGGAATATGCTTAAGTCCATCCAGATCCTACTTGCCATGGCTACACACCATGACTACGATATCTGGTGGTTGGGTGCCATGACTACTTTTCTAAATAATGATTTAGAAGAGAACGTCTATAAGAACACAGCCAGAGGGCCTCGTAGACAGTGGGAGCAGCGGGAACGTGTGGAAGATGCTTTATAGGATAAAGCAGGCATCGCGGAGTTGGAATATCTGTTTTGATGAAGTAGTCAAAGAGTTTGACATCATCAAAATGGAAGATGTACCTTGTATGTACAAAAAGGTAGTAGGGAGTATGGTGGTGATCCTCGTAGAGTACATGGATGACATACTCTTGATAGGAAAAGAGTTTCCTATACTACGATCGGTCAATCTCCTATTATCACAAGGATTCCCCAAATAGGATCAAAGTGATACCTCCTAAATCCTGAGTTTTCATCTATGAGATAGATGTAAAAGGATGCTAGGATTCTCACTAGATGAAGTGAGATAGTATCAATCGATCCTGGGGAGAATCACTGGAAGAGTTCCAGGGTGATAAAGACGACTGAATGTCAGTCACAGGCATTGTCTTTGCCCTCAGTAAAGGGACGGTATGTTGGAAGAGCTCCAAGCTAGATACCGTGGCAAACTAGACGATAAAGGCTCGTAACATCGCTATTAAAGATACTACCAAAGAGGCAGTTTGGGTGTATATTGGTTCATAAGATGAACTAGGTTCCTGCCATTGTATGACAATGGAAGTGTGGCTTCGGCCCTGGAACCCTGGTCCCTTCAGTGACCCAGACAAATTCTGAGGCAGCATCACTTGATCATGGAGATAGTTGATCTCCAGATTGATCGAGGTTAGGAGAGTAGACTCAGAGGACAACACGGCGGATCCACTCACGAAGGCCTTTTCCCAAAGAGAGACTTTTAGGGGATGGTTGAGTATGTGATACTGCAACCACTGCTACAGATGGCCCTAGTGCAAGTGGGAGATTGTTAGTTATATGTATGCCCTAGAGGCCATTACTGTACATTGGATGTATATTGTAGTGGATGCTGGGACATATATAGGTAGGACTTTCTTGCTCGACATGATAGTACGCTATCTGGTTGCTCTTTATCTTAACGTGTATACTTTCTGTCTCTCTGTTACATGTTGATAAAGCCTTTAGGATGTGTACTCGACTTCCAGGACTGTGATGCAGATCATACTAGTGGGGCCTGGGTAGTCAATGAGTACATCCTTCATTGTTCCTAGTCGAGGGAATATCGAGACGGGGCATCGATATTCCAGAGTAGACTAGCGTGTATTTTCTCGACCCATGTGATGGGCGATGGATGATCCCATATCCATTGGTGTTTGACATCAGAGATGGTATACGGGTGCTCAGTGGAGACCGGGTACACTGAACGGACTCGCCGAGAACTCCCAGATGGTATTATACCTCACGTCAGATGGCAGTTCTCTGGTGACACTGGTACAGCTTAGTCTGTTGACCCGAGATCGTCATAGAGTCTTGTGTGTCTCCCACTGTGCTTTGATTTCCACCCTACCACGGCTCTACTTAGTCGTGCAAACAGGTGGTTTTTGGGTACAGTCCCGATTCACATGGAGGCAATGAGCGATAGGAGGGGATTCGTCTCTCCCGGTATTGGGGGTTGATGTTGCGCAATGCACGACTGGCCATAACAGGAAATCCCTGGCCAGGGTTGCAGTGATATACTGGTAAGAGTTATCAGTAGTTTCACGAATGTTATGGACCTCAAGTCGGCATGACTTATCGAGCTACTGGGGTCTGACGTTTACCACCCCTTGGCGAGATATGCGACATATCAGACGAACAGACCGGACTGTACGATAAGTGTTACTGGTTGGATTCACAGGAGTGTGAGCGGGCTTGCTCGTCGATCTTCTGATCGCTCAATACCCGGGTGGCTGTTACATTTAGCAGACCGCTTGCGGCTTGTGGGTGCTTGATATGATCATCATCCGCTACCGGCGTATTGACGAGTCTTTAGAGTCCTACACAGAGGTTTCCTGGCTCAAGCGAAACGAAATAGGAGCGCATATGAGATATGTGCGGGACCGAGAATAATGCGTGTATGTGATACCGTATTTCATTCTCGCGATGAATGTGTCGAATGGTTGTAAGCGATATAATTTAGTTATCGAATCAAGGATTGATTCGATAAGCCGATACATTGGATACTAGCCGGTTATATGCGACATGACCGGATCTTTGAATCAAGTGTTGATTTAATGATTTAATGTATAATTATATATTTGATATATTACTTTGCATTAACTGGTATTGGTTCACTTTAAATGGATTTTCTCACTTGGATTGTGCAAGTTGTATATGTGATATACTTTTATGCACAAGATTGTATCATGTTTGATGATACATGCAAGCTTGGGTTTGTGTAAAGTATTGACCATGGTTATATGAATGGTTAGGGTTTCATTTTATTTAATTATTCATTTATTTATTCTTTATGTTAATTTTGGAAAAAGGAAATGATAAAGAAATTGAAATGGTGGCTTGATTTGTTTGTAGTTGAAGATTCTTGAAACTTTGATTAAGCAACCATTTTGTCTTCATCTCCTAACCCAACCATTCAACTAACTTGGGTTGACTCTCTACACATAACCATGGTTACTATCATGATAAGTATCATTTTATTTGATAATTTAAATATACTTATCATATTCTTTTTCTTCATCTTCTTCTTCTTCAACATGAGAAGAAAGCTTGCTACATCAATGGTGATTGATGAAAAAGTGTGAGAAATCCAAATGTAAAGTCTACCCACTTCCTATTTCTTCATCCTCTAACTCTTGCCAAGTTGTATAGGGTGTTTCCTTCACAAGTTTTCAAGGCTTGGTGAAGTTGGAGCTTGTTCTTATGATGCCTCGACGTAGATCATCTTCGGCATCGAACCGACGATCAAGCCCGCCCATTCTTCGATGATGCCAATGCTAGAGTCAAGGGTTCGATTTGGACAGCATAGGGAGATCATCGCGGAGCTTAGGAAGTGGTGGACCGGATCTACAAAGGTTGTAGTCACTTTCCCTTAGCATTTAATTCGATTACATGCTTGCTTCGCCTATATATCTAGTTAACGATCCGTATTAGGGTTTGTAGGCACCCGTAAAATTTGATTTGTGCATGTTTGATCACTTGTGAGACTTCATTAGTGTGCCTAGGAACCCTACAATAAGCTCCTAGTACAAGTCCCTTCTCCGCGATCCACGATCTCCCGGACTCAAGAGTGGCTCCATGACTCGAACGATCCATGCTAGCTTGTAGTGTTCCTTTTTTCCGAAGATCTACGTCGAAGTTGCTATAACTCAAGCTCTCTCACTCTAATGAAGTGAACACTCTAATCTAATGGGCTAGATTAGATGAGGATGATGGAGTAGTATTTATGCTATCTTTTTATATCAATTTCTCACAAGAAATCATCACCAAAGGAAAATCTAGTGAGCTATTTCAAAAACTCAAGAGAGAAGAAGATGAAGAATAATGAGATAATCCTTTTGTGATGAATAATGATAAGAGTATATCAATAATAATGCAACCATGGTTAATGATGACAAGGATAACCCTTGTAGAGAGTTAACTAAGGATAGGGTTTGGTTGGGTTAAGAAATGAGTCATAAGAAAAAATATATCATAATATCTTCTTCATGACAAAAGGAATGCTTCTAGATGGTGCAAGAAGAAGCTAACCCTAATCAAACCCTAATCTCTTTTTATCATCACTAAACATGTTTCATTATTAATCATATCATGTTACTATAATATATATCACATATATATATTATATTTGTAACAAAAGAAAATAATACAATTAATATATATCGTATATATATCAATGTATTATCCGGTGAGAAAATGAAATAATAAAGCGAGCCAATATTAGATAATATAATACAATATATCATATATATATTATTATACATTAAATCATCGAATCAACACTTGGTCCGACAATCCGGCTATATCGAATATAACCGACTAATATATCATGTACCGATTCATCGAATCAACACTTGATCCGATGATCCGGTTCATATCTAAATATCGTGAGAATATAATAAGGTATCTCATATCGTATTTGTAACATTTTAAAAATAATTAAATAAATAATTAAATGAATAAAAGTGTTTAAGTGAATTTTAGGATTTTCGGTAAAGTAAAATGTATTTTTCGTAAAACCAAACCGTGATTGTTTTTCACTATAAATTTAAAAATATCTATTTTAATTATGAAATTACTAGTAAATAGTGTTTATTTAGCCACTTATAAATTTTTGGTTTAATAAAATATTTTTCCTAAATTAATTATTTTAAATATTAACATAAGCTTTATTTTTACACTAAATTAGTGTAAATTACAAATTTAAATGGTTTTAATTTGTAAAAATGAACCATGGCATATTAGAATTTAGTGTGTATCATGCAAAATTTATTTGCAAATTTTTCCTTGTTTCTAGATCTTTCTTGAGTTATTTCAGAAAAGAATTAAAAGAAAATGAATAAAGCATGAAAAGACATTAAGATGATGACATTTTGGAGAAGTTTCTACACCATTTCTCATGTGTTTCTCCCTCTACCCCTTATTGTGGCCGGCCTCCCCATCACCATGGCTGCCCCCCCCCCCCATTTTCCACCTCATTTTTATTCAAAAATCATCAAAAATACTACAAAAATCCAATTTAAATTCCACAAAAACCTAATTATTTCATACCCTTTATTCTCTACTCTTCTCTACATGGATTTTGGAGTGGGAAAGCATGTATTTTTGAGGCTCATTTTCAAGTTTGGACATGAGGTTGTGGAGGTATAAATCCTTCTCTTTTGTTTTATTTCTATTAGATATTTCTTTTAAAGCATAATTAGATTAATTAGATTAATTCTTGTTGCAAATTCTAAAATTCAAGTTATGGTTTGAAAATTCAAGAGGTGGTTTTTGTTAATTAATTAGGGTTATAATAGCTAGTTTAACATCTTTTAGAGTGGAAAATTCTTGCATAGTGGTGGTATAATAAATTGTTGATCGAAATTGTTTAATTTAAACTATTTAGCTAACTAGATTTTTTCTAAAATCTGTTGTGGGTAAAATAAAATTCTTATTAAGGGTGTTATCATTAGATGGTAATTTTAGTGAGAACATTAGCATATTAATTGAATGAAAAACCTAGTTTGATCACTAGATTATTTTGATAATTGGAAAAATAGTAATAAAATGCTATTATTTTGTAAACTAGATTTTAGGAATTTCTAAATAAATGTGATTAAAAATATAATTATAGTTTCATTACATCATTATCATCATAAATTGTGGTTTAAGTGATTAATTTATGCAAAATCATGTTTTGAGGTGGAATTGTGGTATTTTGCTTGGAAAATGTTAAAATTGTTAAAAGTTGCAAACTAGAAATTTCAAATAAATGCAAAATTGTGTAATAAAAATATAGTAATGGTTTGTATAGTCTAGTAATGCTATTTAATGAGTTTTATGACCATTGGTTTCATTTAAATGTCAAGTTTCGATGAAAAACGGTAAATTGGCATTTTCGGGTTTTTCGAAAACGGACGATTTGATCGATTTTAGTGTTTCGATGAATTTGATCATGTTTTACAATATAGGTAATGTGTTTTAAAACTACAAGTTGTTTGATGATGTTATCTCGATCCATCGGAGTTTGTACGCCGATATCGAGCGGTATTTGGTTCTTTTGCGTGGACGGGACATAGGTTTTAACCTGTGCTTGCTCTTCGTATCGTTTGACTTTTGTATGTGATTCGGTTTACGATGCTATTTATATGTTTGCGTCTAGGTACCCTCACGTGGACTGCGGGCGATGAAGAGGAGGATGGCGACACTGTCTTCGGCAGACATGGACCAGGTGAGTAGATGCATATCTACGGGGGGAAGTCGGGTGGATGGCGTTTAGCACCCCCGCAACGTAGAATAGGAATAGTACTTATTGACATTAGGAAACCAGACGTGACCCTAGTAGGACCCTAGTATTGACCCTAGGCTGGACTAGACCGATTTAGGAAAACTATATCAGAGGATGAGTACCTTGGAAGAGGTTCGTAGGTTTCAGATAGAAACACACCAGCGCACACACTGAAAATCGACATGGGGTACGTGTATGTGTATATATATAGAACTAGGTATAGGTATATACATATATATACAACACATATAGGTGATTCAGTGATGTGATATGATATCCGAGGTATGATGAAATAGTATAACTGGGCTTGATGCCGTGATTTTTGACTTTATAGTCGTAATAAAGTGTTAGCGGATCATTAGGGAATGAGATAATGAACTTGAATATATAAATTACAAAGAGTGGTGGTGATATTGATGTACATGGGACTCTAGAATAGTACTCGGACTGTAACTTGTGACTGATTACGATATGATATATGTATAACTTGATTTCGACATTATATTGGTGTGACCTGATGCCGATATCATATGAGTATGACTTAATCACAATATGATACATACGACATTATACGAATGAGGAGACACCTAGGAGATACTTGACCGTACCCCGACATTGGGATGCCGTACGATGGATTTTACCGTACGTGGCTTAGATTTGATGATTGATCCGCACTCTTGATTCAAGGAAGCCGTACTACGTACGTGACACTGTTGAGGCGGGATCGCCGACTATTAGAGATATTGATTCAGACCTTAGGTAGACTCTTATTTCTATTGACTAGTTCTTAGGTTTAGTTTTTCTTAGGAGGTTAGATGGACACTAGGTTAGGTTCGAGTCATATAGTGGTAGCAGAATTAATATATTAAATGAGTAGGTAATATACATTCGTCTTTACTTTCACACTGTAATCATAATGTTGCATGTTCATACATATGTTGCTATAAATAGTATAAACATTACCTGTTAGGACACCAGCACCATTACCGATGATGCACATATTCCACGCACACTTATTTGCCGGCTCACACACATCATCATCGGTAATTGCTATGTCACGTACACTTTAGATCATATTATCTTTTATTGATAGAATCAGTTAACAACTAAACCGATGTAGTATTGTGATCACTCTCTGATGTTAAGTATAAGACATGACATTCATTACTTAGACATTCATGCATTCATATTTTCGTGTTATCATGCAGTATTATGGGCATATGCCGACACTTATCATATAGTACTCATGATTTTGAGATTTGGATTTCTATGAGATTTCTGGATTTTTGGGGAAAACCACAAAAATATATAAAAACTTCTCTCTCTCTCCTCTTCTCTTTTTTTTAAAATAAGATGCGGTTTTCTCGTGATGTATGTGTCGTCCACCATGAGTATTTCATGTTTTCTGATGGATTTCGAGACCCGATTCGAGGAGTGGATGAACCGTCTCGGGTACATGGTGGGCCCGGTATGGTACCCCGGGGCAAGAAGATCAAGTTGTAGACGATGAGCCTGGCAGGGGAAGGCTACCTACCGGTGATGTCTGGCGCGGCGGATATCCGGAGGATACCGACCGTTGTCGTGGGATTTGATGATATGGGCCGATCCGGACTGACGGAGCCCGACATATTGATACTTGAGGTTACATGTGTTGTGTCGATGCTTGACACGGATTTCCATGGATTTCATTGTTGAGATTTCAGATGCTTATACACACTTTACTATGATAACGGCTAAAGGTTCTCATACATATATATCTGGATTTCAGGATTTGTGACTTTACATTCATGGTGCATGCATTTCATTTCATATGACTTAGTACTATATGAGGCACTGACACGACACGGAGTATTTGCACTTACACGTAGTATTACCCTGCTATTACTAGATGTTTGGGATATAGTAGTGTATTATTATGACCTAGGATAGCGTCTTGCATTCGATTTCTTTTTGTAGATGTCTTCTACTCACGAGTTGGCAACTCACCCCGTTGTGCCAAATTCTTTACAGGTTCGATGTACAGGTTTCCCGTGGCAGCTTGTTGGCACATTTTTTCTTCAGGGCGATTGGCACGGTAGGTTGGTTCACTTGTATCCGAACCACCATTGTACTTTTATTCATTCATTTGTATCTAGTAAGCTCCATCAACCATATTTGTATTACTTGATAAGTTATTGGACCAGTCTTTTACTTCGACCTTAGAGTCGCGCCTGTATTATTCTGATCTGTTGGTTTTGCTTTCTTTTGAGTTTTGAGCCTCGCCCTCTGGCGTTGTATATTATTGTGCTTGTTGTGGTTGTTTCCGCCTGTTGGCGTTGATGCTAGCACCCGTTTGGGGATGCTTTTTATTGTTTATTCATATTATACTTGTTGTACCCGTTTGGGGGCCAGTTTTTACAGAGGAGACTCTGCCGAAATTTTTGGTAAAATTTGCTGATGTTTTTTTTTTACTTGTTTTCTTTTCTTTTCTTCTTTTTCTTCTTTTATGGTTTAGATCTCTGGGCTTCGGCTTACTTAGGTCACGTGGCGCCTCTAGACGCTTCGTAATCTAAGTGCCGGTCACGTTCCGTACTTTCGGGTCGTGACAGTATTATTCTCGGTCCTGCACATATCACATATATGCCTCTACTCCATTTTGCCGGAGCCAAGAAAGCTCTGTATAGGACTCTAAATAATCGTCAATATGCCGGTAGCAGGTGATGATCATATCAAACACCCACAAGCTGCAAGCGATCAGCTAAACGTAACAGCCACCCAGGTATTGAGCGATCAGAAGATCAACAAGCTAGCCTGTACGTTCTCCTGTGAATCCAATTAATAACACTCCCGTACAGTCCGGTCTGTTCGTCTGATATGTCGCATATCAAGTCTAAGGGTGGTATACGTCAGACCCCAGTAACCGATAAGTCGTGTCGATGTGTGGCTCATAACGGGTCGAGAAACTACTGGTAACACTTACCAGTAAATCTCTATATATCAGCCCTGGCCAGGGACTTCCAGTTATAGCCAATCGAATACAGCACAACATCAACTCCCTATACCGGGAGAGATGAATCCTCTCCTATCGCTCCTTGCCTCCATGTAATTCGGACTGTACCCAAAAGCCACCGTTTTGCACGCCCTCTTCGACGTGGTAAGGTGGAAATCAAAGCACAGTGGGAATCACACAAGACTCTATGACGATCTCGGGTCTACAGACTACCCTGTACCAGTGTCACCGGAGAACTGCCATCTGACGTGTGGTATATCACCATCTGGGAGTTCTCGGCGAGTCCGTCTAGTGTACCCATTCTCTACTGAGCACCCATACACCATCCTTGATGTCAAACACCGATGGATATGGGATCATCCATCGCCCATCATATGGGTCAAGATGCGTATACACTAGTCTACTCTGGTGTATCGATGCCCTGTCTCGATATACCCTCGACTAGGAACAGTTATAGGATGTACTCATCGACTACCATGGCCCCACTAGTATGATCTCATCATAGTCCCAGTAGTCGAGTACAGATCCTAAGTGCTTTATCAACATGCGAGAGTAAGACAGTAAACCAATACAAGTCAGCATGTTAAGATAAAGTGAAACCAAATAGCATACTATCATGACGAGCAAGAAAGTCCTCTCTGTATATATCCAAGCATCCATCATAATATACATCATATGTACAACAATAGCCTCTAGGGCATATACATAACTAACAATCTCCTATATGCACTAAGGCCAGCTGTTGTAGTATCTCATACCTAGCATCCCAGATAATCTCTCAAACTGTATCTGGGGAATGGCCTTCGTGAGTGGATCCGTAGTGTTGTCCTTCGTATCTACTCTCCTGACCTCGATCTCACGGCGATCAACTATCTCCCGGATTAGGTGATACAGCCTCAGAATATGTTTGGACTTCTGATGGGACCTGGGTTCCTTGGCTAAAGCCACAGCTCCATTGTTATCGCAATACAGCGGTATTGGATGCTCAATGGATGGAACTACACCAAGTTCACTAATGAACTTCTTCATCCAGACAGCCTCCTTGGCAGCATCGTTGGCAGCGATGTATTCAGCCTCCATCGTCGAGTCTACAACGGTATCCTGTTTGGAACTCTTCCAACATACCGCCCCTCCATTGAGTGTAAAGACAAATCTCGAGTGCGACATAGAGTCATCCTTATCACTTTGGAAGCTGGAATCGGTAAAGGACTCCACCCGGAGTTCTCCGTTACCATACACCAAGAACATGTCTCTAGTCCTTCGTAAGTACTTGAGAATGTTCTTCACAGCTGTCCACTGACTCTCTCCAGGATCTGCTTGATACTGACTCACTACACTTAGTGAGTATGATACATCGGGTCTGGTACATAGCATCGCATACATGATAGAGCCTACTGCCGAAGCATAGGGTATCCCTTGCATGCGAGCTCTCTCCAAATCAGTCTTGAGAGACATCTCTTTGGAGAGAGTGGGTCCAAAGATCGTGGGTTGGTTCCCACGCTTGGATTCTTCCATACTAAATCTCTTTAGTATGGTGTCAATGTACCTGGATTGGGACAATCCCAGTATCCATTAGATCAATCTCTATAGATCATGATTCCCAATATGCAGGAGGCATCACCTAGATCTTTCATTGAGAATCTTTGTGATAAGAAGAGCTTGACTGATTGCAGCATAGGAATATCATTTCCTATCAAGAGTATGTCATCCACGTACAATACGAGGAAGACAACCTTACTCTCTGGTACCTTCTTATAGTTACAAGGTTCATCTATATTTTTGATGAAGTCAAACTCTTTGACTACAACATCAAAACAGATGTTCCAACTCCGCGATGCTTGCTTCAACCCATAAATGGATTTAAGTAGCTTGCACACCTTTCCGCTGCTCCAATTATCTACGAAGCCCTCTGGCTGAGTCATGTACACGCACTTTTCTAAATCACCGTTTATAAAGGCGGTCTTAACATCCATTTGCCAGATTTCGTAGTCATGGTATGCAGCGATGGCAAGTAAGATCCGGATGGACTTAAGCATAGCCACTGGAGAAAAGGTTTCGTCATAATCCACACCTGGTCATTGACAAAAACCCTTTGCAACAAGTCTTGCTTTGAAAGTCTCAACTTTTCCATCTACACCAAATTTCTTTTTAAAGATCCACTTGCTCCCAATGGGTTTTACCCCTTCAGGAGCATTTTCCAAAGTCCATACTTTGTTGGTGTACATGGATTCCATCTCAGATCGCATTGCATCCATCCATTTCACAGAGTCACCACTTGTTATGGCCTGCTCGAAACTAGTTGGGTCATCATCTTCCATGATGCAATCCTCGCTTCCACCGTCAATGAGAAAACCGTAGTATCTCTCAGGTGGATAAGAAACCCTGCTAGATCGGCGGAGAGGCTGGGATTCGTCGGGTACTACTGAATCCTCTGGCTCAACTAAATCATCTGTTGTAGTTTGTTCTGCTGGAACTTCTTCCAGTTCTGCCTCAATGCCACCAATCTGTTTCATAAGAAATCTTTTTTCTAAGAAAGTGGCATGTCGAGAAACAAACACCTTTTGTTCCTCGGAGTGGTAGAAGATATACCCTCGCGAATGTTTGGGATATCCAATAAACTTACATAGAACAGACCTTGCCTCGAGCTTGTCCGGATTTTGTGTTTTAACATAGGCCGGACAACCCCATATCTGAATAAAATTAAGACATGGTTTCTTACCATTCCATATATCATATGGAGTGGTAGGCACTGATTTGGTTGGAACTCTATTCAATAGGTATGCAGCTGTCTCCAGTGCATATCCCCAGACGGAAATAGGTAACTCAGCACTCCTCATCATAGAGCGCACCATATCTAATAGAGTTCGATTCCTACGTTCCGATACACCGTTGTGCTATGGTGTATAAGGAGGAGTAAGCTGAGAGAGAATCCCATTCTCTTTTAGATAATCTAGGAACTCATTGCTTAAGTATTCACTTCCTCGATCAGATCGAAGAATCTTAATACTTTTGCCCATTTGGTTCTCTACTTCGTGCTTATATTCTCTGAATTTCTCAAAAGCTTCAGACTTGTGTTTCATCAGGATCACATATCCGAGTCTTGAGAGATCGTCAGTGAATGTAATAAAGTAGGAAGAACCTGTTAGTGTTTATGCCCTAGAAGGCCATTACTGTATCATACTAGTTTGTATATTACTTAATGGAAGCTTGGGATATTCACATGTATATAACAGTCTTGCTAAACATGGTAGTATGCTACTTCGTTTTTCTATCTTAATATGTGAGTATACGTATTGATAGAGCTCTTAGGATCATGCTTGACTACCAGCGTTGTGATGGCAGTCACACTAGTGGGGGCTGGGTAGTCTACAAGCACATCCTTATTCAGGTCTATAGTCGTTGGATTATCGAGACAGGGCATCGATACTTCGGAGTAGACTAGTGGGTACGCTTCTTATCCTAGTTGGGGAGATGGTCTGTCCCACAGCCGTCAGTACGTTGTACTGGAGATAGTATGCAGGTGCTCGTTAGGTTACGGGTACACCGGACAGGACTCACAGGGAACTGTTGGTTGGTTTTATACCAGTCGTCAGTGAACAGTTCCCAGGTGACATGAGTACAGCATTGTCTGCAGACTTGACACTGCTACTTCGCCTCGAGTGTGTCCCACTGTTCTTAGATTGCTACCCTACCACGGCTCAAAGGAGTCATGCAAACAGGTAGCAGTTAGGTGCAGTCCCGAGCACTTGGAGGTAGTGGCGGATAGACAGGATTCGTCTCTCCCGGTATTGGGGGTTGATATCGCGCTGTGTCAGAAAGCCATTACGCAAAGTCCCTGGCCAGGGCAAGCGAGATTTGCTGGTAGGTTCCAGTAGTTTCTCAGGGTGTAATGGGCTACGCTCCGACACGACTTATACCGCTATTAGGAGAGTGACTCTTGCCGCCCCCTAGGCCCAATATGCGATAGTCTTAGACAAACGGACCGGAATGTATGGAGATTGTCACAGCAGGCTCAGTAGGAGTTCGGATGGGTTTCCTCATCGGCCTTCTTATCGACATCTACCTGGGGACCGTTACGTACAGCTAGTGCCGCTTGCGTTCTGTGGTTAAACCCACTGCCGGCGTAGTAGTCGAGTCTCTAGAGTCCCATGCAGAGAGTTTCCCTACTTCAGGTGAAACGATATAGAGGTCGTATGGTTTTACGACAATGGTTCGGACGCATACGTGTGTTTACGCACGTACGACTTTCGGACAGTTTATACTAGTCGGCTTTGGTTTAAGTCAGTTACTAGTATCCGGTTATTGGATTTATACAGTCTAAAATTTTTCCGTGTTTTCACGGATAGGAGGGGCGTTCTCGTAATTGCGCGAGAAGCTTTTAGAAGATGGTGACTAAAGGAGTTAAGGTGGCATATACATTGAATGAGATTAGTGAGTCATATGGATGATTCATCCATGTCATTAATGCATCATAAATGCTTAATGACTCATGGAGATGAATCACCATTAGATATTTATCAGGCATGGTTTTAAATCATTTTCTTTTCTTTTCTTGAAAAATAATAATTCTTGATATATATTATGATAGCTCATTTCTCATCTCATTATTATGCTCACCTTCTCTCTCCTCAAGCTCTCTCTGTTCAAACCCTAATCCTCTCCTCTCATGTGTTGAGTATAAGGATTAGATTAGACTACTTAGTCTTTAACCATTCTCTATATCACCTAGGTTTCTTAAATTAGCGATTTAAGAAACCTAGTTATCTCTAGTTTGAGGTGAAGCTTGTAGTAAAGCTCTCGGGGGGATCTTCTACTACTTAGAGAAGGCCGGAGAGGACGTGGAAAACGATAAGACGAAGGACTCAGATCTTTAGGTATAATCACTTTTCATAGTAGTTGTTAACTTCTGTGTTTGTTGTTAGCTATAGTTTAGCTTCGATTCTTGTGGTTAGTCCATGTTTAAGCAAAAAACAAGATCGTTTTTCATATTTCCGCCTCCCCGCAATTCGTGGGGTGTTACACAACGGCTTACCGTGGTATCAGAGCCTCGCTAAACAATAATTAACTCATTAGCAAAGTCGTAAGATATTCGAACGCAAAACGAACCAAAAAACGACATCGATATCACTACTTTCTGTCGAATTTTAAACAGGCTCTAAAAATTTTTCAGGGTGCTCCAGAATAACCTACAGAGAATTGTAAGAAAACTGGTGAAAAATGGGTTCCTGAATCGGCCAAACGACCGCGGAACCGCGGCCGAGTTGGGGCCGATTCAACCCAATTTTCACCAGTAATTCTTCTGTGATATTTTTGTGTTTTCTGGGATGTTTATTTTTTTGCTCAAGTCTCAGGTGCACAGAGGAGTATTGGAGTTGAATCTAATGTGTTTGCACGATCAAAATTTTACGATGTTTGCTAATATGATTATATCTGTGTTTGTATAATGTGTTCGTAAACCTCCCCTAACTGCTAGTATGTCGGTTGGCAGGGGGTTGCACATTTCTGTAATGGATTTTATCTGTTTGTGTATATGAACTGTGTTGGACTGTTGTGGTGTATAGCTGGAGTTTTGTGATGGGTTTTTATTTAATTCATTCAATGTAAATGTAATTTGTTGTAATATTATTTTTGCGGGGCACATCCAGGTTGCGGTTGTAGCCACCGTTGTATTATTTCATTTTACTGTTTTTGCTCCTAGGACAGACCTAAGGTGGCATGCACAAACTACCGGGCAGGTAGTTTGACGTACCCGTAGGGGTCTTGGGTGGGGTAATGGCTATTCATCATAACTTTGTAATCCGTCTTTCATTGCAGGCTCAAAAGAAATACGGATTGCTTGCAAAACCAAAAAAGATCATCTGTGATCTGGAATGACTATTATTGCGTCTGACGAATGTAAAATATCTATATATATGATAACTATTTAGACGTCACTTATGTTTTACACCCGCGCTAGCCCAGCCCCCGCTCTGCCGTTAGTTAAGTAACCTAACGGGTGATGACGGGACCCCGTGGCGAATGCGAATGGCATAAGAGGACGTTGTATTTTCGTTGTTTTCTGCAATGATAGGTTAATGATGGGACGCATTATTTATAATGCAAAGAAAATAAACCAAAAAGTTGAATCGTTGGAACAATTTAAAAGAAACCAATCGGTTATTTTAAAACAGATGATATTTTTTTAATTGCGGAGTTTTAACCACTCCTTTTAAAAAGCTATCAGGTTCCTCCGATTATATCAAGTTCACTACGTTCACGGTTTCGCCAAAACCAGTCGTAGCCCTCCGTCATTTCTTATGAATGGTCAGTAGTATTCAAGCTATGTTTGTTTGGCCCTTAGTCAAGACATAATGATTGGTAGCTGCTGGGGTATTCATTTGTTGCATAGATAGATGAGTTGGTTTGGGACAGTCGTATTACTTTGTTTGGCCCTTAGTCAAGAGTATATACGGATGGGTTCAAATCAACAGGATAATGATGGGCAGAACTTGACATGTGACTTATGATTTGTTGGCCCTTAGTCAAGGTCATAAGAACATGGGGAAAAAATTTATATCGGGAATTTCTAAAGAAACTGAAATTTGCAAAGAGATGGATACCATTTGGAGTTTGATGAATGTTGGTAGGTTCCTTCAACATTATCATACGATGATATTTGGATCCCGATCCTACTGTGAGTATATGCTACTTATCAGGAGGTTCGTCACTTAACGATCAATGCTATAAAC
Organism: Agapanthus africanus; assembly: GCA_030015575.1. Classification (NCBI taxonomy): domain Eukaryota; kingdom Viridiplantae; phylum Streptophyta; class Magnoliopsida; order Asparagales; family Amaryllidaceae; genus Agapanthus; species Agapanthus africanus. The sequence goes on along the minus strand of CM057348.1, from coordinate 246,922,095 downwards.
CAAGTAGGTGCCGAGAAAGGTATCAGCGGGGATACGCCCCCAGAGAAAAGATGTTATTTAATTAAGGAACTTCGTGAAAGTGTTGGAAAACCTCCCTCGAAGTACCGACACTAGCCTGGCTGAACGGTTAAGCAAGTATTGTACAGTGAGAATAGTCCTGGCTAATTCTTCTTTTATAGTTTGAGGAAGGATTCGAGAAACAGTGGGAGCCATCCAGTTTAGATAAATTAAAAACCAATCTAAACTTGCAAGAGCATCATGCTAAAGTGTTTTCTTCTCTCTCTCTCATTGCAGCAACCTTGTGACCATGACTAGGTTACATCTAGATAACAAGTTGACTGAATCTAACTTTTATGACTGGCAAAGGTCTGTCCAGATGACCATTGCCTATGACAAGCTGGACCACTCTATTACTACTCAAGATCCCGCCGTCCCAGGTCCAGTTTCCACCGTCGCGGATATGGATATCCGTCAGACAAAGGAAAAGGATAAAGCGAAAGCCAAGTGCCTCGTGTTGGCTTCAGTTGATGTTGTATACCAGAAGCAGCACGAGAAGATGGACTCTGTTTCCATCTTTCTCCATAACAAAGATTTATATGGAGAGCAATCTCATATCGCAAGATATAAGGCCTCGAACGAATTAATTCAAGCGAGGTCGGCTGACGGGTCATCTGTAAGGGACGATGTCCTTACGATGACTAGCTATATTGACGAGCTCAAGGACCTGGAGACCATGTTGGGAAACAGGTCATATACTGACTTATTTCCACAGTCCCTACCCTCTACTTACACCCTGAAAGAAACCAGGGAGACACAAGCTCTGCTTAATAGGGGACCTTCTTCTTCTTCATCCAAGGCGAAAGCAAAGGGTGAAAAGAAGAAGTCCTCTACAATGCCGATATACAGTGTCAGTAAAGTAGGAGGAAAGGGAAGAGCAAAAGTTTCGGGACTTGGTGTAGGCAAGGTGGGATGTTCCTATTGTTATGGGAATGGACATTGGCAGAAGGATTGCAGGGCTTTGGAAGCCAGTAGCCAGGATACGAAGCATGTTGTGGCTTCAGCCTCTAGTGTGTTTGTAATTGAGAACTGTTTGTCAATTAACTCTACTTTCTGGGTACTAGATACCGGAGCAGGATCTCATATCTGTAATTCATTACAAGTTTTGAGAAACCGTAGAGTTATAAGGGTAGGTGATTTGTCTCTCAGAGTTGCAAACGAAATGAGCGGGGATGCTGAATCCGTGGGAGAATATCGCCTAGGTTTGACAAGTGGGCAGATATTGATTCTACGTAACTGTCTGTATGTACCTAGTTTGACTTGTAATATCATATCAGTGTCCTCACTTTCGAGAGAGGGATATAACTTTACATTCGTAAGCGATGTGGTTCACATCCACCTAAATCAAGTTCTGATTGGGTCCGGTAGATTAGATGACGGTATATACGTATTGAATCAAGCTCAGGTTTTCAATGTCCAGAACACACTTAAAAGAAAGTCTCCAGAAATAAATCAGGCTTTCTTATGGCATTGTAGACTATGTCACATCAATGAAACACGATTAACAAAGTTACATAAAGAAGGATATTTGAATCCGTTCGAATATCAATCTTATGCCACTTGTGAATCTTGTCTCATGGGAAAGATGACAAAGACTCCGTTTACTGGACACGGAGTAAGAGCGAGCAAGCTTTTAGGACTCGTACACAGTGACGTGTGCGGTCCAATGTTTACACATGCGTGAGGTGGTTATTCCTACTTCATTACTTTTATGGATGATTTCTCTAGGTATGGATATATCTTTTTAATGAAGCATAAATCCGAGGCTTTTGAGAAATTCCAAGAATACAAGAATGAAGTGGAAAAACAGACAGGCAAAAGTATAAAGACACTGAGATCTGATCGAGGTGGTGAATACTTAAATGCCGAATTCCTGGGTTACTTAAAAGAGAATGGAATTCTCTCTCAGCTTACTCCTCCATACACACCACAACACAATGGTGTATCGGAAAGGAGGAATCGAACCCTATTGGATATGGTTCGTTCCATGATGAGTAAGGCTGAGTTACCGCGATCTTTCTGGGGTTATGCACTAGAATCAGCTGCATATCTTTTGAACCAGGTTCCAACCAAAACTGTGCCTACCACACCATATAAGATGTGGAGTGGGAAGAAACCCTGTCTAAAACATTTTAGGACATGGGGGTGTCCAGCTTTTGTAAAAAAACAGCATCCGGACAAGCTCGATGAACGCTCAGTACAGTGTAAGCTTATGGGATATCCAAAGAACTCCAAGGGATATTATTTCTATTACGCATAGGAACAAAAGTTTTTTGTTTCTCGTCATGCCCACTTCTTAGAAACTGAATTTTTAGAAAATCAGAAGAGTGGGAGCGTAGTAGAACTGGAAGAAATTCCAGAACCACAAGCTGTTACTGAAAGTTTGGTAGAACAAGAAGTTTCAGAAGAAAGGGACATACCAGCGCCTATCCGCAGAAGTAGTAGGCAGTCTCATCCGCCCGAGAGATACTACGGTTTTCTCATAGACGGGGATCGAGAACATTGCGTCATTGATAATGACGACCCTACTAGCTTCCAGCAAGCCATTCAGAGCGGCGACTCGGTAAAATGGCTGGATGCAATGCGGACCGAAATGGAGTCCATGTACACTAACAAAGTATGGATTTTGGACACTGCTCCAGATGGGGTAAAACCCGTAGGATGCAAGTGGATCTTCAGAAAGAAGATTGGTGTAGATGGACAGGTTGAAACCTATAAGGCTAGACTTGTTGCAAAAGGTTTCCATCAAAGACCTGGTTTGGACTATGACGAAACCTTTTCTCCAGTGGCTATGCTGAAATCCATTCGGGTCCTTCTTGCTGTTGCTGCCTTCCACGATTATGAGATCTGGCAGATGGACGTAAAGACGGCCTTTCTAAATGAAAATTTAGAAGAGAGCGTCTATATGGATCAGCCAGAGAGATTCATTCAGAGTGGGAGCAGTGGTAAAGTATGCAAGCTGGTTAAGTCCATTTATGGACTAAAGCAGGCATCGCGGAGTTGGAACATCTGTTTTGATGATACTGTCAAAGAATTTGACTTTATCAAAAATCCAGATGAACCATACATATACAGTAAGATTGTAGGGAGAGTTGTTGTATTCCTCGTCTTGTACGTGGATGACATTCTCCTAATAGGAAATGATATTCCTATGCTACAGTCAGTCAAAAGATTCTTGTCACAGAAATTCTCCATGAAGGACCTGGGTGATGCCACCAACATTCTGGGGATCCAGATCTATCGTGATAGATCAAAGAGGATGTTGGGACTTTCACTGTCCAGGTACATAGACACCATATTGAAAAGATTCAGTATGGAAGATTCTAAGCGCGGTAACCTACCGGCTTGTCACGGAATCACCCTCTCCAAAAAGATGTCTACTAAGACTGATTTGGAAAGGGAACACATGTCGATTATAACCTACGCTTCTGCGGTAGGTTCTATAATGTATGCGTTGTTATGTACCAGACCAGATGTAGCATACGTATTGAGCGTTGTAAGCCGGTATCAGGCAAACCCAGGGGAGAATTACTTGATAGCAGTAAAGAACATTCTCAAGTACCTGAGGAGGACTAAGAAGATGTTCTTGGTTTATGGCGGAAAAGACCTCAGGATGGAGGCCTATGCAGATTCCGGCTTCCAGAGTGACAAGGATGACCCCAAGTCCATGTCGGGTTTTGTCTTTACCCTCAATGAAGGGGCGGTCTGTTGGAAGAGTTCCAAGCAGGACACCGTTGCTGACTCAACAATGGAAGCGGGGTACATAGCTGCTTGTGATGCAGCAAAAGAAGCTGTCTGGATGAAGAAGTTCCTCGCAGAACTTCAGGTGGTTCCAACCAGTGTTGGTCCAATACCTCTGTATTGCGACAACAACGGTGCTATAGCTTTAGCGAAGGAACCCAGGTCCCATCAGAAGTCCAGACACATCTTAAGGCGGTATCACCTGATCAGGGAGATCGTAGATCGCCGAGAGATCGAGGTAAAGAGAGTAAATACAGAGGATAACATTACTGATCCATTCATTAAGGCCCTGCCTCAGATTCAGTTCGAGAGGCTACTCGAGATCATCGGTCTACGATACGCCAGTACATGGCCCTAGTGCAAGTGGGAGATTGTTAGTGTTTATGCCCTAGAAGGCCATTACTTTATCATACTAGTTTGTATATTACTTAATGGAAGCTTGGGATATTCACATGTATATAACAGTCTTGCTAAATATGGTAGTATGCTACTTGGTTTTTCTATCTTAATATGTGAGTATACGTATTGATAGAGCTATTAGGATCTTGCTTGACTACCAGCGTTGTGATGGCAGTCACACTAGTGGGGGCTGGGTAGTCTACAACCATATCCTTATTCAGGTCCCTAGTCGTTGGATTATCGAGACAGGGCATCGATACTCCGGAGTAGACTGGTGTGTACGCTTCTCATCCCAGTTGGGGAGATGGTCTGTCCCACAGCCGTCAATACGTCGTACTGGAAATAGTATGCAGGTGCTCATTAGGTTACGGGTACACCGGACAGGACTCACGGGGAACTGTTGGTTGGTTTTATACCAGTCGTCAGTGAAAAATTCCAAGGTGACATGAGTACAGCATAGTCCGCAGACTTGACACTGCTACTTCGCCTCAAGTGTGTCCCACTGTTCTTAGATTGCTACCCTACCACGGCTCAAAGGAGTCATGCAAACAGGTAGCAGTTGGGTGCAGTCCCGAGCACTTGGAGGCAGTGGCTGATAGACAGGATTCGTCTCTCCCGGTATTGGGGGTTGATATCGCGCTGTGTCAGAGAGCCATTACGCAAAGTCCCTGGCCAGGGCAAGCGAGATTTGCTGGTAGGTTCAAGTAGTTTCTCAAGGTGTAATGGGCTACGCTCCGACACGACTTATACCGCTATTAGAGGACTGACGCTTACCGCCCCGCTAGGCCCGATATACGATAGTCTTAGACAAACGGACCGGAATGTATGGAGATTGTCACAGCAGGCTCAGTAGGAGTTCGGATGGGTTTCCTCAACGGCCTTCTTATCGACATCTACCTGGGGACCGTTACGTACAGCTAGTGCCGCTTGCGGTCTATGGTTAAACCCACTGCCAGCGTAGTAGTCGAGTCTCTAGAGTCCCACACAGAGAGTTTCCCTACTCTAGGCGAAACGATATAGAGGTCGTATGGTTTTACGACAAGGGTTCGGACGCATACGTGTGTTTACGCACGTACGACTTTCGGACAATTTATACTAGTCAGCTTTGGTTTAAGCCAGTTACTAGTATCCGGTTATTGGATTTATACAGTCTAAAGTTTTTCCGTGTTTTCACGGATAGGAGGGGCGTTCTCGTAATTGCACGAGAAGCTTCTAAGGGATGGTGACTAAGGGGGTTAAGGTGGCATATACATTGAATGAGATTAGTGAGTCATATGGATGATTCATCCATGTCATTAATGCGTCATAAATGCTTAATGACTCATGGAGATGAATCACCATTAGATATTTATCAAGTATGGTTGTAAATCATTTTCTTTTCTTTTCTTGAAAAATAATAATGCTTGATATATATTATGATAGCTCATTTTCTCATCTCATTATTATGCTCACCTTCTCTCTCTTCAAGCTCTCTCTCTTCAAACCCTAATCCTCCCCTCTCATGTGTTGAGTACAAGGATTAGATTAGACTACTTAATCCTTAACCATTCTCTATATCACCTGGGTAGCTTAGATTAGCGATTTAAGAAACCTAGTTACCTCTAGTTTGAGGTGAAGCTTGTAGTAAAGCTCTCGGGTGGATCTTCTACTACTTAAAGAAGGCCGGAGAGGACGTGGAGAACGACAAGACGAAGGACTCGGATCTTTAGGTATAATCACTTTTCATAGTAGTTGTTAACTTCTATGTTTGTTGTTAGTTATAGTTTAGCTTTGATTCTTGTGGTTAGTCGATGTTTAAGCAAAGAACAAGATCGTTTTTCATATTTCCGCCTCCCCGCAAGTCGTGGGGTGTTGCACATCGACTTACAGAACCGTTCCTGGCGTGTGTAGACATGGGACCGCATAAATCACTATGTACTAGTCCTAAGTGTTCTGTAACTCTTTCTCCGTGTCCACTAAACGGGGCTTTGGTCATTTTTCCTTTGAGAAATGAATGGCAAGTATCATAAGATGATAATTCGAACGGGTTCAAATATCCATCTTTATGTAACTTTGCTAGTCGTGTCGCATTGATATGACCAAGTCTACAATGCCACAAAATGGATTCGTTCATTTCTGAATTTTTCCACTTGTGTGTGTTTTGTATATTGAGGACTTTATTTTGATTGAGAATGAATATGCCATTATGTAACGAGTCTGATGCAATCAACTTTTGATTTAGGAATATGTTCATAACATTATCCTTTACTACAAAATTATATCCTTCTTTACTTAATAAAGAAACTGATATAATGTTGCACATCATGTTCGGTATATAATAGCACTCATTCAGAATCAGTGTATCACCACTTGGTAATTCAAGGTGATATTCGCCAACTGCTTTGGCTGCAATATTTGCCCCATTCCCTACTTGAACGGAATGATCACCTTTTCCCAGTTCTCTACCTTTCCGTAGCCCATGTAACAATTTACATATGTGGGATCCTAATCCGGTATCTAATACCCAGGACGTAGGGTGAACTGTGAAACAGTTCTCAATAACTAACACACCCGAAGAAGATGCATCAGCATGCATGTTCTTTTGGGCGGCGTGAGAATCCAGATATTCTCCCGTTTCCTGTTCAGTCTTATAACACTTATAAGAGAGAACGGGTCCAACGTTCCCCTGCTCAGTATAATAAGCGGGTTCAGTCAATACATCCATATTATTATCTTGATTATGGCCTGACATGGTCGCTACCTGGAGAGAGAGAAGAAAACACTTTAGCGTATGCTCTTGAAAGATTAGATTGGTTATTATCTTATCTAATCAGGATGTCTTCCACTGTTTTTATCAAATCTTCCTTCAAACCCTAAAATGTAAGATTAGCCGGGATTAATTACACCCTACAATTCCGTCAATCTTTCAGCCAGATCAGTGTCGGTACTTGAGGGAGGTTCCCCATGGTTTCGCACGGACCTAATTAAAGTAAACCTCGTTTTCACAGAGGCGTAACCCCGTTAACGGTTTTCTAGACACCTACTTGATCGGCTAATTATCCTATGTAAAACACTCCCAGGAGTAACTCTTACTCGCAGTGGGTATCGGGATCCAACTATCTCATAGGAGGTATGCAATCTCATTGCAATTTTCAACACTTGAAACTCCTGATAATGCTTTTGCCCCTAGCGTCCCATGACCTTTACGGAGGACAAACTACCCATAGGGCGCTAGTCAAGTTCAACCCGTCATTTCTTGACTGAATTAACCCCCCCCGTACGACCCTTGACGGAGGCCAAACTACGCCGTACGAATACCCTAATCCAATCGCATCATATGCTATCAGATAAGTACTAGTTAGCTACCGTACACTACGTCTTGACGGAGGCCAAACTACCGCAGCACAAATACTAAGTAGCACTTATCTGAAATGACGGAGGGCTACGCAGGTTTTTCAGAAAAACCATGAGCGTAATGAACATGATATCGTTGTAGAATCACGTGGTTTTTGAAAAAGGAGTGTTTTTTAGGCTTTTCTAGTTTCGCTAAAGAGGTCACTCCCGGTGAAGGGATCTCGGCTCTTTCCCCATCGAATAAGGTGCTGGGTATATCATATATACCGCTGTGCAAAGCAAGAACTATATAAGCTGTCAAAAACTAAACAGTGAGTTTGTAGCATCTGCCAGTTTCGCTAAAGAGGTCACTCCTGGTGAAGGGATCTCGGCTCTTTCCTCATCGAATAAGGTGCAGGGTATATCATATATACCGCTATGCAAAGCAAGACTGTAGCTACCCTTTTTTATAAAGTTTTAATTCTACAACATCTTTTAGGTTTCTTTTCTTTTTATTAATCTCATTAATTAAATCCCACCAGCTTATGCTTCCTAAGCATCACAGAAGAAATGAAAGCTGTAATATTTATATATCAGCATATATATATAGTATAAGCATTCGTCTCAGGCAGTAATATGATCTCATCACAGAACATTGCAGCAGAAGAACATATATGAAATATTGGATATACTAGGACGTCCGTGTTTTCAATACGAGCCTGTATAAAACACGGATTCCACGGTCGCGATGAATAGCCAAACCCACATCCCTAGACCCCTACAAGAGCGGCAAGTAACACTGCCAATTCTAGTGTTAGGAGACCCGGTCTCGACTCCTCGAGATGGCCTCCCACTGGACCCTAGAACCCGGTTACTTGTGCTCCCCTCCTTGGGTCTACCTAATGCGGAAAAGTAAATAATATACACTGGTGACATCAACCTCATCCCGGAAGTGCCCCAAATAAAAGAATATTACATACAAATGAATTTTACATGAATGAAAATAAAAACCCTCATCTCACATAAAACCCAAGGCTATTCAGAACACGACGATCCAATATAACATATCACAGCAACACATAATATCACATATCATCAACGTAAGTATGTATGCATACACCGATCATCGTTGATGTATAGCAATGAAGACCGGCAATACAACTACATATTACACTTACGGTCACAGAAAAGAAATTGTAAAACTACAACATTTGGAATCCACAATCACTTTAGACATCGTAAATCCGAAATATCACATACTTCGCATTTCATGCTTAATTGTATGAATTCCATATATTGTATCACATTCCAGATAAATAGACAGTATTAAACTTTCCGAACAGATAATCAAATACCCAAAATTTCCTAAATAGCTCAACACTTGAGCGGAGTTCAAATAATCCCAGAAAATGTCACAGTACCGATGATCCAGCCGTAGAAGGGTCAAGCCATCGCCTCACATGTGGCACGCCGTACTGCCCCAAACCCTAAGGTTTAGAGGCAGTTCAAGACGGTCACATAATCGAGTTAAGGTTTGTGTTCTCTAGAGGGTCCATCGTGTTACTTGCACATTTTTCCGAAAGATTTAAACCCGATAAAATTTCAACACATGAAAGTTTTTCGTGCCGGGAAAAAGTGAGTTAATGATATCCACTAGAACTTTTTAACAGTTTCTAAATATCCGGAAAACAACACAAAATTAAACTTTCCAATCGAATCAACGATTACAAAATAAACCCCAGAACACTCAACGGTTGAGACAGATTAAAAATACCCAGAAGCAGCAACAAGTACCTACGGCTATTACCCTGAAGCCATGTGTCCCAATGCCAAAGATCGGCCGCGGAACCGCCGCGGGAAGCAGGTTTCCACCGCGGTTCCGCGGCGACTTCACAGAATAGGGAGCTCGTATTTCATGATAATTCATAGAATTCCGTGCTGATTTTTTTGAGTATTTTTAATGCAGAAAAAAATCACATTTTTACAAAATTTCCACAGAGGGATTCTATTTCGTTGTATCGGGTTCCATCGGAATTTTAACTTCGTATACAAGTCGCCTAATGCCCTAGCTAGGTTCTGATACCACTGTAGGGTTCCTAGGCACTCTTGTGAGGGTTCATAAGGCATCAAACATGCCCGAATAAAATTTTAGACGTGCTGAACAACCTAAAGCCGGGATCTTTGCCAGATTATTAGGGTTTAACATGCAAGTAAACATCTTTACTACTAAGTGTGAGGGATTACAACATTTGTAGTCCGCTCCTTCGCTTCATAAGCTCCTAATAGGAGTCCCTTCGCCGCGATCCATGATCTCCCGGACTCAAGACAGGCTCCACGACTCGAACGATCCATGCTAGCTTGTAGTGTTTCGCTTCTCCGATGATCTACGTCGAAGTTGCTATAACTCAAGCTCTCTCACTCTAATAAGGTGAACACCCTAATCTAATGGGATAGATTAGATGAGGATGATGGAGTAGTATTTATGCTATCTTTTTATATCAATTTCTCACAAAAAATCATCACCAAAGAAAAATCTAGTGAGCTATTTCAAAAACTCAAGAGAGAAGAAGATGTAGAATAATGAGATAATCCTTTTGTGATGAATAATGATAAGATTATATCAATAACAATGCATTCATGGTTAATGATGACAAGGATAACCCTTGTAGAGAGTTAACTAAGGCTAGGGTTTGGTTGGGTTAAGAAATGAGTCATAAGAAAATATCTATCATAATATCTTCATCATGACAAAAGGAATGCTTCTAGATGGTGCAAGAAGAAGCTAACCCTAATCTAACCCTAATCTCTTTTTATCATCACTAAACATGTTTCATTATTAATCATATCATGTTACTATAATATATATCACATATATATATTATATTTGTAACAAAAGAAAATAATACAATTAATATATATCGCATATATATCAATGTATTATCCGGTGAGAAAATGAAATATAAAGCGAGCCAATATTAGATAATGTAATACAATATATCATATATATATTATTATACATTAAATCATCGAATCAACACTTGGTCCGACAATTCGGCTATATCGAATATAACCGACTAATATATCATGTACCGATTCATCGAATCAACACTTGATCCGATGATCCGGTTCATATCTAAATATCGCGAGAATATAATACGCTATCTCATATCGCATTATCCTCGGTCCTGCACATATCACATATGTGCCTCTACTCCATTTTGCCTGAGCCAAGAAACCTCTTTGTAGGACTCTAAATAATCATCAATACGCCGGTAGCAGGTGATGATCATATCAAACACCCACAAGCTGCAAGCGGTCAGCTAAACGTAACAGCCACCCAGGTATTGAGCGATCAGAAGATCAACAAGCCAGCCTTTACGTTCTCCTGTGAATCCAATCAGTAACACTCCCGTACAGTCCGGTCTGTTCGTCTGATATGTCGCATATCAAGTCTAGGGGTGGTATACGTCAGACCCCAGTAACCGATAAGTCGTGTCGATGTGTGGCTCATAACGGGTCGAGAAACTACTGGTAACCCTTACCAGTAAATCTCTATATATCAGCCCTGGCCAGGGACTTCCAGTTATAGCCAATCGAACACAGCACAACATCAACTCCCTATACCGGGAGAGACGAATCCCCTCCTATCGCTCTTTGCCTCCATATGATTCGGGACTGTACCCAAAAGCTACCGTTTTGCACGCCCTCTTGGACGTGGTGAGGTGGAAATCAAAGCACGGTGGAAATCACACAAGTCTCTATGACGATCTCGGGTCTATAGACTACCCTGTACCATTGTCACCGGAGAACTGCCATCTGACGTGTGGTATATCACCATCTGGGAGTTCTCGACGAGTCCGTCCAGTGTACCCAGTCTCCACTGAGCACCCGTACACCATCCTTGATGTCAAACACCGATGGATATGGAATCATCCATCGCCAATCATATGGGTCAAGATGCGTATATGCTAGTCTACTCTGGTGTATCGATGCCCTGTCTCGATATACCCTCGACTAGGAATAGTTATAGGATGTACTCATCGACTACCATGGCCCCACTAGTATGATCTCAACATAGTCCAAGTAGTCGAGTATAGATCCTAAGGGCTTTATCAATATGTGAGAGTAAGACAGTAAACCAATACAATTCAACATGTTAAGATAAAGTGAAACCAAATAGCATACTATCATGACGAGCAAGAAAGTCCTCTCTGTATATATCCATGCATCCATCATAATATACATCATATGTACAACAATGGCCTCTAGGGCATATACATAACTAACAGAGCCGTGGTAGGGTGGAAATCAAAGCACAGTGGGAAACACACAAGACTCTATGACGATCTCGGGTCAACAGACTAAGCTTTACCAGTGTCATCAGAGAACTGCCATCTGACGTGAGGTATAATACCATCTGGGAGTTCTCGGCGAGTCCGTTTAGTGTACCCAATTTCCTCTGAGCACCCGCATACCATCTCTGATTTCAAACACCAATGGATATGGGATCATCCATCGCCCATCACATGGGTCGAGAAGATATACGCTAGTCTACTCTGGAATATCGATGCCCCGTCTCCATATTCCCATCACTAGGAACTTTGAAGGATGTACTCATGGACTACCCAGGCCCCACTAGTATGATCTGCATCATAGTCCCGTAAGTCGAGTACACATCCTAAGGGCTTTATCAATATGTAATAGAGAGACAGTAAGTATACATGTAAAGATAAAGAGCAACCAGATAGCGTACTATCATGTCGAGCAAGAATGTCCTACCTATATATGTCCCAGCATCCACTACAATACACATCTCATGTACAGTAATGGCCTCTAGGGCATACATATAACTAACAATCTCCCACTTGCACTAGGGCCATCTGTAGCAGTGGTTGCAGTATCTCATACTCAACCATCCCATAAAAGTCTCTCTCTGGGAAAAGGCCTTTGTGAGTGGATCCGCCGTGTTGTCCTCTGAGTCTACTCTCCTAACCTTGATCTCCCTGGAGATCAACTATCTCCATGATCAGGTGATACTGCCATGGAATATGTCTGGGTCACTGATGGGACTGGGGTTCCTGGGCTCAAGCCTCACCTCCATTGTCACACAATGGTAGGAACCTAGTTCATCTTAAGAACTAATATACACCCAAACTGCCTCTTTGGTAGTATCTTTGATAGCGATGTCACCAGCCTTTATCGTCTAGTTTGCCACGGTATCTAGCTTGGAACTCTTCCAACATACCGTCCCTCCACTGAGGGTAAAGACAATGCCTGCGACTGACATTCAGTCAACCTTACCATCCGGGAAGCTGTCCAATGATTCTCCCCAGGATCGATTTATACCATCTTACTACACCTAGTGAGAATCCTAATATCCATTTAGATCTATCTCATAGATATAAAACCTGGGATTTAGGAGGTGTCAGTATGATCCTATTTGGAGAATTCTTATGATAAGCGGAGATTGACCGAGCATAGCATAGGAAACTCCTTCCCTATCAAGAGTATGTCATCCACGTACTCTACGAGGATGTTCACCTTACTCTCTACTACCTTTTTATATATATACAAGGTTCATCTATCATTTTGATGAAGCCAAACTTTTTGACTACTACATCAAAACAGATGTTCCAACTCCGCGATGCCTGCTTTATCCCATAAAACATCTTGCACACTTTTCCGCTGCTCCCATTGTTTACGAAGCCCTCTGGCTGTGTACTTATAGACGTTCTCTTCTAAATTAGTATTTAGAAAAATAGTCATGACACCCAACCACCAGATATCGTAGTCATGGTATGTAGCAATGTCAAGTAGGATCTGGATGGACTTAAGCATAGCCACTGGAAAAGGTTTCATCATTATCCACGCCTGGTCGATGACAAAAACCTTTAACAAGTCTAGCTTTGAACGTCTCAACTTTTCCATCTACACCAAGTAATCTTCTCAAGATATACTTGCTCCTGATGGAGATTTAACCCTTCAGATATATCATCCAAAGTCCATACTTTGTTGGTGTACATGGATTCCATCTCAGATCGCTAAGTATCCAGCCATTCTTGCAGAGTCCCTACTCTTGTTGGCCTGCTCGAAACTAGTTGGGTCATCATCTCATGATGCATTCCTCGCTCTCACTGTCATCGAGAAACCGAAGTATCTCTCAGGCGGATGAGGAACCCTGCTAGATCGGCGGAGAGTTTGAGGTTCATCGGGGACTATTGAATCCTTTGGTTCTGTCAAATCATCAGTTGTAGTTTGTATAGCTAGAAATCCTTCCAGTTCTACATAACTGACCTTGCATTGATCTTGTCCGGATTTTGCTTTTGACATAGTCCGGACAACCCTAAATCTTAACTTGCTTAAGAGATGGGCTCTTCCCATACAATATCTCATATGGAGTGGTAGGCATTGATTTGATTCAAACCCAATTCAATAGGTATGCAGCTTCTCAAGTGCATAACCCCCAAAAGGAAACAGGTAACTCAGTAGTACTCATCATAGAGCGCACCATATCACATAGGGTGCAATTGCTCCACCCCGATACACCGTTCTGCTATGGTGTATACGGAGGAGTAATACTGATAGAGAATCTCATTCTCCTTTAGAATAGTCCAAGAATTCCATGCACAAGTATTCTCCTCCCTGATCTCATCATAGGACATAATACTTATACCCATTTTGGTTCTCTACTTCTGACTTATATTCTTTAAATTTCTCAAAAGCTTCAGACATGTGTTTCAACAGGAACATGTGTCCGAATCTTAAGAGATCATCAGTGAATGTAAGGAAGTACAAAGAACCAGACCTGGCATATGTAGACTGGGGACCATCATACATCACTATGGATCAATCCCAAAAGTTCACTAACTCTTTCTCTGTTTCCAGTAAACAGAGCTACGGTCATCTTATCTTTGTGACATGACTGGCAAGTTTCACAAGATGTAAATTCAAACTGATTTAAATATGCATCTAAATGTAACTTAGCTAGTCGGGTCGCATTGATATGACCTAGTCTACAATGTCTCAAGAAGGATTCGTTCATTTCTGAACTCTTCCTCTTGTGTGTGTTCTGTACATTAAGAACTGTGGCTTGATTCAGAATGTATATGCTTTTAGATAACGTGTCTGAACCGATCAACTCTTGACATAGAAAATGTTCAAATCATTATCCAACAATACAAAATTATATCCATCTTTAATTAATAAAGAGACTGATATGATGTTGTATGTCAGGTTCGGTATATAAAAACAATCGTTCAAAATCTATGTATTTGGAAATACAGGGTGATAATTGTAAGTCCACGTTACCTCTCCCGGTTCTATCGGGCTTACGGAAACGGTGAAAAACGATTTTTTGGGTTATGGTAACATGGACTATAAAACACGGATCTTTGCTAAACTACACACTAGCCACAACAAGAGCATTACCTACTCAGTTAAGAGGTTATACTTCAACTTGAACTCCTTCTCTTGGACTCCTTGTGGTGGTCAGATGGTTCTCTCCTCGTCGCCTTCTCTTGCCGAAGATGGATCCAACTGAGGGTCTCTACCTTAAGCTTCTTCCTCGAACTTGAGGAAACTAAAGTGTCCGGCTTGCTAGACCTTCTACCTTAGGATGAGTAGAGAGTGGCTTTGGGTTTTTATCTCAAAGGAAATGGTTCTCAACTCATGAGAATGATTTTCCTTGAGCTAGAGGAAGAGGAAGAGGAAGAGATGAGAGAGAATGAGAATGAGATTATGATATGAAAATAACAACCATATCACATATATGTGAATTAATAATTAACAATATTAATCAAAATGAAAAAGGTGATGGTTGGTTTGATATGACCATTATCATTTCACATTTAATGTGTTTTGCAAAGATCAAAGAGCATCTTTTCTTGAAATGATGATGGTCAAAGTTTCAACCTTGGTCAACAAGTCAACCTTGGTCAAAATGTCAACAACCCTAACCATAACTCAATTTCCTTTTAATTAACATTATTAATCATAATTCACATGTTCATTAGGGTTTAGTAAATGACAACTGCCAACTGTGCATACACACCCGTACCAAAACCCTAATGAGAATCCTCTTCCTCCGCCTCAAACAACTGTGCATACACACCCGCATTCGTGTTCCGAGGAACACGAATACAATGAGATAAAACTAACCCCAAAATGTATACTAGAATCTGGCTCAATCCAGAGCCCGCTAGTAATGACTGCCCGGAAACCAAACATGCACAAGTGCGCGGATGTGAACGAACCCTGTCGCAAAACCATGCGACTTCTACTCTGTTTTGCCCAAAGGCGAAAAACCCTCTGTGTGGGACTCTAATGACATGACACTACGCTGGCAGTGGGTTTAACCACAGACCGCAAGCGGCAATAGCTGTACGTAACGGTCCTCAGGTAGATGCCGATAAGAAGACTGATGAGGTGAACCCATCCGAACTCCTACTGAGCATGTATGTGACAATCTCCGTACAGTCCGGTCTGTTCATCTGAGAATATCGCATGTCGGGCCCAGGGGGTTGGTAAACGTCAGTCCCCTAATAGCGGTACAAGTCGTGTCGGAGTGTAGCCCAGAACACCCTGAGATATCACTGGAAACCTACAAGTATATCTTGCTAGCCCTGGCCAGGGACTTTGTGTAATGGCTCTCCTAGACACTGCGTGATATCGACCCCCAATACCGGGAGAGACGAATCCTATCTAACCGTCACTGCCTCCAAGTACTTCTGGACTGCACCCAACTACTACCTGTTTGCACAACTCCATTGAGCCATGGTAGGGTAGTAATAAAAGTACAGTGGGAACACACTCGAGGCGAAGTGACAGTGTCAAGTCAGCGGACTAAGCTGTATTCATGTAACCTGAGAACTAACAACTGACGATAGCTATAGTACCTATCAACAGTTCCCGATGAGTCATGTCCATTGTACTAGTAACCTAACGAGCACCCGCATACTATCTCAAGTACGACGTACTGACAGCTGTGGGACAGACCGTCTCCCCTGCTGGGATGAGAAGCGCATACGCTAGTCTACTCCGGAGTATCGATGCCCCGTCTCGATAATCCCATGATCAGGGACGTATATATAAGGATGTGCTTGTAGATTACCCAGCCCCCACGAGTGTGACTGCCATCACAATGCTGGTAATCAAGCAAAGATCCAAAGGGCTCCAATAATGCGTATAAGTGATATACTAAAAGAAACACATGTACACATTAAAGCACAGACAAACCAAGTAGCATACTACCATTTCGAACAAGATTGTCTATACAACTGTGAATATCCCAAGCTTCCATCAAGTAATATACATAATAGTATGATACAGTAATGGCCTCTAGTGCATATACACTAACAATCTCCCACTTGCACTAAGGCCATGTACCGGCGTATCGAAGACTTATCATCTCGATCAGCCGCTCGAACTGAGTCTGGGGTAAGGCCTTCGTGAGTGGATCTGCAGTGTTATCTTCTGAAGCAACCCTCCGAACCTCGATCTCCTGGCGATCCACGATCTCCCTGATCAGGTGATACCGCCTCAAGATGTGTCTGGATTTCTGATGGGACCTGGGTTCCCTCGCTAAAGCTATAGCCCCGTTGTTATCGCAATACAGAGGTATTGGATCAACAATGGACGGAACCACCTGAAGTTCTTTTAAGAACTTCCTCTTCCAGACAGCTTCTTTTGGGGCATCAGATTCAGCGATATATTCCGCTTCCATTGTCGAGTCAGCAACAGTTTCCTGTTTGGAACTCTTCCAACACACCGCCCCTCCATTGAGGGTAAAGTCAAAACCCGACATAGACTTGGAATCATCCTTGTCACTCTGGAAGTTTGAGTCAGCAAAGGCCTCAATCTGGAGGTCTTTTCCGCCATACACCAAGAACATCTCCTTAGTCCTTCTCAGGTATTTGAGAATATTCTTTACCGCTATCCAGTGCTTCTCCCCAGGGTTTGACTGATACCGGCTTACCACACTCAGTGCATAACCTACATCTGGTCTGGTATACAACATCGCATACATTATAGAGCCTACCGCAGAAGCGTAGGGTATAATAGACATGCGATCTCTTTCCAAATCAGTCTTGGGAGACATCTCTTTGGAGAGGGTGATCCCGTGACAAGCCGGTAGATTACCGCGCTTGGAATCTTCCATACTGAATCTTTTCAGTATGGTGTCGATGTACCTGGACTGTGAAAGTCCTAATATCCTCTTGGATCTATCACGATGGATCTGGATCCCCAGAATGTAAGAGGCATCACCCAGGTCTTTCATGGAGAACCTGTGTGACAAGAACCCTTTGACAGATTATAGCATAGGAATGTCATTTCCTATCAAGATAATTTCATCCACGTATAAAACGAGGAATACGACAGTTCGTGCTACAAATCTACTATAGATGCATGGTTCATCTGGATTTTTGATAAAGCCAAATTCTTTGACCGTCTCATCAAAACAGATGTTCCAACTCCGCGATGCCTGCTTTAGTCCATAAATGGACTTAAGCAACTTGCACACCTTTCCGCTGCTCCCACTCTGAATGAAACCCTCTGGCTGGTCCATATATACACACTCCTCTAAATTTCCATTTAGAAAAGCGGTCTTTACGTCCATCTGCCAAATTTCATAATCGTGGAAGGCAGCAATGGCAAGAAGGATCCGAATGGATTTCAGCATAGCCACTGGAGAAAAGGTTTCGTCATAGTCCAAACCAGGTCTTTGACGAAAACCCTTTGCAACAAGTCTAGCCTTATAGGTCTCAACCTGTCCATCTACACCAATCTTCCTCTTGAAGATCCACTTGCATCCTACGGGTTTTACCCCATCTGGAGCAACATCCAAAGTCCATACTTTGTTGATGTACATGGCCTGCTGGAAGCTAGTCGGCTCATCATAATCAATGATGCAATCCTCTCTATCCCCGTCTATGAGAAAACCGTAGTATCTCTCGGGCGGATGAGACTGCCTACTACTCCTGCGAAGCGGCGCAAGAATGTCTTGTTTTTTTGAACCCTCTGATTCTACTAAGCTTTCAGTAATGGTCTGTGGTTCTGGAATTTCTTCCAGTTCTATTGCGCTCCCACTAATTTCCTTTTCTAAGAACTGGTGTTCTAGAAAGTGGGCATTACGAGAAACAAAGACTTTTTGTTCTTCTGCGTAATAGAAAAGATACCCCCTGGAGTTCTTTGGGTATCCCACAAACTTGAACAGTACTGAGTGTGCCTCGAGTTTGTCCGCATGCTGCTTTTTGGCAAAAGCTGGACATCCCCGGATCTTCAGATATTGGAAATAGGGTTTCTTCCCACTCCATATCTCATATGGTATGGTAGGCACAGTCTTAGTTGGAACTCGGTTCAAAAGGTATGCAGTTGATTCTAGTGCATATCCCCAGAATGATCGCGGCAACTCAGCGTTACTCATCATGGAACGTACCATATCCAATAGGGTTCGGTTTCGTCTCTCCGATACACCGTTATGTTGCGGAGTGTACGGAGGAGTAAGCAGAGAGAGAATTCCATTCTCTTTTAAGTAATCCAGGAACTCGGCACTTAAGTATTCACCACCTCGATCAGATCTTAGTGTCTTGATACTTTTGCCTGTTTGTTTTTCTACTTCATTCTTATATTCCTTGAATTTTTCAAAGGCTTCGGATCTATTCTTCATTAAGAAGACATGTCCGAACCTAGAAAAATCATCCTTAAAAGTAATGAAGTAAGAAAAACCACTTCGTGCATGTGTAGACATTGGACCGCACACGTCACTATGTACGAGCCCCAAGAGCTCGCTCGCTCTTACTCCTACTCCGTGTCCATTGAACGGAGTCTTTGCCATCTTTCCTTTGAGACAGGATTGACAAGTTGCATATGAATGATATTCGAACGGATCCAAATATCCTTCTGTATGTAACTTCGTCAACCTTCTCTCATTGATGTGACCCAGTCTACAATGCCATAAGAAAGCATGATTAATTTCTGGAGACTTTCTTTTGTGTGTATTTTGGACATTGAAAATCTTTGGTTGGTTTAATACGTATATCCCATTGTTTAATGTACCCGACCCAATCAAAACTTGATTAAGGTGATGATTGTAAAGATTTTCCGTTGTGTATGTAGAAAATAGAATAGAAATCACAACCAAAAATATTTGACCGCAATCAACTACGGTGTCGGATGTAGATTGTAAGTGAGTGCGGATCGTCCACAGGGACAGTGTAATCGTTCGTCTTTCGAATTAGATGAGTCGAAACTTTAAAGAAAAGAAAAGAAACAATTCATGATTTAAAATTGTATTTCAAGAAAAAGAAAATATCTAGATCTAAGAAAGCATTAAAAAGATAGAATCAAGAATTGATAGTTTGTTGATTTTTCCAAACCAAATCTCAAGAATCGAAATGAGGCTCGTAGGAATCGATCGGATCTATAGATGTGATGTAATCTTAGAATTACGTATTCTTATCCTTCGATGAATTGATACTAGATCGATGATGATCGATGAGAATTAGAGACTTCTTGTGAAACTAGGGTTTCATCTTATCTCTTGTTCTTTCATTGATATCATTCATATTCTTGCCTCTAGTAAATTCAAGAAACGATCGTAGATCCCTAATTTCGAGCGATCACAATCAAGAAAGCATCGCTATGAAAATAGGTCATCGATTCTTGAACTTGCTAGGGTTTACAAAACTCGTAGGACTTAAAAATAGTATTAAGATTTGTTACATCATCATTCTACAATCGTCTCGACTCCTTTACGAGCGGAGTTTTACTCAAACATCACAACAAGAACAACAATTACAAATTGAGATCTAATCATGATGCAAGAATTAAAAGAAAGCAAGATTAAAGAATTTCACCTTTTATTTATATCAACAATTTCATTACATTCGCTCAAGAACTACAAGAGGAAGAATTCGATCGTCGACTTGGCTTCGCTCGTCTCCGTGGATCGCGGATCGGCTTGGATCACTTGCCCGATTGAAGATCGGCTCGGCTCCTAAAAGGTTGAAGGCTTCTTGCTCGATTGGTACTCAAGATCTTGGATTTGGAGTGGAATTAGGGTTAGGGTTTCGCACAAGCCTTGTCACGAGACTTGTGGAAGAAAATGGTGTAGAATGAACCAATGGTTATTGATTATTGATTAGCCTTTAACCCTAGGTCTAGGCTCCTATTTATAGATAACTAACCCTAGATCTAGGATTTCAAATTCTAAGTTTCCCTCCAAAAGTTTGTTGAGGGAATTCAAATTTCCCTCCAAAAGTTAGTTAGGGAAGAAGCTTCTAGATGTAATTAGTTAGGAGGGAGCTTCTAGAAGAGGATTAATTAGGAGCTTAATTAGGATTAGCCTTCCTTAATCATCTTTGCTGATCTGGCAGTAGCCTCGAGGGTATTCTGGAACTTTACATATCATAAAGCAATGTGGGCCCAGAGAAAGAGATTCTGCACTGAAAATTCCATGCTGACGTGGCAATAGAGGCGCGGAACCGCGGCGCAAGCCATCTCCTGCCGCGGTTCCGCGGCT
Source organism: Agapanthus africanus (assembly GCA_030015575.1). Classification (NCBI taxonomy): domain Eukaryota; kingdom Viridiplantae; phylum Streptophyta; class Magnoliopsida; order Asparagales; family Amaryllidaceae; genus Agapanthus; species Agapanthus africanus. The sequence goes on along the minus strand of CM057348.1, from coordinate 246,901,067 downwards.
CCTTTGGTGAGTTGGGGCTTGGGCTCTCTGGTGATCTCTTGGGCTGATGTATGGGCCTTTATTTGATATATAGAATTGTATAATTCCTTCTGAATTGCTACCAGATCTGAAATGATTTAGTTGGCGTATTTTTGATCAGCTCTTTTGCTTTTCTTCCGTATTTCCTGCACAGACTCAAGACAAGTGTTGCGCAAATACAGATATGATGCGATGCCATGAAATGCGGTTAATTTCCTTTAAAGTGTCGGTTTAAAAGTCTAATACATGCAATCTCATATTTTGTGACAGATTTGCTAATATGTGAAATATGAATACCGAACACTTCTAAATGTATGCAAATATTAAGGAAATTGCCGGCTAAAATATACAATATTTTCGACTGATCAAATACCCCCAAACTTAATTTTGATCGTCTCGAGCGAATGTTTTATTAAAAAGAGAAGGAGAAAATAAAGAAATAGAAAAACTAACTAGCACACTTTCGTAGGCAACACGATTGCACTGAGCACGTGCAACAAGCCTTTAAACCTCTAGGTGTCCCTAGTAGGAGGAGTGTTGTCTCCTGAGGGTTTTCAGCGGATTGCACCCACAAAATTCAATAATAAAAGAAAGATCATGAATATTACATTTAAAGAAAAGAATCGTAAAAGAAAGACTTTGAAAATTAGGGTTTCCAACTAAGCTAGCTTTTCGGTTGTCATGAGCCCTATCTTAATGGTCATGAAAAGATGTCGGAAATCACGTCATCCCTCAATAAAACATCGTCTTATTCTTCATTCCTATCTGTTTTCCAAACATCGATCATATAACCCTGCGTGTGTGTAAATACATCCCTACACCCGGAGAATTCAATTCAAGCTATCATACTCTTGCCCATCAGCCTCAGTACTTTTTAATTAATGAATATTTAGATGAGATTGCTCACACACTTTCATGCGACCGTTAATACTTCTTGAGGTACTAACCGACCGATTACTCATGTGCTTGCTTACTTGGTGTATTTTCCTCGTCTTGCACCACCTCAGGCATAGCAGTGACTCCCAGACCAGTTGGCCTTAGGGCACTAGGTGAAGAAGCACCCTCGCTATACATTTTTATTGCCCTCGGTGATAACAAAACCAGTGTCCATTTTTCTCACCACTTTATATTTTCTTTATTCATTTTTTTTTCTTTTTATTTCCTTCATACTTTTGGCTTTAAGACAAGAGCATTTCAAGGTATCCTCTACTATCCCAGGTTTCAAGACGTGTGTAAGTGCGAATAGCAGGGTAGCAACGTTCAAAATGCTTGGCTTTCAGAATAGAAACTATTTTTCAGACTTATTTTTATCCTCAGATTAGTGACGTCCTTCATCTTACTAACCCTTGGGACAACGGCTCATAACTACTTATTACTAGTTCGTATAAGAAAACTTCTAATTTTCTTAGTTTTCTTAAATTTTTCTAATCTCATGGATGTAATTGTTCACTATCTAATCTTTTATTATCTTATTTATGTACAAAAAATATTTTTATAGTTTTGAAATTTTTTAAATTTTTATGGGTTTTCGAAAATGTTTTGTGCTTATGCAAATGATATGCAAATGATGCGAAAATAAGCACAAACCTCCCCCAAACTTGTTTTCAACAGTGTCCTCACTGTTGCCATCAGCTAAATCTCGAAAAAACCTGTAAGCTTGGGAGGAATTTATTAGTGGGGGCAAAATATTTAAGTGAAGAACCTCCCCCAAACTTATTTTTGGCTCAAAATTTTGTAAAAATTTTCTTTTCAGGAGCCAGAAAAAATTATACCCCCCCAAACTTGAATTATGCAATGTTAAACTTTGAAAATCACAAGTGGGGGTCAAAAATCATTGGTCGATGGCAAGCTTTGCAAAGACCGAAGGTTAACACCAACCATTCAAAAATTTTATCAATGCAGTGCTCTGGTTGGTGGAAGAAAAAATGGGGAAAGGTTAAGTGGTGGAATAGAAAGTGTGTGCGTCTCATAATGGAGAGACGATGCAGTGTATGTGATGGATTACTCGCATTCTTTTTACAATTCAGAAGAAGGGGTGGAGGTTCAATTTCATTGATTGGGAGATGATTCATCTCAACACCCGTGTCATTCAAAAATGCGAGTTCATCAGCGAAGATTTCCTCAAAAGTTCCATTAATACCCCGATGAATAATATCATCACAAAGTGCGGGGTGATCTTCAGACTCTAAGAACAGTTCATAATCAGTGTTAGTTGTTGACCCGGACATCTCGGTGGAAGAGTCCGTATGTGTATGATATATAGTTGGGTCAAACAATAACGTATGAAAAGAGTCTAGATCAATATCAGGAGGATCATCAAATTCGCTGCTGTTGACATCCATTAAGTCAACAGAACAGACCTGAGCAGTAGGTTCGGAGGGTACACTTCCCAACTTGTAAATGTTCAGCTCTATTGACCTATTCCCGAAAGATAGGGTCATAGAGCCGTTACGACAGTTGATAATAGCATTGGAAGTGGCCAAAAAGGGGCGACCTAAAATCACCGGAATTTGATTCCGTGGGTTCGCTACAGGCTGTGTATCAATTACAATAAAATCTACCGGGAATATAAATTCTCCGATTTTTATTAACACATCCTCCAGTTCACCCCTGGGTTTGGTGATTGATCGGTCAGCCATCTGGGGAGTGCAATTGGTTGGCTTCAACTCTCCGATTTCTAATTGCTCATAAACTGAGTATGGAAGCAAGTTAACACTGGCGCCAAGGTCTAGTAGAGCACGGTTAATGTGTTTTTCTCCAATAGAAATAGAAATCGTAGGATATCCTGGATCCTTACGTTTCCTCGGTAATTGTTGGGGGAAAGCCGTGTCTATTGTCTTTTCCATAAAAATCTTCTTGGGCGCTTGAGTCTTCCTCTTCCTAGTGCACAAGTTCTTAAGAGTTTTCGCATAGGACGGAACTTGTTGGATGGCATCTAGGAGAGGGATGTTGGTGTTTACTTGCTTAAAAATGTTCATGATCTTCTCCATATGTGGACTCGGTGTGTTAGCCCTTAACCGATTAGGATAAGGTGCTTTAGCAATAAGCTCTGGGTCCATCATAGGAGAAGGAAGTGTGTGTGGAACCGATCCCAGAATAGAAGTGGGGATCGTCCGTGGAGGGGTAAAAGAGGTGGGCTGTAGTGGCGAGCCTTTTGGGAAATGGAGAATAGGCTCGGAAGAAGATGGTGGGGTAAAAGAACTGGGGTTAGAAGTGTGTGTGTGAGGAAAGGTCTCAGCCGGGGTGTTATTGATTGATTTATTAGTATCATCAAACTCTTCCCCAAGGTGATGGTCAAGCACTCTTCCAGATCTCAACGTGATCTCATCCACATGATGTGAATAGCCAGGATTAGATAAAGGTTGAGCTGGAAGTTTCCCTTTCTCTCGTGCACTCATTTCGGCTTTTAGTTGTGCAATTTGTTCTTCCATCGATTTAATACTCTCGCTTTGGGACGCAGAGTTTTTCTTTATATAATCGACAGAAGACTTCATTTCAGCCGAAACTTGCATGATATTTGTTAAGACCAAATTCATGCATTGTGCAAATGAATTGGATTCATCAGTCCCGGTCAACTGCAAAGGACTAGATGGTGCAAAGGTATTGACCGGATTTTGAAAATTTTGTGCTTGAAAGGGGTGCTGACTCAATTGTGGTGGCTGCTGTTGTGGTGGAGGGATCCCTTGGAAATTGTTTTGGTTTGGAACCGTGTTTTGAAATTGGGATTGGTTCCAATCAAAGTTAGGGTGATTCCTCCAACCCTGATCATATGTGGAAGAAGATGGATTGTTTCTAGGTCTTTGAAATGCGGCATTGGTATGCTCATGACCTTGAAACGGACATTCTTCCGTCAAGTGAGACGGATCAGAACAGCAACCACATACAGTTTTGGAGAGTGATATTTGACTTAGGGTGGCGGCTAAAAATTTGTCTTCCATAGTCTCAAGTTTCTTTTGCATAGCCGAAATGTCAGCTCTAACTCCTATGGAAATATCATTGCCCTCCCTAGACGATTGACTCACACCCTCCCACTGCAAAGATTTTTCAGCGAAATCTTCTAGAAAGTTCCAGGCTTCCCTATCATCTTTAGTCATGAAGTTGCCTTGACACATGGATTCAAGGGTCTGTCTTGTGTAAGGAGTAATGCCCTCATAAATGATTCGGCACAGTTCCCATCTCGGGATGCCGTGATGTGGACATTGGACTAACAGATCCTTGAAACGGTCAAGACATTTTGAAAATGTTTCATTTGGAAGCTGGGTGAATTGATTGATTTCGCTACGGACTCGAGCTGTTTTGTGATGTGGGTAGAATTTCTTAAGGAATGCTTTGACGAATTCGTCCCAATTTGAAATGGAATGTGCGGTAGTGTTATATAGCCACTTCTCGGCTAAATCGCACAAGGTGAATGGGAGAAGACGAAGACGGAAAGCATCCACAGAAAGCTGTGAAGTACCCATCATTGCGTATACATTTTCAAATTTCGTGATAAATACGTATGCGTCTTCAGACTCGAGACCGTGAAATTTTGGTAGAAGGTTGATGTATTGGGGTTTTATTTGAAAATTTTCCCCGTTGGCTGGTGGTGTGGAAAGACAAGTGGAAAGTGGGCCTCGTGTAGGATAGCATCTCTCTTGGAGAGAAATGCGAGGTGGATTCTGCGCACCAACGGACGGCGGCAGAGTAGTGGAAAAGAAGTTCGATGGAGGTGGATCCATCGATGTGGGTGTGGTGGTGGGTAAAAGAAAGGTAAGTGTAGAAATACCGACTTTTGGGTCGATGAGGGAGACGCGGACTAACAGGCACTAGAATCCCGTTGTCCAGCCTATCTTGCACTAAAAAGGGTTAGTACAAGTGGCAGCGTGAATTTATAATTAGGGGAATGATGAATGCGGTGTTTGTTTTGAAAATATATGGATTTTTGAAAATATGATGCAACAAAACAAATGCAACACACAAAACCCTAAAATCTAGTGGTCACCTAGGTCCGGCTCTAGACCGCTCCTAACTGCCAAAAGACAAGTCGCAGGATCAATCATCCACTGCCTCTTTGTCCCCCTGTGGCCGGATAAGTGCCAGGTAAGTGGGAAGGTACTCCACTACGTAAGTAGTGGGCCTAATTAAAAACCACTAGCCTTAGACACACTCGCCTTAGGCACCACAAGAAAACTCGGATAAGCAATGAATTACCCACGGCCTTCTCTTGTCCTAATTGAGCGTGACGGACCTTAGAGTCATCTCTAGATTTCTTTTAATTAATGAGGGTAATGCGGATGCAAGTTTTGCGATTTTCGGGGCCTAGGAAGGGTAATGAAATCCCCACCTAATTTGAATTTGGTCGTGCCCCTTAAATTTCCGTATTAATATGCAAACAACCAAGAATCAAAACACGCACAAATTTTATTTTACTTTTGCGGCGCTGCGATTTATTTGCAAAGAAACCTGCAAGAAATTGTCAATTGGAGCAGACAGAGGAGGAGATAAGAAAGCAGAGGAGTATACCTGAAAGTTTGGTAGAGAGAAGAGCTAAACCCACCGCGGATCAGCCGCAGGTAGGGGTCTTTTGCCGCTGAAACACGCCTCAATGTACTGTTCACTCTACCAAATTTCAACAGTAACTTTCTGTTGATTTCTACAGCTCTCTGGAAATTTCAGAAAAAATTTTCTCCAGCTCCAGTGATTCCAGATTTTCTCGCAACAAATCACAACACACGTATTAGGGTTTGTACGAGTTTAGATCTAAAAATTATGATGAAATAAATTGTTCAACTCAAATTTCAAAATACGAACTATTAGCGCACTATCCCCGGCAACGGCGCCATTTGATTGTAAAGATTTTCCGTTGTGTATGTAGAAAATAGAATAGAAATCACAACCAAAAATATTTGACCGCAATCAACTACGGTGTCGGATGTAGATTGTAAGTGAGTGCGGATCGTCCACAGGGACAGTGTAATCGTTCGTCTTTCGAATTAGATGAGTCGAAACTTTAAAGAAAAGAAAAGAAACAATTCATGATTTAAAATTGTATTTCAAGAAAAAGAAAATATCTAGATCTAAGAAAGCATTAAAAAGATAGAATCAAGAATTGATAGTTTGTTGATTTTTCCAAACCAAATCTCAAGAATCGAAATGAGGCTCGTAGGAATCGATCGGATCTATAGATGTGATGTAATCTTAGAATTACGTATTCTTATCCTTCGATGAATTGATACTAGATCGATGATGATCGATGAGAATTAGAGACTTCTTGTGAAACTAGGGTTTCATCTTATCTCTTGTTCTTTCATTGATATCATTCATATTCTAGCCTCTAGTAAATTCAAGAAACGATCGTAGATCCCTAATTTCGAGCGATCACAATCAAGAAAGCATCGCTATGAAACTAGGTCATCGATTCTTGAACTTGCTAGGGTTTACAAAACTCGTAGGACTTAAAAATAGTATTAAGATTTGTTACATCATCATTCTACAATCGTCTCGACTCCTTTACGAGCGGAGTTTTACTCAAACATCACAACAAGAACAACAATTACAAATTGAGATCTAATCATGATGCAAGAATTAAAAGAAAGTAAGATTAAAGAATTTCACCTTTTATTTATATCAACAATTTCATTACATTCGCTCAAGAACTACAAGAGGAAGAATTCGATCGTCGACTTGGCTTCGCTCGTCTCCGTGGATCGCGGATCGGCTTGGATCACTTGCCCGATTGAAGATCGGCTCGGCTCCTAAAAGGTTGAAGGCTTCTTGCTCGATTGGTACTCAAGATGTTGGATTTGGAGTGGAATTAGGGTTAGGGTTTCGCACAAGCCTTGTCACGAGACTTGTGGAAGAAAATGGTGTAGAATGAACCAATGGTTATTGATTATTGATTAGCCTTTAACCCTAGGTCTAGGCTCCTATTTATAGATAACTAACCCTAGGTCTAGGCTCCTATTTATAGATAACTAACCCTAGGTCTAAGATTTCAAATTCTAAGTTTCCCTCCAAAAGTTTGTTGAGGGAATTCAAATTTCCCTCCAAAAGTTAGTTAGGGAAGAAGCTTCTAGATGTGATTAGTTAGGAGGGAGCTTCTAGAAGAGGATTAATTAGGAGCTTAATTAGGATTAGCCTTCCTTAATCATCTTTGCTGATCTGGCAGTAGCCTCGAGGGTATTCTGGAACTTTACATATCATAAAGCAATGTGGGCCCAGAGAAAGAGATTCTGCACTGAAAATTCCATGCTGACGTGGCAATAGAGGCGCGGAACCGCGGCGCAAGCCATCTCCTGCCGCGGTTCCGCGGCTCCTTTGGTGAGTTGGGGCTTGGGCTCTCTGGTGATCTCTTGGGCTGATGTATGGGCCTTTATTTGATATATAGAATTGTATAATTCCTTCTGAATTGCTACCAGATCTGAAATGATTTAGTTGGCGTATTTTTGATCAGCACTTTTGCTTTTCTTCCGTATTTCCTGCGCAGACTCAAGAAAAGTGTTGCGCAAATACAGATATGATGCGATGCCATGAAATGCGGTTAATTTCCTTTAAAGTGTCGGTTTAAAAGTCTAATACATGCAATCTCATATTTTGTGACAGATTTGCTAATATGTGAAATATGAATACCGAACACTTCTAAATGTATGCAAATGTTAAGGAAATTGCCGGTTAAAATATACAATATTTTCGACTGATCAGGTGAATGTTCACAACATTACTTACAAATGCAAATTCATAACCTTCTTTAGATAATAAAGATACAGATATGATATTACAGGTTGCATTGGGTACAAAATAACAGTCACGCAAAACCAAAACATGTCCATCTGACATTCCCAGGTGATAGTCCCCCACGGACTCAGCATCCATGCCAGCTCCGTTTGCAACTCTGAGGGTCATATCACCTGCCTTCAAAACCCTACGCCTTCTCATTGCCTGCAAAGAATTACAGATATGAGATCCTGACCCGGTATCCAATACCCAGGATATAGAGTTTATTGAAAGACATTTTTCAATAACATACACACCTGAAGTCGAAGCCATAACTTGCTTCGGATCCTGGTTTCTGGCCTTCCAAGCCCTGCAATCCTTTTTCCAGTGTCCACTCTTGTGACAATAAAACCATTTTTCCTTTCCCACAAGCTTTCCCGCTACCTTTGTTGCCTTTGCCTTTCCCTTCGTATCCACTTTATTAACACCGCCCCTTGGTTTGGCAGGGGCTTTCTTCTTCTTTCCCTTGGCATTCGCCTTGGACTTAGAAAAGGAAGATCCTCCTACAAACAAAGTGGATGTTTCCCTACCATTCTGTAGGGTGCCCTCAGTACTCCTCAACATGTTCAGAAGTTCGGAAAGTTCAACCTCCTTTCCTTGCATGTTGAAGTTTAGGATAAACTGGGTGTAAGTGGAAGGAAGGGACTGGAGAATCAAGTCCGTATAGTGCTCGTTCTCTAACGTGGTCCCAAGGTCCGCGAGCTCTTCAATGAAGCCAATCATCTTAAGCACGTGTTCCGTTACCGATGATCCGATGTCCAATCTCGCCGAAAACAACTTTTTCGAAACTTCGTATCTGGCGATACGGGATTGCTCTCCATACAGTTCTTTTGTATGAAGAAATATGGATTCTAGGTCCATATTCTCGTGCCTCCTCTGATGTTCATTGCCCATAGAGGCAAGCACGAGGCACTTGGCCTTCGCGCAGTCGATCTCCCATGTCTTACGGATTTCTACATCCGCGACGCTGGATGTGGGACCTGGGACAGGGGAGCTTTGGTGGTAATCAGATACCCCAACTTGTCGTAAGTGATTGCCATTTTGACATTCCTGAGCCAATCTTTGTAGTTTGGCCCTGTCAGTATGTTTTTATCTAGTAATAACTTAAGTCCGGTCATGTCGATTGGTCGCTGCAATTAGGAGAGAGAAAAGAAAACACTTTAGCATGATGCTCTTGCAAGTTTAGAGTGGTTTTTAGTTTGTCTAAACAGGATGGCTCCTACTGTCTTTCGAATCCCTCCTCAAACCATAAAGGAAGAATTAGTCGGGATCAATCTCACCGTACAATACTTGCTTAACCGTTCAGCCAGGCCAGTGTCGGTACTTCAAGGGAGGTTTTCCAACGATTTCGCGAAGTTCCTTAATTTAAGAACTTCTTTTCCCAAGGAGCGTAGCCCCGCTAACACCTTTCTAGACACCTACTTGGTTTATAGCATTGATCGTTAATTGAGAAATTTCCTGAGGAGTAGCATATGCTCACAGTAGGATCGGGATCCAAATATCATCGCGTGACAAAACTGAAGGAATCCTACCAGAATCATCAAACTCCAAATGGTATGCAGCGCTAGCAAGTTTCAGTTTCTTCAGAAACTCCCAATGTGGATTTTTGCCCTATGCTCTTATGACCTTGGCGTGAGGTCAAAATGTCATAAGTCACATGTCAAGTTCTACCCATCATTATCCAGGTTAATTTGAACCCACCCGTACCTACCCTTGACGTAGGCCAAAATGGCAGTACGACTGTCTCAAACCAACGCATTCTATCTATGCAACAGATAAATATCCGGCAGCTACCAATCACTATGCCTTGGCGTGAGGTCAAAATACATAGCTTGAATACTACTGAATATTTAACTGAAATGATGGAGGGCTACGAATTGTTTTGGCGAAACCGTGAACATAGTGAACATGATATAATCGATGGAACGAGATAGCTTTTAAAAGGAGTGGTTCATGCTCCGCATTTAAATGTTGGTTTTTGAAAAGAACCGAGTGGTTTTGAAAGTGTTCCAACGACTTTTACTTGGTTTATTTTCTTCCATTAATTTTAATGCGTCCCATCATTTAATCCTACCATTGTAGAAAACAACGAAAATATGACGTACGCTTATGCCATCCGCATTCGCCACGGGGACCCGTCATCACCCGTTAGGTTACTTAACTAACGACAGAGTGGGGGATGGACTAGCGCGGATGCGAAACATAAGCAACGCCTAAATAGATATCATATATAGATATATACACATTCGTCAGATGCAATGATAGCCATTCCAGATCACAGATGAATACATTGGATATACTAGGAATCCGCATTCCGTTCGAGCCTGTATCGAAAAGCGGATTACACGGTCGCGATGAGTAGCCAATACCCCACCCTAGACCCCTACGGGTGCGGCAAACTACTCGCCAAGTACCCGAAGCGAAGCAACCTCCCTCAATGACGTGAGTAGGCCACTCAGCACTTCGAGATACCCGGTAGTTTGTACACCCTACCTTGGGTCTATCCTAGGAGCAAAAACAGTAAAAAGAAATTATACAATGGTGGCTACAACCTCATCCCGAATGTGCTGCCATACAAATAATATTACATCAAATTTACATATTACTTGAATTGAAAAACAAAGAAAAACTCCCATCTCACAACCCCCGGCTATTCATCCGCGACAATCCAACGAATTCATATACAGATACCATCAACATTACAGATCACAGATATGTATAACCCCCACTAATCGACGTTTAGCGATTAGCAGACGTTCGATACATATATAACATCACAGATACAACCCATTAGCCAAAGTCTACAGAAAATCGATCAAAATACGGATTTGTAACCACCCGAAAAACAAATTTATTCTCTGGAAATTCTGGGTAGAAACAAACCATCCTAAAAATCACAAAACACCAGCACAACAACACTGCAGGAGAAACGATCCACGGCCGAGTCAACTCGGCCGCGTATCCGCGGAGAGTTGGTCGACTCACTGGATCGTTTTTCTTGCCTGTTCTGTAAAAACCCTAAGCCGATTTTTAGTACATGATTTATTATTTTTTTAGCAGAAATAAAAATCGGCGGAAAGTTGATATTTTTAACTTGTTTTGCGGTTTTTTGTCCAATCGAAATTCTAAATGCTTTGCTAACATGCTAGGGTGTGTTTAGCTAGGCTCTGATACCACTGTAAGTCCACGTTACCTCTCCCGGTTCTTTCGGGCTTGCGGAAACGGTGAAAAACGATTTTTTGGGTTATGGTAACATGGACTATAAAACACGGATCTTTGCTAAACTACACACTAGCAACAACCAGAGCTTTACCTACTTGATTAGGGGGTTATACTTGAACTTGAACTCCTTCTCTTGGACTCCTTGTGGTGGTCGGATGGTTCTCTCCTCGTCGTCTTCTCTTGCCGAAGGTGGATCCACCTGAGGGTCTCTACCTTGAGCTCCTTCCTCGAACTTGAGGAAACTAAAGTGTCCGGCTTGCTAGACCTTCTACCTTAGGATGAGTAGAGAGTGGCTTTGGGTTTTTATCTCAAAGGAAATGGTTCTCAACTCATGAGAATGATTTTCCTTGAGCTAGAGGAAGAGGAAGAGATGAGAGAGAATGAGAATGAGATTATGATATAAAAATAACAACCATATCACATATATGTGAATTAATAATTAACAATATTAATCAAAATGAAAAAGGTGATGGTTGGTTTGATATGACCATTATCATTTCACATTTAATGTGTTTTCCAAAGATCAAAGAGCATCTTTGCTTGAAATGAGGATGGTCAAAGTTTCAACCTTGGTCAACAAGTCAACCTTGGTCAAAATGTCAACAACCCTAACCATAACTCAATTTCCTTTTAATTAACATTATTAATCATAATTCACATGTTCATTAGGGTTTGGTAAACGACAACTGTCAACTGTGCATACACACCCGTACCAAAACCCTAATGAGAATCCTTTTCCTCCGCCTCAAACAACTGTGCATACACACCCGCATTCATGTTCCGAGGAACACGAATACAATGAGATAAAACTAACCACAAAACAAATACTAGGATCTGGCTCAAATCAGAGCCCGCTGGTAACGACTGCCCGTAAACCAAACGTGCACAAGTGCGCGGATGTGAACGAACCCTGTCGCAAAACCATGCGACCTCTACTCTATTTTGCCCAAAGGCGAATAACCCTCTGTGTGGGACTCTAAAGACTCGACACTACGCTGGCAGCGGGTTTAACCACAGACCGCAAGCGGCACTAGCTGTACGTAATGGTCCCTAGGTAGATGCCGATAAGAAGACTGATGAGGTGAACCCATCCGAACTCCTACTGAGCCTGTATGTGACAATCTCCATACAGTCCGGTCTGTTCGTCTGAGAATTTCGCATGGCGGGCCTAGGGGGTGGTAAACGTCAGTCCCCTAATAGCGGTACAAGTCATGTTGGAGTGTAGCCCAGAACACCCTGAGATATCACTGGAAACCTACCAGTATATCTCGCTAGCCCAGGCCAGGGACTTTGTGTAATAACTCTCCTAGACACTGCGCGATATCAACCCCCAATACCGGGAGAGATGAATCCTATCTAACCATCACTGCCTCCAAGTGCTTCGGGACTACACCCAACTACTACCTGTTTGCACGACTCCTTTGAGCCGTGGTAGGGTAGTAATCAAAGTACAGTGGGAACACACTCGAGGCGAAATGACAGTGTCAAGTCAGCGGAGTAAGCTGTACTCATGTGACCTGGGAACAGACAACTGACGATAGGTATAGTACCAACCAACAGTTCCCGACGAGTCCTGTCCAGTGTACTCGTAACCTAACGAGCACCCGCATATTATCTCAAGTACGACGTACTGACGGCTGTGGGACAGACCGTCTCCCCTGCTGGGATGAGAAGAGCATACGCTAGTCTACTCCGGAGTATCGATACCCCGTTTCGATAATCCCACGACCAGGGATGTATATATAAGGATGTGGTTGTAGATTACCCAGCCCCCACGAGTGTGACTGCCATCACAACGCTGGTAATCAAGCAAAGATCCTAAGGGCTCCACAAATGCGTATAGGTGATATACTAAAAGAAACACATGTACACATTAAAGAATAGACAAACCAAGTAGCATACTACCATTTCGAGCAAGATTGTCTATACAACTGTGAATATCCCAAGCTTCCATCAAGTAATATACATACTAGTATGATACAGTAATGCCTCTAGGGCATATACACTAACAATAATTGCCAACACCTTGGCTGCAACAATTGCACTGTTTCCCACTCTTGAAATTTATCACCCGTTCTCAATTATCTACCTACCTGTAGCCCATGTAACAGATTACTTATATGGGATCCTGATCCGGTATCTAATACCCAGGACGTAGAGGATACTGAGAAGAAGTTCTTTGTAACGAACACACCCGAAGAAGATGCATCATCAGGCACTTTCTTCGTTTGGGCGGCATGGGAATCCTGGTATTCCCCTATTTCCTGCTCGGTCTTATAACAATTATAAGTTGGAGCGGGACCAACGTTACCCAGCTCAGTATAACAAGCGGGTTCAGTCAATACATCCATATTATTATCTTGATTAAGGCGTGACATGGTCGCTACCTGGAGAGAGGGAGGGAAGAAAACACTCTGCGTGCGCTCTTGCAAGATTAGATTGGTTATATATTTATCTAATCAGGATAGCTCCCACTGTTTTTATCAAATTTTCCTTCAAACCTTAAAAGGAAAGACTAGACGGGTTTAATTACACTCTACAAGTTCGCCAATCTTTCAGCCAGGCCAGTGCCGGTACTTTGAGGGAGGTTCCCCATGCTTTCGCACGGACCTAATTAAAATAAAACTCGTTTTCCTAGGGACGTAACCCCGTTGACACCTTTCTAGACACCTACTTGATCAGCTAATTGTAAAGTGCAAAACTCTCCCAAGAGTAACAATTACTCGCAGTGGGTATCAGGATCCAACTATCATATAGAAGGTATGCAATCTCATTACAAATTGCAACACTTGAAACTCCCGATAAAGGTTTTTACCCCTAGCACCTATGACCTTGGCTATGGTCAACAAATCATAAGCACTAGTCAAGTTCTACCCGTCATTTCGTGATTAATTAGACCCACCCATATGACCCTTGGCTAAGGTCAACAAAGTCACATGACTATCCTAACTAATCGCATCATATGCTGTGTAGGAAGACATCACTTAGCTACCGTACACTACGCCTCGGCTACGGTCGACAAACGCAGCACGAATACTAAGTACTCTACTTCCTAAAATGACGGAGAGTTGCGAATGGTCTTTAAGAAAACCTTTAACGCTTTGAACTTGATCTCGTTGCAGAATCAAATGGTTTTTAAATGGAGTGTTTTTGAGGCTTTTGCCAGCTTCGCTAAAGAGGTCACTCCCGGTGAAGTGATCTCGGCTCTTTCCCCTTCGAATGAGGTGCAGGATATTCACAATAACACTATGCAAAACAAGAATTGGAAAAGCAGTCAAAAGACAAACCGAAGGTTGCAGCATCTGCTAGTTATCGCTAAAGAGGTCACTCCCGGTGAAGGGATCTCGGCTCTTTCCTTATCGAATAAGGTGCTGGATGTTCTACAAGGAATACCACTATGCAAAGCAACAACTAGAGCTACCTGATTTTTGAAATTCGATTCCACAACATCATTTAGGTTTATTTTCTTTTCATTAATCTCATTAATGAAGTCCCATCATTTAAGTCCACCTAAACATCACAGATAAATACATCGTACGCTTATGCCATCCGCATTCGCCTCGATGTCCCGTCATGCACCCTTAGGTTAGGTCACTAACGGCATAGCGGGGCAGGGCTAGTGCGGGTGTAAAACATAAGCAACGTCTATATAATATATCATATATACTATAAACAATATCTATCTGAACATATCACATGATCACATCACAGATAACGCAGCAGAAAACAACATATGAAATATTGGATATACTAGGATGTCCGTATTTTATTTTGAGCCTATATAAAACACGGATTCCACGGTCGTGATGAATAGCCATTCCCACACCCGTAGACCCGTACGAGAGCGGCAATCAACCCTACCAATTCTAGAGTTAGGAGACCCGGACTCGACTCCTCGAGATGGTCTCCCACTGGACCCTAGAACCCGGTTACTTGTGCTCCCCGCCTTAGGTATATCCTAATGCGGAAAAGTAAATAATATACAATGGTGACATCATCCTCAGCCCGGAAGTGCCCCAATAAAAGAATATTACATACAATGAATATTACATGAATGAAAAAGAAAAACTCTCATCTCACATAAAAAAAACCCCGGCTATTCAAACACGACGATCCAATATAACATATCCAGCAACACATAACATCACATATCATCAACGTAAGTAAATATGCGTATCCCAATTGTCGTTGATGTATAGCATCGAAACCGGCGATACACCACATATTACACTTACGGTCGCAGAAAAGAAAGTGTAAAACTACAACAGTTGGAATCCGCAACCTCCTTAGACATCGCATGCCTAACCAAATGAATTCCTTAGACATCTCATCCTAACAATTATAAACCCCGCATTTTAGTCTCATCATCGAAAACTCTATTCAATATCAAGTCGGGCAATTCAACAAGATTCCCAACATTTTGATCGAATGCTCGTCGCAAACTGTAGTAGACGGCCGCACCCTCGGATGCCGTCGACGAAGTGCACTAAGGCGGAACACCGCTGCCGCGAGCACCCGAACGGATGCTTTTGGCTACGTGGTTCTTCTACAATCACTTGGTCGGGGCTATGGGGCATGGCTATCTATTATGTTTACCTGGAAAGTATCCACGTACGCTACGTGATTGCGACGGACTTTTGGTCACATCAAAATCCCATGGCAATCGATCAAATGAGACTAAAGTGCTAGATTTATAACATTCAAATTAGTTATCATATAACTACTTGTGGACTCCAAATATTGTATCAAATTCCAGATAAATAGACAATGTTAAACTTTCCGATCGAATAATCAAACACCCAAGGTTTCCCAAATAGTTCTCAACACTTGAAATTAGTTTAAAAACATCCATCACATGCCACAGTACCAATGGTCCAGCCGTAGAAGGGTCAAGCCAGCGCGTCACATGTGGCACGCCGTATTGCCCCAAACCCTAAGGTTCAAAAGGCAGTTCAAGACGGTCACATAATCGAGTTAAGGTTTGTTGTCTTCTAGAGGGTCGATCGCGTTACTTGCACGACTTAGAACGTTCGTAAACTACGGAAAAATCCAACACTTGGAAATTTTCCGGAAGGGGAAAAACTGAGTTATTGATATCCGGTCGAACTTTTTAACACGTTCTAAAATTACACGAAAACACACATAGACGAAGTTAAACTTTCCGATCGAATCAACGAGTCCCCAATACAACCCAGAAAACTCAACTCTTGAGTATAAATTAAAAATACCCAGAAACAACAGAAAATATAATAGGGACATTACTGTGCAAAAAAGGAAAGAATGACGTCATCTTATGGCCGTGGAACCGCTGCGAGAGCCATGCTTGTGCCGCGGTTCCACGGCGCTTTAGGCGTCAAACTTTGTCGTTTTGCACAGTTTTCCATATAATTGCCTGCTGTATTTTTTAAGCATTTTTAATTCAGAAAATATCACGATTTCAAAAAATGTCCAGAGAAGGGTTTAAATTATGGTTTCGGGGTTCGATGGGACATCTAACTTCGTCTATACTTCGCCTAAAGCTCTAGCTTGGCTCTGATACCACTGTAGGGTTCCTAGGCACTCTAATAAGGCTCTACAAGGCATCTACCATGCCCGATTAAAAATTAGACGTGCCGAACAACCCTAATCAAGATCGTATACTAGAGATTATTTGAAAAATAAAGCAAGCAAACAACTTTAACACTAAGTGAAATGGATTACAACCTTTGTAGATCTGGTCCTTCACTTCTAAAGCTCCGTGTTGACATCCCTTTGCTGCGATCATCGTGATCCCGGACTCTAGCGATGGTTTCCTCGGAGAAATGAGCGGGCTAGGTCGTTGACTTCGAGGCCGAAGATGATCTACGTCGAGGAGACTCAAACTCAAGCTCCATCTTCACTAGGTCATGAACTTTGTGAAGAGAACACCCTAAACTAAATGGAAAGTAGTAGAGGATGATGAAATAGGAAGTGGGTTCACTTTGGATTTGGATTTCTCACTCTATTTCTTCACTTAAAAATTTTTCTAGCAAGCTTTTCTTCTTCTTGAAGAAGAAGAAGAAGAAAGAAAAGAAAAAGAATTATTTAAAAAGAATAATCAAGTGAAGTCTATCATAATGCAACCATGGCTGAGCTAACCTTTGTAGAGACTAAACCATAGTTAATTATAATGGTTTGGTTAATGAATATCTTAATCAAGAAAAAATTAGTGGACTTTGTCAAAGTTGCTTCAAGCTTCATGAAGCTTCAAGCCATGACAAAAGAAGCCACCATTTTGAATAATTAAGATAAATAAAAACCTAAATTATAATTAACATGGTGTATGTCACACACCCACCCATGTTTGAATGTATCATCAATCATGATGCAAACTAGTGCAAAAACATATATCACATATACAACTTGTGCACATCAAGTGAGAAAGTCAATCTTAAGTGAACCAATACTAGTTAATGTAAACTAATATAACAAATATATAATTATACATTAAATCTTTAAATCAACACTTGATTTAACGATCCGGTCATATCGCATATAACCGACTAATATCTTGTGTATCAATATATCGAATCAACAATTGGTTCGGTAACCCGGCTATATCACATATAACCGAGCGATGATACAAATCGCGAGAATAGAATACAGTATCTCATACTGGTATTATTCTCGGTCCCGCACATATCTCATATGCGCTCCTATTTCGTTTCGCTTGAGCCAGGAAAGCTCTGTGTAGGACTCTAAAGACTCGTCAATACGCCGGCAGTAGGTAGTGATCATATCAATCACCCACAAGCCGCAAGCGGTCTGCTAAACGTAACGGCCACCCGGGTATTGATCGATCAGAAGATCAACGAGCAAGCCTGCTCACACTCCTGCGAATACAATCAGTAACACTTACCGCACAGTCCGGTCTGTTCGTCTGATATGTCGCATATCTCGCCTAGGAGTGGTAAACGTCAAACCCCAGTAGCTTGATAAGTCATGCCGATGTAAGGTCTATAACAAGCATGAAACTACTGATAACACTTACCAGTAAATCACAGCAACCCTGGCCAGGGATTTCCAGTTATGGCCAGTCGAGCATAGCGCAACATCAACCCCCAATACCGGGAGAGATGAATCCCCTCCTATCGCTCATTGCCTCCATGTGAATCGGGACTGTTCCTAAAAACCATCTGTTTGCATGACTCAGTAGAGCCGTAGTTGGGTGGAAATCAAAGCACAGTGGGAGACACACAAGACTCTATGACGATCTCGGGTCAACAGACTAAGCTGTACCAGTGTCACCAGAGAACTGCCATCTGACGTGAGGTATAATACCATCTGGGAGTTCTCGGCGAGTCCGTTCAGTGTACCCAGTCTCCATTGAGCACCCGCATACCATCTTTGATTTCAAGCACCAATGGATATGGGATCATCCATCGCCCATCACATGGATCGAGAAGATATACACTAGTCTACTCTGGAATATCGATGCCCCGTCTCGATTTTCCCACGACTAGGAACATTGAATGATGTACTCATGGACTACCCAGGCCCCACTAGTATGATCTGCATCATAGTCCTGCAAGTCGTGTACACATCCTAAGGTCTTTATCGACATGTAATAGAGAGACAGTAAGTATACATGTTAAGATAAAGAGCAACCAGATAGCGTACTATCATGCCGAGCAAGAAAGTCCTATCTATATATGTCCCAGCATCCACTACAATACACATCTCATGTACAGTAATGGCCTCTAGGGCATACATATAACTAACAGAAGATATTCCCTCACTAATGTTTGGGATATCCTAACAAACTTATACAGAACTGACCTTGCCTCAAGCTTGTCAGGTTTTTGCTTTTCAACTTAGGTCGGACAACTCCATATCTTATCTCGTTTAAGACATGGTCTCTTCCCATTTCATATCTCATATGTAGTGGTAGGCTCTGATTTGAATGGAACCCTATTCAATAGATATGCAGCTTCTCAAGTGCATGACTCCAAAAGGAAACAGGCAACTTAGCAGTACTCATTATAGAGCGCGCCATATCTCATAGGGTGCGATACCTCTGCCGTGATACACCGTTGTGCTGTGGTGTACTCGAAGGAGTAAGCTGAGAGAGAATCACATTCTTTTTTTAGAAAGTCCAGGAACTCCATGCTCAAGTATTCTCCTCCCCAATTACATCGTAGGACTTTAATAATTCTACCCGTTTGGTTCTCAAAAGAACGAACCTTGGCATTTGTAGACATGGGACCATATACATCATCATGTATCTGTCCCAAGAGTTCACTAACTCTTTCTCTATTTCCAGTAAACGGAGTATTGGTCATTTTATCTTTGAGACAAGACCGGCAAGTATCATAATATGAAAATTCGAACAGATTCTCATACTAATCCTTATGTAACTTAGCTGGTCGTGTCGCATTGATATGACCTAGTCTACAATGCCTCAAGAAAGATTCGTTCATTCCTTAACTGCTCCTCTTGTGTGTGTTCTACATACTTTGAACTGTGGTTTGGTTTAGAACGTATATGCTATTATATAATTTGCTTGATCGAATCAACTCTTGATTCAGGAAAATGTTCACAGCATTATCCTAAAATACAGAATTTTTATCCTTCTTTAATTCGGTAAAGAACGTGATGTAATGTTGTATATCAGGTTCAGTATGTAATAACATTTTTTCAGAATCAATGTATCAAATATAAGGTGATATCTGCCAACAGACTTGGCTGCAACACTTGCACCATTCTCTATACTTATAGTCGTATCACCCATTCTCAGTTCTCTACCTGTCTGTAGCCCATGTAACATATTACATATACGAGATCCTGATCTGGTATCACATACCCAGGGCGTAGAGGATACCGAGAAACAGTTCTCGGTAATAAGGACACTAGAAGAATATGCATCAACATGTACTTTCTTCGATTGGGTGGCATGGAAATCCGGATATTCCCGTATTTCCTGCTCGGACTTATAACAATTATAAGATTGAGCGGAACCAACGTTCCCTAGCTCAGTATAATAAGTAGGTTCGGTCAATACATCCATATTATTATCTTGATTAAGGCGTGGCATGGTCGCTACCAGGAGAGAGAGAGAGAAGAAAAACACTCTGCGTGCGCTCTTGCAAGATTAGATTGGTTATCAGAATATCTAATCAGGATGGCTCCCACTGTTTTAGTCAAATCTTCATTCAAACCCTAAAAGGTAAGAATAGCCGGGACTTATTACACCCTACAAGTTCGCCAATCTTTCGGACAGGTCAGTGTCGGTACTTTGAGAGAGGTTCCCCGTACTCTCGCACGGACCTAATTAAAATAAACATCATTTTCCCAGGGGCATAACCCCATTGACACCTTTCTAGACACCTACTTGATCGGCTAATTGTAATGTGTAAAACTCTCCAAGGAGTAACTCTTACTCTCGGGATCAAATTATCTCATAGAAGGTATGCAATCTCATTGCAAATTTCAATACTTGAAATTCCCGATAATACTTTTACCCCTAGTGACTTATGACCTTAATTATGGTCAACAAATCATAAGCACTTGTCAAGTTCTACCCGTCATTTCCTGATTAATTAGACCCACCCACATGACCCTTAACTATGGTCAACAATGTTATATGACAGTCCTAATTAATCGCATCATATGCTATGTAGGAAGACATCACTCAGCTACCGTACACTGAGCCTTAACTAAGGTCAACAAACGCAATACGAATATTAAGTACTCTACTTCCTAAAATGACGGAGGGTTACGACAGGTTTTTAAGAAAACCTTTTGCGTAATGAACTTGATATCGTCATAGAATCGAGTGATTTTTAAAAAAAGAGTGTTTTTTAGGCTTTTACTAGTTTTTCTAAAGAGGTCACTCCCGGTGAAGGGATCTCGGCTCTTTCCTTATCGAATAAGGTGCAGAATATTTCACAAATAGCACTATGCAAAGTAAAAACTATAGAAGCAATCAAAAGACAAACCGAGTGGGTTGTAGCATCTGCTAGTTTCGCTAAAGTGGTCACTCACGGTGAAGGGATCTCGGCTCTTTCCTTATCGAATAAGGTGCTGGATATTCTACAACGAATACCGCTATGCAAAGCTAGAACTAGAGCTGCCAGTTTTCGAAACAAGTTTCTACAACATCTTTAGGTTTCTTTTAGTTTCATTAATCTCATTAATGAAGTCCCATTTATGTATGCTTCCCAAGCATCACATAAGAAACGAAAGCAGCAATATTTATTATATCTTATATATATAATACAGGCATTCGTCTCAGGCATATAAAATGATCACATCATAGAATATTAGCGGCAGAAGAACATATATGAAAATATTGGATATACTAGGAATTCCGAGTTTTAAGTTAAGCCGGTATAAAACACGGATTCCACGGTCGAGATGAATAGCCAAACCCACATCCCTAGTCCTCTACAAGAACGGCAAGTAACCCTGCCAATTCTAGAGTTAGGAGACCCGGTCTTGACTCCTCGAGATGGTCTCCCACTGTACCCTAGAACCCGGTTACTTGTGCTCCTCGCCTTGGGTCTATCTTAATGCGGAAAAGTAAATAATAAACAACGGTGACATCATCCTCAACCCGGAAGTGCCCCAATAAAAGAAAATTACATACATTGAATTTTACATGAATGAAAATGAAATAACTCTCATCTCACATAAAACCCTCGGCTATTCAAAACACGACGTCCAATATAACATATCACAGCAACACATAACATCACATGTCATCTACGTAAGTAAATATGCGTATCCCAGTTGTCGTTGACATATAGCACCGAAATCGGTGATACACCAAATATTACACTTATGGTCACAGAAAAGAAAGTGAAAAACTATAACAGTTGGAATCCACACCCACCTTAAACATCATAAACCCCACTTATCACATACTTTGGATTTCATGCCCAACCGAATTAATTCATGAGACATCGCATGCCTAACAATTATAAACCCCGCATTATAGTCTCAATATTTAAAACACTTTCCAACAACCTGTCGGGCAATTCAAAAAGATTCCCAATAACTTGATCGAATGCTCGTCAGAAACTTTAGTAGACGGTCACACCCCCTGATGCCTTCGACAAAGTGCACTAAGGCGGAACTCCGCTGCCGCGAGCATCCGAAGGGATGCTTTTGGCGACGGGGTTCTCCTACAGTTACTTGGTCGGGGCTATGGGGCATGGCTATCTATTAAGTTTACCCGGCGAGTATCCGCGTACGCTACGTAATTGCGACGGACATTTGATCAACATCAAAATCCTGTGGCAAACGATCAAATGAGACTAAACCGCTAAATTTATAAAATTCAAACTAGTTATCTCACAGCCACATATGTGGATTCCAAATATTGTACCACAATCACAGATAGCTAGGCGAAATTAGATAATTCGATCGATACAACGAAATCCCAAAAATTCCCAGAGAGCTCAACACATGAGCAGAATTAAAAGTTCCCAGATGCATGCCCCAACAATTACGGACCGTCGCTGAAGGGCCTGTACCAAGCCTACATAGTGGCGTCGGGGAACCGCCGCCAAAACCATGTTTTGGCCGCGGTTGCGCAGTCGCTTTAGCGAGTTAGGGACTCGTTCTTCAGGTGGGTCCATAGAATTCCCTGGATGATTTTCTGAGTATTTTTAATATGAAAAATTTCAACTTTTGGAAAAATTTCCAGGAAATGTGATTTATCGGGGTTTCGGAGTTTGATCGGACTTCAAATTTCATCTAGACAATGCCTAATGCTCTAGCTTGGCTCTGATACCACTGTTGGGTTAACTTAGCTCCTTAGCAAGGTTTTGGTAAGCATTAATCATGCTACTTTAAAATTTTGGGGTGCTAAACAAACCCTAACCAAGATCTTAAATTGAGACTTAGGGTTAAACAGGATATGTATACTCTTTACATCTAAGTGAACAAGGAATACAACCTTTGTAGACTGGTCCTTCACTTCAATAGCTCCGTATGGTAGTCCCTTCGCTGCGATCATGATCCCAGGACTCTAGAAAGGCTCCCATGAAGAAAGGAACAAGCTTGCTTCGAAGTCTTCGAGGTCGAAGATGATCTACGTCGAGGAGATACTAGCTCATGCTATCTCTTCACTAATTGTGTAGATTAGTGAAGCAAACACAGTAAACTAAATGAAAAATAGTAGAGGATGATGAAATAGGAAGTGGGTTCACTTTAGTTTTATTTTTCTCACAATAAATCATCACTTAGAAAAAGCTAGCAAGCTTTTTCTCTCTCTTGAAGAAGAAGTGATGAAGCTCAAGTGAATGAATGAGATGGTTAGAATTGCAACCATGGGTGAGTTAGTGTCATACCTAACTCATGTAGAGAATAAACCATAGCTATGAGTTAAGGGTTGGGTTAAAAAATATCATATGCAATGACAAAAGAGTGGACTTGGTCAATGTTTTCTACAAGTTTCTCCGAGCTTCATCCATGACTCATTTTCAATCTTTTGTGAATTAATTAATGATAAATAAAAGCCAAACATAAAACCTAGCATGGTATTAGTCTCTCACATACATGTTGCAAGTGTAACCTATAATGACACAACAATATATATCATATATATATTAATGTATCATCAAGTGAGAAAAAGTGAGCTAATATTAGTTAATATAATTTAATATATCACATATATAATTATACATTAAATTATCAAATAAACTCTTGATTTAATAATCCGGCTACATTACATATAACCGACTAATATCATTTGAATCAACTTATCGAATCAACACTTGATCCGATACCAAGGCTATATCATATATAACCGACCGATATCACATATCGTGAGAGTGGAATAGGGTATCACATACTCGCATTAATCTCGGTCCCGCATATATCACATATATGCTCCTACTCCATTTCGCATGAACCAGGAAACCTCTGTATTGGACTCTAAAGACTCGTCAATACGCCGCCAGTAGGTGATGATCATATCAAACACCCACAAGCCGCAAGCGGTCTGCTAAACGTAATGGTCACCCGGGTATTGAGCGATCAGAAAATCAACAAGCAGGCCTGCTACAACTCCTGAGAATACAATAAGTAACACTACTGTACAGTCCGGTCTCTTCGTCTTATATGTCGCATATCACAGCCTAGGGTTGGTATAACATCAGACCCCTATATCCTGATAAGTCATGTCGATACGAGTTCCATAACGGTTCGAGAAACTACTGATAACACTTACCAGTAAATCTCAGCAACCCTGGCCAGAGATTTCCTGTTATGGCCAATCGAGCGTAGCGCAACATCAACTCCCAATACCGGGAGAGACGAAGCCCGTCCTATCGCTCATTGCCTCCATGTAACTCGGGACTGTACCCAAAAGCCACCATTTTGTACGATCTCTTGACCGTGGTATAGTGGAAATCAAAGCACAGTGGGAATCACACAAGACTCTATGACGATCTCGGGTCTACAGACTAACATGTACCAGTGTCACTAGAGAACTGTTATCCGACGATAGGTATTATACCATTTAGGAGTTCTCGACGAGTCCGTCTAGTGTACCCAATCTCCACTAAGCACCCGTATGCCTTCTCTGATGTCAAGCACCAATGGATATGGGATCATCCATCGCCCATCATATGGGTCAAGAAGCGCACATGCTAGTCTACTCAGGAGTACCGATGCCCTGTCTCGATACTCCCACGACTAGGAACATTTGAAGGATGTACTTATCGACTACCCTGTCCCCACTTGTATGATCTCCATCATAGTCCTTGCAGTCAAGTACTAATCCTAAGGGTTTTATCAACATGTGATAACAAAACAATATTTGTTTACATGTTAAGATAAAGTGCAACCAGATAGCATACTATCATGCCGAGCAAGAAAGTTGTCACGACCCAAAGTTCGGCCCGTGACCGGCACATAACCACGTAACGTTTAAAGGTGTAACGCGACAAAGTAAGCCGAAACCCAGAAATCAAAACCATTAAAAGAATAGAGTGTTAAAACATTTAATAAAGACATTTGTAAAACGTTTAGAAAACCTTAAGTAATTTAGTAATATTCTTTAAAGTTCAAGTTATTTTCTTAAAAATTTTGGCAGCATTTCCTTCGTAAAAACTAGCCCAGAGATTGGGTACAAGACAATATATGAATAAAATGATATACAGTAAAAATAAAGCATCCCAAACGGGAGGAATCACGCCCAACGGCGGAACAATCACCACAATGATAATATACGACGCCGTAGGGAAGAATGAGTAAAAATAAGTGAAGACAACATGAAATGTAAAACTGCATAAATAAGTCGGCTCACAACGAGCTCGACACC
The DNA here is from genome assembly GCA_030015575.1 of Agapanthus africanus. NCBI lineage: Eukaryota > Viridiplantae > Streptophyta > Magnoliopsida > Asparagales > Amaryllidaceae > Agapanthus > Agapanthus africanus. Next base: position 246,875,785 of record CM057348.1, on the reverse strand, counting down.
AGAGTACAAAATAATATACATCGTCCTCACAGCTGGTCTCTAAGTCCATACATAAGTATTAGATGGAGAATACTAGTGTAACGTTTTAAAAATAAATAAATAAATAAAATCCTTTAAGTGAATTTTCTGATTTTCGGTAAAACAAACCGTATTTTCCGTAGAACTTAACTATAAATAATTTTCATCATAAATTTAAAAAGTCCTATTTTAATTATGTAATTACTAATAAATGGTGTTTATTTAGTGACTTATAATTTATTATTTTACTTAAATATTTTTCCTTAATTAATTGTTTTAAAAATTAACATAAGCTTTTAAATATACATTAAATTAGTGTAAATTACAAATTTGAATGGGTTAAATTTGCAAAAGTGAACCATTGCATATTGGAATCAAGTATGTTTCATGCAAAATTCATTTTCAAAATTTGCCATGGTTCTAGACCTTTCTAGGTTAAATTGAGTTAGGAAATTAAATATTTTTTATTAATTTATGAGAAGACATTAAGAGATGTAATTATTAGTGAAGTTTCTACACTTTGCTACACAATTCCCCTTCTCTCCCTCTCCTCAAGTCGTGGCCGGCCTCATCCCATGGCAGCCCCTTCAATTCTCCACCTCAATTTAACTTCAAGTTTTCATCAAAATTCATGAAAAATCAATACATATTATCATAAATTCATCACTAAACCTCATCCAATTTTCGTTGCTCCTAATTAGCTTGGAAATGGAAGCAAGAAAGCCATCTTTTAAGGTCAAGTTGAATGTTTGGATCTCAAGTTCTTTGAGGTAAAATCTTAACCCATTTATCTAGTGTTGATTAAATAATCCAATTTAGATTATTTGATGTTTTATATGGTTTTAAGTTTAAGATTGAAATTCTAGAAATTGGGTTATGATCTAATTAGGGTTTTCATTCTTGGGTATTGATCTAAATTTGTAGTTTAACTTATTAGGAAATGTTAGACCTAATATAGTAGAAAATTTGCTAGTTGCTGCATTTAAATTTGTTTTAATTAGGTCCTTTTGCAAAATAGATTTTTACAAAACATGTAAATAGGTTAGATAAAATTATAATGAGGGTTTATATTATTAGATTGTGGTATTAGTGTGTGGATTAATATGTAAATTGAGTGTGAAACATAATCTAATTGCAAATTTCTAGCTTTCACTTTAAAATTGTCACAATATTGCTATTTTTATTAAACTAGGTTTTGAAAATTTATTTAAAATGCGGGTTTAAAAATAAAGTTAGGGTTTTAGCACATCCTTATGGTTTCAAGGAGTGGTTTAACCATTTGAAATGTGCAAAATCAAGTTGAATTGTAGAATTGTGAATTTTCGGCTCGAAAAGCGTTAAATTTAGCTATTTTGCAAACTAGAATTTTGTATTTAATATATATTAGTGTGATAAAGTATTGAAATGGTTTATATAATCTAGTTATGCTATTTAATGAGTATTATGACCATTAGTTTCATTTAAACATCGAGTTTTGAAGTAAAACGGTAAATTGGCGTTTTCAGGATTTTACGAAATCGGACGATTTGATCGATTTTAGGGTTTCGATGATTAAAAACTTGTTTTATATTATAAATAATAAGTTTTGAAACTACAAATTGTTTGTTGGTGTTTTATCTCGATCAATCGGCGTTTGTACGCCGATATCGAGCGATATTGGTTCCTTTGCATGAGCGGGTCATAGGTTTTAACCTATGTGCGTTTCGTGCGTCGTTTTGGTTTTATCCATGATTCAGTTACGAAATTATATATGTTTGTGTATAGGTACCCCTCACGTTGAATTTGGATGAGGAAGAAGAGGAGGGCGACGTCGTCTTCGGCAGACAAGAACCAGGTGAGTAGATGTATATCTACGGGGGAAGTCGGGTGGATGGCGTTTAGCACCCCCGCAAACGTAGAATAGGAATATTGCTTATTGTCATTAGGAAGTCGGACGTGGCCTTAATTCTTGGAGAGTAGGACCCCATTAAAGACCTTAGGTTTGACTAGAAGGATTTAGATAGACTGTACCTGAGGATGAATGTCTTGGAGGAAATTCGTAGGTTTCGGGTAGACACACACACGCACACACAGAAACTTGGCTTGATGTATATGTGTATGTGTATATATAAATAGGAATATGTGTAGGTGTATATATACACAAAATGTAGAGGTGATATAAGGATGTTATATGATACATGGGGATGAGACGATATAACTGGGCATGATGCCGTGATCTCTTGGCTATACGGTCATATTATGATCTTAGATCGTTGGAAAATGAGAGAATGGATATGTATAAACAAACGATAATAGGTGATGATGACATTGAGATATACGAGACTCTAGAATAGAACCCAGACCGTAACCTGTGACTTGATTACGAAATGATATATGCGTGACTTGATTATGATATGATATATGTGTGACTTGGTTACAATATGATATATGTGTGACTTGATTATGATATGATATATGTGCGACCTGATTACGATATGATATATATATATATATATGACATGATATTTCTGAGGAACAATTGACGACGTATATGTTTGCAGGCAATGATATATGATTGATGATATTGGGATGTATGCGATTACAGTACAGTACTTTTGATCATGACATTATTTGATGATGATATTATACGAATGATGATGTACGTAGGTGATACTTGACCCGTACCATGAAATTGGGATACCGTATGATGGATTTTAACGTACGAGACATAGATGTGATGATTGATCCGTGCTCTTGATTCGAGGAAGCCGTACTATGTACGTGACGCTATTGAGGCTAGATCGCCGACTATTAGAGATATGGACTCAGACCTTAGGTGGATACTTATTTCCTATCGACTAGTTCCTTTAGTTTAGTTCCTTAGGGGGTTAGATAGATACTAGTTGAGGCTCGAGTCATATAGTTGTAGTTAGATATGTATATTCCAATGAGTGTTTAGTACACATTTTACCATTATATTCAGATTGTAATCATCACATTGCATGTTCATACATATGTTTCTGCAGTTAATATGAAACTCTGCCTGTTAGGACACCAGCACCATTACCGATGATGCGCATGTCCCACGTACACTTATTTGCCGGCTCACACACACATCATCGGTAATTGCTATATCACGTACACTTTAGAACATATTATCTTTTATGATAAAATCAGCTAAAGGCTAGATCAATATAGTATTGTGATTACTCTCAAGTTTTAGTCTAGGCATTACATTTATTACTTAGACATTTCATGCATTCACATTTTTCATGTTATCATGCAGTAGTGTGAGGCTTATGCCGACACTTACCATTTACTTACTCATGATTTTGGGATTTTGGATTTCATTAAGATTTCTGGATTTGGGGAAAACCGCAAGAATATATATATAAAAACTTCTCTCTCTCCTCCTCTCTTTTGAAATATAAGTTGCGGTTTTCTCATGATTTATGTGTCGTCCACTATGAGATTTCATGTTTTCTGTTAGATTTCGAGACCCGATTCGAGGAGTGGATGAACCGTTTCGGGTACATGGTGGGCCCGATATGGTACCCCGGGACAAGAAGATCGAGTTGTAGACGATGAGCCTGGCAGGGGAAGACTACCTACCGGTGATGTCTGGCGCGGCGGATATCCGGAGGATACCGACCGTTGTCGTGAGATTTGATGATATAGGCCGATCCGGACTGACGGAGCCTGAGATATTGAGACTATGAGATATTGAGACTATGAGGTATTGAGACTTGAGATTTACATGTTTTGTGTCGATACTTGACACGGATTTCCATGGATTTCATCGATGATATTTCAGATTTCTATACAATTTTACCATGATAAATGTTAAAGATTTCTTATACAGAGATATCCAGATTTCAGGATTGATTGTTTTACATTCATGGTGCATGCATACTCATTTACAGGACATATTACTATTCGAGGCACTGACACGAGCACGGAGTATTTGCACTTACACGTAGTTTATTACCCTGCCATTACTAGATGACTAGTCATATATTTTTATATTATTATGACCTAGGACAGCGTCGTGCATTTGATATCTTTTCGCAGATGTCTTCTACTCACGAGTTGGCAACTCACCCCCGTTGTGCCAAATTTTTATTTCAGGTTCGATGTACAGGTTTCCTTGACAGTTTGCTGGCACATCTTTTCATTCAGGGTGATTTTCTCTGTAGGTTGGTTCACTAGTATCAGGAACGCCGTTGTACTTTTATTATTTCATTGGTATCTAGTAAGCTCCATCAACCAGACTTGTATTACTTGATAGTTTAGAGGACCAATTGTTTATTTCGACTTAGAGTTGAGCTTGTATTATTATAGTTTCTGGTAGATTTGTTTTCTTTTGAGTTTTGAGCCTCGCCCTTTGGCGTTGTATATTTTGTGCATGGTGTTGTTGTTTTCGCCTGTTGGCGTAGAGCTAGCTCCCGCTTGGAGATGCCTTTTACTGTTTGTATATATATTATACTTGTTTGTACCCATTTGGGGCCAGTTTTTACAAAGGAGACTCTGCCGAAATTTTTGAGAAAATTTGATGTTGCTTTTAAACTTGTTTTCCTATATGTTTTCCTTTACTTCTTGTTTTATATGGTTTAGATTTCTGGGCTTCGGCTTACTTAGATTACGTTGCGCCTCTAGACGCTTCGTAATTTAAGTTCCGGTCATGTTCCGTACCTTCGGGACGTGACAAAGTTGGTATCAGAGCACTAGGTTTGACCTTTGTATAAGTCTATGGTGACCCTTGGTTGATGGAATAGGCGACCTAGCTAGAGTGACGTACCGTGGGTATGATCCGCGGCATACTTTCGATACGCTACTCTGCTTAAGGTGCCTTAGGAGGTACATTTCTTTGCACCGAATATCATTCGTTTCTTTGATCTATCTTCGTCGATATCGGATGATGTTTCTGTTACCACGGTCGCACGGGCAGAGGGAGCTGCGGCTCGAATGCGATAACCCTTAGGGTATCGTTTATTCTTGAGGATTAAAGCATTATTTAGCGTGCAGACGAAGGGTATTCACATGCCGTCCAGACGAAGTTAAAGGATTCGAACGATTGTCAGAAACCCACTTTCCCAAGTTTAAGGTATTCGGAAGAACATGCAGGTATTTCTATGGACCCTCAAGAAGAATGAAACCCTAACTCGACATAATGACCACGAGAACGCCTTTGAACCTTAAGGTTTACGGCAGTTCCGCGGTGCCATTAGTGAGGCTTGGGTGTTCTCTTCTACGGCTGGTCCGCAGATGCTGGGGCATGTACTGGATATTTTTAAACTGTACTTAAGTGTTGAGCTCTCGGGAAATTATGGGATTTTGATGAGTCGATCGAAAAGTTTAACGTAGTCCGGATATCAGGTGAAGGGGTACATTACGTGGAAGACTCTCGAGATGAGCATAGCCGTTAGTAGCGCAGTCAGCAGCGATGAGGAGACGAGTCCGAATCAGTCGACATTAGAAAAGACGCACATTGACGATAGTGTTTACGATTGTGATTTGGTGATTTGAATTTCAAATTTCCTTTGTTTGGATTTTGGTATTTTGAGGATTTTGTTTTACGATTGGTATTTCCTATGTGTACATTCTTTACACTTTATTCATGTTTCATATATCAGTGGTATTGATGTTGTTTTATACATACCCAGTGCACTCGATTTGGTTTTAGACATTTTGATATATTGATTTGATTCGTGCATATGGGTTGCACATGATTTTGACGTATGCTTCGACATAGTTTTCATGCATTTTTTCGTACCGTGATTTCTATTTGGATATTCGGTGTATGTTTTTCGTACACCATGTGCACTTGATTAAGATTCTCGCGCACACTTGGCGTACTTAATGCGATTTTGTGCACACTAGATGCACTAAATCGGGGTTTTGTGCAGATTAGATGCACCTGATATTGTGTCGTGCATGCCCGTTGCACTTGACAGATGTTTTTGGTGTAAGTGCAAGGCGGCGCCCCGGCCGTCAATCCGAGGCCAAAATGCGGAAACGATACTTTTACGAAACTTTTTAAACCGGCACCACCGCGCACTTTAAACCTGGAGCGGGCCATTAACCTACTCCTAGAAAACTAGAGTATAGGTAGAGAGATATACCGAGCGATCCGTGTCCTTCGGTCTTCTCGTCGTCGTCCCGATCTCCCCGCGGAATCTCCGGTCTTCATCTCCTCGTCGGAAGGGCACCACATCGCTGGGTTCTTTTACGGGCTCCCACCTCTGGACCGAGGAAACTCGAGCACGAAGTTGGCGAGTCGACGTGCCCAAGGATGCTGTAGATGAAGTGTTGAACTATTTGTCTCTTGGGGTTGTATGAAGTTGCCCTTTTGATGTGTAGGTGGAGGGATGAACTTTCAAATGGTGATGTGGGATTTTGTGTGAGCTCATGAGATAAAAACCCTACACAAAAGAATTGTGCAGCCCCTTCCCTCAAGTGGCCGGCCTCAAGCATGAAGAAAATGAGAGAGAGAGGAATAGATCAATAATGCAAAGAAAAGGGAATGATTATCATCATCAAGAAAGTCACACCCACTACCTAATCATAACCCATCATGTTCCCATCTCTAAAGAGTCAAGCCATGATGAAGTCAAATGAAGTCAATGGATGGTGCACCATCATGAAACCATCAGGATGCAAAAGTCTTCTCAATTGTTAATTGCACAATTGAAAATAACCCACTCCACCAATTTTCAGCCAAAGAAAGGAAACAAGGGAAAATGGCCGAAACGGAAAGCAAACTGGCAACTCCAAAAAATCGATCCCGTAATAAATTACAGGAAAACCCCGCGACTGTATATACATACCAACATTTGTATTCAGACCGAATACAAATGCAAATAGACAAAATCTACACTGTACAGTACTAGGAACTGGCTTAAACCAAAGCCCGCTAGTATTATCCGTCCGATCATGATCCGTACAATACCGCACGTATCTGATCGAACCCTGCCATATCTCCATACGGCCTCCACAGCGTTTCGCCCGAAACTTTAGAAAACGGTCTGTGGGGGACTCTAAAGACTCGTCGATACTTTGGCTGTGGATTTAACCACTAGCACGTCAGAGGTATTAGCCATACGTAACGGGCTACCAGGTATTGACCAAAAGGGACATCGATGAGCGAACTCATCCTGACACCCTACTGAGCCTGTCAGTGAAAATATCCGTATAGTCCGGTCCGTTTGTCTATGAGCATCGCATGGCGGGCCAAGGGTGTTGGTAAAAGTCAGACCCCCAAAAGCGGTACAAGTCGTATCGGAGTGTAGTCCAGAACACCCTGAGATATTACTGGAATACCTACAAGTAAATCTCATGCCTTGGCCAAGGACTTCGTGTAATGGCTCTCCTAGATACAGCGTGACCTCACCCCAAATACCGGGAGAGACGAACCCCTGCAGATCCGCTCACCGCCTCTATACGACTAGGGACAGTACCCAACTAAAACCTGTTTGCACGTCTTCTTTGAGCGTGGTAGGGCAGTAATAAAAGTACAGTGGGAACTCACACGAGACAAATGACGATCTTAGGTCGATGAACTAATCTGTACACTGTAGGGTTCCTAGGCACACCCATGAGGTACTACAAGTGATCAAACTTGGCCAATTCAAAATTTTTATATGCCTACAAACCCTAATACGGATCGTTAACTAGATGTATAGGCAATGCAATGCAAGTAAACAACTTTAACTTAAAGGAAAGGGGCTACAACCTTTGTAGATCCGGTCCTCCACCACCTTGGCTCCGTGATGACGCCCCTCCACTGTACCTATCGAAATCCAGGAATCTGGTGAAGGTTTCGTCAGAGAAATGATCGGGCTAGGCCGTCGACTTCGATGCCGAAGATGATCTACGTCGAGGCAACTCAAGATCAAACTCCAACTTCACCAAGTCATGAAACTTGTGAAGAAAACACCCAATACTACTTGGCAAGTGGTAGAGGATGAAGAAATAAGAAGTGGGTTCACTTTAGAATTGGATTCTCACTCTTTTTCTCAAGTTGCCATTAATGGAGGCAAGGTTTCTTCTTTGTTGAAGAAGAAGAAGAAGAAGAAAGAATATGATAAGTTATATTAAAAATAGAAAAAAAATGATACTTATCATAATTTCAACCATGGTTTAGTGTAGAGAACTAACTATGCTTAAGTTGAATGGTTAGGGTTAGGAGAAGAAGACAAGAATGGTTACTTTAGTCAAAGATACATGAAGCATCAAGAAGTTTCTTGAATGAAAGCAACCATTTTTGTTTTCCTTTTCCTTTTTTAATCAAAATAAATAGATAAATGAATAAGTGAGTAAATCAAAACCCTAACCATTAGCATAACCATGGTTTAAGTCTTTACACAAACCCAAGTTTACATGTATCATCAAACATGATACAATCTTGTGCACAGAAGTATATCACATATACAACTTGTGTACATCAAGTGAGAAAATCCAATTTAAGTGAACCAATACTAGTTAATGCAAAGTAATATATCAAATATATAATTATGCATTAAATCATTAAATCAATATTTGATTTAACGATCCGGTCATATCGCATATAACCGACTAATATCCAATGTATCGGCTTATCGAATCAATCCTTGATTCGATAACTAGGTTATATCGCATAAAACCAATCGATACATTCATCGCGAGAATGGAATACGGTATCGCATACACGCATTATTCTCGGTCCCGCACATATCTCATATGCGCTCCTATTTCGTTTCGCTTGAGCCAGGAAACCTCTGTGTAGGACTCTAAAGACTCGTCAATACGCCGTCAACAGGTGATGATCATATCAAACATCCACAAGCCGCAAGCGGTCTGCTAAACGTAACGGCCATCCGGGTATTGAGCGATCAGAAGATCGACGAGCAAGCCCGCTCACACTCCTGTGAATCCAACCAGTAACACTTACCGTACAGTCCGGTCTGTTCGTCTGATATGTCGCATATCTCGCCTAGGGGTGGTAAACGTCAGACCCCAATAGCTCGATAAGTTATGCCGACATGAGGTCCATAACAATCGTGAAACTACTGATAACTCTTATCAGTATATCACTGTAACCCTGTCCAGGGATTTCCTGTTATGGACAGTCGAGCATAGCGCAACATCAACCCCCAATACCAGGAGAGACGAATCCCCTCCTATCGCTCATTGCCTCTATGTGAATCGGGACTGTACCCAAAAACCACCTGTTTGCACGACTCAGTAGAGCTGTGGTAGGGTGGAAATCAAAGCACAGTGGGAGACACACAAGACTCTATGACGATCTCGGGTCAACAGACTAAGCTGTAACAGTGTCACCAGAGAACTGCCATCTGACGTGAGGTATGATACCATCTGGGAGGTCTCGGCGAGTCCGTTCAGTGTACCCAGTCTCCACTGAGAACCCGCATACCATCTCTGATGTCAAACACCAATGGATATGGGATCATCCATCGCCCATCTGTATGGGTCGAGAAGGTATACGCTAGTCTACTCTGGTATATCGATGCCCCGTCTCGATACACCCACGACTAGGGACTTTGAAGGATGTACTTATGGACTACCATGTCCCCACTAGTATGATCCGCATCATAGTCCAGGTAGTCAAGTACAGATCCTAAGGGCTTTACCAACATGTAACAGGGAGACAATCAGTGTACACGTTAAGGTAAAGGTTAACCAGATAGCATACTATCATGTCGAGCAAGAAAGTCCTCCCTATATATGTCCCAGCATCCACTACAATATACATCCTATGTATAGCAATGGCCTCTAGGGCATACATATAACTAACAATCTCCCACTTGCACTAGGGCCATCTGTAGCAGTGGTTGTAGTATCTCATACTCAACCATCCCATAAAAGTCTCTCTCTGGGAATAGGCCTTCTCTGATGTCATATTATCAAATACCCAGGATGCAGAGGATACTGAGAAACAGTTCTTTGTAATGAACACACCCGAAGGAGATGCATCATATGCACTTTCTTCGTTTGGGCGGCATAGGAATCCTGGTATTTTCCTATTTCCTGCTCGGTCTTATAACAATTATAAGTTGGAGCGGGACCAACGTTCCCCAGCTCAGTATAACAAGCGGGCTCGGTCAATTCATCCATATTATTATCTTGATTAGGGCGTGATATGGTCGCTACCTGGAGAGAGAGAGAAGAAAACACTCTGCGTGCGCTCTTGCAAGATTAGATTGGTTATATATTTTATCTAATCAGGATTACTCCTACTGTTTTTATCAAATCTTCTTTCAAACCCTAAAAGGAAAGACAAGCCGGGATTGATTACACTCTACAAGTTCGCTAATCTTTCAGCCAGGCCAGTGTCGGTACTTTGAGGGAGGTTCCCCGTGCTTTCGCACAGACCTAATTACAGTAAACCTCGTTTTCCCAGAGGCATAACCCCGTTGACACCTTTCTAGACACCTACTTGATCGGCTAATTGTAAAGTGCAAAACTCTCCCAGGAGTAACAATTACTCGCAGTGGGTATCGGGATCCAACTATCACATAGAAGGTATGCAATCTCATTGCAAATTTCAACACTTGAAACTCCCGATAAAGGTTTTTACCCCTAGCACTTATGACCTTAACTATGGTCAACAAATCATAAGCACTAGTCAAGTTCTACCCGTCATTTCGTGATTAATTAGACCCACCCACCTGACCCTTAACTAAGGTCGACAAAGTTACGCGATCGTCCTAACTAATCGCGTCATATGCGGTGTAGGAAGACATCACTTAGCTACCGTACACTGTGCCTTAACTAAGATCAACAAACACAGCACGAATACTAAGTACTCTACTTTCTAAAATGATGGAGGGTTGCGGATGGTTTTTAATAAAACCTTTAACGCTTTGAACTTGATCTCGTTGCGGAATCAAATGGTTTTTAAATGCAGTGTTTTTTGAAGCTTTTCTAGTTTTGCTCAAGGGGTCACTCCCGGTGAAGGGATCGTCGGCCCTTTCCTCGTCGAATGAGCTGCGGGATATATCATATATATCACTGTGCAAAGCAGAAACTATAGAAGCAATCAAAAGACAAACCGAGGGTGTAGCATCTGCCAGTTATAGCTAAAGGAATCACTCCCGGTGAAGGGATCTCGGTCCTTTCCACATCGAATAAGGTGCAGGATGTTCTACAAGAAACACCGCGATGCAAACCAAGAACTGTAGCTACCTGTTTTTATTTTGAAATTCGATTCCAAAACATCAATTAGGTTTATTTTCTTTCATTAATCTCATTAATGAATGTCCCATCATTTTAAAAGGTTCCTAGGCACCCTAATGAGGTCTCACAAGGCATCGAACATGCCAATTTAAAAATACGGTGCTGAGAAACCCTAAACTACGGATCGTCGGCTAGATGTCTAGGCGAAAAAGAAAATAGTTAACAACTTAACTAAAGTTTAAATGGAAATACAACCTTTGTAGATCCGGTGCTCCACCTCCATAGCTCCGCAACGAAGTCCCCTCGCTGTCCAAATGAATTCCCGGGCTCTAGCGTCGGCTTCGTCGGAGAAATGGCGAGCTAGGTCGTCGATGTCCATGCCGAAGATGTTCTACGTCGAAGCATCGCAAGATCAAGCTCTCACTTCACCAAGTCATGAAACTTGTGAAGAAAACACACTCTACTACTTGGCAAGAGGTAGAGGATGAAGAAATAGGAAGTGGGTAGACTTTAGATTTGGATTTCTCACTCTTTTTCATCACTTGCCATTGATGGAGGCAAGCTTTCTTCATTTGAAGAAATGAAGAAGAAGGTAAATGTTATGATAAGAATATTTTTTTGGAATGAAAATTAAAAAGGAATACTTATCATAATTGAACCATGGTAATGTGTAGAGAGTTAATCATTGTTGAATGGAATGATTAGGGTTAAGCATGAGACAAAATGGTCACTTGGTCAAAGTCTTCATGAAGCTTCATGAACAAAACAAAACAAGCCACCATTTTCTCATTTGCTTTTCTTTTTCCAAAAGAATAAATAAATGAATAAAATGAATAAGGAAATAGTAAACCCTAACCATTTCATTAACCAATGTTTAATTCTTTACACTTAACCAAAAGGCATATATCATCAAACATGATACAAGCAAGTGCACAAAATCATATCGCATATGCAATGCGCACATCCGAGTGAGAAAATCCATCTTAAGTGAACCGATACTAGTTAATGCAAAGTAATATATCAAATATATAATTATGCATTAAATCATTAAATCAACATTCGATTTAATGATCCGGTCATATCGCATACAACCGACTAATATCCAATGTATCGGTTTATCGAATCAATCCTTGATTCGATAACTAGGTTATATCGCATACAACCATTCGACACATTCATCACGAGAATGGAATACGGTATCACATACACGTATTATTCTCGGTCCCGCACATATCTTATATGCGCTCCTATTTCGTTTCGCTTGAGCCAGGAAACCTCTGTGTAGGACTCTAAAGACTCGTCAATACGCCGGCAGCAGATGATGATCATATCAAACACCCACAAGCCGCAAGCGGTCTGCTAAACGTAACGGCCACCCGGGTATTGAGCGATCAGAAGATCGACGAGCAAGCCCGCTCACACTCCTGTGAATCCAACCAGTAACACTACCGTACAGTCCGGTCTGATCGTCTGATATGTCGCATATCGCGCCTAGGGGTGGTAAACGTCAGACCCCAATAGCTCGATAAGTCGTGTCGATATGAGGTCTATAACAATTCGAGAAACTACTGGTAACACTTACCAGTAAATCTCAGCAACCCTGGCCAGGGATTTCCGGCTATAGCCAATCGAACACAGCGCAACATCAACCCCCTATACCGGGAGAGACGAATCCCCTCCTATCGCTCATTGCCTCCATGTGACTCGGGACTGTACCCAAAAACCACCGTTTTGCACGCCCTCTTGGACGTGGTAAGATGGAAATCAAAGCACAGTGGGAACCACACAAGACTCTATGACGATCTCGGGTCAACAGACTACTCTGTACCAGTGTCACCAGAGAACTGCCATCTGACGTGAGGTATAATACCATCTGGGAGTTCTCGGCGAGTCCGTCCAGTGTACCCAGTCTCTACTGAGCACCCGTATATCATCTCTGATGTCAAACACCGATGGATATGGGATCATCCATCGCCCATCTGTATGGGTCGAGAAGGTATACGCTAGTCTACTCTGGTATATCGATGCCCCGTCTCGATACACCCACGACTAGGGACTTTGAAGGATGTACTTATGGACTACCATGTCCCCACTAGTATGATCCGCATCATAGTCCAGGTAGTCAAGTACAGATCCTAAGGGCTTTACCAACATGTAACAGGGAGACAATCAGTGTACACGTTAAGGTAAAGATTAACCAGATAGCATACTATCATGTCGAGCAAGAAAGTCCTCCCTATATATGTCCCAGCATCCACTACAATATACATCCTATGTATAGCAATGGCCTCTAGGGCATACATATAACTAACAATCTCCCACTTGCACTAGGGCCATCTGTAGCAGTGGTTGTAGTATCTCATACTCAACCATCCCATAAAAGTCTCTCTCTGGGAATAGGCCTTCGTGAGTGGATCCGCCGTGTTGTCCTCTGAGTCTACTCTCCTAACCTCGATCACCCTGGAGATCAATCATCTCCATGATCAGGTGATAGTGCCTTAGAATATGTCTGGATCACTGATGGGACATGCATTCCTTGGCATAAGCCACAACTCCATTGTCACACAATGGGAGGAACATAGTTCATCTCATGAACCAATATACATCCAAACAGCCTCTTTGGTAGCATCTTAAGTAGCGATGTATGCTGCCTTTATCGTCTAGTATGTCACGGTGTTTAGCTTGGAACTCTTCCAACATACTGTCCCTCCACTGAGGGTAAATACAATGCCTGTGACTGACATTCAATCGTCCTTATCACCCTGGAACCCTTCCAGTGATTCTCCCCAGGATCGGTTGATACTGTCTCACTACAACTAGTGAGAATCCTAACATCCGTTTAGATCTATCTCATAGATCCAAAAACCCAGGATTTAGGAGGTATCACTTTGATCCTATGTGGAGAATCATTGTGATAAGCGGAGATTGATCGAGCGTAGCATAGGAAACTCTTTCCCTATCAAGAGTATGTCATCCACATACCCTACGAGGATCATCACCATACTCCCTACTACCTTTTTGTTTATACAAGGTTCATCTACCATTTTGATGATGTCAAACTCTTTGACTAATTCATCAAAACAGATGTTCCAACTCCGCGATGCCTGCTTTAATCCTATAAAGCATCTTGCACACGTTTCCGCTGCTCCCACTGTCTACGAAGCCCTCTGGCTGTGTACTTATAGACGCACTCTTCTAAAACATCATTTAGAAAAGCAGTCATGACACCCAACCACCAGATATCGTAGTCATGGTATGTAGCCGTGACAAGTAGGATCTGGATGGACTTAAGCATAGCTACTTGAAAAGGTTTCATCATTAACCACACCTGGTCAATGATGCAAACTTTTAACAAGTCTAGCTTTGAAAGTCTCAACTTTTCCATCTACACCAAGTAATCTTCTCAAGATATACTTGCTCCTGATGGGGATTTAACCCTTCAGATATAGCAACCAAAGTCCATACTTTGTTGGTGTACATGGATTCCATCTCAGATCGCTAAGCATCCAGCCATTCTTACAGAGTCTTACTCCTGATGGCCAACTCGAAGCTAGTTGGGTCATCATCTCATGATGCAATCCTCGCTCCCACTGTCATAGAGAAACCGAAGTAACTCTCAGGTGGGTGAGGAACCCTACTAGATCGGCGGAGAGGCTGAGGATCATTGGTAACTATTGAATCCTTTGGTTCTATCAAATCATCTGCTGTAGCTTGTATAGATGGAACCTTTCCAGTTCTACATAACTAACCTTGCCTCGAGCTTGTCCGGATTCTGCTTTTAGACATAGGCCGGACAACCCCAAATCTTAACTAACCTAAGATATGGGCTCTTCCCTTTCCATATCACATATGAAGTGGTAGGCTTCTGATTTGATTTGAACCGTATTCAATAGGTATGCAGCTTCTCAAGTGCATAACCCCCAAAAGGAAATAGGCAACTCAGTAGCACTCATCATAGAGCACACCATATCATATAGGGTGTATCTGCTCCGCCCCGATATACCATCGTGCTATGGTGTATACGGAGGAGTAATGCTGAGAGAGAATCTCATTCTCCTTTAGAATAGTCCAGGATTTCCGTGCTCAAGTATTCTCCTCCTTGATCACATCAAAGGACATAATACTTATACCCGTATTGGTTCTCTACTTCTAACTTATATTCTGTGAATATCTCAAAAGGTTCAGACTCATGTTTCAACAGGAACATATAACTGAATCTTGAGAGATTATCAGAGAATATAATGAAGTACAAAGAACCGGTCTTGGCATGTGTAGACAGGGGACCTTTATACATCAACATGTATCATCCCAAGAGTTCACTAACTCTTTCTCCGTTTCCAATAAACAGAGCTAAGGTCATCTTATCTCTGTGACATGACTGGCAAGTTTCATAAGATGTAAATTCAAACTGATTTAAATATGCATCTATATGTAACTTCAGCTAGTCGGGTCGCATTGATATGACCTAGTCTACAATACCTTAAGAAGAATTCGTTCATTTCTGAACTCTTCCTCTTGTGTGTGTTCTGTTTACTAAGAACTGTAATTTGATTTAGAACGTCAATGCTTTTAGATAACGTGCCTGAACCGATCAACTTTTGATATAGGAAATGTTCAAAACATTATCCAACAATACAAAATTATATCATTTCTTTACTAATAAAGAGACTGATATGATTTTGTATATCAGGTTCGGTATCTAATAACATTCGTTCAGAATCAATGTATTGGTAATACAGGGTGACAGTGACCGACAGACTTGGCTGCAACTCTTGCCCCGTTTTCTGCCTCATGAAACTTATCACCCGTTCTCAGTTCTCTACCTCTCTGTAGCCCTATGTAACAGATTACATATCTGGGATCCTGATACGGTATCATATACCAAGGATGCGGAGGATACTGATAAACAGTTCTGTATAATGAACACACCCGAAGATGATGCATCAGCCTGCACTCTCTTCGTTTGGGCGGCACGGGAATTCTGGTAATCCCCAATTTCCTGCTCTGTCTTATAACAATTACAAGTTGGAGCGGGACCAACGTTCCCCAGCTCAGTATAACAAGCGGGTTCGGTCAATAATCTGTATTATTATCTTGATTAAGGCGTGATATGGTCGCTACCTGGAGAAAGAGAGAAGAAAACACTCAGCGTGCGCTCTTGCAAGATCAGATTGGTTATTATTTAATCTAATCAGGATGGCTCCCACTGCTTTTTATCAAATCTTCCTTCAAACCCTAAAAGGAAAGACTAGCCGGGATTAATTACATACAACAAGTTCGCCAATCTTTCAGCCAGGCCAGTGTCGGTACTTTGAGGGAGGTCCCCCGTGCTTTCGCACGAACCTAATTAATGTAAACCTCGTTTTCCTAGAGGCTTAACCTCGTTGACACCTTTCTAGACACCTACTTGATCGGCTAATTATAATGTGCAAAACTCTCCCAGGAGTAACAATTACTCGCAGCGGGTATCGGGATCCAACTATCTCATAGAAGGTATGCAATCTCATTGCAAATTTCAACACTTGAAATTCCTGATAATATTTTGCCCCTAACCTCCTATGACCTTGACAAAGGCCAACAAACCATAGGATGCTAGTCAAGTTCAACCCGTCATTTCCTGATTGAATTAAACCCACCCGCACGGCCCTTGACAAAGGCCAACAAGGTCGCACGACTACCCTAATCCAATCTGCATCATATGCATAAGCAGATAAGAACCAGTTATCTACCGCACACTGCGCCTTGACAAAGGCCAACAAACGCAGCACGAATACTAACTACTACTTATCTGAAATGACGGAGGGCTACGACAGGTTTTTCTGAAAACCTATTGCGTAATGAACTTGATATCGTTGTAGAATCAAATGATTTTAAAATGGAGTGTTTTTTAGGCTTTTCTAGTTTTGCTAAAGGAGTCACTCCCGGTGAAGGGATCTCGGTCCTTTCCTCATCGAATAAGGTGCAGGATATATCACATATACCTCTGTGCAAAGCAGAACTCTTAAAAGCTATCAAAAGACAAACCGAGTGTGTAGCATCTGCCAGTTATTGCTAAAGGAGTCACTCCCGGTGAAGGGATCTCGGTCCTTTCCTCATCGAATAAGGTGCAGGATATATCACATATACCTCTGTGCAAAGCAAGAACTGTAGCTACCTGTTTTATTTTGAAATTCGATTCTACAACATCTTAGGTTTCTTTTATTTCATTAATCACATTAATGAAGTCCCATCATTTAAGTACCTAAACATCACAGATAAATACGACGTACACTTATGCCATCCGCATTCGCCTCGATGTCCCCTCGTGCACCGTTAGGTTTGGTAACTAACGGCAGAGCGGGGCAGGGCTAGCACGGGTGTAAAACATAAGTAACGTCTATATAATATATCATATATACTATATACTGTATCCATCACAGAACATCACATGATCACATCACAGATATCGCAGCAGAAGAATCATATGAAATATTGGATATACTAGGACGTCCGTGTTTTCAATACGAGCCAGTATAAAACACGGATTCCACGGTCGCGATGAATAGACAAACCCACACCCCTAGACCCCTACGAGAGCGGCAAGCAACCCTACCAATTCTGGAGTTAGGAGACCCGGACCCGACTCCTCGAGTTGGTCTCCCACTGGACTCCAGAACCCGGTTACTAGTGCCCTCCTCCTTGGGTCTATCCTAGTGCGGAAAAGTAAATAATATACAAAGGGTGACAACGTCCGCAACCTGGAAGTGCCCCAATAAAAGAATATTACATACAAGTTTTTACATGAATGAAAATGAAAAACACTCATCTCACATAAAAACCCCCGGCTATTCAAACACGACGATCCAATATAACATATCCAGCAACACTTAACATCACATGTCATCAACGTAAGTAAATATGCGCATCCCAATTGTCGTTGACATATAGCAACGAAACCGGCGATATCACATATTACACTTACGGTCACAGAAAAGAAAGTGTAAAACTACAACAGTTGGAATCCGCAACCTGCATAGACATCGCATGCTTAATCAAATGAATACCTTAGACATCACATGCTTAACAATTATAAACGCCGCATTTTAGTCTCAAAATCGAAAACACTTTTCAATATCAAGTCGGGCAATTCAACAGGATTCCCGACATTCTGATCGAATGCTCGTCGCAAACTTTAGTAGGCGGCTTCACCCCCGATACCGTCGACGAAGTGCACCAAGGCGGAACACCGCTACCGCGAGCACCCGAACGGATGCTTTCGGTGACGGGGTTCTCCTACAGTCACTTGGTCGGGGCTATGGAGTGAGGCTGTCTATTAAGTTTACCCGGCGAGTATCCACGTACGCTACGTGATTGCGGCGGACTTTTGATCACATCAAAATTCCGTGGCAACCGATCAAGTGAGACTAAATTGCTAGATTTACAACATTCATTAAGTTATCTCATAACTTTTGTGAATTCCAATTATTGTATCCCATTCCAGATAAATAGAAAATGTTAAACTTTTCGATCGAACAGACAAACACCCAAGTTTTCCCGATACAGATCAACACATGAAATAAGTCTAACAACATTCAGTTCGTGCCTCAGTACCAACGGTCCAGCCGTAGAAGGGTCAAGCCAACGCCTCACATGTGGCACGCCGTACTGCCCCAAACCCGAAGGTTCAAAGGGCAGTTCAAGACGGTCACATAATCGAGTTATGGTTTGTTGTCTTCTAGAGGGTCCATCGAGTTACTTGCACTACTTAGAACGTCGTTAAACTACGGAAAAATCCAACACTTGGAAATTTCCCGACAGAGGAAAAATTGGGTATTTATATCCGGTCGAACTTTTTAAAATATTCTAAAATTTATCCGGAAAGCCACACAGACAAAATTTGATAATCCGATCGAACATTCGAATCCCCAAAACAACCCAGAAAAATTCAACTCTTGAAAAACAATTAAAAATTCCCAGGAAAACCAGCACAGCATATTATGAATTACTGTGTAAATTTGGATGCCAGAAAAGACAAAACGGCCGCGGATCAGCCGCACGAGCCATGCTCGTGCCGCGGAACCGCGGCGCATTTATGGAATTAGGCACACGAATTTTACAATATTCCTTAGAATTTCCTGCTGATTTTTCTGGATATTTTTAATATGGAAAAATCCCAGATTTTAAAAAAAGGACAGAGAGCATTTTTTGAGTTGGGTTTCGGGTTCGTTTGGGTTTCAAATTCCGTCTAGACTTCGCCTAAGGCTCTAGCTAGGCTCTAATACCACTGAAAGGTTCCTAGGCACCCTAATGAGGTCTCACAAGGCATCGAACATGCCAATTTAAAAATACGGTGCCGAGAAACCCTAAACTACGGATCGTCGGCTAGATGTCTAGGCGAAAAAGAAAATAGTTAACAACTTAACTAAAGTTTAAACGGAAATACAACCTTTGTAGATCCGGTGCTCCACCTCCATAGCTCCGCAACGAAGTCCCATCGCTGTCCAAATGAATTCCCGGGCTCTAGCGTCGGCTTCGTCGGAGAAATGGCGAGCTAGGTCGTCGATGTCCATGCCGAAGATGATCTACGTCGAAGCATCGCAAGATCAAGCTCTCACTTCACCAAGTCATGAAACTTGTGAAGAAAACACACTCTACTACTTGGCAAGAGGTAGAGGATGAAGAAATAGGAAGTGGGTAGACTTTAGATTTGGATTTCTTACTCTTTTTCATCACTTGCCATTGATGGAGGCAAGCTTTCTTCACTTGAAGAAATGAAGAAGAAGAAGGTAAATGTTATGATAAGAATATTTTTTTGGAATGAAAATTAAGATGGAATACTTATCATAATTGAACCATGGTAATGTGTAGAGAGTTAATCATGGTTGAATGGAATGGTTAGGGTTAAGCATGAGACAAAATGGTCACTTGGTCAAAGTCTTCATGAAGCTTCATGAACAAAACAAAACAAGCCACCATTTTCTCATTTGCTTTTCTTTTTCCAAAAGAATAAATAAATGAATAAAATGAATAAGGAAATAGTAAACCCTAACCATTTCATTAACCAAGGTTTAATTCTTTACACTTAACCAAAAGGCATGTATCATCAAACATGATACAAGCAAGTGCACAAAATCATATCGCATATGCAATGCGCACATCCGAGTGAGAAAATCCATCTTAAGTGAACCGATACTAGTTAATGCAAAGTAATATATCAAATATATAATTATGCATTAAACCATTAAATCAACATTTTATTTAATGATCCGGTCATATCGCATACAACCGACTAATATCCAATGTATCGGTTTATCGAATCAATCCTTGATTCGATAACTAGGTTATATCGCAAACAACCATTCGACACATTCATCGCGAGAATGGAATACGATATCACATACACGTATTATTCTCGGTCTCGCACATATCTTATATGCGCTCCTATTTCGTTTCGCTTGAGCCAGGAAACCTCTGTGTAAGACTCTAAAGACTCGTCAATACGCCGGCAACAGATGATGATCATATCAAACACCCACAAGCCGCAAGCGGTCTGCTAAACGTAACGGCCACCCGGGTATTGAGCGATCAGAAGATCGACGAGCAAGCCCGCTCACACTCCTGTGAATCCAACCAGTAACACTACCGTACAGTCCGATCTGATCGTCTGATATGTCGCATATCTCTCCTAGGGGTGGTAAACGTCAGACCCCAATAGCTCGATAAATCGTGTCGATATGAGGTCTATAACAATTCGAGAAACTACTGGTAACACTTACCAGTAAATCTCAGCAACCCTGACCAGGGATTTCCGGTTATAGCCAATCGAACACAGCGCAACATCAACCCCCTATACCGGGAGAGACGAATCCCCTCCTATCGCTCATTGCCTCCATGTGACTCGGGACTGTACCCAAAAACCACCGTTTTGCACGCCCTCTTGGACGTGGTAAGATGGAAATCAAAGCACAGTGGGAACCACACAGGACTCTATGACGATCTCGGGTCAACAGACTACTCTGTACCAGTGTCGCCAGAGAACTGCCATCTGACGTGAGGTATAATACCATCTGGGAGTTCTCGGCGAGTCCGTCCAGTGTACCCAGTCTCTACTGAGCACCCGTATATCATCTCTGATGTCAAACACCGATGGATATGGGATCATCCATCGCCCATCTGTATGGGTCGAGAAGGTATACGCTAGTCTACTCTGGTATATCGATGCCCCGTCTCGATACACCCACGACTAGGGACTTTGAAAGATGTACTTATGGACTACCATGTCCCCACTAGTATGATCCGCATCATAGTCCAGGTAGTCAAGTACAAATCCTAAGGGCTTTACCAACATGTAACAGGGAGACAATCAGTGTACACGTTAAGGTGAAGATTAACCAGATAGCATACTATCATGTCGAGCAAGAAAGTCATCCCTATATATGTCCCAGCATCCACTACAATATACATCCTATGTATAGCAATGGCCTCTAGGGCATACATATAACTAACACATTTAAGTCCACCTAAGCATCACAGATAATATAACGTACGCTTATGCTATCCGCATTCGCCTCGATGTCCCGTCTGCACAATTAGGTTAGGTAACTAACGCCAGAGCGAGGCAGGGCTAGCGCGGGTGTAAAACATAAGCAACGTCTATATAATATATCATATATACTATATATAATATCTATCTGAACAAATGACATGATCACATCGAAGATAACACAGCAGAAAATATCATATGAAATATTGGATATACTAGGACGTCCGTGTTTTTTAATACGAGCCAGTATAAAAACACGGATTCCACGGTCGTGATGAATAGCCAATCCCACACCCCTAGACCCCTACGAGAGCGGCAAGCAACCCTACTAATTCTAGGGTTAGGAGTCCCGGCCTCGACTCCTCGAGATGGTCTCCCACTGGACTCCAGAACCCGGTTACTTGTGCTCTCCTCCTTGGGTCTATCCTAGTGCGGAAAGGTAAATAATATACAAAAGGTAACATCTTCCGCAACCTGGAAGTGCCCCAATAAAAGAATATTACAAATAATTTTTTACATGAATGAAAATAAAAAACACTCAACTCAAATAAAAACCCCCTGGCTATTCAAACACGACGATCCAATATAACATATCCAGCAACACATAACAACACATGTCATCAACATAAGTAAATATGCGCATCCCAATTGTCGTTGACATATAGCAACGAAACCGGCGATATCTCATATTACACTTACGGTCACAGAAAAGAAAGTGTAAAACTAAAACAGTTGGAATCCGCAACCTCTTTAGACATCGCATGCCTAATCAAATGAAATACTTAGACATCGCATGCCTAACAATTATAAACCACGCATTTTAGTCTCAAAATCGAAAACACTTTTCAATATAAAGTCGGGCAATTCAACAAGATTCCCGACATCCTGATCGAATGCTTGTCGTAAACTTCAGTAGGCGGCCGCACCCCCGACGCCGTCGACAAAGTGCACCAAGGCGGAACACCGCTGTCGCGAGCACCCGAACGGATGCTTTCTGCGACGGGGTTCTCCTACAGTCACTTGGTCGGGGCTATGGGGTGAGGCTGTCTATTAAGTTTACCCGGCGAGTATCCGCATACGCTACGTGATTGCGACGGACTTTTGATCACATCAAAATTCCGTGGCAAGCGATAAAGTGAGACTAAACCGCTAGATTTATGACATTCATTCAGTTATCTGATAACTACTTGTGAATTCCAATTATTGTATCACATTCCGGATAAGATAGAAAATGTTAAACTTTCCGATCGAAAAATCGAACACCCAAGTTTTCACGAGACTGCTAAACACATGAAATAAGTTTAAAAACATTCACTTCGTGCCTCAGTACCAACGGTCCAGCCGTAGAAGGGTCAAGCCAACGCCTCACATGTGGCACGCCGTACTGCCCCAAACCCTAAGGTTCAAAAGGCAGTTCAAGACGGTCACATAATCGAGTTAAGGTTTGTTGTCTTCTAGAGGGACCATCGTGTTACTTGCACTACTTAGAACGTCATTAAACTACGGAAAAGTCCAACAATTGGAAATTTCCCGGCAGAGGAAAAAATGGGTATTTATATCCGGTCGAACTTTTTAACATATTCTAAAATATCCGGAAAACACATAGACAAAGTTTGATAATCCGATCGAATCTACGAACTCCCAATACAACCCAGAAAACTCAACTCTTGAGTAAACTTTAAAAATTCCCAGAAAACTCAGCAATGAATGAAAGAAGTTACTGTGCAAAAACGACTGGCTGAAGACACTAAGTGGCCGCGGAACCGCCGCATTAGCCATGCTAATGCCGCGGTTCCGCCGCGCTTTGATCGAATCGGGTGCTCGAGATTCACAATAATTCTTAGAAAGTCCTGCTGATTTTTCTGCATATTTTTAATTCTCAAAAATCCCCGATTTCAAAAAATGTACAGAGAGCAATTTTGAATTAGGGTTTTGGTTCGATCAGACTTCTAACTACGTCTACGCATCGCCTAAGGCTCTAGCTAGGCTCTAATGCCACCGTAGGGTTCCTAGGCACACCCATGAGGTTCTACAAGTGATCAAACATGGCCAATTCAAAAATTTTATGTGCCTACGAACCCTAATACGGATCATTAACTAGATGTATAGGCGATGCAATGCAAGTAAACAACTTTAACTTAAAGGAAAGGGGCTACAACCTTCGTAGATCTGGTCCTCCACCACCTTGGCTCCATGATGACGCCCCTCCGCTGTACCTATCGGAATACGGACTCTGGCAAAGGTTTCGTCGGAGAAATGATCGGGCTAGGTCGTCGACTTCGATGCCGAAGATGATCTACGTCGAGGCAACTCAAGATCAAACTCCAACTTCACCAAGTCATGAAACTTGTGAAGAAAAAACACCCAATACTACTTGGCAAGTGGTAGAGGATGAAGAAATAGGAAGTGGGTTCACTTTAGAATTGGATTTCTCAATCTTTTTCTCAAGTTGCCATTAATGGAGGCAAGGTTTCTTCTTTGTTGAAGAAGAAGAAGAAGAAGAAAGAATATGATAAGTTATATTAAAAAAAGAAAACAAAATGATACTTATCATAATTTCAACCATGGTTTTGTGTAGAGAACTAACTAGGGTTAAGTTGAATGGTTAGGGTTAGGAGAAGAAGACAAGAATGGTTACTTTAGTCAAAGATGCATGAAGCATCAAGAAGTTTCTTGAATGAAAGCAACCATTTTTGTTTTCCTTTTCCTTTTTTAATCAAAATAAATAGATAAAAGAATAAGTGAGTAAATCAAAACCCTAACCATTAACATAACTATGGTTTAAGTTTTTACACAAACCCAAGTTTACATGTATCATCAAACATGATACAATCTTATGCACAAAAGTATATCACATATACAACTTTTGTACATCAAGTCAGAAAATCCAATTTAAGTGAACCAATACTAGTTAATGCAAAGTAATATATCAAATATATAATTATGCATTAAATCATTATATCAATACTTGATTTAACGATCCGGTCATATCGCATATAACCGACTAATATCCAATGTATCGGCTTATCGAATCAATTCTTGATTCGATAACTAGGTTATATCGCATACAACCAATCGATACATTCATCGCGAGAATGGAAAACGGTATCGGATACATGCATTATTCTCGGTCCCGCACATATCTCATATGCGCTCCTATTTCGTTTCGCTTGAGCCAGGAAACCTCTGTGTAGGACTCTAAAGACTCGTCAATACGCCGGCAGCAGGTGATGATCATATCAAACACCCACAAGCCGCAAGCGGTCTGCTAAACATAACGGCCACCCGAGTATTGAGCGATCAGAAATCGACGAGCAAGCCCGCTTACACTACTGTGAATCCAACCAGTAACACTTACCGTACAGTCCGTTCTGTTCGTCTGATATATCGCATATCTCGCCTAGGGGTGGTAAACGTCAGACCCCAATAGCTCGATAAGTCATGCCAACATGAGATCCATAACAATCGTGAAACTACTGATAACTCTTAGCAGTATATCACTGCAACCTTGGCCAGGGATTTCCTGTTATGGCCAGTCGAGCATAGCGCAGCATCAACCCCCAATACCGGGAGAGACGAATCCCCTCCTATCGCTCATTGCCTCCATGTGAATCGGGACTGTACCCAAAAAACACCTGTTTGCATGACTCAGTAGAGCCGTGGTAGGGTGGAAATCAAAACACAGTGTGAGACACACAAGACTCTATGACGATCTCAGGTCAACAGACTAAGCTGTACCGGTGTCACCAGAGAACTGCCATCTGACTTGAGGTATAATACCATCTGGGAGTTCTCGGCGAGTCCGTTCAGTGTACCCAGTCTCCACTGAGCACCCGCATACCATCTCTGATGTCAAACATCAATGGATATTGGATCATCCATCGCCCATCACATGGGTCGAGAAGATATACGCTAGTCTACTCTGGAATATCGATGCCCCGTCTCGATATTCCCACGACTAGGAACATTGAAAGATGTACTCATGGACTACCCAGGCCCCACTAGTATGATCTGCATCATAGTCCTGGATGTCGAGTACACATCCTAAGGGCTTTATCAACATGTAACAGAGAGACAGAAATTATACATGTTAAGATAAAGAGCAACCAGATAGCGTACTATCATGTCGAGCAAGAAAGTCCTACCTATATATGACCCAGCATCCACTACAATATACATCCAATGTACAGTAATGGCCTCTAGGCCATACATATAACTAACATACACACATCACCAGGGAACTGCTATCTGACGTCAGGTATAAGACCAACTAGCATGTTCCCGGCGAGTCCTGTCCGGTGTACTCATAACCCAATGAGCACCTGTATACATCTTAGGTAAACCAACTGACACCAGTAGCTTGTGAGACCAGCCACCACCCCTCGTTGGGGTCTCGACTGTATACACTAGTCTACTCTGGAGTATCGATGCCCTGTCTCGAAACTCCCTCGACTAGGGACCTTTTAAGGATGTGCTTATAGACCTCAGCTCCCACGTATATGATCACCCTCATACTGCTGGCAGTCAAGCAAGAATCCTAAGGGCTCTATCAACGCGCAATAGTGACCTGTAAGGTCACCTGAAGCAGTACACGATGATAAAGATAAACCAGATAGCATACTATCATCTTGAGTAAGACTGTCCTACCGGTATAGGTCCTCCATCAATCATTGCAATCTCATACCTGTGATCCAATAATTGAATCTGAGGGCACTATCTCCAACAATCTCCCACTTGCACACAAGGCTAATTATTGCGATGTCGCATACTCACAGCCCGTGTGATACCGAACACCCAACTCCTCTACTAATCAGTCTCACAAAACCAGTTTGGGAAACTAATGCGTTAGAGGAATAGCCTCAGTGAGTGGATCCACCCTAATGTTTCTTTCTATGCCTCTCCTTATCTCGAGTTCGCGGAGAAAGCCATCTCTCGAAATGAGCAATACCTGTCTTAGAGTATGTCTGGATATCTGATGGGACCTTGTTCATAAATGAACTCCAAATCCAAACTTCTCAGACTGTATTGTCAACTGAACTTAATCAGTATCCTGCGCCATGCCTTCCTCAGTATGCGCTTGGACCACCTGTCCAAAATAATGCCCCTCGTCAGAGGGAAAACTATAACTCTGACAGTCACTCTGTCATGCAGGTCACCTTGGAAGCCTGGAATGATAACTGTCTCCCGAATGAGGCTGTCGTTATCATATCCCTAGAACATCCACTTATGTTCTAAAACTGCTTCCGATTGTTTCTCCAGGATTGGATTAATATCAACTTATTGCATCTTCTGTAAAAACAACATCTGGTGTGGTACTTGACATCTCATGATTGACTCAATTTCCTAAGCAAGTGATCTGCCAATCACGCACATCTCTCTCCCCTTTAGTCTGTAAGACACCTTTAGAGAGGGTGACTCTATCACCGGCAGATACACCACCATGCCAGGAGTCGTCCATTCTAAAGCACCTTTAAAATGCTGTCTAAGTACCCAGATTCGGAAACTACCCAAATCTAGATCTAAAACCATAGATCTAGTAACCAGAATGACTTGATATTATATCCAAGTCCCATGTGGAGAAACCACAGTGTGACAACCAAAGTATAACCAATCGTAGTATAGAAACATCACTTCCTACTTTGTGTATGTCATCCAAATAGCAGGACATCACACACTACTACTTTCTTAACAGATCCATCCCCTATTCTGATGAAGTCAAACCTATGACTGTCACGTAAGAAATAGATGATCTATCTCCGCTATATCTGCTCTAGTCTATAAATAGACATAAGCCACTTGTCCACTATGCTTCCGCTGCTCCCACTGACTACAACAACCGTCTGGCAGAGTCATATAGACGTACACTTCTAAAGCTAGTTT
This sequence comes from Agapanthus africanus, assembly GCA_030015575.1. Taxonomy (NCBI): domain Eukaryota; kingdom Viridiplantae; phylum Streptophyta; class Magnoliopsida; order Asparagales; family Amaryllidaceae; genus Agapanthus; species Agapanthus africanus. The sequence continues at coordinate 246,848,211 of CM057348.1, read as the reverse complement.
AGAACGACGCTATACTCATCCTCCTGCCGGGTCTCACAGTCTGGAACAACAGCAATGGCAAGTCTGGGGAAACAAGAACCTCCTTGCCACCGTCCTTGAGGCTACTAAAGTACCTCTCGAATGCCTGAGGTTACCCACCATATCTGCGGAGTGGCTAATGGAATGTCAAATCAAAATGAATCTTTAGGTTCTTATCAAATTTTCAGTAATCGTCTGTGGTTATGGAATCACTTCCAGTTCTACCGTACTCCCACTACTGTTTTCTGAAAAAATCCATTTTTTTTATAACTGTGGCGAGTCAAGAACAATATCACTATTGATCTTCCAGATGGTAGAAAGTCAACCCTCGTCATAGCCTGGGTCAACCCACAAACAGCCATTACAGAAACGTGCCTTGAGTTATCCAGAGTCTGGTTTTAAGCATAAGCCGGACAACTCCCCGTACCTTAACATCGTTAAGATATGAACTGTTCTATATCCAATATAGAACCAGAGGCACTGATTTAATTGGAACAAGATTCAAATCATGCAGCTGTCTCCAGTGCATGTCAACTAAATGGAAAGAGGCCGATCAGCATTACTCAACTTAGGAGTACTTCCAATTATGAGTAACTTGAAAGAGAAGCAAGTTCTCTTACACCATTACTATCAACTGAATACCATACACAAGTATCTACATCTTCGATTACCTTGAATAACCCCGTTACTTGCAACACCTGGTTCTCTACTTTATTCTTATACCTATAACTTCTCAAAATTCGGACCTTACGTTTCTACGAAACACTTGTCAAAAAACTAGAGAAATCATAAGTAAACCGAATATAGTACGAGGACCAACCCCTCTGTCCTAATGGACACTGGAAAACATACAATACTCTGTATAAGTCTCCTTAGTCTAATAACTCATTCCCTGTGTGTCGTAGGTTGAAAACTGTACTTATGGTTAAGAAGAATTACATCGCTGTTCAATGCTCCTTACCTAACCATCCACTGATAAAGGTAAATGTCATAAACATAATTTCAAAAAGGTATATCTTACTCTATGAAAATAGACGTACAGATATATCAATTTGAAATTGGTGCATAACAGCGGATATTCAAAACCAAATATTTGCCGTCCGGCAAACAGCCTAGGTGATTTCCTCAAATATCACCAATTACAACGAATTCCGATATAATGAGGATGATCACCTAATTCCCAATAACTTACTCCCACTCATCATCTGTAAAACCATACAGATGTGAGAATCATACATGGTAAATACATACCCTGGAGCAACTGTCTAATTGGGAAATCGGTTTTCTATTAACAGTACACAGTGAAACTGAAACATTGAAATGTTTCGATGGGGTATCCGGGTATTCCTAGTAATGCCTCTTCCATTATCCAGATTCACAACTGTAACCGTATATTTCTATGACATCTCTCCAAATCCCCTCATATGTCTTTAGTCATTACCTTCTGTACACCCTTTTAGGCCAAATGGTTTTCTTCCTTCCCTACCGTTCGGCACCAGCCTATGGTTTAGAAGAAGACTATCCAATAAGCATAATGGATGTACTGTCCTAATCCTAGGAGCACTCGCAAAGCGAGAGAAGGTGAAGATAAAATACAACCGAATAAACCTTATTCCTATTTCTCCTGAACCATAATCCATCCCCGAACTGGAACAAGTTCCTTTCGAGTTCGTATATAACCATACGATGGAGTATCCAGTAAACTGTAGATCTTCGTAGTGATACGGAGTGTCCTGGAGAAATACAATGGTGATTTAGGATTGGCGAAGAAATACTTGGTTTGGTCGTGAATAGCAGTCGCAATTTACTTTGCCCTTTTACTAATCCCTTGACATGTCTTTACTTAATACCTTCTGTACACCATCGTTATGCTAATTGGTTTTCTTCATTCTCCACCGTTCGGCACCAGCCTAAGGTTTGGAAGAAGACTATCCGATTTGCGTAATAGGTGTACTATCTCCTAAACCAAGGAGGACTCGCAATCTGAGAGAAGGTAAAAGGAAAAGACAACTGAATAGTCATATTCGTTTTCTCCAAAACCGGAAACCATCCCCAAATAAATTCCTTCGAGTTCGTATATAACCATATGATGGTTTTATCCAATGGAAGTGGACGTTCGTAGTAATACGGGGTGTCCTGGAGAAAAGGGTAAAAGTAAGAGTGGCAATGAGGTTTGCAACTCTGACAATCCAAAAGCCAGTGTATAAGAAGGTTCGGTTAATTTTGGTTACTGAGTCATAGTCAAGGGTCGGGTCATGGTCGCTTCCAAAGAGAGAGAGAAAAGAAACACTCAGCGTGCACTCTAACCTAGATCAGAATGGTTATCAATTTATCTAATCTGGAAACCTCCCTCAGTAACGTCAAATTCTTCCCCAAACCTGAAAGAAGAATTAGTCGGGATCACCCGAGGAGTAAACCAACTCATCAGTGGGAATCGGGATCCAACTATCATCGCATGATAACGTGATGGAATCCGCTCACGTTATCACACTCCAGAAGGTATGCGCATATCTGGCAAGTTTCAGTTTCTTTAGAAACTCCCGATGTGATTTTTTTGCCCCATACTCTTATGACCTTGGCATAAGGTCAAAATGTCATAAGTCACATGTCAAGTTCTACCCATCATTATCCAGGTTAATTTGAACCCACCCGTACATACTCTTGACGTAGGCCAAAATAGTAGTACGACTGTCCCAAACCAATGCATCTATCTATGCAACAGATAAATATCCAGCAGCTACCAATCACTATGCCTTGGCGTGAGGTCAAAATACATAGCTTGAATACTACCGAATATTTAACTGAAATGATGGAGGGCTACGAATGGTTTCTGGCGAAAACCTTTAACGTAATGAACTTGATATCGTTGAAGGAACTGGATAGCTTTATAAAAATATAGTGGCGAAAACCTTTGCTAAAGAGGTCACTCCCGGTGAAGGGATCTCGGGTCTTTCCCCGTAAAATGAGGTGCAGCATATTCCAACTGAATACCACGATGCAAAGCAAAAGTAAACGACTATAGTGAAGTTATTGCCCTGACACAAACTTCTGTCTAATGGGTCACTCCCGGTGAAAGGATCTCGGCCCTTGCCTCGTCGACTGAGGTGCTGGATATTCATAACCGAATACCACGGTGCAAAACAAAAGAGAACGCCCTTGCAATAATAGCGTTTTGAAAAATGTTCCAACAACATCAGAATAGGTTTGTTTAGCTTGCATTGATACGAATCAACGCAGTCCCATCAACTGATCACACCAATAAAGAACGAAAATAATGATGTACGTATATGCCATCCGCATTCGCCACTAGGTCCCGTCATCACCTGTTAGGTTACTTAACTAACGACAGAGCAGGGACTGGACTAGCGCGGATGCAAAACATATACAACATCTACTAGTATATATATCAATATATAATATTCTCTCAAGGCGTGATAAAATGCAACATCACAGAAATGTAATAAGCATCACAGAACAATAGAGATATCTGGGATCCCCGGGTTTCATAGAGCCGCTACTGAAACACGACGTTCCCCTGGTCGTGTGGATAGCCTGTGAAATGAAATCTTAGACCCCTACGGGCGCGGCAAGTTACCCACCAAAACCTGAAGCGAGGCAGCCGCCTTCAGCAACGTGAATGGACCACCCAGCACATCACGGAATCCGGTAACTTGGGCACCCCTCCTTCGGTCAACCTGTACCCCCTATGAGTGCGGCGAATAGCCCGCCAATTCTAGAGTGAAGCCCACTCCGTCTCAAAGCCATGAGATGCGGGCTCGTTGCCCTCTAGAACCTGGCTATCCGTACACCCTTCCGCGGGGTAATCCTAGTACAAAAAATAAAATATACATACAACGGGTACATCGACCTCACCCCGGTGGTGCCCCAAAAGAGTAATATACAAACAGGCAGTGACGGCAGTCCACATGTCGGACGCTCGCCCCGCAATATCAAATGTACATAATAAACCAAACTGTACTACCATTGCATCGAGGCTATCCACCACCACAATCCGCAACATCACAGCACAACACAGAACATCAACGTGAATGTCACGTTCGCAAATCCGTCTAAAAGGGCTATAGCAATTAGACAGGATTTACCGATCAAATGACATTCACGGTCGCAGATATAATGTAAATACTGTGAACTAACATGTTTAAAGTTTTCGATCGACAAAAATTCCCGAAGTGGGCCCCAAGCATAACTGTAGCACTCAAAGAAAATCTGGGCCCAAACTTAATATACCAAAACCCCCATTTCCAAGTCCAAGGGCCTCTGTAAAAATTTGGTGCAACAAGGAGTCATTATGGCCGCGGAACCGAGGCCAATGCATGGGTTTGGCCGCGGTACCTCGGCGGAACAGTAATAACAGGTGACCAAATTTTTACAGAACTCTTAGAATTCCCTGCATGTATTTCTACAACACATTGAAAAATTTATCGAGCCAAAAAAAATTCGACAGAAAACTGATGCACTTAAAATTGCTGTTTTGGGATATTTGTTCGATCGAAACTTTAAACTCGCTAGAGCAAGCTAGACTAGGTTAATGGCCAGGCTCTAATACCAGTGTAAGTGCACGGCGGCGCCCCGGCCGTCAATCCGAGGCCAAAATACGGAAACGATACTTTTACGAAACGTTTTAAACCGGCACCACCGCGCACTTTAAACCCGGATCGGGCCATTAACCTATTCCTAGCAAACTAGAGAACGGGTAGAGAGATATACCGAGCGATCTGTGTCCTTCGGTCATCTCGTCGTCGTCCCGATCTCCCCGTGGAATCTCCGGTCTTCATCTCCTCGTCGGAAGGGCAACACATCGCCGGGTTCTCTTAAGGGCTCGCACCTCTGGACCGAGGAAACTCGAGCATGAAGTTGGCGAGTCGACGTGCCCAAGGATGCAGTAGATGAAGTGTAGAACTATTTGTCTCTTGGGGTTGTATGAAGTTGCCCTTTTGATGTGTAGGTGGAGGGATGAACTTTCAAATGGTGATGTGGGATTTTGTGTGAGCTCATGAGATAAAACCCCCACACAAAAGAATTGTGCAGCCCCTTCCCTCAAGTGGCCGGCCTCAAGCATGAAGAAAATGAGAGAGAGAGGAAGTAGATCAATAACGCAAAGAAAAGGGAATGATTATCATCATCAAGAAAGTCACACCCACTACCTAATCATAACCCATCATGTTCCCATCTCCAAAAAGTCAAGCCATGATGAAGTCAAATGAAGTCAATGGATGGTGCACCATCATGACGAAAAAGTCTTCTCAATTGTTAATTGCACAATTGCAAATAACCCCCTCCACCAATTTTCAGCCAAAGAAATGAAACAAGGGAAAATGGCCGAAACGGAAAGCAAACTGGCAACTCCAAAAAATCGATCCCGTAATAAATTACAGGAAAACCCCGCGACTGTATATACATACCCGCATTTGTATTCAGACCGAATAAAAATGCAAAGAGACAAAATCTACACTGTACAATACTAGGATCCGGCTTAAACCAAAGCCCGCTAGTATTATCTGTCTGATCATGATCCGTGCAATACCGCACGCATCTGATCGAACCCTGCCATATCTTCATACGGCCTCTACAGCATTTCACCCGAAACATGAGAAAATGGTCTGTGGGGGACTCTAAAGACTCGTCAATACTTTGGCTGTGGATTTAACCACTAGCACATCAAAGGTATTAGCCATACGTGATGGGCTACCAGGTTTTGACCAAAAGGGTCATCGATGAGCGAACTCATCCTGACACCCTACTGAGCCTGTCAGTGACAATATCCGTACAGTCCGGTCCGTTCGTCTATAAGCATCGCATGGCTGGCCTAGGGGGTTGGTAAAAGTCAGACCCCCAAAAGTGGTACAAGTCGTGTCGGAGTTTAGCCCAGAACACCCTGAGATATTACAGGAATACCTACCAGTAAATCTCTTGCCTTGGACAAGGACTTCGTGTAATGGCTCTCCTAGACACAGCGCGACCTCACCCCCAATACCAGGAGAGATGAAGCCCTGCAGATCCACTCACTGCCTCCATGTGGCTCGAGACTGTACCCAACTAAAACCTGTTTGCACGTCTCCTTTGAGCGTGGTAGGGTAGTAATCAAAGTACAGTGGAAACTCATACGAGAAAAATGACGATCACAGGTCGATGAACTAACCTGTACACATGTCACCAGGGAACTGCTATCTGACGTCAGGTATAAGACCAACTAGCATGTTCCAGGGGAGTCCTGTCCAGTGTACTCATAACCCAATGAGCACCTGTATACATCTTAGGTGAACCAACTGACACCAGTATCTTGTGAGACCGGCCACCGCCCTTCGTCGGGGTCTAGACTATATACACTAGTCTACTCTGGAGTATCGATTCCCTGTCTCGAAACTCCCTCGACTAGGGACATTTTAAGGGTGTGCTTATAGACCTCAGCTCCCACGTATATGATCGCCCTCATACTGCTGGCAGTCAAGCAAGAATCCTATGGGCTCTATCAACGCACAATAGTGACCAGTAAAATCATCTGAAGCAGTACACGATGATAAAGATAAACCAGATAGCATACTATCATCTTGAGTAAGACTGTCCTACCGGTATAGGTCCTCCATCAATCATTGCAATCTCGTGCCTGTGATCCAATAATTGACTCTGAGGGTACTATCTCCAACATTTGGTGCATACCTGTTGCACTCAGTTTTGTTTCTGTGGGTATTCGTGGCATCTATATTTGGTTTCGATTTCAGTGCGCACCGGACGCACATGATATTTTCATGATGTGATTGGGAATGATTTCATTTTAGACAGGTTGTTTTTATAATGATTACTATTTGGTTTAGTAACCAGGAAGGACGTGTATGTTAAAAATATATATATATAGCTATTCTTTTTTTAAAATAAACGTCCGCTACTTATGCCGTGACACGCGTATCGCACAGCGATTTTAAAAAGGGTTTTTTTTTGGCGTGTTTCCTTATTAAGATGTTTAGCCGATTTTACTACGATGCGCACTATATATAAGTTATAGTTTTGATGTATATTATGTTGGTGTTCGTATTGGGTTTTGATATTTTATTTTCATCATAACTCCGATGATTGCGTTATGCTTGACGGAGTTGATTTTAGTTATGTATTGATGATTTCGGAGCCCGGCGATTTGAGTGTTTTAGCTGAATGTTTTAGTGATTATGGGGAGTTTTAAATTAAATTTGGGGACCGAATTTCTTAAACTGGGGATGATTGTAACGTTTTAAAAATAAATAAATAAAATCGTTTAAGTGAATTTTCTGATTTTCGGTAAAACAAACTGTATTTTCCGTAGAACTTAACTATAAATAATTTTCATCATAAATTTAAAAAGTCCTATTTTAATTATGTAATTACTAATAAATGGTGTTTATTTAGTGACTCATAATTTATTATTTTACATAAATATTTTTCCTTAATTAATTATTTTAAAAATTAACATAAGCTTTTAAATATACATTAAATTAGTGTAAATTACAAATTTGAATGGGTTAAATTTGTAAAAGTGAACCATTGGATATTGGAATCAAGTATGTTTCGTGCAAAATTTATTTTCAAAATTTTCCATGGTTCTAGACCTTTCTAGGTTAAATTGAGTTAGGAAATTAAATATTTTTTATTAATTTATGAAAAGACATTAAGAGCTGTAATTATTAGTGAAGTTTCTACACTTTGCTACACAATTCCCCTTCTCTCCCTCTCCTCAAGTGGTGGCCGGCCTCATCCCATAGCAACCCCTTCATATCTCCACCTCAATTTCACTTCAAATTTTCATCAAAATTCATGAAAAATCAATACATATTATCATAAATTCATCACTAAACCTCATCCAATTTTCTTTGCTCCTAATTAGCTTGGAATTGGAAGCAAGAAAGCCATCTTTTAAGGTCAAGTTGCATGTTTGGATCTCAAGTTCTTTAAGGTAAAATCTTAATCCATTTGTCTAGTGTTGATTAAATAATCCAATTTAGATTATTTGATGTTTAATATGGTTTTAAGTTTAAGATTGAAATTCTAGAAAATGGGTTATGATCTAATTAGGGTTTTCATTCTTGGGTATTGATCTAAATTTGTTGTTTAACATATTAGGAAATGTTAGACCTAATGTAGTAGCAAATTTGCAAGTTGTTGCATTTAAATTTGTTCTAATTAGGTTCTTTTGCAAACTAGAATTTTACAAAACATGTAAATAGATTAGATAAAATTATAATGAGGGTTTTTATTATTAGATTGTGGTATTAGTGTGTGGATTAATATGTAAATTGACTGTGAAACATAATCTAATTGCAAATTTCTAGCTTTCACTTTAAAATTGTCACAATATTGCTATTTTTATTAAACTAGGTTTTAAAAATTTATTTAAAATGTGGGTTTGAAAATAAAGTTAGGGTTTTAGCACATCCTTAATGTTTCAAGGAGTGGTTTAACAATTTGAAATGTGCAAAATCAAGTTGAATTGTAGAATTGTGAATTTTTGGATCGAAAAGCGTTAAATTTGGCTATTTTGCAAACTAGAATTTTCTATTTAATATATATTAGTGTGATAAAGTATAGAAATGGTTTATATAATCTAGTTATGCAATTTAATGAGTATTATGACCATTAGTTTCATTTAAACATCGAGTTTTGAAGTAAAACGCTAAATTGGCGTTTTCAGGTTTTTACGAGATCGGACGATTTGATCTATTTTAGTGTTTCGATAATTTAAAACATGTTTTATATTATAAATAATAAGTTTTGAAACTACAAGTTGTTTGTTGGTGTTTTATCTCGATCAATCGCCGTTTGTACGCCAATATCGAGTGATATTGGTTCCTTTGCATGAGCGGGTCATGGGTTTTAACCTATGCGTGTTTCGTGCGTCGTTTTGGTTTTATCCGTGATTCAGTTAAGAAATTATATATGTTTGCGTATAGGTATCCCTCACGTAGAATTTGGATGAGGAAGAAGAGGAGGGCGACGACGTCTTCGGCAGACAAGGACCAGGTGAGTAGATGTATATCTAAGGGGGAAATCGGGTGGATGGCGTTTAGCACCACCACAAATGTAGAATAAGAATATTGCTTATTGTCATTAGGAAGTCGGACGTGACCTTAGAATCTTGGCGAGTAGAGCCCCATTAAAGAACTTAGGTTGGACTAGACTGATTTAGAAAGACCTTACCAGATGATGAATATCTTGGAGGAGGTTCGTAGGTTTCGGGTAGACACACACACACATAGAGAAACTTGGCTTGATGTATATGTGTATGTATATATATAAATAGGAATGTATGTAGGTGTATATATACACAACATGTAGAGGTGATATAAGGATGTTATATGATACATGGGGATGAGACGATATAACTGGGCTTGATGCCGTGATCTCTTGGCTATACAGTCATATTATGATCTTAGCGGATCATTGGAAAATGAGAGAATGGATATGTATTCACAAACGATAATTGGTGATGATGACATTGAGATATACGAGACTCTAGAATAGAACTCAGACCATAACCTGTGACTTGATTACGATATGATATATATGTGAGTTGGTTATAATATGATATATGTGTGACTTGGTTACAATATGATATATGTGTGACTTGATTATGATATGATATATGTGTGACCTGATTACGATATGATATATATATATATGACATGATATTTCAAAGGAACAATTGACGATGTATATGTTCGCAGGCAATGATATATGATTGATGATATTGCGATGTATGCGATTACAGTACAGTACCATTGATCATGACAATATTTGATGATGATATTATACGAATGATGATGTACGTAGGTGATACTTGACCCGTACCCCGAAATTGGGACGACGTACGATGGATTTTACCGTAGGAGACATAGATGTGATGATTGATCCGCGCTCTTGATTTGAGGAAGCCGTACTACGTATGTGACGCTATTGAGGCTGGATCACCGACTATTACAGATATGTACTTAGATCTTAGGTGGATTCTTATTTCCTATCGACTAGTTCCTTTAGATTAGTTCTTTAGGGGTTAGATAGATACTAGTTGAGGCTCGGGTCATATAGTTGTAGTTAGATATGTATATTCCAATGTGTTTAGTAAACATTTTACCTTTATATTCAGATTGTAATCATCACATTGCATGTTCATACATATGTTTCTGCAGTTAATATGAAACTCATCCTGTTAGGACACCAGCACCATTACCGATGATGCGCATGTCCCACGTACACTTATTTGCCGGCTCACACACACACCATCGGTAATTGCTATGTCACATACACTTTAAAACATATTATCTTTTATGATAAAATCAGCTAAAGGCTAGATCAATATAGTATTGTGATTACTCCCAGGTCTTAGTCTAGGCATTGAATTTAATACTAAGACATTTCATGCATTCACATTTCTCATGTTATCATGCAGTAGTGTGAGGCTTATGCCAACACTTACCATTTACTTACTCATGATTTTGGGATTTTGGATTTCTATGAGATTTCTGGATTTGTGGAAAACCGCAAGAATATATATAAAAACTTCTCTCTCTCCTCCTCTCTTTTGAAATATAAGTTGCGGTTTTCTCGTGATGTATGTGTCGTCCACCATGAGATTTCATGTTTTCTGTTGGATTTCGAGACCCGATTCGAGGAGTGGATGAACCGTTTCGGGTACATGGTGGGCCCGGTATAGTACCCCGGGGCAAGAAGATCGAGTTGTAGACGATGAGCCTGGCAGGGGAAGACTACCTACCGGTGATGTCTGGCGCGGCGGATATCCGGAGGATACCGACCGTTGTCATGAGATTTGATGATATGGTCCGATCTGGACTGACGGAGCCCAAGATATTGAGACTATGAGATATTGAGAATATGAGGTATTGAGACTTGAGATTTACATGTTTTGTCTCGATGCTTGACACGGATTTCTATGGATTTCATCGGTGATATTTCAGATTTCTATACAATTTTACCATGATAAACGTTAAAGATTTCTTATACAGAGATATCTAGATTTCAGGATTGATTGTTTTACATTCATGGTGCATGCATACTCATTTACAGGATATATTACTATTCGAGGCACTGACACGAGCACGGAGTATTTTCACTTACACGTAGTTTATTACCCTGCCATTACTAGATGACTAGTGATATATTAGTATATTGTTATGACCTAGGACAACGTCATGCATTCGATTTCTTATCGCAGATGTCTTCCACTTACGAGTTGGCAACTCACCCCCGTTGTGCCAAATTTTTATTTCAGTTTCGATGTACAGGTTTCCTTGACAGTTTGCTGGCACATCTTTTCATTCAGGGTGATTTGCTTGGTAGGTTAGTTCACTTGTATCAGGACCGCCGTTGTACTTTTATTATTTCATTGGTATCTAGTAAGCTCCATCAACCAGAATTGTATTACTTGATAGTTTAAAGGACCAGTTGTTTATTTCGACTTAGAGTTGCACTTGTATTATTATAGTGTCTGGTGGATTTTTTTTTCTTTTGAGTTTTGAGCCTCGCCCTTTGGCATTGTATATTTTGTGCATGGTGTGGTTGTTTCCACCTGTTGGCGTAGAGCTAGTTCCCGCTTGGGGATGCCTTTTACTGTTTGTATATATATTATACTTGTTTGTACCTGTTTGGGGCCAGTTTTTACAAAGGAGACTCTGCCGAAATTTTTGAGAAAATTTGATGTTACTTTTAAACTTATTTTCTTATATATTTTCCTTTACTTCTTGTTTTATATGGTTTATATTTCTGGGCTTCGACTTACTTAGATTACGTTGCACCTCTATACGCTTCGTAATTTAAGTGCCGGTCACGTTCCGTACCTTCGGGACGTGACAACTAGATACAATGATTCATACAAATGGAAAATAAACAGATACCGCACAAAACCCAGCTATCAGCAAAAAGGCTAGTATGCCAACTGCAGTGGTATCTGTGTCAAAAGATGTAACAAAGCAGCCTGCAGCGACTACTCCGAGGGGCAACCTGCCAATACTGTGGCACAACGGGGGTGACTTGGCAACTCGTGAATTGTGGATAACATATAAAGGTAATCGCGAGTATGCACGTGCTGCGATACTCTAACCTATGCCAACAGATAACATCTATATGATGAACTGGATGCTCAAATCATGCAACAAATGCGATCTAATAACATCCCTATGTGATTAGCAAAGTATGCAATAATCGTGCATAGCATATGTACTCTAACAGGTACTACAGATACAGGATGAGATGTGCTATACTAAATACTGAGCATTGGAATAAATAATATCTACACGGAATATCAACGTGGAAAAATAGCCGGTGTCCAACAATACACACAAATCACAGTAAAACTCAGCCGCCGTCATCCTCATCGGCCCACAAATCCTGTAAATCTCATAGAATCGTGAGTGCCCAACATCGGCAATCGAAATATCATAAAATTGCCGTGTCTAGTATCGACACGCAAATCCTCAAGTATCGGGCTCCATCCATCGGATTGGCCCACGGGCTCCGTCTGCGGAATCGGCCCTCAGCTCCGGCAGTACGGATCGTCCCGTATCTATCTATCGACTCTGGTCAGTATCCTCCGGATAACCGCCAGGTCCAACCAATCACCGGTAGGTAGTGGTCCCTCTGCCAGGCTCATCGTCTACTACACGACAGATCCATTCTCGCCCCGAGGTACTATACTGGGTCCACCATGTACCCGCAATCGGCCTCGTCCAGCTCCTCGATTCGGGTTCACAGGTCACACGTCTCAGAACCGAGAAAACGTGTGGTGGACGCACTGAAATATCATATCAAGGGAAACTGGGTTTTTAAAACAGTTCGTATTTTCTTAAAATAATACTCCGATTCCGAAATCCAGAAATCACATAAATCCAAACTCAATGCGTAAATCTATGCAATGTGTCGTATGACACTGAGAGTAAAAGAAAAGGAAAATCGCTCCTTTAAAAGATCCAGTTTTGAAATATCCCATGCGGTCCCTTAGTTTTTAAAACATGTCAATGCCATCCATGTATGTAACATATGTATGTGTATAGGTATGGATGTGCAAATAGATAGGTACGCAATGTGAGTGTAGCAATGTACACGTGCACTAATATGGACATACGATGTATATGCGCATAAGTGCAGATATATCAAGGTATGTATGCACTAAGATGAACATAAAGGGTGCATGTGCGCAGGTAGTGATATATCAATGGAGGTATGCACAAAAAGAGAATATATAGTGTGCATGGTATGGATATGAATATATATATGTGCCAATATGTAGCAAGTCATGACAGTCATCAATGAAGCGGAATCAAGACGATATATGATTCGTAGCAATCCTATAATGTGAGTGTCATGGCAATCACTAACGGTGTGAGTGTAGCAATAAATAGTGCTCGTGCGTCTTGAACCGTTAGCGATAGTGCAGTGTTCTATGCTACCAATTCTATATGCAACAAGAAGGTATGCTACTACAGTATACCTACATGAACACATACAACAGAAAATATCCTATTACGCCGTGACACTTAACGCCATACGGGCGATTTCCCCATAGATGATAAATCTACTCACCAGGTCGCGTGCTACACGTAGCCGACCACTTGCTTCCCCTTCTTTGAGGCATCCGACGAACCCGCCTGCGAACCTGGAATTACACAAGGAATCCATATATATAAGCAAAATTCTACAAAACGCGATATCGAAAGCAAACGAGAAACTCCCGTCGCGAACTAAACACGCGTGTGTACGATACGATGAAACGTGTGTATACGCGTCTAAAACAAACCCGACACGTCGCGACACGCTGGATCACAGAACCCACTCACGTATCACGTATATCGCGCAAACTAAACGTACTAGAAAAACGATATATCATCCCAAATTCTACCCAGGTGAGAAACTTACAAAATTGCACATGCCAAAACACTGGAATATGCAGCAGACTCCTATAGACAAAACCCTAATACCTAGCTCCCATGTCTGGCCGCAATTTGCGGCCAGAAGGAATATTCCGGTGGCCTGGGTGTGGGCTCAGGGGCTCGTACTCTGGTGGTGTGGTCTAGACCTAGTATATATGCTCCAGTTTCCTCAATTTTTACCTGAACAACCCAGATCTAAAGCAGATTACAGAAAGGCTAAGTTTTGCTCTAAAACGATATATTTTGCACAATTTGAAACCCTATGGTATTTTGGTGAAATCTGGGGTCTAACTAGGTTTAAGTGGCCCTAATAATACTTAATTAAGTTAGTATAACCAATACTAACCTCACTTGACCAAAGTTCACACTAATCACCATATTTAGCACTAAAACGCCTAATTAACACTAATCGAAGCTATAATCACACAAACTAAGAAAACTAGGAAGTAGGTTCAAGAAGTATACCCCAAAAGTCTCTAGGATGTAGGAGGAAGGAGGAGGAGAGGAAGGAAAGAAGGTGTTGCTGCTGCTGGTCACTGCTGCTGCTTGCTTCTCCTGCTGCTGTTATTGCTTCTGCTGCTGATGCTATTGCTGCTCTTGTTGCTGCTGCTGTGCTGGGGTTGCTGCTGCAGTGCTGAGGTTGCTGGGGCTGCTGCTGTGTTGAGTTGTGTGTGTGAGTGAGTGAGTGAGAGTGAAAGAGATGTGAGAACAAATGAGAGGCAAAAAATGATAACACCCAAGTCAAACCCCCTCCTCTATCTATCTTCATTAAATGTAGGCATGGCAAGGCCATCATGCCATCTCTCTCTCTCTCTCCCCCACACCAAGTCAACTAAATTCAAAACAATTCAAACCATTTAATAAAAAACAATTAACCCCAAAACACTTAATAAGAACATTTAAATTAGCTTAAGGAAAATGGTTGATCCACCATGGTTGCTAATCATGGTTCAACCCCATTTTTTTAACCCTAGTTTACATGCACAAGTGTGTGCAAGCCTAGGAAAATTCTAATAAAATATTCATTAAATTTGATAAAATATTTGAAAATCAATTTGGTAAACTTTTTATTAAAAACTATACATTAAAATATAATTAGCCACTAGACACATCCTAAGGTGTTACAATCTTCCCCCCTTAAAGAAATTCGTCCCCGAATTTAAAATATAGTGCTACGCTTACCTTCAAAGAGATGAAGGAACTTCTTCTGCTTCTCGCCCTCGGTCTCCCAAGAGATCTCTTCACCATTCGGGCTGTGCCAAAGCACCTTCACTGATGGCAAGACCTTCGATCGAAATTTCTTCACCTGCCGGTCTAATATCACGACTTGCTGCTCGGTGAACGAAAGATCGTGCTCGAGCTGAACGGTTTGATGCTGAATCATGTGCGAAGGGTCATGTAGGTATCTGCGAAGCATCGACACGTGGAATACGGGGTGAACATCTGGGAAGTTGGGTAGAAGAGCCAAACGATATGCTACTGTGCCGACACGCTCGAGGATCTCGAAAAGACCTATGAATCTGGGGCTAAGCTCCCCCTTCCGTCCAAACCTCATCACTCTCTTCATTGGAGAGACCCTCAGAAAAACGTGATCGCCAACTGTGAACTCTAATCTGCGGCGACGTCTGTCAGCATACGATCTCTGCCTACTCTGAGCTGTCCTCATCCGGTCTCGAATTAGCTGTATCTTCTCGGCCGTCTCCTGTATGAGCTATGGCCCCAAAATACTGCTCTCACTGAGCTCTGTCCAACAGATGGGCGATCTACATCTCATCCCATACAAAGCCTCGAAAGGTGCTAGCTGAATAGTATCCTGGAAACTATTGTTGTTGGAGAACTCCACCAAGGGTAAATGATGATCCCAGCTACCTCCAAAGTCTAAAACGCATGATCGAAGCATGTCCTCGAGAGTCTGAATAGTCCGCTCTGACTGGTCGTCGATCTGCGGATGAAATGCTGTGCTGAAACCAAGCATGTGCCCAACGCCTCCTGAAGCCTCGGCCATAGTCGGCTGGTAAACTGGGTGCCTCGGTCGGACACGATACATGTCGGGACTCCATGCAGTCGTACAATCTCGTCGATGTATATCTGGGCGTACTAAGCAAATCCGAAAGTCTTCTTCACTGGCAGGAAGTGAGCCGCTTTCGTCAAACGATCCATGATCACCCAAATGGAGTCATACCCACGCCTAGTCCTAGGTAGACCCATGATGAAGTCCATCGAAATCTGCTCCCATTTCCACTCCGGAATGGGTAACGGTTGTAGCTCTCCCGCTGGTCTCTGGTGCTCGGCCTTGACTTACTGACAAGTCAGGCATCTCGACCCGAAGTCTACGATGTCCCTCTTCATTCCGTCCCACCAGTAAACATCTCTCATATCATGGTACATCTTGGTGGAACCCGGATGAACACTGTACACCGATCAATGTGCCTCCTCAAGAATCTCACGCCGCAGTCCCTCAGCATCTAGTACACACAGTCTAGTCCTAAATCGCAGTATCCCCTGATCATCGATCACGAACTCGGAAAATCTGCCCTGTCCAATCTGCGCCATGATCTCTGAACATCGGTCATCACTGTGCTGTGCCTCATGTATACGGTCAAGCAACTATGGGCGTGCACGAACATGCGTAAGCTGTCCCCTTATCGGCGTGAACTCGAACTGTATTCGGCTGTCGCATAATATCTGCCAATCTGCCGACGACTGCCTCTGCACTGCGCTCAAACAAGATAGACTACCCCCGGGCCTCCTGCTCAGAGCATCCGCCACTACATTTGCCTTGCCCGGGTGATACAAAATCTCGCAATCGTAGTCCTTCACTAGTTCCATCCAACGGCGCAGTCGGAGATTCAGGTCTCGCTGCTGAAATATATACTTTAAGCTCTTATGATCAGTGAATATCTGGCACGACTCGCCGTATAGGTAATGTCGCCAGATCTTAAGTGCAAAGACCACTGCAGCCATATCCAAATCGTGAGTGGGGTAGTTCTGTTAATGTCTCTTCAACTGCCGTGAAGCATACGCGATCACCCTGTCACGCTGCATTAATACGCACCCTATCCCCACTCATGAAGCGTCACAATAGACCATAAATCCGCCTGATCCTGAGGGCAATGATAACACTGGCGCCGTTGTCAAACGAGTCCGCAACTGCTGAAAGCTATGCTCGCACTCCTCCGTCCAATCGAAAGGAACTCCCTTCCGGGTCAACCCGGTCAAAGGTGCGACAATACGGGAGAATTCCTGCACAAATAGCCTGTAGTAGCCGGCCAATCCTAGAAAGCTACGGATCTCAGTAACTTATGCGGGTCTCGGCCAATTCTGAACGGCATCGATCTTCTTTTGGTCCACACATATACCATCCCGTGTTATCACGTGACCTAAGTAGTCTACGCTGTCAAGCCAGAATGCGCACTTGGAGAATTTTGCGAAAAGCTGGTGCCCCCTCAAGGTCCGCAGTGTGATCCGCAGGTGCTGCTCGTGCTCCTCTCGGCTCCGGTAATACACCAATATATCGTCAATGAATACGATGATGAACAAGTCAAGGTACGGTCTGAATATACGGTTCATCAAATCCATGAATGCTGCTGGTGCGTTGGTGAGTCCGAACGACATCACCAAAAACTCATAATGGCCGTAGCGCGTGTGGAAAGCTGTCCTCGGTATGTCCTCCTGTCGAACCCGCAGCTGATGGTATCCTGATCGCAAGTCGATCCTCGAAAAATATCCTCCCCCCTGAAGCTGGTCGAACAAGTCATGGATGCGTGGCAAAGGATATCTGTTCTGCACGGTAACCCTGTTCAGCTGGCTGTAGTCGATACACAAACGCAAACCGCCGTCCTTCTTCTCGACAAATAGGACCGGAGCACCCCAAGGAGAAACACTGGATCGAATAAGTCCCTTATCCAGCAAATCTTGCAACTGACCCATCAACTCTCTAAGCTCCGTCGGGGCCATCCGATAAGGCGGTATAGAAATAGGCCCCATGCCGGGAATCAAATTAATACAGAAGGCAATATCTCGCTCAGGCGGTAGCCCAGGAAGCTCGTCAGGGAAAACATCAGGGAACTCACATACAATCGGAACCTGGTCCAATGGAACATCTGTAGCTCTAGTATCGCAAACATAGGCTAGAAATCCCTGACATCCTTTTCTCAACAGTTGTCCAGCGCCAAGAGAAGAAATCAAACTGTGAGGGGTGGCACAACAGTCCCCCTACACAACAAAAGCCGACTTGCCGGGAAAACAAAATCTAACTGTCTTCTCACGGCAGTCCACAGATGCATAGCACGTGGCTAACCAATCCATGCCCAAAAGAACGTCGAAGTCCAACATCTGATGAAGGATCAAGTCGACAGGCAACTCTCTCTCTCTCGCCAATACGGACAACACAGGATCGGAACACGTGCCTAGCAACAAACGACTCTCCCACAGGGGTGGTCACAACAAGCGGCTGATCAAGCAAACTGGACTCTCTACCCAAACGTGGAAACGTATGAGTGCGTGGATCCGGGATCAAACAACACGTGTGCGTCAACAGAACATACTGATAGGTTACCTGAGACCACAGCAATGGACGCCTGTGAGTCCTGATGCGTCAACGCGAAAACCCGCGCCTGTCCTCCACCTGCGACTGGCGGTCCCCTACTAGCAACTGGCTGCACTCTGCCGGTAGCTGGTTGTCCTCTGCCTCGGCCATCTCATCCTCTAGGAACAAACCCTCCGCGACCACGGCCTCTCTGCGCATGAGTCTGATGCGGAGCAACAGTACGTACAACAGGCAACGCCCTCTGCGGTGGTGATGGTGGTAATGTGACATGCGGTACAGCTGCCTCTCTCCGGGGTATCTCAGGGCAATCTCGAACACGATGATAAGAACTCCCGCAGCAGAAACATCTCGACGATGACCGCTGCCCCTCCTGGGGATAAGAGCTGAACAACCGGCCTCGCCCCAAATCTTTGCCACATGCAAGACGTCTATCACGGCGTCGAAAAGGCTGTCTCTGTGCTGATGTATCCGCACGAACTCTCTTCGGCTCTGGAACTACCAAAGTCTCAGCAAGGCGCTCCTCGACTAATAAGGCTGCGTCTACAGCTGCTGCATACATCTCGCAATGCTGGGCGCTGATCGCAAGGAACAGTGGTGTAAGCAAGCCTCGGACAAATCTCTTGACTCGCATCTCCTCAGTAGCCACTAAGTCTGGAGCGTAAACTAATAGATCGGTAAATAGCACGTCGTACTATGCCACTGTCATCTCTGGCGTCTGGCGCAATGACTCGAATCTGCGTGCTCGGGCATCCCTGACACTCTGGGAAGGAAGCGGGCTTGAAATACCGTCACGAACTCGGTCCAGGTCATCGGAGGAAGACCCGCTGCTCTGCTCTTCTGACCGATTCACACCATTTCTGTGCAAGGCCTTCCAGGCGAAAGCTCGCGAACTCTACCCATCTCGCATCTGAGCGAACGACATATCCGGGCCATCCTATCAATGAAAGACTGTGGGTCCTTGGCTGCATCGGTGCCTGTGAAGACCGGAGGCTTCAGCCTCATGAACTCTGATAGCGATACTGTAATCACCTCAGTGGCTGCAGGGGCAACTGCCTGTACTGTAGGTACCATTGCGGTCCCCGTGATGGGTGGAGCTACCTTTGGTCGCTGCGCTCGAAGCGTCTCAACTAGCGATCCTATCATCTGGCGCATCTCCTGCATACTGGATCCCATCATCTGGCGCATATCCTGCATACCGGAACCCATCATTTGGTCTGTCAAAGGAGGAACAGTCTTCTCTGGTACAACAGGGGTACTACCCGGATCAGTCCTCGTCTCGAACGAGTCAACTCAAATCTCGGCTCTTGCGGCCGCTCTCTGCGCCCTCGTAGTCTTTGGCAGCATAATGGCTTAAAAGGAAATAAGATTCGATAAGGATACGGAAATCGAATCGCAAGAATGCATACAATCATGAAGGAATTTCAATCAGTAAGTCCTAAGGTCGCTTAGCAAGAGTACTGTGACGTGAGTATGCCGCGGAATATACGCACGCTATGCCACTCTGCTTCAGCTACCTACTCCATCATACCAGGGTCATCCTACACTCCGAAGGTAAAACCTATGCTCTGATACCAATTTTGTCATGACCCAAAGTTCGGCCCGTGACCGGCACTTAACCACGTAACGTCTACAGGCGTAACGCGACTAAGTAAGCCGAAACCCAGAAATCAAAACCATTAAATGAATAGAGTGTTAAAACATTTAATAGAAACATTTGTAAAACGTTTAGAAAACCTTAAGTAAATTAGTAATATTCTTTAAAGTTCAAATTATTTTCTTAAAAATTTAGGCAGCATTTCCTTTGTAAAAACTAGCCCCGAAATCGGGTACAAAACAATATATGAATAAAATGATATACAATAAAAATAAAGCATCCCAAACGGGAGCAATCACGCCCAACGGCAGAACAATCACCACAATGATAATATACGACGCCGTAGCGAAGAATGAGTAAAAATAAGTGAAGGCAACATGAAATGTAAAACTGCATAAATAATTCGGCTCACAACGAGCTCGATACCAGAGTACAAAATAATATACATCGTCCTCACAACTGGTCTCTAAGTCAATACATAAGTTGTAGATGGAGAATACTAGATACAATGATGTATACAACTGGAAAATAAACAGATACCGCACAAAACCCACCTATCAGCAAAAAGGCTAGTATGCCAACCGCAGTGGTATCTGTGTCAAAAGATGTAAGAAAGCAGCCTGCCGCGACTACTCCGAGGGGCAACCTGCCAATACTGTGGCACAACGGGGGTGACTTGACAACTCGTGAATAGTAGATAACATATAAAAGTAATCGCGAGTATGCACGTGCTGCGATACTCTAACCTATGCCAACAGATAACATCTATATGATGAACTGGATGCTCAAATCATGCAACAAATGCGATCTAATAACATCTCTATGTGATTAGCAAGGTATGCAATAATCGTGCATAGCATGTGTACTCTAACAGGTACTACAGAGACAGGATGAGATGTGCAATACTAAATACTGAGCATGGGAATAAATAATATCTACACGGAATGTCAACGTGGAAAAATAGCCGGTGTCCAACAACACACCCAAATCCCAGTAAAACTCAGGCGCCGTCATCCTCATCGGCCCTCAAATCCTGTAAATCTCATTGAATCGTGAGTGCCCAACATCGGCACTTGAAATATCATAAAATCGACGTGTCAAGCATCGACACGCAAATCCTCAAGTATCGGGCTCCGTCCATCGGATCGGCCCACGGGCTCCGTCTGCGGAATCTGCCCTCGGCCCCGGCAGTACGGATCATCCCGTATCCATCTATCGACTCTGGTCAGTATCCTCCGGATAACCGTCAGGTCCAACCAATCACCGGTAGGTAGTGGTCCCACTGCCAGGCTCATCGTCTACTGCACGACAGATCCGTTCTCTCCCCGGGGTACCATACAGGGTCCATCATGTACCCGCAATCGGCCTCGTCCAGCTCCTCGATTCGGGTTCACAGGTCACACTTCTCAGAACCGAGAAAACGCATGGTGGACGCACTGAAATATCATATCAAGGGAAACCGGGTTTTTAAAATAGTGCGTATTTTCTTAAAATAATACACCGGTTCCTAAATCCAGAAATCAGATAAATCCAAACTCAATGCGTAAATCCATGCAATGTGTCGTATGACACTGAGAGTAAAAGAAAGGGAAAACCGCTCCTTTAAAAGATCCAGTTTTGAAATATCCCATGCGGTCCCTTAGTTTTTAAAACATGTCAATGTCATCCATGTGTGTAACATATGTATGTGTATAGGTATGGATGTGTAAATGGATAGGTACGCAATGTGAGTGTACCAATGTACACGTGCACTAATATGGACATATGTTGTATCTGCGCACAAGTGCAGATATATCAAGGTATGTATGCACTAAGATGCACATAAAGGGTGCATGTGCGCAGGTAGTGATATATCAATGGAGGTATGCATAAAAAAAGAATATACAGTGTGCATGTTATGGATATGAATATATATATATATATATATATGCCAATATGCAGCAAGTCACGACAGTAATCAATGAAGCGGAATCAAGACGATATATGATTCATAGCAATCCTATAATGTGAGTGTCATGGCAATCACTAACGGTATGAGTGTAGCAATAAATAGTGCTTGTGCAGCTTGAACCCTTAGTTACAGTGCAGTGTTCTATGCTACCAATTCTATATGCAACAAGAACGTATGTTACTACAGTATACCTACATGAACACATACAACAGAAAATATCCTATTACGCCCTGACGCTTAACGCCATACGGGCGATTTCCCCGTAGATGTTAAATCTACTCACCTGCTCGCGTGCTATACGTAGCCGACCACTTGCTTCCCCTTCTTTGCGGCGTCCGACATACCCGCCTGGGAACCAGGAATTACATAAGGAATCCATATATATAAGCAAAATTCTACAAAACGCGATATCGAAAGCAAACGAGAAACTCACGTCATGAACTAAACGCGCGTGTGTACGATACGCCAAAATGTGTGTATACGCGTCTAAAAATAACCCGACACGTCGCGACACGCTGGATCATAGAACCCACTCATATATCGCGCGTATCGCGCAAACTAAATGTACTAGAAAAACGATATATCGTCCCAGATTCTACCCAGGTGAGAAACTTACAAAATTGCACATGCCAAAACACTGGAATATGCAGCAGACTCCTATAAACAAAACCCTAATACCTAGCTCCCATGTCTGGCTGCAATTTGCTGCTAGAAGGAATATTCTGGCGGCCTGGGTATGGGGGCAGGGGCTCGTGCTCTGGTGGTGTGGTCTAGACCTAGTATACATGCTCCAGTTTCCTCAATTTTTACCTGAACAACCCAGATCTAAAGCAGATTACAGAAATGCTAAGTTTTTCCTTAAAACGATATATTTTGCACAATTTGAAACCCTATCGTATTTTGGTGAAATCTGGGGTTTAACTAGGTTTACGTGGCCCTAATAATACTTAATTAAGTTAGTCTAACCAATACTAACCTCACTTAACCAAAGTTCATACTAATCACCATATTTAGCACTAAAACGCCTAATTAACTCTAATCGAAGCTATAATAACACAAACTAAGC
Organism: Agapanthus africanus; assembly: GCA_030015575.1. Taxonomy (NCBI): domain Eukaryota; kingdom Viridiplantae; phylum Streptophyta; class Magnoliopsida; order Asparagales; family Amaryllidaceae; genus Agapanthus; species Agapanthus africanus. Next base: position 246,825,108 of record CM057348.1, on the reverse strand, counting down.
AAACTAGGAAGTAGGTTCAAGAAGTATACCCCAAAAGACTCTAGGAAGCAGGAGGAAGGAGGAGGAGGGGAAGGGAAGAAGGTGCTGCTGCTGCTGGTCACTGCTGCTGCTTGCTTCTCCTGCTGCTGTTATTGCTTCTGCTGCTGATGCTGTTGCTGCTCTTGTTGTTGCTGCTGTGCTGGGGTTGCTGTTGCTGTGCTGAGGCTGCTGGGGATGCTGCTGTCTTGAGTTGTGTGTGTGAGTGAGTGAGTGAGAGTGAGAGAGATGTGAGAACAAATGAGAGGCAAAAAATGATAACACCCAACTCAAACCCCCTCCTCTCTCTCTTCATTAAATGTAGGCATGGCAAGGCCATCATGCCATATCTCTCTCTCTCTCTCTCCCACCAAGTCAACCAAATTCAAAACAATTCAAACCATTTAAAAAAAAAATTTAACCCCAAAACTCTTAATAAGAACATTTAAATTAGCTTAAGGAAAATGGTTGATCCACCATGGTTGCTGATCATGGTTCAACCCTATTTTTTTAACCCTAGTTTACATGCACAAGTGTGTTCAATCCTAAGAAAATTCTAATAAAATATTCATTAAATTTGAGAAAATATTTGAAAATCAATTTGTTAAACTTTTTATTAAAAACCAAATATTAAAATATAATTAGCCACTAAACACATCCTAAGGTGTTACAAAAGTCCTCCCTATTTATGTCCAAGCATCCACTACAATATACATCGCATGTACAGTAATGGCCTCTAGGGCATACATATAACTAACATGTTCCTCGGTGCGGTAGAAGATATTTCCTTGTGAATGCTTGGGATATCCAAGAAACTTCCAAAGAACTGACCTTGCCTCGAGCTTGTCCGGATTTTGCTTTTAGACATCGACCAGACAACCCCAAATCTTAACTTACTTAAGACATGGGCTCTTCTCATACCATATCACATATGGAGTGGTAGGCACCTGATTTGGTTGGAACCCTATTCAATAGGTATGCAGCTTCTCAAGTGCATAACCCCCAAAAGGAAATAGGTAACTCAGTAGTACTCATCATAGAGTGCACCATATCTAATAGGGTGTGATTGCTCCGCCCCGATACGCCAACATGCTATGGTGTACACGGAGGAGTCATGCTGAGAGAGAATCTCATTCTCCTTTGGAATAGTCCAGGAACTTCGTGCTTAAGTATCCTCCTTCCTGATCACATCAAAAGACATAATACTTTTTGGTTCTCTACTTCTGACATATATTCATTGAATTTCTCAAAAGTCCCAGACTTGTGTTTCAGCAGGAACACATGTATGAATCTTGAGAGATCAACAGTGAATGTAATGAAGTACAAAGAACCAGTCCTGGCATATGTAGATAGGGGAATTGCATACATCATCATGTATCTGTCTCAAGAGTTCACTAACTTTTTCTCTGTTTCAAGTAAACAGAGCTATGGTCATATTAGCTTTGTGACATGACTGGCAAGTTTCACAAGATGTAAATTCAAACTGATTTAAATATGCATGTTAATGTAACTTCACATCTCGGGTCGCATTTGATATGACCCAGTCTACAATATCTCAAGAAGGATCGGTTTTTCTGAACTCTTCTTCTTTTGTGTGTTCTATACGTTAAGAACCGTGGTTTGATTTAGAACGTATATGCTATTAGATAACGGCCTGATCCGATCAACTCTAGATATAGGAAATGTTCAAAACTTTTTCCAACAATACAAAATTATAACTTTCTTTACTAAATAAAGAGACTGATATGATGTTGTATATCAGGTTCGGTATCTAATAACATTCGTTCAGAATCAATGTATTTGGTAATATAAGGTGATATTTTCCAATTGGTTTTGCTGCAACAATTGCACCGTTTCCATCTCTTGAAGCTTATCACCTATTCCCAGTTCTCTACCTATCTGTAGCCCATATAACAGATTACATATATGGGATTCTGATCCGGTATCTCATACCCAGGACGTAGAGGATACTGAGAAACAGTTCTAGGTAATGAACACACCCGAAGAAGCTGCATCATCATGCACTTTCTTCGTTTGGGCGGCACGGGAATCCTGGTAATCCCCAATTTCCTGCTCGGTGTTATAACAATTATAAGTTGGAGTGGGACAAACGTTCCCCATCTCAGTACAACAAGCGGGTTTGGTAAATATATCCACATTATTATCTTGATTAAAGCGTGATTTGGTCGCTACCTGGAGAGAGAGAGAAGAAAACACTCAGCGTATGCTCTTGCAAGATTAAATTGGTTATTATTTTATCTAATCAGGATGGCTCCCACTGTTTTAATCAAATCTTCCTTCAAACCCTAAAAGGTAAGGCTAGCCGGGATTAATTACACCCTACAAGTTCGCCAATTTTTCAGCTAGGCCAGTACCGGTACTTTGAGGGAGATTCCGCGTGCTTTCGCACGGACCTAATTAAAGTAAACCTCGTTTTCACAGAGGAAGAACCTCGTTAACACCTTTCTGGACACCTACTTGATCGGCTAATTGTTGTCACGACCCGAAGTGACGGAACGTGACCGACACTTAAGTTACGAAGCGTCTAGAGGCGCAACGTAATCTAAGTAAGCCGAAGCCCAGAAATCTAAACCATTTAAAAGAAGAAGTGAAGGAAAACATGTTTAAAAGCAACATCAAATTTCTTAAAAATTTCCGCAGAGTCGCCTTTGTAAAAACTGTCCACAAACGGGTACAAACAAGAATAATATATACAAGAAATAAGAAGGCATCCCTAAGCGGGAGCTAGCTCTACGCCAAAAGGCGGAAACAACCACACAATGCACTAAAATATACAACGCCGAAGAGCAAGGCTCAAAACTCAAAAGAAAACCAAATCCACCAAAATCATAATAATACAAGCGCGACTCTAAGGTCGAAATAAAAACAACTGGACTTCTAAATCTATCAAGTAATACAAGTCTGGTTGATGGAGCTTACTAAATACAAATGAAATAATAAAAGTACAATGGCGGTCCTGATACAAGTGAACCAACCTACCAGCAAATCACCCTGAATGAAATGATGTGCCAGCAAACTGCCAAAGAAACCTGTACATCGAAACCTGTAAGAAAATTAGGTACAACGGGGGTGAGTTGCCAACTCATGAGTAAAAGACATCTGCGAGTAGAAATCGCATGCACGACGCTTTCCTTGGTCATAATAAAATACTTATTATAACACTAGTTATCTAGTAGTGGCAGGGTAGTTATCTAGTAGTGGCAGGGTAGTAATCTATCATAAGTGCAATGCTCAGTTCTTATGTCACTTCCTCAAGTAGTAACATGTCATGTGTATGAGTATGCATGTACCATGAATGTAAAACAATCAACCATGTGTTAGGTTTTCCTAGCACCTCATGAAGGGTTTGGAAGCAACACACGTGTCAAAATCAAATTTTTAAGGTGCTAAGTGAACATACAAAGAATCATCACTAGAAATTTAGGGTTTCATAACATTGACATCATCACAAGTAGTAAAAGCTAGGGTTTTGAGAGTACAACCTTTGTAGCTCCCTACGCTAGACTCCTTGGCTGCTTGAGGGTTGGAAAAAGTCCGCTTGAGATCCTCTAGGTCCACGATGATCTACCCGGAGTCCTCTTTGTCCAAGCTTGAAACTTCACAAGATCAAGAGAAGAAATGGAAGCTAACACTCTTCACTAATAGGCAAGACTAGTGTAGAATGGTGTTGTGGTTGGTTTTCTCTCTTCAAAATCCTAATTTGGTAACTCTTTTGCTCACTTGAGAGAACTAGAGAGCAAGAGAGAAAGGAGGAAGAAGATGAAGGCTTTTTAAACACAAGATAATGATAAGCTTTTTTAAGAAAATGAGAAAATGAAAATATATATATTTTCACTCTCTCATTCTAAACCATGGTTGTAAAATATCTTAGATATTTTAGTTTGGAACAAAAATGACCATAGAAAATGAATCATGGTAAATACAAGGGGTTGGTGCAAGAATAAAAGATTAAACCATGAAACAATTTCCATTTTCATTTTCCTTTTTCCAAATAAATAATATCCATATATTTTACATATGGTGTGAGTCTTATATTGCCACCATCTACTATATCAACAACCATGATAACCATTATGTATGCGTGTATGTGTGCATGCACATCTATGTGCATGAATGAGAATGAATGCATACATGCATGCATACAACATAAAGACAAGAAAGGAATTCAAGTGAGAAACTAATGGTTAATGATAAATCAACACTTGATTTAGCAACCCGGTCGTATCACATACGACCCGACCAAAAGAAAGCCGCCCGATTAATATATGATATCTCATACGCGCATTTAACCGGTTCCACGTGCATATCGCATATACACACCACATCTTTTCGCCTGGACTAGGTAACTACATTGTGGGACTCTAAGACTCGTCAATACGCCGGCAGTGGGTGATGATCATATCAAGCACCCCCAAGCCGCAAGCGTTCAGCTAAACATAACGGCCACCCGGGTATTGAACGATCAGAAGAAAACAAGCGAACCTGTTACAACTCCCGTCGAGCCAACCGGCAACACTACCGTACAGTCCGGTCTCTTTGTCAGATATGCTGCATATCAAGTCTAGGGATGGTAACGTCGACCCCAATAACTCAATAAGTCATGCCGACGAATGGTCTATAATAGATCAAGAAACTACTGATAACACTTATCAGTAAATCTCAACAGCCCTGGCCAGGGACTTACTGATATAGCCAGTCGAGCACATCACAACATCAACTCCTAATACCGGGAGAGATGAAATCCCTCCTATCGCTAATCGCCTTCGTGTGTCTCGGGACTGTACCCAATAGCCACCTGTTTGCACGACTCAGTAGAGCCATGGTAGGATGGTAATCAATGTACAGTGGGAGAACACACAAGACTCTATGACGATCTCGGGTCTACAGACTAACCTGCACCAGTGTCACCTGAGAACTGCAATCCGACGATAGTTATAATTCCATATAGGAGTTCTCGGTGAGTCCGTCCAGTGTACCCAGTCACCACTGAGCACCCGTATACGATCTCGATGTCAAACATCGATGAATGTGGGAACATCCATCGCCCATCATATGGGTCTAGTATCATATACGCCAGTCTACTCAGGTATATCGTTGCCTCGTCTCGATATACCTACGACTAGGGACATTTCAGGATATGCTTATAAACTACAGATGTCCCACTCGTATGATCTCCATCATAATCATAGTAGTCAAGCCTATATCCTCAGGGCTTTATCAATATGTATGAATGAATAAAAGCATGATCAAATGAAAAGGTCAGATAAAGATGAACCAGATATCATACTATCATGTCGAGCAAGAATGTACACTGAATATATATATATATATATACATACATGTTTAAATACATCCACTATCATATAATGGCCTCTAGGGCATACATATATCCAACAATCTCCCACTTGCACTAAGGCCAGTTATTGACGTATCTCATACCCAACATCTCAAAAAATCGCTCATGCTGCGGCTGAAGGAGGGCCTTGGTGAGTGGATCCGCGGCGTTATTCTTTGTGTCTACTCTCCTAATCTTGATTTCGCGGCGATCTACAATCTCCCAGATCAAATGAAAGCGCCTCAGGATATGTCTGGACCGCTGATGGGACCTGGGCTCCTTGGCAAATGCCATAGCCCTATTATTATCACAATACAATGGTATTGGATCAATAATGGTTGGAACTACTCCTAGCTCCGAGACGAACTTCCTCATCCAAACAGCTTCCTTGGCGGCATCATTTGCAGCAATGTACTCAGCCTCCATCGTAGAGTCTGCAACGGCATCCTGTTTGGAACTCTTCCAACTTACCGTCCCTCCATTGAGGGCAAATAGAAACCCTGAGATAGATTTGCTGTCGTCCTTATCGCTCTGGAAGCTCGAATCGGTAAAGGCATCCATTTGGAGATCTCCATTACTATACACCAAGAACAATTCTTTAGTCCTTCATAAGTACTTAAGAATGTTTTTCACGGCTATCCAGTGATTCTCCCCTGGGTTGGATTGATACCTGCTTACAACAATAAGTGCATAAGCTACATCTGGGCATGTACATAACATCACATACATTATAGATCCTACTGCCGAAGCATAGGGTATAATGCTCATGCGAGCTCTCTCTTCATCGGTCTTTGGGCAAGAGTCCTTGGAGAGAGTGACCCCATGGCAAGCGGGTAAGGCACCCCGCTTGGAGTCTTCCATACTAAACCTTTTTAGGATGGTGTTGATGTACCTGGTTTGGGACAATCCCAATAACCTTTTAGATCTGTCCCTATAGATCCTAATGCCCAGAATGTATATGGCATCACCTAGGTCCTTCATGGAGAACCTTAGTGATAAGAAAGATATGACCGACTGTAGCATAGGAATATCATTTCCTATCAAAAGAATGTCATCCACGTACAATACGAGGCATGTGACAGCTCTCCCTACAGCCTTCTTATAAACACAAAGTTCATCTGGATTTTTGATGAAATCAAACTCTATGATAACATCATCGAAACGAATGTTCCAACTCCGTGATGCCTGCTTTAACCCATATATGGATTTAAGCAATCTACATGCTTTCCCGCTGCTCCCACTGTCAATGAAGCCCTCTGGCTGATCCATATAAACGCATTCTTCTAAATCCTCATTTAGAAATGCTGTTTTAACATCCATCTGCCAGATTTCATAGTCGTAGTGAGCAGTAATAGCAAGTAGGATTCGAATGGATTTAAGCATGGCTACGGGCGAAAAAGTTTCGTCATAGTCAAAACCTAGTCTTTGACGAAAACCTTTCGCCACAAGTCTTGCCTTATAGGTCTCTACCTGCCCATCTACACCAATCTTTCTTTTAAAGATCCATTTCCACCCCACAGGTTTTACCCCAGGGGGTACAACGTCCAAAGTCCATACTTTGTTGGTGTACATAGACTCCATTTCGGATCTCATGGCATCCAGCCACTTCACAGAGTCTCCACTCGTGATAGCTTGCTGAAAACTGGTAGGATCATCATCCTCCATGATGCAGTCTTCTCTGTCACCATCAATGAGGAAACCGTAGTACCTCTCCGGTGGGCGAGAAGTCCTACCGGACCTACGGAGTGGCCGAGGTTCCTTAGTTTCTATTGCAACAGCCGGTTCAACCAAATCGTCATTTATAGTTTGTGTCTCTAGAACCTCTTCTAGATCTACCATATTGCTATCAGTTTCATTTATGAAAACCTCTTTTTCCAAGAATGTGGCATGCTGAGAAACAAACACTTTTTGTTCCTTCTTATGGTAGAAAAGATATCCATAAGAGTTCTTTGGATATCCCACAAAATTACACATGACTGACCGTGTCTCGAGTTTGTCCGGATTCTGCTTTTTAACATAGGCCGGGCAACCCCAAATCTTAATTCTCTTAAGAGATAGTCCCTTCCTATGCCATATCTCATATGGCGTGGTAGACACGGTTTTGGTTGGAACCCTGTTCAGTAGAAATGCTGCAGTCTCGAATGCATGCCCCCAAAATGAGACGGGTAACTCAGTATCACTCATCATGGATCGGACCATATCTAATAGGGTCTGATTCCGTCGTTCAGACACATCGTTGTGCTGTGGTGTGTAAGGAGGAGTGAGCTGAAAGAGAATCCCATTCTCTTTTAGGAAGTTTGCAAATTCTGTACTGAGATACTCTCCACCTCGATCTGATCGAAGCATTTTGATATTCAAGCCGGTTTATTTTTCTACTTCGAGTTTATATTCAGTGAATTTCTCGAAAGCTTCGGATTTGTGCTTTAATAAAAATACATGACCAAATCTTGAGAAATCGTCAGTGAAAGTAATGAAGTAAGAAAAACCGCCTCTAGCCTGTGTAGACATTGGCCCACATACATCACTATGTATGAGGCTTAGGAGCTCAGTAGCTCTTTCTCCGTGTCCGGTAAACGGAGTTTTGGTCATTTTACCCTTGATACAAGACTGGAAAGTCGCATAAGATTTTTATTCAAAAGGGTTTAAATATCCATCTTTGGGTAACTTGTTTAGTCTTGTTTCGTTAATATGACCAAGTTTACAGTGCCAAAGAAAAGCGTCATTTATTTCTGAAATTTTTCTTTTATTAGTGTGTTGTATACTGAAAACTGTGTGTTGATTTAAGACGTATATCCCATTATTAAGTGTACTATACCCAACCAAATTTGATTCAGGTGAATGTTCATAACATTGTTCTGAAATATAAAATTATATCCTTCATTGTCTAACAAAGAAACAGATATTATATTACAAAGCATACTTGGTACAAAATAACATGGGTTCAAAACCAATATACACCCAGATGGCAACCCAAAATGATACTCTCTCACTGCGACTGTATGTACATTGGAACCATTTCCAACGCGGAGAGTATGGTCACCTGTCTTCAAAACCTTGCTATTTCTTAGCCCCTGCATAGAATTGCAAATGTGAGAACCTGAACCGGTATCTAATACCCAGGAAGCAGAGTTTATTGAAAAACAGTTTTCTGTCACAAACACACCTGAAGCGGAAGCATCCCCATGCTTCTTCTTGAGATTTAAGTACTCCGTGCAGTTGCGCTTCCAATGTCCTGTTTTGTGGCAATGAAAACATTCCCCTTTCCCCGATTCTCCAGCTTTGGACTTGTTCTTCCCCTTAACCTTTCTAACTCCACCCTTAGAATTGGTGGGCTTCTTTTTCTTTCCCATGGCCTTAGCCTTTGGGCGAGAAGAGGAAGATTTTCCAACAGTCAAAACAGGAGTTTTCACTGATTTCAGTATGCTCTCTGCACTCGTTAACATATTAAGGAGTTCAGGTAGTTCCTTCTCCATGTTGTGCATGTTGAAGTTAACTATGAATTGAGCAAAGGTGGAGGGAAAGGACTGCAAAATAATATCCGTATATTGTTCATTGTCCATCGTCCATCCAAGGCCCTCAAGATCTTCTATGAGAGCTATCATCTTCAGAACATGGTCTCCTACTGGTGTGCCAGGGGCCATTCGCATCTGAAACAGTTTCCTTGATGCTTTGTATCGTAATACGCGGGATTGCTCTCCATACAACTCCTTTGTATGGAGGATTATGGCGTGAACGTCCATATTCTCGTGCTGCTTTTGATGTGTGTTATCCATCGATGCAAGCGCGAGGAATTTGGCCGTGGCACAGTCAGCGTCCCATGTCTTGCAGACTTCTTTGTCCTCAACTGAGGATTTTGGACCTGGGACGGGCGGGGCTGGAGCCGTGAGGACATATGATACTTTATCATAAGTCAAGGAAATTTTCAAATTCCTCAGCCAGTCTTTATAATTGGTCCCATTCAGTTTATTTTTATCTAGCAGAAGCTTGAGTGTAGTCATTAGTATCTGCCATTAAGAGTGAGAAAAGAATACACTCAGCGAAAGCTCTTGCAAAGATCAGATTGGTTATTATCTTGTCTAATCGATGCTCCCACTGCTTTAATCAAGTTTTTCTTTCAAACCTTAAAAAGAAAACTAGCTAGGATTAATTACAGTCTACAACTTCGCTAACCGTTCAGCCATGCCAGTGTCGGTACTTGAGGGAGGTTTCCCGTGCTTTCGCACGGACCGAATTAAAGTAAACCTCATTTTCCCAGAGACATAGCCCCGTTAACACCGTTCTAGACACCTAATGACTTAGCTAATTGTAAACTGTAAAACTCTTCTGGGATCAACTATTGCCCATAGTGGGATCGGGATCTAACCATCATATGGAAGGTATGCAATCTCATTGCAAATTTCAACTATTGAAATTCCCGATATAGTTTTTACCCCTAGCACTCATGACCTTGGCTATGGTCAACAAATCACAAGCACTAGTCAAGTTCAACCCGTCATTTCTTCATTAACCAGACCCGTTCACATGACCCTTGGCTAAGGTCAACAAAGTCATACGCCCGTCCTAATTAATCTGCATCATATGCATTGTAGAAAGACATCACTTAGCTACCATACACTACGCCTTGGCTAAGGTCAACAAACGTAGCACGAATACTAAGTACTCTACTTCCTAAAATGACGGAGGGTTGCGGATGATTTTTAAGAAAATCTTTAACGCTTTGAACTTGATATCATCGTAGAATCAAAATGGTTTTCAAAAGGAGTGGCTTAAGCTCCGCAGTTTTGAAATGTAGCTTTTTCATAAAGAGCCGAGTGGTTTTCAAATCCGATTCTACAACATCTTTTTAGGTTTATTTTCTTTACATTAATTATATTAATGTAGTCCCATCATTTAAGTCCTTAAGCCAATCACAGAAAAGAAACGAAAATACAACGTACGCTTATGCCATCCGCATTCGCCGCAATGTTCCGTTATGCACCGTTAGGTTACTTAACTAACGGCATACTGGGACGGGACTAGCGCAGGTGTAAAACATAAGCAACGCCTACTATATATCATATATATAATATATCATTCGTCTCAGATATCACATCACAGAATACTGGCAGCAGAAACACAAATATGATAGGATATACTAAGACGTCCGTATTTAGTATTTAGCCAACAATAGAAAATACGGATTCGACAGTCGCGATGAATAGCCAAGCCCACACCCTGGACCCCTACGAGAGCGGCAAGCGACCCTACCAATTCTGGAGTTTAGGAGACCCGGTCTCGACTCCTCGAGATGGCCTCCCACTGAACCCCAGAACCCGTTCACCTGTGCTCCCCTCCTTGGGTCCATCCTAATGCGGAAAAGTAAATAATATACAACACTGGTGACATCAACCTCAACCTGGAAGTTTCCCAAATAAAAGAATATTACATTACTTTTGAATTTTACATGAATGAAAATAAAACTCTCATCTCACATAAAAAACCCCGGCTATTCAATCGCGACAATCCTGCACATCATATCTCAGCAACACATAATATCTCATATCATCAACGTAAGTAAGTATGCATACACCGATTGTCGTTGAAGTATAGAAACGAAAACCGGCAATACAACTACATACTACACTTACGGTCTCAGAAAAGAAAGTGTAAAACTACAATATTTGGATTCCACATTCTCTTTAGACATCGTAAATCCGAAATATCACATACTTCGTATTTCATGCCTAACTATATGAATTCCACATATTGTATCACATTCCAGATAAATAAACAGTATTAAAGTTTTCGATCGAATGTTCAAATACCCAAAATTTCCTAAAGCTCAACACTTGAGTGGAGTTCAAAAATCCCAGAATGTGACACAGTAGCAGTGGTCCAGCCGTAGAAGGGTCAAGCCAACGCCTCACATATGGAACGCCGTACTGCCCCAAACCCTAAGGTTTAGAGGCAGTTCAGACGGTCACATAATCGAGTTAAGCTTTGTGTACTTCTAGAGGGTCAACCACTTAACTTGCACGTATTTCCGAAAGATTTAAACCCGAGAAAAAATCAACACTTGAAAATTTTTCGTGCCGGGAAAAAGTGAGTTAATGATACTCGTTCGAACATTTTAATACTTTCTAAATTATCCAAAAAGGCACGAAATTAAAATTCCAATCGAATCACCGAATCCAAAACAATCCCCAGAACATTCAACACTTGAATCAGATTAAAAATACCCAAAAATATATACAAGCAGATAATAACATTACTGTATAAAAACGAGGCCATACATCTCCTGTACGGCCGCGGATCCGCGGCCCAAGCAAGGTCTGGCCGCGGTTCCACGACGGTATATACGAATTATTGCGTCGTTTTTTTACAGTATTGCTTAGATTTCCTTGCTGAATTTTTTACGTATTTTTAATTCTGAAAATAACACAGTTTCAAAAAATGTCCAGAGAGGGTTCAAAATGCGTATTTTTGGTTCGATCGGAGTTTTAACTTCGCCAAAGCGTCGCCTAAAGCTCTAGCTTGGCTCTGATACCATTGTTAGGTTTACCTAACACCTCATGAAAGATTTGGAAGCAACACATGTGTCAAAATTAAATTTTTAAGGTGCTAAGTGAACATACAAAGAATCGTCACTAGAAATTTAGGGTTTCATAACATTGACATCATCACAAGTAGTAAAAGCTAGGGTTTTGAGAGTACAACCTTTGTAGCTCCCTACGCTAGACTCCTTGGCTACTTGAGAGTTGGAAAAAGTCAGCTTGAGATCCTCTAGATCCACGATGATCCATCCGGAGTCCTCTTTGTCCAAGCTTGAAACTTCACAAGATCAAGAGAAGAAATGGAAGCTAACACTCTTCACTAATGGGCAAGACTAGTGTAGAATGGTGTTGTGGTTGGTTTTCTCACCTCAAAATCCTAACTTGGTAACTCTTTTGCTCACTTGAGAGAAATAGAGAGCAAGAGAGAAAGGAGGAAGAAGATGATGGCTTTTTAAACTCAAGATAATGATAAGCTTTTTTAAGAAAATGAGAAAATGAAAATATATATATTTTCACTCTCTCATTCTAAACCATGGTTGTAAAATATCTTAGATATTTTAGTTTGAAACAAAAATGACCATAGAAAATGAATCATGGTTAATACAAGGGGTTAGTGCAAGAATAAAAGATTAAACCATTAAACAATTTCCATTTTCATTTTCCTTTTTCCAAATAAATAATATCCATATATTTTACATATGGTGTGAGTCTTATATTGCCACCATCTACTATATCAACAACTATGATAACCATTATGTATGCATGTATGTGTGCATGCACATCTATGTGCATGAATGAGAATGAATGCATACATGCATGCATACAACATAAAGACAAGAAAGGATTTCAAGTGAGAAACTAATGGTTAATGATAAACCAACACTTGATTTAGCAACCCGGTCGTATCACATACGACCCGACCAAAAGCAAGCTGCCCGATTAATATACAGTATCTCATACACGCATTTTAACCGGCTTCATGTGCATATCGCATATGCGCACCACATCGTTTCGCCTAGACTAGGTAACTCCATTGTGGGACTCTAAGACTCGTCAATACGCCGGCAGTGGGTGATGATCATATCAAGCACCCCCAAGCTGCAAGCGGTCAGCTAAACGTAACAGCCACCCGGGTATTGAGTGATCAGAAGAAAACAAGCGAACCTGTTACAACTCCCGTCGAGCCAACCGGCAACACTACCGTACAGTCCGGTCTCTTCGTCAGATATGCTGCATATCAAGTCTAGGGATGGCAATGTCGACCCCAATAACTCAATAAGTCGTGCCGATGAATTGTCTATAACAGATCGAGAAACTACTGATAACACTTATCAGTAAATCTCAACAGCCCTGGCCAGGGACTTACTGATATAGCCAGTCGAGCACAGCACAGCATCAACTCCCAATACCGGGTGAGACGAAACCCCTCCTATCGCTCATCGCCTTCGTGTGTCTCGGGACTGTACCCAACGGCCACCTGTTTGCACGACTCAGTAGAGCCGTGGTAGGGTGGTAATCAAAGTACAGTGGGAGAACACACAAGACTCTATGACGATCTCTGGTATACAGACTAACCTGCACCAGTGTCACCTGAGAACTGCTATCCGACGATAGATATAATTCCATATAGGAGTTCTCAGTGAGTCCGTCCAGTGAACCCAGTCACCACTGACCACCCGTATACGATCTCGATGTCAAACATCGATGAATGTGGGAGCATCCATCACCCATCATATCGGTCTAGTATCATATACGCCAGTCTACTCTGGTATATCGATGCCCCGTCTCGATATACCTACGACTAGGGACATTTCAGGATATGCTTATAAACTGCAGATGTCCCACTAGTATGATCTCCATCATAATCACAGTAGTCAAGCCTATATCCTCAGTGCTTTATCAATATGTATGAATAAATAAAAGCATGATCAAATCAACATGTCTGATAAAGGTGAACCAGATAGTTTATTATCATGTCGAGCAAGAATGTACACTGAATATATATATATACATGTATAAATACATCCACTATCATATAATGGCCTCTAGGACATACATATATCCAACACAATGAAATCTGGATATATCTGTATAAGAAATCTTTAACTTGTATCATAGTAAAATTTGTACGGTAATCTGAAACATCATCAACGAAATACATTGAAATCCGTGTCAAGTATCGACACAAAACATGTAAATCTCAAAGTCTCAATACCTTATAGTCTTAATATCTCATAGCCTCAATATCTCGGGCTCCGTCAGTCCGGATCGGCCCATATCATCAAATCTCACGACAACGGTCGGTATCCTCCGGATTTCCGCCGCGCCAGACAAAACTGGTCGGTAGTCTTCCCCTGCTAGGCTCATCGTCTACAACTCGAGCTTCTTGCCCTAGGGTACCATACCGGGCCTACTATGTTCCCGAGACGGTTCATCCACTCCTCGAATCGGGTCTCGAAATCCAACAGAAAACAAGAAATCTCATGGTGGACGACACATACATCACGAGAAAACCACTACTTGCATTTTAAAAATGATGATACTAAGCTTTTATTAAATTCTTGGGGTTTTCCCCCAAAATCCAGAAATCTCATAGAAAGCCAAAATCCCAAAATCATCAGTAAGTAAATCATGTGCATCGGCATAAGCCCCAGAATACTGCATGTTAATATGAATATGTGAATACATGAAGTGTCTAAGTAATAAATGTAATGTCTAAACTAGCATATGAGGGTAATCACACAATATTATACTGGACTAGCATTTAGCTGATTATATCAATAAAAGATAACATGTTCTAAAGTTTATGTGACATAGCAATTACCGATGATGATGTGTGTGAGCCGGCAAATAAGTGTACATGGAACATGCGCATCATCGGTAATAGTGCCGGCATCCTAACAGGCAGAGTTTCATATTAGCTAAAGAAATATATGTATGGACATGCAATTCGATGAATACAACATGAATATAACAGTGAATGTGTAGTAAACGCATAACTAGAAAATACCTACTAATTACGAGTAATACAGCTTGTTGTTTTGAAGAAGCACGAATCGTGGTTTTTAGAAAAATTAGGGGCTACGGGGTTTTTATGAAAAGATGTGTCTTTTGAAAAATCCGTAATACCCCTCAGGTTGTCTTTAAAAATGCGCACGATTCGTCAGTTTTTAAAATGAACACGACTCGAGCCTAAACTAAAATCTATTTAACCAACTAAGGAACTAACTAAAGACACTTGTCGAAATGTAAGAATAATCCTCCTAAAGTCTGAGTCGGTATCTCCAGTAGTCGGCGATCCAGCCTCAATAGCGTTATGTATGTAGTATGACTTCCTCGTGTCAATGGGGCGGATCAATCATCACATCTATGCCTCGTACGGTAAAATCTATCATACAACATCTTAAAATCGGGGAACGGGTCAACTATCACATATATACATCATCGTTCGTATTGTATCATCATCAAACAATATCATGATTAAGGGTACTGTACTATAATGACATACATTCCAATATCATCAAACATATATCATTGTCTGAGTAAATATACATCGTCAAATGATCCACTAAAATATCATGTCATATATCATATCGTGATTAGGTCACATATTACAATCCGGGTTCTATTCTAGAGTCTCGTATATTTCAATGTCATAATCACCTATTATCGTTTATGTATAAATATACATTTTCTCATTTCCCAATGATCCGCTAATATCATAATACATCTAATATCATAACTCGATCGTATATCCAATATCTCACGGCATCATGCCCAGTCATACCGACTCATCCCCAGATATCATATAACATCCTCATATCACGTGTATATGTTATATATATATATATATATATATATATATATATATATATATATATATACATACATACATACATATAGAAACCTACACACACTCATATATATATATATACACACACATATACACCAAGTCAAGTGTATGTGTTTGCGTGTGTGTGTGTCTACATGAAACCTACGAATTCCATCTATGGCAATCATCCTCTGGTTAAGTCTTTCTAAATCAGTCTAATCCAACCTAAAGTCTTCAAAAGTACCCTATTCGCTAAGAATCTAAGGCCACGTCCGACTTCCTAATAATAATATGTATTATCCTTATTCTACGTTTGCGGGGGTGCAATACGCCATCCACCCGACTTCCCCCATAGATATACATCTACTCACCTGGTCCTTGTCTGCCGAAGTCGAGGCCGCCATCCTCTTCATCATCGTCCGAAGTCCATGTGAGGGGTACCTATACGAAATCATATATAATATCGTAAACCGAAATCGCAGACAGAACCAAAACAGAGCACGAAACGCGCATAGGTTAAAACCTATGACCCGCTCATGCAAAATAACCAAATAACCCTCGACATCGGCGTACAAACGCCGATTGATCGAGATAAACCCAAAACACACCAATCTTGGTTTCACAAATCACTAATTATAATATGATATAGATTGCAACTCATCAAAAACTCAAAATAAATCAAATCGATTTATTTCCGAAAACCTAGAAAGCATCAAAAAAACGTTTTAATTCGAAACATGATGTTTTAACAAAACTAGTGGCCATAATAATCACTAATTATCATAAGTAGATCATAAAAACCATTACTTAAATTTAATCTCATCAATTTCCATTAAACCCAAAATTATAGTTTGCAAAAATATCAAATTTTAACACTTTTTAAAGAAAAATTCACAATTCCACAACTAAACTTGGTTTTGCATGAACTAAATTATTAAACTAGAATTTATAATGTTAATAATGTCATGAAAGCCTAATTAGATTTTAATCCCAATTATTTAAGCAATTTCTAAAAACCTAGTTAACAAAAAAAAAGCATATTTAGCATAATTTTAAACTAACAATTAGCAACTAGTAACTAGATTAGGATTTGCATTCACTTAACATGTTAATCTCCTCATTAAAACCATAATATAATGATGGAAACTCTCATCATAATTTTATCTCACCAATATATTTGATTTATAAAAATCTAGTTTACAAATAGCTTAATTTGAACAATAAAAATATAACAATTTAGATTAGATTTTACATGTCTTTATATGTTAATCCAAACATTAAAACCATGAACAATTGATAAAAATCTCCACTTGAATTTTATCTCACCTATTTATATGTGTTATAAAAATCTAGTTTTCAAAATTGTTTAATTTAAACAATTTTGAAACAACAATTTACAATACAACAACTACACTAGATTTTTCATTTCTTAAAAGGTTAAACCACTTATTATAACCCTACTCCTTTAATAAAAACCCTAACTTGATTTTAAAAACCCATTCTTTAATTTTGAATCAAAAAATTAAAACCATAATTAAGCTTCTAATTAAGCTAGATTAAAGTAATTATCCAACAATTTAACTATAGGTTAAGATTTATACCTCACAACATGATGTCTAGCATGCTCACATAGCCTCCCAAATGGCTCTCTTGCCTCAAGAATCCAAGCTAGAATGGGCAAAGAATAATGGGTAGGAATTAAATTAGGAATTAGTAGTGTTTTTTATGGATTTTGATGGAATTTTTGAAGTTTTTTGAAGAGAAAAAGAGTGGAGAAAAGATGGGGGCTGCCTTAAGTAGTGAGGCCAGCCATGAGGTTGGTAGAGAGAAGAGAGAGAGAAAAGTGTGTAGGTTTGTATAGAAACTTCATGATTAAATGCATCTTTCACTTAAACCCTTACTTATCTAACTTTTTCAATTTAATCCTTTTCCTAGAAATTTCTAGAACCATGGAGAGATTTGAAAAAGAATTTTGCAAGATACACACTTGTTTTAAATTGTCATGGTTCACATTTGTAAAATTAAACCATTTCTATTTTGTAATTTGCACTAGTTTAATGTATAATTAAAGCTTATGTTTATATTTGAATTTAATTAATTAAGGAAAAATATTTAAGTAAACTAATAATTTATAAGTTGCTAAATAAATACCAAATACTACCAATTCCATAGTTAAAATAGGCATATTTAATTCTATATTGAAAAATAATTATAGTTGAGTTTTATGGAAAATACGGTTTATTTTACCCATTATCCGAAAATTCACTTGAAGAATTTTATTTATTTATTTATTTATTTTTAAAACGTTACAATCTGTCCCACTTAAAGAAATTCGGTCCCCGAATTTAAATTAAAACTCCCCCAAATACTAAAACATTTAGCAAAACAGTCAAATTGTCGGGGCTCCGAAATCATCAATACGTAAATCACATTTTAGCGCCATGGATGCGCATGAAAAACAAATACATAACT
Source organism: Agapanthus africanus (assembly GCA_030015575.1). Classification (NCBI taxonomy): domain Eukaryota; kingdom Viridiplantae; phylum Streptophyta; class Magnoliopsida; order Asparagales; family Amaryllidaceae; genus Agapanthus; species Agapanthus africanus. The sequence goes on along the minus strand of CM057348.1, from coordinate 246,806,900 downwards.
AAAAATCAAACTCCGTGAAGCATAACGCAATCATTGGAGTTATAGTGAAAATACAATGTCAAAGTCCAGTACGAAAACCAACATGAGATACATCAAAACTATAACTTGTATATAGTGTGCATCGTAGTAAAATCGTCCACAAATCTGAATAGAGAAGCATGCAAAAACACCTAGGTACTGGTCTCAGGACAGTCCTGCTGGATTATTAAACCAAAGTAAATCATAAAAACGTACCGGTCAAATGTAATCAATCTCAAATACAGTATACAAAAACACCATGTGCGTCCGGTGTGCACGAAAATCGAATCCAAATACAGAAGCCACGAATATGCATAGAAAAAAAACTAAGTGCAACGGGTGTGCACCAAAATCATCTGTCAAGTGCAACGGGCGTGCACGACAATAATATCAAGTGCATCTAATCTGCACAAAACCCAGATTTAATGCATCTGGTGTGCACAAATCGCATCAAATGTGCCAAGTGTGCGCAAGGATCTCAATCAAGTGCACATGGTGCACGAAAACATAAATCGAATATCCAAAATCATGTGCAACCCATATACACGAAATCAAATCAATATCTAAAAATGTATAAAAATCAAAATCAAGTGCAATGGATATGCACAAATCGAATATCAATACAACTGATACACGGAACACTAATCGAGTGCAAAAAATGAGTACATAGGAAAACCAATCATAAAAAGAAATCCTCAAAATACGAAAATTCAAACAACGGAAATGTGGTACTCGAATCACCGGATCGCAAATCGTTACACCGTTGTCAATGTGCTCCTCTTTCCTCTGGTATTGACTGATTCGAACTCGTCTCCTCGTAGCTGTATGAACGGCGCTACAAACGGCTATACTCATATCTAGAGTCTCCCGAGTAATATAACCCATCACATGATATCCGGACTACGTTAAACTTTTCGATCGATTAATCAAAATCTCATAATTCCCCGAGAGCTCAACACTCAAGTACAGTTTAAAAATATCCAGTACATGCCCTAGCATCAGCGGACCAGCCGTAGAAGGGCAAACCCAAGCCTCACTAATGGCACCGCAGAACTGCCTTAAACCCTAAGGTTCAAAGGTGTTCTCATGATCATTAAGTCGAGTTAAGGTTTCATTCTTTTAGAGGGTCCATAGAAATACCTGCATGTTCTTCCGAATACCCTAAACTTGGGGAAATGGGTTCCTGACATTCGTTCGAACCTTTTAACTCCGTCTGGACAACATTTGAATACCCTTCGTCGGCACGCTAAACAATGCTTCAATCCTCAAGAACAGACGATACCCTAACGGTCATCGCATTCGAGCCGCAGCTCCCTCTGCCCGTACGACCGTGATAACAGAAACCACCATCCGATATTGACGAAGATAGATCAACGGAACAAATAGAATACGGTGCAAAGAATGTACATCCTAAGGCTTCTTAAGCAGAGTAGCGTATCGTAAGTATGCCGCGGATCATTCCCACGGTACGTCACTCTACCTAAGACACCTACTCGATCAACCAAGGTCAACCTAGACATAGACGATGATTAAACCTAGCACTCGGATACCAACTTTGTTACGACCCGAAGGTACGGAACGTGACCGGCACTTAAATTACGAAGCGTCTAGAGGTGCAACGTAATCTAAGTGAGCCGAAGCCCAGAAATCTAAATCATTTAAAAGAAGAAGTAAAAGAAAACATGTTTAAAAGCAACATCAAATTTCTCAAAAATTTCGGCAGAGTCTCCTTTGTAAAAACTGGCCCCAAACGGGCACAAACAAGAATAATATATACAAGCAAAAAGAAGGCATCCCCAAGCGGGAGCTAGCTCTACGCCAAAAGGCGGAAACAGCCACACAATGCACTAAAATATACAACGCTGAAGGGCGAGGCTCAAAACTCAAAAGAAAACCAAATCCACCAAAACCATAATAATACAAGCGCGACTCTAAGGTCGAAATAAAAACAACTGGTCTTCCAAATCTATCAAGTAATACAAGTCTGGTTGATGGAGTTTACTAGATTCAAATGAAATAATAAAAGTACAACGGCGGTCCTGATACAAGTGAACCAACCTACCAGCAAATCACCCTGAATGAAATGATGTGCCAGCAAACTGCCAAGGAAACCTGTACATCAAAACCAGTAAGAAAATTAGGCACAACGGGGGGTGAGTTGCCAACTCGTGAGTAGAAGACTTCTGCGACTAGAAATCGTATGCACGACGCTTTCCTAAGTCATAATAATATACCTAATATAATACTAGTCATCTAAAAGTTGCAGGGTAGTAATTTATGCGTAAGTGCATTGCTCAGTGCTTATGTCAGTGCCTCAAGTAGTAACATGTCATGTGTATGAGTATGCATGCACCATGAATGTAAAACCATCAACTATGAAGTCTGGATATATCTGTATAAGAAATCATTAACTTGTATCATACTAAATTTGTACGGTAATCTAAAACATCATCAACGAAATCCATTGAAATCCGTGTCACGCATCGACACAAAACATGTAAATCTCAAAGTCTCAATACCCCATAGTCTCAATATCTTATAGTCTCAATGTCTCGGGCTCCGTCAGTCCGGATCGGCCCATACCATCAAATCTCATGACAACGGTCGGTATCCTCCGGATATCCGCCGCACCAGACATCACCGGTAGGTAGTCTTCCCCTACCAGGCTCATCGTCTACAACTCGAGCTTCTTGCCCTGGGAACCATACCGGGACTACCATGTACCCGAGACGGTTCATCCACTCCTCGAATCGGATCTCGAAATCCAACAGAAAACATGAAATCTCATGGTGGACGACACATACATCACGATAAAACCGCAACTTGCATTTTAAAAATGATGATACTAAGCTTTTATTAAATTCTTGCGGTTTTCCCCCAAAATCCAGAAATCTCATAGAAAGCCAAAATCCCAAAATCATGAGTAAGTAAATCATGAGCATCGGCATATGCCCCAGAATACTGCATGTTAATATGAATATATGTGCATGAAGTGTCTAAGTAGTAAATGTAATGTCTAAACTAGCATATGGGGGTAATCACACAATATTATACTGGACTAGAATTTAGCTGATCATATCAATAAACGATAATATGTTCTAAAGTGTATATGACATGGCAATTACCGATGATGATGTGTGTAAGCCAGCAAATAAGTGTACGTGAAACATGCGCATCATCGGTAATGGTGCTGGTGTCCTAACAGGCAGAGTTTCATATTAGCTAAAGAAACTTATGTATGAACATGAAATTCGATGAATACAACATGAATATAACAGTGAATGTGTAGTAAACGCATAACTAGAAAATACCTACTAATTATGAGTCATACTGCTTGTTGTTTTGAAGAAGCACGAATCGTGGTTTTTAGAAAATTAGGGGCTACGGGGTTTTAAAGAAAAGATATGTCTTTTGAAAAATTCGTAGTATCCCTCAGGCTGTCTTTAAAAATGCGCACGATTCATTAGTTTTTAAAATGAATACGACACGAGCCTGAACTAAAATCTACCTAACCAACTAAGGAACTAACTAAAGACACTAGTCGAAAGGTAAGAATAATCCTCCTAAAGTCTAAGTCGGTATCTCTGTTAGTTATATGTATGCCCTAGAGGCCATTACTATACGTGAGATGCATATTGTAGTGGATGCTTGGACATTTATAGGAAGGACTTTCTTGCTCGACATGATAGTATGTTATCTGGTTACTCTTCACCTTAACGTGTATACTGATTGTCTCTCTGTTACATGTTGGTAAAGCCCTTAGGATGAGTACTTGACTACCAGGACTATCATACAGATGGTACTAGTGGGGCCATGGTTGTCCATAAGTACATCCTTTAAGGTCCCTAGTCATGGGTTTATCGAGACGGGGTATCGATATGCCAGAGTAGACTAGCATATACCTTCTTGACCCATATAGATGGGCGATGGATGATCCCATATCCATTGGTGTTTGACATCAGAGATGATATACGGGTGCTCAGTGGAGACTGGGTACACTGGACGAACTCGTCGAGAACTCCCAGATGGTATTATACCTCACGTCAGATGGCAGTACTCTGGTGACACTGGTACAGGTTAGTCTGTAGAACCGATATCGTCATAGAGTCTTGTGTGATTCCCACTGTTCTTTTATTTCCACCTTACCACATCTAAGAGGGCGTGCAAAATGGTGGTTTTTTGGTACAGTCCCGATTCACATGGAGGCAATGAGCGATAGGAGGGGTTTCGTCTCTCCCGGTATTGGGGGCTGATGTTGCGCTGTGCTCAATTGGCCATAACAGGGAAGTCCCTGGCCAGGGCTGGTTTAGAGCTTTACTGGTAAGTGTTACCAGTAGTTTCTCAACTCGTTATGAGCCTCATATCGGCATGACTTTTCGGTTATTGGGGTCTGACGTTTACCGCCGCTAGACTTGATATGCGACATATCAGTCGAGGAGACCGGACTGTACGGTAGTTTCACTGTCAGGCTTTTGCAGGAGTTGGAGCGGGCTTGCTTGGTAATCTTCTGATCGCTTAATACCTGGGTAGCCGTTACGTCCATCTAGTACCGCTGACGGCTTGTGGGTGTTTGATGTGATCATCACCTACTGCCGGCGTATTGATGAGTCTTTAGAGTCCTACATAGAGGTTTTACTGGCTCACGCAAAACGAAATAGGAGCATATATGTGATATGTGCGGGACCGAGAATAATGCGTGTATGTGATATCGTATTCTATTCTCGCGATGTTTGTATCGATCGGTTATATACGATATAACCAAGTTATCGAATCAAGGGTTGATTCGATAAGTCGATACATTGGATGTTAGTCGGTTATATGTGATATAACCGGATTATTAAGTCAAGTGTTGAATTAATAATTTAGTGTATAATTGTATATGTGATATACTAATTTACATTAACTAACAATGGTTCACTTAAGCATTTGTTTTTCTCACTTGTGCACAACTTAATATATATGTGATATATATTTATTTGTGTTCATTTAGTATCATGGTTGTTGATACAACTTACATGGGTGTATAAGACTTTTACCATACTAATTATAGTGTTAGGTTTTTATATTTAAAGTAATTCTAATATTAGTGGATGATATGCTCACATGCATGAAGCTTCATGAAGCTTATGGTTACATTGACTTAGTCCACTAGTTTTGTTTTACTTAAGATATTAATTAACCAAACCATTATAATGTAGCCATGGTTATGTCTCTACATGAGTTAGTATATAATACAAACTCACCCATGCTTCAATCTCTCTCTTGATTAGTTTTCAATCTCCTTTTTCTTAAGCTCATCTTCTTCCTCCTTCAAAAAGCTTGCTAGGTTTTGATAAAGAGAGAAAAATATTGTGAGAAAAATAAAACTAAAGAGAGCCCACTTCCTATTTCATCATCCTCTACAAGACTAGCACTTTAGTATCGGGTGTTTGCTTCACTTTGGTGAAGTGGTAGCTTAAGTTCGTATTCCCTCGACGTAGATCATCTTCGGCCTCGAAGACTTCAAGCAAAACCGTTGCCCTCTTCTTATGGAGCTGTCCAAGAGTCCGGGAGTTTGATGATCGTAGCATAGGGACTACTACAAGGAGCTTATAAAGTGAAGGACCGATCTACAAAGTTTGTATTTCGATTTCACTTAGATAGTAAAATGGTTTACTATATGTTTTCCGTATTGTATTCTAGCAAATGATCATGTTTAGAGTTCCTTTTAACGGCAAAATTTTTAAAATGGCATGGACGATACCTCCCGAAACCTTGCTGCCGTCGAAAGGAGCCCTACAATCTCTAGTAGTCGACGATCCAGCCTCAATAGAATCACGTACGTAGTACGACTTCCTCGAGTCAAGAGTGCGGATCAATCATCACATCTATGCATCGTACGGTAAAATCCATCGTACGGCATCCCAAAATCGAGGTACGGGTCAACTATCACATATATACATCATCGTTCGTATAGTATCATCATCAAACAATATCATGATTAAGGGTACTGTACTTTAATCACATACATTCCAATATCATCAAACATATATCATTGTCTGAGTAAATATATATCGTCAAATGATCCACTAAAATATCATGGCATATATCATATCGTGATTAAGTCACATATTACAATCCGGGTTCTATTCTAGAGTCTCGTACATTTCAATGTCATCATCATCTATTATCAGTTATGTATAAATATACATATTCTCATTTCCCAATGATCCGCTAATAGCGTAATACATCTCATATCATAATTTGATCGTATATCCAATATCTCACGACATCATGCCCAGTCATACCGACTCATCCCCAGATATCATATAACATTCTCATATCACGTATATTATATATATATATATATACACATAGAAACCTACACACATTCATATATATATATATATATATATATATATATATATATATATATATATATACAGACACACACACACATACATACATATACACCAAGTCAAGTGTATGTGTGTGTACGTGTGTGTGTGTCTATATGAAACCTACGAATTCCCTCTAGGGCAATCATCCTCTGGTTAAGTCTTTCTAAATCAGTCTAATCCAACCTAAAGTCCTCAATAGTACCCTACTCGCCAAGAATCTAAGGTCACGTCCGACTTCCTAATAATAATATGTAATATCCTTATTCTACGTTTGCGAGGGTGCTATATGCCATCCAACCGACTTCTCCCGTAGATATACATCTACTCACCTGGTCCTTGTGTGCCGAAGTCGATGCCGCCATCCTCTTATTCATCGTCCGAAGTCCACGTGACGGGTATCTATATGCAAACATATATAATATCATAAACCGAAATTGCGGACAGAACCAAAACAGTGCACGAATCGCACATAGGTTAAAACCTAAGACCCGCTCATGCAAAATAACCAAATAACTCTCGACATCGGTGTACAAACGCCGATTGATCGAGAAAAATCCAAAACACACCAATCGTGGTTTCACAAATCACTAATTATACTATGAAATAGATTACAACTCATCAAAAACTAAAAATAAATCAAATCGATTTATTTCCGAAAACCTTGAAAGCATCAACTAACCGTTTAAATTCAAAACATGATGTTTTAACAAAACCAGTGGCCATAATATTCACTAATTATCATAAGTAGATCATAAAAACATTACTTAAATTTAATCTCATCAATTTCTTTTAAACCCAAAATTATAGTTTGCAAAAATATCAAATTTTAACACTTTTTAAAGAAAAATTCACAATTCCACAACCAAACTTGGTTTTGCATGAACTAAATTATTAAACTACAATTTATAATGTTAATAATGTCATGAAACCCTAATTATATTTTAATCCCAATTATTTAAGCAATTTCTAAAAACCTAGTTAGCAAAAAAAATAGCATATTTAGCATAATTTTAAGCAAATATTTAGCAACTAGTAACTAGATTAGATTTTGCATATAATTAACATGTTAATCTCCTCTTTAAAACTATAATATAATGATAGAAGCCCTCATCATAATTTTATCTCACCAATATATATGATTTATAAAAATCTAGTTTATAAATAACTTAATTTGAACAATTAAAATGTAACAATTAGTAATTTAACAATCCAGATTAGATTTTACATGTCTCTATGTGTTAATCCACTCATTAAAACCATGAACAATTGATAAAAATCCCCACTTCAATTTTATCTCACCTATTTATATGTGTTATAAAAACCTAGTTTTCAAAATTGTTTAATTTAAACAATTTTGAAACAACAATTTACAATACAACAACAACACTAGATTTTTCATTTCTTAAAAGGTTAAACCACTTATTATAACCCTACTCCATTAATAAAAACCCTAACTTGAATTTAAAAACCATTTCTTTAATTTTGAATCATAAAATTAAAAGCATAATTAAACTTCTAATTAGGCTAGATTACAGTAATTATCCAACAATTTTGCTATAGGTTAAAATTTATACCTCACAACATGATGTCTAGCATACTCACATAGCCTCCCAAATGGCTCTCTTGCCTCAAGAATTCAAGCTAGAATGAGAAAAAAATAATGGGTAAGAATTAAATTAGGAATTAGTGGTCTTTTTTGTCGATTTTGATGGAATTTTTGAAGGTTTTTTGAAGAGAAAAAGAGTGGAGAAAAGATGGGGGCTGCCTCAAGTAGTGAGGCCGTCCATGAGGATGGGAGAGAGAAGTGAGAGAGAAAAGTGTGTAGGTCTGTGTAGAAAGTTCATGATTAAATGCATCTTTCACTTAAACCCTTACTTATCTAACTTTTTCAATTTAATCCTTTTCCTAAAAATTTCTAGAACCATGGAGAGATTTGAAAAAGAATTTTGCATGATACACACTTGTTCTAAATTGTCATGGTTCACATTTGTAAAATTAACCCATTTCTAATTTGTAATTTGCACTAATTTAATGTATAATTAAAGCTTATGTTAATATTTGAATTTAATTAATTAAGGAAAAATATTTAAGTTAACTAATAATTTATAAGTCACTAAATAAATACCAAATACTACCAATTACATAGTTAAAATAGGAGTATTTAATTCTATTGTAAAAAATAATTATAATTGAGTTTTATGGAAAATACGGTTTATATTACCCATTATCCGAAAATTCGCCTAAAGGATTTTATTTATTTTTAAAACGTTACACTTGTGATGTGTAAAACTCTCCCATGAGTAACTTGATTGATTCTAAAAATCCGTCGATGTTTTAAGAAATATAAAATGTTCACAATCAAAGAAATTTGTATCGCCGCAATCAATAACGGTGTCGCTTGTAGCGCTTGTTTGTGAGCACGGATCGTCCACAGAGATTCTTGTTTTGATCGATCTTATTTTAGATGAATTGAAAGAAAACAGTAAAGAAAATGATTCAAGATTTGTGAAATTGATTTTCAAGAAAAATCTAGAAAACATTTAAGAATCAGTAATTTATGAATTTATCCGATATCAATTTGATTTATCAAGATTATGAAGAATAGCTTGTAGGATTCGATTGAGTTAATAGCTAATGATGAATCTAATAATTCCTAATCTTATCTATTGATAATTTATAGCTAGATCGATGATGATGAATGAAGATTATGGATCTATTGAAGAAATTGGGGTTTCTCCATAATTATCCCTTGTCTTTTCAATCATAATCATTCGGATGTAGCCTCTAGCAAAGAAAATCATTAATCGTTTGATCCCTAATTTGTAACGAAATAATTAAGAAGTGATCTCGCTCCAAATTAGGTCATCAACGATTCTTTTTGCTAAGGTTTACAATTCTCATAAGACTTAAGATTAGTATTAAGATTTGATCATCATTAGATCTATCAATTCTCTTGAATCCTCCACAAGCGGAGAATTTACTCACGCATCATAATGAAATAATCAAGAACGAACAATTTCATAATGCGAGAATGTATAGAAAGCGAGAATTATAATTATCACCTTTATTTAGATCTCCTTCAAATTACACCTCTCACTCAAGTCTAAAAGACTAACTCTAGCTCACTCCTTTGAAAGAGAATTTGTCATCGATCTTTGCATGGCTCGATCGTCGTGAGTAGCGGATCGCCGTGGATCTCTTGCTTGGATGATGATCGGCATTGCAATAGAGGATCTTCGATTGTCGCTTGATTTTTGCTCTTAATGGACCTTGATTTAGCTCACAAGTTGTGTCACTCAACTTGAATTGTATTGATTTGGATTTTGTAACAATGAACAACAACATTTTGAATGAAGCCCTAGGTCTTCTTTTATAGTCTCCCCAATCTTTCACTAGAAGATAGGTTTATTTTCCACTAGAAGCTAGGTTGTTATGAAGCTTGCATAGGAAGCTAGGTCGGTATCAAGCTTGCATAGGAAGTTTAGCTGTTGTAGGGAAGCATCTGGAAAAATCTAGGGAGTTCGAATCGCCTTTAGGAAGCTTGGAAGTTATAAGGGGGCCACTGGAAAAAGTGCCGACCGCCGATGAGCCAAATCGGCCGCAGATCCACGGCAGATCGGGCAGGATCGGCCGCGGATCCGCGGCCGTTTAGTGAGATCTCTGAATGGATTTTTTGTAGTTGTTTTGTTTTGGCTCTAGGGCCTTCTTCTGATGTCTGGAATATTAAGATATTTTCTTGGTTTCTGCCAGATTTGCAGTCTTTGACTTGCTGCGTTTTCTCGGCAATTCTTGCGATTCCAGTTCTTTGACCTGAACAATTTTCTGCACAAAATCACACTGAAAAGTGTCGAGATTGTAGGGTTCCTAGGGACTCTAAGGAGGTTCCACAAGGCATCATCCATGTCAAATTCAAAAATTTCCGGTGCCGAGAAACCCTAATGCGATCGTTGACTAGAGTTTAAGGCGAAACATGCAACTAGTTAACAACTTAACTAAGAGTGAACGAAAATACAACCTTTGTAGATCCGGTCCTCCACCTCCATAGCTTCGTGAAAATGTCCCTTCGCTGCGATCATCGGATCTCGGACTCTAGTGTTGATTCCATCGGAGAAATGATCGGGCTAGGTCATCGACTTCGATGCCGAAGATGATCTACGTCGAGGCAACTCAAGATCAAGCTCCAACTTCACCAAGTCATGAAACTTGTGAAGAAAACACCCTATACTACATGGCAAGTGGTAGTGGATGAAGAAATAGAAAGTGGGTTCACTTTGGATTTGGATTTCTCACTTGGAATCATCACTTAGAATTTTCTAGCCATGGTTTCTTCTCTTCATGAAGAAGATGAAGAAGAAGAAAGAAAAAGAAATTTTCAATAATAGAAAAATAAGTGATGGTTATCATAATGCAACCATGGTTAAGTGTAGAGAATAAACTAGGGTTAGGTGAATGGTTAGGGTTAAGGAAAGAAACAAAATGGTCAAGCTTTCAAAGCTTCATGAAGCTTCAACAAAAAACAAAAGTTACAACCATTTCATTTCTTGTCCAAATATAAATGAAAAGAAATAAATAAATAAGTAAATCAAACCCTAACCATTAACTTAATCATGGTTTAATCATACACACCCAAGTTTGCATGTATCATTAAACATGATACAAACAAGTGCACAAAACTATATCATATATACAATGTGCACATTCAAGTGAGAAAGTAATCTTAAGTGAACCAATATTAGTTAATGTAAATTAATATATCAAATATATAATTATACATTAAATCATTAAATCAACACTTGATTTAACGATCCGGTCATATCGCATATGACTGACTAATATCCAATGTATCGACTTATCGAATCAATCCTTGATTAGATAACCAGGTTATATCGCATACAACCAATCGATACATTCATTATGAGAATAGAATACGGTATCACATACACGCATTATTCTCGGTCCCGCACATATCTCATATGCGCTCCTATTTCGTTTCGCTTGAGCCAGGAAACCTCTGTGTAGGACTCTAAAGACTCGTCAATACGCAGGCAGCAGGTGATGATCATATCAAACACCCACAAGCCGCAAGCGGTCTGCTAAACATAACGGACACCCGGGTATTGAGCGATCAGAAGATCGACGAGCAAGCCCGCTCACACTCCTGTGAATCCAACCAGTAACACTTACCGTACAGTCCGGTCTATTCGTCTGATATGTCGCATATCTCGCCTAGGGGTGGTAAACGTCAGACCCCAGTAGCTCGACAAGTCGTGTCGATATGAGGTCTATAACAGTTCGAGAAACTACTGGTAACACTTACCATCAAATCTCAGCAACCCTGGCCAGGGATTTCCGGTTATAGCCAATCGAACACAGTGCAACATCAACTCCCTATACCGGGAGAGACGAATACCCTCCTATCGCTCATTGCCTCTATGTGATTCGGGACTGTACCCAAAAACCACCGTTTCGCACGCCCTCTTGGACGTGGTAAGGTGGAAATCAAAGAACAGTGGGAATCACACAAGACTCTATGACGATCTCGGGTCTACAGACTAACCTGTACCAGTGTCACCAAAGAACTGCCATCTGACGTAAGGTATAATACCATCTGGGAGTTCTCGGCGAGTCCGTCCAGTGTACCCAGTCTCCACTGAGCACCCGTATATCATCTCTGATGTCAAACACCAATGGATATGGGATCATCCATCGCCCATCTGTATGGGTCGAGAAGGTATACGCTAGTCTACTCTGGTATATCGATGCCCTGCCTCGATACACCCACGACTAGGGACCTTGAAGGATGTACTTAAGGACTACCATGTCCCCACTAGTATGATCCGCATCATAGTCCACGTAGTCAAGTACACATCCTAAGGGCTTTACCAACATGTAACAGAGAGACAATCAGTGTACACGTTAAGGTAAAGAGTAACCAGATAGCATACTATCATGTCGAGCAAGAAAATCCTCCCTATATATGTCCAAGCATCCACTATAATATACATCCTATGTATAGTAATGGCCTCTAGGGCATACATATAACTAACAATCTCCCACTTGCACTAGGGCCATCTGATAGCAGTGGTTGTAGTATCTCATACTCAACCATCCCATAAAAGTCTCTCTTTGGGAAAAGGCTTTTGTGAGTGGATCCGCCGTATTGTCCTCTGAGTCTACTCTCCTAACCTTGATCACCCGGGAGATCAACTATCTCCATGATCAGGTGATGCTGCCTCAGAATATGTCTGGATCACTGATGGGATGGAAGTTCCTTGGCATAAGCCGCAACTCCATTGTCACACAACGGGAGGAACTAAGTTCATCTCATGAACAAATATACACCCAGACAGCCTCTTTGGTAGCATCTTAAGTAGCGATGTATCCAGCCTTTATCGTCAAATATGCCACGGTATCTAGCTTGGAACTCTTCCAACATACCGTCCCTTTACTGAGGGTAAAAACAATGCCTGTGACTGACATTCGGTCGTCTTTATCACCCTGGAACCCTTCCAGTGATTCTCCCTAGGATCGATTGATACCATCTCACTACTACTAGTGAGAATCCTAGCATCCAATTAGATCTATCTCATAGATCCAAAACTCAGGATTAAGGAGGTATCATTTTGATCCTATATGGAGAATCTTTGTGATAAGCGGAGATTGACAGAGCGTAGCATAGGAAACTCCTTTCTTATCAAGGGTATGTCATCCATGTACTTTACGAGGATCACCACCATACTCCCTACTACCCTTTTGTTTATACAAGGTTCATCTACCATTTTGATGATGTCAAACTCTTTGACTAACATATCAAAACAGACGTTCCAACTCCGCGATGCCTGCTTTACATAAAATATCTTGCTCGCGTTTCCGCTGCTCCAACTGTCTACGAGGCCCTCTGGCTGTGTACTTATAGACGCACTCTTCTAAAATATCACTTAGAAAAGCAGTCATGGCACCAAAGCACCAGATATCGTAGTCATGGTATGTAGCCGTGGCAAGTAGGATTTGGATGGACTTAAGCATAGCTACTTAGAAAAGGTTTCATCATAATCCATACCTGGTCAATGATGCAAACTTTTAACAAGTCTAGGTTTGAAAGTCTCAACTTTTCCATGTACACCAAGTAATCTTCTCAAGATATACTTGCTCCTGATGGGGATTTAACCCTTCAGATAAAGCAACCAAAGTCCATATTTTGTTGGTGTATAAGGATTCCATCTCAGATCGCTAAGCATCCAGCCATTCTCACAGAGTCCCACTCTTGATGGCCAGCTCGAAACTAGTTGGGCCATCATCTCATGACGCAAACCTCGCTCCCACTGTCATAGAGAAACGGAAATATCTCTCAGGTGGGTGAGGATCCCTACTAGATCGGCGGAGAGGCTGAGGTTCGTTGGTAACTATTGAATCCTTTGGTTCTTCCAAATCATCAGCTGCAGTTTGTATATCTGGAACCTTTCCAGTTCTACATAACAGACCTTGCCTCGAGCTTGTCCGGATTATGCTTTTAGACATAGCCCGGACAACCCCAAATCTTAACCAACTTAAGATATGGGCTCTTCCCTTTCCATATCACATATGAAGCGGTAGGCAACTGATTTGATTGGAACCCTATTCAATAGGTATGCAACTTTATAAGTGCATAACTCCCAAAAGGAAATAGGTAACTCAGTAGTACTCATCATAGAGCACACCTTATCATATAGGGTGTGAATGCTCCGCCCCGATATACCATCGTGCTATGGTGTATACGGAGGAGTAATGCTGAGAGAGAATCTCATTCTCTTTTAGAATAATCCAGGATTTCCGTGCTCAAGTATTCTCCTCCTTGATCACATCAAAAGACATAATACTTATACCGTTTTGGTTCTCTATTTCAAACTTATATTCTATGAATATCTCAAAAGCTTCGGACTTGTGTTTCAACAGGAACATATGTCTGAATCTTGAGAGATTATCAGAGAATGTAATGAAATACAAAGAACCGGTCTTGGTATGTGTAGACAGGGTCCTACATACATCAACATGTATCATCCCAAGAGTTCACTAACTCTTTCTCTGTTTCCAATAAACAGAGCTATGGCCATCTTATCTCTGTGACATGACTGGCAAGTTTCACAAGATGTAAATTCAAACTAGTTTAAATATGCATCTATATGTAACTTAGCTTGTCGGGTCGCATTGATATGACCTAGTGTACAATACCTCAAGAAGAATCCGTTCATTTCTGAATTCTTCCTCTTGTGTGTGTTCCGTATACTAAGAACTGTAGTTTGATTTAGAACATCAATGCTTTAGATAACGTGCCTGAACCGATCAACTTTTGATATAGGAAATGTTCAAAACATTATCCAACAATACAAAATTTTATCATATCTTTACTAATAAAGAGACTGATATGATTTTCTATATCGGGTTCGGTATCTAATAACATTCGTTCAGAATCAATTTATTGGTAATACAGGGTGACAGTGACCAACAGACTTGGCTGCAACACTTGCCCCGTTTTCTGTCTCATGAAACTTATCACCCGTTCTCAGTTCTTTACCTATCTGTAGCCCATGTAACGGATTACATTTGCGGGATCCTGATCCGGTATCTAATACCCAGGACGTAAAGGATTCTGAGAAACAGTTCTTTATAATGAACATACCCGAAGGAGATGCACATATGCACTTTCTTCGTTTGGGCGGCATAGGAATTCTGGTATTCCCCTATTTCCTGCTTTGTCTTATAACAATTATAAGTTGGAGCGGGACCAACGTTCCCCAGCTCAGTATGACAAGCGGGTTCGGTCAATACATCCGTATTATTATCTTGATTAAGGCGTGATATGGTCGCTACCTGGAGAGAGAGAGAAGAAAACACTCTGCGTGCGCTCTTGCAAGATCAGATTGGTTATTATTTTATCTAATCAGATGGCTCCCACTGTTTTTTTATCAAATCTTCCTTCAAACCCTAAAAGGAAAGACTAGCCGGGATTAATTACACGCTACAGGTTCGCCAATCTTTCAGCCAGGCCTGTGTCGGTACTTTGAGGGAGGTCCCCCGTGCTTTCGCACGAACCTAATTAATGTAAACCTCGTTTTCCCAGAGGCGTAACCTCGTTAACACCTTTCTAGACACCTACTTGATTGGCTAATTGTAATGTGTAAAACTCTCCCAGGAGTAACTCTTACTCGCAGCGGGTATCGGGATCCAACTATCTCATAGAAAGTATGCAATCTCATTGCAAATTTCAACACTTGAAATTCCCGATAATTTTGCCCCTAACGTGCTATGACCTTGACGAAAGCCAACAAACCATAGCCCGCTAGTCAAGTTCTACCCGTACATTTCTTGATTGAATTAAACCCACCCGCACGACCCTTGACGAAAGCCAACAAAGCCGCACGACTACCCTAATCCAATCGCATCGTATGCAGCAGATAAGCAGCATATAGCTACCACACACTACACCTTGATGAAAGCCAACAAATGTAGCACGAATACTATATACAACTTATCTGAAACGACGGAGGGCTACGACAGGTTTTTCTGAAAACCTATTGCGTAATGAACTTTATATCGTTGTAGAATCGAATGAATTTTGAAATTGAGTGTTTTTTAGGCTTTTCTAGTTTTGCTAAAGGGGTCACTCCCGGTGAAGGGATCGTCGGCCCTTTCCTCATCGAATAAGGTGCAGGATATATCATATATACCACTGTGCAAAGCAAAAACTATAGAAGCAATCAAAAGACAAACCGAGGGTTGTAGCATCTGCCAGTTATTGCTAAAGGAGTCACTCCGGGTGAAGGGATCTCGGTCCTTTCCTTATCGAATAAGGTGCAGGATGTTCTATAACGAACACCGCGATGCAAAGCAAGAACTGTAGCTACCTGTTTTTGAAAATTCGATTCCACAACATCTTAGGTTTCTTTTCTTTCATTAATCACATTAATGAAGTCTCATCATTTAAGTCCACCTAAACATCACAGATAAATATGTCGTACACTTATGCCATCCGTGTTCGCCTCGATGTCCCCTCGTGCACCGTTAGGTTAGGTGACTAACGGCAGAGCGAGGCAGGGGTAGCGCGGGTGTAAAACATAAGTAACGCCTATATAATATATCATATATACTATATACAGTATTTATCACAGAACATCAAATGATCACATCACAGATAACGCAGCAGAAGAAACATATATGAAATATTGGACATACTAGGACGTCCGTGTTTTCAATACGAGCCAGTATAAAACACGGATTCCACCGTCGCGATGAATAGACAAACCCATACCCAAAGACCCCTACGAGAGCGACAAGCAACCCTACCAATTCTAGAGTTAGGAGACCCGGACTCGACTCCTCGAGTTGGTCTCCCACTGGACTCTAGAACCCGGTTACTTATGCTCCCCTCCTTGGGTCTATCCTAGTGCGGAAAAGTAAATAATATACAATGGGTGACATCTTCCGCAACCTGGAAGTGCCCCAATAAAAAGAATATTACATACAAGTTTTTACATGAATGAAAATGAAAAACACTCATCTCACATAAAAAAAAACCCCGGCTATTCAAACACGATGATCCAATATAACATATCCAGCAACACATTACATCACATGTCATCAACATAAGTAAACATGCGTATCACAATTGTCGTTGACATATAGCAACGAAACCGGCGATATCACATATTACACTTACGGTCGCAGAAAAGAAAGTGTAAAACTACAACAGTTGGAATCCGCAAACACTTTAGACATCGCATGCCTAATCAAATGAATTCCTTAGACATCGCATGCCTAACAATTATAAACCCCGCATTTTAGTCTCATTATCGAAAACACTTTTCAATATCTAGTCGGGCAATTCAACAAGATTCCCGACAAACTGATCGAATGCTTGTCGCAAACTTTAGTAGGCGGCCGCACCCCCGATACCGTCGACGAAGTGCACTGAAGCGGAACACCGTTGCCGCGAGCAACCGAACGGATTCTTTTGACGATGGGGTTCTCCTACAGTCACTTGGTCGGGGCTATGTGGTGTTGCTGTCTAATAAGTTTACCCGGCGAATATTCGTGTACGCTACGTGATTGCAACGGACTTTTGATCGCATCAAAATTCCGTGGCAACCGATCAAGTGAGACTAAACCGCTAGATTTATAACAATCATTCAGTTATCTCATAACTTCTTGTGAATTCCAATTATTATATCACATTCTAGATAGATAGAAAATGTTAAACTTTTCGATCGAACAATCAAACACCCAAGTTTTCCGGAAACAGATCAACACATGACAAAGTTTAAAAACATTCACTTCATGCCTCAGCACCAACGGTCCAGTCGTAGAAGGGTCAAGCCAACGCCTCACATGTGGCACGCCATACTGCCCCAAACCCTAAGGTTCAAACGGCAGTTCAAGACGGTCACATAATCGAGTTAAGATTTGTTGTCTTCTAGAGGGACCATCGCGTTACTTGCACTACTTAGAACGTCATTAAACTATGGAAAGATCCAACACTTGGAAATTTCCCAACAGGGGAAAAATTGGGTATTTATATTCGGTCGAACTTTTCAAGATTTTCTAAAATTATCCGGAAAAACACAGACGAAGTTAAACTTCCCGATCGAAACACCGAGTCCCCAATACAACCCAGAAAACTCAACTCTTGAGTAGAAGTTAAAATATCCCAGAAAATACAGCACTAAAATATAGGAATTACTGTGCAAAATTGAGAAGCTAATATCACGACATTGCCGCGGAACCTCCGCACGAGCCAAGCTCCTGCCGCGGTTCCGCCGCTCTTTAAACGAATCATGAGCACATGCTGCACAGTAATCCCTAAAATCCCCTGCTGATTTTTCTGCATATTTTTAATTTGGAAAAATGCATAGTTTTAAAAAATGTACAGAGAAGGCTTAGAATTAGGGTTTCGGGGTTCGATCGGGTTTCTAACATCGTCTACGCATCTCCTAAGGCTCTAGCTAGGCTCTGATACCACTGTAGGGTTCCTAGGCACTCTAAGGAGGTTCCACAAGGCATCAACCATGCCAAATTCAAAAATTTCCGGTTCCGAGAAACCCTAATGCGATCGTTGACTAAAGTTTAAGGCGAAACATGCAACTAGTTAACAACTTAACTAAGAGTGAACGAAAATACAACCTTTGTAGATCCGGTCCTCCACCTCCATAGCTCCGTGACGATGTCCCTTCGATGCGATCATCGGATCTCGGACTCTAGTGTTGATTCCATCGGAGAAATGATCGGGCTAGATCGTCGACTTCGATGCCGAAGATGATCTACGTCGAGGCAACTCAAGATCAAGCTCCAACTTCACCAAGTCATGAAATTTGTGAAGAAAACACCTTATACTACATGGAAAGTGATAGAGGATGAAGAAATAGGAAGTGCGTTCACTTTGGATTTGGATTTCTCACTTGGAATCATCACTTAGAATTTTCTAGCCATGGTTTCTTCTCTTCATGAAGAAGATGAAGAAGAAGAAAGAAAAAGAAATTATCAATAATAGAAAAACAAGTGATGGTTATCATAATTCAACCATGGTTAAGTGTAGAGAATAAACTAGGGTTAGGTGAATGGTTACGGCTAAGGAAAGAAACAAAATGGTCAAGCTTTCAAAGCTTCATGAAGCTTCAACAAAAAACAAATGTAGCAACCATTTCATTTCTTGTCCAAATATAAATGAAAATAAATAAATAAATAAGTAAATCAAACCCTAACCATTAACTTAATCATGCTTTAATCATACACACCCAAGTTTGCATGTATCATCAAACATGATACAAACTAGTGCACAAAACTATATCATATATACAATGTGCACATTCAAGTGAGAAAGTAATCTTAAGTGAACCAATATTAGTTAATGTAAAGTAATATATCAAATATATAATTATACATTAAATCATTAAATCAACACTTGATTTAACGATCCGGTCACATCGTATATGACTGACTAATATCCAATGTATCGACTTATCGAATCAATCCTCGATTCGATAACCAGGTTATATCGCATACAACCAATCGATACATTCATCGCGAGAATAGAATACGGTATCACATACACGCATTATTCTCGATCCCCCACATATCTCATATGCGCTCCTATTTCGTTTCGCTTGAGCCAGGAAACCTCTGTGTAGGACTTTAAAGACTCGTCAATACCACTACTACAAATAAGGGTTGCCCCTACGGATTTATCCGTAGGGGCAACCCACTGCCCCTACGGATATATGCGTAGTGGCGAAAAAATACCCCGTAGGTGCAAAGGTCGTCCGTAGGGGCAACCCACTACCCCTACGGATATATGCGTAGGGGCGAAAAAATACCCCATAGGTGCAAAGGCCGCAGGTGCAAGTTGAGGCCCTGAACTTGCCCCTACGGGAAAATTCTTGCCCCTACGGATTTCTGTGTAGGTCCTGTTGCCCTTACGGAGTAATCCGTAGGGTATAAAATTTTATATTATTTACGGTTTTTTTAATATATTACATGTACCTACGGACATAACCGTAGGTCCATGTACAACCCTTACGGATATCTACGTAGGTACCTATCCGTAGGGGCAAAATATCAGGAATCCTGATATGTTGCCCCTACGCATAACGCCGTAGGGGAGAGGCAGTGGCCCCTACGGATATGTCCGTTGGGGCACTTCCAACCCCGTGGTACTGAGATCAGGGAGGAAATATCAGTTACTGCTGATATTGTGCCCCTACGGATATAACCGTATGGGCAACATGTGTACCTACGGATTAATCCGTAGCTACATATTATCTGTATTTTTTTTTAAATGGGCTGCTTGATTTTTTCCCGCCCTGTGCATAATAATATATACATCAATCAAATATAAAATTAATCATCACACAACATATATTGCAGTATTCATAATCACATCTCACGCATATATATAATAAACAAAAGAAACCCAAAAACTGAATATGATATAAATATAAACCAATAACAATATAGTTTCAAAATGTACTACAATGTGTATGATATAAATAAATACATGTTTCAGAAAATAAGAACCAAAAAGCAACCCTAGTTCGGTCCAGCTCCACTTCTGAATAACTATAGAATAACGCGCGCCTGCTCCTCGGTCAATAAACTCTGCAATTCGTCGCGAGCGGGAGTCTGAGCGGCATGTGGAGCTGGCGATGTGGTCTGCGCAGCCGCCGTCGAGGTAGTCGCTTGCGGAGCCGCGACTGCGGGTGTCTGAGTGGGCGGTGGAGCTACAGGAGTGTCACGACCCGAAAAGTACGGAACGTGAATGGCACTTAAATTACAAAACGTCTCAAGGCGTCCGTAAAATAAGTAAGCCAAAGCCCAGAAACCAAAACCAAATAAGCAAAAGAGTGAAGAAAAACCAATCAATTAAAAGCGAGTTTATCAAGTAAGTCATATAAAACCTTTTTTAAAAACAATATTAATTTTTCCGAAAATTTCGGCAGATTCACCTTTGTAAATACTGGCCCCCAAAATAGGCACAACAAGAATATATATAAATCCAACAAATAAGGCATCCCCAAGCGGGAGCTAGCTCTTCTCCACAAGGCGGTCGCAAATCCCACGCAATATAAAACAACAACATGCAAAATAATCATAAAGAAGCATGAGAAAAACAGCATGTCGACTCAAGTGAGCTCGACCCCAAAATACAGCATAAAAAGTCCACAAATCTCACAGTCTCATCTCTAGGTCAATGTACAACAATACTGGTAGATACAGTAGATGGAATACTCTAGATACAAATAATATACAAGATGGTACAAAAAATAATAACACAACCCACCTACGAGCAAAAACCTCGAGTCCTGGCAAAAGAGGCAAAAGAAGCGGTGCGCCCGCCGCTACTGTGCTGACGGAGCAGATCTGCAAAAGACTGTGGCACAACGGGGGTGAGTTGCCAACTCGTGAGTAGTAAATAACATCTATAGAGGCTATCGCAAGTATGCACACAAGCATCCTAGCATCTATAATACAGGTATGGCAGGATATAATAGCAGGTATGTATGCAATATGAATATACTAACAGGTATGTATGCAATATGAATATACTCGTGATCTGCATGTGTAAATATAAGAAATCATCTTTTTCCTTTAGGTATCTCTTTTGAAATATCAGCACAATACCAATAGAATCAACCAGAATCCGTGTCCAGCAACGACACCTCAAAACTGTCTCAAATCTCATATCAATGTATCTCTGGCCTCAGCCGTCCGGCTGACCCATCTCAAATATCGATATCTCATCATCTCGCGGCCACGGTCGGTATCCTCTCGATATCCGCCGTGCCAAAACAGTCACCGGTAGGTAGTCCATCCCCTGCCAGGCTTAACGTCAACAACACATTCCTCTTGCCCCGGGGTACCTTACCGGGCCCACCATGTACCCGTGATGGTTCCTCCACTCCTCGACACGGATCTCGAAAACTACAGCAAACTCATGGTGGACGACACTTTACATCACTAGAAAACCGCAATTTTGCATATTTTAAAAAGGGTAATAAGTTTTAGAAATTTTGCGGCTTTCCCCCGAAATACAGAAATATCATAAATCTCAAGAAATCATCATGAATGCATACGTCAATGATAATGAATGCATATGTATTAATGTTCAAGTTACAATGTATGATTAATAGACTAGGCATGGGCAAATGATATAATGATATACATGCACATGAATAGCAATTCTACGATGTTATTTTAAGGATTTAAAGGCAATAGCACTAGTTTAAGTATCAATTATAGTAAAAGGTTTCAAATTATAGGTTATCTAGTGTGGTGACATGGCAATTACCAGGGCATGGGTGTAAGCATGAATAGTGCTCGTGCTGCATATAAAAACCCTGGCAATGGTGTAGGTGTCCTATAGAATGGGTTCGCATATGTATGTCAATATAAGGCATGGATGTAGCAAATAATTATACAAGTATTACACCCCTAATTACTAACATTACTAAGAATCTTTTTAAGCTACTAAAACTATCGGGCGGCTTGCGCCATCCAACGATAGTCCCCCGTAGATGTTATATTTACTCACCGGAATCCCTAGCTAGTCACATCCAACCACCGCTTTCCCCTTTCGTGCCGCGTCTGACGTCTCCGCGACCGAACCTGGAATTTACATCAATACCAAACATAAGGTTACATACCATGAAACGACGCAAATCCCAAACGAAAATACTAACGTTCACAAGCTAGGTACAACGTGCACAAGGTGCGCGGAACACACGCGAAAATCGCAAAAACTAACTAAAATCGTCGATTTGGTCGCCCGGCAAAGCTAAAACCCGATCACTCAAAAATCCGCTCTCACACATCCTAAATGTCATAGGATAAGGCAACACAATCATCAAGATATCAAAAATAATTCATCACATAATTTTATAACAAAACTAGTAAGCACAAATATTCCAAAAATCGGCGCAACATCGCCGTTTTGCGATAAAAAGGACTACAATCTAGCATAATCACCCAAGTCACACCATTAGATAGCCACTACACAAAATTTCAACACATTAACCATGCTTCAAAACGTATATTCCACAACCAAACCCTTTCTTGATTTTTCAAAGTTAGCAAAATCCAACCCAAATCATACATGATACACTAAATTAACTCTAATTTAAAGTCCAAAAGACAAGTTAACTACTTAGATTAGGTTAACAAAATAAGTTGATACAAAATAGATTTAATTAACCTACTAATGATTTCTAAAACCCTAGTTTAAATTCAAACCATGAACAAAAAAAACTAGATTAGAAATTATCTATAATTTTAACACTAAAACAATTTTCAAGTTCTAATTAGCACACTTTAACTACAAATTAGCTAAGGATTGAAATTATACCTCACAAGCCCAGACCCTATGTTGCTATAGCCTCCCAAGATACCATCTTTCTCCAAGATTTAAACCATTTTGGGCTTGAGAAGAGATAGAATAAGCTTTTGTGTTGAAATTGTGAAGGAAATTGTTGATTTTTGGAGCAAATTTTGGATTAACTTTGATGAAGAAAATAGATGAGGCAAAGAGGGGGAGGGGGCTGCTACAACAGCAGAATTTCGGTGGAGAGAGAGGGGAATGGGGGATGTGAGGGGTTAGTGTAAAAAGTCTTAGTCAAAGCCCCCCCAAAAATACCATAATACCCCCACCTAAATACTATATTTAAATCCTACTCAAAACAATTCATTCACAAGACTTAAAGTCAAAAAGAGAGGGATGGGGGCTGCTGCAACAGTGGTGGGGCCGGCCTTGGGTTGTGGGGGTGAGTGGGAGTGAATACAAAAAGGTTCTATGCAAAAAAGCCCCCCCACAAGTTCATATTTGCAAGTTTTAGTTCAAAAAAATTATATTTTTGTTTTCCATCATAAAAACCGATTAAAACTTGAAATAAAATACTAAAAATTTATATTACAACTAGATTTTAATTAACATGAATTTAAAGCTTAAATTTAGCCCATTTAAATTTGTATTTATTGCTAATTTAATGTATTTTCTTACCGGCTTAAAATAATATTAAAAAATTGAAAAATAGGGAAAATTTTTTAAATGACCAAAAATTAATAACTCATTAGCTACTAAAAACTAGCAATTACCTATCCAAAATTAGTCCTAAACTGCAAAATAACAAAAAAGACGGTTTACGGAAAAATACCGAATTTTCACCGATTTCCAGGAAAACACCAAAATGACTTTTCAAGGCGCTACATTCTTCCCCCCTTAAAGAAATTCGGTCCTCGAATTTAAAAAATATAGCTACGCGTACCTTCAAAGAGATGGGGATATTTCTTCCTTATCTCGCCCTCGGTCTCCCAGGTAACCTCTTCGCTGCTCGGGCTACGCCAAAGGACCTTGACGGTTGGTATAATCTTCGATCTCAACTTCTTCACCTGCCGATCCAGGATGGCCACCGGCTGCTCTGCAAAAGAAAGGTCGCGCTCTAGCTGGACTGTCGGGTGCTGAATCGCATGCGAAGGGTCGTGAAGGTACTTGCGGAGCATCGAAACATGGAAGACGGGGTGAACATCGGGAAAGCTGGGTGGAAGCCAAACGATACGCAACTGCGCCGACCCGCTCGAGGATCTCGAAGGGACCCATAAATCTGGGACTAAGCTTTCCTTTTCGCCAAAATCGCATCACGCCCTTCATCGGAGAGACCCTCAGAAAAACATGATCGCCAACTGCGAACTCTAGTCTACGACGGCGCCTGTCTGCATACGATTTCTGCCTGCTCTGAGCTGCTTTCATCCGGTCTCGAATCAACTGTATCTTAGCTGTCGTCTCCTCAACAAGCTGCGGTCCAAGTATACTGCTCTCGCTGAGCTCTGTCCAACAAACGGGCGATCTGCATCTCCTCCCATACAATGCCTCGAAAGGTGCCATCTGAATAGTATCCTGGAAGCTGTTGTTGTAGGAGAACTCCACTAACGGTAAATGACGATCCCATTTACCGCCGAAGTCTAAAACGCACGCTCTGAGCATGTCCTCGAGAGTCTGAATAGTCCGCTCTGACTGGCCGTCGGTCTACGGATGAAACGCTGTGCTGAAGCTCAAACGAGTGCCCAAAGCCTCCTGAAGTCTCTGCCAAAGTCGGCTGGTGAACTGGGTGCCTCGATCTGACACGATACAAGTCGGTACGCCATGCAACCGCACGATCTCGTCGATGTTAAGCTGGGCATACTGAGCGAAGCTGAAAGTGGTCTTCACTGGCAGGAAGTGAGCCGCTTTCGTCAATCGATCTACGATCACCCAGATGGAGTCATACCCTCGACTGGTCCTGGGTAGACCCACAACGAAATCCATCGAAATCTGCTCCCATTTCCACTCCGGAATGGGTAACGGCTGTAGCTCTCCTGCGGGCCTCTGGTGCTCGGCCTTGACTTGCTGACAAGTCAGGTATCTCGATACGAACTCCGCGATGTCCCTCTTCATCCCGTCCCACCAGTATGTCTCTCTCATATCATGATACATCTTGGTGGAACCGGGGTGGACACTATACACTGATCGGTGTGCCTCCTCAAGAATGTCGCGCCGCAATCCATCAGCATCTGGTACGCACAGTCTATATCTATAGCGTAAAATCCCCTGATCATCAATCACGAACTCGGAAAATCTTCCCTGTCCCATCTATGCCATGATCTCTGAGCAACGGTCGTCTCTGGGCTGTGCCTCATATATATGGTCAAGCAACTGTGGGCGTGCACGAACATGCGCGAGCTGTCCTCCTGTCTGAGTGAACTTGAACTCAACTCGGCTGTCGCATAAAATCTGCCAATCTGCTGACGACTGCCTCTGCACTGCACGCAAATAGGATAGACTACCCCCGGGCCTCCTGCTCAAAGCATCTGCCACAACATTCGCCTTGCCTGGATGATATAAGATCTCGCAGTCGTAGTCTTTCACCAACTCCGTCCAACGACGCTATCAGAGGTTCAGGTCTCGCTGCTGAAATATGTACTTTATGCTCTTGTGATAAGTGAATATCTGACACGGCTCGCCGTATAGGTAATGTCGCCAAATCTTCAGTGCAAGGACCACTGCAGCCATCTCCAAATCGTGAGTGGGGTAGTTCTGTCCATGCTTCTTTAACTGCCGAGAAGCATATGCGATCACCCGGCCATGCTGAATCAATATGCATCCTAACCCTACTCGCGAAGCATCACAGTAGACCACAAATTCGCCTGATCCCGAAGGCAAAGATAATACCGGCGCCGTAGTCAAACAAGTCCGTAGCTGCTGAAAACTGCGCTCGCACTCCTCTGTCCAAACGAAAGGAACTCCCTTCCGGGTCAAACCGGTCAAAGGTGCAGCTATACGGGAGAAGTCCTGAACAAAACGCCTGTAGTAGCCTGCCAGGCCTAGAAAACTACGGATCTCAGTAACCGATGTAGGTCGAGGCCACTGCTGAACAGCCTCAATCTTCTTCGGGTCCACACATATGCCGTCTCTCATAATCACGTGACCCAAGAATCCGACGCTGTCCAGCCAGAATGCACACTTGGAGAATGCGAACAGCTGGTGCTCCCTCAGAGTCTGTAACGTAATCCGCAAGTGCTGCTCGTGCTCCTCTCTTCTCCTGGAGTACACCAAGATATCGTCGATAAACACGATGATGAACAAGTCAAGATACGGCCAGAATGTACGGTTCATCAAATCCATGAATGCTGCTGGGGCGTTGGTGAGTCCGAACGACATCACCAAAAACTCATAGTGGCCGTAGCGCGTGCGGAAAGCTGTCCTCGGTATATCCTCCTGTCGAACTCGCAGCTGATGGTACCCTGATCGCAAGTCGATCCTCGAAAAAAAATACCCCGCACCCTGAATCTGGTCGAACAAATCATCAATGCATGGCAACGGATATCTGTTCCGCACGGTAACCTTGTTCAGCTGGCGGTAGTCAATACACAAACGCAAACTGCCGTCCTTCTTCTTGACAAATAGGACCGGAGCGCCCCACGGAGAAACACTAGGTCGAATAAGCCCTTTATCTAACAATCCTGCAAACTGATCCTTCAGCTCTCTAAGCTCTGCCGGGGCCATCCGATAAGGCGGTATAGAAATAGGCCCCGAGCCGGGAATCAAGTCAATGCAGAACTCAACATCGCGCTCAGGTGGTAGCCCAGGCAGCTCATCAGGGAAAACATCAGGGAACTCACAAACAACCGGGACCCGGTCCAACGGAACCTCTGCAGCTCGAGTATCACAAATATACGCTAAGAATCCCTGACATCCCTTCCATAAGAGCTGACCAGCGCGAAGAGACGAAATCAAGCTGGGAAGGGTGACGCTGCGGTATCCCTGAATAACAAGGATTGGCTCTCCCGGAAAGCTAAATCTGACTGCTTTCTCACGGCAGTTCACTGAAGCATAACATGTGGCTAGCCAATCCATGCCCAGAAGCACATCAAAGTCCAACATATCGAGGAGAATCAAATCAACCGACGAGTCCCTCTCCCCGATACGAACGGAACACAATCGAAACACAAAACGAGCGACAAACGACTCACCTACTGGGGTAATAACAACAAGCGGCTGATCTAACGACGACGACTCATGACCCAACATCGGTGCAAAGTGTGTAGATACGTACGAATGTGTGGAACCTGGGTCGAATAATACCCATGCGTCGAAAGAACAAACTGGAAAGGTACCTGTCACAATGGCGTTGGATGCCAGTGTATCCTGCGGTGTCAAAGCGAACACTCGGGCCTGTCCTCCACCGATGGTGGGCTGTCCTCGGTCTCGGCCTCTGCCTCCTCGTCCCCTCTGGATAGGACCGCCGCGTCCACGGCCTCTGGGTGCACCTATCTGACGTGGAGCATCACCAGTCGTAGGAAGTAGAGCTCTCTGAGGAGGAGGAGGTGA
Source organism: Agapanthus africanus (assembly GCA_030015575.1). Lineage (NCBI taxonomy): Eukaryota > Viridiplantae > Streptophyta > Magnoliopsida > Asparagales > Amaryllidaceae > Agapanthus > Agapanthus africanus. The sequence goes on along the minus strand of CM057348.1, from coordinate 246,779,120 downwards.
TGGTAGTAGGGTAACATGTGGAACTGTCGCTGCTCCCTGTCGTCTCACCGGACAGTCTCTGATACGATGATGCAGGCTACCACACCAAAAACATCCAAACCATGGCTGCTGACCATATGGGTGATGGCGATACAACTGGCCCCTAAAGAATCCGCTACGGCCTCTGCGAACACGCCTAGGTGCTAAGATATCAGTGCGAATCCGACTCGGTCTCGAAATGACCGTAGGGGGAGTGGTATCCGATCTCTGCGCTCGATTGACCTCTACTAAGGATCCCACCATCTGTCGTAGCTCCGGCATACCTTCCATCATCTGTCGTAGCTCCTCCATACCAGACTCTAGCCTGTCCATGCGACCTGGGGAATGCGGATCAGTCTGTCCCTGAGGCGTAGGTATACCCCCCTGCTCAGTCCTCGTCTCGGACGAGCCAGCTCGAATCTCGTCTCGGGCGGCAGCCCTCTGTGCCCTCGTAGCCTTCGGCGGCATAGTGGCTGGTACAGGAAAAAGGGGTAATAAGAACAGTGCAATAGAATCATAGGATACACGGAATTGAAGAAGGAATTTCAAGCAAGTATATCCTAAAGTCACTTAGGCGGAGTACCGTATCGCAAGTATGCCGCGGACATACACACGCTACGTTACCCTACTTAAGTCACTTACTCCATCTACCAAGGGTCATCCTACACTCAAAAAGGTAAAACCTATTGCTCTGATACCAACTTTGTCACGACCCGAAAAGTACGGAACGTGAATGGCACTTAAATTACGAAACGTCTCAAGGCGTCCGTAAAATAAGTAAGCCAAAGCCCAGAAACCAAAACCAAAATCAAATAAGCAAAAGAGTGAAGAAAAACCAATCAATTAAAAGAGAGTTTATCAAGTAAGTCATATAAAAACTTTTTTAAAAACAATATTAATTTTTCCGAAAATTTCGGCAGAGTCTTCTTTGTAAATACTGGCCCCCAAAATGGGTACAACAAGAATATATATAAATCCAACAAATAAGACATCCCCAAGCGGGAGCTAGCTCTTCGCCACAAGGCGGTCGCAAATCCCACGCAATATAAAACAACAACATGCAAAATAATCATAAAGAAGCATGAGAAAAACAGCATGTCGACTCAAGTGAGCTCGACCCCAAAATACAGCATAAAAAGACCACAAATCTCACTGTCTCATCTCTAGGTCAATGTACAACAATACTTGTAGATACAGTAGATGGAGTACTCTAGATACAAAGAATATACAAGATGGTACAAAAAATAATAACACAACCCACCTACGAGCAAAAACCTCGAGTCCTGGCAAAAGAGGCAAAAGAAGCGGTGCGCCCGCCGCTACTGTGCTGACGGAGCGGACCTGCAAAAGACTGTGGCACAACGGTGGTGAGTTGCCAACTCGTGAGTAGTAAATAACATCTATAGAGGCTATCGCAAGTATGCACACAAGCATCCTAGCATCTATAATACAGGTATGGCAGGATATAATAGCTGGTATGTATGCAATATGAATATACTAATAGGTATGTATGCAATATGAATATACTCGTGATCTGCATGTGTAAATATAAGAAATCATCTGTTTCCTTTAGGTATCTCTTTTGAAATATCAGCACAATACCAATAGAATCAACCAGAATCCGTGTCCAGCAACGACACCTCAAAACTGTCTCAAATCTCATATCAATGTATTTCTGGCCTCAGCCGTCCGGCTGACCCATCTCAAATATCGATATCTCATCATCTCGCGGCCACGGTCGGTATCCTCTCGATATCCGCCGTGCCAAAACAGTCACCGGTAGGTAGTCCATCCCCTGCCAGGCTCAACGTCAACAACACATTCCTCTTGCCCCAGGGTACCTTACCGGGCCCACCATGTACCCGTGATGGTTCCTCCACTCCTCGACACGGATCTCGAAAAATACAGCAAACTCATTGTGGACGACACTTTACATCACTAGAAAACCACAATTTTACATATTTTAAAAAGGGTAATAAGTTTTAGAAATTTTGCGGCTTTCCCCCGAAATACAGAAATATCATAAATCTCAAGAAATCATCATGAATGCATACGTCAATGATAATGAATGCATATGTATTAATGTTCAAGTTACAATGTATGATTAATAGACTAGGCATGGGCAAATGATATAATGATATACATGCACATGAATAGCAATTCTACGATGTTATTTTAAGGATTTAAAGGCAATAGCACTAGTTTAAGTATCAATTATAGTAAAATGTTTCAAATTATAGGTTATCTAGTGTGGTGGCATGGCAATTACCAGGGCGTGGGTGTAAGCATGAATAGTGCTCGTGCTGCATATAAAAACCCTGGTAATGGTGCAGGTGTCCCATAGAATGGGTTCACATATGTATGTCAATATAAGGCATGGATGTAGCAAATAATTATACAAGTATTACACCCCTAATTACTAACATTACTAAGAATCTTTTTAAGCTACTAAAACTATCGGGCGGCTTGCGCCATCCAACGATAGTCCCCCGTAGATGTTACATCTACTCACCGGAATCCCTAGCTAGTCACGTCCAACCACCGCTTTCCCCTTTCGTGCCGCGTGTGACGTCTCCGCGACCGAACCTGGAATTTACATCAATACCAAACATAAGCTTACATACTATGAAACGACGCAAATCCCAAACGAAAATACTAACGTTCACATGCTAGGTACAACGTGTGCAAGGTAGGCGGAACACACGCGAAAATGACAAAAACTAACTAAAATCGTCGATTTGGTCGCTCGGCAAAGCTAAAACCCGATCACTCAAAAATCCGCACTCACACATCCTAAATGTCATAGGATAAGCCAACACAATCATCAAGATATCAAAAAATATTCATCACATAATTTTATAACAAAACTAGTAAGCACAAACATTCCAAAAATCGGCGCAACATCGCCGTTTTGCGATAAAAAGGACTACAATCTAGCATAATCATCCAAGTCACACCATTAGATAGCCACTACACAAAATTTCAACACATTAACCATGCTTCAAAACGTATATTCCACAACCAAACCCTTTCTTGATTTTTCAAAGTTAGCAAAATCCAACCCAAATCATACATGATACACTAAATTAACTCTAATTTAAAGTCCAAAAGACAAGTTAACTACTTAGATTAGGCTAACAAAATAACTAGATACAAAATAGATTTAATTAACCTATTAATGATTTCTAAAACCCTAGTTTAAATTCAAACCATGAACAAAAAAAAACTAGATTAGAAATTATCTATAATTTTAACACTAAAACAATTTTCAAGTTCTAATTAGCACACTTTAACTACAAATTAGCCAAGGATTGAAATTATACCTCACAAGCCCAAACCCTATGTTGCTATAGCCTCCCACGATACCATCTTTCTCCAAGATTTAAACCATTTTGGGCTTGAGAAGATATAGAATAAGGTTTTGTGTTGAAATTGTGAAGGAAATTGTTGATTTTTGGAGCAAATTTTGGATTAACTTTGATGAAGAAAAGAGATGAGGCAAAGAGGGGGAGGGGGCTGCTACAACAGCAGAATTTCGGTGGAGAGAGAGGGGAATGGGGGATGTGAGGGGTTAGTGTAAAAAGTCTTAGTCAAAGCCCCCCAAAAATACCATAATACCCCCACCTAAATACTATATTTAAATCCTACTCAAAACAATTCATTCACAAGACTTAAATTCAAAAAGAGAGGGATGGGGGCTGCTGCAGTAGTGGTGGGGCCGGCCTTGGGTTGTGGGGGTGTGTGGGAGTGAATACAAAATGTTCTATGCAAAAAAGACCCCGCACAAGTTCATATTTGCAAGTTTTAGTTCAAAAAAATTATATTTTTGTTTTCCACCATAAAAACCCATTAAAACTTGAAATAAAATACTAAAAATTTATATTACAACTAAATTTTAATTAACATGATTTTAAAGCTTAAATTTAGCCCATTTAAATTTGTATTTATCGCTAATTTAATGTATTTTATTACCGGCTTAAAATAATATTAAAAAATTGAAAAATAGGGATTTTTTTTAAATGACCAAAAATTAATAAGTAACTCATTAACTACTAAAAACTAGCAATTACCTATGCAAATTAGGTATAATTAGTCCTAAACTGCAAAATAACAAAAAAGACGGTTTACGGAAAAATACCGAATTTTCACCGATTTCCAGGAAAACACAAAAACGACTTTTCAAGGCGCTACAAGGAGCTGTCTTCGGAACCGCAGCCGATGTAGCGGCTTGCGGAGCCGCAGCCAAAGGAGATGCATATGGAGGCTCGGCCGATGTACCCTGTCGCGTCTGGACCTAACGTGTGTAATAAGCGTGTAAGAACTGTGTATTATTCGAATTCGTATCATTATTAAGTTATTTCGAAACCCCGTTTGGATATCTAGTTTGTTGTTTATTTTAATTACATCTGTATGTATGATTAATCAAACTTAAGTCTAAAACCAAATAAGCTCAAGCTACGTACTAATTATGGATATGTTGATATCTATATAATATGACATGATATTTTACTATAAAGCAGTATACATACCAGCATCTCTTTCAGCTCCTGAACGGTGGCCCTCAAGCTCTTCAGTTCCTGATGGACACGTCGGTCACTGGAGACGGAGGAAGTAACCGCCGGGGTGGTGTCCAACCTCATATGGGCCCTGCTAGGGCCCAGTCCCCGGCCTCTCTCCCAACCTCCGTGGTGCCCTCCGTGTGCGGCGTCCAGAACTGGGGTCAGCAGCCTCGGATCGCTCTGTCCGGTAAAATCGATCCCGGAGGCCTGGCCTGCTCAACCACCCGCTCCTACACCCACATTAAGCAGTAAAGTATAAGTATAAAATTTAAACTTGAACCTTCCAAAACTAAAATTTCAAATTTAGGTAGAAAAAATATTAACACTTACGCAGTACTCCTGGGTAGCGATGTCGGGATATCGAAGCTCGCCCGTGGCGGGATCTATCAAGGTGCCGTGGACGGCAAGATATGCGGACAGCACGCTCGGTGTACCACCTGACGCCACGGTCCGAGATGTGTGCAATATTAGAAAGCAACTCTTAATATTAGAAATATTAGAAAATAACTCTTAATATTGCAGAATATCACAAAGGTCGGTCTATTGTAATTTACCGATAACTCCATGGCTCGAGTAATGTTCCTCGAGCCACCTGTGTAAGTGGGGCGACCCCTCTTCGCCGACTTCATGTCCTCTGTATTATGAGCGGCCTGTTTCTGCACAACGCATTAACATTTAGTTTTCTAATCAAGAAACACAAAGAAATAAATTATATCATAAATAATGAATTACATTTAAAATACATACCTGTTTGCGTTGGGAGTCGAAATAAGCGCACAATAGAGGCCATGTCTCTACGTCGACTCTCGCAAACGCCGGAGTAGATAGGAGGGCCGCTCTCTCTGCCTCGGGGGTCGCCATCCACAGGGAGTAGCAGTCGACCTTCAGCTCATTCCTGTTGTATCGGACCTTGGCCTGCATGTTCTTCATCAGGCCATTGTACAGAGCAAGAAGGTCGAGCACCCTCCCCGGGTGATCAGGGTCGGCTACAGGCTGAAAATCGTAATCCAACTGAAAATACAAAAAAACATTGTTATTAGATTGCAAGTGTTAATAATAAATATATTGGATAGATCAAATGAAAATATATATTAATACATAACCGAGCCTGATCAAAGAAGAGGGCGAATGAGTGCTGGTGCTGCTCGCCCCACTCAACGTGAAGTAGATAGTTCTTCACGAGCCGGCTCTCGTTCCCCAAATACCGGCCGAACCTCTCGGCATGAGGACCGGTATAGCGATAGTCAAGTGTAAAAAAGGGGGAATGCTGCCTCCCCCCTAGCTCTGTCAGGCCTCAGCCTATGGGACTGATTCGGGCCTCGAGTCCCCCTCTGGGGATGGGGAGGCCCTGTGTCTGCACGAAATATCAAGACAATCAATAATAAGACAAATTTGTATTAAGAAATCAAGGTTAAACGAAAATTCAAGTGTGATATATACCTCCGGTGACTATCGCACGAGCCTGGGCCCGGGTAGCAGCACGAGCGGGACGATAGTTCCTCCGGTGAGGAACAACCGGGGTCCCGGATGCGGATGCATCCCCTTCAACTAGAAAATAAACATCGACGCTAAATTTCCATAAAGTTCATATTTATTCTATAGAGCATATGTAAAATGAATAAATATTTTAAATTATTCATACTAACCTGCAGACGATGCGGAGGGTATGGAAGCGGCTGGCGTGGCCCCTGCGGAAGATGTGGACGCACCACCTATAATTAGACAATTAAAAATAGATTATATAATTAATTGCAAAAAGAATGTGTAGATCAATAATATAACGTTCTAAATCAATATGCATGCACTATAGGATATATAAACATACCCGCAGGTGCGGTGGTGTCACCACCTACAGCTAGACAATAATAAAAATTGCTAAGTAAGAGCAAAAGGAATGTGTGTATTTATGATATAGCATTCTAAATCAATATAAATACACTATATGATATATAAACATACCTGAAGGAGCGGGGGTGGCCTCTGTCCCAGATGTGGACGCATCACCAACAACTAGACAATCAAACATTGACAGTATAAGTAATTTTGACATAAACAGGCATGAATATCTGTAATATTACATTCAAAATGGAATAGATAATCATTTCAAAGCTGTGAAACAACGTTGAAATGAATATCTAATCTATCTTTGTACACGGAGAACCAGCGGAAAGGTACCGACGAAATATCTCGAAACGGATGAAAACACAAGTGAATGAAGGCGTTTGCTTTATACATTCTTAACTTGTCCACACGGGACAAATCTATGGGTTACCATACGATTGAATTTTCTCGTCGCGTAGACTATACGACGGTTGTTAGTATCGAGCTATACTGTCCGATATTTAACAACCTTCGTATAGTTCTAGGTCACGACGAGCATCGCACGTATGTTAACCGATGGACGGGGACTAAGTGGCGCTTTTAGTTTCATATATGAGTATCGATGGGAATATGAAGGTTTCATATTATCATATATTGGTTTTAACCCGAACATCTCGAATCGCTCTCTAATTATGCGTTTGTTGTGTATTCTTGTTGTATGTGTGTGTTCCGGCTGTCGGGGGTAGGCTTCTATCCCATTAAGAATGTATAGAGCGAACGCCCATCACTTGTGCTTTCAACCGTTTCGAGTAAATTTCGGCAGCACCTTCCCGCTGTTCTCCGAGTACACTGTAATAGAATAGATAATCATTTCAAAGCTATGAAACAACGTTGAAAGGAACATCTAATCTATCTTTGTACACGGAGAACCAGCGGAAAGGTACCGACGAAATATCTCGAAACGGATGAAAACACAAGTGAATGAAGGTGTTTGCTTTATACATTCTTAACTTGTCCACACGGGACAAATCTATGGGTTACCATACGATTGAATTTTCTCGTCGCGTAGACTATACGACGGTTGTTAGTATCGAGCTATACTGTCCGATATTTAACAACCTTCGTATAGTTCTAGGTCACGACAAGCATCGCACGTATGTTAACCAATAGACGGGGACTAAGTGGCGCTTTTAGTTTCATATATGAGTATTGATGGGAATATGAAGGTTTCATATTATCATAGAGTATCATATATTGGTTTTAACCCGAACATCTCGAATCGCTCTCTAATTATGCGTTTGTTGTGTATTCTTGTTGTATGTGTGTGTTCCGGTTGTCGGGGGTAGGCTTCTATCCCATTAAGAATGTATAGAGCGAACGCCCATCACTTGTGCTTTCAACCGTTTCGAGTAAATTTCGGCAGCACCTCCCCGCTGTTCTCCGAGTACACTGTAATAGAATAGATAATCATTTCAAAGCTGTGAAACAACGTTGAAATGAACATCTAATCTATCTTTGTACACGGAGAACCAGCGGAAAGGTACCGACGGAATATCTCGAAACGGATGAAAACACAAGTGAATGAAGGCGTTTGCTTTATACATTTTTAACTAGTCCACACGGGACAAATTTATGGGTTACCATACGATTGAATTTTCTCGTCGCGTAGACTATACGACGGTTGTTAGTATCGAGCTATACTGTCCGATATTTAACAACTTTCGTATAGTTCTAGGTCACGACGAGTATCGCACGAATGTTAACCGATAGGCGGGGACTAAGTGGCTCTTTTAGTTTCATATATGAGTATCGATGGGAATATGAAGGTTTCATATTATCATCGAGTATCATATATTGGTTTTAACCTGAATATCTCGAATCGCTCTCTAATTATGCGTTTGTTGTGCATTCGTGTTGTATGTGTAACATGATTTTAAACCATTCAGATCAAGATTGATAGAACTGATCATCCTACATTGCAATAGCATTCATCAACTAAAAACTATTATTGCAATGGTATTCATCTATAACAATCAACAATTAAAACTACAAATGTAGGATACTGATATCGTAAAGCGTTATACGCTACATTGATCGGTATTCATCATTTTCTTCGTTATCATCTAAGATGTGGATACATCAAATTTCATGTGATTCTATAACTTTTTCATCGTTGATTTAGCAATGTAAAAAAATTTATTGCCCTTAATTTTCAACCCACTAAATCAACGGTGAAAAGTTGTAGAATCACATGAAATTTGTTGTACCCACATCTTAGATGATAACGAAGAATATGATGTATGTCGATCGTCGGAAAAAATAAGGAAGGACGTATTTTTTCGACGCCATAAGAGAAAATTCCCTCCTTCATTATATATATATATATATATATATAATTTTCCAACAAAGGATTAGGATATCATCAAGTCATGTGACAACACTAGATAAATTAATCTTAATGGAGTTTTTGTCTAATCAAATTCAACTCCAACCATCATTTTAAAAGAACGAACAAACATCATTAAAAAAATGTAAATACCAACTCCAAATTCCCAAAAAAGTAACGAGTAGGATGAAAATAAAGCCTATACATGCTTTTTGTTCTCTTTGTAAGCAGCATTATAAATGGCCGAGTTACGAAATATGTTGTTAGGCATGAGTTAAGACGATAAACAAATTCAGATCATTTAATCATATTTATCTTCCTAAAAACCCGTCATTGATTAAATGTTGATAGCAATGATCAAGCAATACGGGAATTTAACCAACACTGTTCACGTATAATAAATCTTGCACCACTAATCATTCCTACGACAACCGTTAGTTGACAATCAGATGGATCTCTCTCTAAATCATACCCTGCTGTCAAACGTTTTTCTCCCATCAAATCAATTATACTCGTATAGGTCGCGATGAGTACAACTGTCAAAACCAATCATACCGCCCACACACGAAAACTAGCCATGCTCATAACATTTACATATCCTCAACTAACCCATTAAAACTCTCTCCAAGTTGGATGTTAGTTGACCAACCACCATTAAACCGCCCACACACGAAAACTAGCGATGCCCACCCTAGCCCCAGCCCTAACCCCAAACTAACCCTAGCCCCAGCCCCAGCCCCAGCCCAGCCCCGCCCCAACCTAACCCTAACCCCAGTGCGGCCAGCTAAACCCCAACCCCAACCTTAAGCCAAACCCTAACCCCAGCCCCAGCCGCAGCCGCAGCCGAACCCCAACCCTAACCCTAACCCCGACCCCGACCCCGACCGTGACCCCTGCCGAACCCCAACTCGCGCGCACAACCCCAGACCCAGCCATGAACCCTAGCCCTAAATAATCAAAAAATTCTTTAATTTACATGAAGATTTACTCACCTGAACGGCGGTGGCGACGACCTGAACGGCGGTGGCGACGACGAGAACGGTAGTGGCGACGAGAACGGCGGTGGCGACGAGGAGAACGGCGGTGGCGATGATGAGAACGGCGGTGGCGATTTGGGGATTTCTTTCGTGCGCGATCGAGAGAGGAAGAAAGTGAGCGTAGGCGATCGATCTGTGCCTTTATTAAATCGATATTTAGTTGCCCCTACGGATTTGTCCGTAGGTCCTTGGTTTGCGGCTCCGTAGAGGCAAACACCAAATTAAGAATTAATATTTTTATTCTTGGACGTCTGGGCCCGTAGGGGCAACCTTTTAGCCCTACGGATTAATCCGTAGGGCCTACATAAATCTGCCCCTATGGATTTCAATATCCGTAGGGGCAACCCCCTATTTTACTAGTGTACGCCGGCAGCAGGTGATGATCATATCAAACACCCACAAGCCGCAAGCGGTCTGCTCAACGTAATAGCCACCCGGGTATTGAGCGATCAGAAGATCGATGAGCAAGCCCGCTCGCACTCCTGTGAATCCAACCAGTAACACTTACCGTACAGTCCGGTCTGTTCGTCTGATATGTCGCATATCTCGCCTAGGAGTGGTAAACGTCAGACCCCAGTAGCTCGATAAGTCGTGTCGATATGAGGTTTATAACAGTTCGAGAAACTACTGGTAACACTTACCAGCAAATCTCAGCAACCCTGGCCAGGGATTTCCGGTTATAGCCAATCAAACACAGTGCAACATCAACTCCCTATAACGGGAGAGACGAATCCCCTCCTATCGCTCATTGCCTCCATGTGATTCAGGACTGTACCCAAAAACCACCGTTTTGCATGCTCTCTTGGACGTGGTAAGGTGGAAATCAAAGCACAGTGGGAATCACACAAGACTCTATGACGATCTCGGGTCTACAGACTAACCTGTACCAGTGTCACCAGAGAACTGCCATCTGACGTAAGGTATAATACCATCTGGGAGTTCTCGGCGAGTCCGTCCAGTGTACCCAGTCTCCACCGAGCACCCGTATATCATCTCTGATGTCAAACACCAATGGATATGGGATCATCCATCGCCCATCTGTATGGGTCGTGAAGGTATACGCTAGTCTACTCTGGTATATCGATGCCCTGTCTCGATACACCCACGACTAGGGACCTTGAAGGATGTACTTATGGACTACCATGTCCCCACTAGTATGATCCGCATCATAGTCCAGGTAGTCAAGTACACATCCTAAGGGCTTCACCAACATGTAACAGAGAGACAATCAGTGTACACGTTAAGTTAAAGAGTAACCAGATAGCATACTATCATGTCGAGCAAGAAAGTCCTCCCTGTATATGTCCAAGCATCCACTACAATATACATCCTATGTATAGTAATGGCCTCTAGGGCATACATATAACTAACAGAGATATGAAGTAATTGTCACGACCCGAAATTGGTACGTGACGGCCCTTAAACAACGCAACGTCTATAGGCGTAACGAAATTTAAGTAAGCTGAAAACCCAGCAATCTAAACCATCAAAATAGCAAGTGATAATAGCATTTTAAAAATTTTGAAATCTCAACCCAAATTCTTTAAAAGTCCAGCTTTTTTTCCTTTAAAATTTTGGCAGCACCTTCTTTGTAAAAACCAGCCCCAAAAATGGGTATAACAAAAATATAAGTAAAGCATCCCCAAACGGGAGCAAAAATACGCCCAAAGGAGGAAAACAACCACCACAACAGATATACGACGCCTTAGCGAAGAAATAAAAAACGATATAAATAAAAATGCATAAAAGACCTCGAAGTCACAAAATAATATACAATATCATCCTCACATCAAATCTCTAAGTCAATACATGAAAGTGGTAGATGGAGAGTATAGGATACAACGAATATACAATAAACAACATCGGATAACTGCAAAACCCACCTAAGCAAAAATGCACAGTATGAGCCGAAGCGGTATCCGCTGCAAAAGATGATACGATAGATGAGAATAGCCCTGCCTCTGACTACTCTGAGGAACAACCTTCAAAACACCGTATCATAACGGGGGTGAGTTGCCAACTCATGAATAGTAAATAACATATGCAGGTAATCGCAAGTATGCACGTACAACACGAATCTAACAAATGCAAGCTAATAGCAATAAATGGTCATATGTATGCAATAGTCATGAAAGGTACTCTATCAGGTACTACTAATGCATGAAGCGATGATATGATAATGTATATATGTAGCAGTCATGAAAGATACTCTAGCATGTACAACTAATACATGAAGCAATGCATATAAAATAAAAGTTTGTAAATGCAACATTCATGAAAGGTATTCTATCAGCTACTACTAATACATGAAGTAGTGCATAAACAATAAATGCGGAGTATGGAAAACATGTCATTACCACGGAATCCTGACCTCGTGGTAGGACCAAAGTCCATCAAGACAATCCAAATACCAATTTCCTCAAATCAACCACCAAATTGGCTCTCATATCATATAAGTCTCAAAAATCCTGAATGTACAATATCAAGTAATCTCATATATCCTGAATGTGCAAAATTAAGTAAATCTAATATATCCTGTATACAATATCAAGTGAATCTCATATATCCTAAATCCAATATCAAGTGAATCTCATATATCCTGAATAAGTATATTTGCCTGAAACATTATGATGATGTAATAAATTAGATATGTATACATATATATTAGTGTCACATTCCACTAATATATATATATATATATAACAATGTCCCATTCCAATATTATATATATTTAGGAGTAAAAATATCATGAAAACCTGTGTCAAGCATCGACACATAAAGGCAATCTATCAGGTGCTGTCAGCACGACTGGCCCCCTGATAGGTACGTATCATACACTATCCCGAAAATTCAAGTGCCTAGCTCTGACCCTTGTCTTTCGATGTATCCATACGTCGATGACTCCCGTCGGTATCCCCACGATAACCGCCGAGTCATAGGTACAGTCACCGGAAGGTATGGTTCCCCTGTCAGGCTCATTGGCATGTTACATCGACATCGCTTTCTCACCCCGCGGTACCTCCGGGCCCCACCATGTACCCTCACACGGCCCCCGACTCCTCCTCGCATGGGGTATATATATATTAGAACCGATAAATCTCATGGTGGCTGCTGAAATATCATATCAAGAGAAACCGGGTTTTTCAAATAATGCATAATTTCATGAAACTACCATGGTCCTCAAATCCAGAAAACATCATGAAAAATCCATATCTCAATGTGAAAATCCATGATTATAATATATGCAACATAAAACTGTATTGTGAACATATAAAGGAAAACCTGCTATTTAACTGCAACAAGTAAAAATATATATCATGCGGTTTCTAATTTCTCCAAGTCTATATAACATCAAGTAAAGGTAAACATGTAGCTATAGCCAGATATATGTGTAAACATAAAGGTATAGAAAGGTATATATATCTACCTATCAGTAATGATGTAATATACCCTCCGGGTATAAGTGTAAGTATGTATGCTAGATGTACATGTAGTTATGTCTCATATGTGTATATATCTATCACTAATGGTACAATATTATATAGGTATATGGGTAACTAGCATGTAAGCAGGTCAAGGCATGTGTGTAAGCATGTAGGTATACAGATATGCTATATGTCATATGCAACAAGGAATATGAATCAATGTCTCAATGTCCCTAAGCAAACAATAGCATATATATATGTGTATTGTGCGTATCATGGCAATTATTGACGGTGTGTGTGGCATACAATATGTGCTCGTGCAACATGAGCCGTCGATAATAGCGCAGTGTCCTAAGGGTACAAGTCCAAGCCCAACGAGTAAATAAGCAATAAGGTGTATGTGCAACTCTATATATGCAATAGAATATGCAACAATATCATAACATCTCTAGCCCAGACGCATAACGCTATGCGAGCGATTCCCTTGTAGATGTTAAATCTACTGACCAACGCTCCTGGCTAAGTAAAGCCTACCACCTGATTCCCTTTCTTCGCCGCGTCCGAAGTCCCCGCCTGCGAACCTAAACATAATACAATAAAACAAGTTTATATTAGCAATAGACCCAAAACACGTACAGACTACGTTGACTAACGCGACAACATAAAATTTACTCTCAAGTGTTCGTATTGTGGCCAACATGCATAGCGACACAACGACACCAACTCAGAGCAGCAACAACAACACAGAACACGAACCATATCAGATAACGTAACGCATGAAACGAAACAAAACAAAACAAGAAAGTGATCCTAGATTTTTCTATACTAGTAATCTGTAAAAGTTGCAAGTACCATGAGACCACATAAAACCCCAAAGACCCCTACACCAAAACTTACCACCTCAGTCCCCACTGTGGCCGCAAATTGCGGCTAGAACCATTAAATCTGCGGCCGTCCAAGAATGGAATGGGCTCGTATTTTGAGGGTAGGTTCTAGGTCACTACACCAGGTTACTGTGATGGGAACTTTTGCAACAAATACCTGCTTTGATAGCAGATCATCCAAGACCCAAAACTACACTAAAAATAAGATATTTACCCGAAACGATACTATACGCATTCTAAACTAAAACTAATAAGCTACGCTACACAATAAACACATAACTAACACAAAGAGATCATTACCTAACCAAAATAACTCAAAGATCCTAGCTTTCCAAGCTCTAAGGCATCCAAGAGGCAAATCAAGGCAAAAGAAGTGATTTTTGTGAGTTTTGATGAAGTTTTGAGATAGATTTGTGAAGGAAAAGCAAGTGTTAAGTTGAGTTGAGGGAGATGAAAAGAAATTGAAAAGAGATAAAGAAAAAGGGAGAGTGAGAGGATAATGAGAGAGGGAGGTTAGTGTAGGGTGAGAGTGAGGTGAGTGCACCCCTTTGCATTAACTCACCATTAATTCATTCACACTACCACCATGCCACCTCCTCTCACATCCAAAAGAAATATCTCTCTTCTCACACAAAATATCTAGGATTAGGGTTAAGGTAAAGCAAAGAATTAGGAATGGATTGAAGCAAAGGATTAGATTAGGTTAAGTTGTTATGGTCACTAATCTAAATAACACAAACACATCCTCACATAAACTTGCACACGTGCGTGCCAGCAATAACAAATAATAATAAATTATTAATTAAATGTTATAAAATATGAGGAACCTAAATTGGTAAACTTTTTACCAAAAACCCGTACTAACGTCCAAACTAACACTAATCGAAACCAAGGCGTTACAATCTCCCCTTATAAAAATTCGTCCCCGAATTTAAAATTTTCACTAAGCGTACCTTCAAAAAGAAGAGTACAAAACTCCCAAATCTAGTTCGCACCCTTCCAAGTGATCACCTCACTATAAGGCTACGCCAAGAAAGCTCCACAGATAGCAAAACCCTTGACCGATGTTTTTCCACCTGCCGAACCATTAACACAATTGGCTGCCGGTGAACGAAAAGATCACGTCCAAGCTAAATGGTCTGGTGTCGAATCATGTGAGAATGGTCATGAAGGTATTTGCAAAGTATCGACACAAGAAATACAGGATGAATAATTAATAATCTGGGCGGAAGTGCCAAATTAAAGGCAACGGAACAAACTCGCTTTAAGGATCTCCAAAGGACCTACAATCCTAGGATAAGCTTTCCAAAACTCAACACGTCATTCATCGAAAAATCCATAGGAATATATGATCTTCCACTGCGGACTCAAGTCTGCGACCACTACGGTCGGCAAAAGACCTCTGTCTGCACTGGGCTACTCTCATCCTGACCTGAATCAACTGAATCATATCCGAAATCTCTAGACTAGCTGGGGCCCAAAAATCCTACTCTTGCAGAGTCAGAAAAACAGACTGGCGATCGACAGGGCCTGCCAAACAAAACCTAAAGGTTGCCATTTGGAGTGTCTCCTGATAACTGCTATCGAAGGAGAATCCTAATAATGGCATGTGACGATCCCAACTACCGACAACAATTAGTACGCACGCACAAGCATAACCTCCGGAGTCTATATAGCCCGCTCTCAAAAATCGTCGTCCTGCGGATGGAAAAGCGGAGATAAACCTCAACCAGTACCCAAGGCTTCCTGAAGTTTCTGCCCAAGACGGCAAGGGAACAGGGTGGCTCTTTTGGATACAACACATGAATGAACTCCTTGCAACGCACAAACTTAACAAAGAACAACTGAGAAAACTGAGCAAAACCGGACAACAAACACCCAAATGGAGTCACACCTTGTCTAGAGCAGGGTAGACACAACAGCGAAATTCATGGATATCTGCTCCCACCGGAACGGTTAAAGGTTATAACTCTCCATCCGGTCCCCAAATGCTCAACCTTAGCTCGCAACAAGACAAACACCTCGAAACGAAATCCAAAACTTCACTCTACATCCCTGCCCGCCCGTAACTATCTCACAAGTCACGTCACATATTGGTGGAACTTGAATGAACACAGAAAGCTGACAGATGTGCCTGCTCTAGGATTTCGCATCTCTGCCCAACAGTATTAGGTACACACAAACGCGTCCCTAAACGTAGCACACCTTGGTCATAAATCAAGGAATCGGAATCTTTACCCAGCCGAGTATGCTCAAGAATCTCAGACGAACGAGCATCGGCGGGCTGTGCCTCGCGAAAACGATTAAGGAAAAATGGACGGGCGCCGACCTGAGCAAGCTGTCCTCTCTGTAGAGGCGAACTTAAGCTATACTCAACGATCGCACAAGAACTATAAATCTGCAGAAGACTGCCTCAGAACTGCGCACAACTGGAACAAACTAACCCCGGGACTACAACTCCAGCATCAGCTACCACAATAGCCTTGCTACGAGTAACGAGGGTCTCACAAACACAATCCTACAGAAGCTTCATCCAACGGTGCTGTCTCAACAATCATAACACGCTGCAGGAAGATGTACATTAAGCTCTAGTGGTCCGTGAAAATCTGACACGACTCTCCGCACAAGTAGTGTCTCTAAATCTCCAACGCACGACCATCGCGGCCATCACCAGATCATGAGTGGGATATCCTGCTCGTACTTCCTCCAACTGTCGGGAAGCAAAAGCGATAACTCTATAATGCCACATATACATAAAATCGATCCCCACTCACGAAACATCACAGTTAAACAACAAAGTCGCACGAACCAGAAAGCAAAGAAAGAACTGGTGCAGTCGTCAACCGAGTCTCCAACTGATGAAAACTCCGCACACATGCCTCAGTCCAAAGAAATGGAACCTCTTTTCTGGTCAGTCCAGTCAACGGTGCAACGATACATAAACAATCCTGCAAGAAACGGCGGTAAAAACCTGCTATGCCTAAAAATCTGCGGACCTCCGTCCCGTACATAAGTCTGGGCCAAAGCTGTACGGCCTCGATCTTCCTCGGGACCATACGAAACCGTCTTCCGTAACTACAAGACCTAGGAGTCAACACAATCAAGCCTAAAGGAACACTCCGAGAATTTAGCAAACAGCTGGTGCTCTCCCAATGTCTGCAAAACAAATCCTCAAGTGTTGCTCACGTTCCTCACGACTCATGGAAAAGACCAGAATGTCATCATTGTCACAACAATAAACTGGTCGAGGAACGGCCTGATGAACTGGTTCATCATATCCACGAATGCTGCTAAGGCATTGGTGAGTCCAACGAACACCATCAAAACTCATAAAGCCCGTAGCACACACAAAACCAATCTTCGGAATGCCATCACTCTGAACCTGCAACCAATGATGACATGATCCGAAACAAACTTACAAAATGTCTCGCACACTGGAGTTGATCGAAAAAATTGTCAATGTGAGGAAAGGGATACCTATCCGCACCGTAAGCCGGTTCAATTGACGATCCATCATTACACAACCTTAAACTACCATCCTTCTCCTGATGAACAGAATAGGAGCTCCTCACAGAGAAACACTCAGACGCACAAGCCCCCTACAAGAAACCCTGCAGCAGATCCTTAAGCTCCCTAAGCTCCGCCGGCTCATCTGGAACAACGTCGGAAAACACTCCCACGAAAGGAACCCGGTCCAACAAACCCACCATGGCTCCGGTATCACGAATGAACGCTAAGAATCCTCGACATCCTCTCCTCAAAAGCCTACTAGAGAAAAAGGCTGAATTCAAGCTGTGAGAGGCGGCACCACTGTCCTCCCGTGCACAACAAGAACTGACTCGCCGGGAAAACAAAACCTGACAGTTTTCTCACGGCAGTCCACAGACGCCTAGCACGTCGCTAACCAGTCCGTGCCAAGGAGAACGTCAAATCCAACATCTCTTGAAGGATCAAAACGATGGACGAATCTCCATTTCCTATCCGATTGGCACACGACTGAAACACTTGTCGTGTAACAAAAGTATCCCTGACAGAAATTAACACAACAAACGGCTGATCTAGCTAACACGTCTCTCGTCCTTAGCCTCTCCTACTCCTGCGACGGTCATGAAATCTGTCTCGATGACTAAGCCTCTGTCTCTAGGGTGGTACACCGGTACGAGTTCTCCACTATTCCGGAACTCCCAAAGTCTCCGCAAGATGTACCTCGTCAACTATGGCTGCATCCACTGGTGCTATATACGTAACACTATGCTGTGTGCTGATCGCAAGGAACGACTGGGTAACAGGGGTGGCAACCTCCTGTCACTGCGCTCGAATGGCCTCAATGAATTACCTCATCGTCTGGTGCGAGTCTCGTATCTCTGCCTCAAGCCTAGCGATACGATCTGTCGAAGGCGGATCCATCTGCTCCTGTACAGCGAGCGTACCATCCTGGTCAAACCTCGTCCCACCCGAGTCAATTTAGACCTCGGCCCTCACTGCATCCCTCTGAGTCCTCATAGTCATCGGCAGCAAAGGCTATAAATGGAAAAAGTATTTGATATGAACACTGAAATCGAATCACAAGGATATGTATCATCAAGGAAGGAATTTCAAGCAATTAGTACTTAGGTCACTTTAGGCGGAGTACCGTGATCGTGAGTATGCCGCGGACATACACACACTACGTTACACTGCTTAAGCTACCTACTCCATCATACCAAGGTCATCCTACACTCCGAAAGTTAAAACCTAGCGCTCTGATACCAACTTTGTCATGACCCGAAATTGGCACATGACGGCCCTTAAACTACGCAACATCTACAGGCGTAATGCAATTTAAGTAAGCCGAAAACCCAGCAATCTAAACCATCAAAATAGCAAGTGATAATAGCATTTTAAAACCTTTGAAATCTCAACCCAAATTCATTAAAAGTCCAACTTTTCTTCCTCCAAAATTTTGGCAGCACCTTCTTTGTAAAAATCAGCCCCAAAATTGGGTACAACAAAAATATAAGTAAAGCATCCCCAAACGGGAGCAAAAACACGCCTAAAGGCGGAATACAACCATCACAACAGATATACAACGCCGTAGCGAAGAAATAAAAGACGATATAAATAAAACTGCATAAAAGACTTCCAAGTCAAAAAATAATATACAATATCGTCCTCACATCAAGTCTCTAAATCAATACATGAAAGTGGTAGATAGAGAGTACAGGATATAATGAATATACAATAAACAATATCGGATAACCGCAAAACCCACCTATGCAAAACTGCACACTATGAGCCGAAGCGATATCCGCTGCAAAAGATGATACGATAGATGAGAATAGCCCTGCCTCTAACTACTCTGAGGAACAAACTGCAAAACACTGTAGCACAACGGGGGTGAGTTGCCAACTCGTGAATAGTAAATAACATATGCTGGTAATCGCAAGTATGCACGTATTGCACGAATCTAACAAATGCAAGCTAATAGCAATAAATGGTCACATGTATACAATAGTCATGAAAGGTACTCTATCAGGTAATAATAATACATGAAGCAATGATATGATAATGTACATATGCAGTAGTCATGAAAGGTACTCTAGCAGGTAAAACTAATACATGAAGTAATGCAAATAAAATAACAGTATGTAAATCCAATAGTCATGAAAGGTACTCTATCAGGTACTACTAATAGATGAAGCAGTGCATAAATAATAAATGCGGAGTATGGGATAAAAATGTCATTCCCACGGAATTCTGACCTCGTGGTAGGACCAAAGTCCATCAAGACAACCAAAATCCCAATTTCCTCAAATCAGCCCCCAAATTGGCTCTCATATCATATAAGTCTCATAATTCCTGAATGTACAATATCAAGTAAATCTCATATATCCTTAATGTACAAAATCAAGGAAATCTCATATATCCTGCATCCTATATCAAGTGAATCTCAGATATCCTGTATCCAATATCAAGTGAATATCATATATCCTGAATCCAATATAAAGTGAATCTCATATATCCTGAATAAGTATATTTGCCTGAAACATTATGATGATGTAATAAATTAGATACGTATACATATATATTAGCATCCCATTCCACTAATATATATATATATATATATATATATATATATGCATATATAACAGCGTCCCGTTCCACTAAT
The DNA here is from genome assembly GCA_030015575.1 of Agapanthus africanus. NCBI lineage: Eukaryota > Viridiplantae > Streptophyta > Magnoliopsida > Asparagales > Amaryllidaceae > Agapanthus > Agapanthus africanus. The sequence continues at coordinate 246,758,842 of CM057348.1, read as the reverse complement.
ATATATATATGCATTTATAACAGTGTCCCATTTCTCTGTTATATATACTTAGGAGTAAAAATATCATGAAAACCTGTGTCAAGCATCGACCCATAAAGGCTAATCTATCAGGTGTTGACACCATGACTGGCACCCTGATAGGTACGTATCATACGCTATCCTGAAAACTCGAGTGCCTAGCTCTGACCCTCACCTTTCGACGTATCCATACGTACATGACTCCAGTTGGTATCCCCACGATAACCGCCGAGTCATTTGTGTCACCGGAAGGTATGGTTTCCCTGTCAGGCTTATCGGCATGTTACATCGACATCCCTTTCTCGCCCCTCGGTACCTCCGGTCCTCACCATGTACCCTCACACGTCCCCCGACTCCTCCTCGCATGGGGTATATATATATCAGAACCGATAAATCTCATGGTGGCTGCCGAATTATCATATCAAGGGAAACCGGATTTTTCAAATAATGCATAATTTCATGAAACGACCACGGTCCTCAAATCCAGAAAACATCATGAAAAATCCATATCTCAATGCGAAAATCCATGAATATAATATATGCAACATAAAACTGTAATGTGAGCATATAAAGCAAAACCTGCTATTTAACTGCAACAAGTTAAAATATATATCACGCGATTCCTAATTTCTCCAAGTCTATATAACATCAAGTAAAGGTAAACATGTAGCTATAGCAAGATATATGTGTAAACATAAAGGTATACCAAGGTATATGTATCTACCTATCAGTAATAATATAATATACCCTCCGGGTATAAGTGTAAGATGTATGCAAGATGTACATGTAGTTATGTCTCATATGTGTATATACCTATCACTAATGGTATAATACCATATAGGTATATGGGTAACTAGCATGTAAGCCGGTCAAGGCATTTGTGTAAGCATGTAGGTATATAGGTATGCTATATGTCATATGCAATAAATAATATTAATCAATGTCCCTAACCAAACAATATCATATATGTATATGTGTTGTGCGTATCATGGAAATTATTAACGGTATGTGTGGCATACAATCAGTGCTCATGCAATATGAGCCGTCAAAAATAGTGCAGTGTCCTAAGGGTACAAGTCCAAGCATAACTAGTAAATAAGAAATAAGGTGTATGCGCAACTCTATATATGCAATAGAATAAGCGAAAATATCGTAACATCTCTAGCCCAGACGAATAACGCCATGCCGGCGATTCCTCTGTAGATGTTAAATCTACTGACCAACGCTCCTGCCTAAGTAAAGCCTACCACCTGATTTCCTTTCTTCGCAGCGTCCGAAGTCCCCGCTTGCGAACCTAAACATAACACAATATAACAAGTATATATTAGCAATAGACCCAAAATACGTACAACCTACGTTGACCAACGCAACAACACAAAACTTACTCTCAAGTGTTCGTATTGTGACTAACGTGCATAGCGACACAACGACACCAACTCAGAGCAAAGGCAACACAGAACACGAACCGTGTCGGATAACGAAACGCGTGATACGAAACACAACAAAACAAGCAAGTGATCCCAGATTTTGCTATACCAACAATCTGTAAAGTTGTAAGTACCATGTGACCACATTCAACCCCAGACACCCCTACACCAAAACTCACCATCTCAGTCCCCACTCTGGCCACAAATTGCAGCCAGAACCATTAAATCTGCGGCCGTCCAAGAAGGGAATAGGCTCGTATTTTGAGGGTAGCTTCTAGGTCACTACACTAGGTCACTGTGATGGGAACTTTTGCAACAAATACCTGGTTTGATAGCAGATCATCCGAGACCCAAAACTACACTAAAAATACGATATTTACCCGAAACGAAACTATACGCGTTCTAAACTGAAACTAATAAGCTACAGTATATAATAAATACTTAACTAATATAAAGAGATCATTACCTAACCAAAAGAACTCAAAGATCCTAGCTTTCCAAGCTCTAAGGCATCCAAGAGGCAAATCAATGCAAAAGAAGTGATTTTTGTGAGTTTTGATGAAGTTTTGAGATGGATTTGTGAAGGAAAAGCATGTGTTCAATTGAGTTGAGGGAGATGAAGAGAAAATGAAAAGAGATAGAGAAAAAGAGAGAGTGAAAGGATAATGAGAGAGGGGTGTGTGTGTAGGGTGAGAGTGAGGTGAATGCACCTCTTTGAATTAACTCACCATTAATAATGCATTCACACTACCACCATGCCTCCTCCTCTCACATCCAAAAAAAATATCTCTCTTCTCACACAAAATATCTAGGATTAGGGTTAAGGTAAAGAAAAGAATTAGGAATGGATTAAAGCAAAGGATTAGATTAGGTTAAGTTGTCATGGTCACTAATTTAAATAACACAAACACACGCTCACGTAGACATGCACACGTGCGTGCAAGCCATAACAAATAATAATAAATTATTAATTAAATGTTATAAAATGTGAGGAGCCCAAATTGGTAAACATTTTACCAAGAACCCGCACTAACGTCCAAACTAACACTAATCGAAACCTAAGGTATTAAAGTAATAAACATACAATTTCCTATAAAGAACGTTGAATATATATATAACACGGGGTAATTAGTATTTTCCAGACAAACTTGTAATATGTGTTATATTTATATCAACTATCCTTAGACGAGTAGAATAATGAGGAAATTGATGTGTTACAGATTGCATTATTTTTGACTGAACAAATTCCCCCAAACATAATTTTGATCGTTTCGAGCAAACATCTTTTATTCAAGAGAAGGAGAAAATATAAGAAAAAGAAAAACTAAGTAGCACACTTTCGTAGGCAACACGATCGCACTGAGCACGTACAACAGGCCTTTAAACCTCAATAAAACTTCGTCTTTATTTTTCATTCTTATTTTTCTTCCAAACATCGATCATATACCCCTACGTGTGTGTAAAAGAACATCCCTACACTCGGAGAATTCAATTCAAGCTATCATACTCTTGTCTATTTACCTCAGTACTTTTTAGTCGGTGAATATTTAGATGGAATTTGCTCACACATTTTTCTTGCGACCGTTCATACTTCTTAAGGTACTAACCGACCGATTACTCATGTGCTTGCTTATTAGGCGTATTAGTATTTTCCTCGTCTTGCAACACTTAAGACATAGCAGTGACTCCCAAACCAGTTGGTCTAAGGCACTAGGTGATGAAGCACCCTCGCTATATTTTTTTTATGCAGCCTTGCTGATTACAAAAACGATATTCATTTTTCTACAACATTTTATATTTTATACTCCATTTATTATTTTCTTCGTACTTTGGCATTTAGATAAGAGTATTTCAAGGTATCCTATACTATCCCGAGTTTCAAGACGTGTATAAGTGTGTATAGTAGAGTATCAACATTCAAATGTTTGGCTTCCAGAATAGAAACTATTTTTCAGACTTATTTTTATCCTCAGATTAGTGACTTCCTTCGTCTAACTAACCCTTGGGACAACGGCTCATAACTACTTATTACTAGTTCTATTTAAGAAAACTTCTAATTTTTTTGGTTTTCTTAAATTTTTCCAATCTTTTAGATGTAATTTTTCACTTTCTAATCTTTTATTATAAAATTAAATATTAAATATTTTTGTCATATATGATTTGTGCTTTTGCAAAGTATGATGCAAACTGATGCGTAAATAAGCACAAACCTCCCTTTGTTTACAACAGTGTCCTCACTGTTGCCATCCGTGAAATCTAAGAAACCTGTAACTTGGGAGAAAAAATTTATTAATGGGACATGAAATATGATCGTGAAAATCACCCCAAACTTATTCACTCACCTCCATTCTAAAGATGATTCAGTATTTTTCAAGACATGGAGGTGAGACGGAGGAATTTTAGACAAGATAAAGCTGCTCCTGTAAAAACAGGAGCTCACACGTGGGGTCAGTAGAAAAATACGGTTTTAGTCTACGTCCATTCACTTTGAAAATTATACCGTTTTCAACATTTTCAACCTCAACTGCCCTGTGCGGGTATACATACGTCACAACAAAAGATCCTTTCCACCGAAATCGTAGCTTACCCGCATGAAGATGGAGACATGAATCGTAAAGAAGGACTTGTTGACCTGGTGTAAAAGTTTTTCTCAAAATGTTTATATCGTGAAATACCTTAGTCTGATTCTTTACTATCACAGCATTATCATAAGCTTCATCGCGGAGTTGGCTTATCTCGTTTAATTCCAGCTTCCGAAAGTTGCAGGCTTGATATAAATCAAAGTTCAATTCTTTAATGGCCCACATTGCTTTGTGTTCAATCTCGACCGGAAGGTGGCAAGCCTTACCAAATACTAGACGATAAGGAGACATACCGAGATCAGTTTTATATGCAGTACGGAATACCCAAAGAGTATCCGTCAATTTGGTTGACCTATCATTCCGATTTTTAGAAGACGTTTTCTCCAAAATTTGTTTGATTTGTCTGTTTGAAACCTCAGCTTGCGCACTCGTTTGGGGATGATAGGGTGTGGAAAGTTTGTGGTTGATTGCATATTTCTGCATCAAAGACTCGAAAGAACGATTACAGAAATGTGTCCCGTTATCGCTAATGATAGCGCGAGGGTGTCCAAATCGCGAAAAGATATTTTTTTAAGGAACTTAATGAAAATCTTGTTGTCATTAGTATGACAAGGAATAGCTTCCACCCATTTTGAGATGTAATCAACCGCAAGCAATATGTACAAATTCCGAAAGGAGTTGGAAAAAGGACCCATAAAATCAAACCCCAAACGTCAAAAATTTGACCCACCAAGATCGGTTGAAGAGGCATCTTATTTTTCCGAGAAATCCTACACGTGTGTTGACACTGTGTACAGGTTTTGCAATGATCAAATGCATCTTTGAACAAAGTGGGCCAGTAAAAACCGCATTCCAAAACCTTCTCCGCCGTCTTTCGAGAACCAAAGTGACCTCCACATGCCTGATCATGACAGAAAGATAGAACGCTCTTGAATTCATTTTTGGGGACACATCTGCAAATGATCTGGTCAGGACAATATAAATAGGGTTCATCCCAGTAAAAGTGTTTTACTTGGGATAGAAATCGATGTTTGTCCTGTCTCGACCATTCGCGGGGAATAAGTCCTATTGCAAGATAATTGACAATATCCACGAACCACGGTTCGTCGGATACATTCAAGAGTTGTTCGTCTGGAAAAGAGTCATTAATTGGCAGTGTCACAGGTGAAGAAGAGATGCGTGAAAGATGGTCGACTACTACGTTTTCATATCCTTTCTTATCTCGAATAACAAGATCAAATTCCTGTAATAGAAGGATCCAACGTATTAACCTAACTTTAGCATCTTTCTTCGATAAAAGATGTTTCAAGGCGGAGTGGTCAGTGTACACAATAATTGGTGAGCCAATCAAGTAGGCCCTAAAATTTTCTAATACAAATACAACTGCCAAAATTTCCTTTTCAGTGGTTGTATAATTAATTTGAGCATCATTCAGGGACTTACTTGCATAATAAATCACATGTGGCATCTTTTCAATCTGCTGTCCTAAGACTGCATTAACTGCAAAATCAGATGCATCGCACATAAGCTCAAATGGGTGGTTCCAATCAGGAGATGATAGGACGGGGGCTATAGTGGAAGAGTTTTTAAGTGACTCAAATGTGGCCTCACAATCCGAGTCAAAGGGAAATTTTGTGTCCTTGGCCAAGAGAAGAGTCAAGCCTTTAGTAATTTTGCAAAAATTCTTAATGAATCTCCTGGAAAAACCTACATGGCCAAGAAAAGATGGTATATCTTTGATGCATTTGGGATGAGGAAGGTTATGAATGACATCTATTTTAGCTCTGTCAACCTCAATGCCATTCCGTGAAATGACATGTCCAAGCACAATTCCCTCTTGGACCATGGAATGGAATTTTTCCCAATTCAAGGTTATGTTCTTATCTTAACAACGAGTAAGAACTGCGTCAAGATTAGATAAGCAGTCATCAAAAGAATCTCAGAATATTGAGAAATCGTCCATGAAGATCTCCAGAAAATTCTCGACCATGTCCGAGAATATCCCCATCATACACCGCTGAAATGTAGCAGGAGCATTGCATAACCCAAAGGGCATGCGTCTATAAGCAAAAGTACCAAAAGGATAAGTAAATGCAGTTTTGTCTTAATCCTTTTCGGCAATAGGGACCTGGTTATAGCCAGAGTATCCGTCCATGAAATAATAATATTCATGTCCAGCTAAGCGTTCTAGCATCTGGTCAATGAAAGGTAGAGGAAGGTGGTCTTTCTTCGTTGCGGCATTGAGTTTTCTATAATCAATACATACACGCCACCCGGTTTGAGCGTGTGTTTGGATCAACTCATTTGCCTCATTAGATATGACCGTAATGCCGGATTTCTTAGGGACTATATGAATAGGACTTACCCATTGCCTATCAGAGATTGGGTAAATGATACCACTGTCAAGGCATTTGACGATTTCTTTCTTTACCACATCCTTCATTACGGGGTTCAACCATCTCTGTGGTTCTCGGGTTGGCTTGGCTTCATCCATCGGATGTATATGATGTTCAACAATCAAGGGACTAATCCCATTGATGTCAGCCATAGTCCAACCAAAAGCCTGCCAATTAGATCTCAATACCATCAAAAAAGCATTCACTTGCTCTAAGGCTAGAGAAGCTGATATGATCACGGGTAAAGACTCATTCTCATCTAAATATGCTTATTTAAGATGAGAAGGTAACAATTTGAGATCTAACGTTGGCGGAGAAATAATAGAAGGTGGGGTAAGCGAATAACATTCAGATTCACGAAGAAGCTCGTAGCCTGCAAAGGATACAGACTCGGAAAGTGATGAGTTAAAAGATTCAGACTCAGGAGAGGAAAAAGTGTCATCGCTAAGATATGTAAGATCAAACATTGATGTGCTAATGTCGTCGAGATCTTCAAAGCAAAGTTTATCAACCCCGCAGCTTTCGGAAGCATTCTCATGGACAGAACAGACATCAAGAATGTGAGCAGAGGGTTCGGATGGCTGACTCCAAATTTTGTAAATATTCAGCTCAATTGTCATTTTTCCAAAAGATAGGTTCATAAAACAGTTTCGACACTTAATGACAGCATTGGAAGTGGCAAGGATTGGTCGATCCAGAATCACCGGAATTTGGTTCCTTGGGTTCGCTATAGGTTGTGTATCAAGAAAAATAAAGTCCACAGGGAATATAAATTCCCCGACTTTTATCAACACATCCTCGAGTTCACCCTTAGGTTTGGTGATTGAAAGGTCTGTCATTTGGAGAGTGCAATGAGTTGGTTTCAACTCTCCAATCCCTAACTGCTCGTAAACAGAATATGGAACAAGTTTAACACTTGCGCCAAGGTCAAGTAAATCACGGTTAATGTTTTTACCCCTAATAGAAATCGAGATTGTAGGACAGCCAGGGTCCTTACGTTTCTTTGGTCACTGTGGGTTAAAAGCAGTGCTAACATTATTTTTCATGAATACCTTTTTTGGAACTTGAGTCTTCCTCTTCCTAGTGCATAAGTCCGTAAGAATTTTCGCATAAGCCGGGATTTGTTGAATAGCATCTAGGAAAGGGATATTGATGTTAATCTGTTTAAACATTTCCATAATCTTCTCCATATGTGAACTCTATTTGTTTCCCCTTAACCGATTCGGATAAGGAGCTTTAGCAATAATAGCTGGGTCCAACATTGGAGAAGGTGGTGTGTGTGGAAATGATCCCAGAATAGGAGTGGGGATCGTCTTTGGTGGACTAGAAGGAATATACTGAGGGTTAGAGCCTTGAGGAAAATGAAGAATAGGCTCGCAAGAAGGTGGTGGGGTAGACGAACAAGGGTCAGAAGTAGAAGTAGATGTGGAAGTGGAAGGAAAAGTAGAAGTGAAAACCGGGGTGTTATTGATTAATTCATCATTATTATCAATCTCTTCACCGACTTGATTATTCATCACTCTTCCAGATCTCAACGTTGTAATGGCATTCACATTGTAGTGTTATGAATGTCCAGGATTCGGTAGGGGTTGAGACGGAAGTTTCCTTTTCTCTCTAGCACTCATTTCGGCATTCAATCTTGCAATTTGTGCTTCCATTGATTTAATACTCTCACCTTGGGTGGCGGTATATTTCTTAATATTATCAACAGAAGACTTTATCTCAGCCGAAACATGCATGAAATTTTTCAGAATCAAATTCATTGTTTGTTCGAGTGAAGAGGATTTTTTGTTAGTTTTGTATATGCCCTAGAGACCTTTGTTGTACATATGATGTATATTATGATAGATGCTTGGATATATACAGAGAGGAATTTCTTGCTCGTCATGATAGTATGCTATTTGGTTTCACTTTATCTTAACATGTTGACTTGTATTGGTTTACTGTCTTTCTCTCACATGTTGATAAAGCCCTTAGGATCTGTACTCGACCACTGGGACTATGATGAGATCATATTTGTGGGGCCACGGTAGTCGATGAGCACATCCTATAACTATTCCTAGTCGAGGGTATATCGAGACAGGGCATCGATACAACAGAGTAGACTAGCGTATACGCATCTTGACCCATATGATGGGCGATGGATGATCCCATATCCATCGGTGTTCGACATCAGAGATGGTGTACGGGTGCTCAGTGGAGACTGGGTACACTGGACGGACTCACCGAGAACTCCCAGAAGGTGATATACCACACGTCAGATGGCAGTTCTCCGGTGACACTGGTACATGGTAGTCTGTAGACCCGAGATCGTCATAGTGTCTTGTGTGATTCCTGTTCATATCATAATATTGCAATTCATACGCCCCACTTTTATGCATTTTATAAGTAAACAGGTACTTTTGACGCTCGTTTGTTGCATGATACAGGATACAGGCTCTTGGAATAAATACAGTGAAAAAGACGAGAGATGCTACAGAAAAGAGACTTTTGACCAACAAGCAGACAGATCTTACTCAAGCCGAGATGAAGAACAGTGCAAGGTCCAAAAGACGAAAGTGAACGGTCAAAAGCTCTTTACAAGTTTTCATTGAAGATCTGGAAAAGACAAAGAAGTCAAACAGAGAAAAATAGTGAAGAACAAATAAGCCCAAGAACCCAGAATGAAGACCACAGAAGATGGTGGCATGAAGCCACCAAAGGGCCGCGGAACCGCGGCCAAAGGCCTATCATTGCCGCGGTTCCACGGCCATATGGTGCCCGTGTCGGCACCGACTTCTTGTGTCGGTGCGACGGTGCGGGTGTTGGGATTTTTAGGGGGCAAATCTGTAATTGCATGTCTACGAGAGTCTGTAACCCTAGTTTCACTGGTTGCTTATAAATTGTACTCAAAATCTGTAAAATGTATGCCTCTTTTCAATCAATAAAAGTTCAGACTTGTTGGGAGATTTAGAGCATCAACTTTTCTTGTAAGTTTTTAATTTATTTAATTCCTGCCTTAGTTTAATATCATTACTTGCCCTAGTTATCCATTTATTTGCTGTAGTTCACTAGTTGAGCTAATTTTAATCTGCCGTAAGAGTAACACTTTAAAACATAAACAACAAAAATGTCACTTTTTAATAATTCCTTAATGAGCGAGTAAAATCCTCGCTCGTTATGGTTAGGAACAAGAGAGGGAGTGAGAGATGGATATCTCCCACCTCCTTCAATGCCAACATATTTTCAAAATGAAACCTTCATGCACGCATGTATGATCTGCCCCCTACGGCACCCTACATACGAGGTAACGGTGAACCGTTGTCACGTCCCGAAAGTACGGAATATGACCGGCACTTAAACTACGGACGTCTCGAGGCGTACGTAATCTAAGTAAGCCGAAAACCCAGAAATCCAAACCAAGAAAAGTAGTAGAGTGAAGAAAAACCAATTAAAACAAGTGGTTTCAATAGCATAAGCCGAATTATGCGGTTTAAAAAAAACATCAAACATTTCCCGAAAATTTCGACAGAGTCTCCTTTGTAAAAACTGGCCCCCAAACGGGATACAACATGAATAGTATACGAAATCAAAAAGGCATCCCCAAGAGGGAGCTAGCTCTTCATCAAACGACGGTCACAACCACACAAGCAATAATATACAACGCCAAGGGCGAGGATCAAAACTCAAAAGGAAACTCAAAACCACCAGAAATCCACAGAAATATAACGCGCGACTCTAAGGTCGAAATAACTAACATCACTGGTCTCTATCTCAGAAATAAATACATGTTTGGTTGATGGAACTTCTAGATACAACAGAATAATGATATACAAGATATATAATAGGGGTACGATACAAGTAAACCCACCTACTAGCAGTCACCCGGAAATGGGAAGCAGTGCCAGCAAAGCCGTAATGAAACCTGTACGGAAAAACCTGCAAGAAACTGGGGCACAACGGGGGTGAGTTGCCAACTCGTGAATAGAAAAACATCTACGGAAAGAAATCGCATAAATAACACAACCTAGGTCAATGATCATAATATATCCTCAATTATATATATAACATGCAGCCTATAACAAAGGCTAGGGTAAATATCTAACCCGAGTGTAATCTCATGTGCCCGTGTCAGTGCCTCAGGTAGCAATATATCATGTGAATGAGGTATGAATGCATGAAAACCGAATACATGTAAATGAAGAAACTGTTTTCATAATTTAGTGAGATTTCCTTTGTATTTTTAAAATGAGGTATCATAATGAAATCAGCATAAAACAGTGCCTTGCATCGGCACAAAACGTAATCCCAATATCTCGATATCTCTGTATCACAGTCTCTGTACCTCAATATCTCGAAATCTTAATGTCTCAATCACAATATCTAGGGCGCCGTCAGTCCAAACCGGCCCCTACCATCCATCTCAAGACCACGACGGTATCCTCCGGATATCCGACGCGTCGGGTAAAATCACCGGTAGGTAGTGCTCCCCTGCCAGGCTCACATCGTCATCATCACGCGCTTCTTTCCCCGGGGTACCTTACCGGGTCCACCATGTACCCGAAACGGTTCATCCGCCTCCTCGATCGGTTCTCGAAATCCATCAGCAAACTCATGGTGGACGACTCATACAGCATGGGAAAAACCGAACTTTTTATTTAAATAGAGCGAAATCAGTTTATATAAGTTTTGCGGTTTTCCCCTAAATCCAGAAAATCTCATAGAAATCCGAATCCAAATCATCAATACCATATAAACCCATGAATATAGGCATAAGAATCCATGAATACGGCATAACAATGAATAACAGTATGCATGAAGTGACAAGTAATAACTACAATATCTAAGCTGGCATATAAGGTAAGTACACTCATATTATGTCAAACTACTAGCTATCAAGCTAAGTTAAGAAATAATATTTTCTAAGGTGTACGTGACATGGCAATTACCGATGAAGATGTGTGTGAGCCGGCAAGTAAGTGTGCGTGGTACGTACGCATCATCGGTAATGGTGCTGGTGTCCTAACAGCATAATGTCAACAATGCAATATGAAATAACAATGTAAGTATGCGATGCGGAGCGAACCACAATAATAAGCGGGAGCTGAATACTAGACGCAACTATAACTAACCTGCATTAATCTAATATAAGTCCTACAAATGGTGCCTTTTGAAATAACATGAATCATGGGGTTTTGAAAATAGGGGCTACGGTGTTTTTATGAAAAGATACGTTTTTTGAAATATCCGTAGGATCCCTTGGGCTGTCTTTTAAAATACCCACGATTCGTTAGTTTTTGAAATAGGTAAGAAGTCTAATCTAACAACTACACTAAACTATACGGCTGAACTAACAAGCTGAACTACAGGTAAGGAAACCTCCTATCATCTGAGTCGATACATATACATACCTGTATTTGTATAGTCGGTGATCCCGCCTCAATAATATCATATCTATAACCAGACATCCCAAGTCAAGAGTGCGGATCAATCATCAATATATAGCTCGTACGTAAAACCGCCGTACGACATCCCAAATCTGGGTACGGGTCAAAATCATATTTATAACACTATTCACCCACATCGCCGCCCCAAGATCCGCTATAATACCAGAACGTACCTCAAGTACGAATCCTGCCATATCACCGATATCACAACCACAAAACAAATCTCATCGACTCAGCTCAATCCCAAGTATCATCCTCAAATCCGTATGTGAACACATAGTCCCATACCCATGTGAACACATAACTATAAAGAATCCCATGAGCACATATAAATAGGAATGTATGCAGGTATGTATATGTGTATGTGTAGTGCAACACTAAAATAATCCAACACATCAATATCCATCCTAAACATCGTTATTAATCCCAAATAACATATAATAATTGTTGGTGTGTATACGCATCCGTATACACCACCACGGACTGCGGGGATGCTATACGCCATCCACCCGACTTCTCCCCGTAGATATAAATCTACTCACCTGGTGCTCGCTCGCCGGTGCCGACGTCGTCACACGCTTGGTTGTCGTCTCGAAGTCCACATGGGGTACCTACATATCATAACGCACCATATCGCATTAAAATCTGACCCATGACCAAAACGACGCACGAATCCCACATAGGTCAAAACCTATGGTTGCTTTCACAAATCGACCCAAAAACCCTCGACGTCGGCGTACAAACGCCAAACCATCGAGAAAGATCCCAACACACTCATTTGTATAATTACAAGCACTAATTATAATATAAAATAGCTTAAAATTCACAAAAACCCCAATTTCAGTTAAAAAGTCATTTTCCCGAAAATCTAGCAAGCACAAATCACCGTTTTAGTACAAAACTCGATGTATAAACGAATCTAGTGGCCACAATATTCACTAAATATCTTAAATAAGTCATAAAAATAATTCCTATAATTTAATCTTATTAAATTCCAAAAACCCTAAAATTCTAGTTTACAAAATACCTAAATTTTAACAATTTTATAGCAAAAATGCACAAACTACAATCTAGCTCGGATTTTCATGAACTAAAGTATTAAACTACACTTTAAAATGTTAATAATTCCATGAATACACTAATTAGATTTTTTATCTCCATTAGTTAATCAAATTCCAAAAACCTAGTTTGCTTAAAAACTTGATTTGGACCAATTAAATGCAACAATTTACATAATAGCAACTAGATTAGGTTTTTGCATTTCCTAAGATGATGAACTACACTTGATTATCCTAGTAGTGATGGTTAAACCCTAATTAAATTCAAACCCTATTCTTGAATTTTCCAAACATGCAATTAAACCTAATTAACACTTAAATACTTTAGCTTCAAGCAAAGAATTAACAAATTAAGTATTGGGTAAAGATTTATACCTCACAAAATAAGAGATCAAAATTGCATACTTGACCTCTAAAATGGCTTCTAGCTCCAAGATCCCTGCTAATTTGAGTCAAGAATAATGGATAAGGGATTAATGATGAATTAATGTGACTTTGTGTTGATTTTTGAGGCAAAAATTGAAGGATTTTGGAGTGAAAAGGAGGTGGGGAAATTTGGAGCTGCAAGAGGAGGGGGCTCGGCCAAATGGGAAGAAGGTGAGTGGTGAGTGTGTATGTGAGTTGAAAAGAAAGTCCAAGTTAAGGAATAATACCCATACCACATAATACAACACCCCATGCCTTTATGTTTATTGTTTTTCTTTATAAATTCATTTCCTTTAAACATGAAGTGTGAACAATTTGGGGCAGCTTGGCTGCTGATTTTGGACAGAAAAAGAGGAAAGTGAGAGAGTGTGGTGGGTGTGGGTGAGGTCAAGAATTGTCAAAGTCAACAAAGCCCATACTTATATATCTATTCTTTTCTCTTCATTTCATTGTTTCCTTTTCTTTTAACTTGAAGTGGGGACAACTTTGGGTGGGCTTCTTTTTTTACAGATTTCGGCCAGCCCACTAGGGAAAGGGGTGTGTGAGTGTGGGTGAGGGAAAATGATAAATGTTATACTCCAATTTCCATTTAATTTATTTTCACCATTAAAGCCTTTTTCTTCAAAAATTTCTAAACCGTTTTGGCAAACGATTTCGTTTCAAAAACCACATGATAAAATTTTATTTAATGTGTCATGATGCACAAAATTTGTTTCAACTCATTCCAATTTGTAATTTTCCCTAATTAAATGTATTAGTGACGGCTTAAAATAATAATAAAATAAAATTTTTTCAGAAAATTTGAAATTTCACCAGTGGCTCAATAAACACCAAATACTAGCAATTACATAGCTAGAATATGTATATTTAATTTTTATAATAAGATATTTGCATTTTGACTTTTTACAGAAAACCCCTTTATTTTACCGATTTTCCGAAATTTCACCGAAACGATTTTCAAAACGCTACAATCTTCCCCCCTTAAAAAAATTCGGTCCCCGAATTTAAAGTAAAACTCCCCCCAAATACTAAAATATCTAAACCAAAACCATCAAGTCGTCGGGGCTCCGAAATTGTAAATATATAAAACAAATCGTACCGCAGCGCATGCGCATGAAAAATGAGCATATAACTCAAATCAAAACTCCGTCAAGCATCCCGCAATCATCGGAGTCATGGTAAAGACACAAATGTCAAATCCAATACAAAACCAATATGCTATAAATCGGAACTACACACGTAAATATCAAATCTATATATGTAAATATCTGAAGGGAATGAATGCCAAATATATTCAGGTACTGTCCTCTGACTAGTCCTGCCCAGTACGAAAACACATAGTAAATATCATAAAAACATACTGCTCTATAGGAAAAATCAATCCCAAAATACGCGTATGAGTACTACGTGCGTCTGGTGCGCACGGAAATCAAAATCCAAATACGTGCCATACAAGTGCACAGAAACAAGATCTAAGTGCATCGGGTGTGCACAAAGCATCTGTCATAGGCAACGTGTGTGCCTGACAGCAAAATCAGGTGCATCTGACATGCACGAAAAAAATCTCAATTTAGTGCATCTGGTGTGCACCAAAATCGCATCTCAAGACATGCGCTCAACATGCGCGAAAAACCCAAAACCAGGGGCATCCATCATGCACGAAATCATGAAATCCAATATCAAGCGCCGAACATGCGCAAAATCAAATCAGGTGCACAAGGTGCACAAAACAAATATCGAGTATCACAATCGAAATCGAAGTCCAGTGCATCTAAGTGCACAAAAGGCGTATCACTGCACTGCAAGCATATATAAACTATACAGAGTGCAGGAACCAAATCGTGTGCGTGCATACGCACAAAATCAACTCAAATGTCTAAAACCGTAAAATCACAAACATGCGAAACCAAAGCACGAAAACGATATCAAGTGTAACACTGTGCAAAGATCGTAAATCCTCAATCATCAAAATCAAATCATAAGAATAAATCACCCAAAACATCGAAATCAATAATGGCGGAATAGTACCGCTCAAGTGCATCCTCTAAGAGTCTCGGGCCAACTGTCGCGGTCACTAGTGGGACGTCTCGTCGATGATCATGAACTCTGGCCTGCTGATGTGCGTAACAATGACCACTCCTGGGTCAAGGTCTTCACTGTGAATTACCAATCTCTCGGTCCATCGGCTCATCGGCCCTGTCAGGTGTGCTAATGGGGATGATTCCGTTCTGGCACTTCTCTGGTCATCTCTCGGTCAATCATCGCGACCACTCGTAAGACAGCATATCACTGGCGTCGGTCTCTGGCTCTCTGAATGTACGTGACACATCTGATCCTGGGTGCAAGTATCATTGCAGCAGTGTCCTGGAAGGAATCCTGCTCACGGTCTCTTCCATGTCTCGTCTCTGCCAACTGTCCGGAAGTCATCGTCCTTTCCTATATCTGCATCTTGCTCTGGAACGACTGCATACTCATCGCGAATCCTTCTGGAAGGTAAATCCAAGTACCATGCCTCGGCATGCGCATCGCATCTCTGATGTCGGCGGAGTGGAACGTAGTCTCATCAAGATCTCGTACGAACCTCTTACTCCACTTTTCTCGAATGTCGACTGCTTCGGACTCGTCTCGTCGTGGCTGCATGGACTGAGCTCCAACGGCTATCCTCGTATCTGGAGTCTCCCAAGAATGCATCTCACCACCTAGCATCCGATTGAAGTCGAACCATCCGATTGATTCGTCAGAACCTCATAATCCCCCCAAAAGCTCAACATCTTGGGTACAGTTTAACAGTATCGAGTACGTACCACAGCATCGATGGTCCAGCCGTAGAAGGGCAAACCCAAGCCTCACTAATGGTGCCGTGGAACTGCCGCAAACCCGAAGGTTCAAAGGCTTTCACACGGTCATTATGTCGAGTTAGGGTTTCATTCTTCTAGAGGGTCCATAGAATTGCCTGCATGTCTTTCCGAATACTTTAGACTTGGAATAATAGGTTTCTGACATTCGATCGTCTCTGTCGACTCTCAACGTCTCTGCGTGACATCGTCTCTTGCTGGAATCAATCTATCTGATGACCTCTCATCGGGTAGGTGAACGAACTACATGTCCTAGTCATCCATCCTCGGATGACTAGCGACCTTCTAGCATCTATTAGTACAACTCGTCCCGCAATAGCTCCAACATATGGGGCGATATCTCGTCACTCGCAGCAGTAACTGGCTCACTCGTCTGCACGCTGAACAGTGCCTCAATCATCATGAGTAAGCAATACACCAACGGTCATCAAAATCTGGCTGGCCTTTGTCAGTGGCTCAATCCTCTAATGCTGATCGGCACGTCCAAGTAATCTCATACAACGATCCATCAAACGCTCGGGGAGTGAAACACAATAAAAAGACACATCTCCGCAATCGTGTGTCGCTGGAATTTCGCCCTGGTCAGTCCTTGTTCGTGACGAGCTCGTGCTGACCGCAACTCTAGCTGTAGCTCTCCCTGCCCGTAATCGTGGCAGCAGAACCATAACTGATACTGATTAGGCTAGATCGGAATGAATATAATACTGAGCAAAGAAATGTACATCCTAAGGCTTCTTAAGTGGAGTAGCGTATCGTAAATATGCCGCGGAACATACCTACGGTACGTCACTCTACTTTAGTCACCTATTCCATCAACCAAGGGTCATCCTACGCTCCGAAGGTAAAACCTAACGCTCTGATACCAACTTTGTCACGTCCCGAAAGTACGGAATATGACCGGCACTTAAACTACGAACGTCTCGAGGCGTACGTAATCTAAGTAAGCCGAAAACCCAGAAATCCAAACCAAGAAAAGTAGTAGAGTGAAGAAAAACCAATTAAAACAAGTGGTTTCAATAGCATAAGCCGAATTATGCGGTTTAAAAAAAACATCAAACATTTCCCGAAAATTTCGGCAGAGTCTCCTTTGTAAAAACTAGCCCCCAAACGGGATACAACATGAATAGTATACGAAATCAAAAAGGCATCCCCAAGCGGGAGCTAGCTCTTCGTCAAACGACGGTCACAACCACACAAGCAATAATATACAACGCCAAGGGCGAGGATCAAAACTCAAAAGGAAACTCAAAACCACCAGAAATCCACAGAAATATAACGCGCGACTCTAAGGTCGAAATAACTAACATCACTGGTCTCTATCTCTGAAATAAATACATGTTTGGTTGATGGAACTTCTAGATACAACAGAATAATGATATACAAGATATATAATGGGGGTACGATACAAGTAAACCCACGTACTAGCAGTCACCCGGAAATGGGAAGCAGTGCCAGCAAAGCCGTAATGAAACCTGTACGGAAAAACCTGCAAGAAACTGGGGCACAATGGGGGTGAGTTGCCAACTCGTGAATAGAAAAATATCTACGGAAAGAAATCGCATAAATAACGCAACCTAGGTCAATGATCATAATATATCCTCAATTATATATATAACATGCAGCCTACAACAAAGGTTAGGGTAAATATCTAACCCGAGTGTAATCTCATGTGCCCGTGTCAGTGCCTCAGGTAGCAATATATCATGTGAATGAGGTATGAATGCATGAAAACCGAATACATGTAAATGAAGAAACTGTTTTCATAATTTAGTGAGATTTCCTTTGTATTTTTAAAATGGGGTATCATAATGAAATCAGCATAAAACAGTGCCTAGCATCGGCACAAAACGTAATCCCAATATCTCGATATCTCTGTATCACAGTCTCTGTACCTCAATATCTCGAAATCTCAATGTCTCAATCACAATATCTAGGGCGCCGTCAGTCCAAACCGGCCCCTACCATCCATCTCAAGACCACGACGGTATCCTCCGGATATCCGACGCGTCGGGTAAAATCACCGGTAGGTAGTGCTCCCCTGCCAGGCTCACATCGTCATCATCACGCGCTTCTTGCCCCGGGGTACCTTACCGGGTCCACCATGTACCCGAAACGGTTCATCCGCCTCCTCGAATCGGGTCTCGAAATCCATCAGCAAACTCATGGTGGACGACTCATACAGCATGGGAAAAACCGCACTTTTTATTTAAAAAGAGCGAAATCAGTTTATATAAGTTTTGCGGTTTTCCCCCAAATCCAGAAAATCTCATAGAAATCCGAATCCAAATCATCAATAGCATATAAACCCATGAATATAGGCATAAGAATCCATGAATGTTAGTGTTTATGCCCTAGAAGGCAATTACTGTATCATACTAGTTTGTATATTACTTAATGGAAGCTTGGGATATTCACATGTATATAACAGTCTTGCTAAACATGGTAGTATGCTACTTGGTTTTTCTATCTTAATATGTGAGTGTACGTATTGATAGAGCTCTTAGGATCTTGCTTGTCTACCAGCGTTGTGATGGCAGTCACACTAGTGGGGGCTGGGTAGTCTACAAGCACATCCTTATTCAGGTCCCTGGTCGTTGGATTATCGAGACAGAGCATCGATACTCCGGAGTAGACTGGTGTATACGCTTCTCATCCCAGTTGGGGAGATGGTCTGTCCTACAGCCGTCAGTACGTCGTACTGGAGATAGTATACAGGTGCTCGTTAGGTTACGGGTACACCGGACAGGACTCACAGGGAACTGTTGGTTGGTTTGATACCAGTCGTCAGTGAGCAGTTCCCAGGTGACATGAGTACAGCATAGTCCGCAGACTTGACACTGCTACTTCGCCTCGAGTGTGTCCCACTGTTCTTAGATTGCTACCCTACCACGGCTCAAAGGAGTCGTGCAAACAGGTAGCAGTTGGGTGCAGTCCCGAGCACTTGGAGGCAGTGGCGGTTAGACAGGATTCGTCCCTCCCGGTATTGGGAGTAGATATCGTGCTGTGTCAGAGAGCCATTACGCAAAGTCCCTGGCCAGGGCAAGCGAGATTTACTGGTAGGTTCCAGTAGTTTCTCAGGGTGTAATGGGCTTCCCTCCGACACGACTTATACCGCTATTAGGGGACTGACGCTTGCCGCCCCCCTAGGCCCGATATGCGATAGTCTTGGACGAACGGACCGGACTGTATGGAGATTGTCACATCAGACTCAGTAGGAGTTCGGATGGGTTTTCTCATCGGCCTTCTTATCGACAACTACCTGGGGACCGTTACGTACAGCTAGTGCCGCTTGCGGTCTGTGGTTAAACCCACTGCCAGCGTAGTAGTCGAGTCTCTAGAGTCCTACACAGAGAGTTTCCTACTCCAGGAGAAACGATATAGAGGTTGCATGGTTTTGCGACAAAGGGTTCGGACGCATACGTGCGTTTACGCACGTACGACTTTCGGACAGTTTTTACCAGTCGGCTTTGGTTTAAGCCAGTTACTGGTATCCGGTTATTGGATTTTTTTTTCAGTCTAAAGTTTTTCCGTATTTTTGCGGATCGGAGGGGCGTTCTCGTAATTGTGCGAGAAGCTTCTAGAAGATGTGACTAAGGAGGTTACTTTGGATAAGATTTGTGAGTCATGAGGGTGATTCATCATTATCATTATTGCACAGTAAATGATAATGACACATGCTTAATGAATCACCACTTAGCATTTATGAAGCATGCTTATTCATCACATTTATTCATTTATTCTTTAAATGAGAATGCTTCATAATATATTATGATACTCACAATCTCATCTCATTAATATTATTCACATTCTCTCTCCTCAAGCTCTCTCTCTTCAAAAGACAAATCCTCACCCTCATGTGTTGAGATCTAGGATTAGTTAGACTAATCAATCCATAACCATCACTCTATTTCATCTAGCTTCTTTGATTAGCAATCCAAGAAGGTTAGTTGCCTCAAGTTTAGAGGCTAAGCTTGGAGTTTTGCTCTCGGGTGGATCGTCTACTACCTAGAGAAGGCCGAGGAGAACAAGGAGATCGTAAAGACGAAGGACTAGTTTCGATAGGTATAATCCCTAAGCATAGTAGTTTAGAATAACTATATGTTTGGTTAGTTATCGTTTAGCTTCGATTCAAGCGGTTAGTCGATGTTCGTTCACTAAACAAGTTCGTTTTTGAAAATTCCGCCTCCCCACAAGTATTGGGGTGTAGTACATCGACTTACAGTGGTATCAGAGCCTCGCTAAACAATAAATAACTTAATTGCAAATTTGTACGAATTTCGAACGGAAAAACGAAGCCTGAAAACCCTAAATCTGTCAAGTTTCTGTCGAGTTTAAAATGAAGTCCAAAAATTTTTCAGGTGAGCTCAGAAAGCTTGTAAAGGGTCCAGAAGAACACCCAAGAAATTAGAGCCCATGAATCGGCTAAAGAGCCGCGGAAGCGCGGCGGATCCCAACGATCCGCCGCGGTTCCACTGCCGAGTTGCCGAGTCATGGACTCGTATTTCGTGTGTGGGTCCTCTCTGGTGTTTGGGGTTTTCTGGAATATTTAATATTTTCTCAGGTTTCAGTTTAACAGAGCAGTTTTTGGAGCAATATTAATGTTGTTTAATCGATCGAAATTGTACAGTATTTGCATGTTGGATTATATCTGTGATTGTTTGATGTGTTCGTAAACCTCCCCTAACTGCTAGTATGTCGGTTGGCAGGGGGTTGCACATTTCTGAAATGGTTATATCTGTTTGTGCATATAAATTGTATTGGACTGTTGTGGTGTTTAGCCGGGGTTTAGCAATGGGTTATTGTTTAATTCTTTTGTTGTAAATGTAATTTGTTGTAATATTATTTTTGCGGGGCACATCCAGGTTGCGGTTGTAGCCACCGTTGTATTATTTCATTTTACTGTTTTTGCTCCTAGGACTGACCCAAGGTGGGGTACACAAACTGCCGGGCGGGTAGTTTGCCGTACCCGTAGGGGTCGAGGGTGGGGTAATGGCTATTCATCACAACTGTGTAATCTGTCTTTTCTTGCAGGCTCAAAAGAAATACAGATTGCTTGCAAATCCAATATTGTTTATCTGTGTTCTGGAATGTATATCATTGCGTCAGACGAATGTAAAATATCTATATTTATGATAGCTATTTAGACGTCACTTATGTTTTACACCCGCGCTAGCCCAGCCCCCGCTCTGTCGTTAGTTAAGTAACCTAACGGGTGATGACGGGACCCAGTGGCGAATGCGGATGGCATAAGAGGACGTTGTATTTTCGTTGTTTTCTGCAATGATAGGTTAATGATGGGACGCATTATCTATAATGCAAAGAAAAACAAACCAAAGTTTAAATCGTTGGAACAATTTAAAAGAAACCACTCGGTTATTTTTAAAACAGATATTTTTAAATGCGGAGACTTAACCACTCCTTTTAAAAGCTATCAGGTTCCTTCGGTTATATCAAGTTCACTACGTTCACGGTTTCGCCAAAACCAGTCGTAGCCCTCCGTCATTTCATCTCGGTATTCAGTAGTATTCAAGCTATGTATTTTGACCAACGCCAAGGCATAGTGTTTGGTAGCTGCTGGGTATTCATTTGTTGCATAGATAGATGAGTTAGTTTGGGACAGTCGTATGATCATTTTGGCCAACGTCAAGGATATGTACGGATGGGTTCAAATTAACAAGATAATGATGGGCAGAACTTGACATGTGACTTATGATATTTTGACCAACGCCAAGGTCATAAGAGCATGGGGCAAAAATATATGTCGGGAATTTCTAAAGAAACTGAAATTTGCAAAGAGATGCATACCATTTGGAGTTTGATGAATGTTGGTAGGATTCCTTCAACATTATCATACGATGATATTTGGATCCCGATCCTACTGTGAGTATATGCTACTTATCAGGATATTCGTCACTTAACGATCAATGCTATAAACCTAGTAGGTGTCCAGAAAGGTGTCAGCGGGGTTACGCCCCCAGAGAAAAGAGGTTATTTAATTAAGGAACTTCGCGAAAGCGTTGGAAAACCTCCCTCGAAGTATCGACACTGGCCTGGCTGAACGGTTAAGCAAGTATTGTACGGTGAGAATAGTCCTGGCTAATTCTTCTTTTATGGTTTGAGGGAGGATTCGAGAAACAGTGGGAGCCATCCAGTTTAGATAAACTAAAAACCACTCTAAACTTGCAAGAGCATCATGCTAAAGAGTTTTCTTCTCTCTCTCCTAATTGCAGCGACCCTGAAAATGACTGGACTTAAGTTACTTTTAGAAAAAAATATACTGACGGGGCCAAACTATAAAGATTGGCTGCGGAATGTCAAAATGGCTTTGACCTATGACAAACTGGGGTACGTCCTCACCGCTACGGCACCTGCTGTCCCTGGTCCCAAATCCAGCAATGCGGATAAGGAAATCCGCAAAACCTGGGATTTAGATTGCGCGAGAGCCAAGTGCGTCGTGCTTGCCTCTATGGACAATGAACATCAGAGGAGGCACGAGGATATGTCCCTGGATGGCATATTTCTCCATACAAAAGAACTTTATGGAGAGCAATCTCGTATAGCAAGATACGAGACCTCTAAGAACTTGTTTCGAGCGAGGTTGGCTGTCGGGTCATCGGTAGGTGAACATGTCCTACAGATGATCGGCTATATTGAAGAGCTCGCAGACCTTGGGACGACTTTGGATAATGAGCTGTATACAGACCTTATTCTCCAGTCCCTTCCTCCCACCTACGCCCAGTTTATCCTCAACTTCAATCTTCAAGGAAAAGAAGTTGAACTTGCGGAACTCCTGAACATGTTAAGGAGTGCAGAGGGCACCTTGAAGAAAGTAAGGGAAACACCCGCTATGTTTGTTGGCGGTGCATCTTCTTCCGGGTCCAAGGCTAGGGCCAAAGGAAGGAAGAAGAAGGCCGCACCCAAACCTAGAGGAGGTGTTAGTAAGGTGGGAAAGAAGGGAAAGAAAAAGATAGCAGTACCGATAGTTGGCCCGGATGAGTGCTTCCATTGTCATAGGAAAGGGCACTGGAAGAAGGATTGCAAGGCGTGGAACGCCAAGAACCAGGAACCGAAGCAAGCTGTGGCTTCGACTTCAGGTGTGTTTGTAATTGAGAATTGTCTGTCGATCAACTCTACTTCCTGGGTATTGGATACCGGATCAGGATCTCATATTTGCAATTCATTGCAGGCACTGAGAAACCGTAGCGTGCTGAAGGAAGGTGATATGATCCTCAGGGTTGCTAACGGAGCTAGCGTGGGAGCTGCGTCCGTCGGGGATTATCACCTTGGATTGACGAGTGGACATATTTTGGTTTTACATAACTGTTATTTTGTACCAAGCTTAACGTGTAATATCATATCAGTTTCCTTGTTGTCAAATAAAGGTTATGATTTCACGTTTGTAAGAGATGTTGTTAACATCCACCTTAATCATGGTTTGATTGGGTCCGGTACTCTAAATAACGGCATATATGTGTTAAACCAACTTCAAATTTTCAATGTCCAGAACACACTAAAAAGAAAGTCTCCAGATTTAAATAAAGCTTTCTTATGGCATTGTAAACTGGGTCACATCAATGAGAGAAGGTTGACTAAGTTGCATAGAGAAGGATATTTGGACACGTTCGAATATCAATCTTATGACACTTGTCAATCCTGTCTCAAAGGAAAGATGACAAAGACTCCATTTACTGGACAAGGAGTAAGAGCGAGCGAGCTCTTAGGACTCATACACAGCGATGTATGTGGTCCAATGTCTACATATGCGAGAGGTGGTTTTTCCTATTTCATTACTTTCACGGATGATTACTCAAGATACGGATTCATTTATCTGATGAAACATAAATCCGAGGCTTTTGAGAAATTCCAAGAGTATAAGAATGAAGTAGAAAACCAAACCGGCAAAAGTATTAAGACACTAAGATCTGATCGAGGTGGTGAATACTTGAGTACCGAGTTCCTTGGTTACCTAAAAGAGAAAGGAATTCTCTCTCAGCTTACTCCTCTATACACTCCACAGCATAACGGTGTATCGGAGAGACGGAATCGAACCCTATTGGATATGGTACGATCCATGATGAGTAATGCTGAGTTACCGCGATCTTTCTGGGGTTATGCGCTAGAATCAGCGGCATATCTTTTGAACATGGTTCCTACTAAGACTGTGCCTACCACACCATATCAGATGTGGAGTGGGAAGAAACCCTATCTTCAGTATCTAAAGATTTGGGGATGTCCAGCTTTTGTTAAGAAGCAGTATGTGGACAAGCTCGAGGCACGATCAGTAAAGTGTCAGTTTGTGGGATATCCAAAGAACTCCAAGGGATATCTATTCTATTACGCAGAGGAACAAAAGGTGTTTGTTTCTCGTAATGCCCATTTTCTAGAATATCAGTTTTTAGAAAAGGAAATAAGTGGGAGCGAAATAGAACTGGAAGAAATTCCAGAACCACAAACTGCTACTGAAAGTTTGGTAGAACCAGAGGTTCAAGAAGAACAGAACATTCCCGCACCCCTCCGCAGGAGTAGTAGGCCGTCTCATCCGCCTGAGAGATACTACGGTTTTCTCATAGATGGGGATAGAGAGGATTGCATCATAGATGATGATGAACCTACTGACTTCCAGCAGGCCATCCAAAGCGGCGACTCGGTACGATGGCTAGATGCAATGCGGACCGAAATGGAGTCCATGTACACCAACAAAGTATGGACTTTGGACTTTGCTCCAGATGGGGTAAAACCCATAGGATGCAAATGGATCTTCAAGAAAAAGATTGGTGTAGATGGACAGGTGGAAACCTATAAGGCTAGACTTGTTGCAAAGGGTTTTCGTCAAAGACCTGGTTTGGACTATGATGAAACTTTTTCTCCAGTGGCTATGCTCAAATCCATTCGGGTCCTTCTTGCTATTGCTGCCTTCCATGATTATGAAATCTGGCAGATGGACGTAAAGACGGCTTTTCTGAATGGAAATTTAGAAGAGAGCGTCTATATGGATCAGCCAGAGGGTTTCAATCAGAGTGGGAGCAGCGGGAAAGTATGCAAGCTGCTTAAGTCTATTTATGGACTAAAGCAGGCATCGCGGAGTTGGAACATCTGTTTTGATGAGACAGTCAAAGAATATGACTTTATCAAAAATCCAGATGAACCGTGCATATATAGTAAAGTTGTGGCCAGAAGTGTCGTATTCCTCGTCTTGTACGTGGATGACATTCTATTGATAGGAAATGACATTCCTATGCTACAATCTGTCAAAGGATTCTTGTCACACAGGTTCTCCATGAAAGACCTGGGTGATGCCTCGTACATTCTGGGGATCCGGATCTATCGTGATAGATCCAAGAGGATGTTGGGACTTTCGCAGTCCAGGTATATCGACACTGTACTGAAAAGATTCAATATGGAAGATTCTAAGCGCGGTAATCTACCGGCTTGTCACGGAATCACCCTCTCCAAAGAGATGTCTCCCAAGACTGATTTGGAAAGGGAACGCATGTCTATTATACCCTACGCTTCTGCAGTAGGCTCTATAATGTATGCGATGTTGTGTACCAGACCAGATGTAGCTTACGCACTGAGCGTGGTAAGCCGGTATCAGTCAGACCCAGGGGAGAAACACTGGATAGCAGTAAAGAACATTCTCAAGTACCTGAGGAGGACTAAGGAGATGTTCTTGGTTTACGGCGGAAAAGACCTCAGGTTGGAGGCCTTTGCTGATTCCGGCTTCCAGAGTGATAAGGACGATTCCAAGTCCATGTCGGGTTATGTCTTTACCCTCAATGGAGGGGCGGTGTGGTGGAAGAGCTCCAAGCAGGACACCGTTGCTGACTCGACGATGGAAGCGGAGTATATAGCTGCTTGCGATGCCGCAAAAGAAGCAGTCTGGATGAAGAAGTTCCTAACAGAACTTCAGGTGGTTCCTACCATAGTTGATCCAATACGTCTGTATTGTGACAACAACGGAGCTATAGCTTTAGCGAAGGAACCAAGGTCCCATCAGAAGTCCAGACACATCTTGAGGCGGTATCACCTGATCAGGGAGATCATTGATCGTCAGGAGATCGAGGTTCGGAGAGTTGCTTCTGAAGAGAACATTGCTGATCCATTCACGAAGGCCCTACCTCAGATTCAGTTCGAGAGGCTACTCGAGATCATCGGTCTACGATATGCCAGTACATGGCCCTAGTGCAAGTGGGAGATTGTTAGTGTTTATGCCCTAGAAGGCCATTACTGTATCATACTAGTTTGTATATTACTTAATGGAAGCTTGGGATATTCACATGTATATAACAGTCTTGCTAAACATGGTAGTATGCTACTTGGTTTTTCTATCTTAATATGTGAGTGTACGTATTGATAGAACTCTTAGGATCTTGCTTGTCTACCAGCGTTGTGATGGCAGTCACACTAGTGGGGGCTGGGTAGTCTACAAGCACATCCTTATTCAGGTCCCTGGTCGTTGGATTATCGAGACAGAGCATCGATACTCCAGAGTAGACTGGTGTATACGCTTCTCATCCCAGTTGGGGAGATGGTCTGTCCCACAGCCGTCAGTACGTCGTACTGGAGATAGTATACAGGTGCTCGTTAGGTTACGGGTACACCGGACAGGACTCACAGGGAACTGTTGGTTGGTTTAATACCAGTCGTCAGTGAGCAGTTTCCAGGTGACATGAGTACAGCATAGTCCGCAGACTTGACACTGCTACTTCGCCTCGAGTGTGTCCCACTGTTCTTAGATTGCTACCCTACCACGGCTCAAAGGAGTCGTGCAAACAGGTAGCAGTTGGGTGCAGTCCCGAGCACTTGGAGGCAGTGGCGGTTAGACAGGATTCGTCCCTCCCGGTATTGGGAGTAGATATCGTGCTGTGTCAGAGAGCCATTACGCAAAGTCCCTGGCCAGGGCAAGCGAGATTTACTGGTAGGTTCCAGTAGTTTCTCAGGGTGTAATGGGCTTCCCTCCGACACGACTTATACCGCTATTAGGGGACTGACGCTTGCCGCCCCCCTAGGCCCGATATGCGATAGTCTTGGACGAACGGACCGGACTGTATGGAGATTGTCACATCAGACTCAGTAGTATTTCGGATGGGTTTTCTCATCGGCCTTCTTATCGACAACTACCTGGGGACCGTTACGTACAGCTAGTGCCGCTTGCGGTCTGTGGTTAAACCCACTGCCAGCGTAGTAGTCGAGTCTCTAGAGTCCCACACAGAGGGTTTCCTACTCCAGGCGAAACGATATAGAGGTTGCATGGTTTTGCGACAAAGGGTTCGGACGCATACGTGCGTTTACGCACGTACGACTTTCGGACAGTTTTTACCAGTCGGCTTTGGTTTAAGCCAGTTACTGGTATCCGGTTATTGAATTTTTTTTTCAGTCTAAAGTTTTTCCGTATTTTTGCGGATCGGAGGGGCGTTCTCGTAATTGTGCGAGAAGCTTCTAGAAGTTGTGACTAAGGAGGTTACTTTGGATAAGATTTGTGAGTCATGAGGGTGATTCATCATTATCATTATTGCACAGTAAATGATAATGACACATGCTTAATGAATCACCACTTAGCATTTATGAAGCATGCTTATTCATCACATTTATTCATTTATTCTTTAAATGAGAATGCTTCATAATATATTATGATACTCACAATCTCATCTCATTAATATTATTCACATTCTCTCTCCTCAAGCTCTCTCTCTTCAAAAGACTAATCCTCACCCTCATGTGTTGAGATCTAGGATTAGTTAGACTAATCAATCCATAACCATCACTCTATTTCATCTACCTTCTTTGATTAGCAATCCAAGAAGGTTAGTTGCCTCAAGTTTAGAGGCTAAGCTTGGAGTTTTGCTCTCGGGTGGATCGTCTACTACCTAGAGAAGGCCGAGGAGAACAAGGAGATCGTAAAGACGAAGGACTAGTTTCGATAGGTATAATCCCTAAGCATAGTAGTTTAGAATAACTATATGTTTGGTTAGTTATCGTTTAGCTTCGATTCAAGCGGTTAGTCGATGTTCGTTCACTAAACAAGTTCGTTTTTGAAAATTCCGCCTCCCCACAAGTATTGGGGTGTAGTACATCGACTTACAATGAATACGGCATAACAATGAATAACAGTATGCATGAAGTGACAAGTAATAACTACAATATCTAAGCTGGCATATAAGGTAAGTACACTCATATTATGTCAAACTACTAGCTATCAAGCTAAGTTAAGAAATAATATTTTCTAAGGTGTACGTGACATGGCAATTACCGATGAAGATGTGTGTGAGCCGGCAAGTAAGTGTGCGTGGTACATACGCATCATCGGTAATGGTGCTGGTGTCCTAACAGCATAATGTCAACAATGCAATATGAAATAACAATGTAAGTATGCGATGTGGAGCGAACCACAATAATAAGCGGGAGCTGAATACTAGACGCAACTATAACTAACCTGCATTAATCTAATATAAGTCCTACAAATGGTGCCTTTTGAAATAACATGAATCATGGGGTTTTGAAAATAGGGGCTACGGTGTTTTTATGAAAAGATACGTCTTTTGAAATATCCGTAGGATCCCTTGGGCTGTCTTTTAAAATACCCACGATTCGTTAGTTTTTGAAATAGGTAAGAAGTCTAATCTAACAACTACACTAAACTATACGGCTGAACTAACAAGCTGAACTACAGGTAAGGAAACCTCCTATCATCTGAGTCGATACATATAAATACCTGTATATGTATAGTCGGTGATCCCGCCTCAATAATATCATATCTATAACCAGACATCCCAAGTCAAGAGTGCGGATCAATCATCAATATATAGCTCGTACGTAAAACCGCCGTACGACATCCCAAATCTGGGTACGGGTCAAAATCATATTTATAACACTATTCACCCACATCGCCGCCCCAAGATCCGCTATAATACCAGAACGTACCTCAAGTACGAATCCTGCCATATCACCGATATCACAACCACAAAACAAATCTCATCGACTCAGCTCAATCCCAAGTATCATCCTCAAATCCGTATGTGAACACATAGTCCCATACCCATGTGAACACATAACTATAAAGAATCCCATGAGCACATATAAATAGGAATGTATGCAGGTATGTATGTGTGTATGTGTAGTGCAACACTAAAATAATCCAACACATCAATATCCATCCTAAACATCATTATTAATCCCAAATAACATATAATAATTGTTGGTATGTATACGCATCCGTATACACCACCACGGACTGCGAGGGTGCTATACGCCATCCACCCGACTTCTCCCCGTAGATATAAATCTACTCACCTGGTCCTCGCTCGCCGGTGCCGACGTCGTCACGCGCTTGCTTGTCGTCTCGAAGTCCACATGGGGTACCTACATATCATAACGCACCATATCGCATTAAAATCCGACCCATGACCAAAACGACGCACGAATCCCACATAGGTCAAAACCTATGGTTGCTTTCACAAATCGACCCAAAAACCCTCGACGTCGGCGTACAAACGCCAAACCATCGAGAAAGATCCCAACACACTCATTTGTACAATTAGAAGCACTAATTATAATATAAAATAGCTTAAAATTCTCAAAAACCCCAATTTCAGTTAAAAAGTCATTTACCCGAAAATCTAGCATGCACAAATCACCGTTTTAGTACAAAACTCGATGTATAAACGAATCTAGTGGCCACAATATTCACTAAATATCTTAAATAAGTCATAAAAATAATTCCCATAATTTAATCTTATTAAATTCCAAAAACCCTAAAATTCTAGTTTACAAAATACCTAAATTTTAACAATTTTATAGCAAAAATGCACAAACTACAATCTAGCTCGGATTTTCATGAACTAAAGTATTAAACTACACTTTAAAATGTTAATAATTCCATGAATACCCTAATTAGATTTTTTATCTCCATTAGTTAATCAAATTCCAAAAACCTAGTTTGCTTAAAAACTTGATTTGGACCAATTAAATGCAACAATTTACATAATAGCAACTAGATTAGGTTTTTGCATTTCCTATGATGATGAGCTACACTTGATTATCCTAGTTGTGATGGTTAAACCCTAATTAAATTCAAACCCTATTCTTGAATTTTCCAAACATGCAATTAAACCTAATTAACACTTAAATACTTTAGCTTCAAGCAAAGAATTAACAAATTAAGTATTGGGTAAAGATTTATACCTCACAAAATAAGAGATCAAAATTGCACACTTGACCTCTAAAATGGCTTCTAGCTCTAAGATCCCTGCTAATTTGAGTCAAGAATAATGGATAAGGGATTAATGATGAATTAATGTGACTTTGTGTTGATTTTTGAGGCAAAAATTGAAGGATTTTGGAGTGAAAAGGAGGTGGGGAAATTTGGGGCTGCAAGAGGAGGGGGCTCGGCCAAATGGGAAGAAGGTGAGTGGTGAGTGTGTATGTGAGTTGAAAAGAAAGTCCAAGTCAAGGAATAATACCCATACCACATAATACAACACCCCATGCCTTTATGTTTATTGTTTTTCTTTATAAATTCATTTCCTTTAAACATGAAGTGTGAACAATTTGGGGCAGCTTGGCTGCTGATTTTGGACAGAAAAAGAGGAAAGTGAGAGAGTGTGGTGGGTGTGGGTGAGGTCAAGAATTGTCAAAGTCAACAAAGCCCATACTTATATATCTATTCTTTTCTCTTCATTTCATTGTTTCCTTTTCTTTTAACTTGAAGTGGGGACAACTTTGGGTGGGCTTCTTTTTTTACAGATTTCGGCCAGCCCACTAGGGAAAGGGGTGTGTGAGTGTGGGTGAGGGAAAATGATAAATGTTATACTCCAATTTCCATTTAATTTATTTTCACCATTAAAGCCTTTTTCTTCAAAAATTTCTAAACCGTTTTGGCAGACGATTTCGTTTCAAAAACCACATGATAAAATTTTATTTAATGTGTCATGATGCACAAAAATTGTTTCAACTCATTCCAATTTGTAATTTTCCCTAATTAAATGTATTAGTGACGGCTTAAAATAATAATAAAATAAATTTTTAATTTGAAATTTCACCAGTGGCTCAATAAACACCAAATACTAGCAATTACATAGCTAGAATATGTATATTTAATTTTTATAATAAGATATTTGCATTTTGACTTTTTACAGAAAACCCCCTTATTTTACCGATTTTCCGAAATTTCACCGAAACGATTTTCAAAACGCTACAACCGTAGTCTAAAAGGCCGGACATACATGATGTCCATGAAGATCGCAGCAATTAATAGGAAAGGACGGACTAGGATCTAGAGGAAGAAACTTTGTTTCTTCCCGATCATCCTAATCCCCTTTGGTAATAATTGTTATGATTTTCTAAAAAGCTTTAATCAAACGGCATTGAAATGGGTGAAAATATTGATCTCATCAACCCTACCTTCGACCTAACCCTAACGAGTTCTTTCACATCACATAAATTAGTTTTTAAATCATTCGACAAAAAACCAAACAACCAACGTAATCAACTCGTTATAACACAAAAACAGAAATTTACACATCCCTGCGGATCGACCCGTATTCACCGGCTAGCTACAAAGCGACGCCGTTTCTGATTACGGTAAACTACAATTTTTGGAATAATCAATTCCTACAGTGTTTTGATTTCCACCTTACCACGTCCAAGAGGGCATGCAAAACGGTGGCTTTTGGGTGCAGTCCCGAGTCACATGGAGGCAATGACCGATAGGAGGGTATTCGTCTCTCCCGGTATAGGGAGTAGATGTTGTGCTGTGTTCGATTGGCTATAACTGGAAGTCCCTGGCCAGGGCTGATATAGAGATTTACTGGTAAGTGTTACCAGTGGTTTCTCGACCCGTTATGAGCCTCACATCAACACGACTTATCGGTTACTGGGGTCTGATGTATACCACCCCTAGACCTGATATGCGACATATTAGACGAACAGACCGGACTGTACGGTAGTGTTACTGATTGGATTCACAGTAGAACGTACAGGCTAGCTTGTTGATCTTTTGATCGCTCAATACCTGGGTGGCTGTTACGTTTAGCTGACCGCTGGCAGGTTGTGGGTGTTTGATATGATCATCACCTGCTACCGGCGTATTGACGATTCTTTAGAGTCCTACACAGAGGTTTCTTGGCTCAGGCAAAACGGAGTAGAGGCACATATGTGATATGTGCAGGACCGAGGATAATGCGATATGAGATACCGTATTATATTCTCGCGATATTTAGATATGAACCGGATCATTGGATCAAGTGTTGATTCGATGAATCGGTACATGATATATTAGTCGGTTATATTTGATATAGCCGGATTGTCGGATCAAGTGTTGATTCGATGTTTTAATGTATAATAATATATATGATATATTGTATTACATTATCTAATATTGTCTCGCTTTATTATTTCATTTTCTCACTGGATAATACATTGATATATATGCGATATATATTAATTGTATTATTTTCTTTTGTTACAAATATAATATATATGTGATATATATTATAGTAAAATAATATGATTAATAATGAAACAAGTTTAGCGATGATAAAAAGAGATTAGGGTTTGATTAGGGTTAGCTTCTTCTTGCACCATCTAGAAGCATTCCTTTTGTCATGAAGAAGATATTATGATAGATATTTTCTTATGACTCATTTCTTAACCCAACCAAACCTTAGCCTTAGTTAACTCTCTACAAGGGTTATCCTTGTCATCATTAACCATGGTTGCATTATTATTGATATACTCTTATCATTATTCATCACAAAAGGATAATCTTATTATTCTTCATCTTCTTCTCTCTTGAGTTTTTGAAATAGCTCACTAGATTTTCCTTTGGTGATGATTTCTTGTGAGAAGTTGATATAAAAAGATAGCATAAATACCACTCCATCATCCTTATCTAATCTAGCCCATTAGATTAGGGTGTTCGCCTCATTAGAGTGAGAGAGCTTGAGTTATAGCAACTTCGACGTAGATCATCGGAGAAGCGGAACACTACAAGCTAGCATGGATCGTTCGAATCGTGGAGCCTCTCCTGAGTCCGGGAGATCGTGGATCACGACGATGGGACTTCTACTCGGAGCTTATGAAGCGAAGGAGCAGACTACAAAGGTTGTAATCCCTCACACTTAGTAGTAAAGATGTTTACTTGCATGTTAAACCCTAATAATCTAGCAAAGATCCCGGCTTTGGGTTGTTCGGCACGTCTAAAGTTTTATTCGTGCATGTTTGATTCCTTATGAAACCTCACAAGAGTGCCTAGGAACCCTACAATGGTAACAGAGCCTAGCTTGAGCATTAGGCGATGTGTATACGAAGTTAAAACTCCGAACGAACCCCAAAACTACGAAATGAACCCTTGTCTGTATAATTTTTAAAACTGTGATTTTTCTGTATTAAAAATACCTAAAAAATTCAGCAGGGAAATCTAAGAATTACAGTGAAACACAAGCGCATGATCCGTACATTCCACCGCGGAACCGCGGCCGTACCACGCTTGGGCCGCGGATCCGCGGCCGTATAGACGATTTATGCACTAGTGTATGCACTATAATATCTATTTATGTATGTTCTATTTATGGGTATTTTTAATCTGACTCAAGTGTTGAGTGTTCTGGGGTTTGTTTTGTAATCGTTGATTCGATCGGAAAATTTAATTTTGTGATATTTTCCGGATATTTAGAAACTGTTAAAATGTTCGAGCGGATATCATTAACTCACTTTTTCCCGGCACGAAAAACTTTCAAGTGTTGAATTTTTATCGGGTTTAAATCTTTCAGAAAAATTGTACAAGTAACACGGTGGACCCTCTAGAAGACAACAAACCTTAACTCGATTATGTGACCGTCTTGAACTGCCTCTAAACCTTAGGGTTTGGCGCAGTACGGCGTGCCACATGTGAGGCGTTGTCTTGACCCTTCTACTGCTGGATCATCGGTACTGTGACATATTCTGGGATTATTTGAACTGCGCTCAAGTGTTGAGCAATTTAGGAAATTTTGGGTATTTGATTATTTGTTCGGAAAGTTTAATACTGTCTATTTATCTGGAATGTGATACAATATGTGGAATTCATATAGTTAGGCATGAAATGCGAAGTATGTGGTATTTTGGATTTACGATGTCTAAAGAGAATGTGGATTCCAAATATTGTAGTTTTATAATTTCTTTTCTGTGACCGTAAGTGTAGTATGTAGTTGTATTGCCGGTTTTCGTTGCTATACGTCAACGACGATCGGTGTATGCATACTTACTTACGTTGATGATATGAGATATTATGTATTGCTGTGATATGTTATATTGGATCGTCGTGTTCTGAATAGCCGGGGGTTTTTATGTGAGATGAGGGTTTTTATTTTCATTCATGTAAAATTCATTTGTATGTAATATTCTTTTATTGGGGCACTTCCGGTATGAGGTTGATGTCACCAGTGTATATTATTTACTTTTCCGCATTAGGTAGACCCAAGAAGGGGAGCACAAGTAACCGGGTTCTAGGGTCCAGTGGGAGGCCATCTCGAGGAGTCGAGACCGGGTCTCCCAACCCTAGAATTGACAGTGTTACTTGCCGCTCTTGTAGGGGTCTTGGGATGTGGGTTTGGCTATTCGTCGCGACCGTGGAATCCGTGTTTTATACAGGCTCGTATTAAAAACACGGAAGTCCTAGAATATCCAATATTTCATATATGTTCTTCTGCTGCAATGTTCTGTGATGAGATCATATTACTGCCTGAGACGAATGCTTATACTATATATATATATATATGCTGATATATAAATATTACTGCTTTCGTTTTTTCTGTGATGCTTAGGAAGCATAAGCTGATGGGATTTATTAATGAGATTAATTAAAAGAAAAGAAACCAAAAAGATGTTGTAGAATCAAAACTTTATAAAAAGGGTAGCTACAGTTTTGCTTTGCATAGTGGTATATATGATATACCCTGCACCTTATTCGATGAGGAAAGAGCCGAGATCCCTTCACCGGTAGTGACCTCTTTAGCGAAACTGGCAGATGCTACAAACTCACGGTTTAGTTTTTGACAGTTTCTATAGTCTTGCTTTGCACAGCAGTATATATGATATACCCTGCAGCATATTCGATGGGGAAAGAGCCGAGATCCCTTCACCGGGAGTGACCTCTTTAGCGAAACTAGAAAAGCCTAAAAAACAATCCTTTTCAAAAAACACTCGATTCTACGACGATAACAAGTTAATTACACAATAGGTTTTCAGAAAAACCTGACGTAGCCCTCTGTCATTTCAGATAAGTCCTACTTAGTATTGGTGCTACGTTTGTTGACCTCCGTCAAGGTGTAGTGTACGGTAGCTAATTAGTATTTATCTGCTTATGCATATGATGCTGATTGGATTAGGGTAGTCGTACGGCCTTGTTGACCTCCGTCAAGGGTCGTGCGGGTGGGTTTAATTCAATCACGAAATGTACGGGTTAAACTTGACTAGCGGACTATGGGTTGTTTGGCATGCGTCAAGGTCATAGCACGCTAGGGGAAAAATATTATCGGGAATTTCAAGTGTTGAAATTTGCAATGAGATTGCATACCTCCTATGAGATAGTTGGATCCCGATACCCACTGCGAGTAAGAGTTACTCCTGGGAGAGTTTTACACAGGACAATTAGCCGATCAAGTGGGTGTCTACAAAAGTGTTAACGGGGTTACGCCTCTGGGAAAACGAGGTTTACTTTAATTAGGTCCGTGCGAAAGCACGGGGAACCCCCCTCAAGTACCGACACTGATCTGGCTGAAAGATTGACGAAATTGTAGGGTGTAATTAATCCCGGCTAATCTTACCTTTTAGGGTTTGAAGGAAGATTTGATAAAAACAGTGGGAGACATCCTGATCAGATAAGATAATAACCAATCTAATCTTGCAAGAGCATACGCTAAAGTGTTTTCTTCTCTCTCTCTCTCCAGGTAGCGAACATGTCAGGCATTAATCAAGATAATAATATGAATGCATTGACTGAACCCGCTTATTATACTGAGCAGTGGAATGTTGGACCCGTTCTTTCTTATAAAAGTTATAAGACTGAACAGGAAACAGTAGAATATCTGGATTCTCACGCTGCCCAAAAGAACATGCATGTTGATGCATCTTCTTCAGGTGTGTTAGTTATTGAGAACTGTTTCTCAGTTCACCCTACGTCCTTGGTATTAGATACCGGATCAGGATCCCACATATGTAAATTGTTACATGGGCTACGGAACGGTAGAGAACTGGGAAAAGGTGATCATTCCGTTCAAGTAGGAAACTGTCCATGTATTGCAGCCAAAGTAGTTGGCGAATATCACCTAGTATTACCAAGTCGTGATACACTGATTCTGAATGAGTGCTATTATATACCGAACATGATGTGCAACATTATATCAGTTTCTTTATTAAGTAAAGAAGGTTATAATTTTGTAGTACAGGATAATGTTATGAACATCTTCCTAAATCAAAAATTGATTGCATCAGGCTCGTTACATAATGGCATATTCGTTCTCAATCAAAATACAGTTCTCAATATACAAAACACACACAAGAGGAAGAGTTCAGAGATGAACGAATCCTTCTTGTGGCATTGTAGACTTGGTCATATCAATGCAACACGACTAGCTAAGTTATATAAAGATGGATATTTGAATCTGTTCGAATTATCATCTAATGATACTTGCCATTCATGTCTCAAAGTAAAATGACCAAAGCTCCGTTTAGTGGACACGGAGAAAGAGTTACAGAACTCTTAGGACTAGTACATAGTGATGTATGCGGTCCCATGTCTGCACACGCCAGGAACGGTTCTTCCTACTTTATTACATTCACTGACGATCTCTCAAGATTCGGATATGTGTTCCTGATGAAACACAAGTCTGAAGATTTTGAGAAATTCAGAGAATATAAGCACGAAGTAGAGAACCAAACGGGCAAAAGTATTAAGATTCTTCGATCTGATCGAGGAGGTGAATACCTAAGCAATGAGTTCCTAGATTATCTAAAAGAGAATGGGATTCTCTCTCAGCTTACTCCTCCTTATACACCACAGCACAACGGTGTATCGGAATGGAGGAATCGCACTCTATTAGATATGGTGCGTTCTATGATGAGCACTGCCGAGTTACCTATTTCCTTCTGGGGATATGCACTGGAGACAGCTGCATAACTATTGAATAGAGTTCCAACCAAATCAGTGCCTACCACCCCATATGAGATATGGGAAGGGAAGAGACCATATCTTAATTTTGTTAAGATATGGGGTTGCCCGGCCTATGTCAAAAGACAAAATCCGGACAAACTCGAAGCAAGATCTGTTTTATGTAAGTTTATTGGATATCCCAAGCATTCGCGAGGGTATATTTTCTACCACAGTGAGGAACAAAGGGTGTTTGTTGCTCAACACGCCACCTTTTTAGAAAAGGAATTTCTTGCAAAAGAGATTAGTGGCTCTGAGGTAGAACTAGAAGAAGTTCCAGCAGAATAAACTACAACAGATGATGTAGTAGAACCAGAAGATTCAGTAGTACCCGACGAACCCCAGCCTCTCCGCGGATATAGTAGGATTTCTCGTCCACCTGAGAGATACTACGGTTTTTTCATTGATGGAGGAAGCGAGGATTGCATCATGGAAGATGATGACCCAACTAGTTTCGAGCAGGCTATCACGAGTGGGGACTCTATGAAATAGCTGGATGCAATGCGATCTGAGATGGAATCCATGTACACCAACAAAGTATGGACTTTGGAAAATGCTCCTGAAGGGGTGAAACCCATTGGGAGCAAGTAGATATTTAAAAAGAAATTTGGTGTAGATGGAAAAGTTGATAGTTTCAAAGCTAGACTTGTAGCAAAGGGTTTTCGTCAACGACCAGGTGTGGATTATGACGAAACCTTTTCTCCAGTGGCTATGCTTAAGTCCATCCGGATCTTACTTGCAATCGCTGCATACCATGACTACGAAATCTGGCAAATGGATGTTAAGACCGCCTTTCTAAACAGTGATTTAGAAGAGTGCGTATACATGACTCAGCCAGAGGGCTTCGTAGATAGTGGGAGCAGCGGAAAGGTGTGCAAGCTGCTTAAATCCATTTATGGGTTAAAGCAAGCATCGCGGAGTTGGAACATCTATTTTGATGTTGTAGTCAAAGAGTTTGACTTCATCAAAAATATAGATGAACCTTGTATCTATAAAAAGGTTGCAGAGAGTAAGGTTGTCTTCCTCGTATTGTACATGAAAAACATACTCTTGATAGGAAATGATATTCCTATGCTGCAATCAGTCAAGCTCTTTTTATCACAAAGATTCTCAATGAAAGATCTAGGTGATGCCTCCTGCATATTGGGAATCATGATTTATAGAGATAGATCTAAACGGATACTGGGATTGTCCCAATCCAGGTACATTGACACCATACTAAAGAGGTTTAGTATGGAAGAATCCAAGCGTGGGAACCAACCCACGATCTCTGGACTCACTCTCTCCAAAGAGATGTCACCCAAGACTGATTTGGAGAGAGCTCGCATGCAAGAGATACCCTATGCTTCGGCAGTAGGCTCTATCATGTATGCGATGCAATATACCAAACTCGATGTAGCATACTCACTAAGTGTAGTGAGTCGGTATCTAGCAGATCCTGGAGAGAGTCACTGGACAGCTGTGAAGAACATTCTCAAGTACTTGTGAAAGACTAGAGACATGTTCTTGGTGTATGGTAATAGAGAACTCCGGGTGGAGTCCTTTACCGATTCCAGCTTCCAAAGTGATAAGGAAGACTCTAAGTCGCACTTAGGATTTGTCTTTACCCTCAATGGAGGGGCAGTATGTTGGAAGAGTTCCAAACAGGATATCGTTGCAGACTTGACGATGGAGGCTGAATACATCGCTGCCAACGATGCTGCCAAAGAGGCTGTCTGGATGAAGAAGTTCATCACTGAACTTGGTGTGGTTCCATCCATTGAGCATCCAATACCTCTGTATTGCGATAAAAATGGAGCTGTGGCTTTGGCCAAGGAACCTAGGACCCATCAGAAGTCCAGACATATTCTGAGGCGGTATCACCTGATCAGGGAGATAGTTGATCGCCGGGAGATCGAGGTCAGGAGAGTAGATACGAAGGACAACACTGCGGATCCACTCATGAAGGCCATTTCCCAGATACAGTTCGAGAGATTATTCGGGTTGCTAGGTATGAGATACTACAGCAGCTGGCCTTAGTGCAAGTGGGAGATTGTTAGTTATGTATATGCCCTAGAGGCCATTGTTGTACATATGATATATATTATGATGGATGCTTAGATATATACAGAGAGTGTTAGTGTATATGCCCTAGAGGCCATTACTGTATCATACTAGTTTGTATATTACTTAATGGATGCTTGGGATATTCACCTTGTATATACAATCTTGCTCAAAATAGTAGTATGCTACTTGGTTTGTTTCTACTTCAATGTGTACTTGTGTTTATTTCAGTATATCACTTATACGCATTAGTGGAGCCCTTAGGATCTTTGCTTGATTACCAGCGTTGTGATGGCA
This sequence comes from Agapanthus africanus, assembly GCA_030015575.1. Taxonomy (NCBI): domain Eukaryota; kingdom Viridiplantae; phylum Streptophyta; class Magnoliopsida; order Asparagales; family Amaryllidaceae; genus Agapanthus; species Agapanthus africanus. The sequence continues at coordinate 246,719,130 of CM057348.1, read as the reverse complement.
GTCACACTAGTGGCGGCTGGGTAATCTATAAGCACATCCTTATTCAGGTCCCTGGTCGCAGGACTATCGAGACAGGGCATCGATACTCCGGAGTAGACCAGCGCATGCGCTTCTCATCCCAGTGTGGGAGACGGTCTGTCCCACAGCCGTCAGTACGTCGTACTTGAGATAGTATGCGGGTGCTCGTTAGGTTACGGGTACACTGGACAGGACTCGTCGGGAACTGACTAGTTGGTATTATACCTATCGTCAGTTATCAGTTCCCAGGTGACATGAGTACAGCTTAGTCCGCTGACTTGACACTGTCACTTCGCCTCGGGTGTGTTCCCACTGTACTTTGATCACTACCCTACCACGGCTCAAAGGAGTCGTGCAAACAGGTGGTGGTTGGGTGCAGTCCCGAAGCACTTGGAGGCAGTGACGGTTAGACAGGATTCGTCTCTCCCGGTATTGGGGGTTGACATCGCGCTGTGTCTAGGAGAGCCATTACACGAGTAGTCCCTGGCCAGGGCAAACAAGATATACTGGTAGGTTTCCAGTATTATCTCAGGGTGTATTGGGCTTCACTCCGGCACGACTTGTACCGCTATTAGGGGACTGACGTTTACCGCCCCCTAGGCCCGCCATGCGATGTATCAGACGAACAGACCGGACTGTACGGAGAATGTCACACTCAGGCTCAGTAGGAGTTCAGATGGGTTTCGCCTCGTCGGTCTTCTTGTCGGCATTACCTGGGGACCGTTACGCACAGCTAGTGCCGCTTGCGGTCTGTGGTTAAACCCACTGCCAGCGTAGTGTCGAGTCTTTAGAGTCCCACACAGAAAGCTTTTCGCCTTTAGGCAAAAGAGTAGAGGTCGCATGGTATTGCGACAGGTCGCATGGTTTTGCGACAGGGTTCGGTCACATCCGTGCACTTGTGCACGTGCAGTGTCCGGACAGTTTACACTAGCGGGCTTTGGTTTAAGCCAGATCCTAGTGTACCTTATGGGATTGGATTTATCCAGTTTGCATTCGTGTTCCTCGGAACGCGGATGCGGGTGTGTATGCACAGTTGACAGGGAGGCACAGACAGCGGATTCTCATTAGGGTTGTTGACAGTTGACCGTTGACTTTTTGACTTTTTGCTCAACCCTAATGAGAATATGATATGTGATTAACTATTATATTAATTAAGTATTATGGTGATATGGTTGTTGACTTGTTGACTTTTGTTGACTTGTTGACTTTGTTGACTTGTTGACTTTTGTTGACTTGTTGACCGGTTGACTAGGCTTGACTAGTTGACCATCATGATAACCATGGTTATCATTTCATGCCAAAGACTTTTTCTTGCTTGCTCATTTGAGTAAAATGAGTGCATGACATGATAAGGTTATGGTTGCTTCTAACCATCACATAAGACTTTTTTGATGTGATGAGTTATGATCATTTTTGGATTATGAGAGGGTGAAAGACAAAAGAGTTGCTCATTCTTTCTTGCTCATTCTCTCTCTTGTTCTTGAGCTCTCCTCTTGCTCTCACCCTCAACCTCTTGCTCCCTCTCTTGATCTATGGTTCTCTTGTCTCATGAGTTGAGAATCAAGAACCATAGATAAAATCCCATTCTAAATCATCTCTACTCATTCTAGTTCACTAGGTTTAGCAAACCAAGTGAACTAGTTTTTTCAAAGAACGAAGAAGGAGCTAAAGGTTGGAGCTTTCAAGTGGATCTATCTTCGGCGTACGGAGACAACGAGAAGGAGCCATCGAACCACCATCGGAGCTCGAAGAGAAGGAGTTCAAGTTTAGGTATAACCATCTTCATCCGAGTAGCTAAATATCTTTAGCTTAGTATGCTAGTTTTAGTTTAGGTAAAGATCCCGACCTAGCTTAGTCCATGTTGCCTCTTGCGTTAAAATTTTGATTTTATACCGTTTCCGCCTCCCCGTAAGAACCGGGGGTCGCAACTTGGACTTACAGTGGTATCAGAGCCTAACTAAACTTAAACTAGCTTGGTAGTGAAGTGTAACGAAGTTCGGAACCGGAAAAATCCAAAAACCAAACTTTTACAAAATCTGAGTTTCTGTTGAATTTTTTTCTGGTCAAAATGAAAAACTTTATACTCCTAAATTCGTCTGAGGGTTTTGTGAGAACACCCATGAAAAACGGTCCACTGTTTCGTTCAAACCGCCGCGCTTCCGCCGCACGAGGTAGGCATGTGCCGCGGAAGCGCCGCGATTTGTCGTCTTCTCTGCATCGTTTTTCGTGCAGTGTGTGTCTGTGTTAGTTTTGGGATTTTTGAAATATATTATATGTGCCCAGATTTTCCAGAAAAGAAATTTCCTTTTGGGGTCCTATAATTCCGTATTTTTCCGAACTTCACTGCACTTTGACTATGATGGTTATATCTGTGATGTTTGCATGTATTGAACGTCGGCCAATCGCTATAAGTCGATTGGTCGGGGTTATACATGATCTGTAATGTGCTGGAATGTGTATATAAATATGTTGGATTGTCGCGGGTGAATAGCCGGGGGTTGTGAGACGAGAGTTTTCCTTTCTTGCAATTCATGTAAATTTGTAAATTGATGTAATAATTATTTGTATGGCCGCACAACCGGGTCGGGGTTGTAGCCGTCATTGTATAATTTCTTTTTACTGTTTTTGCTCCTAGGATAGACCCATGGAGGGGTGCACAAACTACCAGGTATGCCGAAGTGTCGAGTGGCCTACTCATGGAGATGAGGGAGGTTGCTACGCTTCGGGTACTTGGCGGGTAGTTTGCCGCACCCGTAGGGGTCTTGGGTGGGGTTTTGGCTATTCACCGCGACCGTGTTATCTGTTTTTTGTTACAGGCTCGTACAAATTACAGATTGCTAGTATATCCAATGTATTTATCTGTGATCTGAAATGTTTATCATTGCAGTATATCTATATATGATATTATTTAGGCGTTGCTTATGTTTTTCAGACGCGCTAGCCCAGCCCCCGCTCTGTCGTTAGTTAAGTAACCTAACGGGTAATGACGGGGCCCCGTGGCGAATGCGAATGGCATAAGCGTACGTCATATTTTGGTTGTTTTCTGCAATGGTAGGATTAAATGATGGGACGCATTAAAAGAACTAATGCAAGAATATCAAGCATTAAAAGAACTAATGCAAGATAATAAACCAAGCTAAAGTCGTTGGAACACTTTCGAAAAACCACTCGGTTCTTTTCAAAAACAACTTTTAAATGCGGAGCTTGAGCCACTCCTTTTAAAAGCTATCTCGTTCCATCGACCAAATCAAGTTCACTACGTTCACGGTTTTGCCAAAACCATTCGTAGCCCTCCGTCGTTTCGTATGAATATTCAATAGTATTCAAGCTGTGTTTGTTGACCTTCGTCAAGGCATAGTGATTGGTAGCTATTGGGTATTCATATGTATCATAGATAGATGCGTTGGTTTGGGACATTCGCATTACCTTGTTGACCTTCGTCAAGGGTATATACGGGTGGATTCAAATTAACCTGGATAATGACGGGCAGAACTTGACATGTGACTTATGATTTGTTGACCTTCGTCAAGGTCATAAGAGCATGGGGCAAAAATCCACATCGGGAGTTTCATAAGTACTGAAACTTGCTAGATTTGCATACCATTTGGAGTGTGATGATTCTGGTAGGATTCCTTCAGTTTCGTCACGCGATGATATTTGGATCCCGATCCTACTGTGAGTATATGCTACTCCTCGGGAAATTTCTCACTTAACGATCAATGCTATAAACCTAGTAGGTGCCTAGAAAGGTGTTAGCGGGGCTACGCCCCCAGGGAAAAGAGGTTCTCTAATTAAGGAACTTCGCGAAAGCGTTGGAAAACCTCCCTCGAAGTACCGACACCGGCCTGGCTGAACGGTTAAGCAAGTATTGTACGGTGGGATTGATCCTGACTAATTCTTCCTTTATGGTTTGAGGAGGGATTCGAGAAACAGTGGGAGCCATCCTGTTTAGACAAACTAAAAACCACTCTAAACTTGCAAGAGCATCATGCTGAGTGTTTCTTCTTCTCTCTCCTAATTGCAGCGACCAATCAACATGACTGGACTTAAGTTACTCCTAGATAAAAACAAACTGACAGGGCCAAACTACAAAGATTGGCTCAGGAATGTCACGATAGCAATCACTTATGACAAGCTGGGGTATCTTCTTACCACCAAAGCTCCCCCTGTCCCTGGTCCAACTTCCAGTGTCGCGGATAAGGAAATCCGCAAGACTTGGGAGATTGATAGCGCGAAGGCCAAGTGCCTCCTGCTTGCCTCGATGGACAACGAACATCAGAGGAGGCATGAGAATATGGACATGGAGTCCATATTGCTCCATACAAAAGAACTGTATGGAGAGCAATCACGTATCGCAAGATACGAAGCGTCGAAAAAGTTATTTTCGACAAGAATGGCCGTCGGATCATCAGTAGCCGAGCATGTGCTAAAGATGATCGGCTACATTGAGGAGCTCGCTGACCTAGGGATCACATTGGAGAGTGAGCTATCTACGGATATAGTTCTCCAGTCCCTTCCTTCCACTTACGCCCAGTTTATACTGAACTTCAACCTACAAGAAAAAGAGGTTGAACTATCAGAGCTCCTCAACATGCTGAGGAGCGCAGAGGGCACCCTACAGAAAGGTAGGGAAACATCCACTTTGTTTGTAGGAGGATCATCTTCTTCTAGGTCCAAGGCGAAAGCCAAGGGAAAGAAGAAGAAGGCCCCCGCCAAACCAAGGGGCGGTGTTGGTAAAGTGGATACGAAGGGAAAAGGCAAAGCAACAAAGATAGCGGGGAAGCTTGTGGATAAGGAAGAATGCTTCTATTGTCATAAGAAAGGACACTGGAAGAATGATTGCAGGGCCTGGAAGGCCAGTACACAGGAATTGAAGCAGGTTGCAGCTTCAGCTTCAGGTGTGTATGTTATTGAAAACTGTCTTTCAATAAACTCTACTTCCTGGGTATTGGATACCGGATCAGGATCTCATATCTGTAATTCTTTGCAGGCGTTGAGAAACCGTAGTGTTTTGAAAGCAGGTGACATGACCCTCAGAGTTGCAAACGGAGCTAGCATGGATGCTAAAGCCGTGGGGGACTATCACCTGGGAATGTCAGATGGACATGTTTTGGTTTTGCGTAATTGCTTTTTTGTACCCAACGCAACTTGTAATATCATTTCTGTATCTTTAGTTTCTAAAGAAGGTTATGAATTTGCGTTTGTAAGTAATGTTGTAAACATTCACCTTAATCAAGTATTGATTGGGTCAGGTACTCTGAGTAATGGTATATACGTGTTAAACCAACCACAGATTTTTAATGTCCAGAATACACACAAAAGAAAGTCTCCGGAAATAAATCAGACTTTCTTATGGCATTGTAGATTGGGTCACATCAATAAGAGAAGGTTGACTAAGTTACATACAGAAGGATATTTGAATGCGTTCGAATATCAATCGTATGCCACTTGTCAATCTTGTCTCAAAGGAAAGATGACAAAGACTCCGTTTACTGGACAAGGAGTAAGAGCGAGCGAGCTCTTAGGACTCGTACACAGTGACGTGTGCGGTCCAATGTCTATACATGCCCGAAGCGGACATTCTTACTTCATTACTTTTACGGATGACTTCTCAAGGTACGGTTATGTCTTCTTGATGAAACATAAGTCCGAGGCCTTTGGAAAATTCCAGGAGTATAAGAATGAAGTAGAGAAACAGACCGGCAAAAGTATTAAGATTCTAAGATCGGATCGAGGTGGAGAATACTTAAGTGCCGAATTCCTGAATTACTTAAAAGAGAATGGTATTCTCTCTCAGCTTACTCCTCCATACACTCCGCAACATAATGGTGTATCGGAGAGACGGAACCGAACCCTATTGGATATGGTTCGGTCCATGATGAGTAACGCTGAGTTACCGCGATCATTCTGGGGATATGCACTAGAAGCAGCTGCGTATCTCTTGAACAAGGCTCCCACCAAGACTGTGCCTACCACCCCATATGAGATGTGGACTGGGAAGAAAACCTGTCTTAAGTATCTTAAGGTATGGGGATGTCCAGCTTTTGTAAAAAAGCAGCATGCGGACAAGCTTGAGGCACGTTCAGTACAGTGTAAGTTTGTGGGATACCCAAGGAACTCTAGGGGGTATCTTTTCTATTCAGCTGAGGAACAAAAGGTCTTTGTTTCTCAGCATGCCCGCTTCTTGGAAACTGAGTTTTTGGAAACCCAGATAAGTGGAAACACAATAGAACTGGAAGAAGTTCCAGAACCACAGACTGTTACTGAAAGCTTAGTGGAACCAGAGGGTTCAACAGAACAGGACATTCCTGCGCCACTCCGCAGGAGTAGTAGGCAGTCTCATCCGCCCGAGAGATACTGCGGTTTTCTCATAGACGGGGATAGAGAGGATTGCATCATAGATTATGATGAGCCTACTAGCTTCCAGCAGGCCGTTCAGAGCGTTGACTCAGTGAAATGGCTGGATGCAATGCGGACCGAAATGGAGTCCATGTACACCAACAAGGTATGGACGTTGGACATTGCTCCAGACGGGGTAAAACCCGTAGGATGCAAGTGGATCTTCAAAAGGAAGATTGGTGTAGATGGACAGGTTGAGACCTATAAAGCTAGGCTGGTAGCAAAGGGTTTTCGTCAAAGACCTGGCTTGGACTACGACGAAACCTTTTCTCCAGTAGCCATGCTGAAATCCATTCGGATCCTTCTTGCCATTGCTGCCTTCCACGATTATGAGATCTGGCAAATGGACGTAAAGACAGCTTTTCTAAATGGAAATTTAGAGGAGTGTGTCTATATGGACCAGCCAGAGGGTTTCATTCAGAGTGGGAGCAGCGGAAAGGTGTGCAAGTTGCTTAAGTCCATCTATGGACTAAAGCAGGCATCGCGGAGTTGGAACATCTGCTTTGATGAGACGGTCAAAGAATTTGGCTTTATCAAAAATCCAGATGAACCATGCATCTATAGTAGATTTGTAGCGAGAACTGTAGTATTCCTCGTTTTATACGTGGATGACATTCTCTTAATAGGAAATGACATTCCTATGCTACAATCTGTCAAGGGGTTCTTGTCACACAGGTTCTCCATGAAAGACCTGGGTGATGCCTCGTACATTCTGGGTATCCGGATCTACCGTGACAGATCCAAGAGGATATTAGGACTTTCACAGTCCAGGTACATCGACACCATACTGAAGAGATTCGGTATGGAAGATTCCAAGCGCGGTAACCTACCGGCTTGTCACGGGATCACCCTCTCTAAAGAGATGTCTCCCAAGACTGATTTGGAGAGGGATCGCATGTCTATTATACCCTACGCTTCTGCGGTAGGCTCTATAATGTATGCGATGTTGTGTACCAGACCGGATGTAGCTTATGCACTGAGTGTGGTAAGCCGGTATCAGTCAAACCCTGGGGAGAAACACTGGATAGCGGTAAAGAACATTTTCAAGTACCTGAGAAGGACTAAGGAGATGTTCTTGGTGTATGGCGGAAAGGACCTCCAGATCGAGGCCTTTGCTGACTCCAGCTTCCAGAGTGACAAGGATGATTCCAAGTCCATGTCGGGTTTTGTCTTTACCCTCAATGGAGGGGCGGTGTGTTGGAAGAGTTCCAAACAAGAAACCGTTGCAGACTCGACGATGGAAGCGGAATACATCGCTGCATCTGATGCCGCAAAAGAAGCTGTCTGGATGAGAAAGTTCTTGAAAGAACTTCAGGTGGTTCCGTCCATTGTTGATCCAATACCTCTGTATTGCGACAACAACGGGGCTATAGCTTTAGCGAAGGAACCCAGGTCCCATCAGAGATCCAGGCACATCTTGAGGTGGTATCACCTGATCAGGGAGATCGTAGATCGCCAGGAGATCGAGGTTCGGAGAGTCGCTTCAGAAGATAACACTGCTGATCCATTCACCAAGGCCCTGCCCCAGACTCAGTTCGAGCGGCTGATCGAGATGATAGGTCTTCGATACGCCAGTACATGGCCTTAGTGCAAGTGGGAGATTGTTAGTGTATATGCCCTAGAGGCCATTACTGTATCATACAAGTTTGTATATTACTTAATGGATGCTTGGGATATTCACCTTGTATATACAATCTTGCTCAAAATAGTAGTATGCTACTTGGTTTGTTTCTACTTCAATGTGTACTTGTGTTTATTTCAGTATATCACTTATACGCATTAGTGGAGCCCTTAGGATCTTTGCTTGATTACCAGCGTTGTGATGGCAGTCACACTAGTGGCGGCTGGGTAATCTATAAGCACATCCTTATTCAGGTCCCTGGACGCAGGACTATCGAGACAGGGCATCGATACTCCGGAGTAGACCAGCGCATGCGCTTCTCATCCCAGTGTGGGAGACGGTCTGTCCCACAGCCGTCAGTACGTCGTACTTGAGATAGTATGCGGGTGCTCGTTAGGTTACGGGTACACTGGACAGGACTCGTCGGGAACTGACTAGTTGGTATTATACCTATCGTCAGTTATCAGTTCCCAGGTGACATGAGTACAGCTTAGTCCGCTGACTTGACACTGTCACTTCGCCTCGGGTGTGTTCCCACTGTACTTTGATCACTACCCAACCACGGCTCAAAGAAGTCGTGCAAACAGGTGGTGGTTGGGTGCAGTCCCGAAGCACTTGGAGGCAGTGACGGTTAGACAGGATTCGTCTCTCCCGGTATTGGGGGTTGACATCGCGCTGTGTCTAGGAGAGCCATTACACGAGTAGTCCCTGGCCAGGGCAAACGAGATATACTAGTAGGTTTCCAGTGTTATCTCAGGGTGTATTGGGCTTCACTCCGGCACGACTTGTACCGCTATTGGGGGACTGACGTTTACCGCCCCTTAGGCCCGCCATGCGATGTATCAGACGAACAGACCGGACTGTACGGAGAATGTCACACTCAGGCTCAGTAGGAGTTCAGATGGGTTTCGCCTCGTCGGTCTTCTTGTCGGCATTACCTGGGGACCGTTACGCACAGCTAGTGCCGCTTGCGGTCTGTGGTTAAACCCACTGCCAGCGTAGTGTCGAGTCTTTAGAGTCCCACACAGAAAGCTTTTCGCCTTTAGGCAAAAGAGTAGAGGTCGCATGGTATTGCGACAGGTCGCATGGTTTTGCGACAGGGTTCGGTCACATCCGTGCACTTGTGCACGTGCAGTGTCCGGACAGTTTACACTAGCGGGCTTTGGTTTAAGCCAGATCCTAGTGTACCTTATGGGATTGGATTTATCCAGTTTGCATTCGTGTTCCTCGGAACGCGGATGCGGGTGTGTATGCACAGTTGACAGGGAGGCACAGACAGCGGATTCTCATTAGGGTTGTTGACAGTTGACCGTTGACTTTTTGACTTTTTGCTCAACCCTAATGAGAATATGATATGTGATTAACTATTATATTAATTAAGTATTATGGTGATATGGTTGTTGACTTATTGACTTTTGTTGACTTGTTGACTTTGTTGACTTGTTGACTTTTGTTGACTTGTTGACCGGTTGACTAGGCTTGACTAGTTGACCATCATGATAACCATGGTTATCATTTCATGCCAAAGACTTTTTCTTGCTTGCTCATTTGAGTAAAATGAGTGCATGACATGATAAGGTTATGGTTGCTTCTAACCATCACATAAGACTTTTTTGATATGATGAGTTATGATCATTTTTGGATTATGAGAGGGTGAAAGACAAAAGAGTTGCTCATTCTTTCTTGCTCATTCTCTCTCTTGTTCTTGAGCTCTCCTCTTGCTCTCACCCTCAACCTCTTGCTCCCTCTCTTGATCTATGGTTCTCTTGTCTCATGAGTTGAGAATCAAGAACCATAGATAAAATCCCATTCTAAATCATCTCTACTCATTCTAGTTCACTAGGTTTAGCAAACCAAGTGAACTAGTTTCTTCAAAGAACGAAGAAGGAGCTAAAGGTTGGAGCTTTCAAGTGGATCTATCTTCGGCGTACGGAGACAACGAGAAGGAGCCATCGAACCACCATCGGAGCTCGAAGAGAAGGAGTTCAAGTTTAGGTATAACCATCTTCATCCGAGTAGCTAAATATCTTTAGCTTAGTATGCTAGTTTTAGTTTAGGTAAAGATCCCGACCTAGCTTAGTCCATGTTGCCTCTTGCGTTAAAATTTTGATTTTATACCGTTTCCGCCTCCCCGTAAGAACCGGGGGTCGCAACGTGGACTTACAGAGAGGACTTTCTTGCTCATCATGATAGTATGCTATTTGGTTTCACTTTATCTTAACATGTTGACTTGTATTGGTTTACTGTCTTTCTCTCACATGTTGATAAAGCCCTTAAGATCTGTTCTCGACTACAGGGACTATGATGAGATCATACTAGTGGAGCCACGGTAGTCGATGAGTACATCCTATAACTGTTCCTAGTCGAGGGTATATCGAGACAAGGCATTGATACACCAGAGTAGACTAGCGTATACGCATCTTGACCCATGTGGTGGGCGATGGATGATCCCATATCCATCGGTGTTTGACATCAGAGATGGTGTACGGGTGCTCATTGGAGACTGGGTATACTGGATGGACTCGTCGAGAACTCCCAGATAGTGATATACCACACGTCAGATGGCAGTTCTCCGGTGACACTGGTACAGGGTAGTCTGTAGACCCGAGATCGTCATAGAGTCTTGTGTGATTCCCACTGTGTTTTGATTTCCACCTTACCACATCTAAGAGGGCGTGCAAAACGGTGGGTTTTGGGTGCAGTCCCGAATCACATGGAGGCAATGAGCGATAGGAGGGGATTCGTCTCTCCCGGTATAGGGAGTTGATGTTGTGCTGTGTTCGATTGGCTATAACTGGAAGTCCCTGGCCAGGGCTGATTTAGAGATTTACTGGTAAGTGTTACCAGTAGTTTCTCGACCCGTTATGAGCCTCACACCGAGAAGACTTATCGGTTACTGGGGTCTGACGTATACCACCCCTAGACTTGATATGCGACATATCAGACGAACAGACCGGACTGTACGGGAGTGTTACTGATTGGATTCACAGGAGAACGTACATGCTAGCTTGTTGATCTTCTGATCGCCCAATACCTGGGTGGCTGTTATGTTTAGCTGACCGCCTGCAGCTTGTGGGTGTTTGATATGATCATCACCTGCTACCGGCGTATTGACGATTCTTTAGAGTCATACACAGAGGTTTCTTGGCTCAGGAAAAATGGAGTAGAGGCACATATGTGATATGTGCAGGACCGAGGATAATGCGATATGAGATACCGTATTATATTCTCGCGATATTTAGATATGAACCGGATCATCGGATCAAGTGTTGATTCGATAAATCGGTATATGATATATTAGTCGGTTATATTCGATATAGCCGGATTGTCGGATCAAGTGTTGATTCGATGATTTAATGTATAATAATATATATGATATATTGTATTACATTATCTAAAATTGGCTCGCTTTATTATTTCATTTTCTTACCGGATAATACAATGATATATATGCTATATATATTAATTGTATTATTTTCTTTTGTTACAAATATAATATATATGCGATATATATTATAGTAACATGATATGATTAATAATGAAACATGTTTAGTGATGATAAAAAGAGATTAGGGTTAGCTTCTTCTTGCACCATCTAGAAGCATTCCTTTTGTCTTGAAGAAGATATTATGATAGATATTTTCTTATGACTCGTTTCTTAACCCAACCCAACCCTAGCCTTAGTTAACTCTCTACAAGGGTTATCCTTATCATCATTAACCATGGTTGCATTATTATTGATATACTCTTATCATTATTCATCACAAAAGGATAATCTTATTATTCTTCATCTTCTTCTTTCTTGAGTTTTTGAAATAGCTCACTAGATTTTCCTTTGGTGATGATTTCTTGTGAGAAGTTGATATAAAAAGATAGCATAAATACTACTCCATCATCCTCATCTAATCTAGCCCATTAGATTAGGGTGTTCACCTCATTAGAGTGAGAGAGCTTGAGTTATAGCAATTTCGACGTAGATCATCGGAGAAGCGGAACACTACAAGCTAGCATGGATCGTTCTAGTTGTGGAGCCTCTCTTGAGTCCGGGAGATCGTGGATCGTGGCGAAGGGACTTGTACTCGGAGCTTATGAAGCAAAGGAGCGGACTACAAAGGTTGTAATCCCTTACACATAGTAGTAAAGATGTTTACTTGCATGTTAAACCCTAATAATCTAGCAAAGATCCCGGCTTTGGGTTGTTTGGCACGTCTAAAATTTTATTCGGGCATGTTTGATGCCTTATGAACCCTCACAAGAGTGCCTAGGAACCCTACAATTTTCAGTACCGGTCAATTGCAAAGAATTATACAGTGCAAAAGTGTTGACCGGATTTTGAAATTTTTGTGATTGATAGGGGTGCTAATTCAGTTATAGTGGTTGCTGTTGTTTTAGAGGGACCCTTTGAAAGTGGTTTTGGATTGGAACCGAGTTTTGAGTTTGTGATTGGTTCCAAGGAAAGTTAGGGTGATTCTTCCAACCATGATTATAAGTGGAAGAATACGGACCGTTTCTAGGTCTTTGCTGAAAAGCGGCATTAGTATGCTCTTGACCTTGAAACGGAGAATTCAATGGACATTCTTCCGTCAGATGTGATGGATCAGAACAGCATCCACAGACAGTTTTGGGGAGTGTCATTTGATTTAGGGAGGCTAATAAAAATTTGTGTTCCATAGCCTCGAGTTTCTTCTGCATTGCTGCCATTTCAGCTCTAACTCCTATGGAAATATCCAGTTGGTGGATACCACCCCTAGACGATGGTTGACTTATACATTCCCACTGTAAAGATTTTTAAGCGAAATCTTCTAAAAATCTCCAAGCTTTACCATCGTCTTTAGACATGAAGTTGCCTTAACACATGAATTCAAGATTCTGTTTTGTTGTAGGATTAATACTCTCATATATGATTCTGCACAGATCCCATCGGTGGATTACGTGATGAGGATATTGAACTAACAGATCCTTGAAGCATTCAAAACACTTCGAAAATGGTTCATTAGGAAGATGGGTAAATTGATTTATTTCGCTACGGATTCAGGCTGTCTTATGATTAGGGTAGAATTTCTTAAGGAATGCTACGATGAATTCATCCCAGTTTGAAATAGAATGTGCGGCTGTGTTATAAAGCCACTTCTCGGCTAAATCGCACAAAGTGAACGGGAGAAGACGTAATCTCATAGCATCCACAGAAAGCTGTGAAGTACCCATTATAGTGCAGACGTTTTGAAATTTGGTAATAAAAACGTATGCGTCTTCAGATTCGAGACCGTGAAATTTGGGTAAAAGATAGCTATATTGAGGTTTGATTTCGAAATTGTCCCCATTGGCTGGTGGAATGGAAAGACAGGTAGAAAGAGGACCTCGAATAGGGTAGCATTTTATAAGTGCACGACAGCGCCCCGGCCGTCTTTCCGAGGCCAAAATGCGGAAACGAAACTTTTTCAAAAGTAGAAAATCGGTTCTACCGCATACTAAAAAGCCTAGATCGGACCATTAACCTAATGCCAGCTAACTAGAGAATGGGTAGAAATCTATACCGAGCGATCCGTGTCCTTCGGTCTTCGGCCTCCATACCGATCTCCTCGCGGAATCTTCGGTCTTCATCTCCTCGTTGGAAAAGGCACCACACCGCCGAGTCTTTTTACAGGCACCCACCTCTGGACCGAGGCAACTCGGACACGAAGTTGGCAAGCCGACATGTCCAAGAATGCTGTAGACTAATTGTAGAATCATTTGTCTCAAGGGGTTGATGAAGTTGCCATTGAAGGAGGGAATAGGAAAAATGAACTTTGGAAAAATAGAGCTCTCATTTTTCTTGCAAGGAAAATGAAATGAGATCACAATTCCTCACCCAAAAATCTCACTCCCTCTCTCTAATATGTGGCCGGCCAAATCAAGAAGGGAGGAGGAAAAAATCAATGGAATAAAGCAAGAGGAGAAATTGTATGATAATGAGAAGAATATGTCACACCAAACATCCAAATCAACTCTCATCTCATTAATGGAAGCCATGTGCACAAAATGGAATCTAAATGTGCTAGAAATATCATGATGCCTCCTATCACAAATAACACCCTCCACATTTCTAATTTGCACATTTGCAAATTAGCCCCTCCATCAATTTTCAGCCAAAGAAAGGAAGAAAGGAAAACTGGCTGAAACGGAATGCAAACTGGCAACTTCAAAAAACTGATCCCGTAATAAATTACTGGAAAACCCCGCGATTGTATATACATACCCGCATTTGTATTCCGACCGAATATAAATGCAATGTGACAAAATCTACCCTGTATAATACTAGGATCCGGTTTAAACCAAAGCCAGCTAGTATTATCCGTCCAATCATGATCCGTGCAATACCGCACGTATATGATCGAACCCTGCCATATATCCATACGGCCTCTACAGCGTTTCACCCGAAATTTGAGAAACTGTCATTGGGGGACTCTAAAGACTCGTCAATACTTTAGCTATGGATTTAACCACTAGCACGTCAGAGTTATTAGCCATACGTAACGGGCTACCAGGTATTGACCAAAAGGGACGTCGATGAGCGAACTCATCCTGACACCCTACTGAGCCTGTCAGTGACAATATCCGTACAGTCTGGTCCGTTCGTCTATGAGCATCGCATGGCAGGCCAAGGGGGTTGGTAAAAGTCAGACCCCCAAAAGCGGTACAAGTCGTGTCGGAGTGTAGTCCAGAACACCCTGAGATACTAATGGAATACCTACCAGTAATCTCCTGCTTTGGCCAAGGACCTCTTGTAATGGATCTCCTAGACACAGCGCGACCTCAACCCCAATACCGGGAGAGACGAATCCCTGCAGATCCGCTCACTGCCTCCATGTGGCTCGAGACTGTGCCATACTAAAACCTGTTTGCATGACTCCTTTGAGCCGTGGTAGGGTAGTAATCAAAGCACAGTGGGAACTCACACAAGACAAATGACGATCTCAGGTCGATGAACTAAATTGTATACATGTCACCTGGGAACTGCTATCTGACGTCTGGTATAATCCCAACTAGCAGGTTCCCGGCGAGTCCTATCCGGTGTACTCATAACCTAATGAGTACCTGTATACATCTTAGGTGAACCAACCGACAACAGTGGCTTGTGAGACCGGCCACTGCCCCTCGTCGGGGTCTCGACTATATACACTAGTCTACTCCGGAGTATCGATGCCCTGTCTCGAAAACTCCCACGACTAGGGACCTTTTAAGGATGTGCTTATAGACCCCAGCTCCCACGTATATGATCGCCATCATACTGCTGGAAGTCAAGCAAGAATCCTAGGGGCTCTATCAACGTGTAATAGTGATCAGTAATGTCACCTAAAGCAGTACACGATGATAAAGATAACCCAGATAGCATACTATCATCTTGAGTAAGACTGTCCTACCGGCATAGGTCCTCCCTCAATCATTGCAATCACGTGCCTGTGATCCAATAATTGACTCTGAGGGCACTATATCCAAAAATCTCCCACTTGCACTCAAGGCTAATTATTGCGATGTCGCATACTCACAGCCCGTGTGATACCGAGCTGCCAACTCCTCTACTAATCAGTCTCACAAAGCTCGTTTGCGAAACTATTGCGTTTGAGGAATAGCCTCACTGAGTAGATCCGCCCTGATGTTTCTTTCTATGTCTCTCTTTATGTCAAGTTCGCGGAGAAAGCCATCTCCCGAAATGAGCAATACCTGTCTTAGAATATGTTTGGATGTCTGATGGGACCTAGTTCATAAGTGAACTCCAAATCCAAACATCTTAGACTGTATCGTCAACTGAAATTAATCAGTATCCTGCATCATGCCTCCCTCAGTGTCCGCATGCATCACCTGTCCAAAACACTGCCCCTCGTCAGACGGAAAACTATAACTCCAACAATCACTCTGTCATCCAGGTCACCTTAGAACCCTGGAATGATAACCGTCTCCCGAAAATAGGCTGCCGTTATCATATCCCTAGAACATCCACTTATGTTCTAAAACTGCTTCCGAATGTCTCACCAGGATAGGATTAATATCAACTTACTGCATCTTGTGCAAAAACAATATCTGGTGTGGTACTTGTTCAGTTGATAAAACTGCACATTTGTATTACATTTTTCCTACCATTTTCATATTAAAAAAGGACTTTATTATAATATATTATACATATGAGGGTTTATGTGTAAAAACATTATTTTCCATGTGTTAATATATTTTAATTATCATTTGGTAGGAAAATATATGCAAATATCATTGACCTAATCCTAGTAGAACAAAGTCTACTAAAATCTTATTTGAGTTGTTGTGCAGAATATTTCCAAGTTGTTATGAAGAATTTATCAAACAAATCAATTTGTTGAAGAAATCTTGCTAAATTAAGAAGCAAAACTTGGAGACCAAGTCTGGAAGCAACCGAGAAAAGATTTTTGAATTCTGAAGGTGCCGAGGATTGTCACATGTCACAAGATGCAAGCACAAGAAAATTGATCAAGAGATCTCACCCATTGGCCGCGGATCCGCGGCCATACCCCCCCTTTGGCCGCGGATCCGCCGCAATATCATGGAGTTGGAAGGAAAGATTTTGGGGCATGATTCTCTACTATATTTTACCAACTTTTGAAGCAAAAGATTCTGGATTTGCACTATAAAAAGGCACCGAGAGCCTCTTGGAAAAGCTATCAAGCCGAAGAGATCACGAAGCTCCCGACGCTCACGCATCCAGGCTGATCATCGACTGTTCAACTACCTCCTTAGGAAAGATCGAGAAGCAACTAGTTGTAATCATTTTCTATGGATTAAAAGTGTAGTTTGTTCAAGTCGATTAATAAAGGTAGTTATTTTATTTAATTGTTTCTTTTACATTATGTTTTCCCTCTCTTTCTTTTCATCTTCTTCTCCCAACATGCGCGAGTAATTCACCGCTTGTTAGGGTTCGTAGGATTAGGGTAGGCTAATGGACGATGAAAATAACTAAACCCTTTTTAAGTCCTATAAAGTTTAGGAACTTTATCAAAAGAATCATTAACATCCTAATCGGGCATGCTAGCAATTCTTTGCTAGTTCCGACCGCGATTAGAGATTAGATTAATGATTGTTTTGGTAACGGCTAGATATGAACGGAGTTCCGTGTCGAGATAAGGGTTAAGAGTGGGATTCCTTTTCCCTCCGGAAACCCTAATCTACACTCATCACCGTCGTTCTAGTTCTAAATCTATTAATGGATAAAAAGGGTAACTTTTAATTAATCGTCCATAACTACTAAATCCTAACGAACCCTACAAGCCCTCTTATTATATTAATTACATCTTTAAAATAATCTAGATCTATATTTTACATTCTTATTTAACGTAGATCTAGAAACCATTCTATAAAATTATTTATTCCTCCTCTCTTTTTCAATACATCTAAAGTAAAAGTAAAAAGTTCCACGTTTCCCAGAGGACGACCCGAACTCATCTCGGTCTAGCTACTCGCGACACCGTTCTGATTGCGGTTAAACTACAAACATACACTCTTTCGTACGAAATCAAATGGCGCCATTGCCGGGGATACGTGCGTAATTTTTTGTTTTTACTATTTGTGTTGAATTCTTAGACGAGTCATATCATTATTAACACAAAACTGCAAATTGCATATTTAGCAATTTGTGCGTGAATTTTTGCAAGGATATCTGGAGTCACAGAATTAAGGAGAACAGGAAACAGAGACATTTTTAGAGATCCAGAGGAGCACAGAAGGCTATACAAAAAATTTCATCAACTGTTCCTTCTTCCACGCGGCGGAACCGCGGCAAAAGCACCCCTTCTGCGGCGGAATCGCGGCCAGTTGGAGGAATTAGGGAATCAATCTTCTCTGGTATCTTTCTCAACGCCTTCTCTCTCTCCTCAAATCCAATAAAATCTATTTTCTGCAGGATTCTTTGCAAAATTGCGCCGCTCAAAAAAAAAATCTTTTTGCAAAAGTTTGTGAATGGTTTTGTTTTGCATATTTAATACGGACTTTAAGGGGCAAAGACCAAATCAAGATTAGGTGGGGATTTCATCACCCTTCCTAAGCCCCACAAATCACAAACCGAGCATATAGATCAACCCTTCATTAATTTAAAAAATATCTAGACCAGACTCTAAGGACTGTCGCGCTCAATAAGGACAGAGGAAGGTCCTGGGTAATCTATCGTTCATCCGCATTACTTTTGTAGTGCCTAGGCAAGTGTGACAAAGGCTAGTGGTTTTTAATTAGGCCCACGACGTGGTTCCTTCCCACTTACCTGGCACTTACCTTGCTACAAGGGTAGTACGGAGGTGGTAAAGGATTGAACCTGCGGCTTGTCCTTTGGAAGTCTAGGAGCGGTCTAGAGACTGACCTAGGTGACTTTAGTTCTATGGTTGCTTGTGCATCTTAGGGAGATTTGTCTTGAGTCCGACTTTTTCAAAAACAAGCCAATTTTAAAATCACACACACGCTGCCACTTGCACTAAACCCGCTTAGTGCATGCTCGGCTGGACACGGGATCCTAGTGCCCGTCTTGTCCGCGTTCCTGCTATCGACGCCGAAGTCGGTACTTCTTCATCTTCTTTTCCCCCACCACACACCACATCGACCGTGATGGACGGCACTCCATCGAATTATAACACCACGCTGCTACCGCCTGCAGGTGAGCAGAATCCACCGTGCATCTCTCTCCAAGAGAGATGCTATCCTATTCGTGGTCCTCTTCCTACTTGTCTATCTCTTCCACTACCTAACGGGGATAATTTCGAAATTAAACCCTACTACATCAATCTGCTGCCCAAATTTCACGGGCTTGAGTCGGAAGACACGTACGTGTTCATCACCAAATTCGAAAACGTATGCGCAATGATAGGTACTTCACAATTGACTTTAGATGCTATGCGCTTACGTCTTCTCCCATTCACACTGTGCGACTTGGCAGAAAAATGGCTTTATAATACTGCCGCACACTCTATCACTTATTGGGATGAATTCGTCGTAGTATTTCTTAAGAAGTTTTACCCAAACCATAAGACTGCCCACATTAGGAGTGAGATCAACCAGTTCACCCAGCTTCCCAATGAACCATTTTGGAAGTGCTTTGAACGTTTCGAAGATCTGCTTGTCCAATACCCCCATCACGGAATACAAAGATGGGATTTATGTCGGATTATATATGAGGGCATTAATCCAGCGACAAAGCAGATGCTTGAAACAATGTGTCAATGCAATTTCATGTCAAAAGATGATGGTGAAGCATGGAAATATCTGGAAGATCTCGCTGAACACACGTTGCAGTGGGAAAGCGTAAGACCACCAACAACTAAGGGAGGTATTCACCAGCTCGACGTTTCCATCGCAATGAAAGACGAAATGGCAGCGATACAAAAGAAACTCGACGCTATTGAAAACAAGTTCTCATCTTTCTCCCTAAATCAGGTCACGCTTCCTAAGACCGTCTGTGGTTGCTGTTCGGATCCTTCACACTTAACGGAAGAATGTCCTATGAATGCATCGTTTCAAGCTAATGCTGCTTTTCAGCAGCGACCTAGAAACGACCCTTATTCTTCCACGTACAATCAAGGATGGAGGAATCATCCTAACTTTGCTTGGAATCAATACCAACAAAGCAATTATCAAAGACCTCCTCCACAGCAACCACAACCACAGAATCAGCCCCCGTTTCAGTCACAGAATTTCCAAAATCCGGCCAACATTTCTACACCACAAGTGGCCGGTATTGACAACTCACTTGCACAAACTTTGGATATGTTCATGAAACAATCCATGCAAAATTCGGCTGAGATGAGGTCTTCTATTGATGCCCTAACGAAAAACTCCTCCTCCCATGGTGAGAGTATCAAATCAATAGAAAACCAAATCGCACAGTTAAACGCCGCAATGAGTGCGAGAGAGAAAGGGAAACTCCCATCTCAACCCCTACCGAATCCTGGCCATTCACAAAGTCATAATGTGAATGCCGTCACTACGTTGAGATCGGGGAGAGTGCTGAACAACCAAGTGGGTAAGCAATTTGATGATAGTGACACATTTGATACCCCTTCTTCTTCTTCTTCCAGTCTTCCACCTTCATCTGAGCCTATTCTCCGTTTTCCCCAAGGCTCAAACATTTCGCCAAATCTATCTAAGTCGATGCCCACTCCAATTTTGGGATCGAATCCGTCGCTACAGTCTTCTCCATAAACGTTGGACCCAAAACTTATTGATCGAGCACCATTTCCAAACCGATTAAGGGCCAACCGACCTAACCCGCAAATGGAGAAGATTGTGGAAATGTTTAAGCAAGTGAGCGTGAATATTCCTCTCCTAGATGCTATTCAACAAGTCCCATCTTATGCAAGAATCCTTAAAGACTTGTGCACTAGGAAGAGAAAAACTCAAGTGCCTAAAAAGGTTTTCATGACGAGTAATGTTAGCACAGCTTTTACCCAACAAATACCAAAGAAACGTAAGGACCCCGGCTGTCCTACAATCTCTATTTCTATCGGGGGTAAAAATATTAATCGTGCTTTACTCGATCTAGGCGCTAGCGTCAACTTGCTTCCTTATTCAGTATACGAGCAGTTAGGGATTGGAGAGTTAAAACCCGCCCATTGTACTCTCCATATGGCAGACCGATCTATCACCAAACCTCGGGGCGAACTAGAGGATGTGTTAATTAAAGTCAGGGAATTCATATTTCCCGTGGACTTTATTGTTTTGGATACACAACCTGTGGCAAACACACGCAATCAAATCCCGGTGATACTTGGTCGACCCTTCCTAGCAACTTCTAACGCTGTGATTAATTGTCGTAACGGTTCGATGAACTTATCCTTCGGGAAAATGACAATTGAGCTTAATATTTACAAGCTAGGAAGTCAGCCATCAGAACCTTCTGCTCAATTGCTGGATGTTTGTTCCATCCACGAGATAGCTTCCGAAAGATGCATGGATGAGGAGCTTTGCTTTGATGTTCTCGACAACACTAATGAGACATCGTTTGATCTTGCACCACTTTACAGTGAGGATATGTTCAATGAGTCCGACCCTGAGATTGAACCCGTTGACTCGTTGCAAAAGTCAGCAGCACTTTCTGAGTCAATATCTTATGCAAGTGTTGAACCTCTTCGGGAGTCCGAATATCATTCGCTTACCCCACCTTCTATGGTCTCTCCGCCAATTCTTGATCTCAAACCGCTACATTCTCATCTTAAATATGCATATTTAGGAGAGAATGAGACTTTGCCAGTGATTATTTCCGCTTCTCTAGCCTTAGAGCAAGAGAATGCACTTTTGGCAGTGTTGAGATCGAATCGAGAAGCATTTGGTTGGACAATGGCTAACATCAAAGGGATTAGTCCCTTAATTGTTGAACATTACATACATCTGATGGATGAAGCCAAACCAACCCGAGACCCACAAAGACGGTTAAATCCCGTTATGAAAGAGGCGGTAAAGAAAGAAATCGTCAAGTGCCTTGATAGTGGAATAATTTACCCCATATCTGATAGTCAATGGGTAAGTCCAATTCATGTGGTCCCTAAAAAGTCTGGCATCACGGTCATCACTAATGAGGCTAATGAGTTAATCCAAACATGCACCCAAACTGGGTGGCGCGTATGTATCGATTACAGGAAACTCAATGTCGCGACGAGGAAAGATCATTTCCCTCTACCTTTCATTGACCAGATGTTAGAACGATTAGCGGGACACGAATACTACTGTTTCTTGGACAGATACTCTGGTTATAACCAGGTCCCCATCGCCGAAAAGGATCAAGATAAAACCACTTTTACTTGTCCTTTCGGAACTTTTGCTTATAGATGTATGCCCTTTGCGTTATGCAACGCTCCCGCTACATTTCAGCGGTGCATGATGGGGATATTTTCAGATATGGTGGAAAATTTTCTAGAAATTTTTATGGACGATTTCTCCATTTTTGGGGACTCCTTTGAGGACTGCCTTCGTAATCTTGACGCTGTTCTTACCCACTGTAAGGATAAGAACCTGACTTTGAATTGGGAAAAATACCATTTTATGGTCCAAGAAGGTATTGTACTTGAACATATAATTTCACATAAAGGCATTGAGGTTGACAGAGCTAAAATAGATGTCATTCAAAACCTCCCTTGTCCCAATTGCGTCAAAGATATACGATCCTTCCTTGGTCATGCAGGATTTTATAGGAGATTTATTAAGGACTTTAGCAAAATTGCTAGACCCTTAACCGTTCTATTGGTCAAGGACACTACTTTTCACTTCGATTCGGATTGTGAGGCTGCTTTTGAATCACTTAAAGAATCACTCACTACAGCCCCCGTTCTATCATCTCCGGATTGGAACCACCCGTTCGAGCTTATGTGTGACGCATCAGACTTTGCTATTGGTGCTGTCTTGGGACAGCATATTGATAAGATGCCACATGTAATTTACTATGCAAGTAGGACCTTGAATGATGCACAAATAAATTACACAACTACCGAGAAAGAACTCTTGGCAGTTGTATTTGCATTAGAGAAATTCAGGCCCTACTTGATTGGCTCGCCTATTGTGGTTTACACAGATCATTCCGCCCTACGACATCTTTTATCGAAGAAGGATGCGAAGGCCAGGCTAATACGTTGGATCCTATTGTTACAGGAATTTGATCTTGTCATCAAAGACAAGAGTGGATGTGAAAACGTTGTAGCCGACCATCTTTCACGCATCACTTCTTCACCAACTGTGACCGTGCCGATAAATGACTCATTTCCCGACGAACAGCTCTTGAATGTATCCTACGAACCTTGGTTCGTGGATATCGTGAGCTATCTTGCGACGGGACTTATACCTACCGATTGGTCGAAACAAGACAAACTTCGATTTTCATCCCAAGTAAAATATTTTTACTGGGATGAACCATATCTATTCAAGTATTGTTCCGATCAAATCATTCGCAGGTGTGTCCCTAACGATGAATTCAAGAGCGTGTTATCATTTTGCCATGATCAGGCATGCGGCGGTCACTTTGGACCTCGAAAAACGGCGGAGAAAGTTTTGCAATGTGGCATTTATTGGCCAACATTATTTAAAGATGCATTTGAACATTGCAAAACTTGTCCGCGATGTCAGCATTTGGGTCGGATTTCACGAAGGAATGAGATGCCGCTCCAACCTATTTTGGTTGTGGAAATATTTGATGTTTGGGGTATTGATTTTATGGGCCCTTTTCCCAACTCTTTTGGGAATCTATATATCTTGTTAGCGGTTGATTATGTCTCGAAGTGGGTGGAAGCTATACCGTGTCGCACTAATAACAACAAAGTTGTGGTTAAGTTCCTTAAAGAAAATATCTTTTCGCGATTCGGACACCCTCGCGCTATCATTAGCGACAACGGGACACATTTCTGCAATAGGTCTTTCGAGGCCTTGATGCAGAAATATTCAATCACTCACAAGCTTTCTACGCCCTATCACCCTCAAACAAGCGGGCAGGCTGAGATTTCAAATAGGCAAATTAAACAGATATTGGAGAAGACGGTTTCGAAAAACAGTAAGGATTGGTCAACCAAATTGACGGATGCTCTTTGGGCATTCCGCACCGCTTATAAGACCGATCTTGGTATGTCTCCATACCGCCTTGTGTTTGGGAAGGCATGCCACCTCCCTGTCGAGATTGAACATAAGGCAATGTGGGCTACTAAAGAGCTTAATTTTGATCTTGAGCATGCAGGCAGCTATCGGAAGCTGCAATTGAATGAGCTAAGCGAACTCCACGATGAAGCTTACGATAATACGGTGATAGTAAAGAACAGGACTAAAGCGTTTCACGATAAAAATCTTTCTAGAAAAACCTTCACATCGGGGAAACAAGTCCTTCTTTATGATTCCCTTCTCCATCTTCATCCGGGTAAGCTTAAATCTCGTTGGAAAGAACCTTTTGTGGTGCGGTATGTACACCCGCACGGAGCAGTTGAAGTCGAAAATTTGAAAAACGGTTCGATTTTTAAAGTGAATGGGCATAGATTAAAACCGTATTTTTCTGCTGACCCCGCGGAGGAACTCCTGTTTTTACAGGAGCCGCTGTATCAAAACTAAAATTCCTCCGCCTCACCTCCATGTTTTGATAACTTTTTCACATTTTAAGAATGGAGGTGAGTAAAAAAATGATTTGATTGAATATCTGTGCGTGTCAAAGAATAAGTTTGGGGAAATTTTTCATTTCACTATTATTTTACCCCTTGTATCTCTCCCTTAGTATACAGGTCCATGTTCTTAAAAGGCTACATCAGTGAGGACACTGCTGAAAACAGGTTTGGGGGGAGGTTTGTATTCACTAAATTATCTTTGACACCGGGCATTAAATTTTTTTTTTATATATATAACAAAAGAGTAGAAAGTGAAAAATTACATCCAAAAGATTGGAATAGTTTAAGAAAACCAAGAAAATTAGAAGTTTTCTTACACGAACTAGTAATAAGTAGTTATGAGCTGTTGTCCCAAGGGTTAGTAAAATGAAGGAAGTCACTAATCTGAGGATAAAAATAAGTCTGAAAAATAGTTTCTATTCTGGAAGCCAAACATTTGAATGTTGATACCCTACTATATGCACTTACACACGTCTTGAAACTCAGGATAGTAGAGGATACCTTGAAATGCTCTTGTCCAAAAGCCAAAGTATGAAGGAAATGAAAAAAAAATGAAGAAAATATAAATGGTGAAAAGAAAAAAAAATGAACACTGGTTTTGTTATCGCCAAGGCAGCAATAAAAAAATATAGCGAGGGTGCCTCTTCACCTAGTGCCCTAAGGCCAACTGGTCTGGGAGTCACTGCTAAGCCTTAGGTGGTGCAAGACGAGGAAAATATTATCACCTAATTAGCAAGCACATGAGTAATCGGTTGGTTAGTATCTCAAGAAGTATTAACGGTCGCATGAAAATGTGTGAGAAAATCTTTAATATTCATTGAATTAAAAAGTACTAAGGTAGATGGACAAGAGTATGATAGCTTGAATTGAATTCTCCAAGTGTAGGGATGTCCATTTCAAACACGTGGGGTTATATGATCAATGTTTGGAAGAAAGGTAGGAATGAAGAATAAAGACGATGTTTTATTGAGGGGCAATGTGATTTCTAACATTTTTTCATGACTATTAAGATAGGGCTCATGACAACTGAAAAGCTAGCATAGTTGGAAACTCTTCTTTTCAAAGTATTTCTTTTATGGTTCTTGTCTTTCTATGTAAATTTCACCATCTTTCTTTTGTTATAGGATTTTGTGGGTGTAATCCGGTGAAAAACCTCAGGAGACAACACTCCTCCTACTAGGGACACCTAGAGGTTTAACGGCTTGTTGCACGTGCTCAGTGCAATCGTGTCCGCCTTCGAAAGTGTGCTTAGTTTTCTCCTTTCTTTTTCTCCTCTTAAATAAACTAGTTTGCTCGGGACGATCAAAGATATGTTTGGGGGTATTTGTTCAGTTGATAAAACTGCACATTTGTATTACATTTTTCCTACCATTTTCATATTAAAAAAGGACTTTATTATAATATATTATACATATGAGGGTTTATGTGTAAAAACATTATTTTCCATGTGTTAATATATTTTAATTATCATTTGGTAGGAAAATGTATGCAAATATTATTGACCTAATCCTAGTAGAACAAAGTCTACTAAAATCTTATTTGAGTTGTTGTGCAGAATATTTTCAAGTTGTTATGAAGAATTTATCAAACAAATCAATTTGTTGAAGAAATCTTGCCAAATTAAGAAGCAAAACTTGGAGACCAAGTCTGGAAGCAACCGAGAAAAGGTTTTTGAATTCCGAAGGTGCCGAGGATTGTCACATGTCACAAGATGCAAGCATAAGAAAATTGATCAAGAGATCTCACCCATTGGCCGTGGATCCGCGGCCATACCCCCCCTTTGGCCGCGGATCCGCCGCAATATCATGGAGTTGGAAGGAAAGATTTTGGGGCATGATTCTCTACTATATTTTACCAACTTTTGAAGCGAAAGATTCTGGCTTTGCACTATAAAAAGGCACCGAGAGCCTCTTGGAAAAGCTATCAAGCCGAAGAGATCACGAAGCTCCCGACGCTCACGCATCCAGGCTGATCATCGACTGTTCGACTACCTCCTTAGGAAAGATCGAGAAGCAACTAGTTGTAATCATTTTCTATGGATTAAAAGTGTAGTTTGTTCAAGTCGATTAATAAAGGTAGTTATTTTATTTAATTGTTTCTTTTACATTATGTTTTCCCTCTCTTTCTTTTCATCTTCTTCTCCCAACATGCGCGAGTAATTCTCCGCTTGTTAGGGTTCGTAGGATTAGAGTAGGCTAATGGACGATGAAAATAACTAAACCCTTTTTAAGTCCTATAAAGTTTAGGAACTTTATCAAAAGAATCATTAACATCCTAATCGGGCGTGCTAGCAATTCTTTGCTAGTTCCGACCGCAATTAGAGATTAGATTAATGATTGTTTTGGTAAAGGCTAGATATGAACGGAGTTCCGTGTCGAGATAAGGGTTAAGAGTGGGATTCCTTTTCCCTCCGGAAACCCTAATCTACACGCATCACCGTCGTTCTAGTTCTAAATCTATTAATGGATAAAAAGGGTAACTTTTAATTAATCGTCCATAACTACTAAATCCTAACGAACCCTACAAGCCCTCTTATTATATTATTTACATCTTTAAAATAATCTAGATCAATATTTTACATTCTTGTTTAACGTAGATCTAGAAACCATTCTATAAAATTCTTTATTCCTCCTCTCTTTTTCAACACATCTAAAGTAAAAGTAAAAAGTTCCACGTTTCCCAGAGGACGACCCGTACTCATCTCCGTCTAGCTACACGCGACACCGTTCTGATTGCGGTTAAACTACAAACATACACTCTTTCGTAACAAATCAGTACTTGACATCTCATGATTGACTCAATTGCCTAAGCGAGTGATCTGCCAATCATGCACATCCCTCTCCCCTTTAGTCTGTAAGACACCTTTAGAGAGGGTGACTCCATCACCTGCAGGTACACTACCGTGCCAGGAGTCGTCCATTCTAAAACACCTTTAGAATGCTGTCTAAATACCCAGATTGGGAAACTATCCAAATCTAGATCTAAAACCATAGATCTAGTAACCAGAATATCTGATATAATATCCATATCCTATGTGGAGAAACCACTGCGTGACAACCAAAGTATAACCGATCGTAGTATAGGAATTTCACTTCCTACTCTGTGTATGTCATCCAAATACCAGGACATCACACCCTACTACCTTCTTAACAGATCCATCCCCTATTTTGATGAAGTTAAACCTATGACTGTCACATCCGAAATAGATGATCTATCTCCGCTATGTCTGCTTTAGTCCATAAATAGACATAAGCTACTTGTCCACTATGGTTCCGCTGCTCCCACCGACTACGACAACCCTCTGGCAGAGTCATATAAACGTACACTTCTAAAGCTAGTTTAGAACGACGCTATACTCATCCTCCTGCCGGGTCTCACAGTCTGGAACAACAGCAATGGAAAGTCTGGATAAACAAGAACCTCCTTGTCACCGTCTTTGAGCATACCGAAGTACCTTTCGAGTTCCTGAGGTTACCCACCATATCTGCGGAGTGGCCAATGGAATGTCAAACCAGATTGAATCTTTAGGTTCTTATTAAATTTTCAATAATCGTTTGCGATTCTGGAATCACTTCCAGTTCTACCATACTCCCACTAGTGTTTTCTGAAAAAAAATCCATTTTTATTAAAACTGTGGCGAGTCAAGAACAATATCACTATTAATCTTCCAGATAGTAGAAAGTCAACCCTCGTCATAGCCTGGGTCAACCCACTAACAGCCATTACAGAAACATGCCTTGATTTATCCAGAGTCTGGCTTTAAGCATAAGCCGGACAACTCCCCGTATGGTAACAATGTCAAGATATGAACTGTTCCATATCCAATACAGAAACAGAGGCACTGATTTAATTGGAACCAGATTCAAATCATGCAGCTGTCTCCAGTGAATGTCAACTAAATGGAAAGAGGCCGATCAGTATTACTCAACTTAGGAATGCTTCCAATTATGAGTAAACTGAAAGAGGAGCAAGTTCTCTTAATCATTACTATCATCTGAATACCATACACATGTATCTACATCTTCGATGAATCCCGATACTTGCAACACCCGGTTCTCTACTTTATTCTTATACCTATAACTTCTGAAAACTTGGACCTTGCATTTCTACGAAACACATGTCCAAGAACTAGAGAACTCATAAGTAAACAGAATATAGTACGAGTACCAACCCCTCTGTCCTAATGGACCCTGTATAAGTCCCCGGAGTCTAATAACTCAATCCCTGTGTGTCGTAGGTTGAAAACTGTACTTATGGTTAGGAAAAATTACACCGCTGTTTAATACTCCTTACCTAACCATCCACTGATATAGGTAAATGTCATGGACATAATTTCAAAAAGTTATATCTCACTTTATAAAAATAAACGTATAGATATATCAATTTGAAATTGGTGCATTACAACGGATATTCAAAACCAAATATCTGTCGTCCGGCAAACAACCCAGATGATTTCCTCAAATATCACCAATTACAACGAATTCCGATATAATGAGGATGATCACCCAATTCCCAATAACTTACTCCTACTCATCATCTGTAAAACCATACAGATGTGAGAATTATACCTGGTAAATACATACCCTGGAGCAAGTGTCTAATTGGGAAATCAGTTTTCTTTTAGCAGTACACAATGAAACTGACACATGTAAATGTTTCGAAGGGGTATCCGAGTATTCTTAGTAATTCCTCTTCCATTTATCCAGATTCACAATTGTAACCGTATATTTCTTTGCCATCTCTCCAAATCCCTCATATGTCTTTAGTCATTACCTTCTGCACACACCTTTAGGCAAAATGGTTTTCTTCCTTCCCTACCGTTCGGCACCAGCCTATGGTTTGGAAGAAGACTATCCAATAAGCATAATGGGTGTACTGTCCTAATCCTAGGATCACTCGCAATGCGAGAGAAGGTGAAGATAAAAGACAACCGAATAAACTTTATTCCTATTTCTCCTGAACCAGAATCGGTCACCGAACTGGAACTAGTTACTTTCGAGTTCGTATATAACCATACGATGGAGTATCCAAATAACTGTGGATCTTCGTAGTGATACGGAGTGTCCCGGAGAAATACAAAGGTGAAATAGGAGTAGTGATGAAATACTTGGTTTGGTCATGAATAGCAGTCGCAATTTACTTTAACCTCCTTCTAATCCCTTTATATGTCTTTACTTAATACCTTCTGTACACCACACTTAGGCTAATCGGCTTTCTTCATTCCCTACCGTTCGGTACCAGCCTAAGGTTTGGAAGAAGACTATCCAATAAGCATAACAGGTGTACTATCCTCTAATCCAAGGAGCACTCGCAACCTGAGAGAAGGTAAAAGGAAAAGACAACTTAATAGTTCTATTCGTTTTCTCCAGAACCGAAAACCATCCTCGAATAAATTCCTTCGAGTTCGTATATAATCGTACGATAGTTTTATCCAATGGAAGTGGTTGTTTATAGTAATACGGGGTGTTCTGGAGAAAAGGGTAAAAGTAGGAGTGGCAATGAGGTATGCAACTCTGACAATCCAAAAGCAAGTATTTAAGAAGGTTCGGTTAATTTGGTCACTGAGTCATAGTCAAGGGTCGGGTCATGGTCGCTGCCAAAGAGAGACAGAAAAGAAACACTCAGCGTGCACTCTAACCTAGATCAGAATGGTTATCACTTTATCTATTCAGGAAACCTCCCACTGTAACCTCAAATTCTCCTACAAACCTGAAAGAAGAATTAGTCGGGATCACCCGAGGAGTAAACCAACTCATCAGTGGGAATCGGGATCCAACTATCTTTGCGTGATAACGTGATGGAATCCACTCACGCTATCACACTCTAGAAGGTATGCACATATCTGGCAAGTTTCAGTTTCTTTAGAAACTCCCGATGTGATTTTTACCCCATGCTTTTATGACCTTGACTAAGGCCAACAAATCATAAGTCACATGTAAAGTTCTACCCATCATTATCCATGTTAATTTGAACCCACCCGTACAAGCCCTTGACTAGGGCCAACAAGGTTGTACGACTGTCCCAAACCAACGCATCTATCTATGCAGCAGAAAAGTAACAAAAAGCTACCATACACTATGCCTTGACTAAGGCCAACAAACATAGCATGAATACTAAGTGCTACCTTTCTGCAATGACGGAGGGTTACGAATTGTTTTTGGCGAAAAACCTTTAACGTAATGAACTTGATATCGTTGAAGGAACCGAATAGCTTTTATAAAAATATAGTGGCGAAAAACTTTGCTAAAAAGGTCACTCCCGATGAAGGGATCTCGACTCTTTCCCCGTAGAATGAGGTGCAGCATATTACAACTGAATACCACGATGCAAAGCAAAAGTAATCAACTATAGTGAAGTTATTGCCCTGACGCAAAATTATGTCTAAGGGGTCACTCCCGGTGAAGGGATCTCGGCCCTTGCCTCGTCGACTGAGGTGCTGGATATTCATAACCGAATACTAATGTGCAAAACAAAAGAGAACGTCCTTGCAATAACAGCTTTTTGAAAAATATTCCAACAACATCAGAATAAGTTTGTTTAGCTTGCATTGATCTGAATCAACGCAGTCCCATCAATTAATCACACCATAAAAGAACGAAAATAATGATGTACGTATATGCCATCTGCATTCGCCACTAGATCCCGTCATCACCCGTTAAGTTACTTAACTAATGAGAGAGCGGGGACTGGACTAGCGCGGATGCAAAACATATACAACATCTACTAGTATATTTATCAATATATAATATTCACTCAAGGCGTGATAAAATGCAACATCACAGAAATGTAATAAGTATCACAGAACAATACAGATATCTGGGATCCCCGGGTTTCATAGAGCCACTACTGAAACCCGACATTCCCATGGTCGTGTGGATAGCCTGTGCAATGAAATCCTAAACTCCTACGGGCGCGGCAAGTTACCCGCCAAAACCTGAAGCGAGGCAGCCCCCTTCAACAACGTGAATGGACCACCCAGCACTTCACGGAATCCGGTAACTTGTGCACCCCTCCTTGGATCAACCTATACCCCCTACGAGTGCGGCGAATAGCCAGCCAATTCTAGAGTGAAGCTCCCTCCGTCTCAACACCATGAGATGAGGGTCCGTTGCTCTCTAGAACCCGGCTACCCGTGCACCCCTCCGCGGGGCAATCCTAGTACAGGAAGTAAAAATATACAACGGGTATATCGACCTCAGCCCAGTCGTGCCCCAAAATAATAATATACAAACAGGAAGTAACGGCAGTCCACATGTAACCCTTCGAAAATCGTTTAGGCAGTTTTTCGGTAATCGGCTAATTTTTCGGCTTTTTCCGTAAAAAGTCAAAATAGGTATTTTTCATTGTAGATCTAATTATACAAAATTTAGATAAGATATTACTATAATTTTGTCACTAAAATGTCACTTATAATTTTCTAGTTAAATAAATTTTTTTTCGTAATTAATTATTATTTTTATTATTTTAAGCCTTTTTAAATACATTAAATTAGGGATAAATACAAATTTAATTAGGTAAAATTCATAATTAGGAGTCTTTATAAGCTAAAATATGGTGTTAATAAAATTATATCATGACTTGCAAACTTTTGGTTTTAGGGTTGGAAATTTAATGGAAAAATGGTGTAAAATGAGGTTTTTTTGTAAATTGTTGACATGAAAGCATTAAATGAGAACATGGCGTGTTTATTGACCTAGAAACTTCTCCAAATTTCCCCACCTCTCCCTTACCTGCAGCCGACCCCAATTCTGCAGCAAAACCCCCCTCTTCTCACTTCTTTTTTGCCTCATTTTCATGCTAAAATCCATTAAAAATCAACAAATTCATTAACCCATTCAAACCAAAACCCTAATCCAACCTTTCCCAAACCCTAATTTGTTTGAGAAGTGGAGAAAGGAGGCATATTTAGAGGCTAATTGCAAGAGTATTATAGCTTAGGAGGTATAAATCCTAAACTAGTTGTTAATTTGTAGTTTAATAAAGCTAGTTTAGTATTTTAAAGTGATTAATTTCATTGTAATGGTTAGTTTTGAAATTTCAAGAATGAGTTTTGATGTTGAACTAGGGTTTGAAGCATGGTTGTTAGAGTTAAGTTAGGGTTTGGTTTTCTAATTGGTTAGAGTGGTAAATTGTGTAATGATACGCTCGCTAAATCGATAAAATTTCGATGTTTGTATCGAATCGGTATTGAAATTGCTTACTAGATTTTTATAGAAATTATAATGCGATCGAATTGCGTTATGTTAGCGATATAATTAGCTTCGTATAGGACTATTAGAGTGCACGAATATGGGGTTTCATCTAGTCGGGTTGTAGTTTTGTCGATTTTCCCGAAATGACGATTCTAGTTAACGATTAGCGATTTTCGTGCGTTTTCCCGCGCACCGAGTGTATGTTATGTTTAATTCGAGAACGTCGATAATTGTATATTGTGACTTACATCGTTTTAGGTTTTGTAATCTTATGCTTGGTGTTGTGCAAATATAGGATCGGTCGGGGAAACATCGGACATGGCGCGTAAAGGAAAGGCGGTGGCCGGATCGGATTAGCGGGGATTTCAGGTGAGTAGATGTATTCATCTATGGGGGAATCGTCTGAATGGCGCGAGGCGCCCCCTAGTTAGGATTACCCTACTTTGTGCAAGATTCATATTGTTAGCTAGCTTATCCATTCATGTACACTGCATACCCTTATAGCGAACAGTATATTAGATTGCATGGACATTCATCTATACTTATGCGATATCACTTCGTAGGACACGAACACCATTACCATTGGCATCTGTTGCACGCGCACTATTCATGTGACACACACGCCTTTGGTAATTGCCATGCCACGTGCACTATAGAACCTGTTTAACTTAGTATCGCCACTTGCATTCATACATGATATATGAAATTGCATAGCTTGCTTATACCTCGCATTATCATCATATTTACATAGATTCTATCCAAAATTCACATCATATACATTGATATCATAGACATTTATCATATTTAACATGTGGACACTATGATTTTCTTGAGGATTTCAGTTTTTCTGTGATTTCTGGATTTTTGGGGAAAACCGCAAGAATTTAACAAAAGCTTGTATTTATCATTTTTAAAACAAAGTTGCGGTTTTCTCGTGATGTATGTGTCGTCCACCATGAGTTTTCATGTTTTTTGTTGGATTTCGAGACCCAATTTGAGGAGTGGATGAACCGTCTCGGGTACATGGTGGGCCCGGTATGGTATCCCGGGGCAAGAAGATCGAGATGTAGACGATGAGCCTGGCAGGGGAAGACTACCTACCGGTGATGTCTGGCGCGGCGGATATCTGGAGGGTACCGACCGTTGTCATGAGATTTATGATATGGGCCGATCCGGACAGACGGAGCCCGATATTAAGACAGATATGATTCCTATTTGGTGTCGATGCTTGACACGGGTTTTCAGATGATTTCTTGATGGTACTTAGCTATTATACAGATATTCATTTTCTAAAAGTTAAGAACGCAGGACCCTTAGCATTTAAAACACTTAAAGAGTTAGAAATGACATTGCATACATGTGCATGCATACTAGAGCTATTATATCACATATGGACATGCATGTTGTGGTGCATTGCGTGCATTCTTACGATTGCCTTACTAGATGTTATATTCTACTCACGGGCTGGCAACTCACCCCCGTTGTGCCACAGTGTCTTGCAGGTCGGACCCGTCACCCTTGTAGCGGCGGGCTATCCTATCATCAGCTTCTTTTGCTCAAACTCGCGACATCGCCCGTAGGTGGGTTGCGAGCATATTTTATTTCTTTTGCTCTATCATTGTATCTAGTATTCTTCATCTACCACTTTATATTGTATATGTGACCTAGTGATGAGACTGAGAGGTTTGTATATTTGTGGTTTCTTTTGGGTCGAGCTCACTTGAGCCGGTGTTGTGTTTTCTGATATTTTGCGTTTCTTTTATGCTCTTTTCTCGATATTACTTATTTATTGCATGTGGTTGTGATCCGCCTTGGGCGAAGAGCTAGCTCCCGCTTGGGGATGCCAATTGTTTATTACAGGTTTATTATCTTGTTGTACCCATTTTGGGGGATAGAAAATACAGGGGAGACTCTGCCGAAATTTTCGGGAATTTTTGATGTTTTTTTTAAAGGGATTCTATGCAACTTAATTGATTTCAAAACCGTTTTCATTTAAGGTTTTCCTTCACTCTCTTTTGATTTTGGTTTAGATTCTTCTGGGCTTTGGCTGACTTAGGTTACGGTACGCCTTAGACGTCTCGTAATCTAAGTTCCAGTCGCGTTCCGTACTTTCGGGTCGTGACAGAGTTGGTCCTAGAGCGTAGGTTTTACCTTTCTGAGTGTAGGACGACCTTGGTAGATGGAGTAGGTGACTTAAGCAGAGTGGCGTAGCGTGGGTATGATCCGCGGCATACTTACGATACGGTACTCCGCCTAAGTGACCTTAGGACATAATTGCTTGTATTTCCTTTCTTGATTCCTTGCATTCCTTGATTCAAGTGCAATGTCCTTATCAGTCCTGTTTCTTATTCCAGCTTCGATGCCGCCAAAGACTACAAGAGCACAGCGGGCTGGCGCTAGGGATGAGATTCGGGCGGCCCGTCTGAGGCGAGGATCGAGCGGGATGATACACCTACCCCTCAGGGTCATACTGATCCGCTTTATCCAGACCGTATTGCCAGACTAGAGGCCGTCATGCAAGAGTTGCGGCAGATGATGGGATCTTTAGTTGAGTCCAGCCGGGCACAGAGATCAGAGGACGTTCCTTTCACCGCACAGACCACGATCGTACCTGCTGCATAGATGGTCACTCCTGCTGCTACTACGGAGACTATCCCTGTTTCACTACAGGAGTTCTTGAGATTGAGACCTCCAGCTTTTACCGGTACAGATGCGACAGAGGACCCACAGGCATTTCTTGATAGGATGGCTCGGATTTGCCGTTCGTTGAGGTGTTCTGATGATAGATTGGTGGAGTTTGCGAGTTTTTGTCTGGAGGGTCTTACCCAGACATGGTACGATTCAGTAGAGTGAGGCCAAGCTGCAGGTCTGCCTTCTATGACCTGGGATGAGTTTACATCTGCATTTCTTGCCCGTTTTCTTCCGGAGAGTGTCCGAGATGCTCGAGCCCGTAGTTTTGAGTCTTTGCGCAAGACTCCTGGGATGACAGTGTCGGAGTATGATATACAGTTTACCCAGTTGTCTCGATATGCTCCGTACCTAGTCGACACAGAAGAGAAGAGAATAAAAAGGTTTGTACGAGGGCTTGATACACAGCTATTCCTTGCCATCGGCACCCAACACTTTGATACATACGCAGCCGCGATGGATGCAGCCTTACTTTTGGAGGAGCGTATTTCTGAGACTCCGGTCGTTTCTGGGCCGAAGAGGATCCGTACTGATACCCCAGCTCAACGGTAGATGGGTAGACACCGCGATAGATTATTTCCGGGAGATGGTGGAGGCAGAGGATTGAGACGAGGTCAGTTATTTGGTTCATATCCACAAACCCAGCAGTCGTCTCCAGGATGTTTTCGGTGTGGGAGTCAGTACCACCGTGTCAGAGACTGTACCATGGGGCGTCCGGGCACGGCGACAGTCCCGCATGTGACTTTACCACCCTCACCACCTTCTCAGAGAGCTTTACTTCCTACTCTTGACGATGCTCCACGTCAGTCAGATGCTTCTAGAGGCCGTGGGCATGGCGGTCCAATTCCGAGAGGACGAGGCGACAGAGGAAGAGGCAGAGGTCGAGGTAGAGGCAGAGGACAGCCAGCTATTAGTGGTGGACAGGCCCGAGTGTTCGCGTTGACTCCTCAGGATGCACAGGAATCCAATTGCTAGTTATATGTATGCCCTAGAGGCCATTACTGTACATTGGATGTATATTGTAGTGGATGCTGGGACAAATATAGGGAGGACTTTCTTGCTCGACATGATAGTATGCTATCTGGTTACTCATTACCTTAACATGTATACTGATTGTCTCTCTGTTACATGTTGGTAAAGCCCTTAGGATGTGTACTTGACTACCTAGATTATGATGCGGATCATACTAGTGGGGACATGGTAGTCTATAAGTACATCCTTCAAAGTCCCTAGTCGTGGGTGTATCGAGACGGGGCATCGATATACCAGAGTAGACTAGCGTATACCTTCTCGACCCATACAGATGGGTGATGGATGATCCCATATCCATTGGTGTTTGACATCAGAGATGATATACGGGTGCTCAGTAGAGACTGGGTACACTGGACGGACTCGCCGAGAACTCCCAGATGGTATTATACCTTACGTCAGATGGCAGTTCTCTGGTGACACTGGTACAGAGTAGTCTGTTGACCCGAGATCGTCATAGAGTCTTGTGTGGTTCCCACTGTGCTTTGATTTCCATCTTACCACGTCCAAGAGGGCGTGCAAAATGGTGGTTTTTAGGTACAGTCCCGAATCACATGGAGGCAATGAGCGATAGGAGGGGATTCGTCTCTCACCGTATAGGGAGTTGATGTTGCGCTGTGTTCGATTGGCTATAACAGGAAATCTCTGGCCAGGGTTGCTGAGATTTACTGGTAAGTGTTACCAGTAGTTTCTCGAATTGTTATAGACCTCATATCGACACGACTTATTGAGCTATTGGGGTCTGACGTTTACCACCCCTAGGCAAGATATGCGACATATCAGACGATCAGACCGGACTGTACGGTAAGTGTTACTGGTTGGATTCACAGGAGTGTGAGTGGGCTTGCTCGTCGATCTTCTGATCGCTCAATACCCGGGTGGCCATTACGTTTAGCAGACCGCTTGCGGCTTGTGGGTGCTTGATATGATCATCACCTGCTGCCGGCGCATTAACGAGTCTTTAGAGTCCTACACAGAGGTTTCCTGGCTCAAGAGAAACGAAATAGGAGCGCATATGAGATATGTGCGGGACCGAGAATAATGCGTGTATGTGATACCGTATTCTATTCTCGGGATGAATGTATCGAATGGTTGTATGCGATATAACCTAGTTATCGATTGAAGCGTTGATTCGATAAGTCGATACATTGAATACTAGTCGGTTATGTTTAACATGACCGGATCATTGAATCAAGTGTTGATTTAATGATTTAATGTATAATTATATATTTGATATATTGCTTTACATTAACTAGTATTGGTTCACTTTAAATGGATTTTCTCACTTGATTTGTGCAAGTTGTATAAGTGATATACTTTTATGCACATGATTGTATCATGTTTGATGATACATGCTTTTTTGGTTAAGTGTAAAGAATTAAACCTATGGTTAGGTTTTTATTTATTTATCCATTCATTTATCTATTTATCTTGGATTAATAAAGAGAGAAGAAAAAAAAATGGTTGGATTGATTCATGAAGTTTCTTGAAGCTTCATTCAACTTTGACCATTTTGTCTTCATCTCCTTAATCTAACCATTCACTAACCCTAGTCTATTCTCTACACCTAACTATGGTTGGAATTATGATAAGGATTGATTTTTATTTTCAATTCTAATTAACTTATCATAATTCTAATAACTTTATCTTCTTCTTCTTCATCTTCAACATTGAAGCAAGCTTGCCTCCATCAATGGCAACTTGTGAAAGAGAGTGAGAAATCCAATTCTAAAGTGAACCCACTTCCTATTTCTTCATCCTCTACCTCTTGCCAAGTAGTAGAGTGTGTTTTCTTCACAAGTTTCTTGACTTGGTGAAGTTGGAGCTTGATCTAGCGATGCCTCGACGTAGATCATCTTCGGCACGAAGCCGACGACCTTGCCCGCCCATTTCTCCGATGAAGCCGATGCTAGAGCCCGGATTTTGATTTGGACAGCGGAGAGGACTTCATCGCGGAGCCATGGAGGTGGAGGACCGGATCTACAAAGGTTGTATTTCCGTTCTTTTAGTTTAGTTGTAAACTAGTTGCTTTGTTTCGCCTATTTATCTAGCCAACCATCCGTATTAGGGTTTCTCGGCACCGTAATTTTTGAAATTGGCATGGTTGATGCCTTGTGAGACCTCTTGGGAGTGCCTAGGAACCCTACAGTGGTATCAGAGACTAGCTAGAGCCTTAGGCGATGTCTAGACGACGTTTGAAATCCGAACGAACCCGAAACCCATTTCCAAAACGGCTCTCTGGACTTTTTTCGAAAACAGGGATTTTTGTGAATTAAAAATTGCCAAAAAATTCAGCAGGGAATCCTATGAGTTACTGTGAAGCACGTGACTCTAAATCGACCAATGAGCCGCGGAACCGCGGTCCCACCCTGGGTTTCGAGGCGGTTCCGCGGCCATGTTGGTGATTTAGACCACGTTTCTTGCACAGTAATTCTTGTGTCAAAGTGCTGAGTCTTCTAAAAATTTTTATATTTTATTCAAGAGTTGAATTTTCTGGGGTTGTTTTGGGGATTCGGTGTTTCGATCGGATTATTAGATTTTGTTTAAGTGGCTTTCCGGATAAATTTTTGAATATGTTAAAAAGTTCGACCGGATATAAATACCCAATTTTTCCCCTGTCGGGAAATTTCCAAGTGTTGAATTTTTCCGTAGTTTAACGACGTTCTAAGTAGTGCAAGTAACGCGATGGACCCTCTAGAAGACAACAAACCTTAACTCGATTATGTGACCGTCTTGAACTGCCATTTGAACCTTCGGGTTTGGGGCAGTACGGCGTGCCACATGTGAGTCGTTGGCTTGACCCTTCTACTGCTGGACCGTTGGTACTGAGGCACGAACAGAATGTTTTTAAACTTGTTTCATGTGTTGATCTGTATCGGGAAAACTTGGGTGTTTGAATGTTCGATCGGAAAGTTTAAAATTTTCTAATTATCTAGAATGGGATACACTAATTGGAATTCACAAGAAGTTATGAGATAACTGAATGAATGTTATAAACATAGCAGTTTAGTCTCACTTGACCGGTTGCTACGGAATTTTGATGTGATCAAAAGTCCGTCGCAATCACGTAGCGTACGCGGATACTCGCCGGGTAAACTTAATAGACAGCTACACCCCATAGCCCCGACCAAGTGACTGTAGGAGAACCCCGTTGCCGAAAGCATCTGTTCGGGTGCTCGCGGTAACGGTGTTCCGCCTTGGTGCACTTCGTCGACGGTATCAGGGGTGCGGCCGCCTACTAAAGTTTGCGACGAGTATTCGATCAGGATGTCGGGAATCTTGTTGAATTACCCGACTTAATATTGAAAAGTGTTTTCGATTTTGAGACTAAAATGCGGGGTTTATAATTGTTAGGCATGCGATGTCTAAGGAATTCATTTGATTAGGCATGCGATGTCTATGCAGGTTGCGGATTCCAACTGTTGTAGTTTTACACTTTCTTTTCTGTGACCGTAAGTGTAATATGTGATATCGCCGGTTTCGTTGCTATATGTCAACGACAATTGGGATGCGCATATTTACTTACGTTGATGACATGTGATGTTATGTGTTGCTGGATATGTTATATTGGATCGTCGTGTTTGAATAGACGGGGTTTTTTATGTGAGATGAGTGTTTTTCATTTTCATTCATGTAAAAACTTGTATGTAATATTCTTTTATTGGGACACTTCCAGGTTGCGGAAGTTGTCACCTTTTGTATATTATTTACTTTTCCGCACTAGGATAGACCCAAGGAGGAGAGCACAAGTAACCGGGTTCTGGAGTCCAGTGGGAGACCAACTCGAAGAGTCGAGTCCGGGTCTCCTAACTCCAGAATTGGTAGGGTTGCTTGCCGCTCTCATAGGGGTCTAGGGGTGTGGGTTTGGCTATTCATCGCGACCGTGGAATCCGTGTTTTATACTGGCTCGTATTAAAAACACGGACATCCTAGTATATCCAATATTTCATATGTTTCTTCTGCTGCGATATCTGTGATGTGATCATGTGATATGTTCTGTGATAGATACTGTATATAGTATATATGATATATTATATAGATGTTACTTATGTTTTACACCCGCGCTAGCCCTGCCCTACTCTGCCGTTAGTTACCTAACCTAACGGTGCACGAGGGGACATCGAGGCGAATGCGGATGGCATAAGTGTACGTCGTATTTATCTGTGATGTTTAGGTACTTAAATGATGGGACTTCATTAATGTGATTAATGAAATAAAAGAAACCTAAAGATGTTGTAGAATCGAATTTCAAAATTAAAACAGGTAGCTACAGTTCTTGCTTTGCACAGCGGTATATATGATGTACCCTGCACCTTATTCGATGAGGAAAGGACCGAATCCCTTCACCGGGAGTGACTCCTTTAGCAATAACTGGCAGATGCTACACACTCGGTTTGTCTTTTGATTGCTTTTAAGTGTTTTTGCTTTGCACAGTGATATATATGATATATCCCGCACCTCATTCGACGAGAAAAGGACCGACGATCCCTTCACCGGGAGTGACTCCTTTAGCAAAACTAGAAAAGCCTCAAAAACACTCCATTTCAAAATTCATTTGATTCTACAACGATATCAAGTTCATTACGCCATAGGTTTTCAGAAAAACCTGTCGTAGCCCTCCGTCATTTCAGATAAGTGCTGGTTAGTATTCGTGCTACGTTTGTTGACTATGTTAAGGCGTAGTGTGCGGTAGCTAATTAGTGCTTATCTGCATAAGCATATGATGTGATTGGATTAGGGAAGTCGTGCGACTTTGTTGACTATGTTAAGGGTCGTGCGGGTGGGTTTAATTCAATCGGAAAATGACGGGTTGAACTTGACTAGCACTTATGATTTGTTGACTATGTTAAGGTCATATAGCTGCTAGGGGCAAAATTATCGGGAATTTCAAGTGTTGAAATTTGCAATGAGATTGCATACCTTCTATAAGATAGTTGGATCCCGATACCCGCTGCGAGTAAGAGTTACTCCTGGGAGAGTTTTATACATTACAATTAGCCGATCAAGTAGGTGTCTAGAAAGGTGTCAACGGGGTTAAGCCTCTGGGAAAACGAGGTTTACATTAATTAGGTTTGTGCGAAAGCACGGGGGACCTCCCTCAAAGTACCGACACTGGCCTGGCTGAAAGATTGGCGAACTTGTAGTGTGTAATTAATCCCGGCTAGTCTTTCCTTTTAGGGTTTGAAGGAAGATTTGATAAAAAGCAGTGGGAGCCATCCTGATTAGATAAAATAATAACCAATCTATTCTTGACAGAGCGCACGCTGAGTGTTTTCTTCTCTCTCTCTCCAGGTAGCGACCATATCACGTCTTAATCAAGATAATAATACGGAATATTGACTGAACCCGCTTGTTATACTGAGCTGGGGAACGTTGGTCCTGCTCCAACTTATAATTGTT
This sequence comes from Agapanthus africanus, assembly GCA_030015575.1. Taxonomy (NCBI): domain Eukaryota; kingdom Viridiplantae; phylum Streptophyta; class Magnoliopsida; order Asparagales; family Amaryllidaceae; genus Agapanthus; species Agapanthus africanus. The sequence goes on along the minus strand of CM057348.1, from coordinate 246,677,671 downwards.
ATAAGACAGAGCATGAAATTGGGGAATACCAGAATTCCCATGCCGCCCAAACGAAGAGAGTGCATGTTGATGCATCATCTTCGGGTGTGTTCATTATACAGAACTGTTTCTCAGTATCCTCCGCATCCTGGGTATATGATACAGGATCAGGATCCCAGATATGTAATCTGTTACATAGGGCTATAAAAGGGTAGAAAAACTGAGAACGGGTGATAAGTTTCATGAGACAGAAAGCGGGGCAAGAGTTGCAGCCAAGTCTGTTGGTCACTGTCACCCTGTATTACCAATACATTGATTGTGAATGAATGTTATTAGATACCGAACCTGATATACAAAATCATATCAGTCTCTTTAAAAGTAAAGAAATGATAAAATATTGTATTGTTGGATAATGTTTTGAACATTTCCTATATCAAAAGTTGATCGGTTCAGGCACGTTGTCTAAAAGCATTGACGTTCTAAATCAAACTACAGTTCTTAGTATACAGAACACACACAAGAGGAAGAGTTCAGAAATGAACGAATCCTTCTTGAGGTATTGTATACTAGGTCAGATCAATGCGACCCGACTGGCTAGAGTTACATAAAGATGCATATTTAAATTAGTTTGAACTTACATATTGTGAAACTCGCCAGTCATGTCACAAAGATAAGATGATCATAGCTCCGTTTACTGGAAACAGAGAAAGAGTTAGTGAACTTTTGGGATGATACATGTTGATGTATGTAGGTCCCCTGTCTACACATGCCAAGACTGGTTCTTTGTACTTCATTACATTCTCTGATAATCTCTCAAGATTCAGACATATGTTCCTGTTGAAACACAAGTCCGAACCTTTTGAGATATTCACAGAATATAAGCTACAAGTAGAGAACCAAAATACGGGTATAAGTATTATGTCCTATGATGAGATCAGGGAGGAGAATACTTGTGCATGGAATTCCTGGACTATTCTAAAGGAGAATGAGATTCTCTCTCAGCATTACTCCTCTGTATACACCATAGCACGATGGTATATCGGGGTAGAGCAATTACACCCTATGTGATAAGGTGTGCTCTATGTTGAGTAATACTGAGTTACCTATTTCCTTTTGGGTGTTATGCGCTTGAGAAGCTCCATACCTATTGAATAGGGTTCAAATCAAATCAGTTGCCTACCACTTCATATGTGATATGGAAACGGAAGAGCCCATTTCTTAAGTTAGTTAAGATTTGGGGTTGTTCGGCCTATGTCTGAAAAGCAAAATCCGGACAAGCTCGAGGCAAGGTCAGTTATGTAGAACTGGAAATGTTCCAGCTATACAAAACTGCAGCTGAAGATTTGACAAAACTAAAGGATTCAATAATTACCAACGAACCTCAGCCTCTCCGCTGATCTAGTAGGGTTCCTCACCCACCTGAGAGATACTTCGGTTTCTCTATGACAGTGGGAGCGAGAATTGCATCATGAGATGATGACCCGACTAGTTTCGAGCTGGCCATCAGGAGTAAGACTCTATAAGAATGGCTGGATGCTTAGTGATCTGAGATGGAATCCTTATACACCGACAAAGTATGGACTTTAGTTGCTATATCTGAAGGGTTAAATCCCCATCAGGAGCAAGTAAATCTTGAGAAGATTACTTGGTGTACATGGAAAAGTTAAGACTTTCAAAGCTAGACTTGGTAAAGGTTTGCCTCATTGACCAGGTGTGGATCATGATGAAACTTTTTCTAAGGAGCTATTCTTAAGTCCATCCAGATCCTACTTGCCACGGCTACATACCATGACTATGATATCTGGCGGTTGGGTGCCATGACTGCTCTTCTAAAATGATGTTTTTGGAAGAGAGTGTCTATAAATACACAGCCAGAGGGCTTCGTAGACAGTGGGAGCAGCGGAAACGTGTGCAAGATGTTTTATGTGATGAAGCAGGCATCGTGGAGTAGGATCATCTGTTTTGATGGATAAGTCAAAGAGTTTGACATCATCAAAATGGTAGATGAACCTTGTATAAACAAAAAGGTAGTAGGGAGTATGGTGGTGATCCTCGTAGAGTACGTGGATGACATACTCTTGATAAGAAAGGAGTTTCTTATGCTACGCTCGATCAATCTCCGTTTATCACAATGATTCTCCACATAGGATCAAAGTGATACCTACTAAATACTGGACTTTGGATCTATGAGATAGATCTAAATGGATGTTAGGATACTCACTAGCTATAGTGAGATGGTATCAGTTGATCCTGGGGAGAATCACTGGAAGGGTTCCAGGGTAATAAAGACGACTGAATGTCAGTCGCAGGCATTGTCTTTACCCTCAGTAAAGGGACGGTATGTTGGAAGAGTTCCAAGCTAGATACCGTGACATACTAGACGATAAAGGCAGGATACATCGCTACTTAAGATGCTTCCAAAGAGGATGCTTGGGTGTATATTAGTTCATGAGATGAACTACGTTCCTACCATTGTGAGACAATGAAGTTGTGGCTCATGCCGAGGAACGCCGGCCCCATCAGTGATCCAGACTTATTCTAAGGCAGTGTCACCTGATCATGGAGATGGTTGATATCCAGGGTGATCGAGGTTTGGAGAGTAGACTCAGAGGACAAACACAGCGGATCCACTCACGAAGGCCTATTCCCAAAGAGAGACCTTTATGGGATGGTTGAGTATGAGATACTACAACCACTGCTACAGATGGCCCTAGTGCAAGTGGGAGATTGTTAGTTATATGTATGCCCTAGAGGCCATTACTGTACATTGGATGTATATTGTAGTGGATGCTGGGACATATATAGGGAGGACTTTCTTGCTCGACAAGATAGTATGCTATCTGGTTATTCTTTACCTTAACGTGTATACTGATTGTCTCTCTGTTACATGTTGGTAAAGCCCTTAGGATGTGTAATTGACTACCTGGATTATGATGCGGATTATACTAGTGGGGACATGGTTGTCTATAAGTACATCCTTCAAAGTCCCTAGTCGTGGGTGTATCGAGATGGGGCATCGATATACCAGAGTAGACTAGCGTATACCTTCTCGACCCATACAGATGGGAGATGGATGATCCCATATCCATTGGTGTTTGACATCAGAGATGATATACGGGTGCTCAGTAGAGACTGGGTACACTGGACGGACTCGCCGAGAACTCCCAGATGGTATTATACCTTACGTCAGATGGAAGTTCTCTGGTGACACTGGTACAGAGTAGTCTGTTGACCCGAGATCGTCATAGAGTCTTGTGTGGTTCCCACTGTGCTTTGATTTTCATCTTACCACGTCCAAGTGGGCATGCAAAACGGTGGTTTTTGGGTACAGTCCCGAATCACATGGAGGCAATGAGCGATAGGAGGGGATTCGTCTCTCCCGGTATAGGGAGTTGATGTTGCGCTGTGTTCGATTGGCTATAACAGGAAATCCCTGGCCAGGGTTGCTGAGATTTACTGGTAAGTGTTACCAGTAGTTTTTCGAATTGTTATAGACCTCATATCGACACGACTTATCGAGCTATTGGGGTCTGACGTTTACCACCCCTAGGCAAGATATACGACATATCAGACGATCAGACCGGACTGTACGGTAAGTGTTACTGGTTGGATTCACAGGAGTGTGAGCGGGCTTGCTCGTCGATCTTCTGATCGCTCAATACCCGGGTGGCCGTTACGTTTAGCAGACCGCTTGCGGCTTGCGGGTGCTTGATATGATCATCACCTGCTGCCGGCGTATTGACGAGTCTTTAGAGTCCAACACAGCGGTTTCCTGGCTCAAGCGAAACGAAATAGGAGCGCATATGAGATATGTGCGGGACCGAGAATAATGCGTGTATGTGATACCGTATTCTATTCTCGGAATGAATGTATCGAATGGTTGTATGCGATATAACCTAGTTATCGATTCAAGCGTTGATTCGATAAGTCGATACATTGAATACTAGTCTGTTATGTTTAACATGACCGGATCATTGAATCAAGTGTTGATTTAATGATTTAATGTATAATTATATATTTGATATATTGCTTTACATTAACTAGTATTGGTTCACTTTAAATGGATTTTCTCACTTGATTTGTGCAAGTTGTATATGTGATATCATTTTATGCACATGATTGTATCATGTTTGATGATACATGCTTTTTTGGTTAAGTGTAAAGAATTAAACCTATGGTTAAGTATATGGTTAGGTTTTTATTTATTTATCCATTCATTTATCTATTTATCTTGGATTAATAAAGAGAGAAGAAAATAAAATGGTTGGATTGATTCATGAAATTTCTTGAAGCTTCATTCAACTTTGACCATTTTGTCTTCATCTCCTTAACCTAACCATTCACTAACCCTAGTCTATTCTCTACACCTAACTATGGTTGGAATTATGATAAGGATTGATTTTTCTTTTCAATTCTAATTAACTTATCATAATTCTAATAACTTTATCTTCTTCTTGTTCATCTTCAACATTGAAGCAAGCTTGCCTCCATCAATGGCAACTTGTGAAAGAGAGAGAGAAATCCAATTCTAAAGTGAACCAACTTCCTATTTCTTCATCCTCTACCTCTTGCCAAGTAGTAGAGTGTGTTTTCTTCACAAGTTTCTTGACTTGGTGAAGTTGGAGCTTGATCTAGCGATGCCTCGACGTAGATCATTTTTGGCACGAAGCCGCCGACCTTGCCCGCCCATTTCTCCGATGAAGCCGACGCTAGAGCCCGGATTTTGATTTGGACAGCGGAGAGGACTTCATCGCGGAGCCATGGAGGTGGAGGACCGGATCTACAAAGGTTGTATTTCCGTTCTTTTAGTTTAGTTGTAAACTAGTTGCTTTGTTTCGCCTATTTATCTAGCCAACGATCCGTATTAGGGTTTCTCGGCACCGTAATTTTTGAAATTGGCATGGTTGATGCCTTGTGAGACCTCTTGGGAGTGCCTAGGAACCCTACACCAATGCCGTCGTGACAGGTACTCTACCAGTATGTTCTTTTGATGCACGGGTATTATTTGATCCAGGCTCCACAAATTCCTATGTATCCACGTATTTTGCCCCGAGGTTGGGCCGAGAGTCTTCTCCGTTAGATCAGCCGCTAGTCGTTATTACACCGGTAGGCGAGTCTTTTCTTGCCCGTTTTGTGTACCGATCGTGTTCCGTTCGTATCGGGGAGAGAGATTCTTCAGTTGATTTGATTCTCCTCGATATGCTAGACTTTGACGTTCTTCTTGGTATGGACTGGCTAGCCAGTTGTTATACATCCGTGGACTGCCGTGAAAAAGAAGTCAGATTCAGTTTTCCTGGTGAGCCGGTTATTGTTATTCATGGAGATCGTAGCGCTACCCTTCCCAGCTTGATTTCATCTCTTCGCGCTGGTCAGCTCTTAAGGAAAGGGTGTTAGGGATTCTTAGCCTATATTTGTGATACTAGCTCCATAGAGGTTCCGTTGGACCAGGTCCCTGTTGTGAGAGAGTTTCCTGATGTATTCCCTGACGAGCTGCCTGGTCTGCCACCAGAGCGCGAGATTGAGTTCTGTATTGACTTGATCCCCGGCACGGGGCCTATCTCTATACCGCCTTATAGGATGGCTCCGGCGGAGCTGAAAGAGCTAAAGGATCAGTTACAGGACTTGCTGGACAAAGGGCTTATCCGACCGAGTGTGTCACCTTGGGGTGCTCCCGTCTTGTTTGTTAAGAAGAAGGACGGAAGTATGCGTTTATGCATTGGTTATCGTCAGCTGAACCGGGTTACTGTGCGGAACAGGTATCCCCTACCCCGCATTGATGACTTATTCGATCAGCTCTAGGGTGCAGGGTTCTTCTCGAAGGTTGATTTACGGTCAGGTTATCACCAGTTGCGGGTTCGGAAGGAGGATATTCTGAAGACCGCCTTCCGTACTCGATATGGTCATTACGAGTTCTTGGTGATGTCGTTCGGGCTCACCAATGTCCCGGCAGCATTTATGGATTTGATGAACCGGGTATTCAGGCCGTATCTTGATCGGTTCATTATTGTGTTCATTGACGACATCTTGGTTTATTCTCGGAGCCGGGAGGAGCATGAGCAGCACTTACGTATCACATTGCAGACTTTGAGGGAGCATTAGCTGTTCGCCAAATTCTCCAAGTGCGCATTCTGGTTAGACAGTGTCGACTTCTTGGGTCATGTGGTGACGAGAGACGGTATTTGTGTGGACCCGAGGAAGATCGAGGCAGTTCAGCGTTGGCCTAGACCAGTATCAGTTACAGAGGTTCGCAGTTGTCACGACCCGAAATTACGAATCATGACCGGCACTTAGACTACGAACGTCTCAAGGCGCACGTATTCTAAGTAAGCCGAAACCCAGAAATCCAAACCAAGAGAAGTAGTAGAGTGTAGGAAAAACCATACCAAATCAACCTGTAAGCAACATAATATACAACGCCTAAAGGCGAGGATCTCAACAGAAATGAAACTCAACCAGCAAGAACCCATCGAAATATAACCCGCGACTCTAAGGTCGAAAGAATAAACATCACTGGTCTCTATCTCAATAAGTACATGTTTTGGTTGATGGAAATTCTAGATACAACTGAATATAATATACAATGTATAATGATGGGTAAGATGCAATAAACCCACCTACTAGCAAGTCACCCGTAAGGTACAGTGCCCGCAAAGCCGTAATGAAATCCGTACGGCAACACCTGCAAGAAACTGGGGCACAACGGGGGTGAGTTGCCAACTCGTGAGTAGAAAAAGATCTACGAACAGCAAATCGCATGTATGACGCATCCTAGGTCATACGATCATAATATATATAATCCTCAAATATATAACCAGTAATCTCTAACCAGGCTAATGTAAATATCTAACCCAAGTGTAATCCCATATGTCCATGTCAGTGCATCAGGTAACAATGTATCATATAGATGATGTATGAATGCATGTAACAGAATGCATGTACTGAAGAAAACTGCTGTCATAAATTGTGAGATTTCTGTATTTTTAAAATGAGGTATCATAAATGAAATCAGAATAAACAGTGCCCAGCATCGGCACAAAACATAAGTCTCAGTATCTCGATACCTCTGTATCACAATCTCTGTACCTCAATATCTCGAAATCTCAATGTCTCAATCACAAAATCTAGGGCGCCGTCAGTCCAGATCGGCTCCTACCATCCATCTCATGACTACGACGGTATCCTCCGGATATCCGACGTGTCGGGTAATATCACCGGTAGGTAGTGCTCCCCTGCACAGGCTCAACGCCATCATCTGCGATCTTCTTGCCCCGGGGTACCGCACCGGGTCCACCATGTACCCGCAATCGGTCTCATCCGCCTCCTCGATTCGGGTTTCACATGTCACTCTCAGCACCGAGAAAACACATGGTGAACGCACTGAAATATCATATCAAGGGTAACCGGGTTTTTAAAACATTTACATAATCTCTTTGAAATACCCACGGTTCCCAAATCCAGAAATAACATAGAAACAACATATCTCAATGCGTATAATCAGGAAGCATGATGTATGTGACATATAAATGGAATGCAAGTGTAACTGTATGTCCTGCAACATGGAATAATAGTATGCACATACAAGGGTCATATCCTGATGCAATAATACTACTGTGTAGTGACATGGCAATTACCGATGAAGATGTGTGTGAGCTGGCAAGTAAGTGTATGTGGAACATACGCATCATCGGTAATGGTGCTGGTGTCCTAGCAGCATGATATCAATAATAGAATATGAATCATAACAGTATGTGATGCAGAGCAACAATAATAATATGCGGGAGCTGAAATACTGAACACCATGATCGCTAAACTGCATCTAATGTCATAAAGGTCGTACAGCTATGCCAACAATAAGGCTGAGCTAATAAGCTAACTGCAGGTAAGGGAAACCGCCTAACCTCTGAGTCGATACATATAAATATATATATAGTTGGTGATCCCGCCTCGATAATATCACATCCGATATCATATCTCTAAAATCAGTTATTCCCAAGTTAAGAGTGCGGATCAAAACATCAAATTATAGCTCGTACGTAAATCCATCGTACGTCATCCCCAATCTGGGTACGGGTCAATATCACATTTGTCATATTAATCATCAAGTATTCTCTTTATCAATATCATCATCGGGGTACTGACCTATGTCTGGTACAATTCTAACATCATTACTATAATCAAGATCTAACTACTGGTCGACAATCCCGTATAAATCGATATCATCAGCACATATCATCTCAAGGAGTATACCCCGCCCAAGGCGGCCTATTATAAATGTCCTGTCATATCATATCATATCATATCATATCTCGTATCATAATCACATGTCGATCATTTGATATATTTATGTCACCATTCCTATGGCATCATTATCCCAAAATCCGCTAAGGTATCAAGGTGTATCTTATCTATGAATTTAACTGTCACAACATGTCATATCGCCGATATCATAAACTCGGATCAATCTCATCGACCCATATCAATCACATGTATCATCCTCAATCCTTAATAAACACATAGCCTCATATCCAAGTGAACACATGTCCATAACGAATCCCATAAGAATATATGAAGTGAGGATGTATGCAAATATGTATATGTGTGCATGTATGTGTAGTGCACCCACTACCCTATGGTTTCGTAACTTTTCACCAATCCAATATACCAATATCCATCTTAAATCATCAATAATTTCCCGAAAAACATATAATAATAATTGTAGGTGTGTATACGCATCCGTATACATCACCACGGACTGCGGGGGTGCTATACGCCATCCACCCGACTTCTCCCCGTAGATATAAATCTACTCACTTAGTTATGTGTTCCGGTGCCGATGTCGTCATTTGCGTCTCCAACGCCTCGATGTCACGTGAGTACCTACAAGAATATCACATGCTAAAACACATGAAAACCATGTCGGAAACCAAAATGGTGCACACTACGCCCATAGGTAAAAACCTGTGACCTTGTGGGCAAAAACAGCCAATATCCACTGTCGTCGACGTCCGAACGCCACCCGACAGATACGAATCATCGAATATCAAAATTCATACAAAAACACGTCATAAATCATACGCCAACTCACGAAAATGATCCCAGATTTTATCCTAACAGGAACCAGTCAAAACTAGACATGCCGGGGGTCAATTTTACATGAAAAAGGGCCTTTGCACGCAAAACGAGGCATTTTTATGCAAGTCTGGCCGCAAATTGCGGCCAGAATGAAGAAAATTGCGGCCGTAACTTTGAATTAGTGGCTAGGGCTTTGGGTAGTGGTTCCAGGGTGCCTGCACAGCTCACTGACATGTCTACTTTTTTCCTATAGGGCCCCGGGTGAAAGCAGATTTCAGAAAGGCCTCAAAATCGACAAAAACGGTAAGATACGCCAAGTCTGGTAAATCGGGTGTTTACATGAAATCTGGGGAATTTCTCTGGTTGACTGGCCTCACTAGGAACTAAGAAGTTTATTCTAGCTAACGCAATTCTTACTTTGCTCAAAATTTCCATAAAACACCCAATATCACTTCTAAGCATGATACGGACACCGATTAAGCTAGATATTCGAAATTTTAGCAAATTAGGCTAACCATCCAATTTTAATGATACTTCTTGACTTTAACAGGTTAGTTAACACTAAAGATGGCTCATTAAACTACAAACACTCTAAAATCTCTAAATCTAGCATCATGGCACAATTCTAGCATGAAAATTCTATTTGTCGCAATAACTAGCTAAACAAGCATCTAATCTACGTAATATACGAAAAGTTCAAGAGTTATACCCTCTAGGAACCTTGCAACAAGGGAGAAGGAGAAGAAGAAGAGGGTAGGAGCTTCAAAACGTGGCTGGAACGGAGCTGCGATGCAACCGACGAAGCTGGTGCTGATGCAAAACGTGTTGCTGATGCTGTTGCTGTTAGTTGCTGTTTGTTTGCTGATGTTGTTGTTGTATGGTGTTGCTGTTGTTGTTGTTAGGGTGTTGTGTGGTGTGATATGGAGTGGTGTGTGGTGTGGTGTGAGGATGGTATGGGATGGTGTGAGTGTGGTATGGTGTTGTGGGTTGAAGGAGCAGCTGTTGCTGCTTGTTTCCTGCAGAACTTTGAAGGCTGAAGTGCTGAAACTGATGGTGTTCTTTTGCTAGTGTTGATGTTTTTAAGCAGTAGCAGCAGGTGGAGAAGATGTTGAAGTATTTGTGGTGGAGTGTGGTGTTGTATGTTGAACTATGGGCTGGAATGATGTGATGTTGCTGCTGTTTTTTTCAAGGGTTCAGGTGGCTGATTGCAGCAGCCATAGCTGACCATCAAGGCTGGAATTGGGCAGAACTTGTGGCTGATGTGACTTGGTGCTGTTTTTGCTGAAACCATTGGCTGAAATGCATGGTTTCAGCTGCTGATATAGCTAATGTTGGCTGATTGGTAGCTGAATTTCAGCTATTGTGGGCTGAGAATATTGACAATGGGGCTGAAGCTTGACATTGGGGGCTGAAAATGACGATGGGAGATTGTAGATCAGCTAGGGGCTGATAAGTCTCGATGGGGGGGGTGTTTGGTCAGCAATGGGGGGCTGAAATGTGCTAGGGGCTGATGTATATCAGCTATGGAGCTGATGTAGCTATTGATGTGAGAGAATGGGGGCTGATTTGGTATATCAGGAGCTGATGTAAGGCTGTTGCAATGTTTCAGCACCTGCTGCTGGTGGTTTTCCTTAAGGGAGTGTTATGTTATGGGGAGAAATGTGAGAGAGGGTAACAAAACACAAGGAATAATGATATGGGATGAATCATGGCACGTCCTAACCATCTCTCTCTTTCTCCAAAACAATGCTCACAAGACACCAAGCCACATTGGCTCACTTCTCCCTACACAAGTCGACATAACCCCAGCTCTAATCAAATGGTTCACCCACCATGGTCACTTAAACATGGTCCAACCCTAGGCTACCATGACCAAAACAAGAAATAGGTGTAGAAAATGTCATGTGCACATTTTTGCACAAAAAGCCAAAAATCCACTTAGCGATTGTTAATCGCGATTTTTACCAAAATAACACATACATAACCATAAAAGCTTAGAAATGACATACTTCCACAAAATACCCTATTTTAGAATTTCTAAAATTTTCTCCGGAATTTTCACCATTTGTCGGTATTTAATTACACCGACTATTAAAATATTAATTAAAAATTATGAAAATTCCCAAAAATAATATTTTATTTTTCTGAAATGTTACAGCAGTTTTCTAGGTCTGGCCGGCTATTATCGACGTTTCGTCCAGGATTTCTCCCGCATTGCTGCACCATTGACCGGGTTGACCCGGAAGGGGGTTCCTTTTGATTGGACCCAGGCATGTGAGGATAGTTTCCAGCAGTTGAAGACTCGTCTGACTACTGCACCAGTGTTAGCATTGCCTTCAAGATCAGGCGGGTTCGTGGTATATTGTGATGCTTCTAGAGAGGGGCTGGGATGTGTATTGATGCAGCACGACAGAGTTATTGCGTATGCTTCTCGGCAGCTGAGGAAACACGAACAGAACTACCCCACCCATGATTTAGAGATGGCTGCAGTGGTATTTGCCCTTAAGATCTGGAGACATTACCTATACGATGAGTCGTGCCAGATATTCACCGACCACAAGAGTTTGAAGTATATCTTCCAGCAGCGAGACCTGAACCTGAGAAAGCGCCGTTGGATGGAGTTGGTGAAAGATTTTGACTGCGAGATTTTATACCATCCGGGCAAGGCGAATGTGGTGGCAGATGCTTTGAGTAGAAGGCCCGGAGGTAGCTTATCTTGTTTGAGCGCAGTGCAGATGCAGTCGTCGGCGGATTGGCAAGTGTTATGTGACAGCAGAGTGCAGTTCGAGTTTACTCCTACAGGGGGACAGCTGGCCCATTTCAGAGCACGCCCACAGTTACTTGACCGTATCCGTGAGGCACAGTCCGGCGATGCCCGTATCTTAGAGATTATTGAGCAAATTCGGCAGGGCAGAGTTTCTGAGTTCGTGATTGATGATCAGGGGATACTTCGATTTGGGACTCGACTGTGTGTGCCAGATTCAGAGGGACTGAGGCGTGATATTCTCGAGGAGGCACATAGATCAGTATACAGTGTTCACCCAGGTTCCACCAAGATGTACCGTGATTTGAGAGAGGTTTACTGGTGGGACGGGATGAAGAAGGATGTTACAGACTTTGTGTCGAGATGCCTGACTTGTCAGCAGGTCAAGGACGAGCATTAGAGGCCAGCCGGCGAGTTACAGCCTTTGCCCATCCCTGAGTGGAAATGGGAGCAGGTCTCCATGGACTTCATTGTGGGTCTACCCAGGACCAGTCGAGGGTATGACTATATTTGGGTGATTGTGGATCGACTGATGAAAGCGGCTCACTTTCTGCCAGTGAAGACCACTTTTGGATTTTCTCAATATGCCCAGGTTTATATTGATGAGATCGTGCGACTGCATGGTGTTCCGACTTGCATCGTGTCCGACCGTGGCACCCAGCTTACCAGCCGATTGTGGCAGAAACTTCAGGAAGCATTGGGCACCCGATTGAGTTTTAGCACAGCCTTTCATCCGCAGACTGACGGTCAGTCAGAGCGTACTATTCAGACTCTTGAGGACATGCTCAGAGCTTGCGTTTTAGATTTCGGTGGTAGCTGGGATCGTCATTTTCCTTTGATCGAGTTTTCCTACAATAATAGCTTCCAGGAGACGATTCAGATGGCACCTTTCGAGGCTTTATATGGGAGGAGATGTCGATCGCCTGTATGTTGGACAGAGCTTAGGGAGAGCAGTATTTTGGGGCCGCAGATTGTACAGGAGACGACCGAGAAGATACAGCTGATTCGAGACAGGATGAGAGCGGCACAAAGCAGGCAGAAATCATATGCGGACAAGCGTCGTCGCCGACTCGAGTTCGCTGTTGGCGATCATGTTTTCCTGAAGGTCTCTCCGATGAAAGGTGTGATGAGATTTGGGCAGAAAGGGAAGCTGAGTCCTAGATATGTTGGTCCTTTCGAGATCCTAGAGCGTGTTGGTCCAGTCGCTTATCGGTTAGCTCTTCCGCCCAGCTTCCCCGATGTTCACCCCGTATTCCATGTCTCGATGCTCCGCAAGTACCTTCATGATCCTTCCCAGGCGATTCAGCACCAAACGATCCAGCTAGAGCGTGATCTTTCTTTCACCGAGCAGCCGGTGGTCATTTTGGATCGACAGGTGAAGAAATTAAGGTCGAAGGTTATACCGTCCGTCAAGGTCCTTTGGCGCGACCCGAACAGCGAGGAGGTCACCTGGGAAACCGAGGTCAAGATGGGGAAGAAATATCCCCATCTTTTTGAAGGTACGCGTAGTTAAATTCTAAATTCGGGGACCGAATTTCTTTAAGGGGGGAAGATTGTAACCCTTCGAAAATCGTTTAGGCAGTTTTTCGGTAATCGGCTAATTTTTCGGCTTTTTCCGTAAAAAGTCAAAATAGGTATTTTTCATTGTAGATCTAATTATACAAAATTTAGATAAGATATTACAATAATTTTGTCACTAAAATGTCACTTATAATTTTCTAGTTAAATAAAAAAAAATTCGTAATTAATTATTATTTTTATTATTTTAAGCCTTTTTAAATACATTAAATTAGGGATAAATACAAATTTAATTAGGTAAATTTCATAATTAGGAGTCTTTATAAGCTAAAATATGGTGTTAATAAAATTATATCATGACTTGCGAACTTTTGGTTTTAGGGTTGGAAATTTAATGGAAAAATGGTGTAAAATGAGGTTTTTTTTGTAAATTGTTGACATGAAAGCATTAAATGAGACCATGGGGTGTTTATTGACCTAGAAACTTCTCCAAATTTCCCCACCTCCTCTCCCTTACCTGCAGCCGACCCCAATTCTGCAGCAAAACCCCCCTCTTCTCACTTCTTTTTTGCTTCATTTTCATGCTAAAATCAATTAAAAATCAACAAATTCATTAACCCATTCAAACCAAAACCCTAATCCAACCTTTCCCAAACCCTAATTTGTTTGAGAAGTGGAGAAAGGAGGCATCTTGAGAGGCTAATTGCAAGAGGATCATAGCTTAGGAGATATAAATCCTAAACTAGTTGTTAATTTGTAGTTTAATAAAGCTAGTTTAGTATTTTAAAGTGATTAATTTCATTGTAATGGTTAGTTTTGAAATTTCAAGAATGGGTTTTGATGTTGAACTAGGGTTTGAAGCATGGTTGTTAGAGTTAAGTTAGGGTTTGGTTTTCTAATTGGTTAGAGTGGTAAATTGTGTAATGATACGCTCGCTAAATCGATAAAATTTCGATGTTTGTATCGAATCGGTATTGAAATTGCTTACTAGATTCTTATAGAAATTAGAATGCGATCGAATTGCGTTATGTTAGCGATATAATTAGCTTCGTATAGGACTATTAAAGTGCGCGAATGCGGGGTTTCGTCTCGTCGGGTTGTAGTTTTGTCGATTTTCCCGAAATGACGATTCTAGTTAACGATTAGCGATTTTCGTGCGTTTTCCCGCGCACCGAGTGTATGTTATGTTTAATTCGAGAACGTCGATAATTGTATATTGTGACTTACATCGTTTTAGGTTTTGTAATCTTATGCTTGGTGTTGTGCAAATATAGGATCGGACACGGCGCGTAAAGGCAAGGCGGTGGCCGGATCGGATTAGCGGGGATTTCAGGTGAGTAGATGTATTCATCTATGGGGGAATCGTCTGAATGGCGCGAGGCGCCCCCCTAGTTAGGATTACCCTACTTTGTGCAAGATTCATATTGTTAGCTAGCTTATCCATTCATGTACACTGCATACCCTTATAGCGAATAGTATATTAGATTGCATGGACATTCATCTATACTTATGCGATATCACTTCGTAGGACACGAACACCATTACCATTGGCATCTGTTGCACACGCACTATTCATGTGACACACACGCCTTTGGTAATTGCCATGCCACGTGCACTATAGAACCTGTTTAACTTAGTATCGCCACTTGCATTCATACATGATATATGAAATTGCATAGCTTGCTTATACCTCGCATTATCATCATATTTACATAGATTCTATCCAAAATTCACATCATATACATTGATATCATAGACATTTATCATATTTAACATGTGGACACTATGATTTTCTTGAGGATTTCAGTTTTACTGTGATTCTGGATTTTTGGGGAAAACCGCAAGAATTTAACAAAAGCTTGTATTTATCATTTTTAAAACAAAGTTGCGGTTTTCTCGTGATGTATGTGTCGTCCACCATGAGTTTTCATGTTTTCTGTTAGATTTCGAGACCCGATTCGAGGAGTGGATGAACCGTCTCGGGTACATGGTGGACCCGGTATGGTACCCCGGGGCAAGAAGATCGAGATGTAGACGATGAGCCTGGCAGGGGAAGACTACCTACCGGTGATGTCTGGCGCGGCGGATATCCGGAGGGTACCGACCGTTGTCGTGAGATTTATGATATGGGCCGATCGGGACTGACGGAGCCCGATATTGAGACAGATATGATTCCTATTTGGTGTCGATGCTTGACACGGGTTTTCAGATGATTTCTTGATGGTACTTAGCTATTATACAGATATTCATTTTCTAAAAGTTAAGAACGCAGGACCCTTAGCATTTAAAACACTTAAAGAGTTAGAAATGGCATTGCATACATGTGCATGCATACTAGAGCTATTATATCACATATGGACATGCATGTTGTGGTGCATTGCGTGCATTCTTACGATTGCCTTACTAGATGTTATATTCTACTCACGGGCTGGCAACTCACTGTAAGTGCACGGCGGCGCCCCGGCCGTCAATCCGACGCCGGAATGCGGAAGCGGTGAATAACTTAAATTTTGCGGACTTAGCAAACCGGCACCACCGCGCACTATAACCGGGATCGAACCACTAACTAGTCTAAGCTAACAAGAAGATGGGTTAGAGATATACCGACGATCCAAGTCCTCCGGTCTTCTCGTCATGGTGCCGATCTCCTGCGGAAAGTCCTGTCTCCTCCTCGTCGCCGGAAGTGCACCACATCGCCTACTATGTTTACGGGCTCCCACCTCAATGCCGAGGCAACTCGGGCACGAAGCCGGCTACTCGACGTGCCCAAGATTCGCTGTAGAATGTAGTGTAGAGATCTCATTTGGGGTTGTAGGAATTGCCTTTGGTGGAGGGATGGATACAAGAAGTATATGGAGGAGCTAGGAGAACTTTGGTGCATGAAATGAACAACATTTTTCCCACTTCAAAAATTTGGACAGCCCCAAAGAGCTTGGGCCGGCCATGACTTCAAGAGTGGAGAGAATGAGAGAGAGAGAGCCAAGGAAGGAGTGGTGCAACCATAACAATAATCCCAAGCATCCAAAAACCAATCATGAAAGAATATGATCACAAGTGTAAACTAACACTCCACCAACCTCACCCCTCATCATCATCAACCATCATGTCCCTCCATCATCATACATAAGTCAAGCCATGATGAGGTTGTGAAGTCAAGTCATCATGAAGAAATCAAGTCAAAGGATGGTGCTATCATGATACAACAATAAGCAAATACCCCCTCCACAAATACTTATTTGCAACAATGCAAATAAGCCCTCCTCCACCAATCTTCGGCCAATGAACGGAACAAAGGAAATTGGCCGAAACGGAAAGCAAACTGGCAACTCCAGAAAACTGGTCCCGTAATAAATTACGGGAAAACCCCGATACTGTGCATACACACCCGCATCTGTATTTCGACCGAAATACAAATGCAATGAGACAAACTCTACACTGTACTATACTAGGATCCGGCTTATACCAAAGCCGGCCAGTAATATCTGTTCGATCCTGATCCGTGCAATACCGCACGTATCTGATCGAACCCTGCCATATAACCATACGGCCTATAGTACAAACTGTCCGATCCTGATCCGTGCAATACCGCACGTATCTGATCGGACCCTGCCATATCTCCATACGGCCTCTACAACCTTTCGCCCGAAAGCTGAGTAACTGAAATGTGGGGGACTCTAAAGACTCATCAACACCTTGGTTGTGGATTTAACCACTAGCACGTTAGAGGTATATAAGCCAATACATAACGGGCTACCAGGTATTGACCAAAAGGGACGTCTGCGAGCGAACTCAGCCTGACACCCTACTGAGCCTGTCAGTGACAATATCCGTGCAGTCCGGTCCGTTCGTCTATGAGTATCGTATGGCGGGCCTAGGGGGTTGGTAAAAGTCAGACCCCCAAAAGCGGTACAAGTCGTGTCGGAGTGTAGCCCAGAACACCCTGAGATACTACTGGAATACCTACCAGTAAATCTCCTTGCCTTGGCCAAGGACTTTGTGTAATGGCTCTCCTAGACACAGCACGACCTCACCCCCAATACCGGGAGAGACGAACCCCTGAAGATACGCTCACTGCCTCCATGTGGCTCGGGACTGTACCCAACTAAAACCTGTTTGCACGACTCCTTTGAGCCGTGGTAGGGTAGTAATCAAAGTACAGTGGGAACTCACACGAGACAAATGACGATCCCCAGGTCGATGAACTAACCTGCACACATGTCACCAGGGAACTGCCATCTGACGTCTGGTATATGACCAACTAGCATGTTCCCGGCGAGTCCTGTCCGGTGTACTCATAACCCAATGAGCACCTGTATACATCTTAGGTGATCCAACTGACACCAGTGGCTTGTGAGACCGGCCACCGCCCCTCGTCGGGGTCTCGACTGTATACACTAGTCTACTAATGGAGTATCGATGCCCGGTCTCGAAACTCCCACGACTAGGGACCTTTTAAGGATATGCTTGTAGACCCCCAGCTCCCACTTATATGATCGCCCTCATACTGCTGGTGGTCAAGCAAGAATCCTAGGGGCTCTATCAACGTGTAATAGCGACATGTCAGGTCACTTAAAGCAGTACACGATGATAAAGGTAAACCAGATAGCATACTATCATCTCGAGTAAGACTGTCCTACCGGGATAGGTCCTCCTTCAATCATTACAATCACGTACCTGTGACCTAATAATTGACTCTGAGGGCACTATCTCCAACAATCTCCCACTTGCACTCAAGGCTAATTATTGCGATGTCGCCTACTCACAGCCCGTGTGATACCGAACATCCAACTCCTCTACTAGTCAGTCTCACAAAGCTCGTTTGCGGAACTATTGCGTTCGAGGAATAGCCTCAGTGAGTGGATCCGCTTAGTTGTTTCTTTCTATGTCTCTCTCAAAATCTCAAGTTCGCGGAGAAAGCCATCTCCCGAAAAGAGCAATACCTGTCTCAGAATATGTCTGGATGTCTGATGGGACCTAGCTCATAAATGAACTTCAAATCCAAACTTCTTAGACTGTATCGTCAACTGAACTTAATCAGTATCCTGCGCCATGCCACCCTCAGTATTGCCTTGGACCACCTGTCCAAAATACTGCCCCTCATCAGAAGGAAAACTATAACTCTGACAACCTCCTTGTCGTCCATGTCACCTTGGAAGCCTGGAATGATAACTGTCTCCTGAATGAGGCTGTCGTTATCATATCCCTAGAACATCCACTTATGTTCTAAAACTGCTTCCGACTGTTTCTCCAGGATTGGATTAATATCAACTTATTGCATCTAGTGCAAGAACAACATCTGGTGTGGTACTTGACATCTCATGATTGACTCAATTGCCTGAGCAAGTGATCTGCCAATCATGCACGTCCCTCTCCCCTTTAGTCTGTAAGACACCTTTGGAGAGGGTGACTCCATTACCTGCAGGTACACTACCGTGCCAGGAGTCGTCCATCCCAAATACTCTTAGAATGCTGTCAAGTACCCTGATTGGGAAACCACCCAAATCTAGATCTAAAACCATAGATCTAGTAACCAGTATGTCTGATGTAAAATCCAAGTCCCATGTGGAGAAACCACTGTGTGACGACCAAAGTATGACCGATTGTAGTATAGAAGTTTCTTTTCCTATTCTGTGTATGTCATCCAAATACCAGGATATCACACCCTACTACCTTCTCAACAGATCCATCCCCTATTCTGATGAAGTCAAACCTATGACTGTCATGTCAGAAATAGATGATCTATCTCCGCTACATCTGCTTTAGTCTATAAATAGACATAAGCTACCTGTCCACCAATGCTTCCGCTGCTCCCACTGACTACGACAACCCTCTGGCAGAGTCATATAGACGTACACTTCTAAAACTGGTTTAGAACGACGCTATACTCATCCTCCCGCCGGGTCTCGCACCCTGGAACAACAGCAATGGTAATTGTGGGTAAACAAGAACTTCCCTGTCACCGTCCTTGAGGCTACCGTAGTACCTCTCGGGTGCCTGAAGTTACCCACCTTATCTGCGGAGTGGCCAATGGAATGTCAATCCAGATTGAATCTTTAGGTTCCTTATCAAATCTTCAGTAATCGTTTGTGGTTCTGGAATCACTTCCAGTTCTACCATACTCCCACTACTGTTTTCTGAAAAAATCCATTTTTATTAAAACTGTGGCGAGTCTAGAACAATATCGCTATTGTTCATCCAGATGGTAGAAAGTCAACCCTCGTCATAGCCTGGGTCAACCCACAAACAGCCATTACAGAAACGTGCCTTGAGTTGTCCAGTGTCTGGTTTTAATCATAAACCGGACAACTCCCCGTACCTTAACATCGTTAAGATATGAACTGTTCTATATCCCATATAGGACCAGAGGCACTGATTTAATTGAACCAGATCCAAATCATGCAACTGTCTCCAGTGCATGTCAACTAAATGGAAGGAGGCCAGATCAGCGTTACTCAACTTAGGAATACTTCCAATTATGAGTAACCTGAAAGAGAAGCAATTTCTCTTAATCATTACTATCAACTGAACACCATACACAAGTATCTACATCTTCGATCTCTTTGAAGAATCCCGATACTTGCTATACCTGGTTCTCTACTCTATTCAAATACATATAACTTCTCCAAATTCAGACCCTGTGTTTCCACGAAACACCTGTCTAAAAATTAGAGGAGTCATAAGTAAACCGAATATAGTACGAGGACCATCCCCTCTGTCCTGATGGACTCAGGACAACATACAATACTCTGTAAAAGTCCCTTGAGTCTGATTACTCATTCACTGTGTGTCGTAGGTTGAAAACTGTACTTATGGTTAAGAAGAATTACACCGCTGTTTAATGCTCCTTACCTAACCATCCACTGATATAGGTAAATGTCGTAGACATAATTTCAGAAAGGTATATCTCACTCTATGAAAATAGACGTACAGATATATCAATTTGAAATTGGTGCATAACAGCGGATATTCAAAACCAAATATTTGCCGACCGGCAAACAACCCAGGTGATTTCCTCAAATATCACCGATTACAACGAATCCCGATATAATGAGGATAATCACCCAATTCCCAATAACTTACTCCCACTCATCATCTGTAAAACCATACAGATGTGAGAATCGTATCTGGTAAATACATACCCTGGAGTAAGTATCTAATCGGGAAATCAGTTTTCTATTAACAGTACACAGTGAAACTGAAACATTGAAATGTTTCGATGGGGTATCCTGGTATTCCTAGTAATGCCTCTTCCAGATTCACGACTGTAACCGTATAGTTCTTTGCCACCTCTCCAAATCCCTTCATATGTCTTTAGTCTTTACCTTCTGCACACCCCTTTAGGCCAAATGGTTTTCTTCCTTCCCTACCGTTCGGCACCAGCCTATGGTTTGGAAGAAGACTATCCAATAAGCATAATGGGTGTACTGTCCCAATCCTAGGAACACTCGCAACACGAGAGAAGGTGAAGATAAAAGACACCTGAATGTACTTTATTCCTATTTCTCCTGAACCAGGATCCATCCCCGAACTGGAACAAGTTCCTTTCAAGTTCGTATATAACCATACGATGGAATATCCAAATAAACTGTGGATCTTCGTAGTGATACGGAGTGTCCTGGAGAAATACAAAGGTGATGTGGGAGTGGTAACGAAATATTTGGTTTGGTCGTGAATATCTGTTGCAATTTACTTTGCCCTCCTACTAATCCCTTGCTTTGTCTGAACTTAATACCTTCTGCACACCATCGTTATGCTAATTGGTTTTCTTCATTCCCTACCGGTCGGCACCAGCCTAAGGTTTGGAAGAAGACAATCCAATTTGCGTAATAGGTGTACTACCCCTAAACCAAGGAGTACTCGTAACCTGAGAGAGGGTAAAAGGAAAAGACAACTGAATAATCCTATCCGTTTTCTCCAGAACCGGAAACCATCCTCGAATAATTCTTTCGAGTTCGTATCTAACCATACGATGGTTTTGTCCAATGGAAGTGGACGTTCGTAGTAATACGGGGTGTCCTGGAGAAAAGGGTAAAAGTAGGAGTGGCAATGAGGTCTGCAACTCTGACAATCCAAAAGCCAGTGTTAAGTAAGTTCGGTCAACTTGGTCACGGAGTCATAGTCTAGGGTCGGGTCAATGGTCGCTGCCAGAGAGAGAGAGAGAAGAAACACTCAGCGTGCACTCTATCCTAGATCAGAATGGTTACCAATTTATCTAATCTGGAAACCTCCCACTGTACCTCAAATTCTCCTCCAAACCTGAAAGAAGAATTAGTCGGGGTCACCCGAGGAGTAAACTAACTCATCAGTGGGAATCGGGATCCAACTATCATCGCATGATAACGTGACGGAATCCGCTCACGGTATCACACTCCAGAAGGTATGCGCATATCTGGCAAGTTTCAGTTCTTTTGAAACTCCCGATGTGATTTCTGCCCCATGCTCTTATGACCTTGGCGTGAGGTCAAAATATCATAAGTCACATGTCAAGTTCTGCCCGTCATTATCCAGGTTAATTTGAACCCACCCGTACATACCCTTGACGTAGGCCAAAATAGTAGTACGACTGTCCCAAACCAACGCATCTATCTATGCAACAGATAAATAACCGGCAGCTACCAAACACTATGCCTTGGCGTGAGGTCAAAATACATAGCTTGAATACTACCGAATATTTAACTGAAATGACGGAGGGCTACGAATGGTTTCTGGCGAAAACCTTTAACGTAATGAACTTGATATCGTCGAAGGAACGGATAGCTTTTAAAAATATAGTGACGAAAACCGTTGCTAAAGAGGTCACTCCCTGTGAAGGGATCTCGGCTCTTTCCCCGTAGAATGGGGTGCAGGATATTCCAAATGAATACCGCGATGCAAAGCAAAAGTAATCGGCTATAGTGAAGTTAATGCCCTGACGCAAACTTCTATCCAAGGGGTCACTCCCGGTGAAGGGATCTCGGCCCTTTCCTCGTCGACTGAGGAGCAGGATATTCCAATGAATACCACGATGCAAAACAAAAGTAAACGTCCTTGCAATAACAGCTTTTTGAAAAGTGTTCCAACAACATCAGATTAGGTTTGTTTTAACTTGCATTGATCCGAATCAATACAGTCCCATCAATTGATCACACCAAAAAAAAACGAAAATATACTGATGTACGTATATGCCATCCGCATTCGCCACTGGGTCCCGTCATTACCCGTTAGGTTAGCTTACTAACGACAGAGCGGGGACTGGACTAGCGCGGATGCAAAACATATACGACATCTACTAATATATATACCAATATATTATATTTCGCTCAAGGCGTGAAAGAAATGCAACATCACAGAGAATGAACAGCATCACAGAAACAATACAGATATCTGGGATCCCCGGGTTTCACAGAGCCACTACTGAAACCCGACGTTCCCCTGGTCGTGTGGATAGCCTGTGCAATGAAATCCTAGACCCCTACGGGCGCGGCAAGTCACCCGCCAAAACCTGAAGCGAGGCAGCCCCCTTCAGCCCCGTGAATGGACCACCCAGCACTTCACGGAATCCGGCAACTTGGGCACCCCTCCTGGGTCAACCTGTACCTCCTACGAGTGCGGCGAATAGCCCGCCAATCCTAGAGTGAAGCCCCCTCCGTCTCAATGCCATGAGATGCGGGCTTGTTGCCCTCCAGAACCCGGCTATCCGTGCACCCCTCCGCGGGGCAATCCTAGTACAGAAAGTAAAATATACATACAACGGGTACATCGACCGCAACCAGGTCGTGCCCCAAAATAATAATACAATCAGGCAGTGACGGCAGTCCACATGTCGGACGCTCGCCCCGCAATATCAAATGTACATAATACAACAAAACTGTACTAGCATTGCATCCAGGCTATCCCCCACGACCGATCCGCAACATCACAGCAAATACATAGAACATCAACGTGAAAGTCACGTTCGCAAATCCGTCTAACCGGGCTATAGCAGTTAGACCGGATTTACCGATCGAGTGACATTCACGGTCGCAGATATAATGTAAATACTGTGAAAAATGTGTTTAAAAAATTTCCGATTGATCAAACAATTAACAAGTGGGCCCCAAAGAAAACTGTAGCACTCACAGAAACAATTGGCCTAACTTTAATATTCCAAAGCCCATATTTTAAGCCCAGAAGGCCTCTGTAAAAAAATGGTGAAGTGATGTGAATAGTGCGCGGCGGAAGGGCCGCACAAAGGTGGTTTTCGCGGCGGTTCCGCGCTCCAACTGTGGAGTTACTTCGTCAAATTTTTACATAACTCTTAGATTTTCCAGTACATCAATATTTTATAACCTGAAAAATTTTTCGAGACCAAAAATTTTCAACAGAAACTGATGCGAACTAAAATGCAGTTTTGGAACTTTTTGATCGATCGGAAATGCAAACACATTACACAAAGTTAGACTAAGTTAATGGCGAGGCTCTGATACCACTGTAAGTGCACGGCGGCGCCCCGGCCGTCAATCCGACGCCGGAATGCGGAAGCGGTGAATAACTTAAATTTTGCGGACTTAGCAAACCGGCACCACCGCGCACTATAACCGGGATCGAACCACTAACTAGTCTAAGCTAACAAGAAGATGGGTTAGAGATATACCGACGATCCAAGTCCTCCGGTCTTCTCGTCATGGTGCCGATCTCCTGCGGAAAGTCCTGTCTCCTCCTCGTCGCCGGAAGTGCACCACATCGCCTACTATGTTTACGGGCTCCCACCTCAATGCCGAGGCAACTCGGGCACGAAGCCGGCTACTCGACGTGCCCAAGATTCGCTGTAGAATGTAGTGTAGAGATCTCATTTGGGGTTGTAGGAATTGCCTTTGGTGGAGGGATGGATACAAGAAGTATATGGAGGAGCTAGGAGAACTTTGGTGCATGAAATGAACAACATTTTTCCCACTTCAAAAATTTGGACAGCCCCAAAGAGCTTGGGCCGGCCATGACTTCAAGAGTGGAGAGAATGAGAGAGAGAGAGCCAAGGAAGGAGTGGTGCAACCATAACAATAATCCCAAGCATCCAAAAACCAATCATGAAAGAATATGATCACAAGTGTAAACTAACACTCCACCAACCTCACCCCTCATCATCATCAACCATCATGTCCCTCCATCATCATACATAAGTCAAGCCATGATGAGGTTGTGAAGTCAAGTCATCATGAAGAAATCAAGTCAAAGGATGGTGCTATCATGATACAACAATAAGCAAATACCCCCTCCACAAATACTTATTTGCAACAATGCAAATAAGCCCTCCTCCACCAATCTTCGGCCAATGAACGGAACAAAGGAAATTGGCCGAAACGGAAAGCAAACTGGCAACTCCAGAAAACTGGTCCCGTAATAAATTACGGGAAAACCCCGATACTGTGCATACACACCCGCATCTGTATTTCGACCGAAATACAAATGCAATGAGACAAACTCTACACTGTACTATACTAGGATCCGGCTTATACCAAAGCCGGCCAGTAATATCTGTTCGATCCTGATCCGTGCAATACCGCACGTATCTGATCGAACCCTGCCATATAACCATACGGCCTATAGTACAAACTGTCCGATCCTGATCCGTGCAATACCGCACGTATCTGATCGGACCCTGCCATATCTCCATACGGCCTCTACAACCTTTCGCCCGAAAGCTGAGTAACTGAAATGTGGGGGACTCTAAAGACTCATCAACACCTTGGTTGTGGATTTAACCACTAGCACGTTAGAGGTATATAAGCCAATACATAACGGGCTACCAGGTATTGACCAAAAGGGACGTCTGCGAGCGAACTCAGCCTGACACCCTACTGAGCCTGTCAGTGACAATATCCGTGCAATCCGGTCCGTTCGTCTATGAGTATCGTATGGCGGGCCTAGGGGGTTGGTAAAAGTCAGACCCCCAAAAGCGGTACAAGTCGTGTCGGAGTGTAGCCCAGAACACCCTGAGATACTACTGGAATACCTACCAGTAAATCTCCTTGCCTTGGCCAAGGACTTTGTGTAATGGCTCTCCTAGACACAGCACGACCTCACCCCCAATACCGGGAGAGAAGAACCCCTGAAGATACGCTCACTGCCTCCATGTGGCTCGGGACTGTACCCAACTAAAACCTGTTTGCACGACTCCTTTGAGCCGTGGTAGGGTAGTAATCAAAGTACAGTGGGAACTCACACGAGACAAATGACGATCCCCAGGTCGATGAACTAACCTGCACACTCCAGGGAACTGCCATCTGACGTCTGGTATATGACCAACTAGCATGTTCCCGGCGAGTCCTGTCCGGTGTACTCATAACCCAATGAGCACCTGTATACATCTTAGGTGATCCAACTGACACCAGTGGCTTGTGAGACCGGCCACCGCCCCTCGTCGGGGTCTCGACTGTATACACTAGTCTACTAATGGAGTATCGATGCCCGGTCTCGAAACTCCCACGACTAGGGACCTTTTAAGGATATGCTTGTAGACCCCCAGCTCCCACTTATATGATCGCCCTCATACTGCTGGTGGTCAAGCAAGAATCCTAGGGGCTCTATCAACGTGTAATAGCGACATGTCAGGTCACTTAAAGCAGTACACGATGATAAAGGTAAACCAGATAGCATACTATCATCTCGAGTAAGACTGTCCTACCGGGATAGGTCCTCCCTCAATCATTACAATCACGTACCTGTGACCTAATAATTGACTCTGAGGGCACTATCTCCAACAACTCACCCCCGTTGTGCCATAGTGTCTTGCAGGTCGGACCCGTCACCCTTGTAGCGGCGGGCTATCCTATCATCAGCTTCTTTTGCTCAAACTCGCGACATCGCCCGCAGGTGGGTTGCGAGCATATTTTATTTCTTTTGCTCTATCATTGTATCTAGTATTCTTCATCTACCACTTTATATTGTATATGTGACCTAGTGATGAGACTGAGAGGTTTGTATATTTGTGGTTTCTTTTGGGTCGAGCTCACTTGAGCCGGCGTTGTGTTTTCTGATATTTTGCGTTTCTTTTATGCTCTTTTCTCGATATTACTTATTTATTGCATGTGGTTGTGATCCGCCTTGGGCGAAGAGCTAGCTCCCGCTTGGGGATGTCATTTGTTTATTACAGGTTTATTATCTTGTTGTACCCATTTTGGGGGATAGAAAATACAGGGGAGACCCTGCCGAAATTTTCGGGAATTTTTGATATTTTTTTTAAAGGGATTCTATGAAACTTAATTGATTTCAAAACCGTTTTCATTTAAGGTTTTCCTTCACTCTCTTTTGATTTTTGTTTAGATTCTTCTGGGCTTTGGCTGACTTAGGTTACGGTACGCCTTTAGACGTCTCGTAATCTAAGTGCCAGTCGCGTTCCGTACTTTCGGGTCGTAACACCACATGTCGGACGCTCACCCTGCAATATCAAATGTACATATAAAACCAAACTGTACTACCATTGCATCCAGGCTATCCATCATGACAAATCTGCAACATCACAGCATAACACAGAACATCAACGTGAACGTCACGTTCGCAAATCCATCTAAAAGGGCTATAGCTGTCAGACAGGATTTACCGATCAAGTGACATTCACGGTCGCAGATATAATGTAAATACTGTGAACTAACATATTTAAAATTTTCGATCGAGTAAATTTTCCGAAGTGGGCCCCAAGCACAACTGTAGAACTCAAAATAAATCTGGGCCCAAACAGAACATACCAAAAACCCCAATTCCAAGTTTAAAGAGCACTGTAGAAAAATGGTGCAGCGCAGCTACTCTTTGGCGGCGGAACCGCGGCTAAAGTGGGGTTACGGCCGCGGTTCCGCGGCGTACTGTGCTTTTATGCCACCATTTTTCTGCGGTCTTTTTAAGAAAGCCTGCACGTAATTTTCCAATATACCAAATAATTTTTAGAGCACAGGAAAAATTCGACAGAAAGTCCGACATGGAAATGCTGTTTTTGGAAAATTCGTCCGATCGAAATTCTAAACACGTTAGAGCAAGATAGACTAGGTTAATGGCCTGGCTCTGAAACCAATGTAAGTGCACGGCAGCGCCCCGGCCGTCTTTCTTAGGCCAAATGCGGAAACAAAACTTTTTCAAAACTAGAAAACCGGCGCTACCGCATACTAAAAACCCGGATCGGGCCATTAACCTAATGCTAGCTAACTAGAGAATGGGTAGAAAGCTATACCGAGCGATCCGTGTCCTTCGGTCTTCGGCCTCCATCCCGATCTCCTCGCGGAATCTCCGGTCGTCATCTCCTCGTCGGAAAGGGCACCACAATGCCGAGTCTTTTTACGGGCTGCCACCTCTGGACCGAGGCAACTCGGACACAAAGTTGGCAAGCCGACGTATCCAAGAATGCTGTAGACTAAGTGTAGAATCATTTGCCTCAAGGGGTTGATGAAGTTGCCATTGAAGGAGGGAAGAGGAAAAATGAACTTTGGAAAAATGAAGCTCTCATTTTTCTTGCAATGAAAATGAAATGAGATCACAATTCCTCACCCAAAAATCTCGCTCCCTCTCTCTAATATGTGGCCGGCCAAATCAAGAAGGGAGGAGGGAAAAATCAATGGAATAAAGCAAGAGGAGAAATTGTATGATAATGAGAAGAATATGTCACACCAAACATCCAAATCAACTCTCATCTCATTAACGCAAGCCATGTGCACAAAATGGAATCTAAATGTGCTAGAAATATCATGATGCCTCATATCACAAATAACACCCTTTACATTTCTAATTTGCACATTTGCAAATTAGCCCCTCCATCAATTTTCAGCCAAAGAAAGGTCGGAAGGAAAACTGGCTGAAACGGAATGCAAACTGGCAACTTCAAAAAACTGATCCCGTAATAAATTACAGGAAAACCCCGCGACTGTATATACATACCCGCATTTGTATTCCGACCGAATACAAATGCAATGAGACAAAATCTACACTGAATATTAGGATCCGGCTTAAACCAAAGCCCGCTAGTATTATCCGTCCGATCATGATCCGTGCAATACCGCACGTATATGATCGAACCCTGCCATATATCCATACGGCCTCTACAGCGGTTTGCCCGAAACTTGAGAAACTGTCTGTAGCGGACTCTAAAGACTCGTCAATACTTTGGCTGTGGATTTAACCACTACCACGTCAGAGGTATTAGCCATACGTAACGGGCTACCAGGTATTGACCAAAAGAGACGTCGATGAGCGAACTCATCCTGATACCTTACTGAGTCTGTCAGTGACAATATCCGTACAGTCTGGTCCGTTCGTCTATGAGCATTGCATGGCGGGCCTAGGGGGTTGGTAAAAGTCAGACCCCCAAAAGCGGTACAAGTCGTGTCGGAGTGTAGTCCAGAACACCCTAAGATACTACTAGAATACCTACCAGTAAATCTCCTGCTTTGGCCAAGGACTTCGTGTAATGGCTCTCCTAGACACAGCGCGGCCTCACCCCCAATACCGGGAGAGACGAACCCCTGCAGATCCGCTCACTGCCTCCATGTGGCTTGGGACTGTACCCAACTAAAACCTATTTGCACGACTCCTTTGAGCTGTGGTAGGGTAGTAATCAAAGCACAGTGGGAATCCACACGAGACAAATGACGATCTCAGATCGATGAACTAACCAGTACACATGTCACCAGGGAACTGCTATCTGACGTCTGGTATAATCCCAACTAGCAGGTTCCCGGCGAGTCCTGTCCGGTGTACTCATAACCCAATGAGCACCTGTAAACATCTTAGGTGAACCAATTGACACCAGTGGCTTGTGTGACCGGCCACCGTCCCTCATTGGCATCTCGACTGTATACACTAGTCTACTCCGGAGTATCGATGCCCTGTCTCGAAAACTCCCACGGCTAGGACCTTTTAAGGATGTGCTTATAGACCCCAACTCCCACGTATATGATCGCCATCATACTGCTGGAAGTCAAGGAAGAATCCTACGGGCTCTATCAACGTCCAATAGTGATCAGTAATGTCACCTAAAGCAGTATAATATGATAAAGATAAACCAGATAGCATACTATCATCTTGAGTAAGACTGTCCTACCGACATAGGTCCTCCCTCAATCATTGCAATCAAGTACCTGTGATCCAATAATTGACTCTGAGGGCACTATATCCAACACATTTCTCTTGGAGGTAGATGCAGGGTGGATTTTACGCACCTGCGGACGGTGGCAGAGAAGTGTTAAAGAAATTCGATAGAGATCCGTCCATCGAAGTGGGTGTGGTAGTGGTTGAAGAAAAAGAAGATGTAGAATTACCGTCATCGGAGTCGATAGGACAAACGCGGACAAGACGGGAACTAGAGTCCCGTATCTAGCCAAGCATGCACTAAATGGTTTAGCACATGTAGCAGTGTTGTGATAATTAGAGAGAAGTGGTTTTGGTTTTGAAAAAGACGGATTTTGAAAAAGTCACACAACAATGCACAAGAAACCCTAGATCTAATGGTCACCTAGGTCAAGTCACTAGACCCCTCCCAGACATCCAGAAGGCAAATCGCAGGATAAATCCTCTACTGCCTCTTTATCCCTTCTGTGGCCAGGTAAGTGCCAGGTAAGTGAGAGCTTCTCCACTATGTAAGTAGTGGGCCTAATTAAGTAACTACTTGCCTTAGACACATTTGCCTTAGACACCACAAAAGAAATGCGGATAAGCAATAGATTACCCACGATCTCCTTCTGTCCAAATTGAGCACGATGGCCCTTAGAGTCATGTCTAGATCTTTTTTAGTTAATGAGGGTGATGCGGATGCTAGTTTTATGATTTTTGGGGCTTAGGAAGGGTAATGAAATCTCTACCTAATCTGAATTTGGTCTTTGCCTCTTAATTTCCATATTAAAATATGTAAACAACCAATATTCAAAATGCGCAACAAATTTTTCTTTTAGCGGCGCTGCGAATTTTGCAAAGAATCCAACAGAAAATGGATATTGGACAAGAGCATGGAAAAGATAAGAAAATATAGAAGTTACCACGAAGAACTGGAGCTCTGATCCTTCAAGATTGCCGCGGATCCGCCGTAGAATGTAGCTTATTGCCGCGGTTATGCGGTCATCTTGCACGATCGTTGAACAAATATTTCTCTTGGTGCTCCTGTTGCTTCACTGTCCTATCTGGAATGATCTGAATATTTTTCCCCTTGCTGCAGCGATTCCAGATTTCCTTGAAAAAATTCACAACAAATCGTTAAGCACACGATACGATTTTGATTTAAAATTCTGATGGAATAATAATATTTCAACTCAAATAACAAGAACGAACAAATTAGGCACGCAATCCTCGGCAACGGCGCCATTTGATTGATTCTAAAAATCCGTCGATGTGTTAAGAAATATAAAATGTTCACAATCAAATAAATTTGTATCGCCGCAATCAATAACGGTGTCGCTTGTAGCGCTTGTTAGTGAGCACGGATCGTCCACAGACATTCGTGTTTTGATCGATCTTCTTTTAGATGAATTGAAAGAAAATAGTAAAGAAAATGATTCAAGATTTGTGAAATTGATTTTCAAGAAACATCTAGAAAACATTTAAGAATCAAGAATTTATGAATTTATCCAATATCAATTTGATTTATCAAGATTATGAAGAATAGCTTGTAGGATTCGATTGAGTTAATAGCTAATGATGAATCTAGTAATTCCTAAACTTATCTATTGTTAATTTGTAGCTAGATCGATGATGATGAATGAAGATTAGGGATCTATTAAAGAAACTAGGGTTTCTCCTTCACTATCCCTTGTCTTTTCAATCATAATCATTCGGATCTAGCCTCTAGCAAAAAAAATCATCAATCGTTTGATCCCTAATTTGCAATGAAATAATCAAGAAGTGATCTCGCTCCAAATTAGGTCATCAACGATTCTTTTTGCTAAGGTTCACAAATCTCATAAGAATTAAAATTAGTATTAAGATTTGATCATCATTAGATCTATCAATTCTCTCGAATCCTCCACAAGCGGAAAATTTACTCACGCATCATAATGAAACAATCAAGAACGAAGAATTTCATAATGCGAGAATGTATAGAAAGCGAGAATTACAATTATCACCTTTATTTATATCTCCTTCAAATTACACCTCTCACTCAAGTTTACAAGACTAGCTCTAGCTCACTCCTTTGAAAGGGAATTTGTCGTCGATCTTTGCGTGGCTCGATCGTCGTGAGTCACGGATCGTCGTTGATCTTTTGCTCGGATGATGATCGGCGTTGCAATAGTGGATCTTCGATTGTCGCTTGATTTTTGCTCTCAATGGGTCGTGATTTGGTTCACAAGTTGAGTCACTCAACTTGAATTGTATTGATTTGGATTTTGTAACAATGAACAACAACATTTTGAATGAATCCTTAGGTCACCTTTTATAGTCTCCCCAATCTTTCACTAGAAGCTAAGTTTATCTTCTACTAGAGGCTAGGTTGTTATGAAGCTTGCATAGGAATCTAGGTAGGTATCAAGCTTGCATAGGATGTTTGGCTGTTGTAGGGAAGCTTCCGGAGAAATCTTGGGAGTTCGAAGCATCTTGAGGAAGCTTGGAAGTTATAAGGGGCTTCTGGAAAAAGTGCCGACCACCGATGTGCTAAATCGGCCGCGGATCCGCGGCGGATCGGGATGGATAGGCCGCGGATCCACAGCCGTTTAGTGAGATCTCTGAATGGATTTTCTGCAGTTGTTTTGTTTTGTCTTTAGGGTCTTCTTCTGATGTCTGGAATATTAATATACTTTCTTTGTTTCTGCCAGATTTGCAGTCTTTGACTTGCTGCGATTTATCGGCAATTCTTGTGATTCCAGTTCTTCGACCTGAACAATTTTCTGCACAAAATCTCAATGAAAAGTGTTGAGATATAAAGTAATAAACACACAATTTTCTATAAAGAACGTTGAATATATATATATAATATGGGGTAATTAGTATTTTCCTGACAAACTGGTAATATGTGTTATATTTATGTCAACTATCCTTAGATGAGTAGATTAATGAGGAAATCGATGTTTTACAGATTGCATTATTTTCGACTGAAAATAACTCTTACTCGCAGTGGGTATCGGGATCCAACTATCTAATAGAAGGTATGCAATCTCATTGCAAATTTCAACACTTGAAATTCCAGATAATATTTTGCCCCTAACCTCCTATGACCTTGACACTTGCCAACAAACCATAGGATGCTAGTCAAGTTCAATCCGCCATTTCATAATTGAATTAAACCCACCCGCACAACCCTTGACAAAGGCCAATAAGGTCGCACGACTATCCTAATCCAATCGCATCATATGTTTAAGAAGATAAGCACTAGTCAGCAACCGCACACTATTTCTTGACAAAGGCCAACAAACGTAGCACGAATACTAAATACTACTTATCTGAAATGACGGAGGGCTGCGACAGGTTTTTAAGAAAACCCTTTGCGTAAAGAACTCGATATCATTGTAGAATCAAATGATTTAAATAGAGTGTTTTTGAGGCTTTTGCTAATTTCGCTAAAGAGGTCACTCCCGGTGAAGAGATCTCGGCCCTTTCCTTATCGAATGAGGTGCAGGATATTTCACAAATACCACTATGTAAAGCAAAAACTATACAAGCAATCAATAGACGAAACCGATGGTTGTAGCATCTGCCAGTTATTGCTAAACAGGTCACTCCAGGTGAAAGGATCTCGGCTCTTTCCTTATCGAATAAGGTGCTGGATATTCTACAAGGAACATTTCTATGCGAAGCAATAACAAGAGTTACCTGTTTTTGAAAATTCGATTCTACAACATCTTTAGGTTTATTTTCTTTCATTAATCTCATTAATGAATGTCCCATCATTTAAGTTACCTAAACATCACAGATAAATAGAACGTACGCTTATGCCATCCGCATTCACCTCGATGTCCCGTCATGCACCGTTAGGTTAGGTAACTAACAACAGAGCGCGGCAGGGTTAGCGCGGGCGTAAAACATAAGCATCGTCTATATAATATATCACATATACTATATACAGTATCTATCTCATCATATAAAGTGATCACATCACAGAAAATCGCAGCAGAAATCAACATATGAAATATTGAATATACTAGGATTTCTGGGTTTTAAATTAGGCCTGTATAAAACACGGACTCCACGGTCGTGATTGTAAGTCCACATTGCCCACCCCGGTGCTTGCGGGTAGACGGAAACGGTATAAAAATCGGATTTTTATCGAACTAGGCAACATGGACTATCAAAAGGAGTATCTTGGCTAAACAAAAACTAACTACAAAGCTAACTAGTTTTAGCTACATGGAAGAAAGGTTATACCTAGGGCTTTATGTCCTTCTCTCCTTGCTCCTTGGAGTGAACGGAAGTGATCTCCTTGTCGTCTTCTCTAGTCGAAGAAGGATCAACCCGAGAGCCTCAACTTTTGGCTTCAACTTCAAGCTAGAAGTAACTAAGATGCTAGAAGTGCTAATCCTAGAACCTTAGAAGAGAGTAGAGATTATTTTAGAGAGGTTTATCTCAAGCTCAAGTGTTTCTCAACTCATGAGAGGGGAGAGCTAGAGAGAGAGGAAGAGGAGGAGAGAGAATCTATATGATAGCATAATGAGAAAAAATGAACCATTCTCTCATATATGGGTGAATTATGAAAATAGATAATTAGCAAGATAATTGTCATGGTTAATCAAGACTTGACCATTATCATTTCACATTAAATGCAAATTGCAAGGATCAAAGAGCATCTTTTATATGGAATGATGATGGTCAACATGTCAACCTAAGTCAACAAGTCAGGAATGGTCAAATGGTCAACAACCCTAACCATGCACAAATATATTTAACTAATATCAATTATTCATGATACACACATAAGCATTAGGGTTAAGAAAATGACAATGGTCATTAACCCTAATCAAAGTCCTCTCCCTTTGTCTCAGTCAACTGTGCATACGCACCCGTATCCGTGATCCGAGGAACACGAATACAATGAGATAAAACCAATCCCAAATCATATACTAGGATCCGGCTTAAACCAAAGCCCGCTAGTATAAGCTGTTCGGACAACAATCGTGCACAAGTGCGCGGATGTGAATGAACCCTATCGCAAAACCATGCGACCTCTACTCATTTTGCCTAAAGGCGAATAACTCTCTGTGTGGGACTCTAAAGACTCGACACTACGCTGGCAGTGGGTTTAACCACAGACCGCAAGCGAAACTAGCTGTACGTAACGGTCACCAGGTAGATGCCGATAAGAAGGCTGGCGAGGTGAACCCATCTGAACTCCTACTGAGCCTGAATGTGACAGTCTCCATACAGTCTGGTCTGTTCGTCTGATACATCGCATGGCGGGCCTAGGGGGCGATAAAAGTCAGTCCCCTAATAGCGGTACAAATCGTATCGGAGTGTAGCCCAGAACACCCTGAGATAACACTGGAAACCTACCAGTGTATCTCGCTTGCCCTAGCCAGGGACTACTTGTGTAATGGCTCTCCTGGATACAGCGCGATGTCAACCTCCAATACCGGGAGAGACGAATCCTGTCTAACCATCACTGCCTCCAAGTGCTTTGGGACTGCACCCAAAAACTACCTGTTTGCACGACTCCATTGTGCCGTGGTAGGGTAATAATCAAAGTACAGTGGGAACACACTCGAGGCGAAGTGACAGAGTCAAGTCAGCGGACTAAGCTGTACTCATGTCACCTGGGAACTGATAACTGACGATAGGTATAATACCAACCAACAGTTCCCGACGAGTCCTGTCCAGTGTACTCGTAACCCAACGAGCACCCGCATACTATCTCAAGTACGACGTACTGACGGCTGTGGGACAGACCATCTCCCCCGCTGGGATGAGAAGCGCATAAGCTAGTCTACTCCGGAGTATCAATGCCCTGTCTCGATAGTCCTACGACTAGGGACCTGTATCAGGATGTGCTTATGGATTACCCAGTCCCCACGAGTATGACTGCCATCACAACGCTGGTAATCAAGCAAAGATCCTAAGGGCTCTACTAATATGTATATAAGCGATATGCTAAAAGAAACACATGCACATATTGAAGTAGCATACTACCATTTTGAGCAAGATTGTCTATACAACTGTGAATATCCCAAGCTTCCATTAAGTAATATACAAGCTTGTATGATACAGTAGTGGCCTCTAGGGCATATACACTAACAATCTCCCACTTGCACTAAGGCCATGTACTGGCGTATCGAAGACCTATCATCTCGATCAGCCGCTCGAACTGAGTCTAGGGTAGGGCCTTCATGAGTGGATCTGCAGTGTTATTCTCTGTATTTACTCTCTTCACCTCGATCACCCGGCGAACTATGATCTCCCTGATCAAGTGGTACTGCCTCAAAATGTGCCTGGACTTCTGATGGGACCTGGGTTTCTTCGCTAAAGCTATAGCGCCGTTGTTGTCGCAATACAGCGGTATTGGATCAACAATGGTAGGAACCACCTGAAGCTCCGTGAGGAACTTCTTCATCCAGACAGCTTCCTTTGCGGCTTCGCAAGCAGCTATGTACTCCGCTTCCATAGTTGAGTCTGCAACGGTCTCCTGCTTAGAACTCTTCCAGCAAACCGCCCCTCCATTGAGGGTAAAGACATAACCCGACATGGACTTGGAGTCATCCTTGTCACTCTGGAAGCTGGAGTCAGCAAAGGCCTCGAGCTGGAGGTCTTTTCCGCCATACACCAAGAGCATCTCCTTAGTCCTTCTCAGGTACTTGAGAATGTTCTTTACCGCTATCCAGTGTTTCTCCCCTGGGTTTGACTGATACCGGCTTACAACGCTCAATGCGTATGCTACATCTGGTCTGGTACATAACATCGCATACATTATAGAGTCTACCGCAGAAGCATAGGCTATAATAGACATGCGATCCCTTTCCAAATCATTCTTGGGAGAAATCTCTTTGGAGAGGGTGATCCCGTGACAAGCCGGTAAATTACCGCGCTTGGAATCTTCCATACTGAATCTTTTCAGTATGGTGTCGATGTACCTTGACTGTGAAAGTCCCAACATCCTCTTAGATCTATCACGATAGATCTGGATCCCCAGAATGTAGTTGGCATCGCCCAGGTCCTTCATGGAGAACCTCTGCGACAAGAATCCTTTGACTTACTGTAGTATAGGAACATCATTTCCTATTAGGAGAATGTCATCCACGTACAAGACGAGGAATACCACAGTTCTCCCTACAATATTACTGTAAATGCATAGTTCATCCGGGTTTTTGATAAAGTCGAATTCTTTGACAGTATCATCAAAGCAGATGTTCCAACTCCGCGATGCCTGCTTAAGTCCATAGATTGACTTTAGCAACTTGCACACTTTACCGCTGCTCCCACTATGAATGAATCCTTCTGGCTGATCCATATTGACGCACTCTTCCAAATTTCCATTTAAGAAAGCCGTCTTTACGTCCATCTGCCAGATTTCATAATCGTGGAAGGCAGCAATGGCAAGAAGGATCCGAATGGATTTCAGCATAGCCACTGGAGAAAAGGTCTCGTCATAGTCCAAACCAGGTCTTTGAGGAAAACCCTTTGCAACAAGTCTAGCTTTATAGGTCTCAACCTGCCCATCTACACCAATCTTCTTTCTGAAGATCCATTTCCAGCCTACGGGTTTTACCCCTTCTGGAGCAAAGTCCAAAGTCCAAACTTTGTTGGTGTACATGGACTCCATCTCGGCCCGGATTGCATCCAGCCATTTTACCGAGTCGCCGCTCTGAATGGCTTGCTGGAAGCTAATAGGCTCACCATAATCCATAGTGCAATACTCTCTATTCCCGTCTATGAGAAAACCGTAGTATCTCTCGGGCGGATGAGACTACCTACTACCACTGCGGAGTGGCGTAGGAATGTCGTGTTCTTTCGAACCCTCTGGTTCTACTAAGCTTTCAGTAATAGCTCGTGGTTCTGGAATTTCTTCCAGTTCTATTGCGCTCCCACTTATCTGGTTTTCCAAAAACTCAGTTTCCAAGAAGCGGGCATGCCGAGAAACAAAAACCTTTTGTTCCTCTGCGTAATAGAAAAGATACCCCTTGGAGTTCTTTGGGTATCTCACAAACTTACACTGTACTGAACGCACCTCGAGCTTGTCCGCAAGCTGCTTTTTTACAAAAGCTGGACATCCCTATGTCTTAATGTGATTAAGATAGGGTTTCTTCCCATACCACATCTGATATGGTGTAGTAGGCACAGTCTTAGTTGGAACTCGGTTCAAAAGGTATGCAGCTGATTCTAGTGCATAACCCAGAAGGATCGCGGCAACTCAGCCTTACTTATCATGGAACGAACCATATGTAGGGTTCCTAGGCACCCTATGGAGGTCTCGCAAGGCATCGAACATGCCAATATAAAAATTTACGGGTGCCGAGAGACCCGACTACGGATCGTTTGCTAGAAAACTAGGCGAAAACAAAACTAGTTAACACTTAACTATAGGAATACGGAAATACAACCTTTGTAGATCCGGTGCTCCACCTCCATAGCTCCGCAACGAAGTCCCCTCGCTGTCCAAATGAGTTCCCGGGCTCTAGCGTCGGCTTCGTCGGAGAATGGGCAAGCTAGGTCGTCGATGTCCATGCCGAAGATGATCTACGTCGAGGCATCGCTAGATCAAGCTCCAAACTTCACCAAGTCATGAAAACTTATGAAGGAAACACACTCTACTACTTGGCAAGAGGTAGAGGATGAAGAAATAGGAAGTGGGTAGACTTTAGAATTGGATTTCTCACTTGTTTCATCAATCCACCATTGATGAAGAAAGCTTTTCTTCTTTGAAGAAGATGAAGAAGAAGAAGCTAATTGTTATGATAAGTTAATTAAAAAGAAAAGAATAATCCAATCTTTATCATAACATGACCATGGTTATGTGTAGAGACTAAACCCAAGTTAAGTGAATGGTTAGGTTAGGAATGAAGACAAAAATGGTGACTAAGTCAAAGTATTCATGAAGCTTCATGAATGAACAAAAGAATGCCACCATTTTTCTTTTCTTTTCCTTAAATGAATAATGAATATAAATAAATGAATAAGTATATAAAACCCTAACCATTCATATAACCATGGTTTAATCTTTACACAAGCACAAGTCAACATGTATCATCAAACATGATACAATGTATATGCACAAAAGTATATCACATATACAACTTGCACATCGAGTGAGAAAATCCATATAAAGTGAACCTATACTAGCTAATGAAAAGTAATATATCAAATATATAATTATGCATTAAATCATTAAATCAACACTTGATTTAATGATCCGGTCATATCGCATATAACCGACTAGTATCCAATGTATCGGCTTATCGAATCATCCCTCGATTCGATAACTAGGTTATATCGCATATAACCATACGGCACATTCATCGCGAGAATGAAATACGGTATCACATACACGCATTATTCTCGGTCCCGCACATATCTCATATGCGCTCCTATTTCGTTTCGCTTGAGCCAGGAAAGCTCTGTGTAGGACTCTAAAGACTCGTCAATACGCCGGCAGCAGATGATGATCATATCAAACACCCACAAGACGCAAGCGGTCTGCTAAACGTAACGGCCACCCGGGTATTGAGCGATCTGAAGATCGACGAGCAAGCCCGCTTACACTCCAGTGAATCCGACCAGTAACACTACCGTACAGTCCGGTCTGATCGTCTGATATGTCGCATATCTCGCCTAGGGGTGGTAAACGTCAGACCCCAATAGCTTGATAAGTCGTGTCGATATGAGGTCTATAACAATTCGAGAAACTACTGGTAACACATACCAGTAAATCTCAGCAACCCTGGCCAGGGATTTCCTGTTATAGCCAATCGAACACAGCGCAACATCAACTCCCTATACCGGGAGAGACGAATCCCCTCCTATCGCTCATTGCCTCCATGTGACTCGGGACTGTACCCAAAAACCACCGTTTTGCACGCCCTCTTGGACGTGGTAAGATGGAAATCAAAGCACAGTGGGAACCACACAAGACTCTATGATGATCTCGGGTCAACAGACTACTCTGTACTAGTGTCACCAGAGAACTGCCATCTGACGTAAGGTATAATTCCATCTGGGAGTTCTCGGCGAGTCCGTCCAGTGTACCCAGTCTCCACTGAGCACCCGTATATCATTTCTGATGTCAAACACCAATGGATATGGGATCATCCATCGCCCATCTGTATGGGTCGAGAAGGTATACGCTAGTCTACTCTGGTATATCGATGCCCTGTCTCGATACACCCACGACTAGGGACTTTGAAGGATGTACTTATGGACTACCATGTCCCCACTAGTATGATCCCCATCATAGTCCAGGTAGTCAAGTACAGATCCTAAGGGCTTTACCAACATGTAACAGAGAGACAATCAATATACACGTTAAGGTAAAGATCAACCAGATAGCATACTATCATGTCGAGCAAGAAAGTCCTCCCTATGTACGTCCCAGCATCCACTACAATATACATCCTATGTACAGTAATGGCCTCTAGGGCATACATATAACTAACAATCTCCCACTTGCACTAGGACCATCTTTAGCAGTGGCTGAAGTATCTCATACTCAACCATCCCATAAAAGTCTCTCTCTGGGAACAGGCCTTTGTGAGTGGATCCGCTGTGTTGTCCTCTGAGTCTACTCTCCTAACCTCGATCTCCCTGGAGATCAACCATCTCCATGATCAAGTGATACTGCCTTATAATATGTCTGGATCACTGATGGGACGGACGTTCCTTGGCATAAGCCACAACTCCATTGTCACACAATGGGAAGAACATAGTTCATCTCATGAACCAATATACACCCAAACAGCCTCTTTGGTAGCATCTTAAGTAGCGATGTATCCAGCCTTTATCATCTAGTATGCCACGGTATCTAGCTTGGAACTCTTCCAACATACCGTCCCTTTACAGAGGGTATAGATAATGCCTGTGACTGACATTCAGTCGTCTTTATCACCCTGGAACCCTTCTAGTGATTCTCCCCAGGATCGGTTGATACCGTCTCACTACAACTAGTGAGAATCCTAACATCCAATTAGATCTATCTCATAGATCCAAAACCCAGGATTTAGGAGGTATCACTTTGATCCTATATGGAGAATCATTGTGATAAGCGGAGATTGACCGAGCGTAGCATAGGAAACTCCTTCCCCATCAAGAGTATGTCATCCACGTACTCTACGAGGATCGTCACCATACTCCCTACTACCTTTTTGTTTATACAAGGTTCATCTACCATTTGATGATGTCAAACTCTTTGACTAATTCATCAAAACAGATGTTCCAACTCCGCGATGCCTGCTTTATCATATAAAACATCTTGCACACGTTTCCGCTGCTCCCACTGTCTACGAGGCCCTCTGGCTGTGTACTTATAGACGCACTCTTCTAAAACATCATTTAGAAAAGCTGTCATGACACCCAACCACC
The DNA here is from genome assembly GCA_030015575.1 of Agapanthus africanus. Classification (NCBI taxonomy): domain Eukaryota; kingdom Viridiplantae; phylum Streptophyta; class Magnoliopsida; order Asparagales; family Amaryllidaceae; genus Agapanthus; species Agapanthus africanus. The sequence goes on along the minus strand of CM057348.1, from coordinate 246,636,924 downwards.
AGATATCGTAGTCATGGTATGTAGCCGTGGCAAGTAGGATCTGGATGGACTTAAGCATAGGTACTTGAAAAGGTTTTATCATTACCCACACCTGGTCAATGATACAAACTTTTAACAAGTCTAGCTTTGAAAGTCTCAACTTTTCCATTTACACCAAGTAATCTTCTCAAGATATACTTGCTCCTGATGGGGATTTAACCCTTCAGATATAGCAACCAAAGTCCATACTTTGTTGGTGTACATGGATTCCATCTCAAATCTCTAAACATCCAGCCATTCTTACAGAGTCCCACTCCTTATGGCCAGCTAGAAACTAGTTGGGTCATCATCTCATGATGCAATCCTCGCTCCCACTGTCATAGAGAAACCGAAGTATCTCTCAGGTGGGTGAGGAACCCTACTAGATCGGCGGAGAGGCTGAGGTTCGTTGGAATCTACTGAATCCTTTGGTTCTGCCAAATCATCTGCTGTTGTTTGTATAGCTGGAACATTTCCAGTTTTACATAACAGACCTTGCCTCGAGCTTGTCCGGATTTTGCTTTTAGACATAGGCCGGACAACCCCAAATCTTAACTAGCTTAAGATATGGGCTCCTCCCATACCATATCATATATGAGGTGGTAGGCAACTGATTTGATTCGAACCCTATTCAATAGGTATGCAGCTTCTTAAGCGCATAACTCCCAAAAGGAAAAAGGTAATTCAGTAGTACTCATCATAGAGCACACCTTATCATATAGGGTGAGATAGCTCCGCCCCGATATACCATCGTGCAATGGTGTATACGGAGGAGTAACGCTGAGAGAGAATCTCATTCTCCTTTAGAATAGTCCAGTATTTCCGTGCTCAAGTATTCTCCTCCTTGATCTCATCATAGGACATAATACTTATACCCGTATTTTGGTTCTCTACTTCTAACTTATATTCTGTGAATATCTCAAAAGGTTCGGACTCATGTTTCAACAGGAACATATGACTGAATCTTGAGAGATTATCAGAGAATATAATGAAGTATAAAGAACCAGTCCTGGCATTTGTAGACAGGGGACCAAACATACATCAACATGTATCATCCCAAGAGTTTATTAACTCTTTCTCTGTTTCCAATAAACAGATCTTTGGTCATCTTATCTTTGTGACATGACTGGCGAGTTTCACAAGATGTAAATTCAAACTGATTTAAATATGCATCTTTATGTAACTCTGCTAGTCGGGTCGCATTGATATGACCTAGTCTACAATACCTCAAGATGGATTCGTTCATTTCTGAACTCTTCCTCTTGTGTGTGTTCTGTATACTAAGAACTGTAGTTTGATTTAGAACATCAATGCTTTTAGATAACGTGCCTGAACCGATCAACTTTTGATATAGGAAATGTTCAAAACATTATCCATCAATACAAAATTATATCCTTTCTTTTCTAATAAAGAGATTGATATGATTTTGTATATCAGGTTCGGTATCTAATAACATTCGTTCAGAATCAATGTATTGTAATACAGGGTGACAGTGACCAACAGACTTGGCTGCAACTCTTGCCCCGTTTTCTGCCTCATGAAACTTATCACCCGTTCTCAGTTCCTTACCTATCTGTAGCCCTATGTAACAGATTACATATCTGGGATCCTGATCTGGTATCACATACCCAGGATGTAAAGGATACTGAGAAACAGTTCTCTGTAATGAACACACCCGAAGATGATGCATCAGAATGCACTCTCTTCGTTTGGGCGGCACGGGAATTCTGGTATTCCCCAATTTCCTGCTCTGTCTTATAACAATTATAAGTTGGAGCGGGACCAACGTTCCCCAGCTCAGTATAACAAGCGGGTTCGGTCATTTATCCGTATTATTATCTTGATTAAGGCGTGATATGGTCGCTACCTGGAGAGAGAGAGAAGAAAACACTCAGCGTGTGCTCTGTCAAGAATAGATTGGTTATTATTTTATCTAATCAGGATGGCTCCCACTGCTTTTTATCAAATCTTCCTTCAAACCCTAAAAGGAAAGACTAGCCGGGATTAATTACACACTACAAGTTCGCCAATCTTTCAGCCAGGCCAGTGTCGGTACTTTGAGGGAGGTCCCCCGTGCTTTCGCACGAACCTAATTAATGTAAACCTCGTTTTTCCAGAGGCGTAACCCCGTTGACACCTTTCTAGACACCTACTTGATCGGCTAATTGTAATGTATAAAACTCTCCCAGGAGTAACTCTTACTCGCAGCGGGTATCGGGATCCAACTATCTCATAGAAGGTATGCAATCTCATTGCAAATTTCAACACTTGAAATTCCCGATAATATTTTGCCCCTAGCGTCCTATGACCTTGACAGAGGTCAACAAACCATAGGCTGCTAGTCAAGTTCAACCCGTCATTTCCTGATTGAAGTAAACCCACCCGCACGACCCTTGACAGAGCAACAAGGTCGCACGACTACCCTAAATCAATCACATCATATGCTTATGCAGATAAGCACTAATCAGCTATCGCACACTACGCCTTGACAGAGGTCAACAAACGCAGCACGAATACTAACCAGTACATATCTGAAATGACGGAGGGCTACGACAGGTTTTTCTGAAAACCTATTGCGTAATGAACTTGATATCGTTGTAGAATCAAATGATTTTAAAATGGAGTGCTTTTGAGGCTTTTCTAGTTTTGCTAAAGGAGTCACTCCCGGTGAAGGGATCGTCGGTCCTTTCCTCGTCGAATGAGGTGCGGGATATATCGTATATATCACTGTGCAAAGCAAAAACACTTAAAAGCAATCAAAAGACAAACCGAGTGTGTAGCATCCGCCAGTTATCGCTAAAGGAGTCACTCCCGGTGAAGGGATCTCGGTCCTTTCCTTATCGAATAAGGTGCAGGATATATCATATATACCGCTGTGCAAAGCAAGAACTGTAGCTACCTGTTTTATTTTGAAATTCGATTCTACAACATCTTAGGTTTCTTTTATTTCATTAATCTCATTAATGAAGTCCCATCATTTAAGTACCTAAACATCACAGATAAATACGACGTACACTTATGCCATCCGCATTCGCCTCGATGTCCCCTCGTGCACCGTTAGGTTAGGTAACTAACGGCAGAGCGGGGCAGGGCTAGCGCGGGTGTAAAACATAAGTAACGCCTATATAATATATCATATATACTATATACTGTATCTATCATAGAACATCACATGATCACATCACAGATATCGCAGCAGAAGAAACATATGAAATATTGGATATACTAGGACGTCCGTGTTTTCAATACGAGCCAGTATAAAACACGGATTCCACGGTCGTGATGAATAGCCAAACCCACACCCCTAGACCCCTACGAGAGCGGCAAGCAACCCTACCAATTCTGGAGTTAGGAGACCCGGACTCGACTCCTCGAGTTGGTCTCCCACTGATCTCCAGAACCGGGTTACTTGTGCCCTCCTCCTTGGGTCTATCCTAGTGCGGAAAAGTAAATAATATACAAACGGTGACTACTTCCGCTACCTGGAAGTGCCCCAATAAAAGAATATTACATACAAGATTTTACATGAATGAAAATGAAAAACACTCATCTCACATAAAAACCCCCGGCTATTCAAACACGACGATCCAGTATAACATATCCAGCAACACATACATCACATGTCATCAACGTAAGTAAATATGCGCATCCCAATTGTCGTTGACATATAGCAACGAAACCGGCGATATCACATATTACACTTACGGTCACAGAAAAGAAAGTGTAAAACTACAACAGTTGGAATTCGCAACCTCCATAGACATCGCATGCCTAATCAAATGAAATTCTTAGACATCGCATGCCTAACAATTATAAACCCCGCATTTTAGTCTCATTATCGAAAACACTTTTCAATATCGAGTCGGGCAATTCAACAAGATTCCCGACAGTCTGATCGAATACTCATCGCAAACTTTAGTAGGCGGCCGCACCCCCGATACCGTCGACGAAGTGCACCAAGGTGGAACACCGCTGCCGTGAGCACCCGAACAGATGCTTTCGGCGACGGGGTTCTCCTACAGTCACTTGGTCGGGGCTATGGAGTGAGGCTGTCTATTAAGTTTACCCGGCGAGTATCCGCGTACACTACGTGATTGCGACGGACTTTTGATCACATCAAAATTCCGTGGCAACCGATCAAGTGAGACTAAACTGCTATGTTTATAACATTCATTTAGTTATCTCATAACTATTGTGAATTCCAATTATTGTATCCCATTCCAGATAAATAGAAAATGTTAAACTTTCCGATCGAACAGTCGAATACCCAAGTTTTCCCGATACAGATCAACACATGAAATAAGTCTAACAACATTCAGTTCGTGCCTCAATAGCAACGGTCCAGCCGTAGAAGGGTCAAGCCAACGCCTCACATGTGGCACGCCGTACTGCCCTAAACCCGAAGGTTCAAAGGGCAGTTCAAGACGGTCACATAATCGAGTTAAGGTTTGTTGTCTTCTAGAGGGACCATCGCGTTACTTGCACTACTTAGAACGTCGTCAAACTACGGAAAAATCCAACACTTGGAAATTTCCCGACAGGGGAAAAATTGGGTATTTATATCCGGTCGAACTTTTTAACATATTCTAAAAGTTATCCGGAAAGTCACACAGACAAAATTTGATACCCCGATCGAAACACCGAATCCCCAAAACAACTCCAGAAAATTCAACTCTTGAAAAAATATCAAAAATACCCAGGAAAACCAGCACTGCATTCTATGAATTACTGTACAAATTTGGATGCCGAAAACGACAAAACGGCCGCGGTTCCGCCGCACGAGCCATGCTCGTGCCGCGGAAACGCGGCGCATTGATGGAATCAGGCACACGAATTTTACATTATCCCTTAGAATTTCCTGCTGATTTTACTGAATATTTTTAATATGGAAAAATCCCAATTTTTGAAAAAAGGACAGAGAGCATGTTTTGAGATGGGTTTCGGGTTCGTTCGGGTTTCAGATTCCGTCTGGACTTCGCCTAAGGCTCTAGCTAGGCTCTGATACCACTGTAGGGTTCCTAGGCACCCTATGGAGGTCTCGCAAGGCATCGAACATGCCAATATAAAAATTTACGGGTGCCGAGAGACCCGACTACGGATCGTTTGCTAGAAAACTAGGCGAAAACAAAACTAGTTAACACTTAACTATAGGAATACGGAAATACAACCTTTGTAGATCCGGTGCTCCACCTCCATAGCTCCGCAACGAAGTCCCCTCGCTGTCTAAATGAGTTCCCGGGCTCTAGCGTCGGCTTCGTCGGAGAATGGGCAAGCTAGGTCGTCGATGTCCATGCCGAAGATGATCTACGTCGAGGCATCGCTAGATCAAGCTCCAAACTTCACCAAGTCATGAAAACTTGTGAAGGAAACACACTCTACTACTTGGCAAGAGGTAGAGGATGAAGAAATAGGAAGTGGGTAGACTTTAGAATTGGATTTCTCACTTGTTTCATCAATCCACCATTGATGAAGAAAGCTTTTCTTCTTTGAAGAAGATGAAGAAGAAGAAGCTAATTGTTATGATAAGTTAATTAAAAAGAAAAGAATAATCCAATCTTTATCATAACATGACCATGGTTATGTGTAGAGACTAAACCCAAGTTAAGTGAATGGTTAGGTTAGGAATGAAGACAAAAATGGTGACTAAGTCAAAGTATTCATGAAGCTTCATGAATGAACAAAAGAATGCCACCATTTTTCTTTTCTTTTCCTTAAATGAATAATGATTATAAATAAATGAATAAGTATATAAAACCCTAACCATTCATATAACCATGGTTTAATCTTTACACAAGCACAAGTCAACATGTATCATCAAACATGATACAATGTATATGCACAAAAGTATATCACATATACAACTTGCACATCGAGTGAGAAAATCCAAATAAAGTGAACCTATACTAGCTAATGCAAAGTAATATATCAAATATATAATTATGCATTAAATCATTAAATCAACACTTGATTTAATGATCCGGTCATATCGCATATAACCGACTAGTATCCAATGTATCGGCTTATCGAATCATCCGTCGATTCGATAACTAGGTTATATCGCATATAACCATACGACACATTCATCGCGAGAATGAAATACGGTATCACATACACGCATTATTCTCGGTCCGTACATATCTCATATGCGCTCCTATTTCGTTTCGCTTGAGCCAGGAAAGCTCTGTGTAGGACTCTAAAGACTCGTCAATACGCCGGCAGCAGATGATGATCATATCAAACACCCACAAGCCGCAAGCGGTCTGCTAAACGTAACGGCCACCCGGGTATTGAGCGATCTGAAGATCGACGAGCAAGCCCGCTCACACTCCAGTGAATCCGACCAGTAACACTACCGTACAGTCCGGTCTGATCGTCTGATATGTCGCATATCTCGCCTAGGGGTGGTAAACGTCAGACCCCAATAGCTTGATAAGTCGTGTCGATATGAGGTCTATAACAATTCGAGAAACTACTGGTAACACTTACCAGTAAATCTCAGCAACCCTGGCCAGGGATTTCCTGTTATAGCCAATCGAACACAGCGCAATATCAACTCCCTATACCGGGAGAGACGAATCCCCTCCTATCGCTCATTGCCTCCATGTGACTCGGGACTGTACCCAAAAACCACCGTTTTGCACGCCCTCTTGGACGTGGTAAGATGGAAATCAAAGCACAGTGGGAACCACACAAGACTCTATGACGATCTCGGGTCAACAGACTACTCTGTACCAGTGTCACCAGAGAACTGCCATCTGACGTAAGGTATAATTCCATCTGGGAGTTCTCGGCGAGTCCGTCCAGTGTACCCAGTCTCCACTGAGCACCCGTATATCATCTCTGATGTCAAACACCAATGGATATGGGATCATCCATCGCCCATCTGTATGGGTCGAGAAGGTATACGCTAGTCTACTCTGGTATATCGATGCCCCGTCTCGATACACCCACGACTAGGGACTTTGAAGTATGTACTTATGGACTACCATGTCCCCACTAGTATGATCCCCATCATAGTCCAGGTAGTCAAGTACAGATCCTAAGGGCTTTACCAACATGTAACAGAGAGACAATCAGTATACACGTTAAGGTAAAGATCAACCAGATAGCATACTATCATGTTGAGCAAGAAAGTCCTCCCTATGTACGTCCCAGCATCCACTACAATATACATCCTATGTACAGTAATGGCCTCTAGGGCATACATATAACTAACACCATATCCAATAGGGTTCGATTCCTCCTTTCCGTTACACCATTGTGTTGTGGTGTGTATAGAGGAGTAAGCTGAGAGAGAATTCCATTCTCTTTTAAGATTCCCAGAAACTCGGCACTCAAGTATTCACCACCTCGATCAGATCTCAGTGTCTTGATACTTTTGCCTGTGTGTTTTTCAACTTCATTCTTGTATTCCTGAAATTTCTCAATGGCCTCGGATTTGTGCTTCATCAAGAAGACATATCCATACCAAGGGAAATCGTCTGTGAAAGTAATGAAGTATGAATAACCACTTCACGCATGTGTAGACATTGGACCACACACGTCACTGTGTATGAGTCCCAAGAGCTGGCTCGCTCTTTCTCCGTGTCCAGTGAACGGAGTCTTTGTCATCTTTCCTATGAGACAGGACTCATAAGTGGCATAAGACTGGTACTCGAACGAATCCAAGTATCCTTCTTTATGTAACTTTTTCAACCGTGTCTCATTAATGTGACCCAGTCTACAATGCCATAAGAAAGCCTGATTTAAATCTGGAGACTTTCTTTTAAGTGTGTTTTGGACACTGAAGACCTGAGCTTGATTCAAAACGTATATACCGCATTTCAATGTACCTGATGTAAGTGCACGGCGGCGCCCCGGCCGTCGATCCGACGCCGGAAACGCGAAAACGAAAAACTTTATGAACTTGCAAACCGGCACCACCGCGCACTTTTAACCCGGATCGGGCCATTAACCTAGCTACTAGCAAACAAGAAAAGGAGTAGAGAAGTTATACCAAGCGATCCGTGTCCTTCGGTCTTCATCTGCACTCCGATCTACCGCGGAATCTCCGTCCGTCACCTCCTCGTCGAAAAGGGCACCACGTAGTCGGATTCTTTTACGGGCTCCCACCTCTGGACCGAGGCAACTCGGACGCGAAGATGGCTAGCCGACGCGTCCAAGATTTGCTGTAGACAAGTGTAGAATGGTTGTCTCTTTTAGGGTTTGAAGATGCCTTGTATGGATGGAGGTGAAGAAATAATCTTTGGAGAGAGGTGTGTGATTTTTGGTAGCAAGCATAGAATAAATATGAGATGAATGAATCCCACTCTCACACAAAATGAACCCCCTCACTCCCTCCCCTGTGGCTGGCCCCTCTTTTTCAATTTGGAGGAAAAAAAAGAATATCCAAGAGAAGAAAAGAAAAGATAATCCAAGATTAAAGTCACTCTCATTTCCCATTTCAATCCTTTCACCAAACCATCACAATAAATGCAAAGGATGAGACTAAAATGGAATCTCATGATTATGAAGGCACAAATGCAAGAAACCCCTCCACAAAATGTTATTTGCAAACTTGCAAATAACCCCTCTCCATCGGAAAGTCCGGCCGGGAAGGAACAAAGAAAAACCGGCCGGAACGGAATGCAAACTGGCAACTTCAGAAAACCGATCCCGTAATAAATTACAGGAAAACCCCGCTACTGCTTATACATCCCCGCATTTGTATTCCCATTGAATACAAATGCAAAGAGACAAAATCTACACTATCAAATACTAGGATCCGACTTAAACCAAAGCCGGCTAGTAAAAACCGTCCGATCACGATCCGTGCAATACCGCACGTATCTGATCGAACCCTGCCATATCTCCATACGGCCTCTACAGCGTTTCGCCCGAAACCTGAGTAACTGTGTGTGTTGGACTCTAAAGACTCGTCAATACTATGGCTGTGGATTTAACCACTAGCACGTCAGAGGTATTACCCATACGTGACGGGCCACCAGCTATGGACCAAAGGGACGTCGATGAGCAAACTCATCCTGACACCCTACTGAGCCTGTCAGTGACAATATCCGTACAGTCCGGTCCGTTCGTCTATGAGCATTGCATGGCGGGCCTAGGGGGTTGGTAAAAGTTAGACCCCCAAAAGCGGTGCAAGTCGTGTCGGAGTGTAGCCCAGAACACCCTGAGATACTACTGGAATACCTACCAGCAAATGTCCTGCCTTGGCTAAGAACTTTTCATGTACTGGCTCTCCTAGACACAGCGTGACCTCATCCCCAATACCGGGAGAGACGAACCCCTGCAGATCCGCTCACTGCCTCCATGTGGCTCGGGACTGTACCCAATTAAAACCTGTTTGAACTTCTCCTTTGAGCGTGGTAGGGTAGTAATCAAAGCACAGTGGGAACTCACACGAGACAAATGACGATCTCAGGTCGATGAACTAACCTGTACACATGTCACCAGGGAACTGCTATCTGACGTCAGGTATAATACAACTAGCAGGTTCCCGGCGAGTCCTGTCCGGTGTACTCAATACCCAATGAGCACCTGTATCCATCCTAGGTGAACCAACTGACACCAGTGGCTTGTGAGACCGGCCACCGCCGCTCGTCGGGGTCTTGACTGTATACACTAGTCTACTCTGGAGTATCGATGCCCTGTCTCGAAACTCCCACTACTAGGGACCTTTTAAGGATGTGCTTATAGACCCCAGCTCCCACTTATATGATCGCCCTCATACTGCTGGTAGTCAAGCAAGAATCCTAGGGGCTCTATCAGCGTGCAATAGTGACCTGTAGGGTCACCTAAACCAGTACACGATGATAAAGATAAACCAGATAGCATACTATCATCTTGAGTAAGACTGTCCTACCGGGATAGGTCCTCCCTCAATCATTGCAATCACGTGCCTGTGATCTAATAATTGACTCTGAGGGTACTATCTCCAACAATCTCCCACTTGCACTCAAGGCTAATTATTCCGATGTCGCATACTCACAGCCCGTGTGATACCGAACACCGAACTCCTCTACTAGTCAGTCTCACAAAGCTCGTTTGCGAAACTATTGCGTTCGAGGAATAGCCTCAGTGAGTGGATCCGCTATGGTGTTTCTTTCTATGTCTCTCTTTATCTCAAGTTCGCGGAGAAAGCCATTTCCAGAAATGAGCAATACCTGTCTTAGAATGTGTCTGGATGTCTGATGGGACCTAGCTCATAAATGAACTCCAAATCCAAACTTCTTAGACTGTATCGTCAACTGAACTTAATCAGTATCCTGTGCCATACCTTCCCTCAGTATCCATCTGGACCATCTGTCCATAATACTGCCCCTCGTCAGAGGGAAAACTATAACCCTGACAGCCACTCTGCCATCCAGGTCACCTTGGAAGCCTGGAATGATAACTGTCTCCCGAAGGAGACTGCCGTTATCATATCCCTAGAACATCCACTTATGTTCTAAAACTGCTTCCGACTTTTTCTCCAGGATTGGATCAATATCAACTTATTGCATCTACTGCAAGAACAACATCTGGTGTGGTACTTGACATCTCATGATTGACTCAATTTTCTAAGCAAGTGATCTGCCAATCATGCACATCCCTCTCCCCTTTAGTCTGTAAGACACTTTTAGAGAGGGTGACTCCATCACCTACAGGTATCTTACCATGCCAGGAGTCGTCCATTCTAAATACTCTTAGAATGCTGTCTAAGTACCCAGATTGGGAAACCACCCAAATCTAGATCTAAAACCATAGATCTAGTAACCAGAATGTCTGATATAATATCCAAGTCCTGTGTGGAGAAACTACTGTGTGACGACCAAAGTATAACCGATCGTAGTATAGGAATATCACTTCCTACTCTGTGTATGTCATCAAATACCAGGACATCACACCCTACTACCTTCTTAACAGATCCATCCCCTATTCTGGTGATGTCAAACCTATGACTGTCACATTAGAAATAGATGATCTATATCCGCTATATCTGCTTTAGTCTATAAATAGACATAAGCCACTTGTCGGCCAATGCTTCCGCTGCTCCCACTGACTATGACAACCCTCTGGCAGAGTCATATAGACGTACACTTCTAAAGCTAGTTCAGAACGACGCTATACTCATCCTCCTGCCGGGTCTCACAGTCTGGATCAACAGCAATGGCAAGTCTGGGTAAACAAGAACCTCCCTGTCACCGTCCTTGAGCATACCGAAGTACCTCTCGAGCGCCTGAGGTTACCCACCATTTCTGCGGAGTGGCCAATGGAATGTCAAATACAGATTGAATCTTTTGGTACTTTATCTAATCTTCAGCAATCGTTTGCTGTTCTGGAATCACTTCTAGTTCTACCATACTCCCACTACTGTTTTCTGAAAAAATCCATTTTTGTTAAAACAGTGGCGAGTTAAGAACAACATCACTATTGATCTTCCAGATGGTAGAAAGTCAACCCTCGTCATAGCCCGGGTCAACCCACAAACAGCCATTTCAGAAACGTGCCTTGAGTTATCCGGAGTCTGGTTTTAATCATAAGCCGGACAACTCCCCGTATCTTAACAATGTCAAGATATGAACTGTTCTATATCCAATACAGAAACAGAGGCACTGGTTTAATTGAACCAGATTCAAATCTTGCAGCTGTCTCCAGTGCGTGTCAAGTAAATGGAAGAGAGGCCGATCAGCGCTACTCAACTTAGGAGTACCTCCAATTATGAGTAACCAGAAAGAGAAGCTAGTTCTCTTAATCATTACTATCAACTGAATACCATTCACAAGTATCTTCATCTTCGATCACCTTGAAGAATCCCGATACTTGCAATACCTGGTTCTCTACTTTACTCTTATACCTATAACTTCTCAGAACTTGGACCCTGCGTTTCTACGAAACACTTGTCTAAGAACTCGAGAAGTCATAAGTAAACAGAATATAGTACGAGTACCTACCCCTCTGTCCTAATGGACACTGGACAACATACAATACTCTGTATAAGTCCCTTGAGTCTAATAACTCATTCCCTCAGTGTCGTAGGTTGAAAACTGTACTTATGGTTAAGAAGAATTACACCGATGTTCAATGCTCCTTACCTAACCATCCACTGATATAGGTAAATGTCATAGACATAATTTCAAAAGGTATATCTCACTCTATAAAAATAGACGTACAGATATATCAATTTGAAATTGGTGCATAACAACGGATATTCAAAACCAAATATTTGCCGTCCGGCAAACAACCCAGATGATTTCCTCAAATATCACCAATTACAACGAATTCCGATATAATGAGGATGATCACCTAATTCCCAATAACTTACTCCCACTCATCATCTGTAAAACCATACAGATGTGAGAATCAAACCTGGTAAATACATACCCTGGAGCAAGTGTCTAATTGGGAAATCAGTTTTCTTTTAACAGTACACAGTGAAACTGAAACACTAAAATGTTTCGATGGGGTATCCTGGTATTCCTAGTAATGCCTCTTCCATTATCCAGATTCACAACTGTAACCGTATAATTCTTTTCCACTTCTCCAAATCCCTTTTTATGTCTTTAGTCATTACCTTCTGCACACCCCTTTAGGCCAAATTGTTTTCTTCCTTCCCTACCGTTCGGCACCAGCCTATGGTTTGGAAGAAGACTATCCAATTAGCATAATGGGTGTACTATCCTAATCCTAGGAGCACTCGCAATGCGAGAGAAGGTGAAGATAAAAGACAACCGAATAAACCTTATTCCTATTTCTCCTGAAACAGGATCCATCCCCGAACTGGAACAAGTTCCTTTCGAGTTCGTATATAACCATACGATGGATTATCCAATAAACTTGGGATCTTCGTAGTGATACGGAGTGTCTTGGAGAAATACAAAGGTGATTTAGGATTGGCGAAGAAATACTTGGTTTGGTCGTGAATAGCAGTCGCAATTTACTTTGCCCTCTTACTAATCCCTTTCTTTGTCTTAACTTAATACCTTCTGTACACTATCATTATGCTAATTGGTTTTCTTCATTCCCCACTGTTCGGCACCAGCCTAAGGTTTGGAAGAAGACTATCCAATTAGCGTAATAAGTGTACTATCTCCTAAACCAAGGAGTACTCGCAACCTGAGAGAAGGTAAAAGGAAAAGACAACTGAATAGTCCTATTCGTTTTCTCCAGAACCAGAAACCACCCTCGAATAAATTCCTTCAAGTTCGTATATAACCATACGATGGTTTTGTCCAATGGAAGTGGACGTTCGTAGTAATACGGGGTGTCCTGGAGAAAAGGGTAAAAGTAGGAGTGGCAATGAGGTTTGCAACTCTGACAATCCAAAAGCCAGTGTTCAAGAAGGTTCGGTTAATTTGGTCACTGAGTCATAGTCTAGGGTCGGGTCAATGGTCGCTGCCAAAGAGAGAGAGAAAAGAAACACTCAGCGTGCACTCTAACCTAGATCAGAATGGTTATCACTTTATCTAATCTGGAAACCTCCCACTGTAACGTCAAATTCTTCCCCAAACCTGAAAGAAGAATTACTCGGGATCACCCGAGGAGTAAACCAACTCATCAGTGGGAATCGGGATCTAACTATCATCGCATGATAACGTGACGGAATCCGCTCACGTTATCACACTCCAGAAGGTATGCGCATATCTGTCAAGTTTCAGTCTCTTTAGAAACTCCCGATGTGATTTTTGCCCCATGCACTTATGACCTTGACTTTGGCCAAAATATCATAAGTCACATGTCAAGTTCTACCCGTCATTCTCCAGGTTAATTTGAACCCACCCGTACAAGCCCTTGACTTTGGCCAACAAGGCTAGACGACTGTCCCAAACCAACGCATCTATCTATGCCGCATATGAATATCCAACAGCTACCAAACATTGTGCCTTGACTTTGGCCAACATACACAGCTTGAATACTATTGACTATCCATATGAAACGACGGAGGGCTAAGAATGGTTTCTGGCGAAAACCTTTAACGTAATGAACTTGATATCGTTGAAGGAACAGATAGCTTTTTAGAAAAATATAGTTACGAAAACCTTTGCTAAAGAGGTCACTCCCGGTGATGGGATCTCGGCTCTTTCCCCGTAGAATGAGGTGCAGGATATTCCAACTGAATACCATGATGCAAAGCAAAAGTAATCGGCTATAGTGAAGTTATTGCCCTGACGCAAACTTTTGTCCAAGGGGTCACTCCCGGTGAAGGGATCTCGGCCCTTGCCTCGTCGACTGAGCAGCAGGATATTCCAACTGAATACCACGATACAAAACAAAAAAGAACGCCCTTGCATTAACAGCTTTTTGAAAAATGTTCCAACAACATCAGAATAGGTTTGTTTATCTTGCATTGATCCGAATCAACGCAGTCCCATCAATTGATCACACCACAAAAGAACGAAAATAATGATGTACGTATATGCCATCCGCATTCGCCATTGGGTCCCGTCATCACCGGTTAGGTTACTTAACTAACGACAGAGCGGGGACTGGACTAGCGCGGATGCAAAACATATACAACATCTACTAGTATATATATAATATATAATTTTCCCTCAAGGTGTTATAAAATGCAACATCACAGAAATGTAACTAGCATCACAAAACAATACAGATATCTGGGATCCCCGGGTTTCATAGAGCCGCTACTGAAACCCGACGTTCCCCTGGTCGTGTGGATAGCCTGTACAATGAAATCCTAGACCCCTACGGGCGTGGCAAGTTACTCGCCAAAACCTGAAGCGAGGCAGCCCCCTTCAGCAATGTGAATGGACCACCCAGCACTTCACGGAATCCGGTAACTTAGGCACCCCTCCTGGGTCAACCTATACCCCCTACGAGTGCGGCGAATAGCCCGACAATTCTAGAGTAAAGCCCTCTCCGTCTCAACGCCATGAGATGCGGGCTCGTTGCCCTCTTGAACCCGGCTTGCCGTGCACCCCTCCGCGGGGTAAACCTAGTACAGAAAGTAAAATATACTTACAACGGGTACATCGACCTCGACCCGGTCGTGCCCCAAAAGAATAATACAAACAGGCAGTGACGGCAGTCCACATGTCGGACGCTCGCCCCGCAATATCAAATGTAGATATAAAACAAAACTGTACTACCACTGCAACCAGGCTATCCCCACGACCAATCCGCAACATCACAGCAAAACACAGAACATCAACGTGAATGTCACGTTCGCAAATCCGTCTAACCGGGCTATAGCAGTTAGACAGGATTTACCGATCAAGTGACATTCATGGTCGCAGATATAATGTAAATACTGTGAACTAACATGTTTAAAATATCCGATCGAACAAATTTATCGAAGTGGGCCCCAAGCACTACTGTAGCACTCACAGAAAATCTGGGCCCAAAAAGAATATTCCATGTTCTAGTTAGAGAACTACTGTAGAAATCTGGAGCAATGATGACACTATTCGGCGGCGGAACCGCGGCCAAAAGGGGGTTAAGGCCGCGGTTCTGCGGCTATATAGTTGAATCACGTGACCATTTTTCTACAGTGTTCTCCATATACCCTACACACATTTCTGAAACACCATGAAAAATTTTTAGAGCCCAAAAAAATTTCGACAGAAACTGTGCATGTGTTTTTGGGTTTTCGGAAAATCCGTTCGATAGAACATTTAAACACGCTAGAGCAAGCTAGGCTAAGTGAATGGCGAGGCTCTGATATCAATGTAAGTGCACGGCGGCGCCCCGGCCATCGATCCGACGCCGGAAACGAAAAACTTTACATACTTGCAAACCGGCACCACCGCGCACTTTTAACCCGGATCGGGCCATTAACCTAGCTACTAGCAAACAAGAAAAGGAGTAGAGAAGTTATACCAAGCGATCCGTGTCCTTCGGTCTTCGTCTCCACTCCGATCTCCCGCGGAATCTCCGTCCGTCACCTCCTCGTCGGAAATGGCACCACGTAGCCGGATTCTTTTACGGGCTCCCACCTCTGGACCGAGGCAACATGGGCACGAAGTTGGCTAACCGACGCATCCAAGATTTGCTGTAGACAAGTGTAGAATGGTTGTCTCTTTTTGGGTTTGAAGATGCCTTGTATGGATGGAGGTGAAGAAATAATCTTTGGAGAGAGGTGTGTGATTTTTGGTAGCAAGTATAGAATAAATATGAGATGAATGAATCTCTCTCTCACAGAAAATGAACCCCCTCCCTCCCTCTCCTCTGGCCGGCCCCTCTTTTTCAATGAGGAGGAAAAAAATGAATATCCAAGAGAAGAGAAGAAAAGATAATCCAAGATTAAAGTCACTCTCATTTCTGTTGGATATATGTATGCCCTAGAGGCCATTATGTGATAGTGGATGTATCTATACATGTATATATATTCAGTTTGCATTCTTGCTCGACATGATAGTATGCTATCTGGTTCTTCTTTATCTGTCATGTTGATTAGATCATGATTTTATTCATTCATACATGCTGATAAAGCCCTGAGGATATCGGCTTGACTACTCTGATTATGATGGAGATCATACTAGTGGGACATCTGTAGTCTATAAGCATATCCTGAAATGTCCCTAGTCGGAGGTGTATCAAGACGGGGCATCGATATACCAGAGTAGACTAGCGTATGTGATACTAGACCCATGTGATGGGCGATGGATGTTCCTACATTCATCGATGTTTGACATCAAGATCATATACGGGTGCTCAGTGGTGACTGGGTACACTGGACGGACTCGCCGAGAACTCCTATATGGAATTATATCTATCGTCGGATAGCAGTTCTCAGGTGACACTGGTACAGGTTAGTCTGTAGACCCAAGATCGTCATAGAGCCTTGTGTGTTCTCCCACTGTACTTTGATTACCACCCTACCACGGCTCTACTGAGTCGTGCAAGCAGGTGGCCGTTGGGTACAGTCCCGAGACACACGAAGGCAATGAGCGATAGGAGGGGTTTCGTCTCTCCCGATATTGGGAGTTGATGCTGTACTGTGCCCGACTGGTTATAGCAGCAAGTCCCTGGCCAGGGCTGCTGAGATTTGCTGATAAGTGTTATCAGTAGTTTCTCGAACTGTTATAGACCATTCACCGGCATGACTTATTGAGTTATTGGGGTCGACGTGACCATCCCTAGGCTCGATATGCAGCATATCTGACGAAGAGACCGGACTGTACGGTAGTGTTGCCGGATGGCTCGACGGGAGTTGTAACAGGTTCGCTTGTTTTCTTCTAATCGCTCAATACCCGGGTGGCCGTTACGTTTAGCTGACCTCTTGCGGCTTGGGGGTGCTTGATATGATCATCGCCCACTGCCGGCGTATTGACGAGTCTTAGAGTCCCACATAGGAGTTACCTAGTCCAGGCGAAAAGTTGTGGTGCGCATATGCGATATGCGCTTGGACCCGATTAATATGCGTGTATGGGATACCGTATATTAATTGGGCGGCTTGCTAATGGTCGGGTCATAAGTGATATGACCGGATTAGTGAATCAAGTGTTGATTCATCATTAGTTTCTCACTACAAATCCTATCTTGCTTATTTTGGATGTATGCATGCATGTATGCATTTATTCTTGTTCATGCACATATTGATGTGCAAGCACACATGCATACATACATCATTTAGTATCATGGTTGTTTATACAATGGAAATGGTGGATGTATAAGAATTACACCATGGTTGTATTTGGATAATTATTGGATTTAAATTAAAGCTAAAGAAAATGAAAAATGGGTTAAATCACTTATGATTTTCTACACTCTTCTAACTCAACCATGCTCACCTAACATTTAACCCATAGTTTATTTTCTTATCTTTCTTTTAATTTAAAATAAAATGATATCTATATATCTAACCATGGTTGGTTTAGAGAAAGGAAAATATATATAGCTATTTTCCTTTTTCTCTTTGATAAGATAATTCATTCTCTTCTTCACAAAAGCCACCATCTTCATCAACCTCCATGCTTTTGCTCTCTAGTTCTTATAAGAGTGCAAAATACTCATAAAAATAGGATTTTGAAGTGAGATCCATAGCCACAACGTCATTCTAATCAAGTTTAGCCGACTTGATTAGAGTGTTCTCTTGGTTTTTCCAAAGTAACTAGCTTGGACGGGAAACTCCGGGTGGATCGTCGTGGACGTAGGAGGACAACAAGGAGAGCTTCTTCCAACACCCAAAGAGCCCAAGGAGTGAAGCAAAAACGGGAGCTACAAAGGTTGTAGCATTCAAACCCTAATTTTTTCTAGTTTAAAGTTTAATAAACCTAATTTTCTAGGATCGATCCACTTGCGTGTTTGTTTAGCACAATAAAAATCATAACTTTTGGACATGTGATGCTTCAAAACTCTTCATAGGGTGCTAAACAAACCCTTCATTGGTATCAGAGCCATGCTAGAACATTAGGCGACCTTTTTGCGAAGTAAAAAGTCCGATCGAAACAAAAATACGACTTTTAAAGATGCTCTTTGGAAATTTTTTAAAAACTGACTTTTTTCAGAATTAAAAATTCTCAAAAAATAGAGCAGGTAAAAATAAGTTAATCTGGAGAATTCGAGCCAGTGAACAGTAACTTTGGCCGTGGAAGCGCGGCATAAGAAAGCTTAAGCCGCGCATCCGCGGCCATATAAGGGGCTCTTTCACAATTTTTTGCACAGTAATTTTCTTTACCTGCTACAGTATATTTTGAGCATATTTAATCTGAATCTGCTGTTGAAAAATTCTGGAGATGTTTTTAGACTCGTGGTTTCGATCGGAATTTTCATTTCGCTTTCTTTTCCGGGTAAACTAGAAAGTATTGAAGTGTTTGAACGAATATCATTTACTCAATATTCACGGGGTTTAAATAGTTTGGAGATACGTGCAAGTCTTTTTGCGGTGGTCCTTCTAGAAGGCAACAAACCTTAACTCGATTATCTGACCGTCTTGAACTGCCCTTTGAACCCTAGGGTTTGGGGCAGTACGGCGTTCCACATGTGAGGCGTTGGCTTGACCCTTCTACGGCTGGACCGCCGCTACTGTGTCACACTGCAGATTTTTTTGAACCCTGCTCAAGTGTTGAGCTTTAGTGAATCTTGGGTGCTTGATTGTTCGTTCGAAAACTTTAGTACTGTCTGTTTGTCTGGAATGTGATACAATATGTGGAATTCATATAGTGTAGGCATGAAATACGAAATATGTGATATTTCGCATTTATGATGTCTAAAGAGAATCTGGATTCCAAATATTGTAGTTTTACACTTTCTTTTCTGTGACCGTAAGTGTAGTATGTTAGATATCGCCGGTTTCGTTGCTATACATCAACGACAATTGTGGTATGCATACTTACTTACGTTGGTGATATTATGTGTTGCTGAGATATGATGTGTAGGATTGTCGCGATCGAATAGCCGGGGGGGTTTTGTGAGATGAGAGTTTTATATTTTCATTGATGTAAATTCAAATGTAATATTCTTTTATTTGGGGCACTTCCAGGTTGCGGTTGTGTCACCAGTGTTGTATATTATTTACTTTTCCGCATTAGGATGGACCCAAGGAGGGGAGCACAGGTGACCGGGTTCTGGGGTTCAGTGGGAGGCCATCTCGAGGAGTCGAGACCGGGTCTCCTAAACTCCAGGATTGGTAGGGTCACTTGTCGCTCTCGTAGGGGTCCAGGGTGTGGGCTTTGCTATTCATCGCGACTGTGGAATCCGTATTTTCTATTCTGGCTAAATACTAAATACGGACGTCCTAGTATATCCCACGTTATATCTATATTTCTGCTGCCTGTGTTCTGTGAAATCTGAGACGAATGACTTTTTATATATATGATATATAGTAGACGTTGCTTATGTTTTACACCCGCGCTAGTCCCATCCCGGTATGCCGTTAGTTAAGTAACCTAACGGTGCATAACGGAACATTGCGGCGAATGCGGATGACATAAGCGTACGTGTTATTTTCGTTTCTTTTCTGCGATTGGCTTAAGGACTTAAATGATGGGATTACATTAATGTGATTAATGTAAAGAAAATAAACCTAAAAGATGTTGTAGAATCGGATTTAAAAACTACTCGGCTATTTATGAAAAAGCTACATTTCAAAACTGCCGAGCTTAAGCCACTCCTTTTGAAAACTGTTTGATTCTACAACGATATCAAGTTCAAAGCGTTAAAGATTTTCTTAAAAATCATTCGCAACCCTCCGTCATTTTAGGAAGTAGAGTACTTAGTATTCGTGCTACGTTTGTTGACTTTAGTTAAGGCGTAGTGTACGGTAGCTAAGTGATGTCTTCCTACAATGCATATGATGCAGATTAATTAGGACATTCATGTGACTTTGTTGACCATAGTTAATGGTCATATGGGTGGGTCTAATTGATCAAGAAATGACGGGTAGAACTTGACTGGTACTTATGATTTGTTGACCATAGTTAAGGTCATAAGTACTAGGGGTAAAAAATTACATCGGGAATTTCAAGTGTTGAAATTTGCAATAAGATTGCATACCTTCCATGTGATGGTTGGATCCCGATCCCACTGTGGGCAATAGTTGCTCCTAGGAGAGTTTTAAAGTTTACAATTAGCTAACTCATTAGGTGTCTAGAAAGGTGTTAACGGGGCTCCGCCTCTGGGAAAACGAGGTTTACTCTAATTAGGTCCGTGCGAAAGCACGGGGAACCTCCCTCAAAGTACCGACACTGGCCTGGCTGAACGGTTAGCGAAGTTGTAGACTGTAATTAATCCTGGCTAGTTTTTCTTTTTAAGGTTTGAAAGAAAACTTGATAAAAAGCAGTGGGAAACATCGATTAGACAAGATAATAAACCAATCTAATCTGTGCAAGAGCTTTCGCTGAGTGTATTCTTTTCTCTCTCTTAATGGCAGATACCAATGACTGGACTTAAGCTTCTACTAGATAAGAACAAACTGAATGGGACCAACTATAAAGACTGGCTAAGGAATCTGAAGATTGCCTTGACTTATGATAAAGTATCATATGTCCTCACGGCTTCAGCCCCGCCCGTCCCAGGCCCAAAATCCTCAGTTGCGGACATTGAAGTCCGCAAGACATGGGACGCTGACTGTGCCACGGCAAAATGCCTCGCGCTTGCATCGATGGACAACACACATCAGAAGCAACACGAAGACATGGACATTCACGGGATATTGCTCCATACAAAGGAGTTGTATGGGGAGCAGTCCCGTGTATTACGATACGAAGCATCAAAGAAATTGTTTCAGATGTGGATGGCCCCTGGAGCACCAGTAGGAGACCATGTTTTGAAGATGATAGCTCTTATAGAAGAGCTTGAGGGCCTCGGATGGACAATGGACAATGAACAATATATAGATATTATTCTGCAGTCCCTCCCCTCCACCTTTGCTCAGTTCATAGTGAACTTCAACATGCATGGCATGGAGAAGGACCTCCCTGAACTCCTTAATATGTTAAGGAGTGCAGAGAGCA
Source organism: Agapanthus africanus (assembly GCA_030015575.1). Taxonomy (NCBI): domain Eukaryota; kingdom Viridiplantae; phylum Streptophyta; class Magnoliopsida; order Asparagales; family Amaryllidaceae; genus Agapanthus; species Agapanthus africanus. Next base: position 246,615,514 of record CM057348.1, on the reverse strand, counting down.
CTATGAAGTCAGCAAAGACTCCCGTTATGACCATTGGACAGTCTTCTTCTTCTCGCCCAAAAGCTAAGGCCAAGGGAAAGAAAAAGAAGAAACCCACTAATCCTAAGGGAGGAGTCAAAAAGGCGAAGGGAAAGGGAAAGTCCACGGCTGGAGACCCGGGGAAAGGCGAGTGTTTTCATTGCCACAAGACAGGACATTGGAAGCGCAATTGCACCGAGTACTTAAGTCTTAAGAAGAAGCATGGTGATGCTTCCTCTTCAGGTGTGTTTGTGACTGAAAACTGTTTTTCTATAAACTCTGCTTCCTGGGTATTGGATACCGGTTCAGGTTCTCACATTTGCAATTCTATGCAGGGGCTGAGAAATAGCAAGGTTTTGAAAACAGGTGACCATACTCTCCGCGTTGGAAATGGTTCCAATGTACATACAGTCGCAGTGGGAGAGTATCACTTGGGGTTGCCATCTGGATGTATTTTGATTTTGAATCCATGTTATTTTGTACCTGATATGCTATGTAATATAATATCCGTTTCTTTGTTGGACAATGAAGGATATAATTTTGTGTTGTAGAACAATGTTATGGACATTCACCTAAATCAAATGTTGGTTGGGTATGGTACGCTTAATAACGGAATATATGTCCTAAATCAACACACAGTTTTCAGTGTACAACACACTAATAAAAGAAAAAAATCAGAATTAAATGAAGCTTTTCTTTGGCACTGTATACTTGGTCATATTAACGAAACAAGACTAAACAAGTTACATAAAGATGGATATTTAAACCCTTTTGAATATAAATCTTATGCGACTTGCCAGTCTTGTATCAAGGGTAAAATGACCAAAACTCCGTTTACCGGACACGGAGAAAGAGCTACTCAGCTCCTTGGCCTCATACATAGTGATGTATGTGGGCCAATGTCTACACAGGCTAAAGGCGGTTTTTCATACTTCATTACATTCACCGACGATTTCTCAAGATTCGGTCATGTATTTTTATTAAAGCACAAGTCCGAAGCTTTCGAGAAATTCATTGAATATAAACAAGAAGTAGAAAAACAAACCGGCTTGAGTATTAAGATGCTTCGATCAGATCGAGGTAGTGAGTATCTCAGTACAGAATTTGCAAACTTCCTAAAAGAGAATGGGATTCTCTCTCAACTCACTCCTCCTTACACACCACAGCACAACGGTGTGTCAGAACGACGGAATATGACCCTATTAGATATGGTCCGGTCCATGATGAGTGACGCTGAGTTACCAGTCTCTTTTTGGGGGCATGCATTGGAGACTGCGGCGTTTCTGCTAAACAGGGTTCCAACCAAAGCCGTGTCTACCACGCCATATGAGATATGGAATGGGAAGAGACCATCTCTTAAAAGAATTAAGATTTGGGGTTGCCCGGCCTATGTTAAAAAGCAGAATCCGGACAAACTCGAGACACGGTCAGTCATGTGTAACTTTGTGGGATATCCAAAGAATTCTTATGGGTATCTGTTCTACCACAAAGAGGAACAAAAAGTGTTTGTTTCTCAGTATGCCACATTCTTGGAAAAAGAGTTTTTCACGGATAGAGATGATGGCAAGGTGGTAGATCTAGAAGAGGTTCTGGAGACACAAACTACAAATGACAATTTGGTTGAACCGGCTGTTGCAACAGAAACTGAAGAACCTCGGCCACTCCGTAGGTCTGGTAGGACTTCTCGCCCACCGGAGAGGTACTACGGTTTCCTCATTGATGGTGACAGAGAAGACTGTATCATGGAAGATGATGATCCTACCAGTTTTCAGCAAGCTATCACGAGTAGTGACTCTGTGAAGTGGCTGGATGCCATGAGATCCGAAATGGAGTCTATGTACACCAACAAAGTATGGACTTTGGACGTTGTACCCCCTGGGGTAAAACCTGTAGGGTGCAAATGGATCTTTAAAAGAAAGATTGGTGTGGATGGGCAGGTAGAGACCTATAAGGCAAGACTTGTGGCGAAAGGTTTTCGTCAAAGACCAGGTTTGGACTATGACGAAACTTTTTCGCCCGTAGCCATGCTTAAATCTATTCGGATCCTACTTGCTATTGCTGCTCACTACGACTATGAAATCTGGCAGATGGACGTTAAAACAGCATTCCTAAATGGAGATTTAGAAGAATGTGTTTATATGGATCAGCCGGAGGGCTTCATTGACAGTGGGAGCAGCGAGAAAGCATGTAGATTGCTTAAATCCATATATGGGTTAAAGCAGGCATCTCGGAGTTTGAACATCTGTTTCGATGATGTTATCAAAGATTTTGATTTCATCAAAAATCCAGATGAACCTTGTGTTTATAGGAAGGCTGTAGGAAGAGCTGTCACATTCCTCGTATTGTACGTGGATGACATTCTTCTGATAGGAAATGATATTCCTATGCTACAGTCGGTCAAATCATTCTTATCACTGAGGTTCTCCATGAAGGACCTGGGTGATGCCACATACATCCTGGGCATAAGGATCTATAGGGATAGATCCAAAAAGTTATTGGGATTGTCCCAAACCAGGTACATCAACACCATCCTAAAGAGCTTTAGTATGGAAGACTCCAAGCGGGGTGCCTTACCCGCTTGCCATGGAGTCACTCTCTCCAAGGATTCTTGTCCAAAGACCGATGAAGAGAGAGCTCGCATGAGCATTATACCTTATGCTTCGGCAGTAGGATCTATAATGTATGTGATGTTATGTACACGCCCAGATGTAGCTTATGCACTTAGTGTTGTAAGCAGGTATCAATCCAACCCAGGGGAGAACCACTGGACAGCTGTGAAGAACATTCTTAAGTACTTACGAAGGACTAAAGAATTGTTCTTGGTGTATGGTAATAAAGATCTCCAAATGGAGGCCTTTACCGATTCGAGCTTCCAGAGCGACAAGGATGACAGCAAATCTATCTCAGGGTATGTATTTACCCTCAATGGAGGGGCGGTAAGTTGGAAGAGTTCCAAACAAGATACCGTTGCAGACTCTACGATGGAAGCTGAGTACATTGCTGCAAATGATGCCGCCAAGGAAGCCGTCTGGATGAAGAAGTTCGTCTCGGAGCTAGGAGTAGTTCCAACCATTATTGATCCAATACCCTTGTATTGTGATAATAATGGGGCTATGGCGTTAGCCAAGGAGCCCAGATCCCATCAGCGGTCCAGACACATCCTGAGGCGATTTCATTTGATCCGGGAGATTGTAGATCGCCGCGAGATCAAGATTAAGAGAGTAGACACAAAGAACAACGCCGCGGATCCACTCACCAAGGCCCTCCCTCAGCCACAGCATGAGCGACTTTTTGAGATGTTGGGTATGAGATACGCCAATAACTGGCCTTAGTGCAAGTGGGAGATTGTTGGATATATGTATGCCCTAGAGGCCATTATGTGATAGTGGATGTATCTATACATGTATATATATTCAGTTTGCATTCTTGCTCGACATGATACTATGCTATCTGGTTCTTCTTTATCTGTCATGTTGATTAGATCATGCTTTTATTCATTCATACATGCTGATAAAGCCCTGAGGATATCGGCTTGACTACTCTGATTATGATGGAGATCATACTAGTGGGACATCTGTAGTCTATAAGCATATCCTGAAATGTCCCTAGTCGGAGGTGTATCAAGACGGGGCATCGATATACCAGAGTAGACTAGCGTATGTGATACTAGACCCATGTGATGGGCGATGGATGTTCCCACATTCATCGATGTTTGACATCAAGATCATATACGGGTGCTTAGTGGTGACTGGGTACACTGGACGGACTCGCCGAGAACTCCTATATGGAATTATATCTATCGTCGGATAGCAGTTCTCAGGTGACACTGGTACAGGTTAGTCTGTAGACCCGAGATCGTCATAGAGCCTTGTGTGTTCTCCCACTGTACTTTGATTACCACCCTACCACGGCTCTACTGAGTCGTGCAAGCAGTTGGCCGTTGGGTACAGTCCCGAGACACACGAAGGCAATGAGCGATAGGAGGGGTTTCGTCTCTCCCGATATTGGGAGTTGATGCTGTACTGTGCCCGACTGGTTATAGCAGCAAGCCCCTGGCCAGGGCTGCTGAGATTTGCTTATAAGTGTTATCAGTAGTTTCTCGAACTGTTATAGACCATTCACCGGCACGACTTATTGAGTTATTGGGGTCGACGTGACCATCCCTAGGCTCGATATGCAGCATATCTGACGAAGAGACCGGACTGTACGGTAGTGTTGCCGGATGGCTCGACGGGAGTTGTAACAGGTTCGCTTGTTTTCTTCTAATCGCTCAATACCCGGGTGGCCGTTACGTTTAGCTGACCGCTTGCGGCTTGGGGGTGCTTGATATGATCATCGCCCAATGCCGGCGTATTGACGAGTCTTAGAGTCCCATATAGGAGTTACCTAGTCCAGGCGAAAAGTTGTGGTGCGCATATGCGATATGCGCTTGGACCCGATTAATATGCATGTATGGGATACCGTATATTAATTGGGCGGCTTGCTAATGGTCGGGTCATATGTGATATGACCGGATTAGTGAATCAAGTGTTGATTCATCATTAGTTTCTCACTACAAATCCTATCTTGCTTATTTTGGATGTATGCATGCATGTATGCATTTATTCTTGTTCATGCACATATTGATGTGCAAGCACACATGCATACATACATCATTTAGTATCATGGTTGTTTATACAATGGGAACGGTGGATGTATAAGAATTACACCATGGTTGTATTTGGATAATTATTGGATTTAAATTAAAGCTAAAGAAAATGAAAAATGGGTTAAATCACTTAAGATTTTCTACACTCTTCTAACTCAACCATGCTCACATAACATTTAACCCATAGTTTATTTTCTTATCATGCTTTTAATTTAAAATAAAATGATATCTATATATCTAACCATGGTTGGTTTAGAGAAAGGAAAATATATATAGCTATTTTCCTTTTTCTCTTTGATAAGATAATTCATTCTCTTCTTCACAAAAGCCACCATCTTCATCAACCTCCATGCTTTTGCTCTCTAGTTCTTATAAGAGTGAAAAATACTCATAAAAATAGGATTTTGAAGTGAGATCCATAGCCACAACGTCATTCTAATCAAGTTTAGCCGACTTGATTAGAGTGTTCTCTTGGTTTTTCCAAAGTAACTAGCTTGGACGGGAAACTCCGGGTGGATCGTCGTGGACGTAGGAGGACAACAAGGAGAGCTTCTTCCAACACCCAAAGAGCCCAAGGAGTGAAGCAAAAACGGGAGCTACAAAGGTTGTAGCATTCAAACCCTAATTTTTTCTAGTTTAAAGTTTAATAAACCTAATTTTCTAGGATCGATCCACTTGCGTGTTTGTTTAGCACAATAAAAATCATAACTTTTGGACATGTGATACTTCAAAACTCTTCATAGGGTGCTAAACAAACCCTTCAATTTCCCATTTCAATCCTTTCACCAAACCATCACAATAAATGCAAATGATGAGACCAAAATAGAATCTCATGATTATGAAGGCACAAATGCAAGAAACCCCTCCACAAAATGTTATTTGCAAACTTGCAAATAACCCCCCTCCATCGGAAAGTCCGGCCGGGAAGGAACAATGAAAAACTGGCCAGAACGGAATGCAAACTGGCAATTTCAGAAATCTGATCCCGTAATAAATTACAGGAAAACCTCGGTACTGCATATACATGCCCGCATTTGTATTCCCACTGAATACAAATGCAAAGAGACAAAATCTACACTGTCAAATACTAGGATCCGGCTTAAACCAAAGCCGACTAGTAAAAACCGTCCGATCACGATCCGTGCAATACCGCACGTATCTGATCGAACCCTGCCATATCTCCATACGGCCTCTACAACGTTTCGCCCGAAACCTGAGTAACTGAAAGTGTGGTGGACTCTAAAGACTCGTCAATACTATGGCTGTGGATTTAACCATTAGCACGTCAGAGGTATTAGCCATACGTGACGGGCCACCAGCTATTGACCAAAAGGGACGTCGATGAGCGAACTCATCCTGACACCCTACTGAGCCTGTCAGTGACAATATCCGTACAGTCCGGTCCGTTTGTTTATGAGCATCGCATGGTGGGCCTAGGGGGTTGGTAAAAGTCAGACCCCCAAAAGCGGTACAAGTCTTGTCGGAGTGTAGCCCAGAACACCCTGAGATACTACTGGAATACCTACCAGCAAATCTCCTGCCTTGGCCAAGGGCTTTTCATGTACTGGCTCTCCTGGACACAGCGCGACCTCATCCCCAATACCGGGAGAGACGAACCCCTGCAGATCCGCTCACTGCCTCCATGTGGCTCGGGACTGTACCCAACTAAAACCTGTTTGCACGTCTCCTTTGAGCGTGGTAGGATAGTAATCAAAGCACAGTAGGAACTCACACGAGACAAATGACGATCTCAGGTCGATGAACTAACCTGTACATGTTGGAGATAGTGCCCTCAGAGTCAATTATTGGATCACAGGCATGTGATTGCAATGATTGAGGGAGGACCTATCCCGGTACGACAGTCTTACTCGAGATGATAGTATGCTATCAGGTTTACCTTTATCATCGTGTACTGCTTTAGGTGACCTGACATGTCACTATTGCACGTTGATAGAGCCCCTAGGATTCTTGCTTGACTGCCAGCAGTATGTGGGCGATCATATAAGTGAGAGCTGTAGTCTATAAGCGCATCCTTAAAAGGTCCCTAGTCATGGGAGTTTCGAGACAGGGCATCGATTCTCCAGAGTAGACTAGTGTATACAGTCGAGACCCCGACGAGGGGCGGTGGCCGGTCTCACAGGCCACTGGTGTCAGTTGGTTCACCTAAGATGTATACAGGTGCTCATTGGGTTATGAGTACACCGGACAGGACTCGCCGGGAACATGCTATTTGGTCTTATACCTGACGTCAGATAGCAGTTCCCAGGTGACATGTGTACAGGTTAGTTCATCGACCTGGGGATCGTCATTTGTCTCGTGTGAGTTCCCACTGTGCTTTGATTACTACCCTACCACGGCTCAAAGGAGTCGTGCAAACAGGTTTTAGTTGGGTACAGTCCCGAGCCACATGGAGGCAGTGAGCGGATCTTCGGGGGTTCGTCTCTCCCGGTATTGGGGGTGAGGTCGCGCTGTGTCTAAGAGAGCCATTACACGAAGTCCTTGGCCAAGGCAGGAGATTTACTGGTAGGTATTCCATTAGTATCTCAGGGTGTTCTGGGCTACACTCCGACACGACTTGTACCGCTTTTGGGGGTCTGACTTTTACCCACCCCCTAGGCCCGACATGCGATGCTCATAGACGAACGGACCGGACTGTACGGATATTGTCACTGACAGGCTCAGTAGGGTGTCAGGATGAGCTCGCTCATCGACATCCCTTTTGGTCAATAGCTGGTGGCCCGTTACGTATTGGCTTATACCTCTGACGCGCTAGTGGTTAAATCCACAGCCATAGTATTGACGAGTCTTTAGAGTCCACCACACTTTCAGTTACTCAGGCTTTCGGGCGAAACGCTGTAGAGGCCGTATGGAGATATGGCAGGGTTCGATCAGATACGTACGGTATTGCACGGATCGTGATCGGACGGTTTTTACTAGCCGGCTTTGGCTTAAACCGGATTCTAGTGTTTGATAGTGTAGTTTTGTCTCTTTGCATTTGTGTTCAGTGGGAATACAAATGTGGGCATGTATTTGCAGTAGCGGGGTTTTCCTGTAATTTATTACGGGATCGGTTTTCTGGGGTTGCCAGTTTGCATTCCGTTCCGGCCGGTGTTCTCTTTTTCCTTCCCGGTCGGACTTTTCGTTGGAGGGTGTTATTTGCAAGTTTGCAAATATCACATTGTGGAGGGGTTTATTGCAAAAGGATTGATTATGAAATCTTCTTTGCTATTCATGCATTTATTGTGATAAGAGAGGGTATGGGTTTTTGATGTGAATTTGTGATGGATAATTTGGTATGGCCGGCCACTGTTTGGCAATGGAGTGAGGATTATTTTGGTGGAATAATTTTCTTCATGTGATTTGTGGTGGACCCCCTCCATTTTTTGTGTGCAGTGAAGGAATTTTTCTTTTCTTCTTTGGTATTAATTCATACATTCATTGATTCATCAGAGTGCTTGCTTCATTCATTTCCAGTGAGCACACATAGCATCTGGCCGAGCTCCTTTTTGATGGCAGGCTCATTTTCTCTTAGCATCCACCAATGAAAATCATTGTGCATAAATTCCTCCATCTTGCCAACCTCATTAACCCCAAAGAGACAACGATTCTACATTATTCTACAGCAAATCTTGGGCGCGTCGGCTAGCCAACTTCGCGCCCGAGTTGCCTCGGTATAGAGGCAGGAGCCCGTAAAAGAAACAGGCGATGTGGTGCCCTTCCGGCGAGGAGGCGACGACCGGAGTTTCCGCGAGGAGATCGGAGTGGAGATGAAAACTGGAGGACTCGGATCAGTCGGTATATCTCTTCCCTATCTTGTTACTTTGCTAGAACTAGTTTAATGGCCCGATCCGGGGTTTAGTGCGCGGTGGTGCCGGTTTGCTAAGTTCGCAAAATTAAAGTTTTTCACCGCTTCCGCATTTGGCCGTCGGATTGACGGCCGGGGCACCGCCGTGCACTTACAGTGGTATCAGAGACTCGCCATTAACTTCGTCTAGCTTCGTTTGATGTGTTTTGCATTTCCGATCGATCAAATGTTCCAAAACTCGTATTTTGTTAACATAGTTTTCTGTTGAAAATTTTTTAAGCCCAAAAATTTTTCAGGTTGCAAAAATGTGATGTACTTGAAAACCTAAGACTACTGCAGAAATCCGAGTCATTGATCTTTCATCGAGAGCGCGGAACCGCGGCCAATACCCACTTTGGGCCGCGGTTCCGCCGCAACATGAAAGGATCAATGGGCCAGGTTTTTCCAGTGGGCTTCTGGGTTATTTTTAGGGGTTTTGGAATATTAAAATTGGGCCCAGATTTTCTGTGAGTGCTACAGTATTGCTTGGGGGCCCACTTGTTAATTTTTGATCGATCGGATATTTTAAACACATTATTTCACAGTATTTACATTATATCTGCGACCGTGAATGTCACTCGATCGGTAAATCCTATCTAACTGCTATAGCCCGGTTAGACGGATTTGCGAACGTGACTTTCACGTTGATGTTCTGTGTTTTGCTGTGATGTTGCGGATCGGTCGTGGGGGATAGCCTGGATGCAATGCTAGTATAGTTTTGTTGTATTATGTACATTTGATATTGCGGGGCGAGCGTCCGACATGTGGACTGCCGTCACTGCCTGATTGTATTATTCTTTTGGGGCACGACCTGGTTGCGGTCGATGTACCCGTTGTATGTATATTTTACTTTCTGTACTAGGGTTACCCCGCGGAGGGTTGCACGGATAGCCGGGTTCTAGAGGGCAACGGGCCCGCATCTCAGGGCATTGAGACGGAGGGGTCTTCAGTCTGGAATTGGCGGGCTATTCGCCGCACTCGTAGGGGGTACAGGTTGACCCAGGAGGGGTGCCCAAGTTACCGGATTCCGTGAAGTGCTGGGTGGTCCATTCACGGTGATGAAGGGGGCTGCCTCGCTTCAGGTTTTGGCGGGTGACTTGCCGCGCCCGTAGGGGTCTAGGATTTCATTGCACAGGCTATCCACACGACCAGGGGAACGTCGGGTCTCAGCAGTGGCTCTGTGAAACCCGGGGATCCCAGATATCTGTATTGTTCTGTGATGCTGTACATTTCTATGATGTTGCATTTTAATCACGCTTTGAGCGAAATACTATATATTGGTATATATATTAGTAGATGTTGTATATTTTTTTCATCCGCGCTAGTCCAGTCCCCGCTCTGCCGTTAGTTAGCTAACCTAACGGGTGATGACGGGACCCAGTGGCGAATGCGGATGGCATATACGTACATCAGTATATTTTCGTTCTTTGTGGTGTGATCAATTGATGGGACTGCGTTGATTCGGATCAATGCATGTTAAAACAAACCTATTCTGATGTTGTTGGAACACTTTTCAAAAAGCTGTTATTGCAAGGACGTTCACTTTTGTTTTGCATCGTGGTATTCATTTGGAATATCCTGCTCCTCAGTCGACGAGGCAAGGGCCGAGATCCCTTCACCGGGAGTGACCCCTTGGACAGAAGTTTGCGTCAAGGCATTAACTTCACTATAGCCGATTACTTTTGCTTTGCACCGTGGTATTCAGTTGGAATATCCTGCACCCCATTCTACGGGGAAAGAGCCGAGATCCCTTCACCGGGAGTGACCTCTTTAGTAAAGGTTTTCGTCACTATATTTTCTAAAAAGCTATCCGTTCCTTCAACGATATCAAGTTCATTACGTTAACGGTTTTCTCCAGAAACCATTCGTAGCCCTCCGTCGTTTCATATGGATAGTCAATAGTATTCAAGCTGTGTTTGTTGGCCATAGTCAAGGCACAGTGTTTGGTACCTGTTGGTTATTCATATGCAGCATAGATAGATGCGTTGGTTTGGGACAGTCGTATAGCCTTGTTGGCCCTAGTCAAGGGCTTGTACGGGTGGGTTCAAATCAACCTGGATAATGACGGGTAGAACTTGACATGTGACTTATGATTTGTTGGCCATAGTCAAGGTCATAAGAGCATGGGGTAAAAATCACATCGGGAGTTTCAAAAGAACTGAAACTTGCCAGATATGCGCATACCTTCTGGAGTGTGATACCGTGAGCGGATTCCGTCACGTTATCATGCGATGATAGTTGAATCCCGATTCCCACTGATGAGTTGGTTTACTCCTCCGGTGACCCCGACTAATTCTTCTTTCAGGTTTTGAGAAGAATTTGAGGTACAGTGGGAGGTTTCCAGATTAGATAAATTGGTAACCATTCTGATCTTGGTTAGAGTGCACGCTGAGTGTTTCTTTTCTCTCTCTCTGGCAGCGACCATTGACCCGACCCTACGACTATGACTCAGTGACCAAGTTAACCGAACCTTCTTAACACTGGCTTTTGGATTGTCAGAGTTGCAGACCTCATTGCCACTCCTACTTTTACCCTTTTCTCCAGGACATCCCGTGTTACTACGAACGTCCACTTCCATTGGACAAAACCATCGTATGGTTAGATACGAACTCGAAGGAATTCGAGGATGGTTTCCGGTTCTGGAGAAAACGGATAGGATTATTCAGTTGTCTTTTCCTTTTACCTTCTCTCAAGTTGTGAGTACTCCTTGGTTTAGGAGATAGTACACCTATTACGCAAATTGGATAGTCTTCTTCCAAACTTCAGGCTGGTGCCGAACAGTGGAAAATGAAGAAAACCAATTAGCATAACGATGGTGTGCAGAAGGCATTAAGTTCAGACAAAGCAAGGGATTAGTAAGAGGGCAAAGTAAATTGCGACTGCTATTCACGATCAAACCAAGTATTTCTTCGCCAACCCTAAATCACCTTTGTATTTCTCCAGGACACTCCGTATCACTACGAAGATCCACAGTTTATTGGATACTCCATCGTATGGTTATATACGAACTCGAAAGGAACTTGTTCCAGTTCGGGGATGGATTATGGTCCAGGAGAAATAGGAATAAGGCTTATTCAGTTGTCTTTTATTTTCACCTTCTCTCGCATTGCGAGTGCTCCTAGGACTAGGACAGTACACCCATTATGCTTATTGGATAGTCTTCTTCCAAACCATAGGCTGGTGCCGAACGGTAGGGAAGGAAGAAAACCATTGGCCTAAGGGGTGTGCAGAAGGTAATGACTAAAGAAATATAAAAGGATTTGGAGATGTGGCAAAGAATTATACGGTTATAGTTGTGAATCTGGATAATGGTAGAGGCATTACTAGGAATACCAGGATAACCCATCGAAACATTTCAATGTTTCAGTTCAACTATGTACTGTTAAAAGAAAACTGATTTCCCGATTAGACACTTGCTCTAGGGTATGTATTTACCAGGTTTGATTCTCACATCTGTATGGTTTTACAGATGATGAGTGGGAGTAAGTTATTGGGAATTGGGTGATCATCCTCATTATATCGGGATTCGTTGTAATCGGTGATATTTGAGGAGATCACCTGGGATGTTTGCCGGTCGGCAAATATTTGGTTCTGAATATCCGCTGTTGTGCACCAATTTCAAATTGATATATCTGTACGTCTATTTTCATAGAGTGAGATATACCTTTTGATATTATGTCGATGACATTTACCTATATCAGTGGATGGTTAGGTAAGGAGCATTAAACATCGGTGTAATTCTTCTTAACCATAAGTACAGTTTTCAACCTACGACACACAGTGAAAGAGTTGTTAGACTCAGCGGACTTATACAGAGTATTGTATGTTGTCCAGTGTCCATTAGGACAGAGGGGTTGGTCCTCATACTATATTCTGTTTACTTTTAACTTCTCTAGTTCTTAGACATGTGTTTCGTAGAAACACAGGGTCTAAGTTTTGAGGAGTTATAGGTATTTGAATAGAGTAGAGAACCAGGTGTAGCAAGTATCGGGATTCTTCAAAGTGATCGAAGATGTAGATACTTGTGTATGGTATTCAGTTGATAGTAATGATAAAGAGAAATTGCTTCTCTTTCAGGTTACTCATAATTGGAAGCATTCCTAAGTTGAGTAATGCTGATCGGCCTCTCTCCATTTAGTTGACATGCACTGGAGATAGCTGCATGATTTGAATCTGGTTCAATTAAATCAGTGCCTCTGGTTCTATATTGGATATAGTACAGTTCATATCTTAACATTGTTAAGGTACGGGGAGTTGTCCGGCTTATGATTAAAACCAGACTCTGGATAACTCAAGGCACGTTTCTGTAATGGCTGTTTGTGGGTTGACCCAGGCTATGACGAGGGTTGATTTTCTACCATCTGGCAGATCAATAGAAATGTTGTTCTAGACTCGCCACAGTTTTAATAAAAATGGATTTTTTCAAAAACAGTAGTGGGAGTATGGTAGAACTGGAAGTGATTCCAGAACCGCAAACGATTACTGAATATTTGATAAGGAACCTAAAGATTCAATCTGATTTGACATTCCATTGGCCACTCCGCAGATAAGGTGGGTAACTTCAGGCACCCGAGAGGTACTCCGGTAGCCTCAAGGACGGTGACAGGGAAGTTCTTGTTTACCCACACTTGCCATTGTTGTTGTTCCAGGCCGCGAGACCCGGCAGGACGATGAATATAGCGTCGTTCTAAACTAGCTTTAGAAGTGCACGTCTATATGATTCTGCCAGAGGGTTGTCGTAGTCAGTGGGAGCAGCGGAAGCATTGGTGGACATCAGGCTTATGTCTATTTATAGACTAAAGCAGATGTAGCGGAGATAGATCATCTATTTCTGATGTAACAGTCATGGGTTTGACGTCATCAGAATAGGGGATGGATCTGTCGAGAAGGTAGTAGGGTGTGATATCCGGGTTTTGGATGACATACACAAAGTAGGAAGTGATATTCCTATACTACGATCGGTTATACTTTGGTCGTCACACAGTGTTTTCTCCACAAGGGACTTGGACACAATATCAAACATACTGGTTACTAGATCTATGGTTTTAGATCTAGATTTGGGTGGTTTCCCAATCAGGGTACTTAGACAGCATTCTAAGAGTATTTAGAATGGACGACTCCTGGCACGGTAGTGTACCTGCAGGTGATGGAGTCACCCTCTCTAAAGGTGTCTTATAGACTAAAGTAGAGAGGGATGTGCATGATTGGCAGATCACTTGCTTAGGCAATTGAGTCAATCATGAGATGTCAAGTACCACACCAGATGTTGTTCTTGCACTAGATGCAATAAGTTGACATTGATCCAATCCTGGAGAAACAGTCGGAAGCAGTTTTAGAACATAAGTGGATGTTCTAGGGATATGATAACGACAGCCTCATTTGGGAGACAGTTATCATTCCAGGCTTCCAAGGTGACATGGACGACAAGGAGGTTGTCAGAGTTATATTTTTCCTTCTGACGAGGGGCAGTATTTTGGACAGGTGGTCCATAGAAAATACTGAGGGAGGCATGGCGCAGGATACTGATTAAGTTCAGTTGACGATACAGTCTAAGAAGTTTGGATTTGGAGTTCATTTATGAGCTCGGTCCCATCAGACATCCAGACACTCTAAGACAGGTATTGCTCATTTCGAGAGATGGTTTTCTCCGCGAACTTGAGATATAGAAAGAAACTTCAAGGCGGATCCACTCGCTGAGGCTATTCCTTGAACGCAATAGTTTCACAAACGAGCTTTGTGAGACTGACCAGTAGAGGAGTTGGGTGTTCAGTATCACACGGGCTGTGAGTATGCGACATCGCAATAATTAGCCTTGAGTGCAAGTGGGAGATTGTTGGAGATAGTGCCCTCAGAGTCAATTATTGGATCACAGGCACGTGATTGCAATGATTGAGGGAGGACCTATCCCGGTACGACAGTCTTACTCGAGATGATAGTATGCTATCAGGTTTACCTTTATCATCGTGTACGGCTTTAGGTGACCTGACATGTCACTATTGCACGTTGATAGAGCCCCTAGGATTCTTGCTTGACTGCCAGCAGTATGAGGGCGATCATATAAGTGAGAGCTAGAGTCTATAAGCGCATCCTTAAAAGGTCCCTAGTCGTGGGAGTTTCGAGACAGGGCATCGATTCTCCAGAGTAGACTAGTGTATATAGTCGAGACCTCCGACGAGGGGCGGTGGCCGGTCTCACAGGCCACTGGTGTCAGTTGGTTCACCTAAGATGTATACAGGTGCTCATTGGGTTATGAGTACACCGGACAGGACTCGCCGGGAACATGCTAGTTGGTCTTATACCTGACGTCAAATAGCAGTTCCCAGGTGACATGTGTACAGGTTAGTTCATCGACCTGGGGATCGTCATTTGTCTCGTGTGAGTTCCCACTGTGCTTTGATTACTACCCTACCACGGCTCAAAGGAGTCGTGCAAACAGGTTTTAGTTGGGTACAGTCCCGAGCCACATGGAGGCAGTGAGCGGATCTTCGGGGGTTCGTCTCTCCCGGTATTGGGGGTGAGGTCGCGCTGTGTCTAGGAGAGCCATTACACGAAGTCCTTGGCCAAGGCAGGAGATTTACTGGTAGGTATTCCAGTAGTATCTCAGGGTGTTCTGGGCTACACTCCGACACGACTTGTACCGCTTTTGGGGGTCTGACTTTTACCCACCCCCTAGGCCCGACATGCGATGCTCATAGACGAACGGACCGGACTGTACGGATATTGTCACTGACAGGCTCAGTAGGGTGTCAGGATGAGCTCGCTCATCGACATCCCTTTTGGTCAATAGCTGGTGGCCCGTTACGTATTGTCTTATACCTCTGACGCGCTAGTGGTTAAATCCACAGCCATAGTATTGACGAGTCTTTAGAGTCCACCACACTTTCAGTTACTCAGGCTTTCGGGCGAAACGCTGTAGAGGCCGTATGGAGATATGGCAGGGTTCGATCAGATACTTACGGTATTGCACGGATCGTGATCGGACGGTTTTTACTAGCCGGCTTTGGCTTAAACCGGATTCTAGTGTTTGATAGTGTAGTTTTGTCTCTTTGCATTTGTGTTCAGTGGGAATACAAATGCGGGCATGTATTTGCAGTAGCGGGGTTTTCCTGTAATTTATTACGGGATCGGTTTTCTGGGGTTTCCAGTTTGCATTCCGTTCCGGCCGGTGTTCTCTTTTTCCTTCCCGGTCGGACTTTTCGTTAGAGGGTGTTATTTGCAAGTTTGCAAATAACACATTGTGGAGGGGTTTATTGCAAAAGGATTGATTATGAAATCTTCTTTGCTATTCATGCATTTATTGTGATAAGAGAGGGTATGGGTTTTTGATGTGAATTTGTGATGGAAAATTTGGTATGGCCGGCCACTGTTTGGCAATGGAGTGAGGATTATTTTGGTGGAATAATTTTCTTCATGTGATTTGTGGTGGACCCCCTCCATTTTTTGTGTGCAGTGAAGGAATTTTTCTTTTCTTCTTTGGTATTAATTCATACATTCATTGATTC
This sequence comes from Agapanthus africanus, assembly GCA_030015575.1. Lineage (NCBI taxonomy): Eukaryota > Viridiplantae > Streptophyta > Magnoliopsida > Asparagales > Amaryllidaceae > Agapanthus > Agapanthus africanus. The sequence continues at coordinate 246,599,502 of CM057348.1, read as the reverse complement.
ATCAGAGTGCTTGCTTCATTCATTTCCAGTGAGCACACATAGCATCTGGCCGAGCTCCTTTTTGATGGCAGGCTCATTTTCTCTTAGCATCCACCAATGAAAATCATTGTGCATAAATTCCTCCATCTTGCCAACCTCATTAACCCCAAAGAGACAACGATTCTACATTATTCTACAGCAAATCTTGGGCGCGTCGGCTAGCCAACTTCGCGCCCGAGTTGCCTCGGTATAGAGGCGGGAGCCCGTAAAAGAAACAGGCGATGTGGTGCCCTTCCGGCGAGGAGGCGACGACCGGAGTTTCCGCGAGGAGATCGGAGTGGAGATGAAGACCGGAGGACTCGGATCAGTCGGTATATCTCTTCCCTATCTTGTTACTTTGCTAGAACTAGTTTAATGGCCCGATCCGGGGTTTAGTGCGCGGTGGTGCCGGTTTTCTAAGTTCGCAAAATTAAAGTTTTTCACCGCTTCCGCATTTGGCCGTCGGATTGACGGCCGGGGCGCCGCCGTGCACTTACAGTACACATGTCACCAGGGAACTGCTATCTGACGTCAGGTATATTACCAACTAGCAGGTTCCCGGCGAGTCCTGTCCGGTGTACTCATAACCCAATGAGCACCTGTATGCATCTTAGGTGAACCAACTGACACCAGTGGCTTGTGAGACCGGCCACCGCCCCTCGTCGGGGTCTCGACTGTATACACTAGTCTACTCTGGAGTATTGATGCCCTGTCTCGAAACTCCCACGACTAGGGACCTTTTAAGGATGTGCTTATAGACCCCAGCTCCCACTTATATGATCGCCCTCATACTGCTGGTAGTCAAGCAAGAATCCTAGGGGCTCTATCAATGTCCAATAGTGACCTGTAGGGTCACCTAAAGCAGTACACGATGATAAAGATAAACTAGATAGCATACTATCATCTTGAGTAAGACTGTCCTACCGGGATATGTGCTCCCTCAATCATTGCAATCACGTTCCTGTGATCCAATAATTGACTCTGAGGGAAATATCTCCAACACCTGACCCAATCAGAACTTGATTTAGGTGGATGTTTACTACATCGCTTACAAAAGTAAAATCATATCCTTCCTTAGAAAGTAAGGATACATATATGATATTACAAGTCACACCTGGTACAAAAAAACAGTCATGCAAAATCAATATCTGTCCAGTTGTCAGTCCTAGATGATATTCCCCTACGGATTCAGCATACATGCTCATTCCGTTAGCAACCCTGAGAGTCATATCACCTTTCTTGATAACCCTACGGTTTCTCAGAGCCTGTAACGAATTACAGATATGATATCCTGATCCGGTATCCAATACCTTGGAAGTAGGGTTAACTGACATACAGCTCTCTATTACAAACACACTCGAAGCCGAAGCCACAACATGCTTCGAATTCTGGCTACTGGCTTTGCAAGCCCTGTAATCCTTCTGCCCATGTTCATTCCCATAACAATAGGAACATCCATATTTTAATACATCCATTCCCAAAACTTCTGTCCTTCCCTTTCTTTCTACTTCCCTGGTTTCCTTCAGGGTAGTAGGTAGAGACTGTTGAACTAAGTCAGTATCTGACCCGTTCTTCAACATGGTCTTCAGGTCCGTGAGCTCAAAAGAGCTGGTCTCTGTAATGACGTTGCCCCCTACAGACGACCCGATAGCCAACCTCGCTGGAAGCAATTCGTTCGAGGTCTCATATCTTGCGATACGAGATTGCTCTCCATATAAATCTTTGTTATGGAAGAAGATAGAAATTAAGTCCATCTTCTCGTGATGCCTCTGGTTTACACCATTAACTGAGGCTAACACGAGGCACCTAGCTTTCACATAGTTTTTTTCCGATGTCCTATGGATATGAATCTGTGACAGGGGGAGCTGGACCTGAGACGGCAGGGGTTGGATTAGTTAAGGGCTGTCCCAGCTTTTCATGGGCAATGGACATCTGGACAGACCTTTGCCAGTCATAACAGTCAGATTCAGTCATTTTATTATCTAGATGTAACCTAGGTGTGGTCATTGGGACGCTGCAATTAAGGGAGAGAGAAGAAAACACTTAGCATGATGCTCTTGCAAGTTTAGATTGGTTTTTAATTTATCTAAACAGGATGGCTCCCACTGTCTCTCGAATCCCTCCTCAAACCATAAAGGAAGAATTAGTCAGGATCAATCTCACCGTACAATACTTGCTTAACCGTTCAGCCAGGCCAGTGTCGGTACTTCGAGGGAGGTTTTCCAACGCTTTCGCGAAGTTCTTTAATTAAGTAACCACTTTTTCCTGTGGGCGTAGCTCCGCAAACACCTTTCTAGACACCTACTTGGTTTATAGCATTGATCGTTAAGTGAAAAAGTTCCCGAGGAGTAGCATATACTCACAGTAGGATCGGGATCCAAATATCATCGCGTGACAAAACTGAAGGAATCCTACCAGAATCATCACACTCCAAATGGTATGCAGCGCTAGCAAGTTTCAGTACTTTTGAAACTCCCGATGTCGATTTTTCCCCATGCTCTTATGACCTTGACTTTGGCCAACAAATCATAAGTCACATGTCAAGTTCTCCCCGTCATTATCCAGGTTAATTTGAACCCACCCGCACATACCCTTGACTTTGGCCAATAAGGCAGTACGACTGTTCCAAACCAACGCATCTATCTATGCTACATATGAATACCCAATAGCTACCAAACACTGTGCCTTGACTTTGGCCAACAAACACAGCTTGAATACTATTGACTATCCATACGAAACGACGGAGGGCTATGGATGGTTTTGGCGAAACCGTGAACGTAGTGAACTTGATATAATCGATGGAACGAGATAGCTTTTAAAAGGAGTAGTTCAAGCTCCGCGTTTAAAAAGCTGGTTTTTGAAAAGAACCGAGTGGTTTTGAAAGTGTTCCAACGACTTTTACTTGGTTTATTTTCTTGCATTAATTCGAATGCGTCCCATCATTTAATCCTACCATTATAGAAAACAACGAAAATATGGTGTACGCTTATGCCATCCGCATTCGCCACGGAGCCCCGTCATCACCCGTTAGGTTACTTAACTAACGACAGAGCGGGGGCTGGACTAGCACGGATGCAAAATATAAGCAACAGCTAAATAGTTATCATATATAGATATATAACAATGATAGTCAATCCAGTTCACAGATGAACACTTTGGATATACTAGGAATCTATGATTCGTTCGAGCCTGCAACGAAAAATGGATTACACGGTCGCGATGAATGGCCAATACCCCACTCAAGACCCCTACGGGTGTGGCAAACTACCCGCTAAGCACCCGAAGCGAAGCAACCTCCCTCAACGACGTGAGTAGGCCACTCGGCACTTCGAGATACCCGGTAGTTTGTGCACCCTACCATGGGTCTATCCTAGGAGCAAAAATAGTAAAAAGAAATTATAAAATGACGGCTACAACCCCGACCCGGTTGTGCGGCCAAATAAATAATATTACATCAATTTACATATTACATGAATGAAAGAAAAATGAAACTCTCATCTCACATCCACCCCGGCTATTCATCCGCGACAATCCACCGAGTTCATATACACAAACCAACAAACATTACAGATCACAGATATGTATTACCCCACTAATCGACGTATAGCGATTAGCAGACGTTCAATACATATAAACTTCACAGATATGACCCAATAGTCAAAGTATAGGGAAGTTCGATAAAAAAATATGGATTTATAGCCACCCCAAATACAAATTTCTATTCTGGAAAATCTGGGTAGAAATAAAATATCTTAAAAATCCCAAAACCTTAACAGAAGAACACTGCACCAAACTCGGTCCAGAACCGAGTCAACTCGGCCGAGGTTCCGCGGCAAGAAGCATGTTCTTGCCGCGGAAACGTGGCACTTTAAACGGTTCACTGGATCGTCTTTGGTGAGTTTCTTAACAAAACCCTGAGCCAATTTTTGAAGTATGATTTATTATTTTTAGAGCAGAAAAAAAAACAACAGAAACTTAAGGTTTTGAAATTTTAGTTTTGCGATTTTTACCGATCGAACTTCTATACACTTTACTAACTAGCTAGTTTATGTTTAGTTAGGCTCTGATACCACTGTAAGTCCACGCTGCCCACCCCGGTGCTTGCGGGGAGGCGGAAACGGTATAAAAATCGGATTTTTATCGAACTAGGCAACATGGACTATCAAAAGGAGGATCTTGGTTAAACAAAAACTAACTACAAAGCTAACTAGTTTTAGCTACATGGAAGAAAGATTATACCTAGGGCTTTATGTCCTTCTCTCCTTGCTCCTTGGAGTGAACGGAAGTGATCTCCATGTCGTCTTCTCTAGTCGAAGAAGGATCCACTCGAGAGCCTCAACCTTTGGCTTCAACTTCAAGCTAGAAGTAACTAAGATGCTAGAAGTGCTAATCCTAGAAACTTAGAATAGAGTAGAGATTATTTTAGAAAGGTTTATCTCAAGCTCAAGTGTTTCTCAACTCATGAGAGGGGAGAGCTAGAGAGAGAGAGGAAGAGGAGGAGAGAGAATCTATATAATAGAATAATGAGAAAAAATGAACCATTCTCTCATATATGGGTGAATTATGAAAATAGATAATTAGCAAGATAATTGTCATGGTTAATCAAGACTTGACCATTATCATATCACATTAAATGCAAATTGCAAGGATCAAAGAGCATCTTTTATATGGAATGATGATGGTCAACATGTCAACCTAAGTCAAAAAGTCAAGAATGGTCAAATGGTCAACAACCCTAACCATGCACAATTATATTTAACTAATATCAATTATTCATGATACACACATAAGCATTAGGGTTAAGAAAATGACAAGGGTCATTACCCCTAATCAAAGTCCTCTCCCTCTGTCTCAGTCAACTGTGCATATGCACCCGTATCCGTGATCCGAGGAACACGAATACAATGAGATAAAACCAATCCCAAATCATATACTAGGATCCGGCTTAAAGCAAAGCCCGCTAGTATAAGCTGTCCGGACAACAAACGTGCACAAGTGCGCGGATGTGAACGAACCCTGTCGCAAAACCATGCGATCTCTACTCATTTTGCCTAAAGTCGAATAACTCTCTGTGTGGGACTCTAAAGACTCGACACTACGCTGGCAGTGGGTTTAACCACAGACCGCAAGCGGCACTAGCTGTACGTAACGGTCCCCAGGTAGATGCCGATAAGAAGACTGACGAGGTGAACCTATCTGAACTCCTACTGAGCCTGAATGTGACAGTCTCCATACAGTCCGGTTTGTTCGCCTGATACATCGCATGGCGGACCTAGGGGGGCGGTAAACGTCAGTCCCCTAATAGCGGTACAAGTCGTGTCGGAGTGTAGCCCAGAACACCCTGAGATAACACTGGAAACCTACCAGTGTATCTCGCTTGCCCTGGCCAGGGACTACTTGTGTAATGGCTCTCCTGGACACAGTACGATGTCAACCCCCATTACCGGAAGAGACGAATCCTGTCTAACCATCACTGCCTCCAAGTGCTTCGGGACTGCACCTAAAAACTACCTGTTTGCACGACTCTTTTGTGCCGTGGTAGGGTAGTAATCAAAGTACAGTGGGAACACACTCGAGGCGATGTGACAGTGTCAAGTCAGCGGACTAAGCTGTACTCATGTCACCTGGGAACTGATAACTGATGATAGGTATAATACCAACCAACAGTTCCCGACGAGTCCTGTCCAGTGTACTCGTAACCCAACGAGCACCCGCATACTATCTCAAGTATGACGTACTGACGGCTGTGGGACAAACCGTCTCTCCCGCTGGGATGAGAAGCGCATACGCTAGTCTACTCCGGAGTATCGATGCCCTGTCTCGATAGTCCTATGACTAGGGACCTGTATAAGGATGTGCTTATGAATTACCCAGCCCCCACGAGTATGACTGCCATCACAACGCTGGTAATCAAGCAAAGATCCTAAGGTCTCTACTAATATGTATATAAGCGATATGCTAAAAGAAACACATGCACATATTGAAGTAGAGACAAACCAAGTAGAATACTACTATTTTGACCAAGATTGTCTATACAACTGTGAATATCCCAAGCTTCCATTAAGTAATATACAAGCTAGTATGATACAGTAATGGCGTCTAGGGCATATACACTAACAGTGATGAATATCCAAACCCACATCCCTAGACCCCTACGAGAGCGGAAAGCAACCCTACCAATTCTAGAGTTAGGAGACCCGGTCTCGACTCCTCGAGATGGTCTCCCACTGGACCCTAGAACCCGGTTACTTGTGCTTCCCGTCTTAGGTCTATCCTAATGCCGAAAAGTAAATAATATACATCAATGATGACATCTTCCTCAACCCGGAAGTACCCCAATAAAAGAATATTAAATACCAGTTTTTACATGAATAAAAATGTAAAACTCTCACCTCACATAAAAAACCCCGGCTATTCAAACACAACGATCAAATAAAACATATCCCAGCAACACATAATATCACATGTCATCAACGTATGTAAATATGCGTATCCCAATTGTCGTTGACGTATAGTAACGAAACCGGCTATACACCACATATTACACTTACGACCGCAGAAAAGAAAGTGAAAACTACAATAATTGGAATCCGCAACCACCTTAGACATCGTAAACCCGAAATATCTCATATTCCTGATTTCATGCCTAACTAAATGAAATCTTTAGTCATCGCGTGCCTAAAAATTATAAACCCCGTATTTTAGTCTCGATATTGAAAACACTTTTTGATATCAAGTCGGGCAATTCAACAAGATTCCCGACATCCTGATCGAATTTTCATCGGAAACTTTAGTAGACGGCCGCACCCCTGATACCGTCGACAAAGTGCACTTAGGCGGAACACTGCATCCGCGAGCACCCGAACAGATGCTTTCGGAAACGGGGTTCTCCTACAGTCACTTCGTCGGGGCTATGTTGCGTGGCTATCTAATCAGGTTACCCAGCAAGTATCCGCGTACGCTACGTGATTGCGATGGACTTTTGATCGCATCAAAATCCCGTAGCAACCGATCAAATGGGACTAAATTGCTAGATTTATAAAATTCAAATTAGTTTTCTAGTGGATTCCAAGTATTGTATCCCATCACATGATATCTGAATGACGTTAAACTTTCTAATCGATTCATCAAAGTCCTACAATTCCCCAAGAGCTCAACACTTGAGCACAGTTTAATAATACCTAGAATATGCCACAGTACCTATGGACTAGCCATAGAAGGGCAGACCCAAGCCTTATTAATGGCACCACGGAACTGCCGCAAACCCAAAGCTTCGAAAGCGGTTCCATGGTTATTATGTCGAGTTAGGGTTTCATTCTTGTGTATCATCTTATCGAATCAACACTTGATTCGATAATCCGGCTATATCACATATAACCAACCGATAACACAAATCGCGAGAATAGAATACAATATCACATATCGTATTAATCTCGGTCCTGCACATATCACATATGTGCTCCTACTCCGTTTCGCATGAGCAAGGAAACTTTTGTATAGGACTCTAAAGACTCGTCAATACACCGGCAGTAGGTGATGATCATATCAAACACCCACAAGCCGCAAGCGGTCTGCTAAATATAATGGCCACCCGAGTATTGAGTGATCAGAAGTTCAACAAGCATGCCTACTCCTGTGAATCCAATCAGTAACACTACCGTAAGTCCGGTCTCTTCGTCTGATATGTCAGTCCCCAGTAACTCGATAAGTCGTGCCGATGTGAGGCTTATAACCGGTCGAGAAACTACTGATAACACTTACCAGTATATCTCTGAAGCAGCCCTGGCCAGGGACTTCGTGTTATAGCCAATCGAGCACAGCGAAACATCAACCCCCAATACCGGGAGAGTTGAAACCCATCCTATCGCTCATTGCCTCTATATGACTCGGGACTGTACCCAAAAGCCACCGTTTTGAACATTCTTTTGAACGTGGTAAGTTGGAAATCAAAGCACAGTGGGAATCACAGAAGACTCTATGGCGATCTCAGGTCTACAGACAAACCTGTATCAGTGTCACCAGAGAACTGTTATCTAACGATAGGTATAATACCATCTAGGAGTTCTCGACGAGTCCGTTCATTGTACCCAGTCTTCACTGAGCACCCGTATACCATCTCTGATGTCAAACACCAATGGATATGGGATCATCCATCGCCTATCTGTATGGGTCAAGAAGCTATACGCTAGTCTACTCTGGTATATCGACGTCTTGTCTCGATACACCCACGACTAGGAACATTTGAAGGATGTACTTATCGACTACTCTGTCCCTACTATTCTGATCTGCATCATAATCCTGGTAGTCAAGTACTCATCCTAAGAGCTTTATCTACATGTAACATAGAGATAATCATTGTACATGTTAAGATAAAAAGCAACCAGATAGTATACTATCATGTTGAACAAGAAAGTACTCCCAATATATGTCCAAGCATCCACTACAATATACATCGTATGTACAGTAATGGCATCTAGGGAATACATATAACTAACAAAAACATGATCGCCCACTGTGAACTCAAGTTTGCGACGACGACGATCGGTATAAGACTTCTGCTTGCTCTAGACTGCTCTCATCCATTCCTGAATCAACTTGATCTTCTCTGTAGTTTCCTGGACTAACTACGGTAAAAAAATACTGCTCTCACTGAGCTCGGTCCAATATACTGGCGATCGTCACTTTCTTCCATACAAGGCCTCGAAAGGTGCCATCTGAATCATCTCCTGAAAGCTGTTATTATAGGAGAACTCTGTCAAGGGCAAGTGACGATCCCAACTGCCACCAAAATCTAGTACGCATGCTCGAAGCATATCCTCGAGAGTCTGTATAGTCCGCTCAAATAGACCGTTGGTCTTTGTTGGAAAGCGATATTGAAACTCAAACGCGTACCCAAAGCCTCCAGAAGTTTCTGCCAAAGACGGCTGGTAAACTGGGTTCCTCTGTCGGAAACAATGCATATCGAAACGCCATCCAACCGCATTATTTCATCAATGTAGAGCTGAGCATACTGAGCAAATGCGAAAGTGGTCTTCATTGGAAGGAAGTGAGATGCTTTCGTCAACCGATCTACAATCAACTAAATGGATTCATACAATCGACTGGACCTAGGTAGACTTACAACGAAGTCCATGGAGAACTGCTCCCATTTCCATTTCGGAATGGGCAATGACCGTAACTCTCCCGCCGGTCTCTGGTGCCCGGACTTGACTTGCTGGCAAGTCAGGCAACTTGAAACTAAATCTGAAACATCTATCTTCACCACTTTCCACCAGTAGAAATCTCTCAAATCACGATACATCTTGGTGGAACCCGGATGAACGTTGTATGTTGACTAATGTGCCTCCTCTAGGATCTCACGTCTCACCCCATCAGAATCTGGTACACATAGACAAGTCCCAAATCGTTGCACTCCCTGGACATCAATCACAAACTCCAAATCTCTCCCCTGCCGAACCTGCTCCATAATCTCAGACAAACGAGCGTTGTCGGACTGTGCCTCCTGGATGCAATCAAGTAAAAGTGGACGGGCGTGGATATGAGCAAGCTGTCCTATTGTGGATATGAACTCTAACTGTACTCTACTGTCGCATAAGATCTGCCAATCTGTAGAAGACTGCCTCTGAACTGTGCTCAAATGGAACAAACTACTTTCGGGCCTCTGACCCAAAGCATCAGCTACAACATTCGCCATGCCCGGGTTATAAAGGATTTCAAAATCATAGTCTATTATGAGCTCCATCCAACGATGCTGCCTCAAATTTAGATCCCACTGCTGGAAGATGTGCTTCAGGCATTTGTGATCCATAAAGATTTGACATGATTCGTCGTACAAGTAATGTCTCCAAATTTTGGGCGCAAAGACCACCGCGGCCATCACTAGATCATAAGTGGGATTGTTCTGCTCATGCTTCTTCAACTGCTGAGAAGAATAAGCGATGACTCTGCCGTGCTGCATGAACATGTAACCTAGACCAATTCGAGAAGCATCACAATAAACAACATAACCGCATAAGCCTGAAGGTAAGGATAAAACTGGTGCAGTCGTCAAACGAGTCGTCAAATGCTGAAAACTCCGCTCACATGCCTTAGTCCAAAGAAATGGAACTCCCTTCCGAGTCAGCCTGGTCAGTGGTGCAGCGATACAAGAGAAATCATGCACAAAACGATGGTATTAACCGGCTAATCCGAAGAAGCTGCGAACCTCTATCACTAAAACAGGTCTGGGCCAATGCTGTACTACCTCGATCTTTTTCGGGTCCACTCATTTACCATCTCTCGTAACCACATGACCCAAGAAGTAAACACTATCAAGCCAGAAAGCACACTTCGAGAATTTGGCAAACAGCTGGTGCTCTCTCAATGTCTGCAATGTAATCCTCAAATGCTGCTCATGCTCCTCTCGACTCTTGGAGTACGCCAGAATGTCATCAATGAATACAATAATAAACTGGTCGAGGAATAGCCTGAAGATTCGGTTCATCAAATCCATGAATGCTGCTCGGGCATTGGTGAGCCCGAACGACAACACCAAGAACTCATAATGCCCGTAGCACGTCCGAAAAGCAGTCTTCGAAATGTCATCATTCCAGACCCTCAACTGATGATAACCTGAAAGCAAATCAATCTTCGAAAAATATCCCATACCCTGGAGCTGATCGAACAAATCGTCCATGCGATGTTGAGGATACCTATTCCGCACCGTAACTCGATTCACCTGATGATAATCAATCCACAATCTCATACTGCCATCATTCCTCTTAATGAATAGGACAGGAGCTCCCTAAGGTGAGACACTCGGTCGAATAAGTCCATTGTCAAGCAAATCTTGCAATTGATCCTTGAGCTCTTTAAGCTCCACCGAGGCCATCCGATAAGGCAGTATAGAAATAAGCCCCGTGTCGGGGATCAAGTCGATGCAGAACTCAATATCGTGCTCTGGCAGTAACCCGGGTAACTCATCGGGAAACACATCGGGGAACTCTCTCACAATCGGTATTTGGTTCAACGGGACCTCTGTGGCTCCAGCATAACGAATATATGCCAAGAATCCCTGCCATCCTTTCCTCAAGAGCCGACTAGCTCAAAGGGTAGAAATCAAACAGTGAATGGTGGCACTGCGGTCCCCATGAACAATAAGAATAAGCTATCCTAGAAAACTAAGTATGACCGCCTTCTCATGGCAGTCCACAGACGCATAACAAGTGGCTAACCAGTCCATACCGAGTAGAACGTCGAAATCTAGCATGTCAAGAAGGATCAAATCAACAGAAGAATCTCTATCTCCAATACGAACGGAATGCGGCCGGAACACATGTCGAGCGATAAAGGACTCTCCTACGGGAGTAATCACAACTAGTGGTTGATCTAATAAGGAAGAATCTCGGCCCAACTTCGGTACGAAGTGTGTGGATACATAAGAGTGCATGGAACTAGGGTCGAACAATATGCATGCGTTGAAAGAACAAACGGAAAGTATACCTGTCATAACGGCATTCGATGCCTGCGCATCCTGAGCAGTCAAACCAAAAACTCGGGCCTAGCCTCTACCGGTACACTTCTTCCTCTGCCTCTGCCACCTCATCCTCTCTGAATAGGACCTCTATGACCACGGCCTCTCTGAGCATCGGTCTAGCGTAAAGTACCGACGGGCGTAGAAGGCAATGCTCTCGGAAGAGGAGGTGAACGGGATAAGGTGACATGTAGAACTGCTGCCCCGCCCTGGCATCTCATAGTACAATGCTTGATGCGGTGATACGGACTCCCACACCGAAAACATTCTGGCAATGGCTGCTAACCCGGTATTTAAGAAGTAAACAACTGGCCTCGTATCAAGCCTCTGCCACCTCTACGGCCTAGAAAGAATCCGCCGCGGCCTCTGCCTGCCATACCTCTACCAATCTGCCCGAAAACTAATACACTAGTGCGAACCTTCTTCGGTCCTGGAACAGTCATAGTCTCGGTAATACGTTCCTCCTCTAGCATGGCTGCGTCCATCGCTGCTGCATAGGTATCAAAGTGTTGGGCTCTAATAGAAAGGAACAACTTTGAGTCAAGACCTCGAAAAAATCTCTTGATGCGCTTTTCTTCGGTGTCCCCCAAATAAGGAGCATATCTGGATAGCTGGGTGAACTTGATATCTTACTCAGCCACAGTCATACCAGGAGTCTTGCGCAAAGACTCAAATCTACGAGCTCAAGCATTCCTGACACTTTGTGGAAGGAAAGGAGCAAGAAATACTGACGAAAACCCATCCCATGTCATAGGAGGAAGACTAGTGGCTCGGCCTCTCTCAACGGACTCACACCAAGTCGGGGCAAAACCCTCCAGACGGAAACTAACAAGATCAACCGATCTCGCATTAGAACACCTCAAGGAACGACAAATCCTGGCCATCATATCGAGGAATTACTGTGTATCCTTTGTTGCGTACGTGCCAGGGAAAACCGTAGGCTTTAGCCTCATAAATTCCTGTAGTGATACTGTGATAGTTTCGGTAGCGGCAGGTACAACTGTCTGAGCAGTAGGTACTATCATGGTCCCGGTAGTAGGGGAAACATCATCAGATCTCTGTGCTCGGCTGACCTCGACCAAAGATTCAACCATCTGTGTAGCATTTCAGAAAATAAAATATTATTTTTGGAATTTAAATAATGGAAGTAATAAACATTATGAATATTTTAAAGTATGGAGATTAGTTTTAATTGATATGGTATAACTATATACCAATAATTTGGGAGATATTTGAAAATTCTACATGATTATTGATTTTGAGGGTATTAAGTCGATATGGATATTTTATAATTAAATTACATACAAGTTTATGGCTAAACTTAATTAATAATTACTAATTATGCATTAAGTTTGTTTATGCATATGACATGCACCATGCCATATTGCTAACACATGTTACATTTTTGGAAACACGGCTTAAATCCTTCATTGTGTATGGTTTGGTATTTTGTTATATTCAAAAAAAATATGAAACGAAAAAGGGAATAATTTTAAGAAAAGATATTTTGTGTGGAGGGGACATGGAGGTATTGCTCATGAGAGGGAGAGAGAGGGTGAGGGATCTTCATTGACCATGGCTCATTGTTCTCTTCACTTCATTCATCATCCTTCTTCTCCTTCTCCTTCTCCACTTCTTCACCTCCTCTACCTTCCCATGCCACCCACAAAACCACTTCAAAACACTACATTTCCTTCGCTAAAAATGATCCCATGCCCCTTGCAAACACCTTGGACCAAGCAAGTTGCAATTTTGAAGATTTTGAGCAACTCAAGAAAATTCTTGAGTTGCCAAATGAGATAAATCCTACACCCTTAGCTAAGTTTATAGTTTTCCTTTGATCTTAGTATAGTTTAGAGTTAATCTTGAGGTCATTAGCGATGCCGGAAAATTCCAAGAGGAGGGTTAAGGCTTATCTTGAGTTGTGAGGATGTAACTGAGTGTGATTAATGACTACAGCCCACATAGTGTTAAAAATCCGGGACCAAGTGAATTTTGAAACACCAAGACTTGGACTTTAGAAACATTCCGTGTCGGTTTTGTGATATTTTTGAGGTCTACAGGGAATCTGGAGCAAACCGGGACCTTTATAAAAATCAAACATATACATTAACCTAGTTAGATCAATCGGAGACCACCACGAGAAGACGAGACCAAACATCAAAAATTAGGCCGGCGGGGGAGGTTACTGTAGCATATTGACCGGCCATATTTTGGCTCTTGAGGTTGGGTTTTTTCGGTAGCTCACACTCCTCAGAACTTAGCCACTATATTTTTTGTTTTATTCCAGATTACCTGAGACAAAATCTAGGAGCGTTTGAGTTAATAATAGAAATGGATTTCCGATTTCTTAAACATGGATTTTGGCATTTAATTGTGGATTTTGTCGTTGGACGTTTGTACGCCAATGACGAGGGTTCTATGATTGTTTTTGCAATCGTAGGCTATAGGTTCTAACCTATGAGCACTTCACGTGTCGTTTCGGTTTTTGAATCAGATTTTAATCCGGTACGATGTATGTAGGTACTTCGCATGTACTTCAGGATGACAAGGGAAACCAAGCGTCATCGACTTCGGTAAGCGAGAATCAAGGTGAGTAGATGTATATCTACGGGGGGAAGTCAGGAGGATGGCGTATAGCACCGCTGCAGTTTCGTAATGTAGAATCTGAATATGTTATATATATACATATGTGTTATTGTGAGACGTGAATAATTAGCAAGGAAGGCTTTAGGAGACCATGGGTTAGTTTTAGCGTAATTGGAAGATAGTGCTTTTAGTTTAGTTCTTAGTCACGAAACCCTAGAGTAAAGGTTGACACACACACACGCACACACGGAACATGATTATGGGTGTATATATTTATATGTATATATATAAATAAGGATGCGTTGGAACATATATATATATATATATATATATGTATACACGGGTGATGAGGATAATATATGATACTTGGAGGTGAGTCGATATGATCGGGCCTGATGCTGTGAGATCGGATATGTGATTGAGTCATGATATGATATAAGACATGATATTATAGTGGATTGTTGGGCGATGTGTATTCATACATACGATAATATGTGTGATGATATTGGAATGTACGAGACTTTAGAACAGTACCCCTGATCATGATATTCATCGATGATGATAACTTATGAGTGATGATGTATATATGATAGTTGACCCTATCCTCAATTTTTGGGATGCCGTACGACGGATTTTTGCCGTACGAGGTATATATATGACGATTGATCCGCATTCTTGATTCGAGGATGCCGTACTATGTATTATACAGTACGTGACGCTATGAGGCCGGATCGCCGACTACTAGGTATATTGACTCGGAATATATGTAGATTACCCTTCCGAATAGATTCTTAGTTTAATCTTTTAGTTGTATAGGTAGATGCTGGCCTAAGTTCGAGTCATATCTATTTTCAAAAGCAACGAATCGTGAGTACTTTCAAAAGACACCTGAGGGAATGCTACGGATTTTTTAAAGGACATATCTTTTCTCAAAAGCACCGTAGCCCCAACTTTTCTAAAAGCCACGATTCGTGTATTTCAAACACCAAAGCCGTATGACTCATACACCGATATGTATATTGATTAATGTTACATTTAGTGTTCCATTTTCTTTTATATTTATGTTGTTCTCATTGCATTTTATATTTATCATATGTGTTTCCTTAGCTATTATGAATCCCTTCTTTTAGGACACAAGCATCATTAACGATGATGTGTATGTTCTACGTACACTTGCTGCCGTCTCACACACACATCATCAGTAATTGCCATATTACGTACACTTTAAAAAACATTACTTTATTGGTATAACCAGTTAGCTGGTAGTTTCAACATATTATTAGTATGCTTGCTCTCATGTGCTAATTCAGATATTGCATTCCTTTCATAGATGCCCCATGCAATTTATATATTCATATTGTTATGCAATATTATGGGCTTTATGCCGATATTCACTGCTTATTGACTATCTATTTTGGGATTTTGGTCTTTATACGAGATTTCAGGATTTGGGGGAAAACCGTAAGACTTTCATAAGCTCATTATCATTTTAAAAATGCAAGTTGTGGTTTTCTCGTGATATGATCTGTATGGAGTCCACCATGAGTTTTCTCCGTTCTTGAGCTGCATCATATAACAGATTTGAGGAGGAGGATGCACCGTCTGTGGGTACATGGTGGACCCGGTGAGGTACCCCGGGGCAAGATGGACATATTGAGAAGGCGTTGAGCCGGCAGGAGAGCATTACCTACCGGTGATGTCGGGCGCGGCGGATATCCGGAGGATACCGATGTAGTCGTGAGATTTGATGTGATGGGCAGATCCAGACTGACGGAGCCCAAGGGCCGATCCGGACTGACGGAGCTCGAGATTTGAGGATTATATATCGCTCTTGGATACGGACTTCGTGATGTTTTGAATGTCGATGCTGGGCACTCGGGTTTTATTATGATTTGTGTGTCGTTGCTGGAAACATGTTGGATGGTGCATTCTTACATGTCACGCATCGATATATTATTATTCTTGACACAGACACGAGTACAATGATATCACACTTATGATATACTGTTACCCTTGTTGTAGTATTGAGTATTTTCATTGTATGACATAAGAGAGCGTCATACATGCAATTTCTTCTCGGTGATGCTTTCTACTCACGAGTTGACAACTCGCCCCCGTTATGCCGCAGTTTCTTGCAGGTTTAGCCGTACAGGTTCCATGGCGGCTTCGTTGGCACACTACTTCCTTCCGGGTGATTGCTTGGGTAAGTGGGTTCACTTGCATCGTGACCACTGTTGTAATTTTATTTATTTCAGTTGTATCTAGTAAGCTCCATCAAACAGACTAGTATATTTGATAGACTTAGAAAAGCAGTTGTTTATTCTTTCGACCTTGGAGTTGTGTGCTTGTATTATTATGGTTCTTCTCTGATTTTCTTGAGGATGTTGGTTTCCTTTCTGAGTTTTGATCCTCGCCTTCGGCGTTGTATATTTGTAATTCTTGTGTGTGTGTTTCCGCCAATTGCCGAAGAGCTAGCTCCCGCTTGGGGATGCCTTTATTCATTACTTATGTATATGCATGTTTGTACCCGTTTGGGGCCAGTATTTACAAGGGAAACTCGGCCGAAATTTTTGGGAAAAACTTGATGCTTTTAAAAATGCATACTACGACTTTCAAAGTGATTTTATATGGTAACTTTTAAATAAGTATTCCTGCACTATATTTTCTTTAAATTGTTTAGATTTCTGGGCTTTGGCTTACTTAGATTATGTTACGCCTCTAGACGTTTCGTAATTTAAGTGCCAGTCCTATTCCGTACCTTCGGGTCGTGACAAAGTTGGTATCAGAGCGCTAGGTTTAACCTTGGTTCGAGTCTAGGTTTGACTATGCGGAGTTTAGGGCGTATATATATATATTCGGAACCTAGGCTTGACCTTACGGAACTTAGACTTGGTCGAGGTGGTATTAGACCAAAACATTCGTCGCGTAGGTTAACCTTAGTTGATGGAGCAGGTGACTTAAGTCGAGTGGCGTACCATGTGTATGTTCCACGGCATACTTACGATATGCTACTCCGCTTAAGAAGCCTTATGTTGTAAATTTCTTAGGCACGGTAATTCTATTCATTCCTATGATCTATCATCATCGATGTCGGATTGTGGTTTCTATTACCATGGTTACAGGAGCATAGAGAGAGAGTTGCGGCTAGATTTGCGGTCAGCACGAGCTCATTATGGACGAGGACTGACCAGGATGTTTTTCGGTGACATGAGCATTTCGATATATCGTTTTACTATGTTTTCTCGTTGACGCAAGCGTTTGATATCTACACCAGATGACCGGGCCACCGCTAGAGGCCAGCCAGAATGTGATGACCGTCAATGCACCGTTTATTTTTCATGAGTGAGGCATTGTCTATCGTGCGCATGGATGAGCCAGCTGTTGCCGCGACTGATAAGATATCTTCCCAGATGTTTGAAGCTATTGCAGCACGAGATTGTACTTAGGGATATGATCGAAGATCGCTAGTCACCCATGGAGGAATGACTAGGACATGTGGTTCGTTTGGATACCCCAATGCGAGATCACTGGATTGGATAGCTTTAGCTAGAAGAAAACCTCACACAGGTGTGTTGTGAGTCGATCAAGAAAGGATGAGCATAAGCGCATCACCCGATGATTTGAACGTGTTCCCGAGAATGAAATTGGAAAGATGCCTACTATAGGATATTTGAGAGGCCGAGTTCGTAGCTTCGGAAAGGAGACTTTAGATATGAGTGCAGCTGTTTGGAGCGCAGTTCACACAACTACGAAGAGATGATTCCGAGTTGGTCCACATTAAAGAAAAGTGGAGTAATAGGTTCGTACGAGATCTTAAAGAGATGATGTTCCACTCCATTGGCATCAGAGACTGGATTCCTATGCAGAGGCGTTGAATGCAGCCATAATTCCAAAGAAAAGTCATGAAAAGATTACAACTGTTCCGGAACAAGAAATGGATTTAGTAAAGAGTTCCAACTTTTGGGCAGTCCAGCAGAGACGAGATTGGAAAAGAGACCCTGATAGGATCTTTCTGTAATACTACACAAGAAGACTTGGAAACAGGATCGATTGTATCACGCACATCCAATGGGCCAGAGTTGCCATCATTGACGAGGCATGTTATGAGTGACCATGCTAATTGGTCAGGCGATCTTTTGAAAAGCTCCAGAATCGGGCTGTAGAGCTGAAGAGGCATATAATTGGTAATCCACAGAGAGTGATGAGAACCTAAGGGCAGAAGACACCTGACCTTGAACAGAAGGTATGTAGAATTATTGATCTGATAGCTTGGATGCACCGACACCCTTCGACATTGCAGAAGGAGCATATCGATGACAGTGTTTATGATCTGCGATTTGGTGATTCGAATATCACGTGTCCGTCATTTTGGATTTCGGTATTTTGGGTGATTTATTTGCATGATTGAGATTTTATGCACCACAGTTGCACTCGAATTCGATTGGATGCCGTTCGAGATGTTTTATTTTGATTTCATGCCTATGGTATGTATGCGATTTGACTTGTGTTTTCGGTGTAATTTTCATGCACTTTTAGTACTTTGATTTGATTTTGTGAACGCTGATGCACGTGGTTGTGAGATTATATACCCCGGTATACTTGATTTTGATTTGGTGTAGGTCATATACTGCTGATTACGATTTTGACATACGATATTCGTTTTCATACACCCTGGTGCACTTGGTTTATGTTTTCGTGCACCTTGTGCACTCGATTGAGATTTTGGGACAAACTTGGCGCACTGGATGCGATTTTGGTGCACACCAGATGCGCTAAATCGGGATTCTTCGTGCATATCAGATGCACCTGATTTTAATGTCAGGCACACCCGTTGCACTTGACAGAAGTTTTTGTGCACACCCGTTGTGCTCTGTTTTGTTTCTGTGCACATTCGTGGCACCTGTATTTGATTTCGATTTTCATGCGCACCAGACGCACATGGCATGGTATACTCTGTTTCGAGATTGATTTCTTTTCAAGCACTATGTTTTCATAATATATACTATCTGGTTTAGCAACCGAGCATGACTAGTCTGAGGACAGTACCTGAGTATTTTTTCATGCATCTATAATTGCCGAAAGGATTTCCAAAAAGGAGCTATGGTCTTAATATTTTCTTACGTGTCTATGATGACACGAAACTTTATGAAGGAAACCCTTCAAAATCATTTTCAAAAGGCGGGACATGTATGTTAAACTATGGATATATATAGCTATTTTTCTTATAATAGACTTCCGCTACTTATGCCGTGATACGCGCATCGCACGGCGATTTGAAAAGGGTTTTTCTATGCGTTTCCATTTGGATGTTTTGATGGTTTTATAACGATACGTACTATATACATGTTATAGTTTTGAGTATATCATGTTGGTTTTCACATTGGATTTTGACACTCGTATTTTCGCCATAACTCTGATGATTGCGTACTGCTTGACGGAGTTTTGATGTTGAGTTTACACTCGTTTTTCATGCACATGTATTACGCTAAGATATGTATTATGCATTCCTGATACTCGGAGCCCCGATGATTTGATTGTTTTGCTGAAATGTTTTAGTATTTGGGGGGTTTAAATTTAAATTCGGGGACCAAATTTATTTAAGTGAGGAAGATTGTAGCATTTCAGAAAATAAAATATTATTTTTGGAATTTAAATAATCGAAGTCATAAATATTATGAATATTTTAAAGTATGGAGATTAGTTTTAAATGATATGGTATAACTATATACAGATAATTCAGGAGATATTTGAAAATTCTACATGATTATTGATTTTGAGGGTATTAAGTCGATTTGGATATTTTATAATTAAATTGCATACAAGTTTAAGGCTAAACTTAATTAATAATTAATAATTTTTCATTAAGTTTGTTTATGCATGTCACATGCACCATGTCATATTGCTAAGACTTGTTACATTTTTTGAAACATGGCTTAAATCCTTCATTGTGCATGGTTTGGTATTTTGTTATATTCAAAAAAAACAATATGAAAAGAAAACGGGAATTATTTTAAGAGAAGATATTTTTGGTGGAGGGGACATGGAGGTATGGCTCATGAGAGAGAGAGGGTGTGGGGTCTTCATTGACCATGGCTCATTGTTCTCTTCACTTCATTCATCATCCTTCTTCACCTTCTCCTTCTTCACTTCCTTACCTCCTCTACCTCCCCATGCCACCCTCAAAACCACTTCAAAACACTACATTTCCTTCACTAAAAATGATCCCAAGCCCCTTACAAACACCTTGGACCAAGCAAGTTGCAATTTTGAAGACTTTGAGCAACTCAAGAAAATTCTTGAGTTGCCAAATAAGGTAAGTCCTACACCCTTAATTAAGTTTATAGTTTTCCTTTCATCCTAGCATAGTTTAGAGTTAATCTTGAGTTGATTAGCGATGTCGGAAAATTCCAAGAGGAGGTTAGGGCTTATCTTGAGTTGTGAGGATGTAACTGAGTGTAATTAGTGACTACAACCCATCTAGTGTTAAAAATCCTGGACCAAGTGAATTTTGAAACACCAAGACTTGAACTTTAGAAACATTCCGTGTCCGTTTTGTGATATTTTTGAGGTCTACATGGAATCTGGAGCAACCCGGGACCTCTATAAAAAATCAAATATATAATTAACATAGTTAGACCAATAGGAGACCACTATGAGAAGACGAGACCAAACATCAAAAATTGGGCCGGCGGAGGCGGTTACTGTAGCATATTGGTCGGCCATATTTTGGCTGTTGAGATTGGGTTTTTTCCTATAGCTCACACTCCTCATAACTTAGCCACTATATTTTTTGTTTTATTTCAGTGAGGCAAAATCTGGGAGCGTTTAAGTTAATAATGTAGGGTTCTTAGGCACAATCAAGAGGCTCCATAAGTCATCAACCATGCCAAAATCAAATTTTTATGTGCCTAACAACTCTATGCAAGATCGTTAACTAGAGGTAAGGCGAAAAAAAAAACTAGTAAACTACTTTACTACTAAGTGAAAAGAACTACAACCTTTGTAGATCCAGTCCTCCACTTCTAATGCTCCGTGTTGACGTCCCTTCACTGCGATCATCGGGATCCCGAACCCTAGCGTTGGTTTCATCGGAGAAAAGAGCAGGCTAGGTTGTTGACTTCGATGCCGAAGATCATCTACGTCGAGGCGACTCAAACTCATGCTCCATCTTCACTAGGTCATGAAACTTGGGAAGATAACACACTCTACTATATGGCAAGTTGTAGAGGATGAAGAAATAGGAAGTGGGTTTACTTTAGAATTGGATTTCTCACTCTAAATCTCATGGCACCATTAGAGGTAGCAAGCTTTCTTCTTCTTGATGAAGAAGAAGAAGAAAGAATAATGAATAAAGAATGAAACTTATCCTTTTAATTATGGCACCATGGTTGAGTTAAGCCCTCATGCTTAACTCATGTAGAGAATTAACCAAAGTATTGGTTAAGGTTTGGGTTAACTAATATCCTAAGGAAATGACAAAAGATTTGACTTTGTCAATGTTTCTTCAAGCTTCATGAAGCTTGATAACTTTGACCAAAGTCCACCTCTTTTGTTATTTGTTAGGAAATTAGTAAACCCTAATTTAACCTTGATTTGGTTTAAGTCTCATACACACAACTTCTATGTATCATCAAGCATGATACAAACATGTACACTTGCATATATCACATATAAACAATGTGCACATTCAAGTGAGAAAATCAATCTTAAGTGAACCAATACTAGTTAATGTAAAGTAATATATCAAATTTATAATTATACATTAAATCATTAAATCAACACTTGATTTAACGATCCGGTCATATTGCATATAACTGACTAATATCTAGTGTATCAATGTATCGAATCAACACTTGATTCGGTAACCCGGCTATATCTCATATAACCGTCCAATGATAAAAATCGCGAGAATAGAATATAGTATCACAGACTGGTATTATTCTCGGTCCCGCACATATCTCATATGCGCTCCTATTTCGTTTCGCTTGAGCCAGGAAACCTCTGTGTAGGACTCTAAAGACTCGTCAATACGCCGGCAGTAGGTGATGATCATATCAAATACCCACAAGCCGCAAGCGGTCTGCTAAACGTAACGGCCACCCGGGTATTGAGCGATCAGAAGATCAACGAGCAACCCTGCTCACACTCCTGCGAATCCGACCAGTAACACTTACCGCACAGTCCGGTCTGTTCGTCTGATATGTCGCATATCTCGCCTAGGGGTGGTAAACGTCAGACCCCAGTAGCTTGATAAGTCATGCCGATGTAAGGTCCACAACAAGCGTGAAACTACTGATAACACTTACCAGTAAATCACAGCAACCCTGGCCAGGGATTTCCAGTTATGGCCAGTCGAGCATAGCGCAACATCAACCCCCAATACCGGGAGAGACGAATCCTTTCCTATCGCTCATTGGCTGCAAATGAATCGGGACTGTACCCAAAAACCACCTGTTTGCAAGACTCAGTAGAGCCGTGGTAGGGTGGAAATCAAAGCACAGTGGGAGACATACAAGACTCTATGACGATCTCGGGTCAACAGACTAAGTTGTACCTGTGTCACCAGAGAACTGCCATCTGACGTGAGGTATAATACCATCTGGGAGTTTTCGGCGAGTCCGTTCAGTGTACCCAGTCACTACTGAGCACCCGTATACCATCTCTGATGTCAAACACCAATGGATATGGGATCATCCATCGCCTATCACATGGGTCGAGAAGATATACGCTAGTTTACTCTGGAATATCGATGCCTCATCTCGATATTCCCACGACTAGGAACATTGAAGGATGTACTCATGGACTACCCAGGCCCCACTAGTATGATCTACATCATAGTCTTGGAAGTCGAGCACACATCCAAAGGGCTTTATTTACATGTAACAGAGAGAATGCAAGTATACATGTTAAGATAAAGAGCAACCAGATAGCGTACTATCATGTCGAGCAAGAAAGTCCTACCTATATATGTCTCAGCATCCACTACAATATACATCTCATGTACAGTAATGGCCTCTAGGGCATACATATAACTAACAATCTCCCACTTTCACTAGGGCCATCTGTAGCAGTGGTTGCAGTATCACATACTCAACCATCCCATATAAGTCTCTCTCTGGGAAAAGGCCTTTATGAGTGGATCCGCCGTGTTGTCCTCTGAGTCTACTCTCCTAACCTCGATCACCCTGGAGATCAACTATCTCCATGATCAGGTGATGCTGCTTCAGAATATGCCTGGGTCAATGATGGGACCAGGGTTCCTAGGCCAAAGCCACACTTCCATTGTGACCCAATGGTAGGAACCTAGTTAATCTCACGAACTAATATACACCCAAACTTCCTCTTTGGTAGTATCTTTGATAACGATGTCACCGGCCTTTGTCGCCTAGTTTGCCACGGTATCTAGCTTGGAACTCTTCCAACATACCGTCCCTCTACTGAGGGTAAAGACAATGCCTGCGACTGACATTCAATCGTCCTTATCACCCTGGAACCTTTCCAGTGATTCTCCCCTGGATCGATTGATACCATCTCACTACAACTAGTGAGAATCCTAATATCCATTTAGATCTATCTCATAGATCCAAAACCCAGGATTTAGGAGGTATCACTTTGATCCTATATGGAGAATCTTTGTGATAAGAGGAGATTGACCGAGCGTAGCATAGGAAACTCTTTTCCTATCAAGAGTATGTTGTCCACGTACAATACGAGGATGACCACCTTACTCTCTACTACCTTTTTGTATATACAAGGTTCATCTACCATTTTCTTGAAGTCAAAAACTTTGACTATCACATCAAAACAGACGTTCCAACTCCGCGATGCCTGCTTTAATCTGTAAAGCAACTTGCACACGTTTCCGCTGCTCCCACTGTTTACGAAGCCCTCTGGCTGTGTACTTACAGATGCTCTCTTCTAAATCAGTATTTAGAAAAGCAGTCATGACACCCAACCGCAAGATATCGTAGTCATGGTATGTAGCCGTGGCAAGTAGGATCTGGATGGACTTAAGCACAGCCACTGGAAAAGGTTTCATCATTATCCACGCCTGGTTGATGACGAAAACCTTTAACAAGTCTAGGTTTGAAAGTCTTAACTTTTCCATCTACACCAAGTAATCTTCTCAAGATATACTTGCTCCTGATGGGGATTTAACCCTTCATATATAGCATCCAAAGTCCATACTTTGTTGGTGTACATGGATTCTATCTCAGATTGCTAAGCACCCAGCCATTCATACAGAGTCCCCACTCTTGATGGCCTGTTCGAAACTAGTTGGGTCATCATCTCATGATGCAATCCTCGCTCCCACTGTCATCGAGAAACCGAAGTATCTCTCAAGCGGATGAGGAACCCTACCAGATCGGCGGAGAGGCTGAGGTTCGTCGGGGACTATTGAATCCTTTGGTTCTGTCAAATCATCAGCTGTAGTTTGTATAGCTGGAACTCCTTCCAGTTCTACAGAACTGACCTTGCCTCGATCTTGTCCGGATTTTGCTTTTGACATAGGCCGGACAACCCCAAATCTTAATTTACTTAAGAGATGGGCTCTTCCCATACCATATCTCATATGGAGTGGTAGGCAGTGATCTGATTCGAACCTAATTCAATAGGTATGCAGCTTCTTAAGTGCATAACCCCTAAAAGAAAACAGGTAACTCAGTAGTACTCATCATAGAGCACACAATATCATATAGGGTGTGATTGCTCCGCCCCGATACACCGACGTGCTATGGTGTATATAGAGGAGTAATGATGAGAGAGAATCTCATTCTCCTTTAGAGTAGTCCAAGAATTCCATGCACAAGTATCCTCCTCCCTGATCTTATCATAGGACATAATACTTATACCCGTATTTTGGTTCTCTACTTCTAACTTATATTCGGTGATTATCTCAAAAGTTTCGGACTTGTGTTACAACAGGAACATATGTCTGAATCTAGAGAGATCATCAGTGAATGTAATGAAGTACAAAGAACCGGTCCTGGCTTATGTCGACTGGGACCTACACACATCACTATGTATGAGTCCCAAGAGTTCACTAACTCTTTCTCTGTTTCCAGTAAACGGAGCTATGGTCATTTTATCTTTGTGACATGACTGGAAAGTATCATGAGATGTAAATTTAAAAAGATTTAAATATGCATCTAAATGTAACTTAGCTAGTCGGGTCGTATTGATATGACCCAATCTACAATACCTCAAGAAGGATTCGTTCATTTCTGAACTCTTCCTCTTGTGTGTGTTCTGTATACTAGAAACTGTAGTCTGATTTAGAATGTATATGCTTTTAGATAACGTGCCTGAACCGATCAACTATTGATATAGGAACTGTGCAAAACATTATCCAACAATACAAAATTATATCCTTCTTTAGTAATAAAGAGACTGATATGATTTTGTATATCAGGTTCGGTATCTAATAACATTCGTTCAGAATCAGTGTATTTTGGTAATACTGGGTGATAGTGACCAACAGACTTGGCTGCAACACTTGTACCGTTTTCTGTCTCATGAAGCTTATCACCCGTTCTCAGTTCTCTACCTTTCTTTAGCCCATGTAACAGATTACATATATGGGATCTTGATCCGGTATCTAATACCCAGGATGTAGAGGATACAGAGAAACAGTTCTTTGTAGTGAACACACCCGAAGAAGATGCATCTCATGCACTTTCTTCGTTTCGGCGGCATGGGAATCTTGGTATTCCCCTATTTCCTGCTTGGTCTTATAACAATTATAAGTTGGAGCGGGACCAACGATCCCCAGCTCAGTATAACAAGAGGGTTCGGTCAATACATCCATATTATTATCTTGATTAAGGCGTAACATGGTCGCTACCTGGAAAGAGAGAGAAGAAAACACTCTGCGTGCGCTCTTGCAAGGTTAGATTGGTTATTTATTTTATCTAATCAGGATGGCTCCCACTGCTTTTTATCAAATCTTCCTTCAAACCCTAAAAGGAAAGACCAGCCGGGATTAATTACACTCTACAAGTTCGCCAATCTTTCAGCCAGGCCAGTGCCGGTACTTTAAGAGAGGTTCCCCGTGCTTTCGCACGGACCTAATTAAAGTAAACCTCGTTTTCCCAGGGGCGTAACCCCGTTGACACCTTTCTAGACACCTACTTGATCGGCTAATTATAAAGTGCAAAACTCTCCCAGGAGTAACAATTACTCGCAGTGGGTATCGGGATCCAACTATCATATAGAAGGTATGCAATCTCATTGCAAATTTCAACACTTGAAACACCCGATAAAGGTTTTTACCCCTAGCACTTATGACCTTGGCTAAGGTCAACTAATCATAAGCACTAGTCAAGTTCTACCCGTCATTTCGTGATTAATTAGACCCACCCACATGACCCTTGGCTAAGGTCAACAAAGCCACATGACTGTCCTAACTAATCGCATCATTTGCGGTGTAGGAAGACATCACTTAGCTACCGTACACTGTGCCTTGACTATGGTCAACAAACACAGCACGAATACTAAGTACTCTACTTCCTAAAATGACGGAGGGTTGCGGATGGTTTTAGGAAAACCTTTAACGCTTTGAACTTGATCTCGTTGCAGAATCAAATGGTTTTTAAATGGAGTGTTTTTTAGGCTTTTCTAGTTTTGCTAAAGGGGTCACTCCCGGTGGAGGATCGTCGGCCCTTTCCTCATCGAATAAGGTGCTTGATATATCATATATACCGCTGTGCAAAGAAAAAACTATAGAAGCAATCAAAAAACAAACCGAGAGTTGAGAATCTGCTAGTTATTGCTAAAGAGGTCACTCCCGATGAAGGGATCTCGGCCCTTTCCTTATCGAATAAGGTGCAGGATGTTCTACAAGGAACACCGCGGTGCAAAGCAAGAACTGTAGCTACCTGATTTTATTTTTGAAATTCGATTCCACAGCATCTTTTAGGTTTGTTTTCTTTCATTAATCTCATTAATGAATGTCCCATCATTTAAGTCCACCTAAACATCACAGATAAATACAATGTACGCTTATGCCATCCGCATTCGCCTCGATGTCCCGTCTGCACCGTTAGGTTAGGTAACTAACGGCAGAGCGGGGCAGGGCTAGCGCGGGTGTAAAACATAAGCAACATTTATATAATATATCATATATACTATATACAGTATCAATCCGAATAAATCACATGATCACATTACAGATAAAGCAGCAGAAAATATCATATGAAATATTGGATATACTATGACGTCCGTGTTTTATTTTGAGCCTGTATAAAACACGGATTCCACGGTCGTTATGAATAGCCAATCCCACACGTCTAGACCCCTACGAGAGCGGCAAGCAACCCTACCAATTCTAGAGTTAGGAGACCCAAACTCGACTCCTCGAGATGGTCGTCCACTGGACCCTAGAACCCGGTTACTTATGCTCCCCTCCTTAGGTCTATCCTAATGCGGAAAAGTAAATAATATACAATGGTGACATCATCCTCAACCCGGAAGTGCCCCAATAAAAGAATATTACATACAAGTTTTTACATGAATGAAAAAGAAAAACACTCATCTCACATAAAAAACCCCGGATATTCAAACACGACGATCCAATATAACATATCAAGCAACACATAACATCATATGTCATCAACGTAAGTAAATATGCCCATCCCAATTGTCGTTGACATATAGCAACGAAACCGGCGATATCGCATATTACACTTACGGTCGCAGAAAAGAAAGTGTAAAACTACAACTGTTGGAATCCGCAACCTGCATAGACATCACATGCCTAACCAAATGAATTCCTCAGACATCGCATGCCTAACAATTATAAACCCCGCATTTTAGTCTCATTATCGAAAACTCTTTTCAATATCAAGTCGGGCAATTCAACAAGATTCCCGACATCCAGAAAGAATGCTCGTCGCAAACTTCAGTAGACGACCGCACCCCCGATACCGTCGACGAAGTGCACTAAGGCGGAACACCGCTGCCGCGAGCACCCGAACGGATTCTTTTGGCGACGGGGTTCTCCTACAGTCACTTGGTCGGGGCTATGGGGCTTGTCTATCTCTTAAGTTTACCAGCGAGTATCCGCGTACGCTACGCTATTGCGACGGACTTTTGATCACATCAAAATTCCGTGGCAACCGATCAAATGAGACTAAACTGCTATGTCTATAACATTCAAATGTTGTTGATTCCAATTATTGTATCACATTCAAAATAAATAGAAAATGTTAAACTTTCCGATCGAACAATCAAACACCCAAGTTTTCCCGAAACAGCTCAACACATGAAATAAGTTTTAAAACATCCACTTCATGCCACAGTACCAACGGTCCAGCCGTAGAAGGGTCAAGCCAACGCCTCACATGTGGCACGCCGTACTGCCCCAAACCCTAAGGTTCAAAAGGCAGTTAAAGACGGTCACATAATCGAGTTAAGGTTTGTTGTCTTCTAGAGGGTCCATCGAGTTACTTGCACTACTTAGAATATTCTTAAACTACGGAAAAATCCAACACTTGGAAATTTCCCGT
The DNA here is from genome assembly GCA_030015575.1 of Agapanthus africanus. Taxonomy (NCBI): domain Eukaryota; kingdom Viridiplantae; phylum Streptophyta; class Magnoliopsida; order Asparagales; family Amaryllidaceae; genus Agapanthus; species Agapanthus africanus. The sequence continues at coordinate 246,570,876 of CM057348.1, read as the reverse complement.
CAGGGGAAAAAGTGGGTTATTTATATCCGGTCGAACTTTTTAACATGTTCTAAAATACCCGGAAAAACATAAACAAAGTTAAACAATCCGATCGAAACATCGAGTCCCCAAGACAACCCAGAAAACTCAACTATTGAGTGCAAATTAAAAATTCCCAGAAGACACAAGAATCACCAACAGAGATAACTGTAGAAAATATACTGCCTAATCATCACAGACGGCCGCGGAATCGGCGCCAAAGGTAGTTTAGGGTCGCGGTTCCGCGGTGCCACTGTAGCTTTATGTTGTCGTTTTCTTCAGTTGTTCTTAGAATTTCCTGCTCTATTTTCTGAGCATTTTTAATTCACAAAAATACACTGTTTTGAAAAATGTACAGAGAAGGGTCAAGTTTAGGGTTTCGGGGTTCGATCGGATTTCTAACATCGTCTACACTTCGCCTAAAGTTCTAACTAGGTTCTGATACCACTGTAGGGTTCCTAGACACACTCAAGAGGTTCCACAAGGTATCAACCATGCCAAAATCAAATTTTTATGTGCCTAACAACTCTATACAAGATCGTTAACTAGAGGTAAGGCGAAACAAAAAAACTAGTAAACTACTTTACTACTAAGTGAAAAGAACTACAACCTTTGTAGATCCGGTCCTCCACTTCTAATGCTCCGTGTTGACGTCCCTTCGCTGCGATCATCGGGATCCCGAACCCTAGTGTTGGTTTCATCGGAGAAAAGAGCGGGCTAGGTCGTTGACTTCGATGCCGAAGATGATCTACGTCGAGGCGACTCAAACTCAAGCTCCATCATCACTAGGTCATGAAACTTGTGAAGATAACACACTCTACTACATGGCAAGTTGTAAAGGATGAAGAAATAGGAAGTGGGTTCACTTTAGAATTGGATTTCTCACTCTAAATCTCATAGCACCATTAGAGGTAGCAAGCTTTCTTCTTCTTGATGAAGAAGAAGAAGAAGAAAGAATAATGAATAAAGAATGAAACTTATCCTTTTAATTATGGAACCATGGTTGAGTTAAGCCCTCATGCTTAACTCAGGTAGAGAATTAACCAAAGTATTAGGTTAAGGGTTGGGTTAACTAATATCCTAAGGAAATGACAAAAGATTTGACTTTGTCAAAGTTTCTTCAAGCTTCATGAAGCTTGATAACTTTGACCAAAGTCCACCTCTTTTGTTATATATTAGGAAATTAGTAAACCCTAATTTAACCTTGATTTGGTTTAAGTCTCATACACACAACTTGTATGTATCATCAAGCATGATACAAACATATACACTTGCATATATCACATATAAACAATGTGCACATTCAAGTGAGAAAATCAAACTTAAGTGAACCAATACTAGTTAATGTAAAGTAATATATCAAATATATAATTATACATTAAATCATTAAATCAACACTTGATTTAACGATCCTGTCATATTGCATATAACTGACTAATATCTAGTGTATCAATGTATCGAATCAACACTTGATTCGGTAACACGGTTATATCTCATATAACCGTCCAATGATACAAATCGCGAGAATAGAATATAGTATCACATACTGGTATTATTCTCGATCGCGCACATATCTCATATGTGCTCCTATTTCGTTTCGCTTGAGCCAGGAAACCTCTGTGTAGGACTCCAAAGACTCGTCATTACGCCGGCAGTAGGTGATGATCATATCAATTACCCACAAGCCGCAAGCGGTCTGCTAAACGTAACGGCCACCCGGGTATTGAGCGATCAGAAGATCAACGAGCAAGCCTGCTCGCACTCCTGCGAATCCAACCGGTAACACTTACCTCACAGTCCGGTCTGTTCGTCTGATATGTCGCATATCTCGCCTAGGGGTGGTAAACGTCAAACCCCAGTAGCTTGATAAGTCATGCCGATGTAAGGTCCACAACAAGCGTGAAACTACTGATAACACTTACCAGTAAATCACAGCAACCCTGGCCAGGGATTTCCAGTTATGCCCAGTCGAGCATAGCGCAACATCAACCCCCAATACCGGGAGAGACGAATCCCCTCCTATCGCTCATTGCCTCCATGTGATTCGGGACTGTACCCAAAAACCACCTGTTTGCACGCCTCAGTAGAGCCGTGGTAGGGTGGAAATCAAAGCACAGAGGGAGAAACACAAGACTCTATGACGATCTCGGGTCAACAGACTAAGCTGTACCAGTGTCACCAGAGAACTGCCATCTAACGTGAGGTATAATACCATCTGGGAGCTCTCGGCGAGTACGTTCAGTGTACCCAGTCACCACTTAGCACCCGCATACCATCTCTGATGTCAAACACCAATGGATATGGGATCATCCATCGCCCATCACATGGGTCGAGAAGATATATGCTAGTCTACTCTGGAATATCGATGCCCCGTCTCGATATTCCCACGACTAGGAACATTGAAGGATGTACTCATGGACTACCCAGGCCTCACTAGTATGATCTACATCATAGTCCTGGAAGTCGAGCACACATCCTAAGGGCTTTATCAACATGTAATAGAGAGACTGCAAGTATACATGTTAAGATAAAAAGCAACAAGATAGCGTACTATCATGTCGAGCAAGAAAATCCTACCTATATATGTACCAGCATCCACTACAATATACATCTCATGTACAGTAATGGCCTCTAGGGCAGACATATAACTAACAAATAATAGCAATGGTTATTCGATTTCTAAAACATGGATTTTTCCATATTATTGTGGATTTGATCGTTAGACGTTTGTACATCAACGACGAGGGTTCTATGATTGTTTTTACATTCGTAGGCTATAGGTTCTAATCTATGAGCACTTCCTGTATCGTGTCGGTTTTTGAATCGGATTTTAATGCGATATGATGTATGTAGGTACTTCACATGGACTTCAGGATGACAAGGGGAAACAAGCGTCAACAACTTCGGCAAGCGAGGATTAAGGTGAGTAGATGTATATCTACGGAGGAAGTCGGATGGATGGCGTATAGCACCCCTGCAGTTTCATAGTGTGGCATGTGAATATGTTATGTGTGAGTGTGTGTGTGTGTGTGTGTGTTATTGTGAGACGTGAATAATTAGCAAAAAAGGTTTTAGGAGGCCATGGGTTAGTTTTAGCGTAATTGGAAAATAGTGCTTTTAGTTTAGTTCTTAGTCGCGAAACCTTAGAGTAAAGTTTGACGCGCACACACGCACACACATGACATGATTATGGGTGTATATGTTTATATTTATGTGTGTGATGCATTGGTACATATATATACATATATATATATATATATATATATATATATATATATACTTACACATATACGCATACGTATATACGGGTGATAAGGATAATATATGATACTTGGAGGTGAGTCGATATGATCGGGCATGATGCCGTGAGATCGGATATGTGATTGAGTCATGATATGATATATGACGTGATATTATAGTGGATCGTTAGGTGATGTGTGTTCATATCAGATTTTTGCATTTTTATACCACCCAATTTTTATCACATTGCATATCGGTAGGTACTCTTGAGCCGTGTTTGCTAGTCAATTGCAGGATAAAGGTTCTCGGCTCTAAATGATGAAATTCATGGAAAAAACACGACAAAATCCGGGATCCTGCCAACCACAGATAAAACACGAATCTCCGCTCTTTATCCGTCTGTTGCCACACACCAGTTTAGGAGACAAAATGGCAAATCAAATGTCATTTTCATTGCACAAGGCTCAATGGCAGCACAAGATCCAAGAAATCTACGCGGAGCTCGAGAAAATCATGACAAAAAGATCCATATCCAATCACCTTTTGATCAACAGAAATTCTGGAAAAATCGTGAAGCAATTCTGAGAAAAATCATATCCCAGACTAATGGGAACAACAAAACAGGAAAAGCCACCAAAAATGATGAACCAATTCCTCTAAAGTGCCGCGGTTCCGCGGCAATAGCAGGCTTAGGCCGCGGAACCGCGGCGGTATAGTGGTGACAGTTGACCAATTTTTGTGGGTAGATTGGTCATTTCACTTTAGTTCTGAATGTTACCCTAGGTTTTCATTTTCCAGCCTATAAATAGCCCAGAACCTTATGAAGCCAAGTGTGCTTAATCTTGTATTTTTTTTCTAGGTTTTAGAATACTTGTTCTTCTTCCTCTTCTCATCTCTTCTCCATTGAAAAACTTGTAGTGAGCTTTTGTGAGTGAAGAATGATGAATAAAGAAGTTCATTTTACTATCATACTTGTCTTGCTCTTATGTTAAATGCTTGTAATTTTCATTTGTTAACTTAGTTGTTGTTATTTCTTGTTGTTTCTTTCTTTTCTCTTTTCCTTTATCCTTAAACAACCATGATGCTTACGCTTGATCCTTGCCAAGGTGAGGTCGCAAATAGCTAGTTGTTATCTTCTAATCTCTTTCTTTCTATCTTCCTCTTTTGTTTTATTTTCTTTTCATTATGATGTGTGAGTAGTTTCCATACTTGTTAGGGTAGGATAAGGGAAGTTTGAGAGAAGGAAATCTCTCTCACTCTTTCCTTGCCCAACATTTTAAATCGACTCCCGTTAATTGAACCACAATCCGCTCCTTACGGCACCCTATCCTACATGATAGCGGTGATTCCGTAGTGAGACCGGTTATGGTTGAATTAATCGGAGGTTATGGCTAAGAGCCAAGAACGGACGGACAAGCACCAAAAGGAAGGACTTAAGCGTTGGAAAGCCTAGCTTATACTCGCAAGTTCCTTCCTAGTCATGCTAATCCCCGTTGTTGCCGATTACCGTAACACCGATATTAAGAGTGGCAACGAAAGAAGTGAGCGATTCCTAACTCAAACTAACCTAATCCTAACCCTAACAAGCTCTCTTTACATATCATTCTAACACTTAGATAATCACAAACAAATCTGGACTTTCGGACTTAACTCGTTAAAGCACATAGAAAAAGATTCCCATCTCCCTGCGGACGACCCGTACTCAACCGGCTAGCTACAAGCGAAACCGTTTTGATTGCGGTAATTAACTGAACTTGAACACACAGAATCTCTACCAATCAAATGGCGCCGTTGCCGGGGAGACGGTAGTTTATTTCTTTGTGTAATTTCGGGTTAATTTGTGAATATAAAGCTAACCGAAAAACAAAACAAAAAAAATACATTGTAAAAAGAAAGAAAAAAACCCATCTTGTTATTTTTTATTAGTTTTTGTGCAAGTGAGCAGGATAACACGAAGTTCGAGTTCAGTGCCAAAGACGTGGGAAGATAGACGCACATCTCACGACTACACCGCGGCAGATTCAAGACGAAAAAAATAAAACGGTCTACTGAAAATTCTGGAGCAGATACAGTGAACAATTCAAGATTCAAGACATCCAGAAAAGAAGAGGACAGCCAGGAAGCATCTACAACAAAACAGAAGCCTCAAGGACACCATAGAGCCGCGGAACCGCGGCATAAGCGTACATAGGCCGCGGAACTGCAGCGGTTTGGTTGAATCAGCCGTCCAAAATTCCCTGTAAGTCTCTCTAGCCCTCTCCCACTCCTCTGGACTCCAATAAACTGTGTTTTCTGCAGCATTCTTTGCGCAAATTCTCTTCCCCCTTCCAATCAACTGTTCTTGTGCAGGATTCTTTGCGCCGCGCTAAAAATAAAAATTGTTTGCAGTTGATTTGTTACCGCTTTGCATTCATTAATACGGACTTAAGGGGCTTGAAACCAATTCAGATTGGGTGGGGATTTAATCACCCTTCCCAGGACCCCAGAAATCACAAAAAGCATATGCATTGACCATTATTAAATTAAAAAATACTAGACTCAGCCCTAAGGACTTCGCGCTCAATAGGACAGAGGACTAGTTACAGCCATCGGCCGTTTATCCTATCTGACTTTTGCGGTGTCTAGGCAAGTGTGTCGAAGGAAGGTGGTTATTTAATTAAGGAACTTCACGAAAGCGTTGGACAACCTCCCACTTACCTGGCACTTACCTGGTCGCAATTGACGGAGAAGAGGCGGTTTGAGGTCCTATTTCTAGCCCTCTGGAACAGTTAGGAGCTGTCTAGCAGACCTAGGTGACCCTAGATCTAGGTGTGATTGTGCATATCATGTTTGTGATTGCTTAAAGCCGTAAGTCCGTACATATTTCTGTAAAGCTCTTTCTAAAAATAAAATAAATAAAAAAAGAAAGAAAAAAAATCAAAAACTTTTATAAAAACTTACCCTTTGTCGCCAAAATCAATTTTTCACCCACCACCCATCGCCTTTCTCCATTAACGTTTTCTTACCCTCACCTTCTCCGCTTTGACTATACTAAACTCGTTTAGTGTATGTCCGCTTGGACTCGGGACACTAGCGCCCGCCTAGTCCGCGTTACGTTAGTCGCTACCGACTACGCGATCGACTCAGACGTCGAAACTCCGTCCACTCCTCTTTCACCTTTACCTTTGCCGGCCAACTCCGACGTTGACCGGAATTCTGTTCATACATCTTCACCTTCACCATCACCAACCTCTTCTTCCGCGATGTCAGGATTTAATCCAAACATCACTTTGACTACCCCTGGATTGGCTCCACCTCCTACGGAGACCAATAACCCACCACCACCGCCTGTTGTAGCGCCGCAGCGAATCGCGCTCCAGGATCGTTTCTATCCCACCCGTTCTGTACTTCCCACCTGCCTCTCTCTTCCACAGGCCAATGGGAACAATTTTGAAATTAAGCCCCACTTCATCAACATGCTTCCGCGATTTCATGGGCTTGAATCTGAAGATGCCAATATCTTCATCAATAAATTTCAAAACGTTTGTGCCATGATGAAAACTACCCAACTGTCAGACGATGCTATACGCCTACGGGTCATTCCGTTCACTTTATGCGATATTGCTGAAAAATGGCTGTGTAGCACCGCTTCCCACTCCATAACCAGTTGGGACGAGTTTGTTAAAGCGTTTCTCAAAAAGTTCTATCCGAATCATAAAACCGCAAGGATTCGCAATGAAATCAACCAATTCTCTCAGCTTCCTTCTGAACCCTTCTGGAAGTGCTTTGACCGGTACAAAGACCTTCTTGTTCAGTGTCCTCACCACGGTATAGAGAAATGGCAACTTTGCCAAACCTTATACGAGGGCCTGAACCCAGCAACGAAGCAGTTGTTGGAAACCATCTGTCAGGGCCACTTCCTATCAAAATCTGACGAGGAAGCGTGGCAATTCTTTGACGACCTTGCGGAGCAAACGCTACAATGGGAGAGCACCAGACCGACTTCTTCTTCTTCTACCTCCATTTCTACCGGTCAGTCTAGGGTAGGAATTCACCAACTTGATGTCTCTATTGCGATGAAAGCTGAAATGGCTGCAATAACGAGAAAGCTTGAAGCCATAGAGAGCAAATTTTCTTCTCCTGCTACTGCCCCTGTTCTTCCCCTTCGTACCATCTGCCCTTGTTGTTCCGATCCTTCTCACTTAACCGAAGAGTATCCTTACAATCCACCATCGCAAGGACAGGATCAGGTTAATGCTGCATTTCAGCAAAGACCGAGGAATGATCCATACTCTTCCACCTACAATCCCGGTTGGAGGAAACACCCCAATTTCGCCTGGAATCAGAATCAGAATCAATTCCAAGGCAACAATTTCCAAAGGCCCCCTCCGCCGCAACAACAAGCGCAACAACAAACTCAACGTCAATTTCAGCAGCCCTTCCAACCCCAACCTTTTCAAAATCCGACGAACAACTTTGCACCCAACAATTCTTTTCCCCAAAACAACTTTGTTCCGTCAAACAACGATAAGGTTTCCTCGCTCGAACGAAGTCTGGAGGCGTTCGTTAAACAATCGACACAATCCACCGCCAACATCCAGTCTTCCATTCAGTCCTTAGTGCAACACACTGCCGCTCACGGGCAAAGCATCAAGACCATCGAAGCCCAGATTGCACAGCTGAATGCAGCCTTAAGCGAGCGAGAGAAGGGGAAGCTCCCGTCCCAGCCACTCCCAAATCCCGGTGACCCACATAATGTACATGTTGCTCTTGAACAACAGAACCATAATGTGAGTGCCGTGACCACATTGAGATCGGGAAGGATGCTGCAAAACAACATTGGCACACGGATCAACGATGACACCCCGGCCGCTTCTTCTTCTTCTTCTTCTTCTTCTTCTCCTACTTCTTCGTCTTCTGAGCCTATTCTCCATTCTTCAAAAGGCTCTCCTTCTTCTTTTTCTTCTGCTCTGAACGGACCCTCTTCTCACTCCACGAAAACACCTGTTCTGGGATCCGTTCCAACTCCACAATCTCCTCCACAAGCATTAGACTCAACCAATTTTAAAAACGTCCCATTTCCAAACCAGTTGAGGTCTAATAAACAAAATCCTCAAATGGAGAAGATTCTGGAGTTATTTAAGCAGGTTAACATTAACATTCCTCTTTTAGATGCCGTCCAACAAGTCCCGTCCTACGCGAAAATCTTAAAGGACTTGTGCACGAAAAAGAGGAAGTCTCAGGTACCAAAGAAAGTTTTCTTGGCTAGTGCTGTGAGTGATGCTCTTACCCAATCTTTACCACAAAAACGGAAGGACCCTGGCTGTCCTACGATTTCTATTACCATTGGGGATAAGAACATCAACCGCGCACTATTGGATCTTGGTGCCAGTGTTAATCTGCTTCCGTACTCAGTATACGAGCAATTAGGCGTAGGAGAGCTGAAACCCACACACTGTACTCTCCAAATGGCCGACCGATCGATCACCCATCCTAGGGGTGAGCTAGAGGATGTGTTAATCAAAGTCGGGGACTTCATATTCCCCGTTGACTTCATTGTATTAGACCCACAGCCTGTAGCTAACCCCCGGAATCAAATTACGGTAATACTCGGTCGCCCATTCCTTGCTACCTCAAATGCTGTGATCAATTGTCGTAATGGTTCGATGAACCTCTCTTTTGGAAACATGACAATTGAACTCAACATTTTTAGGTTGGGGAATCAGCCCTCCGAACCTAATGCTCATATACTGGACGTCTGCTCGATCCAGGAGATCACCCCTGAAGAGTGTGAATTCGAGGAGTTTCTGTTCGATCATGTTAACCTTAACGCCACTAGTGCGTTCCTCCTTGAACCTGCTGCTGTTTCTGCACCCGACAACGACTACGAGTGTTTCACGTTCTTGAACGATCTTAGCCGCTCGCAACCCGAGTTTGAATCCTTCGAATTTCCGGATGAATTACCTGAACCATCCGACTCGGTCGCTTACACTCGTTTTGAACCTTTGCTGGAGTCCTTTGAGTTCAAGACCTCTGCACCAATCTTGCCTTCAATCGTTTCACCTCCGACGCTCGAACTCAAGCCTTTGCTGTCTCACCTTAAGTACGCTTACATAGGTGAGAACGAGACCCTCCCTGTCATCATCTCGGCTTCTCTAGCTCCAGAGCAAGAGAAGGCCCTTCTCGCGGTCTTGCACAGCAACAGGCAAGCTTTTGGCTGGTCCATGGCGGACATCAAGGGGATTAGTCCCCTGATCGTTGAACATCACATTCATCTGATGGATGATGCCAAACCAGCCTGGGATCCACAAAGACGTCTCAATCCAGTCATGAAAGAGGCTGTGAAGAAGGAGATCGTAAAATGTCTAGATAGTGGTATCATTTACCCTATCTCTGATAGCCAGTGGGTTAGCCCCATTCACGTTGTCCCCAAGAAATCAGGTATAACGGTCATCAGTAACGAGGCGAACGAGTTAATCCCTACTCGCACCCAAACTGGGTGGCGAGTATGCATCGATTACAGAAAACTCAACGCCGCAACGCGGAAGGACCACTTTCCGCTACCTTTCATTGACCAAATGCTTGAACGATTGGCCGGACACGAGTACTACTGCTTTCTTGATGGGTACTCCTGCTATAATCAGATTCCCATCGCCGAAAAAGACCAGGACAAGACCACATTCACTTGTCCTTTCGGCACGTTTGCATATCGTCGCATGCTCTTTGGGTTATGCAATGCGCCCGCTACCTTCCAGCGGTGTATGATGGGAATCTTCTCTGACATGGTGGAAAAATTTCTGGAGATCTTCATGGGCGATTTCTCCATCTTCGGCGACTCCTTCAACGAGTGTTTGCTGCATCTCGACGCTGTCCGTACCCGATGTAAGGACAAGAACCTCACTTTGAATTGGGAGAAGTGCCACTTCATGGTGCGCGAAAGTATTGTCTTAGGACATATTATCTCGCAAAATGGCATAGAGGTTGACAAAGCAAAGATTGAGGTCATTTCCAATCTACCTCCTCCCAGATGCGTCCGAGACATCCGAGCCTTCCTTGGCCATGCCGGTTTCTATAGACGATTCATCAAGGACTTTAGCAAGATTGCTAGGCCCTTGACTCTTTTGCTGGCCAAGGAAACGCCATTCGACTTCAACTCGAGCTGTGTGACTGCATTCGAGTCATTGAAAAGCTCACTCACTTCTGCTCCCGTTCTTTCTTCACCTGACTGGACGCACCCATTTGAGATTATGTGCGATGCATCTGACTTTGCCATTGGTGCTGTCCTTGGACAACACATCAACAAGATGCCGCACGTAATCTATTATGCTAGCCGAACCCTGAACGATGCCCAACTCAACTATACAACAACTGAGAAGGAATTCTTGGCTGTTGTATTTGCTTTAGAAAAGTTCAGGCCCTACCTCATCGGCTCTCCAGTCATTGTCTACACAGACCATTCTACTCTGCGCCATCTTTTTGCGAAGAAAGATGCAAAATCTCGGCTAATACGTTGGATCCTCTTGCTTCAAGAGTTTGACCTTGTCATTAAGGACAAACGAGGATGTGAAAACGTAGTTGCCGACCATCTCTCACGACTTCCTTCTTCGCCTTCGCTTACAATTCCGATCAACGACGTTTTCCCGGATGAACAGCTCTTGACAGTATCTTGCGAACCCTGGTTCGCAGATATTGTCAACTATTTGGCCACGGGATTACTACCGACTGAATGGTCAAGTCAGGACAGACTTCGCTTCTTATCCCAAGTAAAACACTTTTACTGGGATGAACCCTATCTGTTCAAGTACTGTCCCGACCAGATTATTCGTCGGTGTGTCCCTGACGAGGAATTCAAGAGTGTGCTGTCATTTTGCCACGATCAAGCATGTGGCGGGCATTTTGGCCCCAGAAAGACAGCTGAGAAGATCTTGCAGTGTGGTTTCTACTGGCCATAACTCTTCAAAGACGCTCATGACTATTGCAAGACTTGCTCCCGGTGCCAACACTTGGGCCGGATATCCCGGAGGAACGAGATGCCGCTCCAACCGATCTTGGTTGTGGAGATTTTCGATGTTTGGGGGATCGATTTCATGGGGCCTTTTCCCATCTCTTTTGGGAACTTGTACATCCTTCACGCTGTTGATTACGTCTCTAAGTGGGTCGAGGCTGTGCCCAGCCGGACTAACGACAACAAGGTTGTCGTTAGGTTTCTTAAAGAAAACATTTTCTCCCGTTTTGGGCACCCCCGAGCGATCATTAGCGACAATGGAAGCCATTTCTGCAACAAGACTTTCGAGGCCTTGATGCGGAAATATTCCATTAATCATAAGCTCTCTACGCCCTACCACCCCCAAACCTGCGGGCAGGCCGAATTTTCAAATCGGCAAATCAAGCAGATACTGGAGAAGACGGTTTCCAAGAACCGTAAGGATTGGTCGCTGAAACTCACCGATGCCCTTTGGGCATTTCGAACCGCTTATAAGACCGACCTTGGCATGTCTCCCTATCGGCTTGTGTACGGAAAAGCTTGCCACCTACCAGTCGAAATAGAGCATCGCGCATTTTGGGCGATAAAGGAGCTGAATCTGTCTCTCGAAGATGCGGGCAGCCATCGGAAGCTGCAGTTGAACGAATTAAGCGGGCTTAGGGATGAGGCTTACGATAACGCGGTTGTCGTTAAGAACCGAACGAAGGTGTTTCACGATAGACACCTTTTGCGCAAAACTTTCATACCTGGTCAACAGGTACTGCTTTACGACACCAGACTACACTTCCATCCAGGAAAGCTCAGATCTCGCTGGAAAGGGCCGTATTTTGTGCGGAATGTGTATCCGCATGGCGCTGTGGATTTGGAGAATCCAAAGGACGGTTCATTTTTCAAAGTGAACGGACACCGACTTAAACCGTACCTTAGCGTCGAACCAACAGAGGAGCTCCTGTTCTTACAGGAGCCGGTTTACCCTGCATAATTTTCCTATGCCTACCACCAAACTTCGGTTATCCAGCCAAGAACAAGTGGACACTGTTCCAAATAAGTTTGGGGGTATGTATATACCATTTTGTACATTTTTGTGGATATTCTTTGCCATTTTTTTCTTTTTCTTTTCTTTTCTTTAAAAACAAAAAAAAATAAAATGTGTGTATAGCTAACCGACAATTTTGACCCTTCAAATGATCTCTTCATGCAATGACAGTGAGGACACTGTCTAGTTTAAGTTTGGGGGTACGCTCGGTACGCATTTCTTACCTTCGCATTCATATGTATATTCTGCATCTGCATATTAAAATCCATAAAATCCATAAAAATCTGAAAATTTTCTAAAAACATAAAAACTTTTTTGTCAAGTTAGCTAGTAGGAGGACTCTTATTCAACATTTCAACGGTTTTGTTTGATAAGATAAGAATAACTAAATCTTCTGTTTAGATTTTGAAAACCTGAAAGATAACTCTCCTTTGAAGTTAACTATAGCTGATATACGTCTTTACATCACACTACACGTGTCGTGAGTTTTGGAAATTAGATGACAAGTCTTTTTATGTCTAAAAACTTTTAAATGGATAAATGATTTTCTGAGGATCAAATAGGTTTGTTCGGAAATAAGTAATATCAAGAATAGTTTATGAAGTGAGTGAATATGAAGGAATGTTATTGATGCCTTACTTGGAACTAAGTCTGAAAAATAACCCATCTGGAACTTGATTGGAATGATTACACACCAAAACCCACTAAACACGTCTTTTATCCAAAAAAAATAATTGAACTGCCGGCTATATCACCGTTCGTATTAAATCATCATGTTTTTCACGCCAAACTGTCTTTTGTTTGTGGACCTAGGTAACTTGAGTAATTAAGTCCGCTGGGGTGTTTCTACACCTAATGCCCTAAAGCCAACTGGTTTGGGTGCATTGGCCCAAAACTCGCTAAGAAGCGTAGAAAGTCCAGATTAAAACAAAATCAAGCAAGTGTTCTCTCCGAGTTAAAATTCCTAACGGTTCTTTGTGTGAGAATAATCTTGATAAAAGACAGGCTTTTATAAATAAAAAAAAAGAATTTTAGCGGAGATATGAAGGTTTTATTCTATGATAAAGACTATTGCACGTCCACAGAGGTGTGTATGAAATGAAAACAAGAAAAAGGTGGAGTGAAAAATAAGACCTAGTTTCCTGTTAAGGAAGATAGAAATTCTAAAGTTGAAACTTTACTGGAAAACGAAACTTGAAAAATGCTTTACTCTTTATAAAACTTATGTGATCCTTTCAAAAAAAATTTATCTGGGCTTTATTGTGTGACATGATGACGTAAATCGATCCTTCTAGAAACTTAACGACACTATTTGCACTGCACGTAAAGACATATAAAATCTATAGTTAAATAAGAAGCGAGGCGTGAAAAATAAGGGTTCGATAGTCTAGACTTAGGATAATAGAATTGTTATTTTCTGAAACAAAACTTTAGGGTTTGAATCTTAGTTATTTTACAAAACTAACTTGACCGGATTTTGTGGGTATATCCGCTGAAAACCCTCAGGAGACAACACTCCTCCTACTAGGGACACCTAGAGGTTTAACGGCTTGTTGCACATGCTCAGTGCAATCGCGTTCCCTGCGAAAGTGAGGTTAGGAAAATTTTTGTGAATAAATTGGCTTTGCTCGGGACGAGCAAATGATAAGTTTGGGGGTATTTGTTCATATCAGATTTTTGCATTTTTGTACAACCCAATTTTTTTCACATTGCATATCGGTAGGTACTCTTGAGCCATGTTTGCTAGTCAATTGCAGGATACAGGTTCTCGGCTCTAAACGATGAAATTCATGGAAAAAACACTACAAAATCCGAGTTCCTGCCAACCACAGATAAAACACGGATCTCTGCTCTTTATCCGTCTGTTGCTACACACCAGTTTAGGAGACAAAATGGCAAATCAAATGTCATTTTCATTGCACAAGGCTCAATGGCAGCACAAGATCCAAGAAATTTACGCGGAGCTCGAGAAAATCATGACAAAAAGATCCATATCCAATCACCTTTTGATCAACAGAAATTCTGGAAAAATCGTGAAGCAATTCTGAGAAAAATCATATACCAGACTAATGGGAACAACAAAACAGGAAAAGCCACCAAAAATGATGAACCAATTCCTCTAAAGTGCCACGGTTCCGCGGCAATAGCAGGCTTAGGCCACGGAACCGCGGCCGTATAGTGGCGACAGTTGACCAATTTTTGTGGGTAGATTGGTCATTTCACTTTAGTTCTGAATGTTGCCCTAGGTTTTCATTTTCCAGCCTATAAATAGCCCAGAACCTTGTGAAGCCAAGTGTGCTTAATCTTGTATTTTTTTTCTAGGTTTTAGAATACTTGTTCTTCTTCCTCTTCTCATCTCTTCTCCATTGAAAAACTTGTAGTGAGCTTTTGTGAGTGAAGAATGATGAATAAAGAAGTTCATTTTACTATCATACTTGTCTTGCTCTTATGTTAAATGCTTGTAATTTTCATTTGTTAACTTAGTTGTTGTTATTTCTTGTTGTTTCTTTCTTTTCTCTTTTCCTTTATCCTTAAACAACCATGATGCTTACGCTTGATCCTTTCCAAGGTCAGGTCGCAAATAGCTAGTTGTTATTTTCTAATCTCTTTCTTTCTATCTTACTCTTTTGTTTTATTTTCTTTTCATTATGATGTGTGAGTAGTTTCCATACTTGTTAGGGTAGGATAAGGGAAATTTGAGAGAAGTAAATCTCTCTCACTCTTTCCTTGCCCAGCATCTTAAATCGACTCCCGTTAATTGAACCACAATCCGCTCCTTACGGCACCCTATCCTACATGATAGCGGTGATTCCGTAGTGAGACCGGTTGTGGTTGAATTAACCGGAGGTTATGGCTAAGAGCCAAGAACGGACGGACAAGCACCAAAAGGAAGGACTTAAGCGTTGGAAAGCCTAGCTTATACTCGCAAGTTCCTTCCTAGTCGTGCTAATCCCCGTTGTTGCCGATTACCGTAACACCGATATTAAGAGTGGCAACGAAAGAAGTGAGCGACTCCTAACTCAAACTAACCTAATCCTAACCCTAACAAGCTCTCTTTACATATCATTCTAACACTTAGATAATCATAAACAAATCTGGACTTTCGGACTTGACTCGTTAAAGCACATAGAAAAAGATTCCCATCTCCTTGCGGACGACCCGTACTCAACCGGCTAGCTACAAGAGAAACCGTTTTGATTGCGGTAATTAACTAAACTTGAACATGCTGAATCTCTACCAATCAATGTGCATTCATACATACGATAATATGTATGATGATTTTAGAATGTACGAGACTTTAGAACAGTACCCCTGATCATGATATTGTTCGATGATGATAACATATGAGTGATGATGTATATATGATAGTTGATCCGTACCCTCGATTTTTGGGATGCCGTATGACGGAATTTTGCCGTACGAGTTATATATATGACGATTGATCCGCACTCTTGACTTGAGGATGCCGTACTATGTATTATACAGTACGTGACGCTATGATGCTGGATCGCCGAATACTAGGTATATCAACTCGGAATATATGTAGATTACCCTTCTGAATAGTTTCTTAGTTTAATGTTTTAGTTGTGTAGGTAGATGCTAGCCTAGGTTCGAGTCGTATCTATTTTCAAAACTAACGAATCGTGAGTACCTTCAAAAGACACCCGAGGGAATGCTACGGATTTTTCAAAGGACATGTATTTTCTCAAAACCACCGTAACCCCTACTTTTCTAAAAACCACGATTCGTGTATTTCAAACACCAAACCCGTATGACTCGTACACCGATATGTATATTGATTAATGTTACGTTTACTATTCCCTTTTCTGTTATATTTATGTTGTTCTCATTGCATTTCATATTTATCATATGTGTTTCCTTAGCTATTATGAATCCCATCTGTTAGGAAACCAGCACCATTACCGATGATGCCTATGTTCCACATACACTTGCTGCGGTAATTGCCATGTTACGTGCACTTTAGAAAACATTACTATATTGGTATAACCTGTTAGCTAGTAGTTTCAACATATTATTAGCATACTTACTCTCATGTGCTAATTCAGATATTGCATTCCTTGCGTAGATACCCCATCCAAATTATATATTCATTTTGTTATGCAATATTGTGGGCTTTACGCCGATATTCACTGCTTATTGACTATCGATTTTAGGATTTCAGTCTTTATACGAGATTTTAGGATTTGGGGTTGTTAGTCAATGTTGCGCACTCCACGTGTTCGTGGGGAGGCGGAATAAGCAAAAAATGATTTTTACGGGCTTCGGAACATCGACTTTAGTAAGGATCAAACATAAAACCCTAGCTAGCAATCTATATGAGGTTTAACTACTCGGATGAATGTTATACCTCGTAGGATCATGTCCTTCTTGTCTTCTCGCTGTCCTCCTTCACCTCGCGGGCTCCTTGGAGTGGAAATGGATAGCACCTCCTCGTAGGCCTCTCGAAGTCGAAGAAGATCCACCCGAAAGTTCCTACCTTGAGCTTAACCTCCAAGTTGAGGCAACTAGATCACTTGGCTTGCTAAACGAAGTAACCTAGAATGAGTAAAGTGTGATTTTGGGTTGCTTAGTCTCACTAACCCATGATTCTCAACACATGAGACACTAGGGTTTTTGAGAGGAAGAGGAAGAAGGAGAGAGTTAGCATGAGAGCTCACTTGAGGAATGAGAGAAGATTTTTGATAATAATAATAGAAATTGTGATGGCTAGCTTGACATGACCACAACCATGTGATGAAAATATATCTCCTAAAAAATATCCAGCTCACAAAAATATCTCACCAAAATATCTAAAGTCAAAAAGTCAAACCAAGTCAAGTGGTCAATCAAAGTCAAATGGTCAATACAAGTCAAATGGTCAGTACAAGTAGCCATGCCATAATTAGCATTAGCAAAAATAACAAATTCTTTTCTCCACCTCATAATTTTTTTAATCAAGTCAATAGTCAAAACCCTAATGAGGTGTCACCTTCTATACCCCTCTCATCCGTATATACATACCCGCATCCGTGTTCCTAAAAAAATGAATAAATGAGACGAAACTAATCCAACAATCAAATACTAGGATCCGGTTTAAACCAAAGCCCACTAGTACTGTCCGCTCGAATATCACACACGCACAAGTACACATATGTGAACGAACCCTGTCGTAAAACCATACGACCTCTACATCGTTTCGCCCGAACCTAGGAAAGTCTCTGTGTGGGACTCTAAAGACTCGACAGTACGCTGGCAGTGGGTTTAACCACAAGCACGTCAGTGGTACTAGCTGCACGAAATGGCTACCCAGGTATCTGTCGATAAGAAGGCCGACGAGCAAGCTCATCCAAACTCCTATTGAGCCTGTCTGTGGCAATCTTCGTACAGTCCGGTCTGTTTGTCTAAGAGTGTCACATATCGGGCCTAGGAGGACGGTAAACGTAAGACCCCTAATAGCGGTATAAGTCGTGTCGGAGTACAGTGCAAAACACCCTAAGAAACTACTGGAGTACCTACCAGTAAATCTCGCTTACCCTGGCCAGGGACTTTGTGTAATGGCGTTCCGAACACAGCGCGACATCAACCCCCAATACTGGAAGAGACGATTCCTATCTAACCGCCACTACCTCCAAGTGCTTCGGGACTGCACCCAACTACTACCTGTTAGCTCGACTCAATAGAGCCGTGGTAGGGTAGTAATCTAAGAACAGTGGGAACATACTTGAGGCAAAGTAGCAGTGTCAAGTCAACGGACTAAGCTGTACTCATGTCACCTGTGAACTGCTACCTGACGATTGGCATAGTACCAACCAGCAGTACCCTATGAGTCCGTCCAGTATAACTCATAACCCAATGAGCACCTGCATACTATCTCCAGTACGACGTACTGATGGCTGTGTGACAGATCATTTCCCCTACTGGGATGAGAAGCATATACACTAGTCTACTATGGAGTATCGATTCCCTGTCTCGATAATCCTGCGACTAGAGACCTGTATAAGGATGTGCTTATAAACTTCCCAGCCACCACTAGTGTGACTGCCATCACAACGCTGGTAGTCAAGCAAAGATCCTGAGGGCTCTATCAAAATGTATTAGCGATACGTTAAAAGAAACATATACACATATTAAGATAGATACAAACCAAGTAGCATACTACTATATCGAGCAAGACTGTCATAAATCCGTGTATATATCCCAAGCTTCCACAATGTAATATACAAACTAGTATTATACAATAATGGCCTCTAGGGCATGTCACACTAAAATTCTCCCACTTGCACTAAGGCCATGTGCTGGCATATCGCAGACCTGTCATCTCGAATAGCCTCTCGAACTGCGTCTGAGCGATGACCGTTGTGAAAGGATCTGCAGTGTTGTCTTCTTAGCAACTCTCCGAACATCGATCTCCCGACGATCCACGATCTCCCTGATCAGGTGATACCGCCTCAAGATGTGTCTTGACTTCTGATGGTACCTGGGTTCCTTTGCTAAAGCTATAGCCCCGTTGTTGTCAAAATATAGAGGTATTGGATCAACAATGGATGGAACCACCTGAAGTTCTATTAAGAACTTCCTCATCCAGATTGCTTCCTTTGCGTCATCAGAAGCTGCGATATACTCTGCTTCCATCATTGAGTCAGCAACGGTGTCCTGCTTGGAACTCTTCCAACAGACCGCTCCTCCGTTGAGGGTAAAGACATAACCCGACATAGACTTGGAGTCATCCTTGTCACTTTGGAAGCTGGAGTCAGCAAATGCCTCGATCAGGAGTTCTTTTCCGCCGTACACCAAGAACATATCCTTAGTCCTTCTCAGGTACTTGAGAATGTTCTTTACTTCTATCCAGTGCTTCTCCCCAGGGCTTGAATGATACCATCTTACCACGCTCAGTGCGTAAGCTACATATGGTCTGGTACACAACATCGCATACATTATAGAGCCTACCGCAGAAGCGTAGGGTATAATAGACATGCGATCCTTTTCCAAATAAGGCTTGTGAGACATCTTTTTGGAGAGGTTGATTTCGTGACAAGCAGGTAAATTACCGTGCTCAGAATCTTCCATACTGAATCTCTTAAGTATGGCGTCGATGTACCTGGACTGTGAAAGTTTCAGCATCCTCTTAGATCTATCACGATAGATCTGGATCCCTAGAATGTAAGAGGCATCAACCATGTCTTTCATGGAGAACCTGTGTGACAATAATCCTTTGAAAAATTGTAGCATAGGAATGTCATTTCCTATCAAGTGAATGTCATCCACGTATAAAACGATGAATACTACAGTTCTTGCAACAATCTTACTATAAATGCACGGCTCATCTGGATTTTTGATAAAGTCAAATTCTTTGACCGTCTCATCAATACAGATGTTCCAACTCCGCGATGCCTGCTTTAGTCCATAAATGGACTTAAGCAACTTGCACACTTTCCCGTTGCTACCACTCTGAATGAAACCCTCTGGCTGGTCCATATAGACGCACTCTTCCAAATTTTGATTTAGAAAAGCGGTCTTTACGTCCATCTGCCAAATCTCATAATCGTAGATGGCAGCAATGGCAAGAAGGATCTGAATAGATTTGTGCATAGCCACAGGAGAAAAGGTTTCATCATAGTCCAAACCAGGTCGTTGACGAAATCCTTTTGCAAGAAGTCTAGCCTTATAGGTTTCAACCTGTCCATCTACACCAATCTTCTTTCTGAAGATCCATTTGAAGCCTATGGGTTTTACCCCTTCTGGAGCAATGTCCAAAGTCCATACGTTGTTGGTGTACATGGACTCCATCTCGGTCCGCATTGCATCTAGCAATTTTACCGAGTCTGTGCTTTGAATGGCTTGCTGGAAGTTAGTTGGCTCATCATTATCAATGATGCAATCTTCTCTATCCCCGTCTACGAGAAAACCGTAGTATCTCTCGGTCGGAT
Organism: Agapanthus africanus; assembly: GCA_030015575.1. Taxonomy (NCBI): domain Eukaryota; kingdom Viridiplantae; phylum Streptophyta; class Magnoliopsida; order Asparagales; family Amaryllidaceae; genus Agapanthus; species Agapanthus africanus. The sequence continues at coordinate 246,550,691 of CM057348.1, read as the reverse complement.
GAGACAATCTACTACTCCTGCGGAGTGGCGCGGGAATGTCCTGTTCTTTAGGAACCTCTTGTTCCACCAAGCTCTCAGTAATAGCTTATGGTTCTGGAATTTCTTCCAGTTTCATTGCGCTCCCACTAGTTTCTTTTTCTAAAAATTGATGTTCCAAAAAGTGGGCATGACGACAAATAAAAACCTTTTATTCCTCTGCGTAATAGAAAAAAATACCCCCTAGATTTCTTTGGGTGTCCCACAAACTTACACAGTACTGAGCATGCCTCGAGTTTGTCCGCATATTTTTTTTTGAAAAAAGCCGGACATCCCCATATCTTCAGTTAAGGTTTCTTCCTACTCCACATCTGACATGGTGTGGTTGGCTCAGTCTTGGTAGGAATCTTGATCAAAATATATGCAGCTGATTCTAGTGCATAGCCCCAGAACGATCGCGGTAACTCAGCATTACTCATCATGGAACGTACCATATCCAATAAGGTTCGGTTCCGTCTCTCCGATACACCGTTATGTTGTGGTGTGTATGGAGGAGTAAGCTGAGAGAGAATTCCCTTCTCTTTTAGGTAATCTAGGAACTCGGCACTCAAGTATTCAGCACCTCGATCAGATCTCAGTGTCTTGATACATTTTCCGGTTTGTTTTTCAACTTCATTCTTATATTCCCGGAATTTCTTAAAGGCCACGGATTTATGTTTCATCAAGAAAATATGTCCATACCTAGAGAAATCATCCGTAAAAGTAATGAAATAGGAATAACCACTTCTTGCATGTGTAGACATTGGACCACACACGTCGCTGTGTATGAGTCCCAAGAGCTCACTCGTTCTTACTCCGTGTCCAGTGAATGGAGTCTTTGTCATCTTTCCTTTAAGACATATGACAAGTTGCATAAGATTGATATTCGAACGGATCCAAATATCCTTCTTTATGTAACTTGGTTAACCTTGTCTCATTGATGTGACCTAGTCTACAATGCCATAAGAAAGCTTGATTTAATTCTGGAGCCTTTCTTTTATGTATGTTCTGGACATTGAAAACATGTAGTTGGTTTAATACGTATATACCGTTGTTTAGTGTCACGTCCGAAAGTACGGAACAGGACAGGCACTTAAACTACGAAACGTCTCGAGGCGTACGTAATCTAAGTTAGCCGAAAGCCCAGAAATCCAAACCAAGAAAAGTAGTAGAGTGAAGGAAAACCAATTTAAAATCAAGTAGTTTTAATAGCATAAGCCGAATTATGCGGTTCAAAAAAAACATCAAATATTTCCTGAAAATTTCGGCAGAGTCTCCTTCGTAAATACTGGCTCCCAAACGGGATACAACATGAATAGTATACGAAATCAATAAAAAGGCATCCCCAAACGGGAGCTAGCTCTTCGTCAATCGACGATCACAACCATACAAGCAATATAATATACAACGCCAAGGGCGAGGATCAAAACTCAAAAGGGAACCCAAACCCACAAGAAAACCACAGAAATACAACGCGCGACTCTAAGGTCGAAGGAATAATATCACTGGTCTCTATCTCAAAATAAATACATGTTTGGTTGATGGAATTTACTAGATACAACTGAATAATAATATACAAAGTATAATGATGGGTGCGATACAAATAAACACACCTACTAGCAAGTCGCCCGAAAGAAGCAGTGCCAGCAAAGCCGTAATGAATCCTGTACGGCAAAACTTGCAAGAAACTGTGGCACAACGGGGGTGTTGGAGATAGTGCCCTCAGAGTCAATTATTGGATCACAGGTACGTGATTGCAATGATTGAGGGAGGACCTATCCCGGTAGGACAGTCTTACTCGAGATGATAGTATGCTATCTGGTTTACCTTTATCATCGTGTACTGTTTTAAGTGACCTGACGCGTCGCTATTACACGTTGATAGAGCCCCTAGGATTCTTGCTTGACCACCAGCAGTATGAGGGCGATCATATAAGTGGGAGCTGGGGGTCTCTAAGCATATCCTTAAAAGGTCCCTAGTCGTGAGAGTTTCGAGACAGGGCATCGATTCTCCATAGTAGACTAGTGTATACAGTCGAGACCCCGACGAGGGGCGGTGGCCGATCTCACAAGCCACTGGTGTCAGTTGGATCACCTAAGATGTATTCAGGTGCTCATTGGGTTATGAGTACACCGGACAGGACTCGCCGGGAACATGCTAGTTGGTCATATACCAGACGTCAGATGGCAGTTCCCTGGTGACATGTGTGCAGGTTAGTTCATCGACCTGGAGATCGTCATTTGTCTCGTGTGAGTTCCCACTGTACTTTGATTACTACCCTACCACGGCTCAAAGGAGTCGTGCAAACAGGTTTTAGTTGGGTACAGTCCCGAGCCACATGGAGGCAGTGAGCGTATCTTCAGGGGTTCGTCTCTCCCGGTATTGGGGGTGAGGTCGTGCTGTGTCTAGGAGAGCCATTACACGAAGCCCTCGGCCGAGGCAAGGAGATTTACTGGTAGGTATTCCAGTAGTATCTCAGGGTGTTCTGGGCTACACTCCGACACGACTTGTACCGCTTTTGGGGGTCTGACTTTTACCAACCCCCTAGGCCCGCCATGCGATGCTCATAGACGAACGGACCTGACTGTACGGCTATTGTCACTGACAGGCTCAGTAGGGTGTCAGGCTGAGTTCGCTCACAGACGTCCCTTTTGGTCAATACCTGGTAGCCCGTTATGTATTGGCTTATACCTCTAACGTGCTAGTGGTTAAATCCACAACCAAGGTGTTGATGAGTCTTTAAAGTCCCCCACATTCAGTTACTCAGCTTTCGGGCGAAAGGTTATAGAGGCCGTATGGAGATATGGTAAGGTCCGATCAGATACGTGCGGTATTGCACGGATCAGGATCGGTCGGTCTGTACTATAGGCCGTATGGTTATATGGCAGGGTTCGATCAGATACGTGCGGTATTGCACGGATCAGGATCGGACGGATATTACTAGCCGGCTTTGGTTTAAGCCGGATCCTAGTATAGTACAGTGTAGATTTTGTCTCATTGCATTTTTATTTCGGTCGGAATACAAATGCGGGTGTGTATGCACAGTATCGGGGTTTTCCTGTAATTTATTACGGGACCAGTTTTCTGGAGTTGCCAGTTTGCTTTCCGTTTCGGCCGATTTCCATTGTTCCGTTCATTGGCCGAAGATTGGTGGAGGAGGGTTTATTTGCATTGTTGCAAATAGGCATTAGTGGAGGGGGTTCTTTGCATCTTGTTGCATCATGATGGCTTTCATGATGTGCACCATCCATTGACTTGATTTCTTCATGATGGCATGACTTTTTGAGTCATCATGGTTCATGATGGTTGGACTTTGTGAGGTGATGATGGTGGGGTTGAGTGTTGAGTTTTCCTTACTATCATTTCTTTTGCATGATAGCTTTCCTCTCTCTCTCTTGGGTATGAGTTGAGAATGGCTCCTTTTTGATTTATCCTCCCACTCTCTCATTCTCTCCACCACCATGTCATGGCCGGCCACCATGAGGGTGGGTTGCCCATTTTTGTAGTGGGGATTTTTGCTCTCTTGATGCTAGAAAAATCCCCAAGTTCCTCCACAAAAGTTCATACCTCATTTCCTCCACCAAAATGGCACCTCCATAAACCCCAAATGAGACACTAGTTCTACTATTTTCTACAGCATATCTTGGGCACGTCGACTAGCCAGCTTCGTGCCCGAGTTGCCTCGGCATTGAGGTGGGAGCCCGTAAAAGAAGTAGGCGATGTGGTGCACTTCCGGCGACGAGGTGGAGACCGGAGCTTCCGCAGGAGATCGGGACGACGACGAGAAGACCGGAGGACTTGGATCAGTCGGTATATCTCTCTTCCCTTTCTTGTAGATAGCTAGGACTAGTTAGTGGTTCGATCCGGGTATTAGTGCGCGGCGGTTTGCCAGTTCAAGAAAAATTAAAGTTTATCACCGCTTCCGCATTTGGCCGTCGGATTGACGGCCGGGGCGCCGCCGTGCACTTACAGTGGTATCAGAGCCTCGCCATTAACTTAGTCTAGCTTTCCTTAATGTGTTTTGCGTTTCCGATTGACCAAAATTCCAAAATCTACATTTTTACTTGCATCAGTTTTCGGTTGAAATTTTTTGGTGTCGAAATTTTTTTCAGGTTACAGAAAAGTGATGTACTGGAAAATCTAAGAGTTCTGTGAAAATTCGATGCACTAAGTCCACTGTTGGAGCGCGGATCCGCGGCCAAACACCCCTTTGGGCCGCGGATCCGCCGCACACTGTTGGGTTCCCTGCACCAAATTTCTACAGTATCTTTTTGGGGTTTTGGAATATTAATATTGGGCCCAGAATTTCTTGATCTGCTACAGTATTGTTTGGGGGCCCACTTGTTAATTTTTGATCGATCGGATATTTTAAACACATTATTTCACAGTATTTACATTATATCTGCGACCGTGAATGTCACTTGATCGGTAAATCCGGTCTAACTGCTATAGCCCGGTTAGACGGATTTGCGAACGTGACTTTCACGTTGATGTTCTGTTTTTGCTGTGATGTTGCGGATCGGTCGTGGGGATAGCCTGGATGCAATGCTAGTACAGTTGTGGTTGTATTATGTACATTTGATATTGCGGGGCGAGCGTCCGACATGTGGACTGCCGTCACTGCCTGTTTGTATTATTATTTTGGGGCACGACCTGGTTGCGGTCGATGTACCCGTTGTATGTATATTTTACTTTCTGTACTAGGCTTACCCCGCGGAGGGGTGCACGGATAGCTGGGTTCTAGAGGGCAACAAGCCCGCATCTCATGGCATTAGGACGGAGGGGGCTTCGCTCTAGGATTGGCGGGCTATTCGCCGCACTCGTAGGGGGTACAGGTTGACCCAGGAGGGGTGCCCAAGTTACCGGATTCCGTGAAGTGCTGGGTGGTCCATTCACGGTGCTGAAGGGGGCTGCCTCGCTTCAGGTTTTGGCGGGTGACTTGCCGCGCCCGTAGGGTTCTAGGATTACATTGCACAGGCTATCCACACGACCAGGGGAACGTCGGGTTTCAGCAGTGGCTCTGTGAAACCCGGGGATCCCAGATATCTGTATTGTTTCTGTGATGCTGTACATATCTGTGATGTTGCATTTTATTCACGCCTTGAGCGAATATAATATATTGGTATATATATTAGTAGATGTTGTATATGTTTTGCATCCGCGCTAGTCCAGTCCCCGCTCTGTCGTTAGTTAGCTAACCTAACGGGTAATGACGGGACCCAGTGGCGAATGCGGATGGCATATACGTACATCAGTATATTTTCGTTCTTTTTGGTGTGATCAATTGATGGGACTGCATTGATTCGGATCAATGCAAGTTAAAAAAAAACCTTATCTGATGTTGTTGGAACACTTTTCTAAAAGCTGTTATTGCAAGGACGTTCACTTTTGTTTTGCATCGTGGTATTCAGTTGGAATATCCTGCTCCTCAGTCGACGAGGCAAGGGCCGAGATCCCTTCACCGGGAGTGACCCCTTGGACAGAAGTTTGCGTCAGGGCATTAACTTCACTATAGCCGATTACTTTTGCTTTGCACCGTGGTATTCAGTTGGAATATCCTGCACCCCATTCTACGGGGAAAGAGCCGAGATCCCTTCACCGGGAGTGACCTCTTTAGCAACGGTTTTCGTCACTATATTTTCAAAAAGCTATCCGTTCCTTCAACGATATCAAGTTCACTACGTTAAAGGTTTTCGCCAGAAACCATTCGTAGCCCTCCGTCGTTTCATATGGGTAGTCAATAGTATTCAAGCTGTGTTTGTTGGCCATAGTCAAGGCACAGTGTTTGGTAGCTGTTGGGTGTTCATATGCTGCATAGATAGATGCGTTGGTTTGGGACAGTCGTATAGCCTTGTTGGCCCTAGTCAACGGCTTGTACGGGTGGATTCAAATCAACCTGGATAATGATGGGTAGAACTTGACATGTGACTTATGATTTGTTGGCCTTAGTCAAGGTCATAAGAGCATGGGGCAGAAATCACATCGGGAGTTTCAAAAGAACTGAAACTTGCCAGATATGCGCATACCTTCTGGAGTGTGACACCGTGAGCGGATTCCGTCACGTTATCATGCGATGATAGTTGGATCCCGATTCCCACTGATGAGTTAGTTTACTCCTCGGGTGACCCCGACTAATTCTTCTTTCAGGTTTGGAGGAGAATTTGAGGTACAGTGGGAGGATTCCAGATTAGATAAATTGGTAACCATTTTGATCTAGGTTAGAGTGCACGCTGAGTGTTTCTTTTCTCTCTCTCTTTGGCAGCGACCTTTTGACCCGACCCTAAGACTATGACTCAGTGACCAAGTTGACCGAACCTTCTTAACACTGGCTTTTGGATTGTCAGAGTTGCAAACCTCATTGCCACTCCTACTTTTACCCTTTTCTCCAGGACACCCCGTGTTACTACGAACGTCCACTTCCATTGGACAAAACCATCGTATGGTTAGATACGAACTCGAAGGGATTTATTCGAGGATGGTTTCCGGTTCTGGAGAAAACGGATAGGATTATTCAGTTGTCTTTTCCTTTTACCTTCTCTCAAGTTGTGAGTACTCCTTGGTTTAGGAGATAGTACACCTATTACGCAAATTGGATAGTCTTCTTCCAAACCATAGGCAGGTGCCGACCGGTAGGGAATGAAGAAAACCAATTAGCATAACGATGGTGTGCAGAAGGTATTCAGTTCAGACAAAGTAAGGGATTAGTAAGAGGGCAAAGTAAATTGCAACAGATATTCACGACCAAACCAAATATTTCGTTACCACTCCCACATCACCTTTGTATTTCTCCAGGACACTCCGTATCACTACGAAGATCCACAGTTTATTTGGATACTCCATCGTATGGTTATATACGAACTCGAAAGGAACTTGTTCCAGTTCGGGGATGGATCCTGGTTCAGGAGAAATAGGAATAAGGTTTATTCGGTTGTCTTTTATCTTCACCTTCTCTCGCTTTGCGAGTGCTCCTACGATTAGGACAGTACACCCATTATGCTTATTGGATAGTCTTCTTCCAAACCATAGGCTGGTGCCGAACGGTAGGGAAGGAAGAAAACCATTTGGCCTGAGGGGTGTGCAGAAGGTAATGACTAAAGACATAAGGGATTTGGAAAGGTGGCAAAGAATTATACGGTTACAGTCGTGAATCTGGAAGAGGCATTACTAGGAATACCAGGATACCCCATTGAAACATTTCGATGTTTCAGTTTCACTGTGTAATGTTAAGAGAAAACTGATTTCCCGATTGGATACTTACTCCAGGGTATGTATTTACCAGGTATGATTCTCACATCTGTATGGTTTTACAGATGATGAGTGGGAGTAAGCTATTGGGAATTGGGTGATCGTCCTCATTATATCGGGATTCGTTGTAATCGGTGATATTTGAGGAAGTCACCTGGGTCGTTTGCCGGTCGGCAAATATTTGGTTTTGAATATCCGCTGTTATGCACCAATTTCAAATTGATATATCTGTACGTCTATTTTCATAGAGTGAGATATACCTTTTTGAAATTATGTCTGTGATATTTACCTATACCAGTGGATGGTTAGGTAAGGAGCATTAAACAGCGGTGTAATTCTTCTTGACCATAAGTACAGTTTTCAACCTACGATACACAGTGAATGAGTTATCAGACTCAAGGGACTTATACAGAGTATTGTATGTTGTCCAGGGTCCATCAGGACAGAGGGGTTGGTCCTCGTACTATATTCGGTTTACTTATGACTTCTCTAGTTTTTAGACAGGTGTTTTCGTGGAAACACAGGGTCCGAATTTTGAGAAGTTATAGGTATTTGAATAGAGTAGAGAACCAGGTATAGCAAGTATCGGGATTCTTCAAAGTGATCGAAGATGTAGATACTTGTGTATGGTATTCAGTTGATAGTAGTGATTAAGAGAACTTGCTTCTCTTTCAGGTTACTCATAATTGGAAGCATTCCTAAGTTGAGTAACGCTGATCGGCCTCCTTCCATTAAGTTGACATGCACTGGAGACAGTTGCATGATTTGGATCTGGTTCAGTTAAATCAGTGCCTCTGGTCCTATATGGGATATAGAACAGTTCATGTCTTAACGTTGTTAAGGTACGGGGAGTTGTCCGGCTTATGATTAAAACCAGACTCTGGATAACTCAAGGCACGTTTCTGTAATGGCTGTTTGTGGGTTGACCCAGGCTATGACGAGGGTTGACTTTCTGCCATCTGGATGAACAATAGCAATATTGTTCTAGACTCGCCACAGTTTTATTAAAAATGGATTTTTTCAGAAAACAGTATTGGGAGTATGGTAGAACTGGAAGTGATTCCAGAACCACAAACGATTACTGACGATTTGATAAGGAACCTAAAGATTCAATCTGGATTGACATTCCATTGGCCACTCCGCAGATAAGGTGGGTAACTTCAGCCACCCGAGAGGTACTACGGTAGCCTCAAGGACGGTGACAGGGAAGTTCTTGTTTACCCACAATTACCATTGCTGTTGTTCCAGGCTGCGAGACCCGGTGGGAGGATGAGTATAGCGTCGTTCTAAACTAGTTTTAGAAGTGTACGTCTATATGACTCTGCCAGAGGGTTGTCGTAGTCAGTGGGAGCAGCGGAAGCATTGGTGGACAGGTAGCTTATGTCTATTTATAGACTAAAGCAGATGTAGCGGAGATAGATCATCTATTTCTGACGTGACAGTCATAGGTTTGACTTCATCATAATAGGGGATGGATCTGTTGAGAAGGTAGTAGGGTGTGATATCCTGGTATTTGGATGACATACACAGAGTAGGAAAGGAAACTCCTATACTACAATCGGTTATACTTTGGTCGTCACACAGTGGTTTCTCCACACAGGACTTGGACATTATATCAGACATACTGGTTACTGGATCTATGGTATTAGATCTAGATTTGGGTGGTTTCCCAATCAGGGTACTTGACAGCATTCTAAGAGTATTTAGGATGGACGACTCCTGGCACGGTAGTGTACCTGCAGGTGATGGAGTCACCCTCTCTAAAGGTGTCTTACAGACTAAAGGGGAGAGGGATGTGCATGATTGGCAGATCACTTGCTCAGGCAATTGAGTCAATCATGAGATGTCAAGTACCACACCAGACATTGTTCTTGCACTAGATGCAATAAGTTGACATTAATCCAATCCTGGAGAAACAGTCGGAAGCAGTTTTAGAACATAAGTGGATGTTCTAGGGATATGATAACGACAGCCTCATTCGGGAAACAGTTATCATTCCAAGCTTCCAAGGTGACATGGATGACAAGGAGGTTGTCAGAGCTATAGTTTTCCTTCTGATGAGGGGCAGTATTTTGGACAGGTGGTCCAAGGCAATACTGAGGGTGGCATGGCGCAGGATACTGATTATGTTCAGTTGACGATACAGTCTAAGAAGTTTGGATTTGGAGTTCATTTATGAGCTATGTCCCATCAGACATCCAGACACATTCTAAGATAGGTATTGCTCATTTCGGGAGATGGCCTTCTCCGCGAACTTGAGATATAGAGAGACATAGAAAGGAACATCAAGGCGGATCCACTCACTGAGGCTATTCCTCGAACGCAATAGTTTCGCAAACGAGCTTTGTGAGACTGACTAGTAGAGGAGTTGGGTGTTCGGTATCACACGGGCTGTGAGTATGCGACATCGCAATAATTAGCCTTGAGTGCAAGTGGGAGATTGTTGGAGATAGTGCCCTCAGAGTCAATTATTGGATCACAGGTACGTGATTGCAATGATTGAGGGAGGACCTATCCCGGTAGGACAGTCTTACTCGAGATGATAGTATGCTATCTGGTTTACCTTTATCATCGTGTACTGTTTTAAGTGACCTGACACGTCGCTATTACACGTTGATAGAGCCCCTAGGATTCTTGCTTGACCACCAGCAGTATGAGGGCGATCATATAAGTGGGAGCTGGGGGTCTATAAGCATATCCTTAAAAGGTCCCTAGTCATGAGAGTTTCGAGACAGGGCATCGATTCTCCATAGTAGACTAGTGTATACAGTCGAGACCCCGACGAGGGGCGGTGGCCGGTCTCACAAGCCACTGGTGTCAGTTGGATCACCTAAGATGTATACAGGTGCTAATTGGGTTATGAGTACACCGGACAGGACTCGCCGGGAACATGCTAGTTGGTCATATACCAGACGTCAGATGGCAGTTCCCTGGTGACATGTGTGCAGGTTAGTTCATCGACCTGGAGATCGTCATTTGTCTCGTGTGAGTTCCCACTGTACTTTGATTACTACCCTACCACGGCTCAAAGGAGTCGTGCAAACAGGTTTTAGTTGGGTACAGTCCCGAGCCACATGGAGGCAGTGAGCGTATCTTCAGGGGTTCGTCTCTCCCGGTATTGGGGGTGAGGTCGTGCTGTGTCTAGGAGAGCCATTATACGAAGCCCTCGGCCGAGGCAAGGAGATTTACTGGTAGGTATTCCAGTAGTATCTCAGGGTGTTCTGGGCTACACTCCAACACGACTTGTACCGCTTTTGGGGGTCTGACTTTTACCAACCCCCTAGGCCCGCCATGCGATGCTCATAGACGAACGGACCGGACTGTACGGATATTGTCACTGACAGGCTCAGTAGGGTGTCAGGCTGAGTTCGCTCACAGACGTCCCTTTTGGTCAATACCTGGTAGCCCGTTATGTATTGGCTTATACCTCTAACGTGCTAGTGGTTAAATCCACAACCAAGGTGTTGATGAGTCTTTAGAGTCCCCCACATTCAGTTACTCAGCTTTCGGGCGAAAGGTTGTAGAGGCCGTATGGAGATATGGCAAGGTCCGATCAGATACGTGCGGTATTGCACGGATCAGGATCGGACAGTCTGTACTATAGGCCGTATGGTTATATGGCAGGGTTCGATCAGATACGTGCGGTATTGCACGGATCAGGATCGGACGGATATTACTAGCCGGCTTTGGTTTAAGCCGGATCCTAGTATAGTACAGTGTAGATTTTGTCTCATTGCATTTGTATTTCGGTCGGAATACAAATGCGGGTGTGTATGCACAGTATCGGGGTTTTCCTGTAATTTATTACGGGACCAGTTTTCTGGAGTTGCCAGTTTGCTTTCCGTTTCGGCCGATTTCCATTGTTCCGTTCATTGGCCGAAGATTGGTGGAGGAGGGTTTATTTGCATTGTTGCAAATAGGCATTAGTGGAGGGGGTTCTTTGCATCTTGTTGCATCATGATGGCTTTCATGATGTGCACCATCCATTGACTTGATTTCTTCATGATGGCATGACTTTTTGAGTCATCATGGTTCATGATGGTTGGACTTTGTGAGGTGATGATGGTGGGGTTGAGTGTTGAGTTTTCCTTACTATCATTTCTTTTGCATGATAGCTTTCCTCTCTCTCTCTCTTGGGTATGAGATGAGAATGGCTCCTTTTTTATTTATCCTCCCACTCTCTCATTCTCTCCACCACCATGTCATGGCCGGCCACCATGAGGGTGGGTTGCCCATTTTTGTAGTGGGGATTTTTTCTCTCTTGATGCTAGAAAAATCCCCAAGTTCCTCCACAAAAGTTCATACCTCATTTCCTCCACCAAAATGGCACCTCCATAAACCCCAAATGAGACACTAGTTCTACTATTTTCTACAGCATATCTTGGGCACGTCGACTAGCCAGCTTCGTGCCCGAGTTGCCTCGGCATTGAGGTGGGAGCCCGTAAAGGAAGTAGGCTATGTGGTGCACTTCCGGCGACGAGGTGGAGACCGGAGCTTCCGCAGGAGATCGGGACGACGACGAGAAGACCAGAGGAATTGGATCAGTCGGTATATCTCTCTTCCCTTTCTTGTAGATAGCTAGGACTAGTTAGTGGTTCGATCCGGGTATTAGTGCGCGGCGGTTTGCCAGTTCAAGAAAAATTAAAGTTTATCACCGCTTCCGCATTTGGCCGTCGGATTGACGGCCGGGGCGCCGCCGTGCACTTACAGGGGGTGAGTTGCCAACTCGTGAATAGAAAAACATCTACAGAAAGAAACCGCATTAACAACGCCATCCTAGGTCAACGGTCATAATATATCCTCAAATATATAAAACATGCAGCCTAACAATGATTAGGGTAAATATCTAACCCGAGTGTAATCCCATGTGCCCGTGCCAGTGCCTCAGGTAGCGATATATCATGGATGATGTATGAATGCATGAAACAGAATGCATGTGCTGAATAAAGCTACTTTCATCAATCAGTGAGATTTCTGTATTTTAAAACTGAGGTACCATAAATGAAATCAGCAAAAAACAGTGCCCAGCATCGACACAAAACAAGTGTCCAAATATCTCGATATCTCTGTATCACAATCTCTGTACCTCAATATCTCAAAATCTCAGTATCTCAATCACAATATCTAGGGCACCGTCAATCCAAAGCGGCCCCTACCATCCATCTCAAGACCACGACGGTATCCTCCGGATATCCGACATGTCGGGTAATATCACCAGTCGGTAGTGCTCCCCTGCCGGGCTCAACGTCAACAACACATTCCTCTTGCCCCGGGGTACCGCACCGGGCCCACCATGTACCCGAAACGGTTCCTCCACTCCTTGAATCGGGTCTCGAAATCCATCAGCAAACTCATGGTGGACGACTCATACATCATGGGAAAACCGCACTTTTTATTTTTAAAGAGAGAAAAGGTTTATTTATGTTTTTGCGGTTTTCCTCCAAATCCAGAAAATCTCATAGAAATCCGAATCCAAAACCTCAATAACACGTAAAATAGTGAATATATGCATGAGAATCCATGAATGCGGCATAACAATGAATAACAGTATGCATGAAGTAGCAGGTAATAACTACAATGTCTAAACTATTAGCTAACAGGCTATGTCAAGCAATAATATTTTCTAAGGTGTACGTGACATGGCAATTACCGATGAAGATGTGTGTGAGCCGGCAACTAAGTGTACGTGGTACATACGCATCATCGGTAATGGTGCTGGTGTCCTAACAGCATGATATCAATAATGGAGTATGAAACAAAATATAAGCATGCGATGCGAAGCGAACCACAATAATGAGCGGGATCTGAATACTAGATGCAACTATAACTAATCTGCATTATCCTAATATAAGTCCTACAAATGGTGCCTTTTGAAATAACACGAATCATGGGGTTTTGAAAATAGGGGCTACGGTGTTTTTATAAAAAGATACGTCTTTTGAAATATCCGTAGGATCCCTTGGGCTGTCTTTTAAAATACCCACAATTCGTTAGTTTTTGAAATAGGTAAGAATCGAATCTAATCTAACAACTAAACTAGACAAAAGGGCTAAGCTAACAAGCTGGACTATAGGTAAGGAAACCGCCTAACATCTGAGTTGATACATATACATACCTGTATATATATTAGTCGGTGATCCCGCCTCAATAATATTATATCCGATACCATATCTATAAGCAGGAATCCCAAGTCAAGAGTGCGGATCAATCATCAAAATATAGCTCGTACGTAAATCCGTCGTACGGCATAACCAAATCTGGGTACGGGTTAATATCACATTCATCATACTATTCACCTGGTATCCTCTTTATCAAATATCATGATCGGGGTACTGATCTACGTCTAGTACAATACTGATACCGCCTAAGTATGCATGCACGTGTGTGAAACACTACGTCAAGGACCCGCTACAATGTCATGTCGTATCTCAAATACGAACCCTGCTATAACACCGATCTCACGGCCTCAAATCAAATCTCATCGACTCATCATAAATCCCAAGTACTATCATCATTATCCATGCATGCGTATATGAATGTACATATGCATAGTCCCATACCCACGCATATATACATGTATACACATACCAATCTGCGCACAAGAAAGTAAAGTATGCAAGTCCGTGTGTGCGTATGTGGGTATAACAACTACTATAGGGTCTCGCAACTAACCCAAAGATAATCCATGAACACATAATCATAACATGAATAAACATTCTCGTATCATAAAACACCTATATAAACAAATATATATGAGCTACACTACGGACTGCGGGGGTGCTATACGCCATCCACCCGACTTCTCCCCGTAGATATAAATCTACTCACTTGGTCCTCGCTCGCCGGTGCCGACGTCGCCACACGCTTGCTTGTCGTATCGAAGTCCACATGGGGTACCTACATATCATAACGCACCGTGTCGTATTAAAATCCGATTCATGACCAAAACGACACACGAATCCCACAAAGGTCAAAACCTATGGTTGCTTTCACAAATCAACCCCAAAACCCTCGACGTCGGCGTACAAACGCCAAACCATCGAGAAAAACCCAAATACACTCATTTGCACATTCACGAACACTAATTTTAATATAAAATAGGTTAAAACTCACAAAAACCCCAATTTCACTTAAAAAGTCATTTTTCCGAAAATCTAGCAAGCACAATTCGCCGTTTTAGTACAAAACTCGATGTATAAACGAATCTAGCGGCCACAATATTCACTAAATATCATAACAAAGTCATGTAAACCATTCCTATAATTTATACTCATCAATTTCCATAAATTCCAAAATTCTAGTTTACAATATACCCAAATTTAACAATTTATAGCAAAAAAAATGCACAAACAACAATTTAGGTTGGATTTTCATGAACTAAAGTATTAAACTATATTTTATAATGTTAATGAAGTAATGAAAAACCAAATCACATTTTTAAACCCAATATTTAAACAATTTTTTTAAAACCTAGTTAGCAATTTAGCAAAATTATCACCATTTTAATTTAACAAATTAGCAAGTAGCAACCAACTTAGATTTTGCATACAATTACATGTTAATCTTCTCATTACAACCATAAACTAATGATAAAAACCCTAATTAAATTCAAACCCTAGTCTTGAATTTCCTAAAGTTGCAATAAAACCCAATTAAACATCTAAATTGTTAATATTGAAGCAATTAAACAACAATATAAGCATAGGGTTAAAATTATACCTCACAATTTTTGAGATCTCCCATGAAATCTAAACCCCCAAAATGCTCTCTTTTGTCCAAGATCCATGCTTGAATAGCCAAGGAAAAATGGGTAGGGATTAGATTTTGATTTTGAGGGATTTTTGCATTGATTTTTGAGTGAAATTTGATGAATTTTGAGGGGAAAATGAGATGGGATTTTGTGGGACTGCACAAGGGGGAGGACTCGGCCAGAACAGCAAGGGGAAAGGGAGAGAGGTGTGGGTGAGTTTGTAAAGTCAAAGAAAGAAAGAAAAAAGACCCACTCCTCAAATGTCTAAGCATCACTTCTTTGACTTTTGCTAATTCCCTTTTACTTTCAATTTCTACACATAAAATGGGGTGGCATTTGGGGGGGCTGCTGATTGGGATCGGTTGGTGAGGGATATAGGGGTGTTTGTGGGTTGTGTACAAGTTCCCAAGTCAAAATAACCCCCCTCTCTAAAGTCAACAAGCCTAAACTTCATTTACATTAATTAAATTCCACAAACTAAGCCTTTTTAGTTTATATTTTCTAAAACCATCTTACTAATTTTATTTCATTTCAGAAATCACATGATAAAATTTTGTTTAATGTTTTATGATGCACAAAATTTGTTTCAACTCATTCCAATTTGTAATTTTCCCTAATTAAATGTATTAGTGACGGCTTAAAATAATATTAAAATAATTAATTTCGGAAAAATTTTCAGAAAATTTGAAATTTCACCAGTGGCTCAATAAACACCAAATACTAGCAATTTCATAGCTAGAATATATATATTTAATTTTATAATAAAGATATTTGCATTTTGACTTTTTACAGATAACCCCCATATTTTACCGTTTTTTCGAAATTTCACCGAAACAATTTTCAAAACGTTACAATCTTCCCCCCTTAAAGAAATTCGGTCCCCGAATTTAAATTAAAAATTCCCCCAAATACTAAAATATTTCAGCCAAAACCATCAAATCGCCGGGGATCCGAAATCATAAATACATAAAACAAATCGTAGCGCAACGCATGCGCATGAAAATGAGCCTATAACTCAAAATCAAACTCCATCCAGCATCCCGCAATCATCGGAGTCATGGAGAAGACATCAATGTCAAGATCTAATATGAAAACCAATATAATATACATCGTTAAAACATCTGCACAGTGGCGGACGTCTATTGTAAGAAAATAACTACATATATATATCCTTTGTTTAATATGTACGTTCCGCCATTTTGGAAAAAATTTAGAAGGGTCTCCTTGTTTTAAATATTTCGGGTCATATCAGACACGTAGGTAAATACTGAGACTATAGCTCGCTTTTTGGAAATCTCTTCAATAACTATCAATGCATGCAAAATATATTCAGGTACTGTCCTCTGACTAGTCCTGCTCAGAACAAAAACTCATAGCAATCATCATAAAAACGTACTGCTCCATAAGAAATCAATCCCAAAATACGCGTATGAATACTACGTGCGTCTAGTGCGCACGGGAATCAAAATCCATATATGTGCCATACATATGCACAGAAACAAGATCTAAGTGCATCGGGTGTGCACAAAGCATCTGTCGTAGGAAACGTGTGTGCCTGACAGCAAAATCAGGTGCATCTGACATGCACGAAAAATCTTGATTTAGTGCATCTGGTGTGCACCAAAATAACATCTCAAAACATGCGCTCAACATGCGCGAAAATCCAAGGCAGGTGCATCTATCATGCACGAAATCATGAAATCCAATATCAAGCGCCGAACATGCGCAAAATCAAATCAGGTGCACAAAGTGCACAAAACAAATATCGAGTATCACAATCGAAATCGAAGTCCAGTGCATCTAAGTGCACAAAAGGCGTATCACTGCACTACAAGCATATATAACTATACAGAGTGCAGGAACCAAATCGTGTGCGTGCATACGCACAAAATCAACTCAAATGTCTAAATCCGTAAAATCACAAAGATGTGAAACCAAAGCACAAAGACGATATCAAGTGCAACACTGTGCAGAGATCGTAAATCCTCAATCATCAAAATCGAATCATGCGAATAAATCACCCAAAACATCGAAATCAATAATGGCGGAATAGTACCGCTCAAGTGCATCTTCTAAGAATCTCGGGCCAACTGTCGCCGTCACTAGTGGGACGTCTCGTCGATGATCATGAACTCTGGCCTGCTGGTGTGCGTAACAATGACCACTCGTGGGTCAAGGTCTTCACTGTGAATTACCAATCTCTCGGTCCATCGGCTCATCGGCCCTGTCAGGTGAGCTAACGGGGATGATTCCGTTCTGGCACTTCTCTGGTCATCTCTCGGTCAATCATCGCGACCACTCGTAAGACAGCATATCACTGGCGTCGGCCTCTGGCTCTCTGAATGTACGTGACATATTTGATCCTGGGTGCAAGTATCATTGTAGCAGTGTCCTTGAAGGAATCCTGCTCACGGTCTCTTCCATGTCTCGTCTCTGCCAACTGTCCGGAAGTCATCGTCCTTTCCTATATCCGCATCTTGCTCTGGAACGACTGCATACTCATCGCGACTCCTTCTGGAAGGTAAATCCAAGTACCATGCCTCGGCATGCGCATCGCCTCTCTGATGTCGGCAGAGTGGAACATCATCTCATCTAGATCTGGTACGAACCTCTTACTTCACCTTTCTCTAATGTCGTCTGCTTAGACTCGTCTCATCGCGGCTGCATGGACTGAGCTCCAACGGCTGTCCTCGTATCGGGAGTCTCCCAAGAAATGCATCTCACCACCTAGCATCCGAATTAGTCGATCCATCCGATCGAGTTGTCAAAACTTCATAATCCCCCAAGAGCTCAACATCTTGGGCACAGTTTAATAGTATCAAGTACATACCACAGCATCGGTGGTCCAGCCGTAGAAGGGCAAACCCAAGCCTCACTAATGGCGCCGTAGAACTGCCGCAAACCCGAAGGTTCAAAGGCTTTCACACGGTCATTAAGTCGAGTTAGGGTTTCATTCTTCTAGAGGGACCATAGAATTGCCTGCATGTCTTTCCGACAACTTTAAACTTGGAATAATAGGTTTCTGACATTCGATCGTCTCTGTCGACTCTCAACATCTCCGCGTGAAGTCGTCTCTTACTGGAATCAATCTATCTAATGACTTTTCATCGGGTAGGTGAACGAACCACATGTCCTAGTCATTCATCCTCGGGTAACTACCGACATTCTATCATCTCTTAGTACAACCTGTACTGCAATAGCTCCAACATATGGGGCGATATCTCGTCGCTCGCAGCAACAACTGGCTCACTCGTCTGCACGCTGAACTGTGCCTCAATCATCATGAGTAAGCAATACATCAACGGTCATCAAAATCTGGCTGGCCTCTATCATTGGCTCAATCCTCTAGTGTCGATCAGCACATCCGAGTAACCTCATAAAGGCAATCCGCCAAACGCTCGTGGCGCGGAAACACAGTAAAAAGACACATCTCCTTAATCGTGTGTCGCCGGAATTTCGCCCTGGTCAGCCTTCGTTCGTGACAAGCTCGTGCTGACCGCAACTCTAGCTGTAGCTCTCCCTGCCCGTAATCGTGGCAGCAAAATCCGGCGATGCAACCTTTTTCTCCCTGCCCGTAATCTGTTTTAGACATTTGAGTTGATTTTGTGCGTATATACGCACACGATTTGGTTTTTGCACGCGGTATAGTTCATATATGCTTGCAGTGCAGTGTTACGTATGTTGTGCATTTAGAAGCCCTGGACTTTGATTTCGATGGTGATGTTCGATATTTGTTTTGTGCACCTGATTTGATTTTGCGCATGTTCGGCACTTGATATTGGATTTCATGATTTCGTGCACGATGGATGCACCTGATTTGGATTTTCGCGCATGTTGGGCGCATGTTTTGAAGTGTGATTTTGGTGCACACCAGATGCACTAAATCGAGATTTTTCGTGCATGTCAGATGCACCTGATTTTGCTGTCAGGCACACATGTTGCCTATGACAGATGTTTCGTGCAGACTCGATGCACTTAGATGTTGTTTCTGTGCATATGTATGGCACATATTTGGATTTTGATTTCCGTGCGCACAAGACGCACGTAGTATTCATACGTGTATTTTGGGGATTGATTTTTCTTATAGAGCAGTACGTTTTTATGATATTGCTATGTATTTTCGTACTGAGCAGGACTAGTCAGAGGACAGTACCTGAATATATTTTACATGTATAGTTTCGAGTTATATCATATTGGTTTTGCTTTGGATTTGGTATTGATGTCTTCCCCATGACTCTGATGATTGCGGGATGCTTGACGGAGTTCTGATTTGAGTTATATGCTCATTTTTCTTGCGCATGCGTTGCGCTACGATTTGTTTTATGTATTTATGATTTCGGAGCCCCGGCGATTTGATGGTTTTGGCTGAAATATTTTAGTATGTGGGGGAAGTTTTAATTTAAATTCGGGGACCGAATTTCTTTAAGGGGGGAAGATTGTAACGTTTTGAAAATCGTTTCGGTGAAATTTCGAAAAAACGGTAAAATAAAGGGGTTTTCTGTAAAAAGTCAAAATACAAATATCTTTATTATAAAATTAAATATACATATTCTAGCTATGAAATTGCTAGTATTTGGTGTTTATTGAGCCACTGGTGAAATTTCAAATTTTCTGAAATTTTTTCCAAAATTAATTATTTTAATATTATTTTAAGCCGGTAAGAAAATACATTAAATTAGCGATAAATACAAATTTAAATGGGATAATTTTAATCTTTAAAATCATGTTGAATTTTTAGTATTTTATTTCAAGTTTTAATTGATTTATTTTATGGAAAACAAAAATATAGTTATTTTGAACTAAAACTTGCAAATATGGTATTGTGGGGGATCTTTTTGCATAGAATTTTTTTGTAAAGTCTCTCACACTCACCCTCACTCCCCTTGGCTACCCCCACACTATTGTAGCAGACCAAGAATTTTATTTCCCTCTTTTTGACCTTAAATCATGTGAGAAATGGGCTAAAATAAGGTTTTTATATATAGTAAAGTAGGTGGGGGTATTATGGTAATTTGGGAGGGGCTTTGACTTGGATTCTTTTCCACAACTCCCCCACACCTCTCCCCACTCCCTCCTCAGCCGAAATTCCTGCAATAAACAGTCCCAAAATTTCCCCTCTCATTTTTCTTCTAAACTCATCAAAATTCCATCAAAATTCCATTTAAACTTCACAATTTCAAGCCCATCCTTCATCCATTCTTCTTAACCTTTCTTGCATGGATTTTGGATGCTACGAGGTCATCTTTGGAGTCAAAATTTCTTGCTAGATCTCTAGATCTAGAGGTATAATTCTTACCCATTTAAATTCTTATGGTTAGATTTCTTTAAATGAGTTGTTTTAGTTTTAATATTGGTGCTATTTTCATCTAGGATCTTCAAGAGAATGGTTTGAGTTAAACTAGGGTTTTTAGCACACCATTATTAAGTTAATTATTCTATTTTGCTATCCAGTGTTTTATACAAACCAAATCTAAGGGTTTAACTTGCTTTTTGGGCTTCAAATTAGTGCTAATTTAGTGTTTCATGTATAGTTTGGGTTGGATTTTGTTAGTTATAAAATTCAAGAAAGGGTTTGAATGCAAGTTAGGGTTTTGTGAAATTGGTGTATGGTTGTGTAATGTATTAGGCTCTTATGGCTTGTTAAAACAAAGTTAGTAGATAGTTGTTAATTGTTAGGTTAAAAATTATGATAATTACGCTAATTTGCTAACTAGCTATTTAAAATTGGTTAAATAATTGGGTTAAAAATGTAATTATGTTTTTATGACATCATTAACATTATTATGAGTGGTTTAATATCTTAGGTTATGGAAAACCAAGCTTAATTGTTGAATTGTGAATTTTGCTTTAAAAGGTGTTAAAAATTGATATTTTTGCAAACTAGGATTTTGGAATTTATGCAAATTGATGAGAATAAATTATAGGACTGGTTTATATGACTTTGTTATGATATTTAGTGAATATTGTGGATGCTAGGTTCGTTTATACATCGAGTTTTGTACTAAAACGGTGATTTGTGGTTGCTAGATTTTCGTAAAAATGACTTTTTAAGTGAAATTGGGGTTTTTGTGAATTTTAATCTATTTTATATTATAATTAGTGCTTGTAATTGTACAAATGAGTTTGTTGGGAGTTTTCTCGATGGTTTGGCGTTTGTACGCCGACGTCGAGGGTTTTTGGGTCAATTTGTGAAAGCAACCATAGGTTTTGACCTATGTGGGATTCATGAGTCGTTTTGGTCATGAGTCGGATTTTAATGCGATACGGTGCGTTATGATATGTAGGTACCCCATGTGGACTTCGAGACAACAAGCAAGCGCATGGCGACGTCGGCACCGGCGAGCGAGGACCAGGTGAGTAGATTTATATCTACGGGTGGATGGCGTATAGCACCCCCGCAGTCCGTGATGGTGTATACGGATGCGTATACACACCAATAATTTATTATATGTTATTTAGGATTAATAACGATGTTTAGGATGGATATCGGTGTGTTGGATTATTTTAGTGTTGCGAACCCTAGGATAGTGTTGCACTATACATACACACATACATACTTGCATACATTCCTATTTATATGTGCTCATGGGATTCTTTATAGTTATGTGTTCACGTGGGTATGGGACAATGTGTTCACATACGGATTTGAGGATGATACTTAGGATTGAGCTGAGTCGATGAGATTTGTTTTATGGTTGTGATATCGGTGATATGGCAGGATTCGTACTTGAGGTACGCCCTGGTGTTATAGCGGATCTTGGGACGACGATACGGGTGAATAGTGTTATTAATAAAATGGTCGACATGTGATCGTGATATAAGATATGATATGCTAGGATATTGATACTAGGCCGTATTGGGCGATGTATACCCCTTGATGATGATATGTGCTAATGATATCGGTTTGTACGAGATTGTCGATCAGTAGTCAGATCATGAGTATCTTGAGGATATTAGTATTTTACTAGACATAGGTCAGTACCCTAGACTACGATCTTGAATAAAGAGGATACCAGAGGAATGGCGTGAGGAATATGATATTGACCCGTACCCAGATTTGAGGATGCCGTACGATGGATTTACGTACGAGCTATATCTTGATGATTGATCCGTACTCTTGACTTGGGATGTCTGATTGTAGATATGGTATCGGATATGATATTATTGAGGCGGGATCACCGACTAATATATATATACAGGTATGTATATGGATCGACTCAGATGCTAGGCGGTTTCCCTACCTATAGTCCAACTTGTTAGCTTAGCCCTTTAGTTTAGTTTAGTTGTTAGATTAGATTCGATTCTTACCTATTTCAAAAACTAACGAATCGTGGGTATTTTAAAAGACAGCCCAAGGGATCCTACGGATATTTCAAAAGACGTATCTTTTCATAAAAACACCGTAGCCCCTATTTTCAAAACCCCATGATTCGTGTTATTTCAAAAGGCACCATTTGTAGGACTTATATTAGATTAATGCAGGTTAGTTACAGTTGCGTCTAGTATCCAGCTCCCGCTTATTATTGTGGTTCGCTTCGCATCGCATACTTATGTTATAATTTCTTATTGTAATGTTGATATCATATTGTTAGGACACCAGCACCATTACCGATGATGCGTATGTACCACGTACACTTACTTGCCGGCTCACACACATCTTCATCGGTAATTGCCATGTCACGTACACCTTAAAAAATATTATTGCTTGACTTAGCTTGTTAGTTAGTAATTTGACATGATATTAGTGTACCTGCCTTATATGCCAGCTTAACATTGTAGTTAGTACTTGTCACTTCATGCATACTGTTATTCATTGTTATGCCTATATTCATGGTTTTACATGCTATTGATGATTTGGATTCGGATTTCCATGAAATTTTCTGGATTTGGGGGGAAAACCGCAAAACTTAAATAAACTGATTTCTCTCTTTTTAAATAAAAAAAATTGCGGTTTTTCCAATGTTGTATGAGTCGTCCACCATGAGTTTGCTGGTGGATTTCGAGACCCGATTCGAGGAGACGGATGAACCGTTTCGGGTACATGGTGGACCCGGTAAGGTACCCCGGGGTAAGAAGTGCGTGATGATGACGATGTGAGCCTGGCAGGGGAGCACTACCTATCGGTGATTTTACCCGACGCGTCGGATATCCGGAGGATACCGTCGTGGTCTTGAGATGGATGGTAGGGGCCGGTCTGGACTGACGGCGCCCTAGATATTGTGATTGAGACATTGATATTTCGAGATATTGAGGTACAGAGACTGTGATACAGAGATATCGAGATACTGGGATTACGTTTTGTGCATATGCTAGGCACTGTTTTATGCTGATTTCATTGTGATACCTCATTTTAAAAATACAAAGGAAATCTCACTAAATTATGAAAATAGTTCTTCATTTACATGTATTTTGTTTCCATGCATTCATACCTCATTCATATGATATATTGCTACCTGAGGCACTGACACGGGCACATGAGATTACACTCGGGTTAGATATTTACCCTAGCCTTGTTATAGGTTGCATGTTATATATATAATTGAGGATATATTATGATATTTGACCTAGGTTGCGTTATTTATGCGATTTCTTTCCGTAGATGTTTTTCTATTCACGAGTTGGCAACTCACCACCGTTGTGCCACAGTTCTTGCAGGTTTCGCCGTACAGGTTTCATTACGGCTTTGCTGGCACTACTTCCATTTCCGGGTGATTTGCTAGTAGGTGGGTTTATTTGTATCGTACCCCCATTATATATCTTGTATATCATTATTCTGTTTTATCTAAAAGTTCCATCAACCAAACATGTATTTATTTGAGATAGAGACCAGTGATGTTTATTCTCTCGACCTTAGAGTCGCGCGTTGTATTTCTGTGGTTTTCTTGTGGTTTTTGAGTTTCCTTTTGAATTTTGACCCTCGCCCTTGGCATTGTATATTATATTTCTTGTGTGGTTGTGACCGTCGATTGACGAAGAGCTAGCTCCCGCTTGGGGATGCCTTTTTATTGATTTCGTATACTATTCATGTTGTATCCCATTTTCGGTTTACTTAGATTACGTATGCCTCGAGACGTTTCGTAGTTTAAGTGCCGGTCATGTTCCGTACTTTCGGGACGTGACAAAGTTGGTATCAGAGCGTTAGGTTTTACCTTCGGAGCGTAGGATGACCCTTGGTTGAGGGAATAGGTGACTAGAGTAGAGTGACGTACCGTGGGTATGTTCCGCGGCATACTTACGACATGCCACTCCACTGAAGGAGCCTTAGGATGTACATTTCTTTGCTCAGTATTATATTCATTACTGATCTAGCCTCATCGGTACTAGTTATGGTTTGCTGCCACGATTACGGGCAGGGAGAGCTACGGCTAGAGTTGCGGTCAGCACGAGCTCGTTACGAACGAGGACTGACTAGAGCATAATTCCGGTGACACACGATTGTAGAGATGTGTCTTTTGATTGTGCTTTCGCGCCACGAGTGTTGGATGGATCGCTATATGAGATTACTTGGACGTGCCGATCAGCACTACAGGATTGAGCCACTGACAGAGGCCAGCCAGATTTTGATGACCATTGGTATATTACTTACTCATGATGAATGAGGCACTGTTCAGCGTGCGGACGAGTGAGCCAGTTTTTGCAGCGAACGACGGCATATCGCCCCAGATGTGGGAGCTATTGCAGTACAAGGTTGTACTAAGAGATGATAGAAGGTCGCCAGTCACCAAAGATGAATGACTAGGACATGTGGTTCGTTCGCTACCCCGATGAGAGGTCATCAGATAAATTGATTCCAGCTAGAGACGACTTCACGCGGAGACGTTGAGAGTCGACAGAGACGATCGAATGTCAGAAACCTACTATTCTAAGTTTAAAGTAATCGGAAGGACATGCAGGCAATTCTATGGTCCCTCTAGAAGAATGAAACCCTAACTCGACTTAATGACAGTGTGAAAGCCTTTGAACCTTCGGGTTTGCGGTAGTTCTGCGGCGCCATTAGTGTGGCTTGGGTTTGCCCTTCTACGGCTGGACCACCGATTCTGTGGTATGTATTCGATACTATTATACTATGCCCAAGATGTTGAGCTCTTGGGTGATTATGAGGTTTTGACATATCAATCGGATGGCTCGACTTAATTCGGATGCTAGGTGGTGAGATGCATTTCTTGGGAGACTCGGGATACGAGGATAGCCGTGGGAGCTCAGTCCATGCAGCCACGACGAGACGAGTCCGAAGCGGACGACAATAGAGAAAAGTGAAGAAAGAGGTTCGTACCAGATCTAGATGAGATGACGCTCCACTCCACCGACATCAGAGATGCGATGCGCATGCCGAGGCGTGGTACTTGGATTTACCTTCCAGAAGGAGTCGTGATGAGTATGCAGCCGTTCTGGAACGAGAACAGATCTAGTAAGGAACGATGACTTTCGGACAGTTCGGCAGAGGCGAGATTTGGGAGAGACCTCGACAGGACCTTTCTGAGACAAATTACGAGAAGACTTGGAGCCAGGAGTGGTCGTGTTACGCACACCAGCAGGCCAGAGTTCATGATCATCGACGAGACGTCCCACTAGTGACCGCGACAGTTGGTCCGAGATTCTTAGAGGATGCACTTGAGCGGTACTATACCGCCATTATTGAGTTCGATGTTTTGGGTGATTGATTCGCATGATTTGATTTTGATGATTGAGGATTTACGATCTTTGCACAGTGTTGCACTTGATATCGTTTTCGTGCTTGGTTTCACATGTTTGCGATTTTACGGTTTTAGACATTTGAGTTGATTTTGTGCGTATATACGCACACGATTTGGTTTTTGCACGCGGTATAGTTCATATATGCTTGCAGTGCAGTGTTACGTATGTTGTGCATTTAGATGCCCTGGACTTTGATTTCGATGGTGATGTTCGATATTTGTTTTGTGCACCTGATTTGATTTTGCGCATGTTCGGAACTTGATATTGGATTTCATGATTTCCTACACGATGGATGCACCTGATTTGGATTTTCGCGCATGTTGGGCGCATGTTTTGAAGTGTGATTTTGGTGCACACCAGATGCACTAAATCGAGATTTTTCGTGCATGTCAGATGCACCTGATTTTGCTGTCAGGCACACATGTTGCCTATGACAGATGTTTCGTGCACACCCGATGCACTTAGATGTTGTTTCTGTGCATATGTATGGCACATATTTGGATTTTGATTTCCGTGCGCACAAGACGCACGTAGTATTCATACGCGTATTTTGGGGATTGATTTTTCTTATAGAGCCGTACGTTTTTATGATATTGCTATGTGTTTTCGTACTGAGCAGGACTAGTCAGAGGACAGTACCTGAATATATTTTACATGTATAGTTTCGAGTTATATCATATTGGTTTTGCTTTGGATTTGGTATTGATGTCTTCCCCATGACTCCGATGATTGCGGGATGCTTGACGGAGTTCTGATTTGAGTTATATGCTCATTTTTCATGCGCATGCGTTGCGCTACGATTTGTTTTAAGTATTTATGATTTCGGAGCCCCGACGATTTGATGGTTTTGGCTGAAATATTTTAGTATTTGGGGGAAGTTTTAATTTAAATTCGGGGACCGAATTTCTTTAAGGGGGGAAGATTGTAACGTTTTGAAAATCGTTTCGGTGAAATTTCGAAAAAACGGTAAAATAAGGTGGTTTTCTGTAAAAAGTCAAAATACAAATATCTTTATTATAAAATTAAATATACATATTCTAGCTATGAAATTGCTAGTATTTGGTGTTTATTGAGCCATTGGTGAAATTTCAAATTTTCTGAAAATTTTTCCAAAATTAATTATTTTAATATTATTTTAAGCCAGTAAGAAAATACATTAAATTAGCGATAAATACAAATTTAAATGGGACAATTTTAATCTTTAAAATCATGTTGATTAAAATATAGTTGTAATATAAATTTTTAGTATTTTATTTCAAGTTTTAATTGATTTATTTTATGGAAAACAAAAATATAGTTATTTTGAACTAAAACTTGCAAATATGGTATTGTGGGGGGTCTTTTTGCATAGAATTTTTTTGTAAAGTCTCTCACACTCACCCTCACTACCCTTGGCCGGCCCCACACTATTGTAGCAGCCCAAGAATTTTATTTCCCTCTTTTTGACCTTAAATCATGTGAGAAATGGGTTAAAATAAGGTTTTTATATATAGTAAAGTAGGTGGGGGTATTATGGTAATTGGGGAGGGGCTTTGACTTGGATTCTTTTCCACAACTCCCCCACACCTCTCCCCACTCCCTCCTCAGCTGAAATTCCTGCAATAAACAGCCCCAAAATTTCCCCTCTCATTTTTCTTCTAAACTCATCAAAATTCCATCAAAATTCCATTTAAACTTCACAATTTCAAGCCCATCCTTCATCCATTCTTCTTAACCTTTCTTGCATGGATTTTGGATGCTAGGAGGCCATCTTTGGAGTCAAAATTTCTTGCTAGATCTCTAGATCTAGAGGTATAATTCTTACCCATTTAAATTCTTATGGTTAGATTTCTTTAAATGAGTTGTTTAAGTGTTAATATTGGTGCTATTTTCATCTAGGATCTTCAAGAGAATGGTTTGAGTTAAACTAGGGTTTTTAGCACACCATTATTAAGTTAATTATTCTATTTTGCTATCTAGTGTTTTATACAAACCAAATCTAAGGGGTTAACTTGCTTTTTGGGCTTCAAATTAGTGCTAATTTAGTGTTTCATGTATAGTTTGGGTTGGATTTTGTTAGTTATAAAATTCAAGAAAGGGTTTGAATGCAAGTTGGGGTTTTGTGAAATTGGTGTATGGTTGTGTAATGTATTAGGCTCTTATGGCTTGTTAAAACAAAGTTAGTAGATAGTTGTTAATTGTTAGTTTAAAAATTATGATAATTACGCTAATTTGCTAACTAGCTATTTAAAATTGGTTAAATAATTGGGTTAAAAATGTAATTATGTTTTTATGACATCATTAACATTATTATGAGTGGTTTAATATCTTAGGTTATGCAAAACCAAGCTTAATTGTTGAATTGTGAATTTTGCTTTAAAAGATGTTAAAAATTGATATTTTTGCAAACTAGGATTTTGGAATTTATGCAAATTGATGAGAATAAATTATAGGAATGGTTTATATGACTTTGTTATGATATTTAGTGAATATTGTGGATGCTAGGTTCGTTTATAAATCGATTTTTGTATTAAAACGGTGATTTGTGCTTGCTAGATTTTCGGAAAAATGACTTTTTAAGTGAAATTGGGGTTTTTGTGAATTTTAAGCTATTTTATATTATAATTAGTGCTTGTAATTGTATATATGAGTGTGTTGGGAGTTTTCTCGATGGCTTGGCGTTTGTACGCCGACGTCGAGGGTTTTTGGGTCGATTTGTGAAAGCAACCATAGGTTTTGACCTATGTCGGATTCGTGAGTCGTTTTGGTCATGAGTCGGTTTTTAATGCGATACGGTGCGTTATGATATGTAGGTACCCCATGTGGACTTCGAGACGACAGGCAAGCGCGTGGCGACGTCGGCACCGGCGAGCGAGGACCAGGTGAGTAGATTTGTATCTACGGGGAGAAGTCGGGTGGATGGCGTATAGCACCCCCGCAGTCCGTGATGGTGTATACGGATGCGTATACACACCAACAATTTATTATATGTTATTTGGGATTAATAACGATGTTTAGGATGGATATTGGTGTGTTGGATTATTTTAGTGTTGCGGACCCTAGGGTAGTGTTGCACTACACATACACACATACATACTTGCATACATTCCTATTTATATGTGCTCATGGGATTCTTTATAGTTATGTGTTCACATGGGTATGGGACTATGTGTTCACATACGGATTTGAGGATGATACTTGGGATTGTGCTGAGTCGATGAGATTTGTTTTGTGGTTGTGATATCGGTGATATGGCAGGATTCGTACCTGAGGTATGTCCTGGTGTTATAGCGGATCTTGGGACGACGATACGGGTGAATAGGGTTATTAATAAAATGGTCGACATGTGATCGTGATATAAGATATGATATGCTAGGATATTGATACTAGGCCGTATTGGGCGATGTATACCCCTTGATGATGATATATGCTAATGATATCGGTTTGTACGAGATTGTCGATAAGTAGTCAGATCATGAGTATCTTGAGGATATTAGTATTGTACGAGACATAGGTCAGTACCCTAGACTACGATCTTGAATAAAGAGGATACCAGAGGAATGGCGTGAGGAATATGATATTAACCCGTACCCAGATTTGGGGATGCCGTACGAGCTATATCTTGACGATTGATCCGTACTCTTGACTTGGGATGTCTGATTGTAGATATGGTATCGGATATGATATTATTGAGGCGGGATCACCGACTAATATATATATACAGGTTTGTATATGGATCGACTCAGATGCTAGGCGGTTTCCCTACGTGTAGTCCAGCTTGTTAGCTTAGCCCTTTAGTTTAGTTTAGTTGTTAGATTAGATTCGATTCTTACCTATTTCAAAAACTAACGAATCGTGGGTATTTTAAAAGACAGCCCAAGGGATCCCACGGATATTTCAAAAGACGTATCTTTTCATAAAAACACCGTAGCCCCTATTTTCAAAACCCCATGATTCGTGTTATTTCAAAAGGCACTATTTGTAGGACTTATATTAGATTAATGCAGGTTAGTTACAGTTGCGTCTAGTATCCAGCTCCCGCTTATTATTGTGGTTCGCTTCGCATCGCATATTTATGTTATAATTTCTTATTGCAATGTTGATATCATATTGTTAGGACACCAGCACCATTACCAATGATGCGTAAGTACCACGTACACTTACTTGCCGGCTCACACACATCTTCATCGGTAATTGCCATGTCACGTACACCTTAGAAAATATTATTGCTTGACTTAGCTTGTTAGTTAGTAATTTGACATGATATTAGTGTACCTGCCTTATATGCCAGCTTAACATTGTAGTTATTACTTGTCACTTCGTGCATACTGTTATTCATTGTTATGCCTATATTCATGGTTTTACATGCTATTGATGATTTGGATTCGGATTTCCATGAAATTTTCTGGATTTGGGGGGAAAACCACAAAACTTATATAAACTGATTTCTCTCTTTTTAAATAAAAAAAAGTGCGGTTTTTCCCATGATGTATGAGTCGTCCACCATGAGTTTGCTGATGGATTTCGAGACCCGATTCGAGGAGACGGATGAACCATTTCGGGTACATGGTGGACCCGGTAAGGTACCCCGTGGCAAGAAGTGCGTGATGATGACGATGTGAGCCTGGCAGGGGAGCACTACCTACCGGTGATTTTACCCGACGCGTCGGATATCCGGAGGATACCGTCGTGGTCTTGAGATGGATGGTAGAGGCCGGTCTGGACTGACGGTGCCCTAGATATTGTGATTGAGACATTGAGATTTCGAGATATTGAGGTATAGAGACTGTGATACAGAGATATCGAGATATTGGGATTACGTTTTGTGCATATGCTAGGCACTGTTTTATGCTGATTTCATTGTGATACCTCATTTTAAAAATACAAAGGAAATCTCACTAAATTATGAAAACAGTTCTTCATTTACATGTATTCTGTTTCCATGCATTCATACCTCATTCATATGATATATTGCTACCTGAGGCACTGACACGGGCACATGAGATTACACTCGGGTTAGATATTTACCCTAGCCTTGTTATAGGTTGCATGTTATATATATAATTGAGGATATATTATGATCTTTGACCTAGGTTGCGTTATTTATGCGATTTCTTTCCGTAGATGTTTTTCTATTCACGAGTTGGCAACTCACCCCTGTTGTGCCACAGTTCTTGCAGGTTTCGCCGTACAGGTTTCATAACGGCTTTGCTGGCACTACTTCCATTTCCGGGTGATTTGCTAGTAGGTGGGTTTATTTGTATCGTACCCCCATTATATATCTTGTATATCATTATTCTGTTGTATCTAGAAGTTCCATCAACTAAACATATATTTATTTGAGATAGAGACCAGTGATGTTTATTCTCTCGACCTTAGAGTCGCACGTTGTATTTCTGTGGTTTTCTTGTGGTTTTTGAGTTTCCTTTTGAATTTTGATCCTCGCCCTTGGCGTTGTATATTATATTACTTGTGTGGTTGTGACCGTCGATTGACGAAGTGCTAGCTCCCGCTTGGGGATGCCTTTTTATTGATTTCGTATACTATTCATGTTGTATCCCATTTGGGGGCCAGTATTTACAAAGGAGACTCTGCCGAAATTTTCAGGAAATATTTGATGTTTTTTTTAACGCATAATTCGGCTATGCTATTAAAACTACTTGATTTAAATTGGTTTTCCTTCACTCTACTACTTTTCTTGGTTTGGATTTCTGGGTTTTCGGTTTACTTAGATTACGTACGCCTCGAGAGGTTTCGTAGTTTAAGTGCCGGTCATGTTCCGTACTTTCGGAACGTGACAAAGTTGGTATCAGAGCGTTAGGTTTTACCTTCGGAGCGTAGGATGACCCTTGGTTGATGGAATAGGTGACTAGAGTAGAGTGACGTACCGTGGGTATGTTCCGCGGCATACTAACGACACGCCACTCCACTTAAGGAGCCTTAGGATGTACATTTCTTTGCTCAGTATTATATTCATTACTGATCTAGCCTCATCGGTACCAGTTATGGTTTGCTGCCACGATTACGGGCAGGGAGAGCTACGGCTAGAGTTGCGGTCAGCACGAGCTCGTTACGAACGAGGATTGACCAGAGCATAATTCCGGTGAAACACGATTGTAGTGATGTGTCTTTTGATTGTGCTTTCGTGCCACGAGAGTTGGATGGATCGCTATATGAGATTACTTGGACGTGACGATCAGCACTAGAGGATTGAGCTACTGACAGAGGCCAGCCAGATTTTGATGACCATTGGTATATTACTTACTCATGATGATTGAGGCACTGTTCAGCGTGCGGACGAGTGAGCAAGTTGTTGCAGCGAACGACGGGATATCGCCCCAGTTGTGGGAGCTATAGCAGTACAAGGTTGTACTAAGAGATGATAGAAGGTCGCTAGTCATCGAGGATTAATGACTAGGACATGTGGTTCGTTCTCTATCCCGATGAGAGGTCATCAGATAAATTGATTCCAGCTAGAGACGACTTCACGCGGAGACGTTGAGAGTCGACAGAGACGATCGAATGTCAGAAACCTACTATTCCAAGTTTAAAGTAATCGGAAGGACATGCAGGCAATTCTATGGTCCCTCTAGAAGAATGAAACCCTAACTCGACTTAATGACCGTGTGAAAGCCTTTGAACCTTCGGGTTTGCGGCAGTTCTGCGGCGCCATTAGTGAGGCTTGGGTTTGCCCTTCTACGGCTGGACCACCGATGCTGTGGTATGTACTCGATACTATTATACTATGCCCAAGATGTTGAAATGATATTACAATACCATAAGAAAGCTTGATTTAATTCTGGAGTCTTTCTTTTATGTATGTTCTGGACATTGAAAACATGTAGTTGGTTTAATACGTATATACCGTTGTTTAGAGTACCTGACCCAATCAGACCATGATTGAGGTGGATGTTTACGACATCGCTTACAAATGTAAAATCATAACCTTCATTTGATAACAAAGATACAGAAATGATATTACAAGTCAATCTACGTACACAAAAACAGTTGCGCAAAACCAAAATATGCCCACTCGTCAATCCAAGGTGATATTCCCCTATGGATACAACATCCACGCTCGCTCCGTTAGCAACCCTGTGGGTCATATCACCGGTCTTCAGAACTCTACGGCTTCTCAGTTTCTGCAAAGAATTGCAGATATGAGATCCTGATCCAGTAACCAATACCCAGGAAGTAGAGTTGATTGACAGACAGTTTTCAATTACAAACACACCTAAAGTCGAAGCCACAACTTGCTTCGATTCCTGGTTCTTGGCCATTCAAGCCCTGCAATCTTTCTTCCAATGTCCCTTTTTATGACAGTAGAAGCATTCTTCCTTTCCTATAGTCTGCCCTGCCACTTTTGTCTTTCCTTTTGCTTCCATCTTACTAACACATTCTCTTGGTTTAGTTGGGGCCTCCTTCTTCATTCCTTTGGCTTTCGCCTTGGATCTAGAAGAGGAAGCACCACCAACAAACAGAGCGGGTGTTTCTCAGGCTTTCTGCAGGGTGTCCTCTGCACTCCTCAACATGTAGAGCAGTTCCGGAAGTTCAACTTCTTTACCTTGAATATTAATTTCAAGATAAACTGGGCGTAGGTAGAAGGAAGGTGATCAGTCGAAAATATTGCATTCTAAATACATCAATTTTCCTACTCTTTGTAATCATCTAATGGTGTTTGGTATAAATATAGCACATATTAGCAATCCGTGTGCGAAATATCAAATAACATGTGTTATACATTAAAACCGGCATTATGAGGGAAATTGTGTGTTTATTACAACATGTGTTATCTTTGTATATATCAACACTTGTCTCGAGATTGTGTGCAGGAAATTCTCTAGGTTAAAGAGCCGGAATCACAAAAGTGCTGATAAAACGTATCAAGTCCAAGACTTGAGATCTGGCAGTAAACTAGAAAGAATTATAAGATTTCAGGCATCAAAAGGAAACCCTAAAGATAACATCAGAATTACCCTGGAAAAATAATGCAGAAAGCTCCTCAAACGGCCGCGGATCCGCGGCCAAGTCTGGCCAATCCGCCGCGGATCCGCGGCTAAGTTGACTCATCGGCGGTGGGAACTTTTTCCAAAGGCCTCCTTTTAAGGACCAAACTTCTCCAAGACGCTTCGAATTGTGTAGATTTCTCCAGAAGCTTCCCTTCTAACAGCCAAGCTTCTTGTGCAAGTTTGATACCTACCAAGCTTCTCATGCAAGCTTCATAACAACCTGGCTTCTAGTAGAAGATAAACCAAGATTCTAGGAGAAGATAAAGAAGAAACTATAAAAGGGGACCTAGAGCATCATTACAAAGATTGTTCGTCAATTAGGATAAAAATTCTAGCAAAGATCTAAATCAATTCAAACCAAATTGGGCGATACAATTTAAGCCAAATCAAGATTCATCGAGTATCGACTCAAGCAAGCCTTCAACGAGCCTTTGAAGTAACGCCGATCTTCATCCGAGCAAGAGTCCCACGACGATCTACGACTCAAGAAGACCGAAGCGAAGCTCGTTTCGACTATTTAGTTCTTCCTCAAATCTTGTAATCTTTGTGTGAATTGTATCTAAGCGTTGATTAATTAAAGGTGAAAATTCTAAACCTTGTTTTTCTTTACATTCTTGCATTATGAAGAGTTATAGATTCTTGATGCTTTTCTTTTTCATGATGTTTGAGTGAAAACTCCGCTTATAGCAGAATCGAGAGAATAGGTAGATGATGATGATTAAATTCTTGAATGATTCTTAAGTCTTATGAGTCTTGTAAACTTTAGAAAATTGAATCATCGAAGACCTAATTTTATCGAGATCGCTTTCTTGAATGTTTTCGCTCCAAATTAGAGATCGACGATCGGTGATTGAATTTGCTAGAGGCTAGAATTTGAATGATAATCAATGAAAGGACAAGGGATGATGAAGGAGAAACCCTAGTTTTTTCAATAGATCCCTAAATCTCGTTGATCATCATCAATCTAGCAACAAATTCTCAATAGATAAGAATTTATAATCAATAGTATTCATCATCACTATCAATTTGATCAATTCCTACATACAACTTTACAAATCTTGAGAATTCAATTGGTTTGGACATTTTCTTGATCTTAGATCTATTTCTATATGTTCTTGAAACTAAAATCTCATTAATATTGAATCATTTTCTATTATCTTTTCTTTTCAACTCAAATAAAACGATTTCGAACAAATCACACTTTCTTAGTGGACGATCCGTATTCATTAACGCGCTACATCGACACCGTTAATTGATTGCGGTGTAAATTTCTTTGTTTGTGAAACATTTCCAAGTACACACGAAGATATGATCAATCAAATGGCGCCGTTGCCGGGAAGCGTGTGCTAATTTTTTCGTTTTTGTAATTTGAGTTGGAAAATTTATTATTCCATCCGAATTTTTTTAGATCAAAAATTCGCAACAAGCGCTTAACGATTTGTTTCGATTTGTTGCAAGGAGATCTGGAATCTGTGGAGCGAAATGAAAAATTTTCAGGACATCTCTAAATGTCCAGAGAGACAACAGGAGCAGTTTCTGAAATTTTTGTGCCGGGATCATATTAACTGACCGCGGAACCGTGACATTTGATGGCTTCTTGCGGCGGATCCGCGGCGAGATAGCTTCTTTAGTGCACCAAACTTTTTATGTCCATTTCTGTCTTTCTTATATTCTCCATGCTCTTGTCCATTAACCAATTTCTGCAGTTTTCTTTGCAAAAATTCGCAGCGCCGCAAAAAGAAAAATTGTGCATGTTTGATCTTGGTTGTTTGCATATTTTAACACGGAAATTAAGGGGTAAAGACAAAATTCAGATTAGGTAGGGAGTTCATTACCCTTCCTAAGCCCCAAAAATCATAAACTTACATCCGCATCACCCTCATTAACTAAAAAATATCTAGACATCACTCTAAGTACCGTCGTGCTCACTTCGGACAGAAGGCGGTCGTGGGTATTCTATTACTTATCCGCGTTTCTTTTGTGGTGTCTAAGCAAGTGGTTACTTAATTAGACGCACTACTTACATAGTGGAGAACCTCCCACTTACCTGGCACTTACTTGGCCACAGAAAGGGAAAAGCGGCAGTAGAGGATCTATCTTGCGACTTGTCTTCTGGAAGTCTAGGAGCGGTCTAGAGCCTTGACCTAGGTGACCACTAGATTTAAGGTTGTTTGTGTATTGTTTGTGTGAATTTTTCAAAAATCCGTCTTTTCAAACTAAACACCAACTCATCTTTTCCTTAATTATCACTTAACGCTGCCACTTGTGCTAAACCATTTAGTGCATGCTCGGCTGGACACGGGATTCTAGTGCCCGTCTTGTCCGCATTCCTCCTATCGACTCCGAAGTCAGTATTTCTACGTCTACTTTTTCTTCAACCACTACCTCACCAACTTGGATGGATGGTTTTCCATCAAACTTCTTTAACAGTACTCTGCCACCGTCCACAGGTGCGCAGAATCCATCCCGCATCTCTCTCCAAGAGAGATGTTACCCAATGCGTGGTCCTCTTTCGACCTGTCTCACCATTCCACCAGCCAATGGGGACAATTTTGAAATCAAATCACAATACATCAATCTTTTACCAAAATATCACGGTCTCGAGTTTGAAGACGGATACGTCTTTATTACCAAATTTAAAAATGTATGCGCTATGATGGGTACTTCACAACTGTCTGTGGACGCTATGAGATTACGTCTTTTCCCATTCACTTTGTGTGATATAGCCGAAGTGGCTTTAAAACAAAGCCGCACATTCTATTTCGAACTGGGAATAATTTGTAACAGCTTTCCTAAAGAAATTCTACCCTAATCATAAAACAACTCGAGTCCGTAGCGAAAAAAATCAATTTACCCAGCTTCCAAATGAACCATTCTCAAAGTTTTTTGAACGCTTCAAGAATCTGTTAGTTCAATGTCCTAATCATGGAATCCGTAGATGGGATCTGTGCAGAATCATATATGAGGACACTAATCCTACAACAAAACAGACCCATGAATCCATGTGTCAAGGCACCTTCATGATTAAAGATGATGGTGAAGCTTGGAAATTTTTAGAAGATTTCGCTGAAAAATCATTATAATGGGAGAGTATAAGTCAACCATCGCCTAGGGGTGGTAACCACCAATCTAATGTTTCCATAGGAGTTAGAGTTGAAATGGCAGCAATTCAAAAGAAACTCGAAGCTTTGGAACATAAATTTTTTGCAGCCTTCTAAATCAGATGTCACTATCGAAAACTGTCTATGGATGCTGTTCTGATCCATCTCATCTTACAGAAGAATGTCCTTTAAATTCTTCGTTTCAAGGAAAAGAGCATACCAATGCTGCTTTCCAACAAAGACATAGAAACGATCCGTATTCTTAAACTTATAATCATTGTTGGAGGAATCACCCTAACTTTACTTGGAACCAATAACAAACTCAAAACACGGTTCCAAAACAAAATAATTTTCAAAGGGGTCCTCCACCACAACAGCAACCACTACAACTGAGTCAGCACCCCTATTAATCACAAAATTTTCAAAAGACGGTCAACACTTCGGCACTGCACAACAATTATTTGCAACTGACCGGTACTGAAAACTCCTCTTCACTTGAACAAACCATGAATTTGCTTCTGACAAATATCATGAAAGTTTCGGCTGAGATGAATTCATCCATCGATAAAATCCAGAAAACTCTGACTCCCAAAGTAAGAGTATTAAATCGAAGGAAGCACAAATTGCCCGTATAAATACTGGATTGAGTGCTAGAGAGAAAGGGAAACTTCCAGCTGAACCCCTAACAAATCCTGGCTATTCACATCAGGTGAACGCTATCACCACATTGGGATCTGGAAGAGTGCTTGACAGCCATGTCGGTGAAGAGATTGATAATAATGAAGAATCAATCGATGATACCCCGGCTGAGAATTTTCCTTCAACTTCTACTTCTACTTCCGACCCCAGTTCGTCTACCCCACTATTTTCTCCGAGCCTGTTCTCCATTTTTCCCAAGGCTCGAACCCTCAGCACACCGCTTCTAGTCCACCAAAGAAGATCCCCACTCCTATTCTTGGATCTTTCCTACCCATACAATCTTTTCCAATGTTGGACCCAGCTCTTATTGCTAAAGCTCCTTATCCGAATCGGTTAAGGGGAAACATACCAAGTCCGCAAATGGAAAAGATCACTGAAATTTTTAAACAGGTTAACATCAATATCCCTCCCCTAGAAGCTATACAACAAGTCCCGCTTATACGAAAATTCTCAAGGACTTGTGCACTAGGAAGAGGAAGAATCAAGTGCCAAAAAAGGTGTCCATGTCGAGTACTATCGACACAGCTTTTTCCAAACAATTACCTAGAAAACGTAAGGACCCTGGATGTCCTACAATTTCTATTTCTATTGGGGTTAAATACATTAACCGTGCTCTACTTGACCTGGGTGCAAGTGTTAACCTGCTTCCTTTCTCAGTTTATGAGCAGTTATGGATCGGAGAGTTGAAACCAGCTCACTGCACTCTCCAGATGGCAGACCGATCAATCACCAAACTCAGGGGTGAGCTGGAGGATGTGTTAATAAAAATCGGGGAATTTGTATTCCCTGTGGACTTTATTGTTCTTGATACACAGCCTGTATTTAACCCACGGAATCAAATTCCGGTGATCCTTGGTCGCCCCTTTTTGGCCACTTTCAATGCTTTAATCAACTGTCGTAACGAATATATGACCCTATCCTTCTGGAAGATGTCAATTAAGCTTAACATTTACAAGTTGGGAAGTGTACCCTCCGAACCTTCTGCTCAGGTTTGTTCTGTCGAATTAATGGATGTCGACAGCAGCGTATTTGACGAGCATCATGATACCGATCTTGACACTTTTCATATGTTGTTGTTTGACCCAACTATGTATCATACACATACGTACTCTTCCACCAAGTTGTCCAGGTCAACATCTAACACTGATTATGAACCATTTTTGGAGTCTATAGATCACCCCGCATTGTTTGATGACATTATTCTTCGGGGAATCGATGAAAACTTTGAGGAAATTTTCGTTGATGAGCTCGCATTTTTAGCAAACACAGGTGTTGAGATGAATCAACTCCAAAAAGAAATTGAAGCTCCACCCCTTCTTCTTGACAATCATGTGAATGCGAGTAATCCATCATCACAATCACTGTGTCGTCTTTCCAAATTGAGACGCAAAACCTTTCTATCACACCACTTATATTTTCCCCACTTCTTCCTGGCTCCTTATAACACGTTCTTCCACCAACCGATGCACTACACTGATAAAATCTTTGAATGGTTGGTGTTGGCTTTCATTCTTTGTAAGGCTTTGCATTGACCAATAACTTTACCCCCTCTTGTGATTTTCAAAGCTTAACATGGCTCTTGAAAATAAATTTTTACTCAAAATGGTGAGCCAATGAATAAGTTTAGGGGAGATTTTCACATCCATATTTCTTGACCCCGCTAATAAATTTTCTCCCAAGCTTACAGGTTTTCAAGATTTAATAGATGACAACAGTGAGTAACTGTTCTAAACAAGTTTGGAGGAGGTTTGTGCTTATTTACGCATCACTTTGCATGCATAAGCATAAAACATATAATAATTTTTTTTATATAAATAAGATAATAAAAGATTAGATAGTGACATCCAAAAGATTGGAAAAATTTAAGAAAACAAAAAAAATTAGAAGTTTTCTTAAACGAAACTAATAATAAGTAGTTATGAGCCATTTTCCCAAGGGTTAGTAAGATGAAAGAAGTCACTAATCTGAGGATAAAAATAAGTCTGAAAAATAGTTCCTATTTTGGAAGCCAAACATTTGAATGTTGATACCCTACTATACGCACTTACACACGTCTTGAAACTCGGGATAGTAGAAGATACCTTGAAATGCACTTGTCTAAAAGCCAAAGTATGAAGAAAATTATAAATGAATAAAAGATAAACTGGTGAAGAAAAATGAACATTGGTTTTGTTATCATCAAGGCAGCATAAAAAAATATAGCGAGGGTACTTCATCACCTAATCAGCAAGCACATGAGCAATCGGTCGGTTAGTACCTCAAGAAGTATTAACGGTCGCATGAAAAATGTGTGAGCAATATCTATCTAAATATTCACCGACTAAAAAATACTGAGGTGGATGGACAAGAGTATGATAGCTTGAATTGAATTCTCCGAGTGTAGGGATGTTCTTTACACACACATAGGGGTATATGATCGATGTTTGGAAGAAAGGTAGGAATGAAGAATAAAGACGATGTTTTATTGAGGGATGATGTGATTTATAATATCTTTTCATGACTATTAAGATAGGGCTCATGACAACCGAAAAGCTAATGTAGTTGGAAACTCTAATTTTCAAAGTCTTTCTTTTACAATTCTTATCTTTATATGTAACTTTCACGGTCTTCCTTTTATTATTGGATTTTGTGGGTGCAATCCGCTGAAAACCATCAAGAGACAACACTCCTCGTACTAGGGACACCTAGAGGTTTAAAGGTTTGTTGCACGTGCTCAGTGCAATCGTGTTGCCTACGAAAGTGTGCTAGTTAGTTTTTCTTTTTCTTATATTTTCTCCTTCACCTGAATAAAACAGGTTTACTCGAGAACACAAAAATTAATTTTGGGGGAATTTGATCAGTCGAAAATATTGCATTCTAAACACATCAATTTCCCTACTCTTTGTAATCATCTAAAAGTGTTTGGTATAAATATAGCACATATTAGCAATCCTTCTGCGAAATATCAAATAACATGTGTTATACATTATAACCGGCATTATGAGGGAAATTGTGTGTTTATTACTACATGTGTGATCTTTGTATATATCAACACTTGTCTCGAGATTGTGTGTAGGAAATTCTCCAGGTTAAAAAGCCGGAATCACAAAAGTGCTGATAAAACGTATCAAGTCCAAGACTTAAGATCTGGCAATAAACTAGAAAGAATTATAAGATTCCAGGCATCAAAAGAAAACCCTAAAGGCAACATAAGAATAACCCTGGAAAAATAATGCAGAAAGCTCCTCAAACGGCCGCGGATCCGCGGCCGAGTTGATTCGTCGGCGGTGGGATCTTTTTCCGGAGTCCACCTTTTAACGACCATACTTCTCTAAGATCCTTCGAATTGTGTATATTTCTCTGGAAGCTTCCCTTCTAACAGCCAAGCTTCTTGTGCAAGTTTGATACCAACCAAGCTTCTCATGTAAGCATTATAACAACCTAGCTTCTAGTAAAAGATAAACTAAGTTTCTTGGAGAAGATAAAGGAGAAACTATAAAAGGGGACCTAGGGCATCATTACAAAGGTTGTACATCAATTAGGATAAAAATTCTAGCAAAGATCCAAATAAATTCAAACCAAATTGGGTGACACGATTTGAAAGGTTCCTAGGCACCCTATAGAGGTCTCACAAGGCATCGAACAAGCCAAATTTAAAAAAAATGGTGCCGAGAAACCCTAGTTAACGGATCGTTGCTAGAAGTCTAGGCGAAATACAAAACTAGTTAACAAATTAACTATAGGTTAGATGCTACAACCTTTGTAGATCCGGTAATCCTCTTCCTTGGCTCCACGTAGGCATCCTCTCGCTGTCCTTTTCGAATCCTAGACTCGTTCATCGGCTTCATCGGGAAAACGAGCGGAATAGGTCGTCGGCTTCGTGTCAAAGACGATCTACGTCGAGGTTGCACAAGCTCAAGCTCCGACTTCACAAAGTTGTGAAACTTGTGAAGAAAACACCCAAAACAACTTGGCAAGAGGTATAGGGTGAAGAAATAGGAGATGGGTTCAATTTAGAATTGGATTTCACTCACTTATGCTCAAGTTGCCATTGATGGCATCTTGTTTTCTCTCTTGAAGAAGAAGGAGATGAAGAAGAAAGAATATGATAAGTCTTGTGAAAAAGAATAATAAAATCAAATACTTATCATGTTCTAACCTAGGTTAAGTGTAGAGAATAAACCATGGTCACTTGAGAGGGTTAGGGTTAAGCATGAAGATAAGGATGGTTACAAAAGTCAAAGCTTCATGAAGCTTCAACTTAAAACAAAAAAAGCCACCATTCTTATCATAACCTTTTTCAAATAAATAAACAAATAAATAAATAAAAAGGAAAAACCCTAATCATCTCTTAACCATGGTTTAATACTTCACACTTAACCTAATGAGCAAGCATCATCAAACATGATACAAAGATGTGCACAAAAGTATATCACATATACAACATGTACATCAAGTGAGAAAATCCATTTAAAGTGAACCAATACTAGTTAATGCAATGCAATATATCAAATATATAATTATGCATTAAATCATTAAATCAACATTTGACTCAATGATCCGGTCATGTCGCACATAACCGACTAGAATCCAATGTATCGATTTATCGAATCAATGATTCGATAACTAGGTCATATCGAATATAACCAATCGAAACATATATCGCGAGAATGAAATGTGGTATCACATACACGCATTATTCTCGGTCCTGCACATATCTCATATGCGCTCCTATTTCGTTTCGCTTGAACCAGGAAACCTCTGTGTAGGACTCTAAAGACTCATCAATACGCCGGTAGCAGATGATGATCATATCAAGCACCCACAAGCCGCAAGCGGTCTGCTAAACGTAACGGCCACCCGGGTATTGAGCGATCAGAAGATCGACGAGCTAGCCCGCTCACACTCCTGCGAATCCGACCAGTAACACTTACCGTACAGTCCGGTCTCTTCGTCTGATATGTCGCATATCAAGTCTAGGGGTGGTAAACGTCAGACCCCAATACTCGATAAGTCGTGCCGATGTGAGGCTCATAACGGGTCGAGAAACTACTGGTAACACTTACCAGCAAATCTCTGATCAGCCCTGGCCAGGGACTTCCCTGTTACGGCCAATCGAGCACAGCGCAACATCAACCCCCAATACCGGGAGAGACGAAACCCCTCCTATCGCTCATTGCCTCCTTGTGACTCGGGACTGTACCCAAAGACCACCGTTTTGCACGCCCTCCTGGACGTGGTAAGGTGGAGATCAAAGCACAGTGGGAATCACACAAGACTCTATGACGATCTCGGGTCTACAGACTAACCTGCACAAGTGTCACCTGAGAACTGCCATCTGACGTGAGGTATAATACCATCTGGGAGTTCTCGGCGAGTCCGTCCAGTGTACCCAGTCTCCACTGAGCACCCGTATACCATCTCTGATGTCAAACACCAATGGATATGGGATCATCCATCGCCCATCACATGGGTCGAGAAGCATATACGCTAGTCTACTCTGGTATATCGATGCCCCGTCTCGATACACCCATGACTAGGGACCTTGTAGGATGTACTTATGGACTACCATGTCCCCACTAGTATGATCTGCATCATAGTCCAGGTAGTCAAGTACACATCCTCAGGGCTTTACCAACATGTAACTACAAGACAGTATAAAGAGACTAGTGTACAAGTTAAGATAAAGAGTAACCAGATAGCATACTATCATATCGAGCAAGAAAGTCATCTCTATATATGTCCAAGCATCCAATATAATATACAACATCTGTACAATACTGGCCTCTAGGGTGTACATACAACTAACAATCTCCCACTTGCACTAGGGCCAGCTGCTGTAGTATCGCATACCGAGCATCCCGAAGAGTCTCTCAAACTGTGTCTGGGGAATGGCCTTCGTGAGTGGATCCTCCGTGTTGTTCTTCGTGTCAACCCTCCTGACCTCGATCTCCCGGCGATCAACTATCTCCCGGATCAGGTGATACCGCCTCAGAATATGCCTGGATCGCTGATGGGACCTGGGTTCCTTGGCCAAAGCCACCGCTCCATTGTTATCGCAATACAAAGGTATTGGATGCTCAATGGATGGAACCACTCCAAGTTCAGTAATGA
The DNA here is from genome assembly GCA_030015575.1 of Agapanthus africanus. NCBI lineage: Eukaryota > Viridiplantae > Streptophyta > Magnoliopsida > Asparagales > Amaryllidaceae > Agapanthus > Agapanthus africanus. The sequence goes on along the minus strand of CM057348.1, from coordinate 246,507,105 downwards.
ACTTCTTGATCCAGACAGCCTCTTTGGCAGCATCGTTGGCAGCGATGTATTCAGCCTCCATCGTCGAGTCTGCCACGGTTTCCTGCTTGGAACTCTTCCAGCTAACCGCCCCTCCGTAAAGGGTAAAGACAAAACCCGACTGCGACTTAGAGTCGTCCTTATCACTCTGGAAGCTCGAATCGGTAAAGGACTCCACTTGGAGCTCTCCGTTACCATACACCAAGAACATATCTCTAGTCCTTCACAAGTACTTGAGAATGCTCTTTACAGCTGTCCAGTGACTCTCTCCAGGATCAGCTTGATACCTGCTCACTATACTTAGTGAGTATGCTACATCGGGTCTGGTACATAGCATCGCATACATGATAGAGCCTACTGCCGAAGCATAGGGTATCCCTTGCATGCGAGCTCTCTCCAAATCAGTCTTGGGAGACATCTCTTTGGAGAGAGTGACTCCAGAGATCGTGGGTATGTTCCCACGCTTGGACTCTTCCATACTAAACCTCTTTAGTATGGTGTCAATGTACCTGGATTGGGACAATCCCAAAATCCGTTTGGATCTATCTCTATAGATCCTAATTCCCAATATGCAGGAGGCATCACCAAGATCTTTCATTGAGAATCTTTGTGATAAGAAGAGCTTGACCGATTGCAGCATAGGAATATCATTTCCTATCAAGAGTATGTCGTCCACGTACAATACGAGGAAGACAATCTTACTCTCTGCTACCTTCCTGTAGATACAAGGTTCATCTGGATTTTTGACGAAATCAAACTCTTTGATAACGACGTCAAAGCAGATGTTCTAACTCCGCGATGCTTGCTTTAATCCATAAATGGATTTAAGCAGCTTGCACACCTTCCCGCTGCTCCCACTGTCTACGAAGCCCTCTGGCTGAGTCATGTACACGCACACTTCTAAATCACCGTTTAGAAAGGCGGTCTTAACATCCATTTGCCAGATTTCGTAATCATGATATGCAGCGATGGCAAGCATGCTCCGGATGGATTTAAGCATAGCCACTGGAGAAAAGGTCTCGTCATAGTCCACACCTGGTCTTTGACGAAAACCCTTTGCTACAAGTCTAGCTTTGAAAGTCTCCACTTTCCCATCTACACCAAGTTTCTTCTTGAAGATCCACTTGCTCCCAATGGGTTTTACCCCTTCAGGAGCAACGTCCAAAGTCCATACTTTGTTGGTGTACATGGATTCCATCTCGGACCGCATAGCATCCAGCCATTTCACTGAGTCCCCACTCGTGATGGCCTGCTCGAAGCTAGTTGGGTCATCATCCTCCATGATGCAATCCTTGCTTCCACCGTCAATGAGAAAACCGTAGTATCTCTCTGGTGGACGAGAAACCCTACTAGATCAGCGGAGAGGCTGAGGTTCGTCGGGAGCTACTGAATCCTCTGGTTCCACTAAATCTTCAGTTTGAGTTTGTGTAGCCGGAATTTCTTCCAGTTCTACCTCATCGCCACTAATTTTTTTTGCAAGAAATTCCTTTTCCAAAAAGGTGGCATGTCGAGAAACAAACACTTTTTGTTCCTCTGTATGGTAGAAAAGATATCCATGTGAATGTTTGGGATATCCCACAAACTTGCATAGAACTGACCGTGCCTCGAGTTTGTCCGGATTTTGCCTTTTGACATAGGCCGGGCAACCCCATATCTTAACTCGTTTAAGACATGGTCTCTTCCCACTCCATATCTCATATGGTGTGGTAGGTACAGATTTAGATGGAACTTGATTCAATAGGTATGCTGCTGTCTCCAGCGCATAACCCCAGAAGGAAAAAGGCAACTCAGCTGTGCTCATCATAGAGCGCACCATATCTAATAGGGTGCGGTTCCTCCGTTCTGATACACCGTTGTGCTGTGGTGTATATGGAGGAGTCAGCTGAGAGAGAATCCCATTCTCTTTTAGGAAGTCCAGGAATTCATTGCTTAAGTATTCTCCTCCTCGATCAGATCGTAAGATTTTAATACTTTTTCCGGTTTGGTTCTCAACTTCTTGCTTATATTCCCTAAATTTCTCAAAAGCTTCTGATTTGTGTTTCATCAGGAACACATACCCGAACCTAGAGAGATCGTCAGTGAATGTAATGAAGTATGAAGAACCATCCCTGGCATGTGTAGACATAGGACTGCATACATCACTATGTATCAGTCCCAAGAGTTCGGTAACTCTTTCTCCGTGTCCCGTAAACGGAGTTTTGGTCATCTTGCCTTTGAGACATGACTGGCAAGTGTCATAAGATGAAAATTCAAACGGATTTAAATATCCATCTTTATGCAACTTAGCTAGTCGTGTCGCATTGATGTGACCCAGTCTACAATGCCACAAGAAGGATTCATTGAGTTCAGAACTCTTCCTCTTATGTGTGTTTGTTATGCTCAGGACTGTTGATTGATTTAGAACATAAATGCCATTGCATAACGTGCCTAATCCAACCAACTTTTGGTTATGGAAAATGTTCATAACATTGTCCTGTGAAACAAAATTATATCCCTCTTTACTTAATAAAGAAACCGATATAATGTTGCATATCAGGTTCGGCATGTAATAGCATTCGTTCAGAACCAATGTATTACCAGTTGGTAATACAAGGTGATATTCCCCGACAGTCTTAGCTGCAACAATTGCACCATTTCCAACTCTAATGTCTTTATCACCTTCTCCAAGTTCTCTACCTTTCTTAAGCCCATGTAACTGATTACATATATGGGATCCTGACCCGGTATCTAATACCCAGGACGTAGAGCAAATGGAGAAACAGTTCTCAGTAACGAACACACCCGAAGAAAATGCATCAACATGTACTTTCTTCATTCGGGTGGCATGGGAATCCTGGTATTCCCCTATATCCTGTTCATTCCTATAACTCTTATAGGAAAGAACGGAACCAACGTTCCCCAGCACAGTATAACATGCGGGTTCGGTCAATACATCCATATTATTATCTTGATTAAGGCATGAACTGGTCGCTATCTGGAGAGAGAGAGAAGAAAACACTTTAGCGTATGCTCGTGCAAGATCAGATTGGTTATTATCTTATCTAATCAGGATGGCTCCCACTGCTTTTTATCAAATCTTCCTTCAAACCCTAAAAGGAAAGACTAGCCGGGATTAATTACACACTACAAGTTCGCCAATCTTTCAGCCAGGCCAGTGTCGGTACTTTGAGGGAGGTCCCCCGTGCTTTCGCACGAACCTAATTAGTGTAAACCTCGTTTTCCCAGAGGCGTAACCCTGTTGACACCTTTCTAGACACCTACTTGATCAGCTAATTGCAATGTGTAAAACTCTCCCAGGAGTAACTCTTACTCGCAGTGGGTATCGGGATCAAACTATCTCATAGAAGGTATGCAATCTCATTGCAAATTTCAACACTTGAAATTCCCGATAATATTTTGCCCCTAGTATCCTATGACCTTGACAAAGGCCAACAAATCACAGGATGCTAGTCAAGTTCAACACGTCATTTCTTGATTGAATCAAACCCACCCGCACGACCCTTGACAAAGGCCAACAAGGTCGTACGACTACCCTGAAACAATCTGCATCACATGCATAAGCAGATAAGCACTATTCAGCTACCGCACACTATGCCTTGACAAAGGCCAACAAACGCAGCACGAATACTAAACAGTTCTAATCTGAAATGACGGAGGGCTACGGCAGGTTTTTCGGAAAACCTATTGCGTAATGAACTTGATATCGTTGTAGAATCAAATGAAGTTTTGAAAGGGAGTGATTTTGAGGCTTTTCTAGTTTTGCTAAAGGAGTCACTCCCGGTGAAGGGATCTCGGTCCTTTCCTCGTGGAATGAGATGCGGGATATATCATATATATCGCTGTGCAAAGCAAAAACTCTTAAAAGCAATCAAAAACAAACCGAGTGTGTAGCATCTGCCAGTTATCGCTAAAGGAGTCACTCCCGGTGAAGGGATCTCGGTCCTTTCCTCATCGAATAAGGTGCAAGATATATCACATATACCGCTGTGCAAAGCAAGAACTGCAGCTACCTGTTTTATTTTAAAATTTGATTCTACAACATCTTAGGTTTCTTATCTTTCATTAATCACATTAATGAAGTCCCATCATTTAAATACCTAAACATCACAGATAGATATGACGTACACTTATGCCATCCGCATTCGCCTCGATGTCCCCTCGTGCACCGTTAGGTTAGGTAACTAACGACAGAGCAGGGCAGGGCTAGCGCGGGTGTAAAACATAAGTAACGTCTATATAATATATCATATATACTATATACTATATCCATTACAGAGTCACAACACAGATATCGCAGCAGAATAAACATATGAAATATTGGATATACCAGGACGTCCGTGTTTTCAATATGAGCCAGTATAAAACACGGATTCCACGGTCGTGATGAATAGCCAATCCCACACCCCTAGACCCCTACGAGAGCGGCAAGCAACCCTGCCAATTCTAGGGTTAGGAGACCCGGACTCGATTCCTCGAGTTGGTCTCCCACTGGACCCCAGATCCCGGTTACTTGTGCTCCCCTCCTTGGGTCTATCCTAATGCGGAAAAGTAAATAATATACAAAAGGTGACATCTTCTGCTACCTGGAAGTGCCCCAAATAAAAGAATATTACATACAAGTTTTTATATGAATGAAAATGAAAAACACTCATCTCACATTAAAAACCCCGGCTATTCGAATACGACGATCCAATATAACATATCCAGCAACATATAACATCACATGTCATCAACGTAAGTAAGTATGCATACCCCAATTGTCGTTGACGTATAGCAACGAAACCGGCGATATGAACATACTACACTTACGGTCACAGAAAAGAAAGTGTAAAACTACAACAATTGGAATCCGCAACTTCTTTAGACATCGCATGCCTAACAGATATAAATCCCGCATTTTAGTCTCATTATCGAAAACTCTTTTCAATATCATATGGGACTAAATTGCTAGATTTATAACATTCATTCAGTTATCTCATAACTACTTGTGAATTCCAATTATTGTATCACATTCCAGATAAACAGAAAATGTTAAACATTCCGATCGAACAGTCGAATACCCAAGTTTTCCCGATACAGTCCAACACATGAAATAAGTCTAGCAACATTCAGTTCGTGCCTCAGTACCAACGGTCCAGCCGTAAAAGGGTCAAGCCAACGCCTCACATGTGGCACGCCGTACTGCCCCAAACCCGAAGGTTCAAAGGGCAGTTCAAGACGGTCACATAATCGAGTTAAGGTTTGTTGTCTTCTAGAGGGTCCATCGCGTTACTTGCACTACTTGGAACGTCGTTAAACTACGGAAAAATCCAACACTTGGAAATTTCCCGACAGGGGAAAAGTTGGGTATTTATATCCGGTCGAACTTTTTAACATATTCTAAAAATTATCCGGAAGTACACAAAGACGAAATTTGATAATCCGGTCGAAACACCGAAGCTCTAAAACACCACAGAAAATTAAACTCTGGAATAATTATTAAAAATACCCATAAAACTCAGCTGCAGAAAATATGAATTACTGTGCAGAGGAGGAGGTATAACGTCATCAAGCCGCCGCGGAACCGCCGACTAAGCTGGCTTAGGCCGCGGTTCCGCCGTGAATTTCACTGTTCATGGGACAATTTTTGCACCGTAATTCTTAGATTTCCCTGCTGAATTTTTTAAGCATTTTTAATATTGAAAAATCCCAGAATTTAGAAAATGTACAGAGAGCATATATGGTTTAGGGTTTCGGGTTCGTTCGGGCTTCAAATTGCGTCTAGACTTCGCCTAAGGCTCTAGCTAGGCTATGATACCACTGAAAGGTTCCTAGGCACCCTATAGAGGTCTCACAAGGCATCGAACATGCCAAATTTAAAAAAAATGGTGCCGAGAAACCCTAGTTAACGGATCGTTGCTAGAAGTCTAGGCGAAATACAAAACTAGTTATCAAATTAACTATAGGTTAGATGCTACAACCTTTGTAGATCCGGCAATCCTCTTCCTTGGCTCCACGTAGGCATCCTCTCGCTGTCCTTTTCGAATCCTAGACTCGTTCATCGGCTTCATCGGGAAAACGAGCGGAATAGGTCGTCGGCTTCGTGTCAAAGACGATCTACGTCGAGGTTGCACAAGCTCAAGCTCCGACTTCACAAAGTTGTGAAACTTGTGAAGAAAACACCCAAAACAACTTGGCAAGAGGTAGAGGGTGAAGAAATAGGAGATGGGTTCAATTTAGAATTGGATTTCACTCACTTATGCTCAAGTTGCCATTGATGGCATCTTGTTTTCTCTCTTGAAGAAGAAGGAGATGAAGAAGAAAGAATATGATAAGTCTTGCGAAAAAGAATAATAAAATCAAATACTTATCATGTTCTAACCTAGGTTAAGTGTAGAGAATAAACCATGGTCACTTGAGAGGGTTAGGGTTAAGCATGAAGATAAGGATGGTTACAAAAGTCAAAGCTTCATGAAGCTTCAACTTAAAACAAAAAAAGCCACCATTCTTATCATAACCTTTTTCAAATAAATAAACAAATAAATAAATAAAAAGGAAAAACCCTAATCATCTCTTAACCATGGTTTAATACTTCACACTTAACCTAATGAGCAAGCATCATCAAACATGATACAAAGATGTGCACAAAAGTATATCACATATACAACATGTACATCAAGTGAGAAAATCCATTTAAAGTGAACCAATACTAGTTAATGCAATGCAATATATCAAATATATAATTATGCATTAAATCATTAAATCAACATTTGATTCAATGATCCGGTCATGTCGCACATAACCGACTAGAATCCAATGTATCGATTTATCGAATCAATGATTCGATAACTAGGTCATATCGAATATAACAAATCGAAACATATATCGCGAGAATGAAATGCGGTATCACATACACGCATTATTCTCGGTCCTGCACATATCTCATATGAGCTCCTATTTCGTTTCGCTTGAACCAGGAAACCTCTGTGTAGGACTCTAAAGACTCGTCAATACGCCGGTAGCAGATGATGATCATATCAAGCACCCACAAGCCGCAAGCGGTCTGCTAAACGTAACGGCCACCCGGGTATTGAGCGATCAGAAGACCGACGAGCTAGCCCACTCACACTCCTACGAATCCGACCAGTAAAACTTACCGTACAGTCCGGTCTCTTCGTCTGATATGTCGCATATCAAGTCTAGGGGTGGTAAACGTCAGACCCCAATACTCGATAAGTCGTGCCGATGTAAGGCTCATAACGGGTCGAGAAACTACTGGTAACACTTACCAGCAAATCTCTGATCAGCCCTGGCCAGGGACTTCCCTGTTACGGCCAATCGAGCACAGCGCAACATGAACCCCCAATACCGGGAGAGACGAAACCCCTCCTATCGCTCATTGCCTCCATGTGACTCGGGACTGTACCCAAAGACCACCGTTTTGCACGCCCTCCTGGACGTGGTAAGGTGGAGATCAAAGCACAGTGGGAATCACACAAGACTCTATGACGATCTCGGGTCTACAGACTAACCTGCACAAGTGTCACCTGAGAACTGCCATCTGACGTGTGGTATAATACCATCTGGGAGTTCTCGGCGAGTCCGTCCAGTGTACCCAGTCTCCACTGAGCACCCGTATACCATCTCTGATGTCAAACACCAATGGATATGGGATCATCCATCGCCCATCACATGGGTCGAGAAGCATATACGCTAGTCTACTCTGGTATATCGATGCCCCGTCTCATACACCCACGACTAGGGACCTTGAAGGATGTACTTATGGACTACCATGTCCCCACTAGTATGATCTGCATCATAGTCCAGGTAGTCAAGTACACATCCTCAGGGCTTTACCAACATGTAACTACAAGACAGTATAAAGAGACTAGTGTACATGTTAAGATAAAGAGTAACCAGATAGCATACTATCATATCGAGCAAGAAAGTCATCTCTATATATGTCCAAGCATCCAATATAATATACAACATCTGTACAATACTGGCCTCTAGGGCATACATACAACTAACACAATTTGAGCTAAATCAAGATTCATCGAGTACCGACTCAAGCAAGCCTTCAACGAGCCTTTGAAGCAACGTCGATCTTCATCCGAGCAAGAGATCCATGATTATCCGCGACTCAAGAAGTCCGAAGCGAAGCTAGTTTCGATGATTTAGTTCTTCCTCCAATATTGTAATTTTTGAGCGAATTGTACCTAAGCATTGATTAATTAAAGGTGAAAATTCTAAATCTTGCTTTTCTTTACATTCTTGCATTATAAAGAGTTATAAATTCTTGATTCTTTTCTTTTTCATGATGTTTGAGTGAAAACTCCGCTTGTAGAGGAATCGAGAGAATAGGTAGATGATGATGATTAAATTCTTGAACGATTCTTAAGTCTTATGAGTTTAGTAAACTATAGGAAATTGAATCATCGAAGACCAAATTTGAGCGAGATCGCTTTCTTGAATATTTTCGTTCCAAATTAGAGATCAACGATCGGTGATTGAATTTGCTAGAAGCTAGAATTTGAATGATAATCAATGAAAGGACAAGGGATGATGAAGGAGAAACCCTAGTTTCTTCAATATATCCCTAAACCTCGTTGATCATCATCGATCTAGCAACAATCCTAAATAGATAAGAATTTGTAATCAATAGTATTCATCATCACTACAAATTTGATCGATTCCTATAAGCTACTTTACAAATCGTGAGAATTCAATTGGTTTGGACGTTTTCTTGATCTTTATTAATTCTTGATCTTAGATTTATTTCTTTATGTTCTTGAAGCTAAAATCTCATGAATATTGAATCATTTTCTTTTATCTTTTCTTTTCAACTCAAATAAAATGATTTTGAACAAATCACACTTTCTCAGTGGACGATCCGTATTCATTAACGCGCTACATCGACAATGTTAATTGATTGCGGAATAAATTTCTTTGGTTGTGAAACATTTCCAAATACACACGAAGATATGATTAATTAGAAGGGACTGGAGAATCAAGTCTGTATACAGCTCGTTCTCTAACGTGGTCCCGAGGTCCGCGAGCTCCTCAATGTAGCCAATCATCTTAGGTATGTGTTCCCCTATAGATGATCCGACAGCCAACCTCGCCTGAAAATGTTTCGTCGAGGTCTCGTATCTTACGATACGAGATTTCTCTCCATAAAATTCCTTGGTATGGAGGAATATGGATTGAAGATCCATATTCTCATGCCGCCTCCGGTGTTCATTATCCGTAGAGGCCAGCACGAGGCACTTGGCCTTCGCGCAGTCAATCTCCCAGGTTTTACGGATTTTCTTATCCGCGACACTGGATTCTGGACTAGGGACGGCGGGTGCTTTAGTAGTGGGAAGATATCCCAATTTTTCATAAGTGATTGATATCTTGACATTCCTGAACCAATCTTTATAGTTTGGCCCTGTCAATATATTTTTATCTAATAGTAACTTAAGGCCCGTCATGTTTGGCCGCTGCAATTAGAAGAGAGAGAAGAAACACTTTAGCATGATGCTCTTGCAAGTTTAGAATGGTTTTTAGTTTATCTAAACAGGATAGCTCCCACTGTTTCTCGAATCCTTTCTCAAACAATAAAAGAAGAATTAGTCAGGATTAATCTCACCGTACAATTCTTGCTTAACCGTTCAGCCATGCCAGTGTCGGTACTTCGAGGGAGGTTTTACGACGCTTTCGCAAAGTTTCTTAATTAAATAACCTCTTTTCCTGGGGGCGTAGCCCCGCTAACACCTTTCTAGACATCTACTTGATTTATAACATTAATCGTTAAGCGAAAATATCTCCCGAGGAGTAGCATATACTCACAGTAGGATCGGGATCCAAATATCATTGTGTGATAAAGTCGAAGAAATCCTACCAAAACTATCACACACCAAATGGTATGCAACACTACCAAGTTTCAGTTTCTTTAGAAACTCCCGATGTGGATTTTTACCCCATGCTCTTATGACCTTGACGAAGGCCAACATATCATAAGTCACATGTCAAGTTCTACCCATCATTATCCAGGATAATTTGAACCCACTCCTACATACCCTTGACGAAGGCCAAAATAGCAGTACGACTGTCCAAAACCAGTGTATCTATCTAAGCTACAGATGAATATTCAGCAGCTACCAATCACTATATTTCGACGATGGTCAAAATACATAGCTTGAATACTACTGAATATCCAACTGAAATGACAGAGGGCAACGAATGGTCTTGGCTAAATCGTGAACGTAGTGAACTTGTTATAATCAAAGGAACCTGATTGCTTTTAAAAGGAGTGGCTTAAGCTCCGCATTTTAAAAGTTTTGCAGTTTTGAAAAAACCGAGTGGTTTTGAAATTGTTCGAACGATTCAACTTTGGGTTGTTTGCTTAGCATTAATGTAATGCATTCCTATCAATTAATCCTACTATTGCAGAAAACAACGAAAATATAACGTACGCTTATGCCATCCGCATTCTCCATGGGGCCCCGTCAACACCCGTTAGGTTACTTAACTAACGACAGAGCGGGGGATGGACTAGCGCGAATGCAAAACATAAGTAAAGTCTACTAGATATCATATATAGATATATAAATTCATCTGACACAATGATTGGCATTCCAGATCACAGATGGACACATTGGATATACTAGGTATCCGCGTTTCGTTTGACCCTGTAACGAATGACGGATTAAACATTCGTGATGAATAGCCAAACCCCATCCTAGACCCCTACGGGTGCGGCAAACTATCCGCCAAATACCCGAAGTGAAGCAACCTCTCTCAACAAAGTGAGTAGGCTACTCGGCACTTCAATGTACCCGGTAGTTTTTGCACCCCACCTTAGGTCTATCCTAGGAGCAAAAACAGTAAAAGAAATAATACAACGGTGGCAACAAGCTCAACCCGAATGTGCCCCGTAAAAATAATATTACATAACTTTACAAATTTTACATTGAATGAAAGAATGAAAACCCTTATCTCACATCCCCAACTATTCATCACAACAATCCAACAAGTTCATATACACAAACCAATATAACATCATCACAGATATGTGCAACCCCGACTAATCGACGTAAAGCAATTAGATGACGTTTCCAAACATATATATATATATATAACATAGAGCTTGTAAAGTAACTACGACAATAGAATTCCGCATGCAATTAGCAAACTTAAACAATTTTCCAAGTCTTGAAAATCCAATGAGCTAATGTTTCAAAATCGATAGTTTTGAGCCAATCCGGGAGTAGAAACGAACTCAAAACCCATTCGAATCATCGTGGAGGCGAAGACACATGATAAGACATCGAATGTGGGGCCTCAGGAGATGCCCACCCCTGGGGTCCACCATGAGGTGGCCCCCAAAGGAGAACAGACCCGAGAGCACCTGTTTCTAGTGCTCTTGGGTCAGCAGCCCCCAAGGCCACCAATTGGTGGTCTTGAGGAGTGTTCCCGGCTGTTGGTCCCCCCCGGGTGTCCCCGGGATGAGCACGCTTCACCTCGCAGCTTCTCGGTTCAAACCATGAGCTCGTGGGGTGCGCAAAAAACTCAAAGTATCACTTTTGAAAACTGTTTTTGTCGACAGTTTTCCAGCGACAAAAACGGCGGAATTCTAACATCGTTACAAGCTATCTAGGGTTTATGAGAGGCTCTGATACCACTGTTAGTCAATACTGCGCACCCTACGTGTTCGTGGAGAGGCAGAATAAGCAAAAAATGATTTTTACTTGCTTCGCAACATCGGCATTATTAAGGATCGAACAAAAAACCCTAGCTAGCAATCTATATGAGGTTTAACTAATCGGATGAATATTATACCTCGTAGGATCATGTCCTTCTTGTCTTCTCGCTGTCCTCCTTCACCTCGTGGGCTCCTTGGAGTTGAAATGGATAGCACCTCCTCGTAGGCCTCTCGAAGTAGAAGAAGATCCACCAGAAAGTTCCAACCTTGAGCTTAACCTCCAAGTTGAGGCAACTAAATCACTTGGCTTGCTAAACTAAGTAACCTAGATGGAGTAGAGTGTGATTTTGGATTGCTTAGTCTCACTAACCCTTGATTCTCAACACATGAGACAGTAGGGTTTTTGAGAGGAATAGGAAGAAGGAGAGACTTAGTGATTGATCATCTTCGTGTGTATTTGGAAAAGTTTTAATCACAACAAAAGAAATTTATACCGGAATCAATTAACGGTGTCGATGCAGCGTGTTAATGAATACGGATCGTCCACTGAGATGTGTGTTTTGATCAATTTTGTTTTAGATGAGTCGAAATGAAAAGATAAAAGAAAATGCAAGAAAATTGATTAATGATTTGTGAGTTTTAATTTCAAGAAACATAAAGAAAATAAATATCTACAATCAAGAATCAAGAAATGTCCTAATCAATTTAGTTATCAAGATTTGTAGAATGGCTTGTAGGAATCGATCGAATTGGTAGCAATGATGAATCTAATAATGACTAATCTTATCTATGGATAATTTGTAGCTAGATTGATGGCGATGAATGAAGATTAGGGATCTATTGAAGAAACTAGGGTTTCTCCTTCTCTATCCCTTATCTTTTCATTGATCATCATTTGGATTTAGCCTCTAGCAATGTGATTCATCAATCGTTTGATCCCTAATTTGCAGCGAGATTCACAAGAATGTGATCTCGATCTAAATTAGTTCATTGATGATTCTTTTTCCTAAACTTTACAAATCTCATAAGACTTAAGATTAGTACTAGGATTTTATCATCACTAGATCTACCTAATCTCTCGATTCCGTCACAAACAGAGATTTACTCAAGCATCATGAAAATAAAAGATTCAAGATCTAGAAATTTCATAGTACAAGAATATAAAGAAAGAAAGAATTAACTAATTATCACATTTATTAAATCGACGACTAATTACACATTCCCTCAATTTGAGGTTACAAGATGTTGCTCTCGATCGCTCCTTTGAAGAGGTAACCAGATCCATCAAAATTTGCTCCGCTAGATCTCCTTGAGACTTGGATCGTCGTGGATCTTGCGCTCTTAATGAAAATTGGCTTCACGAATAAAAGATCGTTGATGGCTCGCTTGATTTGCTTCTCAAAATGATCTTGATTTGGCTTTGGATTTGGATTTGGGCTAGGGTTTTGGATCAAGTTGTGTCACTCAACTTGTTCAAATTTGGCTCAATATTCCACCACTAATTGTGTAACCCCAAAATCCTAGATTTAGATCTCTTTTTATAACCACTCATTTGAATCTTCCCTCCAAAGCTAGGTTGTTAGAGAGATCCTTCTAGAATGAGTTTGTTAGAGGGAATCTTCTAGAGGAAGGTTGTTACAAGGAATATTCTAGAGTGAGTTTGTTATGCAGAGCCTTCTGGAAGAAGCCACGTGCTAATTTAAGAGTCCATAAGAAGCGAGGCCGTTGAGAAGAAGTTTCTAGAGACAATCTGATTTGATGACATGTCAAGTAGACCGCGGATCCGCGGCGGATCAGCCAATTCGACCGCGGATCCACGGCCGTTTGGTGGAGTTGCTGCATGAAAATCTTTGTGTTGATTTGTGATGGCTTTATGGCACTTTCCTGATATCTGGAATATTTTTATACTTTCTTGTTTACTGCCAGATCATAAGTCTTGGACTTGATGTATTTTACCAGCACTTTTAGCAGTTCCGGCTCTTTTACCTGGAGAATTTCCTGCACACAATCTCGAAACAAGCGTTGATATACAAAGATCATGCGTGTAATAATAAACACAAAATTTCCCTCATAATGCTGGTTATAATGTATAACACATGTTATTTGATATTTTGCAGAAGAATTGCTAATATGTGCTATATTTATAACAAACACCTTTAGATGATTACAAATAGTAGGGAAATCGATGTGTTAAAAATGCAATATTTTCGACTGATCAAATTCCCCCAAACTTAATTTTGCTCGTCTCAAGCAAACATCTATTATTCAAGATAAGGAGAAAATAGAAAGAAAGTGAAAAACTAACACACTTTAATTCGTAGGCAAACACGATTGCACCGAGCACGTGCAACAAGCCTTTAATCCTCTAGGTGTCCCTGGTAGGAGGAGTGTTGTCTCCTGAGGGTTTTCAGCGGATTGCACCCACAAAATCCAATAATAAAAGGAAGACCGTGAAAATTACATATAAAGATAAGAATTGTAAAAAAAAGACTTTGAAAATTAGAGTTTCCAACTACACTAACTTTTCGGTTGTCATGAGCCGTATCTTAATAGTCCTGAAAAGATATTAGAAATCACATCATCCCTCAATAAAACATCGTCTTTATTCTTCAATCCTATCTTTCTTCCAAACACCGATCATATACCCCTACGTGTGTGTAAAAGACATCCCTAAACTCGGTAAATTCAATTCAAGATATCACATTCTTGTCTATCGACCTCAGTACTTTTTAATTGATGAATATTAAATGGAATTGCTCACACATTTTTCATGCGACCATTAATACTTCTTGAGGTACTAACTGACCGATTACTCATGTACTTGTATATTAGGCGTATAAGTATTTTCCTCATCTTACAACACCTAAGACTTAGCAGTGACTCCCAAACCAGTTGGTCTAAGACACTAGGTGATGAAGCACCCTCGCTATATTTTTTATTGCTGCCTTGCTGTTTACAAAACCAGAGTTCATTTTTCTACACCATTTTATCTTGTATGCTTCATTTATTATTTCCTTCATACTTTGGCTTTTAGACAAGAGAATTTCAAGGTATTCTCTACTATCCCGAGTTTCAAGACGTGTGTAAGTGCGTTTAGTAGGGTATCAACATTCAAATGTTTGGCTTGCAGAATATGAACTATTTTTCAGACTTATTTTTATTCTCAGATTAGTGACTTCTTTCATCTTATTAACCTTTGGGACAATGGCTCATAACTACTTATTACTAGTTCGTTTTAGAAAACTTCTAACTTTCTCGGTTTTCTTAAATTTTTCCAATCTTCTAGATGTGATTTTTCACTTTCTAATCTTTTATTATCTTATTTATGTACACAAATTTTATTTTATTTTATTTTTTTTATTATATGTTTTGTGCTTATGCAAAGTATGATGCAAAGTGATACGTAAATAAGCACAAAGCTCTTCCAAACTTGTTTACAACAGTGTCGTCACTGTTGCCATCTGTTAAATCTCAGATACCTGTAAACTTAGGAGGAAATTTATTAACGGGGGCAATAAATAGACGTGAAAATCTCCCCCAAAATTATTTTTGGCTCACAATTTTGAGGACAACTTTTATTTTCAAGAGCTAAAAAATACACCTTCCCAAACTTGAGTTAAACAATATTAAGCATTTTAAAATCACAAGAGGGGGTCACAGTTACTGGTCAATGCAAAGCTTTACAAATACCGAATATCAACACCAACCATTCGAAGATTTTATCAGTGTAGTGCACTGGTTGGTGAAAGAACAAGTTGAAAAGAGCGAGGAAGAAGTGGGGAAAAGATAAGTGGTGTAAAAGAAAGGGTTTGCGTCTCATTTTGGAGAGACGACACCGTGATGATGATAATAGATTACTTGCATTTTCGTGATTGTGAAGAAGAAGGGGTGTGGTTCAATTTCTTTGTTTTGGAGATGATTCATCTCAACACCCGTGTCTTCTAAGAATGCAAGTCTATCAGCGAACATTTCCTTGAAGCTTTCATCAATATCCTGAAGAATATTCTCATTTGAAAGAACAGGATGATACTCAGACTCCAGAAAAGGTTCATCATCGAAGTTAGATGTTGGCCCGGACAATTCGAAAGAAGGGTCCATATGTATATGATACATATTTGGGTCAAACAACAACGTATAAAGGAAGTCTGGATCTGTATCGTGAAGTTGATCAAATTCGCTGTTGTCGACATCCATTAATTTGACAGAATATACTCGAGCATGAGGATCGGAGGGTCGACTTCCCAACATGTAAATGTTGAGCTCAATTGACCAATTCCCAAAAGATAGGTTCATAGAGTCGTTTCTACAGTTGATTACAGCGTTGCAAGTAGCCAAAAAGGGTCGATCTAGAATCACCGGAATTTGGTTCAGTGGGTTCACTACCGGCTGTGTATCAAGAACAATAAAGTTCACAGGGAATGCAAATTCCCCGATTTTTATCAACACATCCTCAAGTTCACCCCTAGGTTTGGTGATTGATCGGTCGGCCATCTTGAGAGTTATATTCGAGGGATTTAACACTCCGATACCTAGTTGCTCATAGACTGAATATTGAAGCAAGTTAACACTAGAGCCTAAATCGAGTAAAGCTTGGTTGATATTTTTACCCCCAATAGAAATAGAAATTGTAGGACAGCCAGGGTCCTTACGTTTCCTTGGTAATTGTTGGGGAAAAGCTGTGTTTACAGTATTCGATATGAAAACATTTTGAGGAACTTGAGTCTTCCTCTTCCTAGTGCAGAAGTTCTTAAGAATTTCCGCATAAGATGGAACTTGTTGGATAGCATCTAGGAGAGGGATATTGATGTTGACTTGCTTAAACATATCCACAATTTTCTCCATTTGTGCGTTAGGTTTGTTGGCCCTCAATCTGTTTGGAAATGGAGCTCTATCAATAAGTGTTGGGTCCAACATTTGTGGAGAAGTATGTGGGGGTAGGAAGGATGAAGTGGGTGGAGGGTTGGAGACTTGGGGAAAATGGAGAATAGGCTCGGAAGAAGAAGGTAAACTAGAAGAAATAGGATAAGAAGTAGAAGTGGGAATGGAAGTGGAAATGGAAGCCTGGGTGTTAATGATCAATTCTTCATTATCAATTTGTTCACCCACATGATTGTCTAGTACTCTTCCAGATCTCAACGTGATAAGTGCATTCACATTAGTGTAATGTGAAGGTCCAGGATCAGTTATAGGTTGAGATGGAAGATTCCCTTTCTCTCTAGCACTCATTGCTGCAGTCAATTGTGCAATTTGTGATTCTATCAATTTGATACTCTCACCGTGGGAGACAGTGTTTTGCACTAACATTTTGATATAAGACGTTAAAATGTCATTTGTTTTCAAGGACTGTGTAATGAACAAGTCGAGTGCAGAGGGTGTAGCAGTACCGGCAGAAGAAGGATGAAAGTTGTTGGATGGGTTTTGATAATTTTATGGTTAAAAGGGGTGCTGACTCAGTTGTGATAGTTGCTGTTGCTGTGGAGGGACCCATTGAAAGTTAGGTTTGGATCCGTGTATTGAATTTGGTGTTGGATCCAAGAAAGATCAGAGTGATTCCTCCAATCTTGATTATATGAGGAAGAAGAAGGATCGTTTCCAGGGCTTTGCTGAAATGTAGCATTAGTGTGACCTTAAAATGGTACATTCAAAGGACATTCTTCCGTCAAATGTGATGGGTTTGAACAGCAGCCACACACGGTTTTGGGAAGTGTGTATTGGTTTAGGGAGGCTGAAGAAATTTTTCTTTTCTATAGCGTCGAGCTTCCTTTGTATTGCGGCCATTTCGGCTCTCATTGTGACGGAAACATTGAGCCGATTGATATCTTCCCTAGGTGATGGTGGTCTAACACTTTCCTATTGTAATGTGGTTTGAGCTAAATCTTCTAGTTATTTCCAAGCTTCACCATCATCTTTAGACAGGAATTGACATTGACACATGGTTTCAAGCATTTGTTTTGTCGTGAAATCAATACCCTCATAGATAATTCGACACAGATCCTATCTAGGGATTCCGTGATGAGGATATTGGATAAGAAGATCCTTGAACCGTTCAAAGCATTTCCAAAATGGCTATTGGGAAGTTGGGTAAATTTGAAGATTTTGCTCCGAATACGGGAAGTCTTATGATTGGGATAAAATTTCTTAAGGAATGTTGCAACGAACTCGTCCCATGTTGAAATAGAATGTGCGGTTGTGTTGTAAAGCCACTTCTCGGCTAAATCGCACAAAGTGAATGGAAGAAGAAGAAAACGGATAGAATCCACAGACAGTTGTGAATTACCCATCAAAGCACATACGTTTTCGAATTTGGTGATAAAAACATATGCGTCTTCAGACTCGAGCCCTTGAAATTTAAGTAAAAGTTTGATGAAATGAGCTTTAATTTCGAAATTGTCCCCATTAGCTGGCGGAATAGAAAGACAGGTGTGAAGGGGAACACGTGAAGGATAGCATCTCACTTGGAGAGAAATGCGTGGAGGGTTCTGCGCACCTGCGGGCAGTGGCAGAATGGTGTTAAAGTGTGATGGAAATCCGTCCATCGCAGTCGTGGTGGGTGGAGGGAAAGAAGACGATGAATTACCGACTCTGGGGTGGATAAGAGAAACGCGGACAAGACGGGAAATAGAATCCCGTGTCCAGCCTAACATGAGCTAAATGGTTTAGCACAAGTGGCAGCGTTGGTGATAATTAAAGGAAATGAAGGATTTGGTGTTTTTTTTTTGAAAAAATATGGGTTTTGAAAAATCAAATCACAAAAAAATGCACACACGACCCTAGATCTAATGGTTACCTAAGTCAAGTCTCTAGACCACTCCTAGACTTCTAGAAGACAAATTGCAGGATAAATCCTCTAATGCCTCTTTACCCCTTCTGTGGCCAGGTAAGTGTCAGGTAAGTGGGAGGTTCTCCACTACGTAAGTAGTGGGCCCAATTAAGTAACCACTTGCCTTAGACACACTTGTCTTTGACACCATAAAAGAAATGCGGATAAACAGTAGATTACCCACAACCTTCTTCTGTCCTAATTGAGCACGACGGTCCTTAGAGTCTTGTCTAGATATTTTTTACTTAATGAAGGGTAATGCTGATGCTCGTTTTGTGATTTGCGGAGCTTAAGAAGGGTAATGAAATCCCCACCTAATCTGAATTTGGTCTTTGCCCCTTAATTTCCGTATTAAAATATGCAAACAACCAAAATTAAACACGCAACAATTTTTCTTTTTGCGGCGCTGAGAATTTTGCAAAGAATCCTGCAAGAAATGGTTATTGGACAAGATCAGAAAGAAGAGAAGAGTACAGAGAGTAGACCTGAGAATTTTGTACAGAGAACACCATAAATGGCGGCGGTTCCGCCGCAAAAACGCTCCTATAACCGCTGTTCCGCGGTGGTAAGGAAGAATTAAGGTTTCAAAAAATTTCTGTATCTTCCTGTACTCCTCTGGAATTTACAGAACTTCTCTGAATCTTGATCGCACTGCTACAATGATTTCAGATTCCCTCACAAAATTCACAACTAATCGTTAAGCACTTCATGCGAATTTTATCTAAAAATCCTGATTGAATAATAATTTTTCAACTCAAATAACAAAAACGAACAAAATAGCACACATCCCCGGCAACGGCGCCATTTGATTGATCATCTTCATGTGTATTTGGAAAGGTTTTAATCACAACCAAAGAAATTTATACCGCAAACAATTAACGTTGTCGATGTAGCGCGTTAATGAATACGGATCGTCCACTGAAATGTGTGTTTTGATCAATCTTGTTTTAGATGAGTCGAAATGAAAAGATAAAAGAAAATGCATGAAAATTGATTCAAGATTTATAAGTTTTAATTTCATGAAACATAAAGAAAATACAGATCTAGAATCAAGAATCAAGAAATGTTCCAATCAATTTAGTTATCAGGATTTGTAGAATGGCTTGTAGGAATCGATCGAATTGGTAGCAATGATGAATCTAATAATGAATAATCTTATCTATGGATAATTTGTAGCCATATTGATGGTGATGAATGAAGATTAGGGATCTATTGAAGAAACTAGGGTTT
This sequence comes from Agapanthus africanus, assembly GCA_030015575.1. NCBI lineage: Eukaryota > Viridiplantae > Streptophyta > Magnoliopsida > Asparagales > Amaryllidaceae > Agapanthus > Agapanthus africanus. Next base: position 246,487,369 of record CM057348.1, on the reverse strand, counting down.
CTCCTTCTCTATCCCTTGTCTTTTTATTGATCATCATTCGGATCTTGCCTCTAGCAAAGAGATTCATGAATCGTTTGATCCCTAATTTGCAACGAGTTTTGCAAGAATGTGATCTCGATCCAAATTAAGTCATTGACGATTCTTTTTCCTAAAGTTCACAAATCTCATAAGACTAAAGATTAGTATTAGGATTTTATCATCACAAGATCTACCTAATCTCTCGATTCCGTCACAAGCAGAGATTTACTCAAGCATCATGAAAATAAATGATTCAAGATCTAGAAATTTCATAGTGCAAGAATATAAATAAAGCAAGAATTAACTAATTATCACCTTTATTAAATTGACGACTAATTACACATTCCCTCAATTCGAGGTTACAAGATGTTGCACTCGACCGCTCCTTCGAAAAGGTAACTAGATCCGTCGAAATTTGCTCCACTCGATCTCCTTGAGACTTGGATCGTCGTTGATCTCGCGCTCTTGATGAAGATTGGCTTCACGAATAAAGGATCGTTGATAGCTCGCTTGATTTACTTCTCAAAATGATCTTGATTTGTCTTTGGATTTGGATTTGGGCTAGGGTTTTTGATCAAGTTGTGTCACTCAACTTGTGCAAATTTGGCTCAATATTCAACCACTAATTGTGTAACCCCAAAATCCTAGATCTAGATCTCTTTTTATAACCACTCATTTGAATCTTCTCTCCAAAGCTAGGTTGTTAGAGAGAGCCTTCTAGAATGAGTTTGTTAGAGGGAATCATCTTGAGGAAGGTTGTTACAAGGAATATTCTATAGTGAGTTTATTATGCAAAGCCTTCTGGATGAAGCCACGTGCTAATTTAAGCATCCTGAAGAAGCGAGGCCGTTGAGAAGAAGCTTGTGGAGACAGTCTGATTTGATGACGTGTCAAGTAAACCGCAGATCAGCGGCGGATCAGCCAATTCGGCCGCGGATCCGCGGCCGTTTGGTGGAGTTGCTGCATGAAAATCTTTGTGCTGATTTGTGATGGCTTTATGGCACTTTCCTGATGTCTGAAATAATTTTATACTTTCTTGTTTACTGCCAGATCATAAGTCTTGGACTTGATGTATTTTACAAGCACTTTTAGCAGTTCCGGGTCTTTTTCCTGGAGAATTTCCTGCATACAATCTCGAGACAAGTGCTGATATACAAAGATCATGCGTGTAGTAATAAACACAGAATTTTCCTCATAATGCTGGTTATAATGTATAACACATGTTATTTGATATTTTGCAGAAGAATTGCTAATATGTGCTATATTTGTACCAAACACTTTTAGATGATTACAAATAGTAAAGAAATTGATGTGTTAAAAATGCAATATTTTCGACTGATCAGTTAGCATGAGAGCTCACTTGAGGAAAGAGAAGATTTTTGATAGTGATAATAGAAATTGTGATCGCTAGCTTGACATGACCACAACCATGTGATGAAAAAATATCTCCTTAAAAATATCTAGCCCACAAAAATATCTCACAAAAATATCTAAAGTCAAAAAGTCAAACCAAGTCAAATGGTCAATCCATGTCAAATGGTTAATACAAGTCAAATGGTCAATACAAGTAGCCATGCCATAATTATCTCATAATTGTTTTAATCAAGTCAATGGTCAAAACTCTAATGAGGTGTTGATTGTTATTTCTTTGTGTGTGTTTAAGAAAATGAATAAAATTCACAATCAAAGAATTATTTGACCGCAATCAACTACGGTGTCAGTTGTAGATCGTAAGCGAGTGCGAATCGTCCACAGGGATTGTGCGATTCGTTTTTATATTTGCTTTGTTTGAATCGAAAAGTTAATTGAAAAGAAAAGAAAACATGATTCAAGAATTTATCAATTGATTCAGGTGTCACGATGTTTAATCAAGAATCAAGAAACTGATAAACAATCAAGAATTGGGTTTCGATAATATTTCCAACCAAAAATGCCAAGAATCTAAATGAGGCTCGTAGGAATTGATCGGATCTATAGACGTGATGTAATATCAAGATTTCGTGTTCTTGTCCTTCGAAGGATTGATACTAGATCGATGATGGTCGATGAGAATTCGGGCTTTCTTGATGAAACTAGGGTTTCATCGTTTAACCCTTGTTCTTTCATCGATTATCATTCACATTCTAGCATCTAGAAATTTCAAGAAATAATCGTAACTCCCCAATCTCGAGCGATATCAATCAAGAAAGCATCGCAATGAATTGGGTTGTCGATTCTTGATCTTGCTAAGGTTTACAAAACTCATGGGATTCAAGAATCGATTTACAGTATATTACATCATCATTCTATTGATCGTCACAACTCCTCGACGAGCGGAGTTTTACTCAGACATCACAACAAGAATTATAACTAGAAATTTAGATTGACTCATGATGCAAGAATTTAAAGAGAACAAGATAAAAGAATATCACTTTTTATTTATATCAACAATTTGATTACAGTCGCTCAAGAACTACAAAAGGAAGAATTAAATTGTCGACTTGGCTTTGCTCGGCTCCGTGAGTCGCGAATCGGCTTGGACCACTTGCTCTGTTGAAGACCGGCTCGGCTCCTAAAAGGTTGCAAGGCTTCTTGCTTGAATGGGTACTCAGGATCTTGGTTTTTGATTGGAATTAGGGTTAGGGTTTCACACAAATCCTCTCATTAGATTTGTGGAAGAAGATGATGAAGGGGGTAAAAATGAAGAAGTATCTGAGTTTGGATAATGGATCCAAGTATCAAGTATATCCCTTAACCCTAGGTTTAGGCTTCTATTTATAGACTTCCCAAACCCTAGGTCTAGGTTTGAAATTACAATTCCCTCCAAAATTTTGTTGTGGAGTTTCTAGAAAGAGTTTGTTAGGAGCTAGCTTAGGGTTTAAGCTAGGATTAATTAAGCATTAGAAACCCTAGTTTGCTGATCTGGCAGAAATATCTGGAGTCTTCTGGAATTTGTCATGTCTTTCTGAGCTTCTGGAAGTGAGGTAAGAGTTGTGCAGCAAAATTGGATTGATGACGTGGTAGGGCCGCCGCGTAACCGCGGCGCAAGCCGGCTCCGGCCGCGGTTCCGCGGCCAAGTGGTGGCTTGATGGCTTCAAACTTCTGGTGTGGTCTTGGGTTGATACTTGGGCCTTTATCTGATATGTTAATTTTTATTTGTCCCTTTGGATTGGTACCAGATTTGAAATCATTGAGTTGGCGTAATGTTTGATCGGTACCGTATAAATTTTGGCCTTTCTTCTGGATTTTCCTGCATAGATCTCAAAACAAGTGTTGCGCAATATAGAGATAATGCGATGCCATGAAATGCAGTCAATTTCCTTTATAGTGCCGGTTTTAGAGTCTAACACATGCAACTTGATATTTTGCGACAGTTTTGCTAATATGTGAAATATGAATGCCGAACACTTCTATATGAATGCAAATGATGAGGAAATTGCCGGCTAAAATATGCATTATTTTCGACTAATCAAATTCCCCCAAACTTAATTTCGATCGTCTCGAGCGAACTGTTTTATTAAAAAGAGAAGGAGAAAATAAAGAAAGAGAAAAACTATTTAGCACACTTTCGTAGGCAACACGATTGCACTGAGCATGTGCAACAAGCCTTTAAACCTCTAGGTGTCCCTAGTAGGAGGAGTGTTGTCTCCTGAGGGTTTTCAGCGGATTGCACCCACAAAATCCAATAATAAAAGAAAGATCCTGAATATTATATTTAAAGAAAAGAATTGTAAAAGAAAAGCCTTGAAAATTAGGGTTCCCAACTAAGCTAGCATTTCGGTTGTCATGAGCCCTATCTTAATGGTCATGAAAAAAATGTTAGAAATCACGTCCTCCCTCAATAAAACATCGTCTTTTTCTTCATTCCTATCTTTCTTCAAAAACATCGATCATATCACCCTTCGTGTGTGTAAAGACATCCCTACACCCGGAGAATTCAATTCAAGCTATCATACTCTTGCCCATCAGCCTCAGTACTTTTTAATTAATGAATATTTAGATGAGATTGCTCACACACTTTCATGCGACCGTTAATACTTCTTGAGGTACTAACCGACCGATTACTCCTGTGCTTGCTTACTTGGTGTATTTTCCTCGTCTTGCACCACCTCAGGCATAGCAGTGACTCCCAGACCAGTTGGCCTTAGGGCACTAGGTGAAGAAGCACCCTCGCTATATATTTTTTTTTATTGCCCTTGGTGATAACAAAACCAGTGTTCATTTTTCTCACCACTTATATTTTCTTTATTCATCATTTTTTCCTTTTTATTTCCTTCATACATCGGCTTAAAGGCAAGAGCATTTCAAGGTATCCTCTACTATCCCAGGCTTTAAGATGTGTGTAAGTGCGAATAGCAGGGTAGCCACGTTCAAAATGTTTGGCTTCCAGAATAGAAACTATTTTTCAGACTTATTTTTATCCTCAGATTAGTGACGTCCTTCATCTTACTAACCCTTGGGACAACGGCTCATAACTACTTATTACTAGTTCGTATAAGAAAACTTCTAATTTTCTTGGTTTTCATAAATTTTTCTAATCTCATGGATGTAATTTTTCACTATCTAAACTTTCATTATCTTATTTATATACAAAAAAGTGTAAATATTAAAATTATTTTTATACTTTGAAAATTTTTAAATTTTTATGGGTTTTGAAAATTTTTCAATTTTTTTATAGATTTTTAAAGAAATGTTTTGTGCTTATGCAGATGATATGCAAATGATGCGAAAATAAGCACAAACCTCCCCCAAACTTATTTTCAACAGTGTCCTCACTGTTGCCAAATGCTATACCTACAAAACTGTAAGCCTGGGGGGAATTATTAGTGGGAGCAAAATATATAAGTGAAGAACTTCCTCCAAACTTACTCTTTTCACTCACCTTCATTCAAAAAAATGATGCAATGATATACTGGACATGAAGGTGAGACGGAGGAATTTTAATCCAAATAAACTGGCTTTTGTAAGAACAAGAGCTCCTCCGTGGGGTCAGTGGAAAAATACGGCTTTAGTCTATGTCCATTTACTTTGAAAAAGGTGCCGTTTTTAACATTTTCTATTTCTACTGCCCCGTGCGGGTATACAGACCGCACAACAAAAGGTCCCTTCCATCGAGATCGGAGCTTACCCGCGTGAAGGTGTAATCGTGAATCATAAAGAAGGACTTGTTGACCAGGTGAAAATGTTTTCCTCAAAATGTTTTTATCGTGAAAAACCTTAGTCCTATTCTTTGTGATTACAGCGTTATCATAAGCTTCATCGCGGAGTTCGCTTAGCTCATTAAGTTGCAGCTTCCGAAAGTTGCAAGCAAGGTTTAGATCAAAATTTATTTCTTTTATAGCCCACAATGCTTTATGCTCTATCTCGACGGGTAAATGACAAGCTTTCCCGAACACTATCCTATATGGAGACATTCCTAGGTCGGTTTTATATGCAGTTCTGAATGCCCAAAGAGCATCCGTCAATTTGGTCGACCAGTCTTTTCTATTTTTAGCAACAGTTTTCTCCAGGATAAGTTTGATTTGTCTGTTTGAGATTTCAGCCTGCCCGCTTGTTAGGGGATGATAGGGTGTAGAAAGTCGGTGGTTGATTGAGTATTTTCGCATCAGAGTCTCAAAAGATCTGTTGCAGAAATGTGTCCCATTATCGCTAATGATAGCGCGTGGGTGTCCAAATCGCGAGAAGATATTCTCTTTCAAGAACTTAATGACAACTTTCTTGTCATTAGTGTGACATGGAATGGCTTCTACCCACTTTGAGACATAATCAACCGCCAGCAATATGTACAAATTCCCAAGGGAGTTGGGAAAAGGACCCATAAAATTAATGCCCCAAACATCGAATATTTCAACAACCAAGATGGGTTGCTGAGGCATTTCATTCCTCTGGGATATTCTACCCGTATACTGACATTGTGTACAGGTTTTGCAATACTCAAATGCGTCCTTGAATAAGGGCGGCCAATAAAATCCACATTGCAAAACCTTTTCCGCTGTCTTTCTAGGACCAAAGTGACCCCCACAGGCCTGATCATGACAAAATGAAAGAACACTCTTGAACTCTTCATTCGAGACACACCGGCGAATGATCTGATCAGGACAATATTTAAACAAATAGGGCTCATCCCAGTAAAAGTGGTTTACTTGGGAAAGAAAACGATATTTGTCCTGTTTTGACCAATCGCTCGGTATTAGTCCCGTGGCCTGATAGTTCACAATATCCCTGAACCATGGTTCAGCTGATATACTCAAGAGTTTTTCGTCAGGGAACGAGTCATTAATCGGCAGGGTCACAGGGGAAGAAATGATGCGTGAAAGATGGTCAGCTACTACGTTTTCACATCCTTTCTTATCTTTGATAACAAGATCAAATTCTTGTAACAGTAGGATCCAACGTATTAGTCGACCTTTTGCATCTTTCTTCGCCAGAAGATGTTTTAAAGCGGAATGGTCAGTATACACAACTATAGGTGAGCCAATTAAGTAAGGCCTGAATTTTTCTAATGCAAATACAACCACTAAAAGTTCTTTTTCTGTGGTTGTATAATTGATTTGCGCATCATTCAGGGTCTTACTAGCATAGTAAATCACGTGTGGCATCTTTTCGATGTGCTGTCCTAAGACTGCACCTACTGCAAAATCAGATGCGTCACACATCAGCTCAAAGGGGTAGTCCAGTTTGGTGATGATAAAACGGGGGCTGAAGTGAGTGAGTGTTTAAGTGAGTCGAAATCTGTCTCGCAGTCCGAGTCAAAATGGAAGGTTGTATCCTTAGCCAGGAGAAGAGTTAAAGGTCTAGCAATTTTGCTAAAGTCCTTAATGAATCTCCTATAAAAGCCCGCATGGCCAAGGAAAGATCGAATATCTTTGACGCTTTTGGGATGAGGGAGGTTTTGAATGACATCTATCTTAGCTCTGTCAACCTCAATGCCTTTCTGTGAAATGACATGTCCAAGTACTATTCTTTCTTGGACCATAAAATGGCATTTTTCCCAGTTCAAAGTCAAGTTCTTCTCTTTGCAACGAGTAAGAACAGCGTCAAGATTTGATAGGCAATCAGGAAAAGAGTCTCCAAAAATCGAGAAATCGTCCATAAAGATCTCCAGAAAATTCTCTACCATATCAGAGAATATCCCCATCATACACCGCTGAAAGGTAGCGGGAGCATTGCATAGCCCAAAGGGCATGCGACTGTAAGCAAAGGTACCAAAAGGACAAGTAAAAGTGGTTTTATCTTGATCCTTTTTGGCGATGGGGACCTGATTATAGCCTGAGTATCCGTCCATAAAACAATAATACTCTCGTCCCGCTAAGCGTTCCAGCATCTGATCAATGAATGGTAGAGGAAAGTGGTCTTTCCTCGTGGCAGCATTGAGTTTTCTATAATCAATACATACACGCCACCCAGTTTGGGCGCGTGTCTGAATCAACTCATTTGCCTCATTGGTTATAACTGTGATGCCGGATTTCTTAGGAACGACATGTATAGGACTCACCCACTGGCTATCGGAGATGGGGTATATAATACTATTATCTAAGCATTTGACGATCTCTTTCATGACCGCTTCCTTCATGACGGGATTCAACCGTCTCTGTGGTTCACGGGTCGGTCTGGCATCATCCATCACATGTATATGATGTTCAACTATCAAGGGACTAATCCCTTTGATGTCCGCCATACTCCAACCAAAGGCTTTTTTGTTAGATCTCAATACCGATAAAAGGGCATTCTCTTGCTCTGATGCAAGAGAAGCGGATATGATAACCGGTAAAGACTTATTCTCACCTAGATATGCATATTTAAGGTGAGAAGGTAAAATTTTGAGATCTAATTCAGACGGAGAAATGATAGAAGGAGGGATCATTGAGTGATTTTTGGATTTACAAAGAAGCTCAGAGCCTGTGAAAGATACAGACTCGGGTGGAGAAAAGTCAGAACTGCAGGACTCAAGTGTAGAGAAAGTGTCCTCACTAAGATCATGTGTGAAATCAAACAGAGATGTGGTAATGTCATCGAGATCAGTAAAGCAAAGTTCCTCGGCTCCACAACTATCGGGAGCGATCTCATGGACAGTGCACACATCTAAAATATGAGCAGAGGGTTCTGATGGCTGACTTCCAACTTTGTAGATATTTAGTTCAATGGTCATATTTCCAAATGATAAATTCATTGAACCATTTCTACAGTTTATAACAGCGTTGGAAGTGGCAAGGAAAGGACGACCCAGAATCACCGGTATTTGGCCCCGGGGGTTTGCTACAGGATGTGTGTCGAGCACAATGAAGTCTACAGGGAAAACAAATTCCCCGACCTTTATCAAATATATCCTCTAATTCACCCCTTGGTTTGGTGATAGATCGGTCTGCCATCTGGAGAGTGCAGTGAGCAGGTTTCAGCTCTCCAATCCTTAATTGCTCATAGACAGAATAAGTGAGCAGGTTAACACTTGCGCCAAGGTCTAAAAGAGAACGATTTATATTTTTACCCCCAATCGAAATCGATATTGTAGGACATCCTGGGTCGTTTCTTTTCTTTGGAAGCTGGGGTATAAAAGCAGTGCTAATATTATTAGACATAAAGACCTTCTTTGGCACTTGAGTCTTCCTCTTCCTAGTGCACAAGTCCTTAAGAATTTTCGCATACGCGGGGACTTGCTGAATTGCATCTAGGAGAGGGATATTGATGTTAACCTGTTTGAACATTTCTAAAATTTTCTCCATATGAGGACTCGTTCTATTAGCCCTTAACTGGTTCGGGTAAGGAGCTTTCACAATAAGCGCAGGGTCCATCACAGGAGAAGGAAGAGGGGGTAGACGTGGTCCCAAAAGAGGTGTGGGGACCGTCTGTGGAGAACTATAAGGGTTGGGAGAAGGTGTCGAGCCTAGTGGGAAATGGAGAATAGGCTCGCGAGGAAGTGGTGTGGTAGAAGAAGAAGGATCAGAAGGAGAAGTGTGTGTGTGTGGAAAGGTCTCAGCCGGGGTGTTGATATGATTTTCAGTATCATCAATACCTTCCCCGTCATGATTGTTCAGCACTCTTCCCGATCTCAACGTTGTGACGGCATTTACATTGTAATGCCCCGGATTCTGTAGGGGTTGAGAGGGAAGTTTTCCTTTTTCTCTCGCACTCATTTCGGCTTTTAGGCGTGCGATTTCAGCTTCCATCGATTTGATACTCTCAGCTTGGGACGCTGAGTTTTTCTTTATCTCACTGACGGAAGATCTAACCTCAGTCGAAACCTCTATGAAATTTGACAAAAGTGATTTCATGGTTTGAGTGAATTGAGAGAACTCGTCAGAACAGGACTGCATAGGATTAGACTGTGCAGGAGTGTTGCCCTGGTTTTGGAAATTTTGTGACTGATAGAGGTGCTGAGTGAGTTGAAGGGGTTGCTGTTATGGTGGAGGAAGAACCCTTTGAAATTGATTCGTGTTTGGAACCGTGTTTTGAGATTGGTTTTGGTTCCAAGCAAAATTCAGGTGATTCCTCCAACCCTGATTGTACATGGAAGAATATGGATCGTTTCGAGGTCTTTGAAATGCGGCATTAGAATGCTCATGACCTTGAAACGCAGAGTTTAATGGACATTCTTCCGTTAAATGAGACGGATCAGAACAGCACCCACAAACAGTTTTGGGGAGTGACACTGGGTTTAGGGAGGCTGCTGCAAATTTGTGTTCCATAGCGTCGAGCTTCTTTTGCATTGCTGCCATTTCAGCTCGAACACCTATGGACACATCTATTTGGTGTACGCCACCCCTATTCAATGGTTGGGTTCCACTCTCCCACTGTAGTGATTTTTCAGCGAACTCTTCTAAATACTTCCAAGCTTCCCCATCATCTTTGGTCATAAAAGTACCTTGACACATGTTTTCAAGGCTCTGTTTAGTGTTTGGGTTAATGCCCTCATAAATGATTCGGCACAATTCCCATCTCGGGATGCCGTGATGAGGACACTGAACCAATAGATCCTTGAAACGTTCAAAGCATTTTGAAAATGGATCAGCAGGGAGCTGGGCAAATTGATTCAGTTCGCTACGGATTCGAGCTGTCTTTTGTATTAGGTAAAATTTCTTAAGGAATGCAGCGACGAATTCTTCCCAATTCGTAATAGAGTGTGCGGTAGTGTTATATAGCCACTTCTCGGCTATATCGCACAATGTAAATGGAAGAAGTCGTAGACGCATAGCATCCACTGAAAGTTGTGACGTACCCATCATTGCGCATACGTTTTCAAATTTGGTAATGAAAACGTAAGCGTCCTCAGTCTCGAGTTCGTGGAATTTGGGTAAAAGATTGATATACTAGGGCTTAATCTCAAAGTTATCCCCATTGGCTGGTGGTGTGGATAAGCAGGTCGAAAGAGGACCTCGAATAGGGTAGCACCTCTCCTGGAGAGGTGGATTCTGCGCACCAACGGACGGTGGCAGATTAGGGTTAAAGAAGTTTGATGGATTCGGATCCATCGGTGTGGGTGTGGTAGTGGGTAAAGAAAAGGTAAATGGAGAAATATCGACTTCGGAGTCGATAAAGGGTACGCGGACTAAACGGGCACTAGAATCCCGTGTCCAGCCGATCTTGCACTAAAATGGGTTAGTACAAGTAGCAGCGTTGACTTATAATTAGGGGTAATGAATGAATGCGGTGCTTGCTTTTGAAAAAGGGACGGATTTTTGAAAAAATGATGCGACAAAACAAATGCAGCACACAACCCTAGAATCTAGTGGTCACCTAGGTCCGGCTCTAGACCGCTCCTAACTGCCAAAAGACAAGTCGTAGGATAGAATCCTCCACTGCCTCTTTGTCCCCCTGTGGCCGGATAAGTGCCAGGTAAGTGGGAAGGTACTCAACTACGTAAGTAGTGGGCCTAATTAAAAACCACTAGCCTTAGACACACTCGCCTTAGGCACCACAAGAAAACGCGGATAAGCAATGAATTACCCACGGCCTTCTCTTGTCCTAATTGAGCGCGACAGTCCTTAGAGTCTTCTCTAGATTTCTTTTAGTTAATGTGGGTCAATGCGGATGCAAGTTTTGTGGTTTTCGGGGCCTAGAAAGGGTAATGAAATCCCCACCTAATTTGGATTTGGCATTGCCCCTTAATATCCGTATTTAGAATGCAAACAACTAAGAAATCAAAATCACGCACAAATTTAATTTTGCTTTTGCGGCGCTGCGATTATTTGCAAAGAATCCTGCAGCAAAGTGTTAGTTGGAGCTAAAAAGAGGAGAGAGGAGAAGGTAAGGAGTTACCTGAGAAAACCTAGCACAGAGATCCTTTCAGGTAGCCGCGGAACCGCTGCAATAATGGGCTCCCACCGCGGAAACGCGGTTGAATGGTGAGATCACTCCACCAAAATTCACCAGGGAGCTTCTGTAGACTCCCTCTGCTCTCTGGTATTTTCCAAAAAATTTCTCCAATTTCCAAACAGCTCCAGATTTCCTTGCAATGAACAACAGCAAATCGTTTAAGGTTTGCACGAATTTTGATCTCAAAAACAACAATGGAATAATTATTTCAATTCAAACTATAATATGAAACGAATTAGCGCGCGATCCACGGAAACGGCGCCATTTTGATTGTTATTTCTTTGTGTGTGTTTAAGAAAATGAATAAAATTCACAATCAAAGAATTATTTGACCGCAATCAACTACGGTGTCAGTTGTAGATCGTAAGCGAGTGCGGATCGTCCACAGGGATTGTGCGATTCATTTTTATATTTGCTTTGTTTGAATCGAAAAGTTAATTGAAAAGAAAAGAAAACATGATTCAAGAATTTATCAATTGATTCAGGTGTCACGATGTATAATCAAGAATCAAGAAACTGATAAACAATCAAGAATTGGGTTTCGATAATATTTCCAACCAAAAATGCCAAGAATCTAAATGAGGCTCGTAGGATTTGATCGGATCTATAGACGTGATGTAATATCAAGATTTCGTGTTCTTGTCCTTCGAAGGATTGATACTAGATCGATGATGGTCGATGAGAGTTAGGGCTTTCTTGATGAAACTAGGGTTTCATCGTTTAACCCTTGTTCTTTCATCGATTATCATTCACATTCTAGCCTCTCGCAATTTCAAGAAACAATCGTAACTCCCCAATCTCGAGCGATATCAATCAAGAAAGCATCGCAATGAATTGGGTTGTCGATTCTTGATCTTGCTATGGTTTACAAAACTCATGGGATTCAAGAATCGATTTACAGTATATTACATCATCATTCTATTAATCGTCACAACTCCTCGACGAGCGGAGTTTTACTCAGACATCACAACTAGAATTATAACTAGAAATTTAGATTGACTCATGATGCAAGAATTTAAAGAGAACAAGATAAAAGAATATCACCTTTTATTTATATCAACAATTTGATTACAGTCGCTCAAGAACTACAAGAGGAAGAATTAAATTGTCGACTTGGCTTTGCTCGGCTCCGTGAGTCGCGAATCGGCTTGGACCACTTGCTCTGTTGAAGACCGGCTCGGCTCCTAAAAGGTTTCAAGGCTTCTTGCTTAAATGGGTACTCGGGATCTTGGCTTTTGATTGGAATTAGGGTTAGGGTTTCACACAAATCCTCTCACTAGATTTGTGGAAGAAGATGATGAAGGGGGTAAAAATGAAGAAGTATCTAAGTTTGGATAATGGATCCAAGTATCAAGTATATCCCTTAACCCTAGGTTTAGGCTTCTATTTATAGACTTCCCAAACCCTAGGTCTAGGTTTGAAATTACAATTCCCTCCAAAAGTTTGTTGAGGAGTTTCTAGAAAGAGTTTGTTAGGAGCTAGCTTAGGGTTTAAGCTAGGATTAATTAAGCATTAGAAACCCTAGTTTGCTGATCTGGCAGAAATCTCTGGAGTCTTCTGGAATTTGTCATGTCTTTCTGAGCTTCTGGAAGTGAGGTAAGAGTTGTGCAGCAAAATTGGATTGATGACGTGGCAGGGCCGCCGCGGAACCGCGGCGCATGCCGGCTCCGGCCGCGGTTCCGCGGCCAAGTGGTGGCTTGATGGCTTCAAACTTCTGGTGTGGTCTTGGGTTGATACTTGGGCCTTTATCTGATATGTTGATTTGTATTTGTCCCTTTGGATTGGTACCAGATTTGAAATCATTGAGTTGGCGTAATGTTTGTTCGGTACCGTATAAATTTTGGCCTTTCTTCTGGATTTTCCTGCATATATCTCAAAACAAGTGTTGCGCAATATAGAGATAATGCGATGCCATGAAATGCAGTCAATTTCCTTTATAGTGCCGGTTTTAGAGTCTAACACATGCAACCTGATATTTTGCGACAGTTTTGCTAATATGTGAAATATGAATGCCGAACACTTTTATATGAATGCAAATGATGAGGAAATTGCCGGCTAAAATATGCATTATTTTCGACTAATCAGGTGTCTCCTTCTATACCTCTCTCATCCGTATATACATACCCGCATCCGTGTTCCGAAAAACACGAATACAATGAGACAAAACTAATCCAACAATTAAATACTAGGATCCGGCTTAAACCAAAGCCTACTAGTATTGTCCGCTCGAACATCACACGGGCATAAGTACACGTATGTGAACGAACCCTGTTGTAAAACCACATGACCTCTACATCGTTTCGCCCAAAGCTGGGAAACTCTCTGTGTGGGACTCTAAAGACTTGACAGTACGCTGGCAGTGGGTTTAACCACAAGCACATCAGCAGTACTAGCTGCACGTAACGGCAACCCATGTATCTGTCTATAAGAAGGCCGACGAGCAAGCTCATCCAAACTCTTACTGAGCATATCTATGGCAATCTCCGTACAGTCCAGTCTGTTCGTCTAAGAGTGTCGCAAATCGAGCCTGGGGGGCGGTAAACGTCAGACCCCTAATAGCAGTATAAGTCGTGTCGGAGTACAGTTCAAAATACCCTGAGAAACTACTGGAGTACCTACAAGTAAATCTCGCTTGCCCTGGCCAGGGACTTTGTGTAATGGCGTTACCAACACATCGCGATATCAACCCCTAATACCGGGAGAGACGAATCCTATCTAACAACCACTGCCTCCAAGTGCTTCGGGACTGCACCCAACTACTACCTGTTTGCACGACTCAATAGAGCCGTGGTAGGATAGTAATCTAAGAACAATGGGAACACACTTGAGGTGAAGTAGCAGTGTCAAGTCAATAGACTAAGCTGTACTCATGTCACCTGGGAACTGCTACCTAACGATAGTTATAGTACCAACTAGCAGTACCCCACAAGTCCGTCCAGTGTAACTCATAACCCAATAAGCACCTACATACTATCTCTAGTACGACGTACTGTTGGCTGTAGGACAGACCATTTCCCTGCTGGGATGAGAAGCGTATACACTAGTCTACTCTGGAGAATCGATGCCCTGTCTCGATAATCCTACGACTAGGGACCTGTATAAGGATGTGCTTGTAGACTAGCCAGCCCCCACTAGTGTGACTGCCATCACAACGCTGGTAGTCAAGTAAAGATCCTAAGGGCTCTAACAATATGTATTAGTGATATATTAAAAGAAATATATAAACATATTAAGATAGATACATACTAAGTAGCATACTACTATATCGAGCAAGACTGTCATAAATACGTGTATATATCCCAAGCTTCCAAAATGTAATATACAAACTAGTACTATACAATAATGGCCTCTAGGGCATATCACACTAACAGGGGGAAACCCACAAGACTTTCAAAAACTCATTATCATTTAAAAAATGCAAGTTGCGGTTTTCTCGTGATATGATGTGTATGATGTCCACCATAAGTTTTCTCGATTATTGAGCTGTATCATATACCCGATTCGATGAGGGGGATGCACCGTCTGCGGGTACATGGTGGACCCGGTGAGATACCCCGGGGCAAGATGGACGTATTGAGAAGGCGTTGTGCCCGGCAGGGGAGAATTACCTACCAGTGATGTCGGGCGCGGCGGATATCCGGAGGATACCGACGTAGTCGTGAGATTTGATGTGATGGGCCGATCCGGACTGACGGAGCCCGAGATTTGAGGATTATGTGTCGCTGTTGGACACAGACTTCATGAATGTTTTGAGTGTCGGTGCTGGTCACTCGGGTTTTATCATGACTTGTGTGTCGTTGCTGGACACATGTTGGATGGTGCATTCTTACATTTCACGCATCGATATATTATTATTCTTGACACAGACACGAGTACTTTGATATCACACTTATGATATACTGTTACCTTTGTTGTAATATTGAGTACTTTTATTGTATGACCAAGGAGAGCGTCATATATGCGATTTCTTCTTGGTGATGATTTCTACTCACGAGTTGGCAACTCACCCCCATTGTGCCGCAATTTCTTACAGGTTTAGCCGTATAGGTTCCATGGCGGCTTCGTTGGCACACTACTTCCTTCCGAGAGATTGCTTGGGTAGGTGGGTTCACTTGCATCATGACCACTGTTGTACATTTATTTATTTCAGTTGTATCTTGTAAGCTCCATCAACCAGACTTGTATATTTGATAGACTTAGAAAACTAGTTGTTTATTCTTTGGACCATAGTGTCGTGCGCTTGTATTATTATGGTTCTTCTCCGGTTTTCTTGGGAATGTTGGTTTTCTTTCTGAGTTTTGATCCTCACCTTCGGCGTTGTATATTTGTATTGCTTGCGTGGGTGTTTCCGCCAATTGGCGAAGAGCTAGCTCGCACTTGGGGATGCGTTTATTCATTACTTATGTATATGCATGTTTGTACCCGTTTGGGGCCAGTATTTACAAGGAAAACTCTGCCGATATTTTTGGGAAAAACTTGAAGCTTTTAAAAATGCATACTACGACTTTCAAAGTGATTTTATATGTTAACTTTTAAATAAGTATTCCTGCACTCTATTTTCTTTAAATGGTTTAGATTTCTAGGCTTTGGCTTACTGAGATTATGTTATGCCTCTAGACGTTTCATAATTTATGTGCCAGTCACATTCCGTACCTTCGGGTCGTGATAACCTGGCACAAATCATGGATACTAGCCTCCAGCCTAGGAATCCGGCATGGTGAAGGAGGACCAATCTGTCCCTGAGGGGTAAGCTGACTGCACTGGTCTGTCCTCATCTCAGACGAGCCCTCCCTAACCTCATCTCTGGCGGCAGGCCTCTGGGACCTCGTAGTCTTCAGTGGCATAGTGGCTGGAACAAGAATCATGATTCGGTAAAAACATTGCAATTGGAATAAAAGGATGTATGGAATCAAAGAAGGAATTATAAGACATATATCCTATGGTCACTTAATTGGAGTATCGTATCGTGAGTATGCCACGGAAAATACACATGCTACGTCACTCTGCATAAGTTACCAATACTATCATAGTAAGGGTCATTCTACAGTCAGAAAGGTAAAACCTAGTGCTCTGATACCAACTTTGTTACGACCGAAATGTAGAACGTGACCGACAATTAAATCACGCAGCGTCTAAAAGCATAACGTAATTCAAGTAAGCCGAAAACCCAGAATCTAAACTGTAATTTAAAATAGAGTGGTAAAAATCTTTGTTTTAAGTGATAATTTAAGGTGCAAAAGAGTTATATCCAAAACCTTTGGATGATCGAGTTATTGTAAAAATTTCGACAGCATCTCCTTTGTAAAAATTGATCAAAACTCATACATAAGTATAATATATATGAACATCCCCACTTAGGACCAATCTCAATGCCATCCGGCAGAACACAATCACAAAACAAGATATACGATGACACAGGCGAAGAAATAAGGAAAGAAGAAGGGAAAACAATATCCACAATAAAAACATAAAAGTCGGCTCATATGAGTACGACACCCAGAGTCAAATATAATACAAGTCTCTCAGTCTCGTCTCCAAGTCAAATATAGAAGTGGTAGATGGAGTATACTAGATACAATGAGAATATGAACAAGGTGGAAGACAAAAGAATACTCGCAAGCTACCTACAAAATATCACGTCCAAAAAAGTCGTAGCAAAAGTAGTAGCAGTATGCCCCGTCGCGACTATACTGACGGATCGGCCGTGAAAGACACTGTGGCAGAACGGGGGGGTGTTGCTAGCTCGTGAGTAGTAAGTAACATCAAAAGTGACAATCTCAAGCATGTACGTACCAGCGACATGTCCTAAGTATGAATTTATGATGCGGTGTATTAGTATAGATGCAACATGAATAAGTGAGCGAGGTATGAAAATCTGGGGTGTAGCAGCTATAAGATACTGAATATATAATAATAAATTCAATATGGTAGAACCAAAACTATAATCAATAAAACAACATAAAACTCGTGTCAAACATCGACACTAAAATTCTCAATATCTCATGTGTCGTCTCTCAGATTGGCCCTCAAATCCATCTGATCACACGGCACCGGTCGGTATCCTCCGTATATCTGTCGAGCCCAAAACTATAACCGGTAGGTATTGTTCCCCTTTTAGGCACAACGTTTCTCCATACGATCTTCTTGCTCTGGGGTACCATACCGTGTCCACCATGTACCCGCAGACAGTGCCTCCTCTCTCCTCGAATTGGGTACACACATATCGCAGAACCGAGAAAACTCATGGTGGACGCCACACATCATATCAAGAGAAAAAACATTTTTAAAACAATCATAACTTTTCAAAATGTACATGCGGTTTTCCAAATCCAGAAATCTCATGAAAACATAAATCTCACAAAACATCATAATATCTGAATATAGCGATGATGGAAAATTTACATGATATTAATATGATTCAAGCTAGATAAATTACGTGAAGATCTATCTATCAATAAAATGTAATAAAATGCAAGATATCATGCAAGTTATATAGTGTACATGACATAGCAATTACCAATGGCGTGTGTGTATACGTATTGGTTAGTGCACGTGCGACATGAACCATTGGTAATGGTGCAAGTGTCCTAATGTGGAGATATCAATGTGTATGATGATGCGTATGTAATATGGAAATGTGTATAGGTATATGTATATAAGATTTGTAACTAGATTCTAAAATCATGCACTTAACGCAATCCAAAAGATCCCCATAGATGTTAAATGTACTCACTGGAACGGCCTCGGCTACTCGAATTCGACCACCTCCTTTCCTTTCCTAGTCGCGTCCGAAGTCTCCGCAACCGATCATAGAATCGCACAAAACTTAGCACATGAGGCTAGAAATCCAATATGACATTCAAACATATAATACATAAACGAACTAACTCTCACGAGTTGATACGTGTGAACATAGCGTGTTAAACGTGTGCAACAGTGTCTAAGACTACCCCTCAGGGCTGTTAAGCACACAAAACGGTAAAACGAGAATCGGAATATCCGTATCGCACATTAACATAACACCTAAAGTAAGGTAAAACGTTCCAAGATTTATATATATATACACAATTAGAAAAAGTTGCACATGCCAAAAGCCTAATTGGAGTTCCAGAGAGCCCCCAACAAAAACCCACGACCAAACTCCCAGGAGGGGCCGCAATTTGCAACCAAAATAGATAAATTGGCGGCCAAAGCTTGGAGATAGGGTCTTGGGTTTTGAGCATGTATTCATGGTGCTATGACTAGCTCCCAGTAAATGCAACTTCTCTCTGAACTCCCTAGTTTGATAGCAGATTCTAATTGGAACCCTAACCTTTAGCTACTACTAGTTTTGACACTAATTTGAAAACATTAAGGTGATTTATTGAAAACTTGGTAGTTAAATATCGATATATTGCACTCAATTACTCTTAACTAACTTATTTAAGTTATGGTTTCCCTACAACTTATCATAACCCTAAACATAGCTCCAAACCTCACCTTAAATTTTAGAACTACTCAAAACACAACCTTTAATCTAGATTAGGAATGATTAAGGCAAAAGATTAGCAAAACAAGTTCAAACTTAACTCATACCTCAAAATGAAATGAAGGAGACCCTAACATGAAAAGGTTGCCTCTAGATAAAGACTTGCTTCAAAAAGAACTTTTGAAGACAATAAAAATTGGATTTTAGGATTATATGTGAAGGATTTTGTAGTGATTTGTGTAGGGTTTTGAAAGCTAAAGAAGGGTTTAAGTGAATGAGTTGAAGAAGAAAGAAGAAGAGAGAATGATCTAGAGAGAAATGGCTAAAGTTAACCATGGCACAAACACAACCTTTCATTTATTGCCCATACCTTATGTTTCCCTTTTTCATTATTATATTCTTTTTCTCTATTTTTCTAGAACCATCCTAATATAATAAATATCTAAAAGAAAATATAAAATGGTTTAAATTGTCATGGATGCTAAAACAAGTTTTAACCTAAACTAACATCTTGTTAACACTACATTAGTGTGTGTGTTTGTGTAAATTAATTTAATAATTTCATATATAAATAATTAAATATGTGTGGGGGGGGGGGTGTGTGAAATTAATTATTAACTAAGTTTTATCAAAAACGCATTTTTTGTCACTAATTAAATTATAATTAACTCTAAACAAATTTTAAGTCATTACACTTTACTAGATAAAGAAGGATATAGTTTCACATTAGAATGCAATGTTATGAACATTCACCTTAATCAAATGTTGATTGGGACTTGTACACTTAGTAACAGAATATATACTCTAAATGAACACACAGTTTTCAACATCCAAAACACTAATAAAAGAAAGTCTTCAGATATAAATGAAACTTTATTATGGCATTGTAGACTTAGTCATGTAAATGTGACAGGACTGAGTAAGTTACATAGAGATGGATATTTAGATACGTTTGAATATCAATCTTATAAAACTTGTCAATCTTGTCTAAAAGGAAAGATGACCAAAACTCCATTTACTGGATACGGAGAAAGAGCTATCGAGCTCATTGGTCTCATACATAGTGATGTATGTGGACCAATGTATACACATGCAATAAGCAGAGATTCTTACTTCATAACTTTTACTGAAGACATCTCAAGGTATGGACATGTGTTCTTGTTGAAACATAAGTCCGATACTTTTGAATTATTCAAAGAATATAAAAATGAAGTAGAGAAAGAAACAGGAAAAAGTATCAAAAAACTTCGATCGGATTGAGGTGGTGAATACTTGAGTACTGAATTCCTTGAGTCCGTAAAAGAGAATGAAATTCTCTCTCAGCTTACTCCTCCATATACACCACAGTTCAACGGTGTATCGGAGTGAATAAATCGCACCTTATTAGATATGGTGCGCTCTATGATGAGTGATGCTGAGTTACCACTTTCATTTTGGGGGTATGCGCTGTAGACAGCAGCATACCTGTTGAATCAAATTCCAGCCAAATCAGTGCCTTCCACTCCGTATGAAATATGCAGTGGGATGTGACCATGTTTTTAGTTCATCAAGATATGGGGTTGCTCAGCCTATATTAAAAAACAGAGTTCGGACAAACTCGAAGCACGTTCAGTGTTATGTATGTTTGTGTGATATTCCAAGCATTCGTGAGGATATCTATTATACCATGCCGAGGAACAAAAGATTATCGTTTCTCGAAATGCCACCTTTTTTGAAAAGGAATATCTTGCAAAAGATATTAGTGGGAGCACGATAGAACTGGAAGAAATTCTAAAGCCACAAGCAGTAGCTGAAGATTTGACAAAACCACTAATTCAAGAGCAAACCGACGAACCTTAGCCACTCCGCGGATCTAATAGGAAATCTCATCGGCCCGAGAGATACTATGGTTTTATCATAGATGGGGATCGATAGGATTGCATCATCAATGATGATGAGCCTACTAGTTTTCAGCATGCTATCATGAGTAGATACTCGGTAAAATGGCTGGATGCTATGAGATATGAAATGGAATCTATGCACACGAACAAAATTTAGACTTTAGACGTTGCACCTTCTAGGGTAAAACCTGTTGGATGCAAGTGGATCTTCAAAAAAAAGATTGGTGTTGATGGACAGGTAGAAACCTATAAAGCTAGGCTTGTTGCAAAAGGCTTTCGTCAAAGACCAGGTGTGGACTATGATGAAATTTTTTCTCCAGTGGCTATACTTAAATCCATCTGGATCCTCCTTGTTGTTGCTGCCTTCCATGACTATGATATCTGGTATATGGACGTAAAAACCGCTTTTATAAATGGTGATTTAGAAGAATGCATTTATATGGATCAGCCAGAAGGTTTTATTAACAGTAGGAGCGGCGAAAAGACATCCAAGTTGCTTAAATCCATTTATTGATTGAAGCAAGGATCGCGGAGTTGGAACATCTACTTTGATAATGCAATCTAAGAGTTTGATTTTATCAAGAATGTGGTTGAACCTTGTATTTATAATAAAATTGTAGGGAGATCCGTTGTTTTCTTCATATTGTACATGTATGACATTCTCCTGATGGGAAATGACATTCCCATGCTACAATCAGTCAAACTTTTTCTGTCACAAAAATTCTCCATGAAAGACCTGAGTGATGCCTCCTACATACTAGGGATTGAGATTTATAGGGTTAAATATAAACGTCTTTTGGGATTATCCTAATAAAGATACATTGAGACCATACTAAAATGGTTTAGTACGGAAGATTCCAAGCGCAGAAATCTTCGCTCTTGTCATGGAACCACCCTCTCCAAAGAGATGTTACCTAAGACCGATGAAGAGAGGGATCACACGAACATTATACCCTATGCTTCTGTAGTCGGGTCTATAATGTATGTGATGTTGTGTACCTGACTAGATATAGCTTATGCACTTAATGTAGTAAGCCGGTATCAATCAAACCCAGGGGAGAAGCAATGGATAGCTGTGAAGAACATACTTCGGTATTTGAGAAGAACTAAAGATATGTTCTTAGTGTATGGTAACGATGACCTCCAAATGGAGGCATTTACCGACTCCAGCTTCTAAAGTGACAAAGATGACAGAAAATCCAACTCGGGTTATGTATTTACCCTTAACGGAGGGGCGATATGTTCGAAGAGTTCCAAAAAGGATACTGTAACACCTTGAAATTCGTTTAGGTTAATTTCGTGTTAAGTAGCGATAATGCGTGTTTTTCATAAAACTTCGTTAATAGTTATTTTTCCACATAAACCGGAATAAACCTATTTTAATTATGAATATATGGAAATATATGTATAATTTTGTTTTATTAATTAATAATTGAATTAGTGTTCACATATTTAACTAAATTCCTAATCTATTATGTTTTAAGCAAAATTTTGTTAGCATGCACAACAGAATTTTCACCCTAGGTTTAATGTAACATGTTTACCATTTTCAAATTTCCCTCATTGTTTTATTTCCATTTTAATTCAAAACAAAACAATCAAATAAAGATAAATAAGAAAAGAAATGGGAAAAAGGAAGCATGGGGCATTAAATGAGGCATGGGACACTTTGACCTTGGGTTTTCTTTCTCTCCCTCTCTCTCTCTCTCTTTTCCTTCTCAGCAGCAGCAACTCCTGCAGCCTTTCCCCCCTCACTCTCCTTCTTCTCATCATTTTAAGCTCATCTCCATATCAAAAATCCAACATTTATCATACCAACCTCCCATTTAACACACCAAAATCACTCCTTTGTTGGTTCTTGAGACTACTCTGAGCTCTAGGAGGCAAGGCCAGCAAGTTTGTGCCACCACTTGACCATTGTGAAGTATTAAGCATACCTTATTACTTATTTTGCTAAACTTGTAGTTTAATTATCTTAAACTAGTGTTTATATGGGTTTTTATGCTAATTATGTGGTTTAAGTGGAGATTAGGATATGTTAGGGTTTTTGGCGCTTGATTAGCTTAATTAAGTGTTGTTATTGTCGCTTAATCGAAGTCTATGCACCAGATTACACTAAAATACCATATTGTATTAGTTTAGTGCTTAATTAGTGTTTTAGTTTAGATTTGTGCATGTTTTGGGATCTTCTTTCAATCCGGTTGCTTCAGATAAAAGTTGCATTTACTGGAGCATGTTTTCTAGAGTTAGACCACACACACGAAGCACGGGACCCCCATTCCTATTCTAGGCCATAAATTAAAGGGTTCTGGCCGCAAATTGCAGCCAGATGGTGGGGTCTGGGTGTCGGGGTTTGGGCTGTGGGTGTCTGCTATATATTTAAGACCTTTAGTATATGCAACTTTTCCTATTTCAACTTGCGTCAAAATCTGGAACCAAATACATTGTTTTTAGCACTTTTAAACTTGCACGACATGTGCGTTATGAGTTTGGGATTGGGGTTTGCTGTGTATCGCAGTGTGTCAGGGTGGTTTCAAATGTATGCATACACGTATCGGCGTTTCGAATGCATACGCGTTTAGCATGCGACGCTAGGTTCTCGTATGGTCTTGATATCGCGTTTTTGCAGGATTTTATCATCACGTATGTTGCTTTGTGTAACTTCTAGGATCTGTCGCGGAGACATCGGATGCGGCGCGGAAAAGAAAAACGGTGATCTGATCGTACTAGTGGAGGCATTCCGGTAAGTAGATGTACACATCTACGGGGGAAATCGTTCGGATGGCGCAAGACGCCCGATACTTAGAATTTCGTTTAGTACTTAATTATATGCGTAGTTCCTAGTTATTCATCCCGTTGCATTGCATTATTCATCATGTGTATATATACACTGTGCTAGTACCTCATAGGACACTCGCACTATTACCATTGGTTTATGTTGCACGAGCACTATTCATGGGGACACACACGCCTTGGTAATGGCTATGCCACAAACACTTTATAATTGTTTATATCCGCATTTTTCACTTGCGCTAATTACTGATTAATAAAACTGCAATTGATATATTTAATTCATCAATATAGCCATGTAGGATTGCTAGTCACATGCACACATCTTATTGCAGCATTGTTCATGCATAGCTCTAGTTTCCGCATTGCATTTCATATTGTTAATATCATAGACATTCATGTATCATGATTCTTCTTGAGGATTATGTATTTATGATATTTATGGATTTGGAGAAACCGCAAGGATTTGAAAACATATTACCTTTTGAAAAATATAAGTTGCTGTTTTCTCATGATATGATGCATCTATTGTCAACCATGAGATTTCTCGGTGCCTGAGCAGTATCATACACCTGACTCGAGGAGGAGGAGGAACCGTTTGTGGGTGCATGGTGGACCCGGTGCAGTTCCTCGGGGCAAGATGGTCGCAGATGATGGCGTTTAGCCCGGCAGGAGAGTACTACTGACCAGATATTTGTGACGCGGTGGATATCCGGAGGATACCGACGTAGTCTTGAGTTTTGAGATATAGGCCAGTCCGGATTGCCAGAGCCTGAGATTTAGATTTATAGGTCAGTCCGGATTGCCGGAACCCGGAATAATAAGATATTCATATTTGGTGTCGATACTGACACAGATTTATATTGATTTCATTGACTACAACTAAATTGTTGATTTTTTTAATAAGATAAAACTAGAGATTTCCCATGTTATTTATATTAAGATCTCATGTTATTTAATGCACTCATGTTGCTTACATGTCATTACATCGCATCATTTTAGTATATGTAGGTTGTGACATCTTTGTGTTCATGCTTACGATAGCCTTATTAGATGTTACTTATTACTCATGAGTTGGAAACTAACCCCCGTTGTGCCATAGTGTTTTGCAGGTCTGACCCGTCAGCACCGTAGAGGGGGACGCACCTTCTCTTTTGCATCATTTTGCTTAGACTCGCAACTTGTTCGTAGGTGGGTTGCGGGGTTATTTTATTTCCCTTTGTATCAGTATTGTATCTAGTATACTCCATCTACCATTTCTACCACATGTATTATTGTATTAGCGACTTAGAGATGAGACAGTGAGATTTTTGTATTTATATGTATTTCTCTGGGGTCGAGCTCACTTGAGCCGACACGATGCTTTATTACTTGTGCCTTTTACGCTTATTTTGCAAAGTGATGATTTATATTGCGTGTGATTTTGAGTCCGCCTTGGGTGAAGAGCTAGCACCCGCTTGGGGAAGCCTTAATTCTTGTTGTTTATATATATCCTTGTTTGTACCCGTTTGGGGTCAGTTTTTACAAAGGAGACTCTGCCGAAATTTTCGGAAAATGGATGTTGCTTTTTAAAGGATTGATGCGAATTATTTATTTAAATCATTTCTATATTTTGGTTTTCCTTCACTCTACTGCTCTATTTGCTTTTGATTTATGGGTTTCGGCTTACTTAGATTACGTACGCCTTGAGACATTTTGTAATTTAAGTGCCAGTCACTCTCCGTACTTTTCGGGTCGTGACAAAGTTGGTATCAGAGCGTTAGGTTTCACCTTTCTGAGTGTAGGATGACCCATGGTAGATGGAGTTGGTGGCTTGAGTAGAGTAACGTACCGTACGTATATTCCACGGCATATTTACGATACGATACTCCTCTTGAGAAACCTTAGGATATACATATATTGAGATATTTGATTCTATTTGTTTTCATGATCAAACCCTTGTTGATTCCGTTCTTCCTTATGATCATGTATCCTTTTTCGGGATCTGTTGATTTCTTTCATTCCATTGTAATGGTTTCATCGATACATGCTTGAGGTTCCTGTCACCATAGTTTAAGTACAGATCGAGCTGCTGCTAGTGTTACGGTCAGGGCGAACTCATCATGGACGAGGACTGACCATCGTGTTTTCTGGTGACATGCGAACGTCTTGATTTCGTATTGATGTTGTGACTTCTTATTTAAGGCGAGTGTTCGGCGTAGCACCGTATGATTGGGACGTTGATAGAGGCTGCCGGTTGTGTAAGGACTGTTGATGTACAACATACCTTAAAGATTTTGATGTCATCTACCGTGTGGACAGATGACCCAGGTGTTGCTGCGATTGATGTGATGTCGCTTCCAGAGCTTACGAGCAGAGATTGCTGGAGCTTCCCGGCAGAGATACGACAGATGATAGCCAGGTTATCTTGAGTTGAGAGACGAAGGGTATTCACATGTTGCTTAGGCATAGATAAAAGTTTGAACGAATGTCAGAAACCCATTTTTCCAAGTTTAAAGTATTCGGAGGGACATGGAAGTAATTCTGTGGACCCTCTAGAAGAATGAAACCCTAACTAGACATGATGACTATGGAACCGCTTTTGAACCTTAAGGTTTGCGGCAGTTTAACGGTGCCATCAGTGAGGCTTTCGGTTTGCCGTTCTACGGTTGGTCCATAAGTACTGTGGCTTGTACTAGATATTATTAAACTGTGCTCATAGTTGAGCTTTCGGGGAATTATGGGACTTGACAAATCGAACGAAAATTTTAACGTCGTCCGGACATCATGTGATAGGAGACCAGTAAGCGGACCAGCTTCAGATAGAGAACGTCATCCAGGTGCGTTGTGAGTTGATCGAGAACTGACGAGTATTAAGTATTCCTCCGATGGTATGGACGAGTTCCTGATAACGTATTCGGTTAGAGATCTTCTACAGAGTGATGAAGATACAGAGTTCGTGATTTCGAGTCCGTGTGAGAGACTCCGGATTGACTATAGCCGAGACAATTGCAGTACGCAGATAGCATAACATGACGTCGAAGAAGAAGATAATAAAGACGAGTGGAACAAGGGCTTCGCGCAAGATGTCAACGAGCTGTTGCTACTCCCCATTGAGATTGGAGATCTGATATATATATAGAGGCGTGAGATACGACCGGTTCCCAAGGAAAAGCGGTGCTGAGAACGCAGATGCCCAGAAAGCGAGGAAAGATTAGGTAAGAATACCATCCTCCATATAGTTCGGCATGGGCAAGATCGGAAGAGCCCTAAGCAGGTTCCTTCCAGGACACTACTGCAATAAGATTTGCACCTAGGATCAGATGTGTGGTGTGTATTCAGAGGACCAGAGGCCGACGCCAGTGACGTGATGCTTTACGAGTGGTCATACTAATTGGCCAAAAGACGACCAGAGAAGTGCCGGAGCGGAAATCGTTTCCGTTAGCACACCTGTTAGTTTTATGTATGTCCCAGAGGCCATTACTGTACATAGGATGTATATTGTAGTGGATGCTGGGCATATATAGGGAGGACTTTCTTGCTCGACATGATAGTATGCAATCTGGTTGCTCTTTATCTTAACGTGTACACTGATTGTCTCTCTGTTACATGTTGGTAAAGCCCTCAGGATGTGTACTTGACTACCTGGACTATGATGCGGATCATACTAGTTGGGACATGGTAGTCCAAAAATACATCCTTCAAGGTCCCTAGTCGTGGGTGTATCGAGACGGGGCATCGATATACCAGAGTAGACTAGCGTATACCTTCTCGACCCATACAGATGGGCGATGGATGATCAAATATCCATTGATGTTTGACATCAGAGATGATATACGGATGCTCAGTGGAGACTGGGTACACTGGACCGACTCGCCGAGAACTCCCAGATGGTATTATACCTTACGTCAGATGGCAGTTCTCTGGTGACACTGGTACAGGTTAGTCTGTTGACCCGAGATCGTCATAGAGTCTTGTGTGATTCCCACTATGCTTTGATTTCCACCTTACCACGTCCAAGAGGGTGTACAAAACGGTGGTTTTTGGGTACAGTCCCGAATCACATGGAGGCAATGAGCGATAGGAGGGGATTCGTCTCTCCCGTTATAGGGAGTTGATGTTGCGTTGTGTTCGATTGGCTATAACCGGAAATCCCTGGCCTGGGTTGCCGAGATTTACTGGTAAGTGTTACCAGTAGTTTCTCGTACTGTTATAGACCTCATATCGACACGACTTATCAAGCTACTGGGGTCTGACGTTTACCAACCCTAGGAGAGATATGCGACATATCAGACGAACAGACCGGACTGTACGGTAAGTGTTACTGGTTGGATTCACAGGAGTGTGAGCGGGCTTGCTCGTTGATCTTCTGATCGCTCAATACCCGGGTGGCCGTTACGTTTAGCAGACCGCTTGCGGCTTGTGGGTGTTTGATATGATCATCACCTGCTGCCGGCGTATTGACGAGTCTTTAGAGTCCTACACAGAGCTTTCCTGGCTCAAGCGAAACGAAATAGGAGCGCATATGAGAAATGTGCGGGACCGAGAATAATACCAGTATGTGATACTGTATTCTATTCTCGCAATTTGTATCATCGGATGGTTATATGTGATATAGCCAGGTTACCGAATCAAGTGTTGAATCGATACATTGATACACTTGATATTAGTCGGTTATATGCGATATGACCGGATCATTAAATCAAGTATTGATTTAATGATTTAATGTATAATTATATATTTTATATATTACTTTACATTGACTAGTATTGTTCACTTAAGATGGATTTTCTCACTTGATGTGCACTAGTAGTATATGTGATATATTTTTTTGTGCACTTGATTGTATCATGTTCGATGATACATGCAAACTTATGTGTATGTTTGCTTTAAACCATCTTTAGGTTAATGGTTAGGTTTTAATTTGTTTTATTTATTTTCTTTATTCATTTTGGCAAAAATAAAATCGAGGCTTGCTTTGTTTTATTCATGAAGCTTCATGAAGCTTTGAAAATCTTTACCAATTTTTTTTTCCTTAACCTAACCATTACACCTAAACCCTAGTTTATTCTCTACATGAGTTTACTTCACCCAAGGTTGCATTATGATAACTCTTCACTTGATTTTTCATTTTCATTATTATTGATATTCTTTTCTTCTTCTTCTTCTTCTTAAGGAAGAGAAGAAAACCTTTCTTGAAAATTCCAAGCGATGAATCCAAGTGAGAAATCCAAATCCAAAGTGAACTCACTTCCTATTTCTTCATCCTCTACCACTTGCCATGTAGTAGAGTGTGTTATCTTCACAAGTTTCATGACCAAGTGAAGATGGAGCTTGAGTTAGAGTTGCCTCGACGTAGATCATCTTCGGCATCGAAGTCAACGACCTAGCCCGCTCATTTCTCCGACGAAACCATCGCAAGAGTCCGGGATCCCGGTGATCGCAGCGAAGGGACGTCATCATGGAGCTAAAGAAGTGGTGGAACGGATCTACAAAGGTTCTATTTCCATTCACTTAGTGTAAATGTGATTTACTTTCATTTTCTTTCGCCTAAACTCTAGTTAACGATCTTGCTAAGGGTTGTTCGGCACATATAAAATTTGAATTTTGCATGGTTGATGCCTTGTGGAACCTCTTGAGTGTGCCTAGGAACCCTACAGTGGTATCAGAGCCTAGCTAGAGTCTTAGGCGATGCGTAGACGAAGTTAGAAACCCGATCGAACCCCGAAACCCTAACTTAGAGCCCTCTCTGTTCTTTTTTCAAAACTGTGGATTTTTCCAGATTAAAAATTTCCAAAAAATTCAGCAGGGAATTGTAGGAGTTACTGTGCAGCACGTGCACTTAATTCGACAGAAGCGCCGTGGAAACGCGGCCCCACCCTGATTTTTGCGGCGGTTCCGCGGCCAGTTTGTTGAATTAGTGCACGTGGTTTGCACAGTAATTTGTTTCTGTTAGTGCTGTGTTTTATGGGAATTTTTAATATTTACACAAGAGTTGTGTTTTCTGGGTTGTATTGGGGACTCGGTGTTTCGATCGGGAAGTTTAACTTCGTCTATGGGTTTTTCCGGATAATTTTAGAAAGTGTTGAAAAGTTCGACTGGATATAAATACCCACTTTTTCCCCTGTCGGGAAATTTCCAAGTGTTGGATCTTTCCGTAGTTTAAGAACGTTCAAAGTAGTGCAAGTAACGCGATGGACCCTCTAGAAGACAACAAACCTTAACTCGATTATGTGACCGTCTTGAACTGCCCTTTGAACCTTAGGGTTTGGGGCAGTACGGCGTGCCACATGTGAGGCGTTAGCTTGACCCTTCTACGGCTGGACCGTTGGTACTGTGGCATGAAGTGAATGTTTTTAAACTTTTTTCAAGTGTTGAGCTGTTTCGGGAAAACTTGGGTGTTTGATTGTTCGATCGGAAAGTTTAACATTTTCTATTTATCTGGAATGTGATACAATATTTGGAATCCACAAGTAGTTATGAGATAACTAATATGAATGTTATAAACATAGCAGTTTAGTCTCACTTGATCGGTTGCCACGGAATTTTGATGTGATCAAAAGTCCGTCGCAATCACATAGCATACGCGGATACTCGCCGGGTAAACTTAATAGACAGCTACACACCATAGCCCAGACCAAGTGACTGTAGGAGAACCCCATCGCCGAAAGCATCCGTTCGGGTGCTCGCGGTAGCGGTGTTCTACCTTGGTGCACTTCGTCGATGGCATCGGGGGTGTGGCCGCCTACTAAAGTTTGCGACGAGCATTCGATCAAAATGCCGGGAATCTTGTTGAATTGCCCGACTTGATATTGAAAAGTGTTTTCGATAATGAGACTAAAATGTGGGGTTTATAATTGTTAGGCATGCGATGTCTAAGGAATTCAGTTGGTTAGGCATGCGATGTCTATGCAGGTTGCGGATTCCAACTGTTGTAGTTTTACACTTTCTTTTCTGTGACTGTAAGTGTAATATATGATATCGCCGGTTTCGTTGCTATATGTCAATGACAATTGGGATGCGCATATTTACTTATGTTGATGACATGTGATGTTATGTGTTGCTGGATATGTCATATTGGATCCTCGTGTTTGAATAGCCAGGGTTTTTTATGTGAGATGAGTGTTTTTCATTTTCATTCATGTAAAAACTTGTATGTAATATTCTTTTATTGGGGCACTTCCAGGTTGCGGATGATGTCACCATTTGTATATTATTTACTTTTCCGTACTAGGATAGACCAAAGGAGGAGGGCACAAGTAACCGGGTTCTGGAGTCCAGTGGGAGACCAACTCGAGGAGTCGAGTCCGGGTCTCTGATCGCACGCTTTTGGCGTGTCGGATGTTCAAAGTTCTAAAGTTTACCGCGATCAGGACGGTGTCGCTATGCAGCTAGCCGGTTGAGCACGGGTCGATCCACAGAGAGATGGTTGTATATCCGTTCTTGTTTTAGACGAGTCAATAAAGAATATGTGTATGTTTGTTCGATCTAACGTATGTGTATTATTTGCAAGTATAAAGTTGTTAAGAAAAGATACGAAAATGTAAGCTAAAGAAATCCGTACTAAAAACCTTTGAGCCGAGTCTTAACCAATTGAAGCTAGAGCAATCGGCAACAACGTGGATTAGGGGATTTAAGCGCGGTATTCGTGGAATACGGCTTATTTACCCTTGTCCTTCCGTTCTTGTCTCTTGCTTTCGCCTCCGGCCAAACCGAACGCAACCGGTCGCGGTTAGGAATCACCGTTACCTTGTCAGGGTAGGGTGCCTAACGGAGCGCTTGTGTATGGTTCGGGCAGAGTTCAAAGGAAAATAACGGGAAAAGGAAATGAGCAAAGAAAATCTTAACTTACAATACCGTATTGATTCTTAACAATGATAATTACAACATTCACAAAATGAACAACAAAGAGCAAAAGAAAAGAACAAAGAAAAGAAAAGATTACAAGTAAGTAAGTGCATGAAATGAAATTGCAAGAAAGTAAAGCAAGGTAATAAAAAGCAAGTAATAAAGAAGCAATAAAAAGAATTAGAAACTAGAACTCAAGACAAGCATGGGATCAATAGCCAACCCTTAAACTTGCAAGCTCAATCAAGAGGTTGCAAGATCAAGAGAAGGGTAGAGAACGCATATGAAATGAAGTGCTAATTCCATAAGAAAATACGACCCTTGAGATCAATAACTAACCCTTAACCTTTCAAGCTCAATGAAGAGGTTGAAAGATCAAGAGGAAGCAAAAATCTCAAGGGGAAGTTAAACAAAAGAGAATGATACAAAAGCCCTCATCTTCATTGATCTTCCACTCAAAAAGCTCTCACTACAATTTTCATGGAGGATGAATGAAGAAGAAGAAGAAAAAGACTAAAACCTAACAAAAAGAGGCAAAAGAATGGACACCAAAAGCTTGGCAAGTTCTGGGGTATTTATTGGCAGTTTACAGAAACCCTAGGGCAATAATCTGGCATAAGATGAAAGTACCAAACTGCCCACAAAAATTGACCCAGCAAGGAGCCTACATGGCCGTGGATCCGCGGCCTAGACGCCCTATTGGCCGCGGATCCGCGGCCGTATAGAGGATTTGGGCCCTCCGTTTTTCTGTGCTTCCCTGGTCCTTTTTTCTCTGTAGTTTGGCACATGTCTTTTCTGATAATCTTTCCACATTTCTTCCAGAATTTCTGTTGATCAAAAAGATGATTTGATGTGGATCTTTTGCCATGATTGTCTCGAGCTCCGTGTAGATTTCTTGGATCTTGTGTTTCCATTGAGCCTTGTGCATGAAAATGACATTGATTTGCCATTTTGTCTCCTAAACTGGTGTGTGGCAACAGACGGATAAAGAGCGGAGATCCGTGTTTTATCTATGAATGGCAGGAACCCGGATTTTGTCGTGTTTTTTCATGAATTTCACCGTTTAGAGCCGAGAACCTGTATCCTGCAATTACTAGCAAACACGGCTCAAGAGTACCTACCGATAAACAACCGAGGGTAAGAATGGGCGGTATAAAATGCAATATTCTGGTATGAACAGTCTCCTAACTCTAGAATTGGTAGGGTTGCTTTTCGCTCTCGTAGGGGTCTAGGGGTGTGGGTTTGGCTACTCATCGCGACCGTGGAATTCATGTTTTATACTGGCTCGTATTGAAAACACGGACGTCCTAGTATATCCAATATTTCATATGATATTTTCTGCTGCGTTATCTGTGATGTGATCATGTGATATGTTCAGATAGATATTATATATAGTATATATGATATATTATATAGACGTTGCTTATATTTTACTCCCGCGCTAGCCCTGCCTCGCTCTGCCGTTAGTTACCTAACCTAACGGTGCAGACGGGACATCGAGGCGAATGCGGATGGCATAAGCATACGTTATAATTATCTGTGATGTTTAGGTGACTTAAATGATGGGATTCATTAATATGATTAATGAAAGAAAAGAAACCTAAGATGTTGTGGAATTGAATTTTCAAAAACAGGTAGCTACAGTTCTTGCTTTGTATCGTGGTGTTCCTTGTAGAACATCCTGCACCTTATTCGATAAGGAAAGGGCCGAGATCCCTTCACCGGGAGTGACCCCTTTAGCAATAACTGGCAGATGCTACAACCCTCGGTTTGTCTTTTGATTGCTTCTATAGTTTTTGCTTTGCACAGCGGTATATATGATATATCCTGCACCTTATTCGATGAGGAAAGGGCCGACGATCCCTTCATCGGGAGTGACCCCTTTAGCGAAACTAGAAAAGCC
Organism: Agapanthus africanus; assembly: GCA_030015575.1. Lineage (NCBI taxonomy): Eukaryota > Viridiplantae > Streptophyta > Magnoliopsida > Asparagales > Amaryllidaceae > Agapanthus > Agapanthus africanus. The sequence continues at coordinate 246,454,194 of CM057348.1, read as the reverse complement.
TCAAAACACTCCATTTTAAAATCATTTGATTCTACAACGATATCAAGTTCATTACGCAATAGGTTTTCAGAAAAACCTGTCGTAGCCCTCCGACATTTCAGATAAGTCCTACTTAGTATTCGTGCTACGTTTGTTGGCCTGCGTCAAGGCGTAGTGTGCGTTAGTTAACTAGTATTTAACTGTTTATGCATATGATGCGGATTGGATTAGGGTAGTCGTGCGACTTTGTTGGCCTGCGTCAAGGGTCGTGCGGGTGGGTTTAATTTAATCAAGAAATGACGAGTTGAACTTGACTAGCGGACTTTGGTTTGTTAGCCTGCGCCAAGGTCATAGGACGTTAGGGCAAAATATTATCGGGAATTTCAAGTGTTGAAATTTGTAATGAGTTTGCATACCTTCTATGAGATAGTTGGATCCCGATACCCGCTGTGAGTAAGAGTTACTCCTGGGAGAGTTTTACAAATTACAATTAGTCGATCAAGTAGGTGTCTAGAAAGGTGTCAACGGGGTTACGCCTCTGGGATAACGAGGTTTAAATTAATTAGGTTCGTGCGAAAGCACGGGGGACCTCCCTCAAAGTACCGATACTGGCCTGGCTGAAAGATTGGCGAACTTGTAACGTGTAATTAATCCCGGCTAGTCTTTCCTTTTAGGGTTTGAAGGAAGATTTGATAAAAACAGTGGGAGCCATCCTGATTAGATAAAATAATAACCAATCTGATCTTGCAAGAGCGCACACAGAGTGTTTTCTTCTCTCTCTCTTCTGGTAGCGACCATGTCACGCCTTAATCAAGATAATAATACGGATGTATTGACCGAACCCGCTTGTTATACTGAGCTGGGGAACGTTGGTCCCGCTCCAACTTATAATTGTTATAAGACCGAGCAGGGAATAGGGGAATACCAGGATTCCCATGCCGCCCAAACGAAGAAAGTGCATGAGATGCATCTCCTTCGGGTGTGTTCATTATAAAGAACTGTTCTCAGTATCCTCTGCATCCTGGGTATTTGATACCGGATCAGGATCCCAGATATGTAAGGAGTTACATAGGGCTACAGAAAGGTAGAGAACTGAGAACGGGTGATAAGTTTCATGAGACAGAAAACGGGGCAAGTGTTGCAGCCAAGTCTGTTGGTCACTGTCACCCTGTATTACCAGTACATTGATTCTGAACAAATGCTATTAGATACCGAACCTGATATACAAAATTATATCAGTCTCTTTATTAGTAAAGAAATGATATAATTTTGTATTGTTGGATAAATGTTTTGAACATTTCCTATATCAAAAGTTGATCGGTTCAGGCACGTTATCTAAAAGCATTGACATTCTAAATCAAATTACAGTTCTTAGTATACAGAACACACAAAAGAGGAAGAGTTCAGAAATGAACGAATCCTTCTTGAAGTATTGTAGACTAGGTCATATCAATGCGACCCGACTAGCTGAAGATTCATTTAGATGCATCTTTAAATCAGTTTGAATTTACATCTTGTGAAACTTGCCAGTCATGTCACAAAGATTAGATGACCATAGCTCTGTTTATTAGAAATAGAGAAAGAGTTCGTTAACTCTTGGGATGATACATGGTGATGTATGTAGGTCCCCTGTCTATACATGCCAAGACCGGTTCTTTGTACTTCATTACATTCTCTGATGATCTGCCAAGATTCAGACATATGTTCATGTTGAAACTCAAGTCCGAAGCTTTTGAGATATTCACAGAATATAAGTTAGAAGTACAGAACCAAAATACGGATAGAAGTATTATGTCCTATGATGAGATCAAGGAGGAGAATACTTGAGAACGGAATTCCTGGACTATTCTAAAGGAGAATGAGATTCTCTCTCAGCATTACTCCTCCGTATACACCATAGCATGATGGTATATCCGGGCCGAGCAATAGCACCCTATGTGATATAGTGTGCTCTATGATGAGTACTACTGAGTTTCCTATTTCCTTTTGGGAGTTATGCACTTGAGAAGTTGCATACCAATTGAATAGGGTTTCAATCAAATCAGATGCCTACCACTTCATATGTGATATGGAAAGGGAAGAGCCCATATCTTAAGTTAGTTAAGATTTAGGGTTGTCCGGCCTATGTCTAAAAGCAAAATCCGGACAAGCTCGAGGCAAAGTCAGTTATATAGAACTGGAAAGGTTCCATCTATACAAACTGCAGCTGGTAGAACCAAAGGATTCAATGGATTCTAATGAACCTCGGCCTCTCCGCCGATATAGTAGGGTTCCTCACCCACCTGAGAGATACTTCGGTTTCTCTATGACAGTGGGAGGGAGGAATGCATCATGAGATGATGACCCAACAAGTTTCGAGCTGGCCATCAGGAGTGGGACTCTGTAAGAATGGCTGGTTGCTTAGCGATCTGAGATGGAATCCTTATACACCAGCAAAGTATGGACTTTGGCTGCTATATCTGAAGGGTTAAATCCCCATCAGGAACAAGTAAATCTTGAGAAGATTACTTGGTGTAGATGGAAGAGTTGAGACTTTCAAAGCTAGACATGTTAAAGGTTTTCATCATCGACCAGGCGTGGATAATGATGAAACCTTTTTCAGTGGCTATGCTTAAGTCTATCCAGATCCTACTTGCCACGGCTACATACCATGACTACGATATCTGGTGGTTGGGTGCCATGACTGCTTTTCTAAGTGATATTTTAGAAGAGAGCGTCTGTAAGTACACAGCCAGAGGGCTTCGTAGACAGTGGGAGCAGTGGAAACGTGTACAAGATGCTTTATAATATTAAAGCAGGCATCGCGGAGTTGGAACATCTGTTTTGATGAGACAGTCAAAGAGTTTGACATCATCAAAATGGTAGATGAACCTTGTATATACAAAAAGGTAGTAGAGAGTATGGTGGTGATCCTCGTAGAGTACGTGGATGACATACTCTTGATAGGGAAGGAGTTTCCTATGTTACGCTCGATCAATCTCCGCTTATCACAATGATTCTCCACAGAGGATCAATGTGATACCTACTAAATCCTGGGTTTTGGATCTATGAGATAGATCTAATTGGATGTTAGGATTCTCACTAGTTGTAGTGAGATGGTATCAATCGATCCTGGGGAGAATCACTGGAAGTGTTCCAGGGTGATAAGGACGACTGAATGTCAGTCACAGGCATTGTCTTTACCCTCAGTAAAGGGACGGTATGTTGGAAGAGTTCCAAGCTTGATACCGTGGCAAACTAGACGATAAAGGCTGGTAACATCGCTATTAAAGATACTACCAAAGAGGCAGTTTGGGTGTATAATGGTTCATGAGATGAACTAGGTTCCTACCATTGTGTGACAATGGAAGTGTGGCTTAGGCCAAGGAACCCCGGTCCCATCAGTGACCCAGACGTATTCTGAGGTAGCATAACCTGATCATGGAGATAGTTGATCTCCAGGGTGATCCAGGTTAGGAGAGCAGACTCAGAGGAGAACACGGCGGATCCACTCACAAAGGCCTTTTCCCAGAGAGAGACTTTTATAGGATGGTTGAGTATGAGATACTGCAACCACTGCTATAGATGGCCCTAGTGCAAGTGGGAGATTGTTAGTTATATGTATGCCCTAGAGGCCATTACTGTACATAGGATGTATAGTGTAGTGGATGCTGGGACATATATAGGGAGGACTTTCTTCCTCGACAAGATAGTATGCAATCTGGTTGCTCTTTATCTTAATGTGTACACTGATTGTCTCTCTGTTACATGTTGGTAAAGCCCTTAGGATGTGTACTTGACTACCTGGACTATGAGGCGGATCATACTAGTGTGGACATGGTAGTCCAAAAATACATCCTTCAAGGTCCCTAGTCGTGGGTGGATCGAGACGGGGCATCGACATACCAGAGTAGACTAGCGTATACCTTCTCGACCCATACAGATGGGCGATGGATGATCCAATATCCATTGGTGTTTGACATCAGAGATGATATACGGGTGCTCAGTGGAGACTGGGTACACTAGACGGACTCGCCGAGAACTCCCAGATGGTATTATACCTTACGTCAGATGGCAGTTCTCTGGTGACACTGGTACAGGTTAGTCTGTAGACCCGAGATCGTCATAGAGTCTTGTGTGATTCCCACTGTGCTTTGATTTCCACCTTACCACGTCCAAGAGGGCGTGCAAAACGGTGGTTTTTAGGTACAGTCCCGAATCACATGGAGGCAATGAGCGATAGGAGGGGATTCGTCTCTCCCGGTATAGGGAGTTGATGTTGCGCTGTGTTCGATTGGCTATAACCGAAAATCCCTGGCCAGGGTTGCCGAGATTTACTGCTAAGTGTTACCAGTAGTTTCTCGAACTGTTATAGACCTCATATCGACACGACTTATCAAGCTACTGGGGTCTGACGTTTACCACCCGTAGGCGAGATATGTGACATATCAGACGAACAGACCGGACTGTACGGTAAGTGTTACTGGTTGGATTCACAGGACAGTGAACGGGCTTGCTCGTTGATCTTCTGATTGCTCAATACCCGGGTGGCCGTTACGTTTAGGAGACCGCTTTCGGCTTGTGTGTGTTTAATATGTTCATCACCTGCTGCCGGCGTATTGACGAGTCTTTAGAGTCCTACACAGAGGTTTCCTGGCTCAAGCGAAACGAAATAGGAGCGCATATGAGATATGTGCGGGACCGAGAATAATACCAGTATGTGATACTGTATTCTATTCTCACGATTTGTATCATCGGACGGTTATATGTGATATAGCCGGGTTACCGAATCAAGTGTTGATTCGATACATTGATACACTTGATATTAGTCGGTTATATGCGATATGACCGGATCATTAAATCAAGTATTGATTTAATGATTTAATGTATAATTATATATTTGATATATTACTTTACGTTGACTAGTATTGTTCACTTTAGATGGATTTTCTCACTTGATATGCACAAGTAGTATATGTGATATATTTTTTGTGCACTTGATTGTATCATGTTTGATGATACATGCAAACTTGGGTGTATGTTTTCTTTAAACCATTTTTAGGTTAATGGTTAGGTTTTAATTTGTTTTATTTATTTTCTTTATTCATTTTGGCAAAAATAAAATGGAGGCTTGCTTTGTTTTATTCATGAAGCTTCATGAAGCTTTGAAAGTCTTTACCATTTTATTTTTTCCTTAACCTAACCATTACACCTGAACCCTAGTTTATTCTCTACATGAGTTTACTTCACCCATGGTTGCATTATGATAACTCTTCACTTGATTTTTCATTTTCATTATTATTGATATTCTTTTCTTCTTCTTCTTCTTCTTGAGGAAGAGAAGAAAACCTTTCTTGAAAATTCCAAGTGATGAATCCAAGTATGAAATCCAAATCCAAAGTGAACCCACTTCCTATTTCTTCATCCTCTACCACTTACCATGTAGTAGAGTGTGTTATCATTACAAGTTTCATGACCAAGTGAAGATGGAGCTTGAGTTAGAGTTGCCTCGACATAGATCATCTTCGGCATCGAAGTCAACGACCTAGCCCGCTCATTTCTCTGACGAAACCATCGGAAGAGTCTGGGATCCCGGTGATCGCAGCGAAGGGATGTCATCACGGAGCTAAAGAAGTGGTGGAACGGATCTACAAAGGTTGTATTTCCATTCACTTAGTGTAAATGTGATTTACTTTCATTTTATTTCGCCTAAACTCTAGTTAACGATCTTGCTAAGGGTTGTTCGGCACATAGAAAATTTGAATTTTGCATGGTAGATGCCTTGTGGAACCTCTTGAGTGTGTCTAGGAACCCTACAACACCTGACTAAACCGATGAGCCGTTGGATTGCGAGATTGGAAATCTGTAGTGAAATGAGGACCCAGAGACAAAAGACGCCAGGCCGTGAGCAGGAGGCAAGCGGATGTTCTTGCTCTGTCAGTTTTGGGCACACCGATATTTTCGACATTGTAGGAGGTGTGACTCGATGTCATTTGTTGCAATTTGCGTTGTGATTCGAGTATCATGCTTATATCGCTTGGATTTGAGTTTTGATGATGAGTTTTATAATATCGATTTCATGCACCATTGCTGCACCTACTGGGTATTTACATTTTCGAGCATAATTATTACACTTGATATATTTTTTTATACACCGTTGTGTGATTTATGATTTGTGCATATCTATTGCACTTGATATTGGTTTTGTGCCTTGGCTGCACATGTTTCTGATTTCACGGATTTCATGCAGTTGAGTTGATTTTGTGCGTGTGGTACGCACCCGATTTGATCTTGCACTCGGTATGGCTTATATGTGCTTGCAGTGTATTGATACGTGTTTTGTGCACGCAGTTGCATACGTTTATGATTTTATATACCTTGGTACACTCGGTATTGCTTTTATGCACTTGAGTTATTGATTGATATTCTGTGCCTTTGGTGCACCGGATTTGTATTTTGTACATTTGTTACATCAGACATATATTTTTCGTATATGCTACTGCACTAGATGTTTTTACTGACCCGACGCGTTTGATTTAGATTTTCGCGCATGATATTGTATGTGATTTTGTGCACAATGGAAGCACTCAATTGAGATTTTCGTGCACAATAGCTGCACCAGATATTGTTGCCGTGCAGACCCGTTGCACTGGACAGATGATTTTGTGCACAACCATAGCACTTAGTTTTGCGCTGTGCATATTGTGGCACCTGTGTTGGGATTTGATTTTCGTGCACACCAGACGCATGTGGTTGTTGGATACGCCTTTTGAGTCTGATTTTTCTTTTGAGCACCTTGTTTTCGTTTGGGGCACTATATTGTATAGTAGCCATACAGGACTGATCTAGGGAAAGTACCTGAGTATTTTGCATGCATTAAAAGTTTTACCAGAGGTTTTCAAAAAGGAGCTATAGTCTCGCTATTTCTTACGTGTCCGCGAGCAACAAGAACAATTATAACAAAAACCTTTTGGGATATTTTAAAAACGGCGGAACGAATGATTTGAGGAAAAACATATATAAGTATATTTACTACATTACAGATGAGCGTCCGCCCCTTATGCCGTGAGTTATGCATCACACGGCAATTTAGAAAAGATTTTGCTTATGTTTTATTCGGTTTTAGGACTTTTCTCCAAGGATGCGTGCTATATATAAATATTATAGTATTTGACTGTGCATATTAGGTTTCAGTAGTGGATTTCGAGATTTGTATCTCCTTTGTAACTCCGATGATATGCGTGCAATCCGATGATTTGCGTGACGCTTGGTGGAGTTCGATTTTCAGTTATATTTGTTTTCTGGCGCATGCGATGCGCTATGACTTTTCTGTATCATCCAGGATTTCGGAGTTCTTGATTTTTGACAAGAGTGTACTACGTTTAGGGACTCGTTTGTGTATACCTGATACCGATGGGTAGATCCTAGAGCGGGCACATCGGTCAGCTTTTAGTGTTCACCTAAGTTCCACCAAGATGAAACGTGACTTGAGAGATAGTTACGGGTGGGCAGGGATAAAATGCGATGTTTCGGATTTCATATTGAGGTTCCTGACTTGTCAGCGAGATAAGGCTGGGCATTTGAGACCGGCAGGAGAGTTGCAACCTTTTACCGTTCCGGAGTTTAAATGGGAACAGATCTCCATGGATTTCGTTGTGGGTCTACCCAGGTCTAGTCAAGGGTATGACTCCATTTGGGTGATTGTTTTCTGGTTATGCTCAGTGTGCTCAGTTTGATCTTTTTTACGTCGACAAGTTTGTGCGTTTGCACAGAGTTCCTTCATGCGTTGTATCCAATCGAGGCACCAGTTCACTAGCCGTAGTTGGCAGGAGCTTCAGGAAGCATTGGGTACCTGGTTGAGCTTTAGCTCCGCTTTCCATCCGTAGGCTGTTGGTCAGACAGAGCGGACTATACAGACTCTGGAGGATATGCTTCAAGCGTTCGTAATTAAGTTTGTTAGCAGTTGGGATCGTCACATGCCATGAATGGAGTACTCCTACGATAACAGTTATCAGGAGACGTTTCAGATGGCAACTTTTAGGCATTGTATGGTAGATTGTGTCGATCACCAGTCTGTTTTACTGACTCCGCGAGAGCAGGATTTTGGACCCCAGCTAGTCATGAGATTACGGAGAAGATCCAGTTGGTTCAGGTCAGGATGAGAGCAGCCCAGTGCAGACAAAAGGCTTATGTTGGCCGTCGTTGTCGTAGACTTGTATTCGCAGTGGAAGATCATGTATTCCTACGGATTTTTTCGATGAATGGCGTGTTGAGTTCTGGGAAGATTAGTCCCAGAATTGTAGGTCCTTTTGAGATCCTTGAAGTGTGTTAGTACCGTTGCCTATCGTTTGGCTCTTCCGCCCAGATTTCCGGATATTCACCCCGTATTCCTTATGTCGATACTTCGCAATTACCTTCATGGCCCTTCTCACATGATTCAGCACCAGACCATTTAACTAGGACTCGATCTTTCGCTCACCAAATAGCCGATAGTTATATTGTATCGGCAGGTGGAGAAATTTCGGTCAAAGGTCTTGCCATCTGTGAAGGCTCTTTGGCGTAGCCCGTCTAGTGAAAAGATCACTTGGGAAGCTGCGAGCGAGATGCGGAAGAAATTCCTCATCTTTTCGAAGATACGCGTAGCTATATTTTGTAAATTTGGAGACCGAATTTCTTTAAGGGGGGATGATTGTAACACTTTGAAATTCGTTTAGGTTAATTTCATGTTAAATAGCGATAATGCGTGTTTTTCATAAAACATCGTTAATAGTTATTTTTCCACATAAACCGGAATAAACCTATTTTAATTGTGAATATGTCTAAATATATGTATAAATATGTTTTATTAACTAATAATTGAATTAGTGTTCGCATATTTAACTAAATTCCTAATCTACTATGTTTTAAGCAAAATTTTGTTAGTATGCACAACATAATTTTCACCCTAGGTTTAAAGTAACATGTCTACCATTTTCAAATTTCCCTCATGGTTTTATTTCCTGTTTAATTCAAAACAAAACAATCTAATAAAGTTAAATAAGAAAAGAAATGGGAAATGGGATGCATGGGGCATTAAATGAGGCATGGGACACTTTGACCTTGGGTTTTCTCTCTCTCTCTCTCTCTCTTTTCCCTCTCAGCAGCAGCAGCTCCTGCAGCCTTCCCCCCCATCATTCTCCTTCTTCACATCATTTCAAGATCATCCCCATATCAAAAATCCATCATTTATCATACCAACCTCCCATTTAACACACCAGAATCACTCCTTTATTGGTTCTTGAGCCTACTCTGTGCTCTAAGAGGCAAGGCCAGCAACTTTGTGCCACCACTTGACCATTGTGAGATATTAAGCTTACCCTATTACTTATTTAGCTAAACTTATAGTTTATTTAGTTTAAAGTAGTGTTTATATGGGTTTCTATGCTAATTATGTGGTTTAAGTGGAGATTAGGATAAGTTATGGTTTTTAGGTCTTGATTAGCTTAATTAAGTGTTGTTAGTGTCTCTTAATCCAAGTCTTTGCACTAGATTACACTAAAATACCATATTGTAATAAATAAGTGTTTTAGTTTAGATTTGTGCAAGTTTTGGGATCTGCTTTCAATCCAATTGCTTCAGGTAAAAGTTGCATTTACTGGAACATGTTTACTAGAGTTAGACCACACACACAAAGCACGGGACCCCCATTCCAATTCTAGGGCACAAATCAAAGGGTTCTGGCCGCAAATTGCGGCTAGATGGTGGGTCTAGGTGTCGGGGTTTGGGCTGTGGGTGTCTTCTATATATTTAGACCTTTGGTATATGTAACTTTTCCTATTTCAACATGTGTCAAAATCGAGAACCAAATACGTTGTTTTTGGCACTTTTAAACTTGCACGACACGTGCGTTATGAGTTTGGGTTTGGGGTTTGCTGTGTATCGCAGCGTGTCAGGGTGGTTTCAGACGTATACACACACGTATCGGCGTCTCGAATGCACACGCGTTTAGCTTGCGACGCTAGGTTCTCGTATGGTCTTGATATCGCGTTTTTGCAGGATTTTAGCCTCACGTGTGTTGCTTTATATAACTTCTAGGATCTGTCGCGGAGACATCGGACGCGGCGCGGAAAAGAAAGGTGGTGATTGGATCAGACTAGTGGAGACATTCCGGTGAGTAGATGTACATATCTACGGGGGAAATCGTTCGGATGGCGCAAGATGCCCGATACTAAGAATTTCGTTTAGTACTTAATTATATGCGTAGTTCCTAGTTATTCATCCCATTGCATTGCATTATTCATCATGTGTATATATACACTGTTCTAGTACCTCATAAGATACTCGCACTATTACCATTGGTTTATGATGCACGAGTACTATTCATGGGGACACACACGCCTTGGTAATTGCTATGTCACGAACACTTTATAACTTGTTTAAACCCGCATTTTATCACTTGCGCTAATTATTGATTAATAAAACTGCAATTGGTATATTTAATTCATCAATATGGACATGTAGGATTGTTAGTCACAAGCACACATCTTATTGCAGCATTGTTAATGCATAGCTGTAGTCTCCGCATTGCATTTCATATTGTTAATATTATAGACATTCGTGTATCATGATTCTTCTCGAGGATTCCGTATTTATGATATTTATTGATTTGGAGAAACTGCAAGGATTCGAAAACATATTACCTTTTTCAAAATATAAGTTGCGGTTTTCTCATGATATGATGCATTTATTGTCCACCAAGAGATTTCTCGGGGCCTGAGCAGTATCATACACCCGACTCGAGGAGGAGGAGAAACCGTTTGCGGGTGCATGGTGGACCCGGTGTAGTACCCCGGGGCAAGATGGTCGTAGATGATGGCATTGGGCCCGGCAGGGGAGTATTACTGACTGGTTATTTGTGACGCGGTGGATATCCGGAGGATACCGACGTAGTCTTGAGTTTTGAGATATAGGCCAGTCCGGATTGCCGGAGCCTGAGACTTAGATTTATGGGTCAATCCGGATTGCCGGAACCCGGAATAATGAGATATTCATATTTGGTGTTGATACAGACACAGATTTATATTGATTTCATTGATTAAAACTACAACTAAATTGCTGATGTTTTAATACGATAAAACTACATATTTCCCATGTTATTTATATTAAGATTTCATGTTAATTATTGCATTCATGTTGCATACATGTCATCACATCGCATCATATTAGTATATGCAGGTTGTGACATCTTTGTGTACATGCTTTCGATAGCCATATTAGATCTTACTTATTACTCATGAGTTGGCAACTCACCCTCGTTGTGCCATAGTGTTTTGCAAGTCTGACCCGTCGGCACCGTAGCGGCGGACGCGCCTCCTCTTTTGTATCCTTTTGCTTAGACTTGCAGCTTGTTCGTAAGTGGGTTGCGGGGTTATTTTGTTGCCTTGTATCTAGTGTACTCTATATACCATTTCCACCACATGTATTACTGTATTAGCGATTTAGAGACGAGACAGTGAGATTTGTGTATTTATATGTATTTCTTTCAGGTCGAGCTCACTTGAGCCGACATGATACTTTATTACTTATGCCTTTTCCGCTTATTTGGCATAGTGATGATTTATATTGCGTGTGATTTTGAGTCCGCCTTGGGCGAAGAGCTAACTCCTGCTTACGGATGCCTTATTTCTTGTTGTTTATATATATCCTTGTTTGTACCCGTTTGGGGTCAGATTTTACAAAGGAGACTCTGCCGAAATTTTCGGAAAATGGATTTTGCTTTTAAAAGGCTTGATGCGACTTATTTATGTAAAATTGTTTCTATATTTTGGTTTTCCTTCACTCTACTGCTCTATTTGGTTTTGATTTCTGGGTTTCGGCTTACTTAGATTACGTACGTCTTGAGACGTTTCATAATTTATGTGTCAGTCATGCTCCGTAATTTTCGGGTCGTGATAAATACTATTGCAGACTCAATGGTAGAGGCTGAGTATATTGCTGCCGATGCTGCTGCCAAAGAAGAAGTCTGGATGCGTAAATTCATTACGGAGCTTGAGGTGGTTCCAACCATTGCTGATCCAATACCTCTGTATTGTGATAACAATGGAGCCGTAGAGCTGGCAAAGGAAAAGCGGTCCTATCAGTAGTTCAGACATATCTTAAGACGGTATCATCTGATCAAGGAGATCGTTGATCACAAAGAGATTGAGATACGGAAGGTAGATAAAAAAGAGAACCCAACGGATCCATTCACGAAGGTCATTCCCCATGTACAGTTTGAGCGATTTTTTGGGTTGTTGGGTATGAGATACGCTAATAACTGGCCCTAATGCAAGTGGGAGATTGTTGGATATGTATGTCCTAGAGGCCATTATTGTATATTGGACATTAGGGACATATGCATGTATAGAATAATCTTGCTCAAAATGATAGTATACTATCTGGTTTTGATTTTATCTTAACGTGTATGCATTTATTTTTTGCTCTCAAATAAACATGTTGATAAAGCTCTTAGGATTTTTTGCTTGGCTGCCAGGACTATGATATCGATTATACTAGTAGGCCTTGGATAGAAAATAAGAACATGCTTAAAAGTTCCTAGTCGTAGGGGTGTCGAGACAGGGCATCGATATTCCAAAGTAGACTAGTGTATACGTTTCTCGACCCCGTACAGGGTGATGGTTGATCCCACAACCATTGGTGTTTGACACCAAAGATTGTATGCAGGTGCTTAATAGAGACTGAGTGTACCGAACGGACTCACTGAGAACTCCTAAATGGTACTATACCTATCGTCAGATAGCAGTTCTGAGGTGACACAAGTACATGTTAATTTGTAGACCTACGATCGTCATAGTGTCTCATATGGTCCCAACTGTACTTAGATTACTACCCTACCACAGCCTTAAAGTTCTGTGAAAACAAGTAGTGGTTGGGTGCAATCCTGGATCATGTCGAGGCAATGAGCAATCGGAAGGGATTCGTCTCACCCGGTATGGGGAGTTGATGTTGCGATGTGTAAGACTAGCTATAACCATAAGTCCTTGGCCATGGCAAGCGAGATTTACTGATAAGCATTGTCGGTAGTTTCTCATATGGTTATGAGTTTTATATTGGCACGATTCATCAGGATTAGGAGTCTGACGGATACTACCTGCCAGACCCGATGTGCGACATTCTTAGATGAAGAGACCGGACTGTACGGTAAGTGTCATTTATTGGCTCTGAAGGATACAGGCAAGTTTTCTTATCGACCTTTTTTCGTTCAATACTTAGGTGGCCGTTACGTACAGCTAGTACCGCTGATGTGCTTGTATGTTAAGGATGTGATCCGACAACTCACTGCCGTGTTGACAGGTCTTTAGTGTCCCACACATATGTTTTGTCCGCTCGAGTGAAACAATGTAGTGGGCGCATGGGATGCATGCAGGGTCCGGTTAGACATTCGTCTTAAGCCGGACTGGTTATGATACTAGCCGGATTATTGAATAAACCGGGTCATTGAATTAATTGTTAATTTAATGACAAGTTTAATTACATGATATTCTATGATAATACATGTAATTAACTTAATATCATTTTTTCCTCTCTCCTTTTATCTTTTGTTCCATGTGATGTGAACATATTTGTTTATCATGGCTAATATTTATTAACCATGATATATCTATTTCTCTTTTTCTTTCTCGTTTATGCATGGCTAAAGGTGATGTGTAAACATTTCACACACCTTAGGATATGTGTTAGCATGATAGAAGAGAGGCGGCATGGATTAGGTCATGGGAGAATGTTGAGTTGAGCCTTAACCTAACTCTCTCTCTCTCCCTTTCATGCTTGCAAAATTCATGAGAAAAAGAAAAAGATAGAGAAGAAAAAGAATAGCGAGAAAAGATTGAAACCCTTCATCATCAACATCTACCTCATACTTCTCTTTACTATTTAGCAACTAGTACGGAAGAAGGAGTAGCACGAGTCGCCATTCATCGCCATAGATCATCTTCGACGAAAAGGGCCGACAACGAGACTTAAACCGGTGAACTCTAGGAGAACAAGTTAGGAGTTCAAATCAAAAGACCAACTTTACTACATAAATTGGAGCTTGAAAGAAGAAGCATCACAGGTTGTTTAATTCTTTTCTCTTAGCTCATAATTTTTATTCTGGCAAGTTATAGTTTTAAGATGACCACTAGGGAAGCATGTCATGGTAGCTAGATTTTTCTTTGATTTTACCATTCCGCATCGTGTTTCTTGCTCTAGCCGAGTGCATAATATCCTTACAATCCTTAGTCCTTCTTAGGTACATCAGAATGTTCTTCACAGCTGTCCAATACTTCTCCTCTGTTTTTGACTGATACCGGCTTACTATGCTAAGTGCGTAAGCTACATCTGGTCTGGTACATAACATCGCATATATTATAGATCCTACCACCGAAGCGTAGGGGGTAATGATCAAGCGAGCCCTCTCCTCATCAGTCCTGGGAGACATCACTTTGGAGAGGGTGATTCCGTGAAAAGCTACAAAATTTCCGTGCTTGGAATTTTCCATAATATACCTCTTTAGTATGGTTTCAATGTACCTAGATTGTGAAAGTCTCAACATGCTCTTAGATCTATCACGATAGATTTTGATCCCTAGAATGTACGGGAATTACTGTTGGGTTATGGCAGCGCCCCGGCAATCAAACCATGGCCAAATGCGGAACAAAAATTTACAAGACTGGCGCTACCATGACCCGATGCCAGGACCTACCCTAAACCCTATACTAGCAATATGTAAAACTAGAAGTTAGATGGTTATACCGAGTTGATCTGTGTCCATCGGTCTTGAACCATCATCCCAAGCTCTTGGAGGCTCCTTGATCAAATTTGGTTGCCGGTCTTCCTCCATCTATGATGATCCACCTGAGAGAAATGGCGCAAGATTCAGCCTCGCCAAGCGAGTCAACCGACGTTCTAAGGTTGCTAGAAATAGAGAGTGGAGGTGTAGGAATGTGTCACTATAATTATTCTCTCATCACAATGCTCAAAAGAGCAACTCAAGAAGATGAGGGAGGTGAGGAAACATGTGGCATGAGCAATTGAAGAATTGTTATGTGTTTTCAAGAGAATGAGAATGGAGCCATGAAGCAAGTGAAGAAAGAATGAAGTTAAGAAAAATAAGCAAGAGCCTTAGAGAATGGTGGCCGCCCCTCTCTCTCATGCACACAAAAAAACTCTTTTCATCTTACCAAATAAACAATTCCATGTCATAGCTCTCTACATGCTCAAGCCCATGCTCATGCCAACTCACCCTCCACATCATTTCCAAAATTAATTTTCTAAAAAAAAATCAATTAATGAGGTGGCCATCTTCTAGAAACTATTCCGTATAAATACGGAATACAACCCGGTATACGTATCGAAATACATATACGCGTATTCGTACAAAAATACGAATAGCCAAGAGAGAAAATGAATAGGGAAGAATAATACTAGAATATATATATATATATATAAATTATTAAATTAAAATCTAATTTAATAATCTGGCTTAATCCTAAGCCGCTAGTATTATCAACCGTCCGATTAAAGTCTGTGCAGCCTGTACACATATTTAATCGGACACCTGTATGTACCAACATAGATCATCTACACCATATCGCCTGAACCGTGAAAACCCACTATATGGGACTCTAAAGACTCGTCAATATGCTGGCAGTAGGTTTAACCACAAGCACGTCAGCGGCACTAGATGTACGTAACGGCTACCCAGGTATTGAGCGAAAGGAAGGCCGATGAGCAAACTCATCCAAACCCCTACTGATCCAGACAGTGACAATATCCGTACAGTCCGGTTTGTTCGTTTAAGAATATCGCATATCGAGTCTAGGGCGGTGGATAAAGTCAGACCCATAATAACGCGATAATTCGTGTCAGTATGAAACCCATCACCACTTGAGAAACTACTGATCCTAGATCAGTAATTGTCGACTACCTTAGTCAAGGATTTCTGGTGATGGCCACCCGTGCACTGCGCGACATCAACCCCCAATACCGGGAGTGAGGAATCCCCGACAATCCGCTCACTGCCTCCATGTGGCTCGGGACTGTACCCAACTAAAACTTGTTTGCACGACTCTATTGAGACATGGTATGGTAGTAATCAAAGCACAGTGGGAACTCACACGAGTCAAATAACAATCTCAGGTCGGTAGACTAACCTGTACACATGTCATCTGGGAACTGCTATCTGACAATAGATATAGTACCAACTAGCAGGTTCCCGGCGAGTCCGTCCAGTGTACTCATAACCCAATGAGCACCTGTATACTATCTTAGGTGAACTAACTAACACCAATGGCTTGTGAGACCTGGCCACCGTCCCTCGTCGGGTTCTCAATCAGTATACACTAGTCTACTCTGGAGTATCCCTGCCCAGTCTCGAAACTCACACGACTAGGGACATTTAAGGATGTGCTTATAGACCACCAGCTCCAACGTATATTATCGCCATCATAATGATGGTATTCAAGAAAGAATCCTATGGGCTCTATCAACATGTAATAGTGATGATAAAGACAAACCGGATAGCATACTATGATCTTGAGTGAAACTGTTCTACCGGTATAGGTCCTCCCTCAATAATCCTAATCATCTGCCTGCGACTACGATAATTACCTTGAGGGCACTATAGCCAACAATCTCCCACTTGCACTTAATGCTAATTATTGCAGTGTCGCATACTCAAAGCTCGTACGATACCGAACACCCAACTTCTCTACTAAGCAGTTTCGCAAAGCTCGTTTGTGAAACTAATGTATTCGAGAAATATCCTCAGTGAGTAGATCCGCTCCAGTGTTTCTATCTTTATCTCTCTATATCTCAACTTCAAGAGAATAACTATCTCCCGAAATGAGCAATACCTTGTCTTAGAATTTGTCTGGATATCTAATGGGACCCAGTTCACAAATGAACTCCAAATCCAACAAACTTCTTCGACTGTATCATCTACTGAATTTAATCAGTATCCTGCACCATGCCTTCCTCAATACCTGCTTGGACCAGCTGTCCAACATACTATCCTCAGAAGAGGGAAAAACTATAACTTAGACAACCACTCTGTCATCCAGGTCACCTTTGAAGCCTGAAATGATAACCGTCTCCTGAAGGAGGCTGCCGTTACCATATCTCTGGAACATCCACTTATGTTCATAAACTGCTTCCGAACGTTTCTCCAGGATTGGATTAATATATAAACTTATTGCAGCTAGTGTAAAAACAACATCTCGTGTGGTACTTGACATCTCATTATTGACTCAATTGCCTAAGCAAGTGATATGCCAATCATGCACATCCCTCTCCACTTTAATGTGTAAGACACTTTTAGAGAGGGTGACTCCATCACCTGCAGGGACACTACCATACCAGGAGTCGTCCATTCTAAAACACCTTTAGAATAGTGTCAAAGTACCCAAATTGGGAAATTAACCAAATCTAGATCTAGTAACCAGAATGCCTGATATAATATCAATATCCTATGTGGAGAAACTACTGTGTGACAACCAAAGTATAACCGATCGTAGTATAGGAATTTCACTTCCTATAAAGTGCATGTCATCCTAAATACAAGGACATCACACCCTACTACTTTCTTACTAGATCCATCTCCTATTCTGATGAAGTCAAAGCCTATGACTGTCATATCAAAAATAGATGATCTATTTCTACTATACCTTCTTTAGTCTATAAATAGACATAAGCTACTTGCTCACTATGCTTCCGCTGCTCCCACTGACTATAACAATCCTCTGGCAGTGTCATATACATGTGCACTTCTAAAGATAGTTTAGAACGACGCTATACTCATCCTCCTGCCGGGTCTTCTAGTTTAGAATAGCAGCAATAGCAAGTCTGGGTAAACAAGAACCTCCCTGTCACCATCTCTGAAAAGACCGAAGTACCTCTCAGGGGCATGAGGTTACCCACCAAATCTGTGGAGTGGCTAATGAAATGTCATATCCAATTGAATCCTCAAGTTCTATTAAATCTTCAGTGATCATTTGTGGTTATGGAATCATTTCCAGTTCTATCATACTCCCACTTTTGTTTTCTGAAAAAATCCATTTTACTAAAACTGTGGCGAGTCAAGAAAAATATCACCATTGATTTTCCTGATGGTAGAAAGTTAACCCTCATCAATGTCCGGGATAACCCACAAACCGCCATTACAGAAACGTGCTTTGAGTTTATCAGGATTCTGGTTTTAAGCATCAGCCGGACAACTCCCTATACCTTAACATCGTTAAGATATAAATTGATTCTATATATAGAAACAAAAGCACTAATTTAATAGGAACCAGATTCAAAATCCTGCAGCTATCTCCAGTGCATATCAAGTAAACTGAAAAAGGCCAATCAGCATTACTCATCTAAGAGCTCATCCATATACTGAAAGAGAAGCAAGTTCTCAAAGCCGTTACTATAAACGGAATACCAAACACAATTATCTACATCTTCGACTACCAAGAAAAATCCTGATACTTCCAACAAATGGTTCTCTTCTTTATTCTTATACCTATAACTTCTAAAAATCTGGACCTTGTATTTCAACGAAATACTTGTCTAGAACTGGAGAAGTCATGAGCAAACAGAATATAGTATGAGTACCAACCCCATTGTCCTAATGGACACTAGACAACATACAATACTTTGTATAAGTCCACTGAGTTTAATAACTCAAATCTTGTGCGTCGTAGGTTGAAAACCGTATTATGGTTAAGAAGAATTACACCGCAGTTAAATGCACATTACCTAATAACCAACTGATATAGGTAAATATCATAGACATAATTTCAAAAAGTTATATCTCACTTTATAAAATAAATGTACAGATATATCATTTTGAAATTGGTGCATAACAACGGATATTGAAAACCAAATATTTGCCGTCCGGCAAAAACCCAGGTGATTTCCTCAAATATCACTAATTACAACGAATTCCAATATAATGAGGATCTAATCACCCAATTCACAATATTTTACTCCCACTCACCATCTGTAATAACATACAAATGTGAGAAACAGATCTGGTAAATACATACCTTGGAGTTAGATTCCAATTGGTAAAACAGTTTTCAATTAATATCGCACAGTCGGATTGAAACATGAAAATGTTTCGAAGGGTAACCAGGTATTCTTAGTAATTCCCCTTCCACTATCCTGATTCATGACTGTAACCGTATACTTCCATGCCCTCACTCCAATAGATTTATTATTGATTTACTTATTTCCTTCTGTACACCTTCTTTAGGCTAATTGGTTTTCTTACTTCCCTACCCTTCGGCACCAGCCTAAGCTTTGGAAGATGACTATCCAATAAGCATAATAGGTGTACACTCCTTATGCTAGGATCCCTCGCAACCTGAGAGAAGGTAATGGGAAAAGACATCTGAATAATCCTATTCTATTTCTCCTGAATTGGAAACCATCCTCGAATCTGGAACGAATTCCTTCGAGTTCGTATGTAACTATACGATGGCATGTCTAAGAATTATAGATGTTCATAGTTATACGAAGTGTTCTGGAGAAATCCAAAGTGGATGTGGGAGTGGCAGGGGTATACACGGTTTTGTCGTGAATGATAGCAGTCGCAATTTTCTTTGCCGTTATTCTAATCCCTTTATATGTCTTTACTTATTACCTTTTGTACACCACTTTTAGGCTAATTGGTTTTCTTCCTTCCACACCTTTCGGCACCTGCCTATGGTCTGAAGGAAGACTATCCAATAAGCTCAATAGGTGTACCCTCTCCTAATCCTAGGAGCCCTCACTACCTGAAAGAAGGTAAAGGGAAAAGACAACCGAATAATCCTATTCAATCTTTCCAGACCAGAATCCATCCTCGAATCTGGAACAAGTTCCTTCGAGTTCGTATGTTACTATACGATGGATATATCCAATATGAGTGGATGTTCGTAGTGATACGGGGTGTTATGGAGAAATGCAAAGGTGATATAGAAGTAGTAATGATATATGCGACACCGTGATATTCCAAAAGCCAAAGTATTTTAAGAAGGTTCGGTTAAGTAGATTCATGAGTTTTAGTATAGGGCGGGCAATGGTTGCTGCCAAAGAGAGAGAGAGAAAAAAACACCCAGCGTGCACTCTAACCTAGATCAGAATGGTTAATCACTTTATCTAATCAGGATGGCTCCCACTGTTTCCTCAAATTCTCCTCCAAACCCAAAAGAAGAATTTGTCGGGATCATCCAAAATCACCAGAGGAGCAAACCAACTCATCATTGGGAATCGGGATCCAACTATCATCGCATGATAACTTGATGGAAGCCACTCAATTCACCATACTCCAGAAGGTATGCGCATGCCTGACAAGTTTCCTGTATATTTGAAACTTCCGATGTGTGTTTTTACCCTTAACGACCAATAACCTTCACGCTTGCCAACAAGTTATAGGCCACTAGTCAAGTTCAACCCGTCATTTTCCTGAATTAACTCAAACCTACCCGCAAAAACCCTTGACGCTTGCCTAAAAAGTTGTACGACTGTCCCGATCAATCGCATATCCTTCCTAAAAATAAGTATTATTAAGCTACCGTACACTATGCCTTGACGCTTCCCAACAAATATAGCATGAATACTAAATAGTACTTATAAGAAATGACGGAGGGCTATGGCTGGTTTTTGGCGAAAAACCATTAACATAATGAACTTGATATCGTTGAATGAACCGAGTGGTTTTATAAATATATAGCGGCGAAAACTTTCGGTAAAGAGGTCACTCCCTATGAATGGATCTTGACTCTTTCCTCGTCGAATGAGGAGCAGGATATTCCAAACTCAATAACACGATGCAAAGCAAAAGAATCGACTATGGTAAAGTTATTACGTTGACGCCAACTTTTACTCAAGGGGTCACTCCCGATGAAGGGATCTTGGCCCTTGCCTCGTCGAATGAGGTGCTGGATATTCATAACCGAATACCACTGTGCAAAGCAAAAGGAAATGTCTGTAATGTCAGTTTTAAAACATGGTTCCAACAACATCATATAGGTGTGTTTTATCCTTGCATTGATCAGAATCAACGCAGTCCCATCAATTAATCATACCAGAAAAGAACGAAAATAAAATGTACGTATATGCCATCCGCATTCGCCACTGGGCCCCGACATCACCCATTAGGTTACTTAACAAACGATAGAGTAGGGGCTAGACTAGCGCGGGTGCAAAACATATACAACATCTACTAGTATATATATATAAATATATATAACAATAATCCCAGGCATGACATAAAGCAACATCACATAAGCAACACAGAAGCAACATAGAATGGTGGATAATCCTGGAGCCCCGGGTTTCACTTGAGCCGCAAATGAGACCCGACGTTCCCCTGTCGTGTGGATAGCATGTGCAATGAAAACCTAGACTCCTACGAGTGCGACAAGGTACCCGCCAATCCCAGAAGTAAGGCAACCCCAATCAACAACGTGAATGGGCCACCCAGCACTTCACCGAATCCGGTAACTAGAGCACCCCTTCGTGGGTCAACCTATACCCACTACGAGTGTGGTGAATAGCCCGCTAATTCTAAAGTAAGGTCCCCTCCATCTCAACACCATGAGATGAGGACCCGTTGCCCTTTAGAACCCGTCTATTCGTGCACTCCACCGTGGGGTAATCCTAGTACAGAAAAAAATAATATGTACAACGATGACATCGACCTCAACCCGGTCATGCCCCCAAAAAATAATATACAAACTGGCATTGACGGCAGTCTACATGTCGGACGCTCGCCCCACAATATCAAATGTACAAATGAAACTAAACTGTTCTAGCATTACACCCAAGCTATCCACCACGACGATCCAACAACAACCTAGCACAACATAAAATATCAACGTGAATGTCACGTTCGCAAACTCGTCTAGAAGAACATATAGCAAATAGACGAGTTGTACTGCTCTAATGACATTCACGGTCGTAGATAGTAATGCATGTACTGATAAACATTTAAACAGTGTTAAATTATTGATTGATTTGATTTCCGATTGTGTAAGTAAATCAAATGATCCCCGGCAACGACGCCATTTGATTGAATGTTATTTTCCGTTGTCGGTATTTAGAAAATTTATGTAGAAAAAATCACAACCAAAAATATTTGGCCGCAATCAATAACGGGGTCGGATTGTAGCGCGTTAGTAAGTGCGGATCGTCCACGGAGATTGCGCGATTCGTTCGTATCTTGATTTATTTGAATCGAAACTTTAATAGAAAAGAAAAGCAAAGAAAATGATTCAAAATTTTTATCGATGAATTTCAAGTATCGCTATTCTAATCAAGAATCAAGAAAATGATAAACATGGAGAATCAAGTATCGATAGAATTTCAATCACTTTAGGTTTCATGATTTGAAGTATAGCTCATAGGAATCGATTCGGTTGTAAATGTGAAGAAGATTCAAGATTACGATTTCTTATCCATTAACAAATTGATGCTAAATCGATGTAGAATTCATCGAGGATCAAGGATCTTGTGAAGAATTAGGGTTCCTCATCCTATCCTTTGTCCTTTCGATGAGTCACATTCACTAGATAGCTTCTTGAAAGTCGGATGATCGATCGTTGATCTCTATATCGTGCAAAAGGAATCAAGAACGCATTTGCATCGATCTAGATCATCAATCAATCGATTTTCAAGAATTTACAATTGTTTTAAGACTTAAGAAATCGTTCAAAGATTTATCAACATCATCATTTTACAGTCGTTTCGATTCATCCACGAGCGGAGATTTATTCAAGCATCATCACAAAGTACATATTCAAGAATCGAAATATAATGCTCGAATTGAAATGTAAATAAGTTTAAAGAATCTTCACCTTTATTACATCAACATGTAGTTACAACTCTCAAGATTTACAAGAGGTAGGAACTTTGCTCGTCGAATCTAGCATCGCTCGGCTCCTTGAGTCTTGGATCGCTTGGATCTCGTGCTCCGTTGAAGTTCGGCTTTGCTTCAAAGGATCGTCGAAGGCTTGCTTGGCTTGCACTCAAAGGATCTTGAATTCTTGATCTTGGATTGGATTAGGGTTAGGGTTTTGACACAAGTCTTCTCACTAGACTTGTTGGTGGAAATTGGGGAAGATGAAGATTGAATTAGAATTTAGCCAACAATGAGCTAAGGATTGATTAGCCTTGAACAAGTGAGCCTTGGGGTCTATTTATAGGTTTTCCAAACCCTAGGTCTAGGAATTCAAATTTGAGTTTTCCCTCCAAAATTTTGTTATAGGGAGAGGCTTCTAGAAGTAGTTAGTTAGGGTATTAGCTTCTACCCTAAGCTAGGAGGTTAGGGGGAAGGTTCTAGGTCCTTAATGGAGTTTAGGTGAAGCTTGTTAAGGAAGCTAAGAGTGTTTAGTTTAGAACCCAATGACTTGCTGATCTGGAAGAATGTTCTGGAATAATCTGGAGATTGAAGTAGCTTTCTGAAGTGCACACACTGAGGTAGGAGTTATGGGCTGAAACATAGGTGATGACGTGGCCAAGCCGCCGCGGAACCGCGGCTCAAGGCGGCTCCGGCCGCGGTTCCGCGGCCACTTGGCGGCATTAGGGCTTCAAACTTCAGTTGATTACTTCTTCTGAATTCATATGTACTTTATGATATGTTGAATCTCTTAATTCACTCTAGATTATTGCCAGATTCCAATTCCTTGATTTGGCGTCCTTTTAACAGTCTTCGTTTGTAAATTTGACCGATCTTCTGTAATGTCCTGCACAGACTTTGAGACACAAGTTGCGATATATAGGAATGATGCCATGCTATGAAATGCAGTCAATTTCCCTTATAGTGCCGGTTTTAAAGTCTAACACATGTAATCTGATATTTAACGACTATTTTGCTAATATGTTCTAAATGAATGCCGAACACTTCTAGATGAGTGCAAATGATAGGGAAATTGCCGGTTTAAAGATGCAGTATTTTCGACTGATCAAATTCCCCCAAACTTATTTTCGATCGTCTCGAGCGAACTTTTCATTAAAAAGAAAGAGAAAATAAAGAAAGAGAAAAACTAACTAGCACACTTTCGTAGGCAACACGATTGCACTGAGCACGTGCAACAAGCCTTTAAACCTCTAGGTGTCCCTAGTAGGAGGAGTGTTGTCTCCTGAGGGTTTTCAGCGGATTGCACCCACAAAATCCAATAATAAAAGGAAGATCATGAATATTACATTTAAAGAAAAGAATTGTAAAAGAAAAGCTTTGAAAATTAGGGTTTCCAACTAAGCTAGCTTTTCGGTTGTCATGAGCCCTATCTTAATAGTAATGAAAAGATGTCAGAAATCACGTCCTTCCTCAATAAAACATCGTCTTATTCTTCATTCCTATCTTTCATCCAAATATCGATCATATAACCATACGTGTGTGTAAAGACATCCCTACACCCGGAGAATTCAATTCAAGCTATCATACTCTTGCCCATCCACCTCAGTACTTTTTAATTAATGAATATTTAGATGAAGTTGCTCACACACTTTCATGCGACCGTTAATACTTCTTGAGGTACTAACCGACCGATTACTCATGTGCTTGCTTATTTGGTGTTTTTCCCCGTCTTGCATCACCTAAGGCTTAGCAGTAACTCGCAGACCAGTTGGCCTTAGGGCACTAGGTGAAGAGGCACCCTCGCTATATTTTTTTATTGCTGCCTTGGCGATAACAAAACCAGTGTCCATTTTTCTCACCATTTTATATTTTATTCATTTTTTTTATTTCCTTCATACTTTGGCTTTTGGACAAGAGCATTTCAAGGTATCCTCTACTACCCCGGGCCTCAAGACGTGTGTAAGTGCGAATAGCAGGGTATCAACGTTCAAAATGTTTGGCTTCCAGAATAGAAACTATTTTTTAGACTTATTTTTATCCTCAGATTAGTGACGTCCTTCATCTTACTAACCCTTGGGACAAAGGCTCATAACTACTTATTACTAGTTCGTATAAGAAAACTTCTAATTTTCTTTGTTTTCTTAAATTTTTCTAATCTCATGGATGTAATTTTTCACTATCTGATCTTTTATTATCTTATTTATGTACAAAAAATGTTAAATATTTTTATATTTTGAAAATTTTAAAATTTTTATGGTTTTTGAAATTTTTTAAATTTTTATAAGTTTTTAAGGAAATGTTTTGTGCTTATGCAAATGATATACAAATGATGCAAAGATAAGCACAAACCTCCCCTAAACTTGTTTTCAACAGTGTCCTCACTGTTGCCAACCATTATATCTATAAAACCTGTAACCCTGGGAGGAATTTATTAGTGGGGGCAAAATATATAAGTGAAGAACTTCCCCCAAATTTACTCTTTTCACTCACCTCCATTCAAAAGATGATGCAGTGATATGCAGGATATGAAGATGAGATGGAGGAATTTTAATCCAAATAAAATGGCTCCTGTAAGAACAGGAGCTCCTCCGTGGGGTCAGTGGAAAAATACAGCTTTAGTCTATGTCCATTCACTTTAAAAAATGTGCCGTTTTTAACATTTTCTACCTCTACTGCCCCGTGCGGGTATACAGACCGCACAACAAAAAGTCCTTTCTACCGAGATCGAAGCTTACCTGTGTGAAGGTGTAGTCGTGAATCATAAAGAAGGACATGCTGACCAGGTGAAAATGTTTTCCTCAAAATGTTTTTATCGTGAAAAACCTTAGTCCTATTTTTTATGATTACAGCGTTATCGTAAGCTTCATCGCAGAGTTCGCTTAGCTCATTTATTTGCCGCTTCCGAAAGTTGCAGGCTTGGTTTAGTCAAAGTTTATTTCCTTAATAGCCCACAATGCTTTATGCTCAATCTCGACGGGTAAGTGACATGCCTTCCCGAACACTATCCTATATGGAGAAATCCCTAGGTCGGTTTTATATGCAGTTCTGAATGCCCAAAGAGCATCCGTCAGTTTGGTCGACCAGTCTTTTCTATTTTTAGCAACAGTCTTCTCCAGGATTAGTTTGATCTGTCTATTAGAGATCTCAGCCTGCCTGCTCGTTTGGGGATGATAGGGTGTAGAAAGTCGGTGGTTGATTACGTATTTCCGCATCAAAGTCTCAAAAGACCTGTTGCAGAAATGTGTCCCATTATCGTTAATGATGGCGCGTGGGTGTCCAAATCGCGAAAAGATATTCTCTTTCAAGAAATTAATGACAACTTTCTTGTCATTAGTGCGACATGGAATGGCTTCAACCCACTTTGAGACATAATCAACCGCCAGCAGTATATACAAATTCCTAAAGGAGTTAGGAAAGGGACCCATAAAATCAATGCCCCAAACATCGAAAATTTCAACAACCAAGATGGGTCGCTGAGGCATTTCATTTCTCCGGGAAATTCTACCTGTGTACTGACATTGTGTACAGGTTTTGCAATGCTCAAATGCGTCCTTGAATAAGGTCGGCCAATAAAAACCACATTGCAAAATCTTCTCCGCCGTCTTTTTAGGACCGAAGTGACCCCCACAGGCCTGATCATGACAAAAAGAAAGAACACTCTTGAACTCTTCTTTCGGGACACACCGGCGAATGATCTGATCAGGACAATACTTAAACAAATATGGATCATCCCAGTAAAAGTGTTTTACTTGGGATAGAAAACGGTATTTGTCCTTTTTTGACCAATCACCGGGTATAAGTCCCGTGACAAGATAGTTCACAATATCCCTGAACCAAGGTTCATTGGATACGCTCAAGAGTTGTTCGTCAGGAAACGAATCATTGATCGGCAGGGTCACAGAGGAAGAAGAGATGCGCGAAAGATGGTCGGCTACCACGTTTTCACATCCTTTCTTATCTTTGATAACAAGATCAAATTCTTGTAATAGAAGGATCCAACGTATTAGCCGACCTTTTGCATCTTTCTTCGCCAGAAGATGTTTTAAGGCGGAATGGTCAGTGTACATAACTCTAGGTGAGCCAATTAAGTAAGGCCTGAAATTTTCTAATGCAAATACAACAGCCAAAAGTTCCTTTTCGATAGTTGTATAATTGATTTGAGCATCATTCAGGGTCTTACTCGCATAATAGATCACGTGTGGCATCTTTTCAATATGCTGTCCTATGACTGCACCTAGTGCAAAGTCGGATGCATCACACATCAGCTCAAAGGGGTAGTCCCAATTTGGAGACGATAGAACGAGGGCTGTAGTGAGGGAGTGTTTGAGTGAGTCGAAAGCTGCCTCACAGTCCGAGTCATAGTGGAAGGTCGTATCCTTGGCCAGGAGAAGAGTTAAAGGTCTAGCAATTTTGCTAAAATCCTTAATGAATCTCCTATAAAAGCCCGCATGGCCAAGGAAAGATCGAATATCTTTGACGCTTTTGGGATGAGGAAGGTTTTGAATGACATCTATCTTAGCTCTGTCAACCTCAATGCCTTTCTATGAAATAACATGTCCAAGTACAATTCCTTCTTGGACCATGAAATGACATTTTTCCCAGTTCAAAGTTAAGTTCTTCTCTTTGCATCGAGTAAGAACAGCGTCAAGATTCGAGACGCAATCAGAAAAAGAGTCTCAAAAAATCGAGAAATCGTCCATAAAGATCTACAGAAAATTCTCTACCATATCAGAGAATATCGCCATCACACACCACTGAAAAGTAGCGGGAGCATTGCATAACCCAAAGGGCATGCGACTGTAAGCAAAGGTACCAAAAGGACAAGTAAAAGTGGTTTTATCTTGATCCTTTTTGGCGATGGGGACCTGATTATAGCCAGAGTATCCGTCCATAAAGCAATAATACTCTCGTCCAGCTAAGCGTTCCAGCATTTGATCAATGAATGGTAGAGGAAAGCGGTCTTTCCTCGTGGCAGCATTGAGTTTTCTATAATCAATACATACACGCCACCCAGTTTGGGCGCGTGTCTGAATCAACTCGTTTGACTCATTGGTAAGAACAGTGATGTCGGATTTCTTAGGGACAACATGTATAGGACTCACCCATTGGCTATCGGAGATTGGGGATATAATACCATTATCAAGGCATTTGACGATCTCTTTCATCACTGCTTCCTTCATGACGGGATTTAACCGTCTCTGTGGTTCTCGGGTTGGTCTGGCATTATCCATCACTTGTATATGATGTTCTACAATCAAGGGACTAATCCCTTTGATGTCCGCCATAGTCCAACCAAACGCCTCCTTATTAGATCTCAATACCGATAAAAGTGCATTCTCTTGCTCTGATGCAAGAGAAGCGGATATGATAACCGGTAAGGACTCATTCTCACCCAAATATGCATATTTAAGGTGAGAAGGTAAAATTTTTAGATCTAAAGCTGGCGGAGAAATAATAGAAGGAGGGATCATCGAGTGATTTTCGGAGTCACAAAGAAGCTCATCGCCTATGAAAGATACAGACTCGGGTGGTGAAACGTCAGGAGTGTCGGACTCAAGAGTGGGAAAGGTGTCCTCACTAAGATCATGTGTAAGATCAAACAGTGATGTGGTAGTGTCGTCGAGATCTATAAAGCAAAGTTCATCAACTCCACAACTTTCAGGAGCAATCTCGTGGACAGAGCACACATCAAGAAGATGTGCAGAGGGTTCTGATGGCTGACTTCTAACTCTGTAGATGTTCAGTTCAATAGTCATATTTCCAAAGGATAAGTTCATTGAACCGTTTCTACAGTTAATGACGGCGTTGGAAGTGGCAAGGAAAGGTCGACCCAAAATCACCGGAATTTGGCTCCGCGGGTTTGCTACAGGTTGTGTGTCAAGAACAATGAAGTCTACGGGGAATACAAATTCCCCGACCTTAATCAACACATCCTCAAGCTCACCCCTAGGTTTGGTGATCGAATGGTCTGCCATTTGGAGAGTGCAGTGAGCAGGTTTCAACTCTCCAATCCCTAGCTGCTCAAAGACGGAATAAGGAAGTAGGTTAACACTTGCGCCAAGGTCTAAAAGAGCACGGTTTATGTTTTTACCCCCAATAGAAATCGATATTGTAGGACATCCTGGGTCCTTACGTTTCTTTGGTAGCTGTGGGATAAAAGCAGTGCTAATATTATTGGACATGAAGACCTTCTTCGGCACTTGAGTCTTCCTCTTCCTAGTGCACAAGTCTTTAAGAATTTTCGCATAAGCGGGGACTTGTTGAATCGCATCTAGGAGAGGGATGTTGATGTTAACCTGTTTGAACATTTCTATAATTTTCTCCATATGTGGACTCGTTTTATTACCCCTTAACCGATTCGGGTAAGGAGCTTTAGCAATAAGCGTCGGGTCCATCATAGGAGAAGGAAGAGGGGATAGACGTGATCCCAAAAGAGGAGTGGGGATCGTCTGTAAAGAACTAGAAGAGGGTTTCTGAGGTGTCGAGCCTAGAGGGAAATGGAGAATAGGCTCACGAGAAGGCGGTGGGGTAGAAGAACAAGGATTAGAAATAGATGTGTGTGTGTGAGGAAAGGTCTCAGCCGGGGTGTTGATATGATTTCCAATATCATCAACTTCTTCCCCAACATGGTTGTTCAGCACCCTTCCTGATCTCAACGTTGTGATGGCATTTACATTGTAATGCCCAGGGTTCGTTAGGGGTTGAGATGGATGTTTCCCTTTTTCTCTCTCACTCATTTCGGCTTTAAGTCGTGCGATTTCAGCTTCTATCGATCTGATACTCTCAGCTTGGGACGCTGAGTTTTTCTTTATCTCACTGACGGAAGATCTAACCTCAGCCGAAAACCTCTATGAAATTTGACAAGAGTGATTTCATGGTTTGAGTGAATTGAGAGAATTCGTTAGAACAGGACAACTGCATAGGATTAGACTGTGCAGGAGTGTTGACCTGGTTTTGGAAATTTTTTGACTGGTAGGGGTGCTGAGTGAGTTGAAGTGGTTGCTGTTGTAGTGGAAGAGCCCCTTAGAAATTATTTTGGCTTGGAACCGTGTTTTTAGATTGTTGTTGGTTCCAAGCAAAATTCGGGTGATTCCTCCAACCCTGATTGTACGTGGAAGAATATGGATCGTTTCTAGGTCTTTGAAATGCGGCATTAGTATGCTCGTGACCTTGAAACGCAGAGTTTAATGGACATTCTCCCGTTAAGTGAGACGGATCAGAACAGCACCCACATACAGTTTTAGGGTGCGACATTGAGTTGTTGGATATAGTGCCCTCAGAGTCAATTATTGGATCACAGGCACGTGATTGCAATGATTGAGGAGGACCTATGGCGGTAGGACAGTCTTACTCGAGATGATAGTATGCTATCTGGTTTATCTTTATCATCGTGTACTGCTTTAGGTGACCTTACGAGTCGCTATTACACGTTGATAGAGCCCCTAGGATTCTTGCTTGACTACCAGCAGTATGAGAGCGATCATATACGTGGGAGCTGGGGTCTATAAGCACATCCTTAAAAGGTCCCTAGTCGTGGGAGTTTCGAGACAGGGCATCGATTCTCCAGAGTAGACTACTGTATACAGTCGAGACCCCGACGAGAGGCGTTGGCCGGTCTCACAAGCCACTGGTGTTAGTTGGTTCACCTAAGATGTATACAGGTGCTCATTGGTTTATGAGTACACCGGACAGGACTCGCCGGGAACCTGCTAGTTGGGATTATACCAGACGTTAGATAGCAGTTCCCTGGTGACATGTGTACAGGTTAGTTCATCGACCTGAGATCGTCATTTGTCTCGTGTGAGTTCCCACTTTGCTTTGATTACTACCCTACCACGGCTCAAAGGAGTCGTGCAAACAGGTTTTAGTTGGGTACAGTCCCGAGCCACATGGAGGCACTGAGCGGATCTGCAAGGGTTCGTCTCTCCCGGTATTGGGGGTGAGGTCGCGCTGTGTCTAGGAAAGCCAGAACATGAAAAGTCCTTGGCCAAGGCAGGAGATTTGCTGGTAGGTATTCCAGTAGTATCTCAGGGTGTTCTGGGCTACACTCCGACACGACTTGTACCGCTATTGGGGGTCTGACTTTTACCAACCCCCTAGGCCCGCCATGCGATGCTCATAGAAGAACGGACCGGACTGTACGGATATTGTCACTGACAGGCTCAGTAGGGTGTCAGGATGAGTTCGCTCATCGACGTCCCTTTTGGTCAATAGCTGGTGGCCCGTCACGTATGGCTAATACCTCTGACGTGTTAGTTGTTAAATCCACAGCAATAGTATTGACGAGTCTTTAGAGTCCACCACACATACAGTTACTCAAGTTTCGGGCGAAACGCTGTAGAGGCCCGTATGGAGATATAGCAGGGTTCGATCAGATACGTGCGGTATTGCAAGGATCGTGATCGGACGGTTTTTACTAGCCGGTTTTGGTTTAAGCCGGATCCTAGTATTAGATTTTGTAGTTTTGTCTCTTTGCATTTGTGTTCAGTGCGAATACAAATGCGGGAATGTATTTGCAGTAGCGGGGTTTTCCTGTAATTTATTACGGGATCAGTTTTCTGAAGTTGCCAATTTGCATTCCGTTCCGGCCGGACTTTCCGTTGGAGGGGGTTATTTGCAGTTTGCAAATAACTTATTTGTGGAGGGCTTTCATGCATATGTGAGGCATCATGAGTGTTCTTTCATGATGAGATTCCTTTTTAATCAACTCACTTGTTTTCATTATGATGGGTTTTGATTTGAAATGGATGTGGCCATTTTCTTTTCTCATGTTGATATATTCTTTCTTGCATTATTCTTTTTCTCATTCCATCATTCTTTCATGGGGGGAGAGGCCGGCCACATCCTAGTGGGGAGAGAGAGAGGAATTCATTTTTTGGTGTGGCATTTTTCCATCTCATTCTATGGTTGCAAAAAAGATTAGCTCCAAAGCTCATTCTTTCTCTCATTCTCTTCCCAATTCCTCCATGGCAACTAAACCCTCAAAGAGACAATGTCTACTACACTAGTCTACAGCAAATCTTGGACGCGTCGGCTAGCCAACTTCGCGTCCGAGTTGCCTCGGTCAAGAGGTGGGAGCCCGTAAAAGTATTTGGCCACGTGGTGCCCTTTCCGACGAGGAGGAGATGAACGGAGTTTCCGCTGGAGATCGGAGTGGAGACGAAGACCGAAGGACACGGATCGCTTGGTATATTTCTCTACTCTTTTCTTGTTTGCTAGTTGCTAGGTTAATGGCCCGATCCGGGTGAAAGGTGCGCGGTGGTGCCGGTTTGCTAGTTTGCAAAATTTTTTGTTTCCGCGTTTCCGGCGTCGGTTCGACGGCCGGGGCGCCGCCACGGACTTACATGGGTTTAGGGAGGCTGCTGTAAATTTGTGTTCCATAACTTCGAGCTTCTTTTACATTGCTGCCATCTCAGCTCGAACACCTATGGACACATCTATTTGGTCTACGCCACCTCTATTCAATGGTTGGGTTCCACTCTCCCACTGTAGTAATTTTTCAGCGAACTCTTCTAAAAATTTCCAAGTTTCCCCATCATCGTTGGTCATAATGGTACCTTGACACATGTTTTCAAGGTTCTGTTTAGTGTTTGGGTTAATGCCCTCATATATGATTCGGCAAAGATCCCATCTCGGGATGCCGTGATGAAGACATTGAACCAATAGATCCTTGAAACATTCAAAGCATTTAAAGAATGGTTCAGTATGAAGCTGGGTAAATTCTTTCAGTTCGCTACTGATTCGAGCTGTCTTTTGCATAAGGTAAAATATCTTAAGGAATGCCGTGACGAATTCTTCCCAATTCGTAATAGAGTGTGCGGTAGTGTTATATAGCCACTTCTTGGCTATATCGCACAAAGTAAATGGAAGAAGTCGTAGACGCATAGAATCCACTGAAAGTTATGACGTACCCATCATTGCACATACGTTTTCAAATTTGGTAATGAAAACGTAAGTGTCCTCAATCTCGAGTCCGTGGAATTTGGGTAAAAGGTTGATGTATTGGGGTTTAATTTCAAAATTATCCCCGTTGGCTGGTGGAATGGATAAGCAGGTCGAAAGAGGACTTCGCAAAGGATAGCACCTTTCCTGGAGAGAGATACGGGGTGGATTCTGCACACCAACGGACGGCGGCAGATTAGTGGAAAAGAAGTTCGATGGAGTCGGATCCATCGGTGTGGGTGTGGTGGTGGGTAAAGGAAAGGTAAATGTAGAAATATCGACTTCGGAGTCGATAAGAGGTACGCGAACTAAACGGGCACTAGAATTCCGTGTCCAGCCTATCTTGCACTAAAAAGGGTTAGTACAAGTTGCAGCGTGACTTATAATTAGGGGAAATGAATGAATGCGGTGTTTTTTTTGAAAATTGGACAGATTTTTAAAAAAATTATGCAACACAACAAATGCAACACACAAAACCCTAATTCTAGGGGTCACCTAGGTCAGGCTCTAGACCGCTCCTAACTGCCAAAAGACAAGTCACAGGATCAATCCTCCACTGCCTCTTTGTCCCCCTGTGGCCAGGTAAGTGCCAGGTAAGTGGGTAGGTACTCCACTACGTAAGTAGTGGGCCTAATTAATAATCACTAGCCTTCGACACACTTGCCTTAGACACCATAAGAAAACGCGGATAAGCAATGAATTACCCACGGCCTTCTTCTGTTCTAAGTGAGCGCGACGGTCCTTAGAGTCATCTCTAGATATTTTTTAGTTAATGTGGGTCAATGCGGATGCAAGTTTTGTGAATTTTGGGGCCGTGGAAGGGTAATGAACTCCCCACCTAATTTGGATTTGGCCGTGCCCCTTAATATCTGTATTAGAATGCAAACAACCAAGAAATAAAACACACGCACAATTTTAATTTGCTTTTTGCGCGGCGCTGCGATTTTTGCAAAGAAGCCTGCACAAAATGTTAATTGGAGCAGACAGAGAAGGAGATAAGAAAGATAGAAGCTTACTGTGAACAAAATTGTACATACGGACCTTCACCTAGCCACGGAACCGCCGCAGGAGGGGGTTAATGCCGCGTAACCGCGGTCGTAGGTTCTGTTCAGTGCACAATTTTTCAACAGCAGCTTGTTGTTGATTCCTCCAGCTCTATGGAAATTTCCAAATTTTTTTTGAATTGAACAGAAAGCTCCAGATTTTCCTTGCAATACACCACAACAAATTGTATAGATTTTTTGCGAATTTTGATCACAAACAATCTAATGGAATAAATCTTTCAATTCAAATTTCAATATAGAACGAATTAGCGCGCGATCCCCGGCAACGGCGCCATTTGATTGATTTGATTTCCGATGTGTAAGTAAATCAAATGATCCCTGGCAACGGCGCCATTTGATTGAATATTATTTTCCGTTTTCGGTATTTAGAAAATTTATGTAGAAAAAATCACAACCAAAAATATTTGACCGCAATCAATAACGGTGTCGGATTGTAGCGCGTTAGTAAGTGCGGATCGTCCAGAGAGATTGCGCGATTCGTTCGTATCTTGATTTGTTGGAATCGAAACTTTAATAGAAAAGAAAAGCAAAGAAAATGATTCAAGATTTTTGTCGATGAATTTCAAGTATCACTATTCTAATCAAGAATCAAGAAAACGATAAACATCGAGAATCAAGTATCGATAGAATTCCAATCACTTTAGGTTTCAAGATTTGAAGTATAGCTCATAGGAATCGATTCGGTTGTAAATGTGAAGAAGATTCAAGATTACGATTTCTTATCCATTAACAAATTGATGCTAAATCGATGTAGAATTCATCGAGGATCAAGGATCTTGCGAAGAATTAGGGTTCCTCATCCTATCCTTTGTCCTTTCGATGAGTCACATTCACTAGATAGCTTCTTGAAAGTCGAATGATCGATCGTTGATCTCTAGATCGTGCGAAAGGAATCAAGAACGCATTCGCATCGATCTAGATCATCGATCAATCGATTTTCAAGAATTTACAATTGTTTTAAGACTTAAGAAATCGTTTCAAGATTTATCAACATCATCATTTTACAGTCGTTTCGATTCCTCCACAAGCGGAGATTTATTCAAGCATCATCACAAAGTACATATTCAAGAATCGAAATATAATGCTCGAATTGAAATGTAAACAAGTTTAAAGAATCTTCACCTTTATTACATCAACAAGTAGTTACAACTCTCAAGATCTACAAGAGGTAGGAACTTTGCTCGTCGAATCTAGCATCGCTCGGCTCCTTGAGTCTTCGATCGCTTAGATCTCGTGCTCCGTTGAAGTCCGGCTTTGCTTCAAAGGATCGTCGAAAACTTGCTTGGCTTACACTCAAAGGATCTTGAATTCTTGATCTTGGATTGGATTAGGGTTAGGGTTTTGACACAAGTCTTGTAACTAGACTTGTGGTTGGAAATTGGGGAAGATGAAGATTGAATTAGAATTTAGCCAACAATGAGCTAAGGATTGATTAGCCTTGAATAAGTGAGCCTTGGGCTCTATTTATAGGTTTTCCAAACCCTAGGTCTAGGAATTCAAATTTGAGTTTTCCCTCCAAAAGTTTGTTATAGGGAGAGGTTTCTAGAAGTAGTTAGTTAGGGGATTAGCTTCTACCCTAAGCTAGGAGGTTAGGGGGAAGGTTCTAGGTCCTTAATGTAATTTAGGTGAAGCTTGTTAAGGAAGCTAAGAGTGTTTAGTTTAGAACCCAATGACTTGCTGATCTGGCAGAATGTTCTGGAGTAATCTGAAGATTGAAGTAGCTTTCTGAAGTGCACACACTGAGGTAGGAGTTATGGGCTGAAACATAGGTGATGATGTGGCCAAGCCGCCGCGGAACCGCGGCTCAAGGCGGCTCAGGCAGCGGTTCCGCGGCCACTTGGCTGCTTTAGGGCTTCAAACTTCAGTTGATTACTTCTTCTGACTTCATATGTACTTTATGATATGTTGAATCTCTTAATTCACTCTAGATCATTGCCAGATTCCAATTCCTTGAGTTGGCGTCTTTTTAACAGTCTTCGTTTGTAAATTTGACTGATCTTCTGTAATGTCCAGCATAGACTTTGAGACACAAGTTGCGATATATAAGAATGATGCCATGCTATGAAATGCAGTCAATTTCCCTTATAGTGCCGGTTTTAAAGTCTAACACATGTAATCTGATATTTAACTACTGTTTTGCTAATATGTGCTAAATGAATGCCGAACACTTCTAGATGAGTGCAAATAATAGGGAAATTGCAGGTTTAAAGATGCAGTATTTTTGACTGATCAATTATCGACTTCAAAACACACCGAATTGTCCCTGAACAAAAAAACATAATATCCAAAATAGGCAAAACAAGCAATACCACTGAACCAATATTCCAGAGACTAGACCATACACAAAATACGAAACCCAAACTTCATGTCAGGGCCGCCAGCTCGGAAAAATTGCACATGTGGCCAGTTTTAATACGGTGGAAGTGGCTCGTATTTGGGGTGTAGTCTAATGGTCACATAAGTAGTCTTCTACAGTTGCTTAAAAACTTTTTGAAGACTCTGAAATTTCGACAGAAGCTGAAATGTGCACTGCACTGTTTTGGGGTTGTTTCGATTTCGATACATTAACATTCTCTAAAACTACTAGTAAGTGGTTTACGGGCTGGCTCTGATACCATATTGTGTTACGGCAGCTTCCCGGCCTTCAAACCATGGCCAAATGCGGAACAAAAATTTATTAGACTGGCGCTACCATGACCCGATGCCCGGGTCTACCCTAAACCCTATACTAGCAATATGTAAAACTAGAAGTTAGATGGTTATACCGAGTTGATCTGTGTCCTTCGGTCTTAAACCATCATCCCAAGCTCCTAGAGGCTCCTTGATCGAATTTGGTTGTCGGTCTTCCTCCATCTACAATGATAAACCTGAGGGAAACGGCGCAAGCTTCAGCCTCGCCAAGCGAGGCAACCGACGCTCCAAGATTGCTAGCAATGGAGAGTGGAGGTGTAGGAATGTGTCACTATAATTTTCCTCTCATCACAATGCTCAAAAGAGCAACTTAAGAAGATGAAGGAGGTGAGGAAGCATGTGGCATGAGCAACTCAAGAATGGCTAAGTGTTTTCAAGAGAATGAGAATGGAGCTATGAAACAAGTGGAGAAAGAATGAAGTCAAGAAAAATGAGCAAGAACCTTAGAGAATGGTGGCTGCCCTTCTCTCTCATGCACAAAAAAAAATCTCTTTTCACTATACCAAATAAACAATTCCATGCCATACCTTTATACATGCTCAAGCCCATGCTCATGTCAACAGACCCTCCACCTCATTTCCTAAATTAATTTTCTAAAAAGAAAATCAATTAATGACGTGGCCATCTTCTAGAAACTATTCTGTATAAATACGGAATACAACCCGGTATATGTATGGAATTACATATACGCGTATTCATACAAAAATATGAATAGCCAAGAGAGAAAATGAATAGTGAACAATAATACTAGAATATATATATATATATATAAATTATTAAATCAAAACCTGATTTAGTAATCCGGCTTAATCCTAAACCGCTAGTATTATCAACCGTCCGATTAAAGTCTGTGCAGCATGTACACATATTTAATCGGATACCTGTATGTACCAACATACGTCATCTACACCATATCGCCTGAACCGTGAAAACCATGTTGGGTTAGCCTAGCACCTCATGAAGGGTTTGGAAGCATCACATGTACCAAAGATTGAGTTTTTTGGGTGCTAAGTTAACAAACATCGGATCGTTCCAAGAAAAATTAGGGTTTCAAATTTTTGCACATCAACATAAGCAAGAAAAGCTAGGGTTTTGAAAGTACAACCTTTGTAGCTCCCTACGCTAGAATCCTCGGCTACTTGGGGTTTGGAAACGGGTCCGCTTAAACTCCTCTAGGTCAATGATGATCCACCCGGAGTCCGCTTTGTCCAAGCTTGCAACTTCACCCGATCAATAGAATGAAATGAAGCTAACACTCCAAACAAGTGGGCTAGACTTGTGTAGAATGGTGTTGTGGTTCTCTTTCTCACTTCAAAATCCTAACTTGATGAGTATATTGCTCACTTCAAAAATCTAGAGAGCAAATGAGAGAGGAAGAAGAAGATGATGGCTATATCTTTAACAAGAGTGAAAAGAATAACCCTTGTTAAGAAAAATGAAAATATATGTATATATATTTTCTTGTTCTCATCTCAAACCATGGTTAAACAATGAATATCTTATTGAACTTGAGTTAAAGCAAAAAAGGAAAGTTTACCCAAGGTTAAAAGGTGGGTGAGGATGGTTAGGTCAAAATAAGAGTGTAAAAACAAATCAATGATAACCATTTTCCTTTTTCCTTTTTGTTTTAAATCAAATGCAATAAAATCCATATATAAAACCATGGTGTGAGTCTTATATTTCCACCATTTTCATTTATGTACAACCATGAAGGATGTATGTATGTATGTATGTGTGTATGTACATCCATATGTGTATGAATTTATAAAGAAGGCATACATGCATGCATACATCCATCAAACTCAAGAAAGGATTTCAAGTGAGAAACTAATGGTTAAATGATAAATCAACACTTGATTTATCAATTCGGCCATATCATATATGACCCCACCAAAAGCAAGCCGCCCGATCAATATACGGTATCCTATACGCGCATTTTAATCGGGTCCATGCGCATATCGCATACGCACACCACAACGTTTCGCCTGGACTAGGAAAGTCCATTGTGGGACTCTAAGACTCGTCAATACGCCGGCAGTGGGTGATGATCATATAAAGCACCCTAAGCCACAAGCGGTCAGCTAAACGTAACGGCAACCCGGGTATTGAGCGATCGGAAGAAAACAAGCGAACCAGCTACAACTCCCACTCCCGTCGAGCCAATCGGCAACACTTCCCGCACAGTCCGGTCTCCTCGTCTGATATGTCGCATATCAAGTCTAGGGGTGGTAAACGTCACACCCCAATAACTGATAAGTCGTGCCGATGTGAGGCTCATAACGGGTCAAGAAACTACTGGTAACACTTACCAGCAAATCACTGTATCAGCCCTGGCCAGGGACTTCCCTGTTACGGCCAATCGAACACAGCGCAACATCAACCCCCAATACCGGGAGAGACGAAACCCTTCCTATCGCTCATTGCCTCCATGTGACTCGGGACTGTACCCAAAAACCACTGTTTTGCATGCCCTCATGGACGTGGTAAGGTGGAAATCAAAGTACAGTGGGAATCACACAAGACTCTATGATGATCTCGGGTCTACAGACTAACCTTTACAAGTGTCATCAGAGAACTGCCATCTGACGTGAAGTATAATACCATCTGGGAGTTCTCGGCGAGTCCGTCCTGTGTACCCAGTCTCCACTGAGCACCCGTATACCATCTCTGATGTCAAACACCAATGGATATGGGATCATCCATCGCCCATCTCATGGGTCGGGAAGCGTATACGCTAGTCTACACTGGTATATCGATCCCCCGTCTCGATACACCTACGACTAGGGACCTTGAAGGATGTACTTATGGACTACCATGTCCCCACTAGTATGATCCGTATCATAGACCAGGTAGTCAAGTACACATCCTAAGGGCTTTACCAACATGTAACCATAAGACAGTATAAAGAGACAAGTATACATGTTAAGATAAAGAGCAACAAGATAGCATACTATCATATCGAGCAAGAAAGTCATCTCTATATATGTCCAAGCATCCAATATAATATACATCATCTGTACAATACTGGCCTCTAAGGCATACATACAACTAACAATCTCCCACTTGCACTAGGGCCAGCTGCTGTAGAATCGCATACCGAGCATCCCGAAGAGTCTCTCAAACTGTATCTGGGGAATGGCCTTCGTGAGTGGATCCGCTGTGTTATTCTTCGTGTCAACCCTCCTGACCTCGATCTCCCGGTGATCAACTATCTCCCGGATCAGGTGATACCGCCTCAGAATATGCCTGGATAGCTGATGGGACCTGGGTTCCTTAGCCAAAGCCACCGCTCCATTGTTATCGCAATACAAAGGTATTGGATTCTCAATGGATGGAACCACTCCATGTTCAGTAATGAACTTCTTGATCCAGAAAGCCTCTTTGGCAGCATCGTTGGCAGCGATGTATTCAGCCTCCATCGTCGAGTCTCCCATGGTTTCCTGCTTGGAACTCTTCCAGCTAACCGCCCCTCCATAAAGGGTAAAGACAAATCACGACTGCGACTTAGATTCGTCCATATTACTCTGGAAGCTCGAATCGGTAAAGGACTCCACTTGGAGTTCTCCGTTACCATACATCAAGAGCATCTCCTTAGTCCTTCGTAAGTACTTGAGAATGCTCTTCACAGCTGTCCAGTGACTCTCTCCAGGATCAGCTTGATACCTGCTCACTACACTTAGTGAGTATGCTACATCGGGTCTGGTACATAGCATCGCGTACATGATAGAGCTTACAGCCGAAGCATAGGGTATCCCTTGCATGCGAGCTCTTTCCAAATCAGTCTTGGAAGACATCTCTTTGGAGAGAGTGACTCCAGAGATCGTAGGTAAGTTCCCACGCTTGGATTCTTCCATACGAAACCTCTTTAGTGTGGTGTCAATGTACCTGGATTGGGACAATCCCAATATCCGTTTGGATCTATCTCTATAGATCCTAATTCCCAATATGCAGAAGGCATCACCAAGATCTTTCATTGAGAATCTTTGTGATAAAAAGAGCTTGACCGATTGCAGCATAGGAATGTCATTTCCTATCAAGAGTATGTCATCCACGTATAATACGAGGAAGACAACCTTACTCTCTGCCACCTTCTTGTAGATACAAGGTTCATCTACGTTTTTGACGAAATCAAACTCTTTGATAACAACGTCAAAGCAGATGTTCCAACTCCGCGGTGCTTGCTTTAATATATAAATGGATTTAAGCAGCTTGCACACCTTCCCGCTGCTCCCACTATCTACGAAGCCTTCTGGCTGAGTCATGTACACGCACTCTTCTAAATCACCGTTTAGAAAGACAGTCTTAACATCCATTTGCCAGATTTCGTAATCATGATATGCAGCGATGGCAAGCATGATCCGGATGGATTTAAGCATAGCCACTAGAGAAAAGGTTTCGTCATAGTCCACACCTGGTCTATGACGAAAACCCTTTGCAACAAGTCTAGCTTTGAAAGTCTCCACTTTCCCATCTACACCAAGTTTTTTCTTGAAGATCCACTTGCTCCCAATGGATTTTACTCGTTCAGGAGTGTCTTCCAAAGTCCATACTTTGTTGGTGTACATGGATTCCATCTCGGACCGCATTGCATCCAGCCATTTCACTGAGTCCCTACTCGTGATGGCCTGCTCGAAGCTAGTTGGGTCATCATCCTCCATGATGCAATCCTCGCTCCCACCATCCATGAGAAAACCATAATATCTCTCAGGTGGGCGAGGAACCCTACTAGATCGGCGGAGTGGCTGGGGTTCATTGGGAATTACCGAATCCTCTGGTTCCACTAAATCTTCAGTTTGAGTTTGAGTAGCCGGAATTTCTTCCAGTTCTACCTTTTTGCCACTAATTTCTTTTGCAAGAAATTCCTTTTCTAAAAAGGTGGCATGTCGAGAAACAAACACTTTTTGTTCCTCAGCATGGTAGAAAAGATATCCATATGAATGTTTGGGATATCCTATAAACTTGCATAGAACTGACCGTGCCTCGAGTTTGTCCGGATTTTGCCTCTTGACATAGGCCGGACAACCCCATATCTTAATTCGTTTAAGACATGGTCTCTTCCCACTCCATATCTCATATGGTGTGGTAGGTACAGATTTAGATGGAACTTGATTCAACAGGGATGCTGCTGTTTCCAGCGCATATCCCCAGAAGGAAATAGGTAACTCAGCTGTGCTCATCATAGAGCGCACCATATCTAATAGGGTGCGGTTTTTCCGTTCTGATACACCGTTGTGCTGTGGTGTATATGGAGGAGTCAGCTGAGAGAGAATCTTATTCTCTTTTAGGAAGTCCAGGAATTCATTGCTCAAGTGTTCACCTCCTCGATAGGATCGAAGGATTTTAATACTTTTCCCGGTTTGGTTCTCGACTTCTAGTTTATATTATCTAAATTTCTCAAAAGCTTCTGATTTGTGTTTCATCAGGAACACATATCCGAATCTAGAGAGATCGTCAGTGAATGTAATGAAGTACGAAGAACCATCCCTGGCATGTGTAGACATGGGACCGCATACATCACTATATATCAGTCCCAAGAGTTCGGTAACTCTTTCTCCGTGTCCCGTAAATGGAGTTTTGGTCATCTTGCCTTTGAGACATGACTGGCAAGTGTCATAAGATGAAAATTCAAAAGGATTCAAATATCCATCCATATGCAACTTAGCTAGTCGTGTCGCATTGATGTGACCCAGTCTACAATGCCACAAGAAGGATTCGTTCAGTTCTGAACTTTTCCTCTTGTGTGTGTTTGTTATGCTTAGAACTGTTGATTGATTTAGAACATAAATGCCATTGCACAACGTGCCTGATCCAACCAACTTTTGGTTACGGAAAATGTTCATAACATTATGCTGTAATACAAAATTATATCTCTCTTTACTCAACAAAGAAACCGATATAATGTTGCATATCAGGTTCGGCATGTAATAGCATTCGTTCAGAACCAATGTATTACCAGTTGGTAATGCAAGGTGATATTCCCGGACAGTCTTAGCTGCAACAATTGCACCATTTCCAACTCTTATGTCTTTATCACCTTCTCCAGGTTCTCTACCTTTCCTAAGCCTATGTAACTGATTACATATATGGGATCCCGACCCGGTATCTAATACCCAGGACGTAGGGCTAATAGAGAAACAGTTCTCTGTAACGAACACACCCAAAGAAAATGCATCATCATGTACTTTCTTCATTCGGGTGGCATGGGAATCCTGGTATTCCCCTATGTCCTGTTCATTCCTATAACTCTTATAAGAAAGAACGGAACCAACGTTCCCCAGCGCAGTATAACTTGCGGGTTCGGTCAATACATCCATATTATTATCTTGATTAAGGCATGACATGGTCGCTACCTGGAGAGAGAGAAGAAAACACTTTAGCATATGCTCTTGCAAGATCAGATTGGTTATTATCTTATCTAATCAGGATGGCTCCCACTTGTTTTTATCAAATCTTCCTTCAAACCCTAAAAGGAAAGACTAGCCGGGATTAATTAC
Organism: Agapanthus africanus; assembly: GCA_030015575.1. Lineage (NCBI taxonomy): Eukaryota > Viridiplantae > Streptophyta > Magnoliopsida > Asparagales > Amaryllidaceae > Agapanthus > Agapanthus africanus. The sequence continues at coordinate 246,411,196 of CM057348.1, read as the reverse complement.
ACCCAACAACTTCGCCGATCTTTCAGCCAGGCCAGTGTCGGTACTTTGAGGGAGGTTCCCCGTTCTTTCGCACGGACCTAATTAAAGTAAACCTCATTTTCCGAGAGGCGTAACCCCGTTGACACATTTCTAGACACCTACTTGATCGGCTAATTGTCCTGTGTAAAACTCTCCCGGGAGTAACAATTACTCACAGTGGGTATCGGGATCCAACTATCTCATAGAAGGTATGCAATCTCATTGCAAATTTCAACACTTGAAATTCCCGATAATATTTTGCCCCTAACCCCCATGACCTTGACAAAAGCCAACAAATCATAGGATGCTAGTCAAGTTCAACCGGTCATTTCTTGATTGAATCAAACCCACCGGCACGACCCTTGACAAAGGCCAACAAGGTCGTACGACTACCCTGAAACAATCTGCATCATATGCATAAGCAGATAAGCACTATTCATCTACCGCACAGTACGCCTCGACAAATGCCAACAAACGCAGCACGAATACTAAACAGTTCTTATCTGAAATGACGGAAGGCTACGACAGGTTTTTCTGAAAACCTATTGCGTAATGAACTTGATATCGTTGTAGAATCAAGCGAAATTTTGAAATGGAGTGATTTTGAGGCTTTTATTAGTTTTGCTAAAGAGGTCACTCGCGGTGAATGGATCTCGGCTCTTTCCTCATCGAATAAGGTGCAGGACATATCATATATATCACTATGAAAAGCAAAACTCCAAAAGTAGTCAAAAGTCAAACCGAGTGTTGTAGCATCTGCCAGTTTTGCTAAAGAGGTCACTCCTGGTGAAGGGATCTCGGCTCTTTCCCCATCGAATAAGGTGCTGGGTATATCATATATACCGCTATGCAAAGCAAAACTGTAGCTACCATTTTATTTTAAAACTTGATTCTACAACATCTTTTAGGTTTCTTTTCTTTCATTAATCACATTAATGAAGTCCCATCATTTAAGTCACCTAAACATCACAGATAAATACGACGTACACTTATGCCATCCGCATTCGCCTCGATGTCCCCTCGTGCACCGTTAGGTTAGGTAACTAACGACAGAGCAGGGCAGGGCTAGTGCGGGTGCAAAACATAAGTAACGTCTATATAATATATCATATATACTATATATAGTATCTATCACAGCACATCACATGATCACATCACAGATATCGCAGCAGAAACATAGATATAATGTGGGATATACTAGAACGTCCGTATTTAGTATTTAGCCAACAATAGAATATACGGATTCCACAGTCGCGATGAATAGCCAAGCCCACACCCTGGACCCCTACGAGAGCGGCAAGCGACCCTACCAATTCTGGAGTTTAGGAGACCCGGTCTCGACTCCTCGAGATGGCTTCCCACTGAACCCCAGAACCCGGTCACCTATGCTCCCCTCCTTGGGTCTATCCTAATGCGAAAAAGTAAATAATATACAATACTGCTGGCATCGACCTCAACCCGGAAGTGCCCCAAATAAAAGAATATTACATTACATTTGCATTTACATGAATGAAAATATAAAACTCTCATCTCACATAAAACCCCCCGGCTATTCAATCGCGACAATCTAGCACATCATATCTCAGCAACACATAATATCTCATATTATCAACGTAAGTAAGTATGCATACACCGATTGTCATCGACGTATAGCAACGACAATCGGCAATACCACTACATACTACACTTACGGTCACAGAAAAGAAAGTGGAAAACTGCAATATCTGGAATCCACATTCTCTTTAGACAGCGTAAATGCGAAATATCACATACTTCGTATTTCATGTCTGGTAATATGAATTCCACACATTGCATCACATTGCAGATAATTAGACAATATTAAAGTTTTCGAACGAACGATCAAATACCCAAGATTCACTAAAGCTCAACACTTGAGCGGAGTTCAAAAACCCGGAGTGTGATACAGTAGTAGCGGTCCAGCCGTAGAAGGGTCAAGCCAACGCCTCACATGTGGCACGCCGTACTGCCCCAAACCCTAAGGTTCAAAGGGCAGTTAAAGACGGTCACATAATCGAGTTATGGTTTGTTCTCTTCTAGAGGGTCCACCACAAAACTTGCACGTATCTCCAAAATATTTAAACTCCGTGAAAAGTGAGCAAATGATACTCGTTCAAACACTTCAATACTTTCTAATTTACCCGGAAAGAAACATAACAAAATTAAATTCTCCGATCGAATCGACGGTAACAAAACGAACCCTTAAATGCTCAACACTTGAGTCAGTTTAAAAATACCCATAAAATAACACATTCAGACACAAGAATTACAGTGCAAACATACTGCAAAGATCTCACTGTACGGCCGCGGTTCCGGGGCACAAGCAGGGTATTGCCGCAGAACCGCGGCGGTCTGCACAGATCATTTAATAATTTTTGTTCCGTAATTCTAAGAAATCCCTGCTGTATTTTTTAAGTATTTTTAATTCCCAAAAATCCCAGATTTTAAAAATTTTCCAGAGAGGGGTTGATTTTGTCGATATCGGGTTCGATCGGGGTTTTAACTTCGTTAAAGTGTCGCCTAATGTTCTAGGTCGGCTCTGATACCAATGTTGGGTTAGCCTAGTACCTCATGAAGGGTTTGGAAGCATCACATGTACCAAAGATTGAGTTTTTAGGGTGCTAAGTTAACAAACATCGGATCGCTCCTAGAAAAATTAGGGTTTCAAATTTTTGCACATCAACATAAGCAAGAAAAGCTAGGGTTTTGAAAGTACAACCTTTGTAGCTCCCTACGCTAGACTCCTCGGCTACTTAGGGTTTGGAAACGGGTCCGCTTGAACTCCTCTAGGTCAACGATGATCCACCCGGAGTCCGCTTTGTCCAAGCTTGCAACTTCACCCGATCAATAGAATGAAATGAAACTAACACTCCAAACAAGTAGGCTAGACTTGTGTAGAATGGTGTTGTGATTCTCTTTCTCACTTCAAAATCCTAACTTGATGAGTATATTGCTCACTACAAAAATCTAGAGAGCAAATGAGAGAGGAAGAAGAAGATGATGGCTATATCTTTAACAAGAGTGAGAAGAATAACCCTTGTTAAGAAAAATGAAAATATATGTATATATATTTTCTTGTTCTCATCTCAAACCATGGTTAAACAATGAATATCTTATTGAACTTGAGTTAAAGCACAAAAGGAAAGTTTACCCAAGGTTAAAAGGTGGGTGAGGATGGTTTGGTCAAAATAAGAGTGTAGAAACAAATCAATGATAACCATTTTCCTTTTTCCTTTTTGTTTTAAATCAAATGCAATAAAATCCATATATAAAACCATGGTGTGAGTCTTATATTTCCACCATTTTCATTTATGTACAACCATGAAGGATGTATGTATGTATGTATGTGTGTATGTACATCCATATGTGTATGAATTTATAAAGAAGGCATACATGCATACATACATCCATCAAACTCAAGAAAGGATTTCAAGTGAGAAACTAATGGTTAAATGATAAATCAACACTTGATTTATCAATCCGGCCATATCACATATGACCCCACCAAAATCAAGCCGCCCGATCAATATACGGTATCCTATACGCGCATTTTAATCGGGTCCGTGCGCATATCGCATACGCGCACCACAACGTTTCGCCTGGACTAGGAAACTCCATTGTGGGACTCTAAGACTCGTCAATACGCCGGTCAGCTAAACGTAACGGCAACCTGGGTATTGAGCGATCGGAAGAAAACAAGAAAACCTGCTACAACTCCCGTCGGGCCAATCGGCAACACTTCCCGCATAGTCTGGTCTCCTCGTCTGATATGTCGCATATCAAGTCTAGGGGTGGTAAACGTCAGACCCAAATAACTGATAAGTCGTGCCGATGTGAGGCTCATAACGGGTCGAGAAACAACTGGTAACACTTACCAGTAAATCTCTGAATCATCCCTGGCCAGGGACTTCCCTGTTACGGCCAATCGAGCACAGCGCAACATCAACCCGCAATACCGGGAGAGACGAAACCCTTCCTATCGCTCATTGCCTCCATGTGACTCGGGACTGTACCCAAAAACCACCGTTTTGCATACCCTCATGGACGTGGTAAGGTGGAAATCAAAGTACAGAGGGAATCACACAAGACTCTATAACGATCTCGGGTCTACAGACTAACCTGTACAAGTGTCACCAGAGAACTGCCATCTGACGTTAGGTATAATACCATCTGGGAGTTCTCGGCGAGTCCGTCCAGTGTACCCAGTCTCCAGTGAGCACCCGTATACCATCTCTGATGTCAAACACTAATGGATATGGGATCATCCATCGCTCATCTCATGGGTCGAGAAGCGTATACGCTAGTCTACACTGGTATATCGATGCCCCGTCTCGATACACCAACGACTAGGGACCTTGAAGGATGTACTTATGGACTACCATGTCCCCACTAGTATGATTCGTATCATAGTCCGGGTAGTCAAGTACACATCCTAAGGGCATTACCAACATGTAACCATAATACAGTATAAAGAGACAAGTATACATTTTAAGATAAAGAGCAACCAGATAGAATACTATCATATCGAGTAAGAAACTCATCTCTATATATGTCCAAGCATCCAATATAATATACATCATCTATACAATACTGGCCTCTAGGGCATACATACAACTAACAAACCCTCTGTGTAGTACTCTAAAGACTCATCAATACCCTTGCAGTGGGTTTAACTACAACTACGTCAGCGGCACTAGCTGTACGTAATGGCTACCCAGGTATTAAGCGAAAGGAAGGCCAACGAGCAAACTCATCCAAACCTTTACTGAACCTGACAGTGACAATATTCGTACAGTCCGGTCTGTTCATCTATGAGTATCATATATCGAGTTTAGGGGGTGGACAAATTCCGACCTCTAATAATTCGGTAATTCGTGTCGGTATTAAACCCATCACCACTTGGGAAACTACCGATCCAAGATCAGTAATTCTCGACTACCTTGGCTAAGAATTTCTGGTGGTGGCCACCCGTGCACTGCGCGACATCAACACCCAATACCGGGAGAGACGAATCCCCGACAAACCGCTTACTGCCTCCATGTGGCTCGGGACAGTAACCAACTAAAACCTGTTTGCACGACTCTTTTGAGCCGTGGTAGGTTAGTAATCAAAGCACAGTGGGAACTCACATGAGACAAATGACGATCTCAGGTCGACAGACTAACCTGTATACATGTCACCTTAGAACTGTTATCTGACAATAGGTATAGTACCAACTAGCAGGTTCTCGGCGAGTCCGTCCAGTGTACTCATAACCCAATGAGCACCTGTATACTATCTTAGGTGAACAAACTAATACCAATGGGTTGTGAGACCTGGCCACCGCGTGTAGCATTTTGAAAATTTAGAAATAAATAAAATTAATTAATTTAATAATAATGTGATAAATCACAAAGTTGTTAAAATCAAATAAGTCAATTTTCATAAGTTCTACGTAAAACAATTTAAGTTTAAATTTTAATATGCAATATAAATAAGTTATAAGGGTTTTAGTGACAAATTTAGCTTCATTTTAATAAGCTGGGTTGTGAAGGGTTTCTAACTAAAGTTTAGGATTTTATGCAAATAGGAAATTGTTAAGGGTATAAATGAAAGTGGGATAGAAATCATTTTAGTTCAGAGTTTATTTTCAAATTAAGACAAAATTAAAGGATAAGGCTTGCACACCTCATACTTGCATGCATACACACATCCACCACCTACTGCTTGCATGAAACCCTTACCTCTAACTTGATTCCACCTCCTCCTTCACTTTATCACTTCAATTGCCATATATAAACCTTGTTCAGATGATAGTTAATTAAGAATCCTGAAATTTTCTGAAAACAAAACTAAAATAAAAAGAAAAAAAAGAAGGACAAAAGGTAGAAGAAGAAAGAGGCTAAGTTCTAGTTTTCATCACTCTCAAGCTAGGACAAGGGGCTTAGCATCTTGGAGGGGTTATTCCAACAACTTTTTGGAGGGTAAAATTCTTAAACACAGTAGGTAATTTAAGTTCTGTAGATTAGTTAAATTGAATTGAACAAAGTTACATAAATTCGTATTTTTGTCCAAACTAGGCTATGTGTAAATATGCTCTTTATGATAAGATAATTAACTCAACTAAACAGTGCTAAAATGATGTATGAAACACCTAGAGAAAACCATAGGACCACGAACCCAGGGGGCAGGTTTTTGGCCGGCGGTCAATCTTGAAATTCCGGCGTCGCCGGCTATAGGGGAAGCTAGGTGGGTTTGTCTTGTTAGGTAGCTTTCAGTGTTTAATTTTGGCTATTTTGGTGTTGTTTAATTAAATTAGTTCTACTGTAGATAGAATCTGAAAACGTATATCGGAAAAGATATCTTAAAACACCAAATACTACACGGTTAAAATGCGTCGCGATTTAAATTCTGTAGCGATGCAGGTTAGGGTTAAAATCCAGTAAAGTTAAGTGTTTAATAGCTCGATATAGTTGTATATAATATAACTAGTACGTGGGAACGAGTGTTTTTCATTTTCCGTCATGTCGGAATAGCCGTTTTCTTATATACGTTAAATTGTGATATTAGATTCGAATACGGGAATTACGGAGGCAGCGAGGAAAGGGAAAGGATTAGCAATTCCTGAAGAGATTCGATATTTCCGGCGAGTAGACTAAACATCTACCGGGGAATATTGTAAAGATGGCGTGTTACGCCCGTAGTTTTATTTAACTTAAATGCTTTATATTGTTATGCTAAATTGATAATGTGCATTCATCATTCACATATAAAATTGCTTAGTTGCTAGAACACTTCACAAGTATCGACGAGTCATGCCACATGCACATCTTATATGTGTTGGAGATAGTGTCCTCAGAGTCAAGTATTGGATCACAGGCACGTGATCGCAATGATTGAGTGAGGACCTATCCCAGTAGGTCAGTCTTACTCAAGATGATAGTATGCTATCTGGTTTATCTTTATCATCGTGTACTGCTTTAGGTGACCAGACCGGTCGCTATTACACGTTGATAGAGCCCCTAGGATTCTTGCTTGACGGCCAGCAGTATGATGGAGATCATATACGAGGGAGCTGGTAGTCTATAAGCACAACCTTAAAAGGTCCCTAGTCGTGGGAGTTTCGAGACAGGGCATCGATACTCCAGAGTAGACTAGTGTATACAGTCGAGACCCCGACGAGGGGAGGTAGCCGGTCTCACAAGCCACTGGTGTCAGTTGGTTCACCTAAGATGTATACAGGTGCTCATTGGGTTATGAGTACACCGGACTGGACTCGCCGGGAACCTGCTAGTTGGTCTTATACCTCACGTCAGATAGCAGTTCCCTGGTGACAAGTGTACAGATTAGTTCATCGACCTGAGGATCGTCATTTGTCTCGTGTGACTTCCCACTGTACTTTAATTACTACCCTACCACGCTCAAAGGAGACGTGCAAACAGGTTTTAGTTGGGTACAGTCCCGAGACACATGGAGGCAATGAGCGGATCTACAGGGGTTCGTCTCTCCCGGTATTGGGGGTGAGGTCGCGCTGTGTCTAGGAGAGCCATTACACGAAGTCCTTGGCCAAGGCAGGAGATTTACTGGTAGGTATTCCAGTAGTATCTCAGGGTGTTCTGGCCTGCACTCCGACACGACTTGTACCGCTTTTGGGGGTCTGAATTTTACCAACCCTCTAGGCCCGCCATGCGATGCTCATAGACGAACGGACCGGACTGTACGGATATTGTCACTGACAGGCTCAGTAGGGTGTCAGGATGAGTTCGCTCATCGACGTCCCTTTTGGTCAATAGCTGGTAGCCCGTCACGTATGGCTAATACCTCTAAGGTGCTAGTGGTTAAATCCACAGCCATAGTATTGACGAGTCTTTAGAGTCCCCCACATTTAGTTGCTCAAGTTTCGGGCGAAACGCTGTAGAGGCCGTATGGAGATATGGCAGGGTTCGATCAGATACGTTCGGTATTGCACGGATCAGAATCGGACGGTCAATACTAGCGGGCTTTGCTTTAAGCCGGATCCTAGTATTGTACAGTGTAGATTTTGTCTCATTGCATTTGTATTCGGTCGGAATACAGATGCGGGTGTGTATACACAGTATCGGGGTTTTCCTGTAATTTATTACGGGATCCGTTTTCTGGAGTTGCCAGTTTGCTTTTCGATTTCGGCCATTTTCCTTTGTATCTTTCAATGGCCGAAGATTGGTGGAGGAGGGCTTATTTGCATTTGTGCAAATAAGCATTTGTGGAGGGTGTTATTGGCATATCCTTGCTTCATGATGATTCCACCATCACTTGACTTGTTGCTTCATGATAATGCATCATTGCATGACTTTTAGATGTCATGATGGTTGTGGTGGAGTGTTGGATTTAGTTTGTTATCATGCTTGGTTATGGTGAAGGGGTGTGATAGATGTGAGACTTGCCTTTTTCCTTTACACTCTACCTTGCATTATTCTTATCCTTGGTATTATTCCTCACTTCACTCATTCTCACCCTTCACCTTGTGATGGCCGGCCTTGCTCTCTAGGGGGCTGTCCCATATTTTTGGTATGGGATTTTTGCACTTTTGGCTTTGTAAAATCCCACAAGTTCCATCTCCATAAGCTCATATCATTTCCTTCACCATATGGCAACTCCCTCAACCCCAATAGAGACAAAGAGCACTACACTATTCTACAGCAAATCTTGGGCACGTCGACTCGCCAACATCGTGCCTGAGTTGCCTCGGCCCAGAGGTAGGAGCCCGTAAAAGAAGCCGGCGATGTGGTGCCCTTCCGACGAGGAGGTGGAGACCGGAAATTCCGCGGGAGATCAGGACGACGACGAGAAGACCGGAGGACACGGATCGCTCGGTATATCTCTCTAACCCCTCTCTTGTTAGCTAGGACTAGATTAATGGCACGATCCGGGTTTATAGTGCGCGGTGGTGCCGGTTTTAAAGTTTAAAGTAAATCATCGCTTCTGCATTCCGGCGTCGGATTGACGGCCGGGGCACCGCCGTGCACTTACAGTAGTATCAGAGGCTCGCCATTAACCTAGTCTACCTTTGTCTAATGTGTTTACACTTTCGATCGAACAAAATTCCAAAAACCCGCGTTTTCATTGCATCAGTTTTCTGTCGTTTTTTTTCTGGCTCGAAATTTTTTTCAGTGTGTTGCAGAAGTATGTGCAGGGAATTTTAAGAGTTCTGGGAAAATTTGGTCTCGTGAACAGTCTACACCACCGCGGGACCGCGGCCAAACCCATGCTTGGGCCGCGGTTCCGCCGCTCTTTTCACTGTTCATGGCCCTAAAATTTTACAGAGGTCTCCTGACTTGAACATATGGTTTTAGGAATGTTATTTTTTGGGCCCAGATTTCTTTATGTGCTACAGTAGTGCTTGGGGCCCACTTGGTAAAATTTGGTCGATCGGATATTTTAAACACATTAGTTCACAGTATTTACATTATATCTACGACCGTGAATGTCACTTGATTGGTAAATCCTGTCTGACTGCAATAGCCCGGTTAGACGGATTTGCGAACGTGACATTCACGTTGATGTTCTGTGTTTGTGCTGTGATGTTGCGGATCGGTCGTGGGGGATAGCCTGGATGCAATGCTAGTACAGTTTTTGTTGTATTTTGTACATTTGATATTGCGGGGCGAGCGTCCGACATGTGGGGTGCCGTCGCTGCCTGTTTGTATATTATTCTTTTGGGCTACGACCAGGTTGCGGTCGATGTACCCGTTGTATGTATATTTTACTTTCTGTACTAGGATTGCCCCGCGGAGGGGTGCACGGATAGCCGGGTTCTAGAGGGCAACGAGCCCGCATCTCATGGCATTGAGACGGAGGGGGCTTTACTCAAGAATTGGCGGGCTATTCGCTGCACTCATAGGGGGTACAGGTTGACCCAGGAGGGGTGCCCAAGTTACCGGATTCCGTGAAGTGCTGGGTGGTCCATTCACGTTGCTGAAGGGGGCTGCCTCGCTTCAGGTTTTAGCGGGTAACTTGCCGCGCCCGTAGGGGTCTAGGATTTCATTGCACAGGCTATCCACACGACCAGGGGAACTTCGGGTTTCAGTAGCGGCTCTGTGAAACCCGGGGATCCCAGATATCTGTATTGTTCTGTGATGCTGTACATTTCTGTGATGTTGCATTATATCACGCCTTGAGCGAAATATTATATATTGATATATATACTAGTAGATGTTGTATATGTTTTGCATCCGCGCTAGTCCAGTCCCCGCTCTGTCGTTAGTTAGCTAACCTAACGGGTAATGACGGGACCCAGTGGCGAATGCGGATGGCATATACGTACGTCATTATTTTCGTTCTTTATTGGTGTGATCAATTGATGGGACTGCGTTGATTCGGATCAATGCAAGTTAAAAACAAACCTATTCTGATGTTGTTGGAACACTTTTCAAAAAGCTGTTATTGCAAGGGCGTTCTCTTTTTTTTTTGCATCGTGGTATTCAGTAGGAATATCCTGCTCCTCAGTCGACGAGGCAAGGGTCGAGATCCATTCACCGGGAGTGACCCCTTGGACAAAAGTTTGCGTCAGGGCAATAACTTCACAATAGCCGATTACTTTTGCTTTGCATCGTGGTATTCAGTTGGAATATCCTGCACCTCATTCTACGGGGAAAGAGCCGAGATCCCTTCACCGGGAGTGAGCTCTTTAGCAAAAGTTTTCGTCACTATATTTTCATAAAAGCTATACGTTCCTTCAACAATATCTAGTTCATTACGTTAATGGTTTTTTCCAGAAACCATTCGTAGCCCTCCGTCATTTCAGTTAAATATTCGGTAGTATTCAAGCTATGTATTTTGACCTCACGCCAAGGCATGGTGATTGGTAGCTGCCGGATATTTATTTGTTGCATAGATAGATGCGTTGGTTTGGGACAGTCGTATTACTATTTTGGCCTACGTCAAGGGTATGTACGGGTGGGTTCAAATTAACCTGGACAATGATGGGTAGAACTTGACATGTGACTTATGATATTTTGACCCCACGCCAAGGTCATAAGAGCATGGGGCAAAAATCACATCGGGAGTTTCTAAAGAAACTGAAACTTGCCAGATATGCGCATACCTTCTGGAGTGTGATAACGTGAGCGGATTCCGTCACGTTATCATGCGATGATAGTTGGATCCCGATTCCCACTGATGAGTTGGTTTACTCCTCGGGTGATCCCGACTAATTCTTCTTTCAGGTTTGGAGGAGAATTTGACGGTACAGTGGGAGGTTTTCCAGATTAGATAAATTGGTAACCATTCTGATCTTGGTTAGAGTGCAAGCTGAGTGTTTCTTTTCTCTCTCTCTTTGGCAGCGACCTTTGACCCGACCCTAGACTATGACTCAGTCACCAAGTTGACCGAACCTTCTTAAACACTGGCTTTTGGATTGTCAGAGTTGCAAACCTCATTGCCACTCCTACTTCTACCCTTTTCTCCAGGACACCCCGTATTACTACGAACGTCCACTTCCATTGGACAAAACCATTGTATGGTTATATACGAACTCGAAGGGATTTATTCGAGGATGATTTCCGGTTCTGGAGAAATCGAATAGGACTATTCAGTTGTCTTTTCCTTTTACCTTCTCTCAGGTTGCGAGTACTCCTTAGTTTAGGAGATTGTGCACCTATTACGCAAATTGGATAGTCTTCTTCCAAACCATAGGCAGGTGCCGACCGGTAGGGAATGAAGAAAACCAATTAGCCTAACGATGGTGTACAGAAGGTATTAAGTAAAGACATATCAAGGGATTAGTAAGAGGGCAAAGTAAATTGCGACTGCTATTCACAACCAAACAAAGTATTTCTTCGCCAATCCTAAATCACCTTTGTATTTCTCCAGGACACTCCGTATCACTACGAAGATCCACAGTTTATTGGATACTCCATCGTATGGTTATATACGAACTCGAAAGGAACTTGTTCCAGTTTGGGGATGGATTCTGGTTCAGGAGAAATAGGAATAAGTTTTATTCGGTTGTCTTTTATCTTCACCTTCTCTCGCATTGCGAGTGCTCCTAGGATTAGGACAGTACACCAATTATGCTTATTGGATAGTCTTCTTCCAAACCATAGGCTGGTGCCGAACGGTAGGGAAGGAAGAAAACCATTTGGCCTAAAAGGGTGTGCAGAAGGTAATGACTAAAGACATATAAAGGGATTTGGAAAGATGGCAAAGAATTACACGGTTACAGTTGTGAATCTGGATAATGGAAGAGGCATTACTAGGAATACCAGGATACCCCTTCGAAACATTTCAATGTTTCAGTTTCACTATGTACTGTTAAAAGAAAACTGATTTCCTAATTAGATACTTACTCCAGGGTATGTATTTACCAGGTATGATTCTCACATCTGTATGGTTTTACAGATGATGAGTGGGAGTAAGTTATTGGGAATTAGGTGATCATCCTCATTATATCGGAATTCGTTGTAATTGGTGATATTTGAGGAAGTCACCTGGGTTGTTTGCTGGACGGCGAATATTTGGTTTTGAATATCCGCTGTTATGCACCAATTTCAAATTGATATATCTGTACGTCTATTTTTATAGAGTGAGATATACCTTTTTGAAATTATGTCTATAACATTTACCTATATCAGTGGATGTTTAGGTAAGGAGCATTAAACAGCGGTGTAATTCTTCTTAACCATAGTACAGTTTTCGACCTACAACACACAGGAAATGAGATATCAGACTCAGGGGACTTGTACAGAGTATTGTATGTTGTCCAGTGTCCATTAGGACAGAGGGGTTGGTTCTCGTACTATATTCGGTTTACTTATGACTTCTCTAGTTTTTCGACAGGTGTTTCGTAGAAACACAGGGTCCGAATTTTGAGAAGTTGTAGGTATATGAATAATGTAGAGAACCAGGTGTTGCAAGTATCGGGATTCTTCAAGGTGTTCGAAGATGTAGATACCTGTGTATGGTATTCAGTTGATAGTAATGACTAAGAGAACTTGCTTCTCTCTTTCAGGTTACTCATAATTGGAATCATTCCTAAGTTGAGTAACGCTGATCAGCCTCTTTCCATTTTAGTTGACATGCACTGGGGACAGCTGCATGATTTGAATCTTGTTCAATTAAATCAGTGCCTCTGTTACTATATTGGATATTGAACAGTTCATATCTTAACGATGTTAAGGTATGGGGAGTTGTCCGGCTTATGCTTAAAACCAGACTCTGGATAACTCAAGGCACGTTTCTGTAATGGCTGTTTGTGGGTTGACCCAGGCTATGACGAGGGTTGACTTTCTACCATCTGAAAGATCAATAGTGATATTGTTCTAGACTCGCCACAGTTTTAATAAAATGGATTTTTTCAGAAAACAGTAGTGAGAGTATGGTAGAACTGGAAGTGATTCCAGAACCACAAACGACTACTGGAGATTTGATAGGAACCTAAAGATTCAATCTGGTTTGACATTCCATTGAACACTCCGCAGATAAGGTGGGTAACTTCAGGTACCCGAGAAGTACTCAGGTAGCCTCAAGGACGGTGACAGGGAAGTTCTTGTTTACCCACACTTGCCATTGCTGTTGTTCCAGGCTGCAAGACCCGGCGGGAGGATGAGTATAGTGTCGTTCTAAACTAGCTTTAGAAGTGTACGTGTATATGACTCTGCAAGAGGGTTGTCGTAGTCAGTGGGAGCAGCGGAAGCATTGGTGGACAGGTAGCTTATGTCTATTTATAGACTAAAGAAGATATAGCGGAGATAGATCATCTATTTCTGATGTGACAGTCATGGTTTGACTTCATCAGAATAGGGGATGGATCTATTGAGAAGGTAGTAAGGTGTGAAGTCATGGTATTTGGATGACATACATAGAGTAGGAAGTGATATTCCTATACTACGATCGGTTATACTTTGGTCGTCACACAGTGGTTTCTCCACATGGGACTTGGACATTATATCAGACATACTGGTTGCTAGATCTATGGTTTTAGATCTAGATTTGGGTGGTTTCCCAATCAGGGTACTTAGACAACATTCTAAGAGTATTTAGAATGGACGGCTCCAGGCACGGTAGTATACCTGCAGGTGGTGGAGCCACCCTCTCTAAAGGTGTCTAACAGACTAAAAGGGAGAGGGATGTGCATGATTGCCAGATCACTTGCTTAGGCAATTGAGTCAATCATGAGATGTCAAGTACCACACCAGATGTTGTTCTTGCAGTAGGTGCAATAAGTTGATATTCATCCAATCCTGGAGAAAAAATCGGAAGCAGCTTTAGAACATAAGTGGATGTTCTAGGGATGTGATAACGGCAGCCTCTTTTAGGAGACGGTTATCATTCTGGGCTTCCAAGGTGACCTAGATGACAAAGTGACTGTCAGAGTTATAGTTTTCCCTCTGAGGAGGGGCAGTATTTTGGACAGGTGATCCAGGCAGATACTGAGGGAGGCATGGCGCAGGATACTGATTAAGTTCAGTTGACGATACAGTCTAAGAAGTTTGGATTTGGAGTTCATTTATGAGCTAGGTCCCATCAGACATCCAGACACATACTAAGAAAGGTATTGCTCATTTCGGGAGATGGCTTTCTCCGCGAACTTGAGATATAGAGAGACATAGAAAGAAACATCAAAGCGGATCCACTCACTGAGGCTATTCCTCGAACGCAATAGTTTCGCAAACGAGCTTTGTAAGACTGACAAGTAGAGGAGTTGGGTGTTCGGTATCACACGGGCTGTGAGTATGCGACATCTCAATAATTAGCCTTGAGTGCAACTGGGAGATTGTTGGAGATAGTGCCCTCAAAGTCAATTATTGGATCACAGGCATGTGATTGCAATGATTGAGGGAGGACCTATCCCGGTAGGACAGTCTTACTCAAGATGATAGTATGCTATCTGGTTTATCTTTATCATCGTGTACTGCTTTAGGTGACCAGACAGGTCGCTATTACACGTTGATAGAGCCCCTAGGATTCTTGCTTGACTGCCAGCAGTATGAGGGCGATCATATACGTGGGAGCTGGTAGTCTATAAGCACATCCTTAAAAGGTCCCTAGTCATGGGAGTTTCGACACAGGGCATCGATACTCCAGAGTAGACTAGTGTATACAGTCGAGACCCCGACGAGGGGCGGTGGCTGGTCTCACAAGCCACTGGTGTCAGTTGGTTCACCTAAGATGTATACAGGTGCTCATTGGGTTATGAGTACACCGGACAGGACTCGCCGGGAACCTGCAAGTTGTCTTATACCTGACGTCAAATAGCAGTTCCCTGGTGACATGTGTACAGGTTAGTTCATCGACCTGAGGATCGTCATTTGTCTCGTGTGAGTTCCCACTGTACTTTGATTACTACCCTACCACGCTCAAAGGAGACGTGCAAACAGGTTTTAGTTGGATACAGTCCCGAGCCACATGGAGGCAGTGAGCGGATCTGCAGGGGTTCGTCTCTCCCGGTATTGGGGGTGAGGTCGTGCTGTGTCTAGGAGAGCCATTACACGAAGTCCTTGGCCAAGGCAGGAGATTTACTGGTAGGTATTCCAGTAGTATCTCAGGGTGTTCTGGGCTGCACTCCGACACGACTTGTACCGTTTTTGGGGGTCTGACTTTTACCAACCCCCTAGGCCCGCCATGCGATGCTCATAGACGAACGGACTGGATTGTATGGATATTGTCGCTGATAGGCTCAGTAGGGTGTCAAGAAGAGTTCGCTCATCGACGTCTCTTTTGGTCAATAGCTGGTAGCCCGTTACGTATGGCTTATATCTCTGACGTGCTAGTGGTTAAATCCACAGCCATAGTATTGACGAGTCTTTAGAGTCCCCCATATTCAGTTGCTCAAGTTTCGGGTGAAACACTGTAGAGGCCGTATGGATATATGGCAGAGTTCGATCAGATACGTGCAGTATTGCACGGATCAGAATCGGACGGTCAATACTAGCGGGCTTTGGTTTAAGCCGGATCCTAGTATTGTACAGTGTAGATTTTGTCTCATTGCATTTGTATTCGGTCAGAATACAGATGCGGGTGTGTATACACAGTATCGGGGTTTTCCTGTAATTTATTATGGGATCAGTTTTCTGGAGTTGCCAGTTTGCATTTCGGTTTCGGCCATTTTCCTTTGTATCTTTTAATGGCCGAAGATTGGTGGAGGAGGGCTTATTTGCATTTGTGCAAATAAGCATTTGTGGAGGGTGTTATTTGCATATCCTTGCTTCATGATGATTCCACCATCACTTGACTTGTTGCTTCATGATGGTGCATCATTGCATGACTTTTGGATGTCATGATGGTTGTGGTGGAGTGTTGGATTCAGTTTGTTATCATGCTTGGTTATGGTGACGGGGTGTGATAGATGTGAGACTTGCCTTTTTCCTTTACACTCTACCTTGCATTATTCTTATCCTTGGTATTATTCCTCACTTCACTCCATTCTCACCCTTCACCTTGTGATGGCCGGCCTTGCTCTTTAGGGGGATGTCCCATATTTTTGGTGTGGGATTTTTGCACTTTTGGCTTTGTAAAATCCCATAAGTTCCATCTCCATAAGCTCATATCATTTCTTCCACCATATGGCAACTCCCTCAACCCTAATAGAGACAAAGAGCACTACACGATTCTACAGCAAATCTTGGGCACGTCGACTCGCCAACTTCGTGCCCAAGTTGCCTCGGTCCAGAGGTGGGAGCCTATAAAAGAAGCCGGCGACGTGGTACCCTTCCGGCGAGGAGGTGGAGACCGGACTTTCCACGGGAGATCGGGACGACGACGAGAAGACCGGAGGACACGGATCGCTCGGTATATCTCTCTAACCCCTCTCTTGTTAGCTAGGACTAGATTAATGGCACGATCCGGGTTTATAGTGCGCGGTGGTGCCGGTTTTAAAGTTTAAAGTAAATCATCGCTTCTGCATTCCAGCGTCGGATTGACGGCCGGGGCGCCGCCGTGCACTTACAATATGTTACACACACCTCGTCGATATTACCATGTCACATATACACTTATCAAATTCCTTGTTAAAATGATTCATATTGTACCTTACAAACCAATAAATAGTAGTAAAGTTCATCATTTATATCATGTTTTATTTTCTCAGTATTTCATGTTGAGATATGAAGTAAAGGTATTATTGAGGATTTATGATTTTGAGTTTTGAATACTATGACTTAAATCCAGTGACTTTTCATAATTGATGTGTCATGTCCACCATGAGATATTTTCTATTTTGATTTTGTTTCCGGACCGAGTGGGGGAGATATACGGTCGCGGATTTTACGTTATCCGTACTGAGTGGGGGAGAGATACAGTTGGATACATGGTGAACCCGGTCGAAACCGAGGGGCAGGATTGCCGCATTGAGGCGGGGGAGCATAGCGAGGTTACTCGATACCGGAGATAGTGGTAAAAATACGGCGTATATCTAGATGATAACGACCGGTATTGTTGATTTCAGGATCATTCGAGGAATGATGCCTGTGAGAAATGGAAGTTTTGTGTCATTGATGGACACGGAGAAATGAAATTATTGGATATAAATGATGAGATCTCAGTTGAACTATGAGATTTGTATTATACATTCTTGATTTTTATGTATAATCATACATTATATTTGTTCACATTTCAGTTAGTATGATCGTC
Source organism: Agapanthus africanus (assembly GCA_030015575.1). NCBI lineage: Eukaryota > Viridiplantae > Streptophyta > Magnoliopsida > Asparagales > Amaryllidaceae > Agapanthus > Agapanthus africanus. The sequence continues at coordinate 246,393,574 of CM057348.1, read as the reverse complement.
ATATTTACATTATTAATCATTATATGTTAGTTATATTCACTGAGTTGGCAACTCACCCCCGTTGTGCCACAGTTCCTTGCAGGGGTAAAGTGGACGGTTAGCAGTGGTGCAGATATACTTTTGCAGCTTTATTGTATCTTTTGATAGGTTGGTTACATATGTAGTAACCTTCTCTTTCGGTATTGTATCTTGTATCTAGAAATCTCCATCAGACCTGTATATGACTTAGATTGAGAGATGATATATATATTATTTGACAGTTGAGATCGTTTAGTTCTATAAATTGTGATTTCTTCTTTTTATATCTGAGATTGTTGTTGATGTCCTATATATTGAGAACTGTTTTCCGTTGTTGATGTTGTTGATCCCAACTAGGAATGGAACCAAATTTAACGCTTTATACTTGTTTAATAATTTAACTTAATAAATCGTGATTTTTACTTAAAACTAAAATTTTATAAAGAATTCCGCAAAAAGGTATTTGATCTTGGTTTCTCGGTTTACTTGGACTGTGTGCATATCTTTAGATATGATACAATCTAAGTGCCGGTCACATCCACACTTGGGTCGTGACACGGCCCCTCGTCGAGGTCTCGATCAGTATACACTAGTCTATTCTGGAGTATCGAAGCCCAGTCACGAAATTCCCATGACAAGGGACATTTAAGGATGTGCTTATAGACCACCAACTCTCACGTATATGATCGCCATCATATTGCTGGTAGTCAAGCAAGAATCCTATGGGTTCTATCAACATGTAATAGTGATGATGAAGACAAACCGGATAGCATACTATGATCTCGAGTAAGACTGTTCTACCGGTATAGGTCCTTTTCATGACCCGAAAAGTACCAAGCGTGGCTGGCAATTAAATTATGAAACGTCTCGAGGCGTACGTAATCTAAGTAAGCTAAAACCCAGAAATCAAGAGCAAAAGATGCAGTAGTGTGAAGGAAAAACCAATTTAAAGAAAGTAGTTTTAATCAACATTGGCCGAAGTATGTATTTTTAAAATCTCAAGTATTTTCTGAAAATTTCGGCAGAGTCTCCTCTGTAAATATTGGCCCCAAATAGGATACAACATGAATAGTATACGAAATAAATAAAAAGGCATCCCCAAGCGGGAGCTAGCTCTTCATCAATCGACGGTCACAACCACGCAAGCAATATAATATACAACGCCAAAGGGCGAGGATCAAAACTCAAAAGAAAACCCAAAATCAGCATGAAAATCCATTATAATACAACACGCGACTCTAAGGTCGAAAAAATAACAAGTCTGGTCCTCTATCTGTTAGTTATATGTATGCCCTAGAGGCCATTATTGTACATTGGATGTATATTGTAGTGGATGCTGGGACATATATAGGGAGGACTTTCTTGCTCGACATGATAGTATGCTATCTGGTTACTCTTTACCTTAACGTGTATACTGAATGTCTCTCTGTTACATGTTGGTAAAGCCCTTAGGATGTGTACTTGACTATCTGGACTATGATGCGGATCATACTAGTGGGGACATGGTAGTCCATAAGTACATCCTTCAAAGTCCCTAGTCGTGGGTGTATCGAGACGGGGCATCGATATACCAGAGTAGACTAGCGTGTACATTCTCGACCCATACAGATGGGCGATGGATGATCCTATATCCATTGGTGTTTGACATCGGAGATGATATACGGGTGCTCAGTGGAGACTGGGTACACTGGACGGACTTGCCGAGAACTACCAGATGGTATTATACCTTACGTCAGATGGCAGTTCTCTGGTGACACTGGTACAAAGTAGTCTTTTGACCCGAGATCGTCATAGAGTCTTGTGTGGTTCCCACTGTGCTTTGATTTCCATATTACCACGTCCAAGAGGGCGTGTAAAACGGTGGTTTTTGGGTACAGTCCCGAGTCACATGGAGGCAATGAGCGATAGGAGGGGATTCGTCTCTCCCGGTATAGGGAGTTGATGTTGCGCTGTGTTCGATTGGCTATAACCGGAAATCCCTGGCCAGGGTTGCTGAGATTTACTGGTAAGTGTTACCTGTAGTTTCTCGAACTGTTATAGAACTCATATCGACACGACTTATCGAGCTAATGGGGTCTGACGTTTACCACCCCTAGGCGAGATATGCGACATATCAGACGATCAGACCGGACTGTACGGTAAGTGTTACTGGTTGGATTCACAGGAGTGTGAGTGGGCTTGCTCGTCGATCTTCTGATCGCTCAATACCCGGGTGGCCGTTACGTTTAGCAGACCGCTAGCGGCTTGTGGATGTTTGATATGATCATCATCCGCTGCCGGCGTATTGACGAGTCTTTAGAGTCCTACACAGAGATTTCCTGGCTCAAGCGAAACGAAATAGGAGCGCATATGAGATATGTGCGGGACCGAGAATAATGCGTGTATGTGATACCGTATTCTATTCTCGCGATGAATGTATCGATATGGTTGTATGCGATATAACCTAGTTATCGAATCAAGGATTGATTCGGTAAGCCGATACATAGGATACTAGTCGGTTATATGCGATATAACCGGATCATTAAATCAAGTGTTGATTTAATGATTTAATGTATAATTATATATTTGATATATTACTTTGCATTAACTAGTATCGGTTCACTTTAAATGGATTTTCTCACTCGGATGTGCACATCGTATATGTGATATACGTTTGTCCACTTGGATGTATCATGTTTGATGATACATGTTTACTTGAGCTTGTGTAAAGAATAAACCATGGTTTTATGAATGGTTAGGGTTTTGATTTCTTATTCATTTATTCTTTTGGGAAATAAAAGGATAATGAACAAAATGGTTTCTTCTTTATTTCTTTCTTGAAGCTTCATGAAGACTTTGACCAAGTGACCATTTTGTCTCATGCTCAACCCTAACCATTCCACTTAACCATGATTCATTCTATACACTTGACCATGGTTTGATTATGATAAGTATTCATTTTTCTTTTCAATTAAAATTAACTTATCATATTCATTCTTTCTTCTTCTTCTTCTTCATCACATGAAGAAAGCTTGCTACTACAATGGCAACTTGAGAAAACAAGTGAGAAATCCAATTCTAAAGTGAACCCACTTCCTATTTCTTCATCCTCTACCTCTTGCCCAGTAGTAGAGTGTGTTTTCTTCACAAGTTTCTTGACTTGGTGAAGTTGGAGCTTGATCTAGCGATGCCTCGACGTAGATCATCTTCGGCATCGTCGTCGATGACCTAGCCCGTTTTTTCTCCGATGAAGCCGACGCTAGAGCCCAAGATCCGATTTGTACAGCGAGGAGACTTCATCGCGGAGCCATGGAGGTGGAGAACCGGATCTACAAAGGTTGTATTTCCGTTCTTTTAGTTATATTGTTAACTAGTTGTATGTGTTCGCCTAAACTTCTAGTCAACGATCCGTATTAGGGTTTCTCGGCACCGCAATTATTGAAATTGGCATGGTTGATGCCTTGTGAGACCTCTTGGGAGTGCCCAGGAACCCTAGAGTGGTATCAGAGCTACTAGGCATTGGATGTCGACCTATGGGGGGTTCTCACTGTGTGACAGTGTGGCGAAGCATAGGCTCTTACCCCCAGGGTGTCCCGAGATCGGAAGGTGTTCCGGCGGGTTGTAGTCCTCGCGAGGGGGCATGCGTAAAAAGTAGCTGCTGAGGGACCCGTTGGTGCCACGGCGACCCCATTGGATGGGGTTGCTGCCTGACCAACATTGGTATCAGAGCCTAGCTAGAGCCTTAGGCGAAGTCCAGACGATGTTTGAAACCCGATCGAACCGAAAACCCAACCCGGAAAATGCTCTCTGTACTTTTTCTAAAATCGTGGTTTTTTCCAAATTAAAAATATGCAGAAAAACCAGCAGGGATATCTAAGAGTTACGGTGAATTTTGATGACCTAATTCCATCATTAGGCCGCGGATCCGCGGCACGAGCATGGCTCGTGCGGCGGATCCGCGGCAGTTTTGTCGTATTGTTCATCGAAATTTGCACCATAATCAATAATAGTCAGTGCTGGTTTTCCTGGGAATATTTTAATATTTATTCCAGAGTTTTATTTTCTGGGTTGTTTTTGGGGATTCGGTGTTTCGATCGGAGTATCAGATTTTTTCTATGAGGCTTTCCGGATAAATTTTAGAATATGTTAAAAAGTTCGACCGGATATAAATACCCAATTTTTCCCCTGTCGGGAAATTTCCAAGTGTTGGATTTTTCCATGGTTTAAAGACGTTCTAAGTAGTGCAAGTAACGCGATGGACCCTCTAGAAGACAACAAACCTTAACTCGATTATGTGACCGTCTTGAACTGCCCTTTGAACCTTCGGGTTTGGGGCAGTACGGCGTGCCACATGTGAGGCGTTGGCTTAACCCTTCTACGGCTGGACCGTTGGTACTGAGGCACGAACTGAATGTTTTTAGACTTGCTTCATGTGTTGATCTGTATTGGGAAAACTTGGGTGTTCGACTGTTCGATCGGAAAGTTTAACATTTTCTATTTATCCGGAATGGGATACAATAATTGGAATTCACAATAAGTTATGAGATAACTGAATGAATGTTATAAACATAGCACTTTAGTCTCACTTGATCGGTTGCCACGGAATTTTGATGTGATCAAAAATCCGTCGCAATCACGTAGCGTACGCGGATACTCGCCGGGTAAACTTAATAGACAGCCTCACTCCATAGCCCCGACCAAGTGACTGTAGGAGAACCCCGTCGCCGAAAGCATCCGTTCGGGTGCTCGCGGTAGCGGTGTTCCGCCTTGGTGCACTTCGTCGACGGTATCGGGGGTGCAGCCGCCTACTAAAGTTTGCGACGAGCATTCGATCAGGATGTCGGGAATCTTGTTGAATTACCCGACTTGATATTGAAAAGAGTTTTCGATTTTGAGACTAAAATGCAGGGTTTATAATTGTTAGGCATGCGATGTCTAAAGAATTCATTTGATTAGGCATGCGATGTCTATGGAGGTTGCGGATTCCAACTGTTGTAGTTTTACACTTTCTTTTCTGTGACCGTAAGTGTAATATGTGATATCGCCGGTTTCGTTGCTATATGTCAACGACAATTGGGATGGACATATTTACTTACGCTGATGACATGTGATGTTATGTGTTGCTGGATATGTTATATTGGATCGTCGTGTTTGAATAGCCGGGGGTTTTTATGTGAGATGAGTGTTTTTCATTTTCATTCATGTAAAAACTTGTATGTAATATTCTTTTATTGGGGCACTTCCAGGTTGCGGAAGTTGACACCCTTTGTATATTATTTACTTTTCCGCACTAGGATAGACCCAAGGAGGAGGGCACAAGTAACCGGGTTCTGGAGTCCAGTGGGAGACCAACTCGAGGAGTCGAGTCCGGGTCTCCTAACTCGAGAATTGGTAGGGTTGCTTGCCGCTCTCGTAGGGGTCTAGGGGTGTGGGTTTGGCTATTCATCGTGCCGTGGAATCCGTGTTTTATACTGGCTCGTATTGAAAACACGGACGTCCTAGTATATCCAATATTTCATATGATTCTTCTGCTGCGATATCTGTGATGTGATCATGTGATGTTCTGTGATGGATACTGTATATAGTATATATGATATATTATATAGACGTTACTTATGTTTTACACCCGCGCTAGCCCTGCCCCGCTCTGCCGTTAGTTACCTAACCTAACGGTGCACGAGGGGACATCGAGGCGAATGCGGATGGCATAAGTGTACGTCGTATTTATCTGAGATGTTTAGGTATTTTAAATGATGGGACTTCATTAATGTGATTAATGAAAGTAAAAGAAACCTAAGATGTTGTAGAATCGAATTTCAAAATAAAACAGGTAGCTACAGTTCTTGCTTTGCACAGAGGTATATGTGATATATCCTGCACCTTATTCGATGAGGAAAGGACCGAGATCCCTTCACCGGGAGTGACTCCTTTAGCAATAACTGGCAGATGCTATACAATCGGTTTGTCTTTTGATTGCTTTTAAGAGTTTTTGCTTTGCATAGTGATATATATGATATATCCCGCACCTCATTCGACGAGGAAAGGACCGACGATCCCTTCACCGGGAATGACTCCTTCAGCAAAACTAGAAAAGCCTAAAAGACACACCATTTTTAAAATCATTTGATTCTACAACGATATAAAGTTCATTACGGAAAAGGTTTTCTTAAAAACCTATCGTAGCCCTCCGTCATTTCAGATAGGTAATAGTTAGTATTCGTGCTACGTTTGTTGACTCAGTCAAGGCGTAGTGTGCGGTAGCTGATTACTGCTTATCTGCAAAGCATATGATGTGATTGGATTATGGTAGTCGTGCGGCCTTGTTGACTCAGTCAAGGGTCGTGCGGGTGGGTTTAATTCAATCAAGAAATGACGGGTTGAACTTTACTTGCGGTCTATGGTTTGTTGACTCAGTCAAGGTCATAGATCGCATGGGGCAAAATATTATCGGGAATTTCAAGTGTTGAAATTTGCAATGAGATTGCATACCTTCTATGAGATAGTTGGATCCCGATACCCGCTGCGAGTAAGAGTTACTCCTGGGAGAGTTTTACACATTACAATTAGTCGATCAAGTAGGTGTCTAGAAAGGTGTTAACGAGGTTACGCCTCTAGGAAAACGAGGTTTACATTAATTAGGTTCGTGCGAAAGCACGGGGGACCTCCCTCAAAGTACCGACACTGGCCTGGCTGAAAGATTGGCGAACTTGTAGCGTGTAATTAATCCCGGCTAGTCTTTCCTTTTAGGGTTTGAAGGAAGATTTGATAAAAGCAGTGGGAGCCATCCTGATTAGATAAAATAATAACCAATCTGATCTTGCAAGAGAGCACGCTGAGTGTTTTCTTCTCTCTCTCTCCAGGTAGCGACCATATCACGCCTTAATCAAGATAATAATACGGATTATTGACCGAACCCGCTTGTTATACTGAGCTGGGGAACGTTGGTCCCGCTCCAACTTATAATTGCTATAAGACCGAGCAGGAAATTGGGGATTACCAGAATTCCCGTGCCGCCCAAACGAAGAGAGTGCATGCTGATGCATCATCTTCGGGTGTGTTCATTACAAAGAACTGTTTCTCTGTATCCTCTACGTCCTGGGTATGTGATACCAGATCAGGATCCCAGATATGTAATCTGTTACATAGGGCTACAGATAGGTAGAGAACTAAGAACGGGTGATAAGTTTCATGAGGCAGAAAACGGGGCAAGTGTTGCAGCCAAGTCTGTTGGTCGCTGTCACCCTGTATTACCTATACATTGATTCTGAACGAATGTTATTAGATACCGAACCTGATATACAAAATCATATCATTCTCTTTATTATTAAAGATACGACAAAAATTTTTATTGTTGGATAATGTTTTGAACATTTCCTATATCAAAAGTTGATCGGTTCAGGCACGTTATCTAAAAGCATTGATGTTCTAAATCAAACTACAGTTCTTTAGTATACGGAACACACACAAGAGGAAGAGTTCAGAAATGAACAAATCCTTCTTGAGGCATTGTAGACTAGGTCATATCAATGTGACCCGACTAGCTGAAGTTACATGTAGATGCATATTTAAATCAGCTTGAATCTACATCTTGTGAAACTTTCCAGTCATGTCACAAAGATATAATGACACCAGCTCTGTTTATTTGAAACAGAGAAAGAGTTAGTAAACTCTTGGGATGATACATGTTGATGTATGTAAAGTCTCCTGTCTGCATATGCCAGGACTGGTTCTTTGTACTTCGTTACATTCTCTGATAATCTCTCAAGATTCAGACATATGTTCCTGTTGAAACACAAGTCCGAACCTTTTGAGATATTCACGGAATATAAGTTAGAAGTAGAGAACCAAAATGGGTATAAGTATTATGTCCTTTGATGTGATCAAGGAGGAGAATACTTGAGCATGGAATTCCTGGATTATTCTGAAGGAGAATGAGATTCTCTCTCAGCATTACTCCTCCGAATACACCATGGTACGATGATATATCGGGGCAGAGCAATAACACCCTATATGATAAGGTGTGCTCTATGATGAGTACTACTGAGTTACCTATTTCCTTTTGGGAGTTATGCACTTGAGAAGCTGCATACCTATTGAAAAGGGTTCAGATCAAATCAGTTGCCTACCACTTCATATGTGATATGGAAAGGGAAGAGCCCATATCTTAAGATGGTTAAGATTTGGGGTTGTCCAGCCTATGTCTGAAAAGCAAAATCCGGACAAGCTCGAGGCAAGGTCTGTAATGTAGAACTGGAAAGGTTCCAGCTATGCAAACTACATCAGATGATTTGGCAGAACCGAAGGATTCAACAGAAACCAACGAATCTCAGCCTCTCCGCCGATCTAGTAGGGTTCCTCACTCACCTGAGAGATACTTCGGTTTCTCTATGACAGTGGGAGCGAGGATTGCATCATGAGATGATGAACCAACTAGCTTCGAGCTGGCCATCGAGAGTAAGACTCTGTAAGAATGGCTGGATGTTTATCGATCTGAGATGGAATCCTTATACACCAACAAAGTATGGACTTTGGTTGCTGTATCTGAAGGGTAAATCCCCATCAGGAGCAAGTAAATCTTAAGAAGATTACTTGGTGTAGATGGAAAAGTTGAGACTTTCAAAGCTAGACTTGGTAAAGGTTTGCATCATTGACCAGGTGTGGATAATGATGAAACCTTTTCAAGTAGCTATGCTTAAGTCCATCCAGATCCTACTTGTCACGGCTACATACCATGACTACGATATCTGGTGGTTGGGTATCATGACAGCTTTTCTAAAAGATGTTTTAGAAGAGAACGTCTATAAGTACACAGCCAGAGGGCTTCGTAGACAGTGGGAGCAGCGGAAACGTGTGCAAGATGCTTTATAGGATAAAGCAGACATCGCGGAGTTGGAACATCTGTTTTGATGTGTTAGTCAAAGAGTTTGACATCATCAAAATGGTAGATGAACCTTGTATAAACAAAAAGGTAGTAGGGAGTATGGTGGCGATCCTCGTAGAGTACGTGGATGACATACTCTTGATAAGAAAGAAGTTTCCTATGCTACGCTCGGTCAATCTCCGTTTATCGCAATGATTCTCCATATAGGATAAAAGTGATACCTCCTAAATCCTGGGTTTTGGATCTATGAGATAGATCTAATTGGATGTTAGCATTCTCACTAGTTGTAGTGAGATGGTATCAATCGATCCTGGGAAGAATCACTGGAAGTGTTCCAGGGTGATAAAGACGACTGAGTGTCAGTCACAGGCATTGTCTTTACCCTCAGTAAAGGGAAGGTATGTTGGAAGAGTTCCAAGCTAGATACCGTGACATACTAGACGATAAAGGCTGGATACATCGCTACTTCAGATGGTACCAAAGAGGCTGTTTGGGTGTATATTGGTTCATGAGATGAACTAGGTTCCTACCATTGTGTGACAATGGAGTTATGGCTTGTGCCAAGGAACGCAGGTCCCATCAGTGATCCAGACATATTCTAAGGCAGTATCACCTGATCATAAAATGGTTGATCTCCAAGGAGATCGAGGTTTGGAGAGTAGACTCAGAGGACAACACAGCAGATCCACTCACAAAGGCCTGTTCCCAGAGAGAGATTTTTATGGGATGGTTGAGTATGAGATACTACAACCATTGCTATCAGATGGCCCTAGTGCAAGTGGGAGATTGTTAGTTATATGTATGCCCTAGAGGCCATTACTGTACATTGGATGTATATTGTAGTGGATGCTGGGATATATATAGGGAGGACTTTCTTGCTCGACATGATTGTATGGTATGTGGTTACTCTTTACCTTAACGTGTATACTGAATGTCTCTCTGTTACATGTTGGTAAAGCCCTTAGGATGTGTACTTGACTATCTGGACTATGATGCGGATCATACTAGTGGGGACATGGTAGTCCATAAGTACATCCTTCAAAGTCCCTAGTCGTGGGTGTATCGAGACGGGGCATCGATATACCAGAGTAGACTAGCGTGTACCTTCTCGACCCATACAGATGGGCGATGGATGATCCAATATCCATTGGTGTTTGACATCGGAGATGATATACGGGTGCTCAGTGGAGACTGGGTACACTGGACGGACTCGCCGAGAACTCCCAGATGGTATTATACCTTACGTCAGATGGCAGTTCTCTGGTGATACTGGTACAGAGTAGTCTGTTGACCCGAGATCGTCATAGAGTCTTGTGTGGTTCCCACTGTTCTTTGATTTCCATCTTAGCACGTCCAAGAGGGCGTGCAAAACGGTGGTTTTTGGGTACAGTCCCGAGTCACATAGAGGCAATGAGCGATAGGAGGGGATTCGTCTCTCCCGGTATAGGGAGTTGATGTTGCGCTGTGTTGGATTGGCTATAACCGGAAATCCCTGGCCAGGGTTGCTGAGATTTACTGGTAAGTGTTACCTGTAGTTTCTCAAACTGTTATAGACCTCATATCGACACGACTTATCGAGCTAATGGGGTCTGACGTTTACCACCCCTAGGCGAGATATGCGACATATCAGACGATCAGACCGGACTGTACGGTAAGTGTTACTGGTTGGATTCACAGGAGTGTGAGCGGGCTTGCTCGTCGATCTTCTGATCGTTCAATACCCGGGTGGCCGTTACGTTTAGCAGACCGCTTGCGGCTTGTGGATGTTTGATATGATCATCATCCGCTGCCGGCGTATTGACGAGTCTTTAGAGTCCTACACAGAGGTTTCCTGGCTCAAGCGAAACGAAATAGGAGCGCATATGAGATATGTGCGGGACCGAGAATAATGCGTGTATGTGATACCGTATTCTATTCTCGCGATGAATGTATCGATATGGTTGTATGCGATATAACCTAGTTATCGAATCAAGGATTGATTCGGTAAGCCGATACATAGGATACTAGTCGGTTATATGCGATATGACCGGATCATTAAATCAAGTGTTGATTTAATGATTTAATGTATAATTATATATTTGATATATTACTTTGCATTAACTAGTATCGGTTCACTTTAAATGGATTTTCTCACTCGGATGTGCATATCGTATATGTGATATACGTTTGTGCACTTGGATGTATCATGTTTGATGATGCATGTTTACTTGAGCTTGTGTAAAGAATAAACCATGGTTTTATGAATGGTTAGGGTTTTGATTTCTTATTCATTTATTCTTTTGGGAAATAAAAGGATAATGAACAAAATGGTTTCTTCTTTATTTCTTTCTTGAAGCTTCATGAAGACTTTGACCAAGTGACCATTTTGTCTCATGCTCAACCCTAACCATTCCACTTAACCATGATTCATTCTCTACACTTGACCATGGTTTGATTATGATAAGTATTCATTTTTCTTTTCAATTAAAATTAACTTATCATATTCATTCTTTCTTCTTCTTCTTCTTCATCACATGAAGAAAGCTTGCTACTACAATGGCAACTTGAGAAAACAAGTGAGAAATCCAATTCTAAAGTGAACCCACTTCCTATTTCTTTATCCTCTACCTCTTGCCAAGTAGTAGAGTGTGTTTTCTTCACAAGTTTCTTGACTTGGTGAAGTTGGAGCTTGATCTAGTGATGCCTCGACGTAGATCATCTTCGGCATCGTCGTCGATGACCTAGCCCGCTTTTTCTCCGATGAAGCCGACGCTAGAGCCCAAGATCCGATTTGTACAGCGAGGAGACTTCATCGCGGAGCCATGGAGGTGGAGAACCGGATCTACAAAGGTTGTATTTCCGTTCTTTTAGTTATATTGTTAACTAGTTGTATGTGTTCGCCTAAACTTCTAGTCAACGATCCGTATTAGGGTTTCTCGGCACCGCAATTTTTGAAATTGGCATGGTTGATGCCTCGTGAGACCTCTTGGGAGTGCCCAGGAACCCTACACTATCTCTATCGAATATATAATCTGGTTGATGGAGTTTCTAGATAGAACTGAAATAATAAATAAACAATGGTGGTCATGATGTAAAGAACCCACCTACTAAAGCAATCACCCAGAAGGAACAGTGTGCCAGCAAAGCCGCAACAAACCTGTACGGCAAAACCTGCAAGGAAATGTAACACAACGGGGGTGAGTTGCCAACTCGTGAGTAGAAAACATCTACGAGTAGAAATCGCATGCACAACGCTATCCTAGATCATATCAGGCAATATCCTCAAATAATATCCTGATCCATCTACAAATAAGTGCAATGCTACGTGCTCGTGTCAGTGCCTCAGATAGAAACATATCAGATATATATGATGTATGAATGCATTACGAATGGAAACAGAATATATCATGAGTGAGACAACTGTTTTCTTTAATTAATGAGATTTCTATATGTATATCAATGAAAGAAACAGAGAAATCAGTGTCAGCGTCGACATAAAACGTAAGTCTCAGTATCTCAATATCAAATCTCAATATCTCAAATCTCAGATCTCAAATATCAATATCTCAGGCATCCGTATCAACTGCGGGATCGGCCCGTGGGCTTCGGCAGAACGGATCAGCATGTATCCAACTCATGACTCCGGCCGGTATCCCGCGCATAACCGACGAGTCCAAATAATATCACCGGTAGGTAGTGCTCCCCTGCCAGGCTCATCGAATACAACTCGAGTTTCTTGCCGCGGGGTACCATACCGGGCCCATCATGTACCCGAGACAGTTCATCCAACTCCCCGAATCAGGTCTCAAAATCCAACAGCAATATGAAAACTCATGGTGGACGACTCATACATCATGAGAAAACCGCAATTTGCATTTTAAAATGATGAGACTAAGCTTTTATTAAATTCTTGCGGTTTTCCCCCAAATCCAGAAATCTCATGTAAATCCGAAATCATCAAAATCATGATAACAATAAACAGTTAATACCGGCATAAATCTCAATAATACTGCATAACCAATGAATATATGAATGCACCTAATATCATGCAATGAATGCAATATTTAAACTAGCATATGGAAGCTATAACATATTGCGACTATCAGTTATCAAGATATGTCAATGAAAAGGTATTTTCTAAAGTGTACGTGACATGGGAATAACAGATGATGATGTGTGTGAGCCGGCAAGTAAGTGTATGTGGAACATACGCATCATCGGTAATGGTGCTGGTGTCCTGACAGCATGATCTAAATAATGGAATATGGAAGTACAATATAAACCTGCAAATGCGATGCGAACAGTAATAATATGCGGGAGCTGAATGATAAACACAATGATAAATAATCTGCATTTATATAAATATGAGTCATACAGTGGTGCCATTTGAAATAACACGAATCGTGGTGTTTTGAAAATAAGGGCTACGGTGTTTTTAAGAAAAGATACGTCATTTGAAATATCCGTAGAATCCCTTGTCCCGTCTTTAAAATACACACGATTCGTTAGTTTTTAAAATAGGTATGAGTCGAATCTAATCTATCATTTACAAGTACACTACAGAGCAAAACTAAACTGGCTGATCGAAAGGTAAGGAAACTGCCTAACATCTGAGTCGATATATATATATATATATATAAAATAGTCGGTGATCCCGCCTCAATAGTATCACATACGATACAATATCTATAATATGACATCCTCAAGTCAAGAGTGCGGATCTATCATCAATATAAAACTCGTACATAAATCCGTCATACGGTATCCCAAATCTGGGTACGGGTCAAATATCACATACATCACATTATTCATATGGTATTCTCTTTATCAAAATCAAGATCTAGGGTACTGATCTACATCTAGTACAATACTGATACCATCTATGTATGCATGCGTGTGTAAGAAAACACCACGCCTAAAGGACCCGCTAAACATATTACGTCGTAACTCAAATACGAACCATGTCACATAACCGATCTCACGGCCTCAAGCGCAATCTCATCGACTCTCTCCAATTCTAAGTACTATCCTCATAATCTATGTATAAGTATACGTATATATATATATATACATAGTCCCATTCCCGTGTGTGTGTGTGTGTGTATCCTAATATACGCACAAGTAAATAGATGTATGCAAATGCGTGTGTGCGTATGGGTGTAAACCTATTCTAAGTTTCGCGACTAAGAAGCTATGCTAGTTCCCTTCTAATAATACCAAACTAACCATAAACAAATAATCATACTTTGATAATCAACAACGGATCATAATCCACAAATATATCCAATTATATATCATAAATATACTACGAACTGCGGGGGTGCTATACACCATCCACCTGACTTCTCCCCGTAGATATAAATCTACTCACCTGATCTTTGCTCACCGGTGCCGACATCACCACAAGCTTGCTTGTCGACTCGAAGTCTACATGGAGGTACTTACATGTCAAAAAGTATCGTCTCGCATAAAAACCCAATTCGAAATTGAAACGGCATACGAAAACCAAATCGGCACGCGTATCCCGCATAGGTCAAAAGCTATCCCCTACGCATGCAATGTAGGGTTAGGATAGCACCTTGTGAAGGTTTTGGCAAGTATCAATCATGCTACATTAAAATTTTTGGGGTGCTAAAAAAACCCTAACCAAGATCTTAACTAGAGACTTAAGGTTAAACAAGATATGTAAACACTTTACATCTAAGTGAACAAGGAATACAACCTTTGTGGACCGGTCCTTCACTTCAATAGCACCGTGTAGAAGTCCCTTCGCTGCGATCATGATCCCCCGGACTCTAGAGAAGCTCCCACGAAGAAACGAACAAGCTTGTTACGAAGTCTTCGAGGCCGAAGATGATCTACGTCGAGGAGACACTAGCTTATGCTATCTCTTCACTAATTATGTAAATTAGTGAAGCAAACACCCTAAACTAAATGGCTAATAGTATAGTATGATGAAGTAGGAATTTTGCCCACTTTATTGTTTATTTTCTCACTATTTTCTTCTCTTTTCTCAAAAGCTAGAGAGCAAAAATCAACATGAGGAAGAAGATGAATAATGAATGAGATGAGGTTAAAAATGCAACCCTTGGTTAGTGTATGTCATCCACTAACTCTTGTAGAGAATTAACCATGGCGATGTGTCATGGTTGAGTTTAGAAATATCTTAAGCAAAACAAAAAGAGAAGACTTTGTCAAAGTTTATCATGAAGCTTCACAATGACTCATTTCTTCCTTTTTTAATTGCTTAAGAATTTAAACTCAAACATAATATATAGCATGGTATAATTCTCATACATCAATGTTGCATGTATAACCTAGCATATCATATATATAATATTTATGCAACAAAAGAAAAACAATACAATAAACATATATCATATATATGTTAAATGTATTACAAGGGAGAGTAATAAATATTTAAGTGAGCATATAATATAATATATATATATATATGTTATATATTATTTCATCGAATCAACACTTGTTCCGATACCCGGCTATATCACATATAACCGGACGATATCACATATCGCGAGAATAGAATACGGTATCACATACTCGTATTAATCTCGGTCCCGCACATATCGCATATGTGTTCCTACTCCAATTCACATGAACCAAGAAACCTCTATGTAGGACTCTAAAGACTCGTCAATACGCCGGCAGTAGCTGATGATCATATCAAACACCCACAAGGCGCAAGCGGTCTGCTAAACGTAACGGCCACCTGAGTATTGAGCGATCAGAAGATCAACAAGCAAGCCTGCTATAACTCCTGCGAATCCAATCAGTAACACTACCGTACAGTCCGGTCTCTTCGTCTGATATGTCGCATATCACAGCCTGGGGGTGGTTTAATGTCAGACCCGAATAGCCCGATAAATCATGCCGATTCAAGGTCCATAACGGTTCGAGAAACTACTGGTAACACTTACCAATAAATCTCAGCAACCCTGTCCACGAATTTCCTATTATGGCCAATCGAGCACAGCGCAACATCAACCCCCAATACCGGGAGAGACGAAACCCCTCCTATCGCTCATTGCCTCCATGTGATTCGGGACTGTACCCAAAAGCCACCGTTTCGCACGATCTCTTGACCGCGATATGGTGGAAGTCAAAGTACAGTAGGAATCGCACAAGACTCTATGACGATCTCGGGTCTACAGACTAACCTGTACCAGTGTCATCAGAGAACTGCTATCCAAAGATAGGTATAATACCATCTAGGAGTTCTCGGCGAGTCCGTCCAGTGTACCCAGACACCTCTAAGCACCCGTATACCTTCTCTGATGTCAAACACTAATGGATTTGGGATCATCCATCGCCCATCATATGGGTCAAGAAGCGCATACTCCCACGACTAGGAACATTTGAAGGATGTACTTATCGACTACCCTGTCCCTACTAGTATGATCTACATCATAGTCATGGTAGTCGAGTACTCATCCTAAGGGCTTTATCAACATGTGATCACAAAACAGTATTTGTTTACATGTTAAGATAAAGTGTAACCACTAGTAAAATAGGGGGTTTCCCCTACGGATGGAAATATCCGCAGGGGCATATTTAACTTGGCCCTACGGATTAATCCGTAGGGCTAAAAGCTTGCCCCTACGGGCACTGACGTCCAAGAATAAAAATATTAATTCTTAATTTGGTGTTTGCCCCTACGGAGGCGCAAACAAAGGACCTACGGGTATATCCGTAGGGGAAAGTAAATATCGTTTTAAAATAAAGCCAGATCGAAAAGCCTACGCTCATTTTCTCTCTCTCCCTCAAACGCGCGCGAAAAACCCCAAATCGCCACCGTCGCGTCGCCACCGTCGTTGGGCAGAGTCGCCACCGTCGTCGCCACCCGCCGATTTCGTCACCACCGTCGTCGCCACCGCCGGTTTCGTCGTCGTCACCGCCGGTTTCTTCGCCAATTCGCCACCGTCGTCGCTCCAGCCCACCAGCGCACCCGTTCAGGTATAAATCTCGAGGTAAATTAAAGCATTTTTGGATTATTCATGGCTAGGTCTGGGTTGCGCGCGCGAGAGTTGGGTTTGGGCAGGTGCGCGGTGGCGGTCGGGGTTGGGGTCGGGGTCGGGGTAGGGTTAGGGTTGGGGTTCGGCTGCTGCTGGGGTGGGGCTGGGGTTAGGGTTACTGTGGGGCTGGGGTAGGGTTACGGTGGGCTGGGGTTAGGGTTGGGGCTGGGGTTAGGGTTACTGTGGGGCTGGGGTTAGGGTTATGAGAGGCATGTCAGCATATTTATGTGTAATAATTGAGAGGATCAAGCTAAGTTCTATGCAAGCAGTCCCTCAGAATACATAGATAGCTAGCCTTACATTTTAAATT